>JAIOJX010000029.1:157041926-158269426 GCA_022376925.1 Tragulus kanchil
TATTTTCAGATAAATTGGAAAATGTCCAAGAGGGGCGTACAGGTTGGCAGTCTGGGGACTTGGCCTTGAAGGCACTACTGTTTCCTGCCCACAGCCCCACAGAATCAACGGCACTGCGAGTCCCAGAACTCCACAGGCCAGGGGACTTGCCCCCAGTTTATTCCATGAGAAGCAGATTGAAGGTCCAGGTCCTTCACTGTTTTCATTTCTTTTCCAACCCCCTCGCCTCACCCTCAGAGGACTCTGAAAGTCAGACACCAAGAGATCGGTTCGTATCAGACCAATGGGGGATTGGAGGACTGCTCCTGGAACACAGTGCAGCCCAGTATCCCTTCCCAGAGTGATCTGCTTTTTGTTCCAGGAACCTGGGCACACAGTAGGCCCACAGCCTGTCTGAGGGACTGAGTGCCTAGAGAGCAGTAGACCTTAGGGAGATGTGGGGAGAAAGGATTGTGGGCCTCTGTGGTCAGGTGACCTCACTGCTTTTTGTCTTCCACCGGTGCTGTTTCTCAGGATTTATGAGCAGCTTCCAGAAGTACAGAAAAAGAGAGAAGAAGAAAAGAGGAGATTGGAATATAAGTCATACCGACTGCAAGCCCAGCTATATAAAAAGGTCAGTCCTCGAGCAGGATTGATGAGGTTTCCCAGGGGAAAGAGAAATCGGGATCTGTTTCAATTAACTGCATTTAGAGAGTGAACTTAAGCTTATAGACACATTGTACTACTGCTAAAATTTAGAGGACAAAAGCACCTGTAACTAGATTTCAAATCTGAAAATCTAACAATGGCGCCTTCTAGGGATTTCCCTTGAAGCTCCAATGTGTTTAAGACACTGTATTTCCACTGTAAGGGGCACAGGTTCAGTCCCTGGTTGGGGACCTCAGATCCTACATGCCACATGATGTGGCCAAAAAAAAATTTTTTTTTAAATTCTCAATAGATTAATAAATAAGGCACCTTCCAGGCATACATTTGGAATGAAACCAAATTTCATAGTTAGGTGTCAGTTTAGACGCCATGTTGGAAATGTCCACATCTTTCACAATTGTTGGTTTTCACTCCAGAGTCCCAAATGATAGTTTTATGTCCCTTTTGGGTAAACCATATACCATCAGAATTTATTTTCAGATAAATTGGAAAATGTCCAAGAGGGGCGTACAGGTTGGCAGTCTGGGGACTTGGCCTTGAAGGCACTACTGTTTCCTGCCCACAGCCCCACAGAATCAACGGCACTGCGAGTCCCAGAACTCCACAGGCCAGGGGACTTGCCCCCAGTTTATTCCATGAGAAGCAGATTGAAGGTCCAGGTCCTTCACTGTTTTCATTTCTTTTCCAACCCCCTCGCCTCACCCTCAGAGGACTCTGAAAGTCAGACACCAAGAGATCGGTTCGTATCAGACCAATGGGGGATTGGAGGACTGCTCCTGGAACACAGTGCAGCCCAGTGCCCTCCAGCGGGGGGGCGCGGGTGCTGCACTGCCATGTGCTGTGTCACGTCACAGGGCCAGGCTCCTCACCGTGCTTGTGTGCTCGTGAGCTGATGGATGGGTTAGTCTGTTAGGATTGTATTAGTATTGTTATTTCTACATGGACTATAATGGGCTGTGTCTTTCCTAAACACTTCAGGAAGTATTTTTTATATAATTACCATAGTTTCTGTAGCTGGGAAAGACAAAATTTGGGAGAACCTCACTGGTTTCTTCAGCAACCTTTCTAGGGTGAAGAGTGGCTGTCTACCTCTGATGGCAGAGTATCTGACTTCTTTCTCACCTTTCTTTTCTTCCACAGAAAGTGACCAATCAACTCTTGGGGAGAAAAGTTCCTTGGGACTGACATAAAAGTATATTCCTCAGAGCCTCGGTGTAACATTTTATCAGCTTGGAGGAGCACAATCCTTAAACTTATGAGTCTGGTTTAATAAAACGTAACTTGTTGACCATGTGTAATTTAGAAGTAGTAACCTTAGAAGTAGTAACCTTCTAAAGTGAAAGTTTAAAAGTCTTCTAAAGAGTCTTGGGTAGAATGATGACTAAGATTATTTGGTTTAGGAGCAGTACTTTCTCCACAGTGGCCTTACCCACGGGGATGTTTGTTACAATAGTATTACCTTAATTCTAGCCAAGAACAAGTCCCTTTTTCTGTGTGTTTTTACAGAAAATCAGTAACTTCTGATTGACTTACAGTAAAGCAAGCAGCAGAAGGCTTTTTGTTTTCCTTCTGGACAGTTGCCAGGAGCTCTGCAGTGTTGAAGTATGGACCGGGAAAATGGACTGTGAGATAAAATGTGGCCTTTCTTTCTTTATTCCTGCCCACAGCCCCACAGAATCAACGGCACTGCGAGTCCCAGAACTCCACAGGCCAGGGGACTTGCCCCCAGTTTATTCCATGAGAAGCAGATTGAAGGTCCAGGTCCTTCACTGTTTTCATTTCTTTTCCAACCCCCTCGCCTCACCCTCAGAGGACTCTGAAAGTCAGACACCAAGAGATCGGTTCGTATCAGACCAATGGGGGATTGGAGGACTGCTCCTGGAACACAGTGCAGCCCAGTGCCCTCCAGCGGGGGGGCGCGGGTGCTGCACTGCCATGTGCTGTGTCACGTCACAGGGCCAGGCTCCTCACCGTGCTTGTGTGCTCGTGAGCTGATGGATGGGTTAGTCTGTTAGGATTGTATTAGTATTGTTATTTCTACATGGACTATAATGGGCTGTGTCTTTCCTAAACACTTCAGGAAGTATTTTTTATATAATTACCATAGTTTCTGTAGCTGGGAAAGACAAAATTTGGGAGAACCTCACTGGTTTCTTCAGCAACCTTTCTAGGGTGAAGAGTGGCTGTCTACCTCTGATGGCAGAGTATCTGACTTCTTTCTCACCTTTCTTTTCTTCCACAGAAAGTGACCAATCAACTCTTGGGGAGAAAAGTTCCTTGGGACTGACATAAAAGTATATTCCTCAGAGCCTCGGTGTAACATTTTATCAGCTTGGAGGAGCACAATCCTTAAACTTATGAGTCTGGTTTAATAAAACGTAACTTGTTGACCATGTGTAATTTAGAAGTAGTAACCTTAGAAGTAGTAACCTTCTAAAGTGAAAGTTTAAAAGTCTTCTAAAGAGTCTTGGGTAGAATGATGACTAAGATTATTTGGTTTAGGAGCAGTACTTTCTCCACAGTGGCCTTACCCACGGGGATGTTTGTTACAATAGTATTACCTTAATTCTAGCCAAGAACAAGTCCCTTTTTCTGTGTGTTTTTACAGAAAATCAGTAACTTCTGATTGACTTACAGTAAAGCAAGCAGCAGAAGGCTTTTTGTTTTCCTTCTGGACAGTTGCCAGGAGCTCTGCAGTGTTGAAGTATGGACCGGGAAAATGGACTGTGAGATAAAATGTGGCCTTTCTTTCTTTATTGATTTTTATTGTTGGTAACATGGGAGAATTTTGTGTTTTCTTCATCGTGCCTCTTATTTTTATATTTATTTTCATCCATCTTTGTTCTTTGACCTGTGTGGGGCTCCCATTGCAGTGGCCTCTCTTGCTGCAGAGCACTAGCTCTGGGCGCATGCGCTCCAGAGCTCCAGCTCGGTAGTTGGACACACCGGTCCAGCTGCTCCGTGGCACGTGAGGTCTTCCCAGGCCAGTGATTGAACCAGTGCCCCTTGCACTGCAAGGTGAACTCTCTACCCACTAGATCACCAGGGAAGCCCGAGAATTTATTATTTTTTTAAAAATATGTAAGATAAAATCTTCATTACTTTTTTTAATTTTTATTTTTTTAACACCAAAACATTTTGTGTTGGGGTATAGCCAATTAACAATTTTGTAATAGTTTCAGGTGAACAGTGAAGGGGCTCGGCCATACGTATACATGTATCCGTTCTCCTGCAACCCCCTGCCCCACCATTCCAGGCTAGTACATAACATTGAGCAGAATTCCATGTGCTATACAATAGATATTTGTTGGTTAGCCATTTCAAACACTGCAGTGTATACATGACTTTCCCAAAGTCCCCAACCATTTCCTCCCCCCTGCTACCATGAGTTCATTTTCTAAGTTTGTGGGTCTCTTTCTGTTTTGTAAATAAGTTCATTTGTATCGATTCTCTTTAGAATCCACATAAAAGGGATGTCATGATATTTCCCCTTCTCTGTCTGACTGATTTCATTCAGTATGACACTCTCTGGGTCCATTCGTGTTGCTACAAATGGAAACGTGGCCTTTCTTTAGAAATGCCACGAAACGCAGTGAGAACCCGTTTGTTGATTTTGTGGAGACAGTGTCTGGTTAGGGTAGCTGTTGGGTGGGCCCAGAGGCTCTCGGCAGACACGGGCACCTTGGGTTAGAGCCGCATCCTAACCTCACTCCAGCTTCCCTCGAGGCCAGTGGCCTTCAGTAGACACAACGCAGGAGGCAACTGAAGCTGGATTTAAATCATGATGTGGTCCTGGCCCGTGGGATGCAGGCTGCGCCACCTCTAGGTCTAGTCCTGTCCCTGGCTGCCTTCCTCCCCTTCAGCAGAGACCTTGGGGTCCATAACGATTGATGGCGTCAGGGCCCAGTCCTTCTCATGTGGGTTCTTCTCACATCCTTCTCCATGCTCTTTTCATATGACTTTGTATTTCCTTTGACTAAGAGTGGGGAGGGTATCCTAACATGACACCTGGACTTCAAAGGAGTGACCCAGCTGAGCTCAGTCTAAGCTGCTGATCCGTAGACTCATGAACCCCTCTCCCCACCAAAATGTTTTATTATTATTTTGTGATAGTTTATGCGACAGTCTGGTGGCAGTAGATAAAGGTAACAGTCTCAAAAGACTGAAGGGAGCAGAACCACCTGCCACCAGGGCCACTGGGTTCCAACGCGAACACGTAATTAGCTTTTGCCCTGCCGTTACAGGGAGACTTCAGGGTTTGCTTGTTACTGCAGCAGAGCCAGCTCCTCCTGACGCATCCACAGGGAAACGGGTCACAGGTCCCCTCCCTGATTCAGTGCCTGAGAGACCTGAGCAGAGGGGAGACGGTAAGCAAATTGAATTTCAGAGACAGCAATTAGTCTACAGCTTGTGGAAAAGAAAATGTGACCCGCTTCTGGAAGCCGAGGCGCTGGTAAAGGGCCAGGGCAGAGTGCTGCAGGCTGCGGGTGCTGAGGACCACTTCCTGTACCCCAAATGTGATGGATACCGTCTGTCCATGTTCTCTAGTTTTTTTACAATTTCTTTAGAATCCACATAAAAGGGATGTCATGATATTTCCCCTTCTCTGTCTGACTGATTTCATTCAGTATGACACTCTCTGGGTCCATTCGTGTTGCTACAAATGGAAACGTGGCCTTTCTTTAGAAATGCCACGAAACGCAGTGAGAACCCGTTTGTTGATTTTGTGGAGACAGTGTCTGGTTAGGGTAGCTGTTGGGTGGGCCCAGAGGCTCTCGGCAGACACGGGCACCTTGGGTTAGAGCCGCATCCTAACCTCACTCCAGCTTCCCTCGAGGCCAGTGGCCTTCAGTAGACACAACGCAGGAGGCAACTGAAGCTGGATTTAAATCATGATGTGGTCCTGGCCCGTGGGATGCAGGCTGCGCCACCTCTAGGTCTAGTCCTGTCCCTGGCTGCCTTCCTCCCCTTCAGCAGAGACCTTGGGGTCCATAACGATTGATGGCGTCAGGGCCCAGTCCTTCTCATGTGGGTTCTTCTCACACTCCTTCTCCATGCTCTTTTCATATGACTTTGTATTTCCTTTGACTAAGAGTGGGGAGGGTATCCTAACATGACACCTGGACTTCAAAGGAGTGACCCAGCTGAGCTCAGTCTAAGCTGCTGATCCGTAGACTCATGAACCCCTCTCCCCACCAAAATGTTTTATTATTATTTTGTGATAGTTTATGCGACAGTCTGGTGGCAGTAGATAAAGGTAACAGTCTCAAAAGACTGAAGGGAGCAGAACCACCTGCCACCAGGGCCACTGGGTTCCAACGCGAACACGTAATTAGCTTTTGCCCTGCCGTTACAGGGAGACTTCAGGGTTTGCTTGTTACTGCAGCAGAGCCAGCTCCTCCTGACGCATCCACAGGGAAACGGGTCACAGGTCCCCTCCCTGATTCAGTGCCTGAGAGACCTGAGCAGAGGGGAGACGGTAAGCAAATTGAATTTCAGAGACAGCAATTAGTCTACAGCTTGTGGAAAAGAAAATGTGACCCGTCTTCTGGAAGCCGAGGCGCTGGTAAAGGGCCAGGGCAGAGTGCTGCAGGCTGCGGGTGCTGAGGACCACTTCCCTGTAGCCCTGGTCTTGTGCGAACTGGAGGATAGTCCTGACCAGGGCTCTGGCTATCCCGTGACCATGGTGCTCTGAGGCCACACATAGGTGAAGCAACTTCAGCTGTTGCTTCTTAACAGGCAGTGCTCCCACCATGCCCACCACCTGCCCCTGAGACTCAGCCACCCAGAAGCAGGAGCCATTCACACTCAAGTAGGACTTAGTGATGTTGGACAAGTCTGCATCAAAAGACATGGCTAAAAACAGTATCCAAGGGTGTCTGGCAAGGAACCGCAGGGCAGCAAGGAGGGTGATGCTGGCCGTGGAGGGCAGGACCCAGGAGCCAGAGATTAGGAATAGGCCAAGGGGTCCCCGAAGCAAGAGCATGAGGGTTTGGGGCAGCGTCAGGATGGGGCGGAAGGTAGTGGGAATGTGCTCAGTCCTTCCTTCAAAGAACAACTCCATGACCCATTTGCGGTCATTTTCCTGATATTTGCGGATGTGATAAGGAGCCACAGAGGACTTGTGGTTGTCTGGGTCGCGAATCTCAAGAGCAAGTGAGCTAGGGATCCCTGTGTGCCTGCTCAGCAGCCCTGGGGAAGAGAGGGGAAGCTATGTGAGTGCCCACGTACCAGAACCAGGAGAATCCTGCTCAAAGGTGTTTCTTTCCGCTTCTACCCAGGAGGAAGTAGGCCACAGCCACTTGGGAGAAGGTGTAGTCAGAAAGGCCTGCCCTTTGATCATGGCTTCATGCACGACCTTGGGCATGTTACATAATCTCTAAGAATCTGCCTTCTGAAGTTGGAGGATTTAATAAAATAACATAAAAAGCTCTGGTTATTAAGCACGCTCCCGTTCAGGGTTTGCTTGTTACTGCAGCAGAGCCAGCTCCCTACCTAGGAACGGGTCACAGGTCCCCTCCCTGATTCAGTGCCTGAGAGACCTGAGCAGAGGGGAGACGGTAAGCAAATTGAATTTCAGAGACAGCAATTAGTCTACAGCTTGTGGAAAAGAAAATGTGACCCGTCTTCTGGAAGCCGAGGCGCTGGTAAAGGGCCAGGGCAGAGTGCTGCAGGCTGCGGGTGCTGAGGACCACTTCCCTGTAGCCCTGGTCTTGTGCGAACTGGAGGATAGTCCTGACCAGGGCTCTGGCTATCCCGTGACCATGGTGCTCTGAGGCCACACATAGGTGAAGCAACTTCAGCTGTTGCTTCTTAACAGGCAGTGCTCCCACCATGCCCACCACCTGCCCCTGAGACTCAGCCACCCAGAAGCAGGAGCCATTCACACTCAAGTAGGACTTAGTGATGTTGGACAAGTCTGCATCAAAAGACATGGCTAAAAACAGTATCCAAGGGTGTCTGGCAAGGAACCGCAGGGCAGCAAGGAGGGTGATGCTGGCCGTGGAGGGCAGGACCCAGGAGCCAGAGATTAGGAATAGGCCAAGGGGTCCCCGAAGCAAGAGCATGAGGGTTTGGGGCAGCGTCAGGATGGGGCGGAAGGTAGTGGGAATGTGCTCAGTCCTTCCTTCAAAGAACAACTCCATGACCCATTTGCGGTCATTTTCCTGATATTTGCGGATGTGATAAGGAGCCACAGAGGACTTGTGGTTGTCTGGGTCGCGAATCTCAAGAGCAAGTGAGCTAGGGATCCCTGTGTGCCTGCTCAGCAGCCCTGGGGAAGAGAGGGGAAGCTATGTGAGTGCCCACGTACCAGAACCAGGAGAATCCTGCTCAAAGGTGTTTCTTTCCGCTTCTACCCAGGAGGAAGTAGGCCACAGCCACTTGGGAGAAGGTGTAGTCAGAAAGGCCTGCCCTTTGATCATGGCTTCATGCACGACCTTGGGCATGTTACATAATCTCTAAGAATCTGCCTTCTGAAGTTGGAGGATTTAATAAAATAACATAAAAAGCTCTGGTTATTAAGCACGCTCCCCGTCTTTCCCCTTTCCCTAGCTCTCTTCTGTTTCTCCTTACACTGAGGTGGCACCATGCAGCAGCCAAGCACGTGTCCTCCCCACTTTGACCCCTGGACCAGGGACCTTACACAGGGGAAAGCCAGTGTTTCCAAGTTCAGGTTTCAGCGAAGACTCCTCGGTTGAAAACTTTCAGGCTGCTAAGGTGGCATAAGAACCAAACACCAAAAATGGTGCAGCCTGGAGAGCCAGGGGAGAGTCTGCAATTCCAGGCCACACCTCAGAGCACTGTCCTTCCCCCCGTGACCTCTCACCTGCTGTCACAAGAGCCTTGCGTGTTCAGAGCAGCCTCTGCCTGGCCAGTCTTCAGCCTCTGGCCTCCAGGTGAGACTGTGCAGGGCCAGTTCCACATCTGGGGACCAGGTGGCACCTCATTGGCTGCCTCCTGGATATTTGTTAATCATAAACCCCAGGCTCCAGCGGATGGGCTGTGATAGAGCAGGGAGCCCATTCACTGCTCTCTGATCACTGGGGAGTTAACCTGGAGGGGTTATGCAGGGTTTTGAACAGTTCAGGGGTTCTTTCCCTGGTGGACAGCCTACACCCCCACCCTGGCAATTCAACTGGCACCTTGCTGCTCTCTTGGCTCCTCTGAACAGCTGCTATGACCCTGGGGAATTCGCCCCTCACCCTGTGCTCTGTCATCACAGGCCAGAGTCCAAGTCCACTGGCTTAGTACACAAGATTCATCACAGATGGGTGAGGGCAGCAGAGACCTGGCTATGCAGAACTTATCATCCAGTTTAAAAAGTATGAACTTTATTCCAGAACATCAGGAGGCTCTTGTGCTTTTAGCTGGGGAGTAATATAGCCAGAGGTAGGAGTGGGCTGTGTGGTATGTGTGTGTTACTGTGGCTTTGTTCTTCTTTTTCTCAGTCGTGTCCAACTCTTTGCAGCCCCTTGGACTGCAGCACACCAGGCTTCCGTATCCTTTACCATCTGGCGCTTGCTCAAACTCATGTCCATTAAGTTGGTGATACCATTGAACCGTCCTGTCCTCTGTCATGCCCTTCTCCTTCTGCTTTCAGTCTTTCCCAGCATCAGGGTCTTTTCCAGTGAATTGGCTCTTCGAATCAGATGGTCAAAGTTTTGGAGCTTCAGGGTCAGCATCAGTCCTTTCAATGAATATTCAGGGTTGATTTCCTTTATGATTGACTGCTTTGGTCTCCTTGCCGTCCAGGGACGCTCGAGTCTTCTCCAGCAGCACAGTTTGAAGGCATCAGTTCTTCATTGCTCAGCCTTTATGATCCACCTCTCACATCCATATGTAACTCCTGGGAAAGAGCATCACTTTAACTCTTTGGACCTCTATTGGCAAAGTGATGTCCCTGCTTTTTAGATACACTGTCTAGGTTTGTCAGCTTTTCTTCCAAGGAGCAAGCATCTTTTAATTTCATAACTGCAATCACTGTCCACAGTGATTTTGGAGCCCAAGAAAATAAAGCCTGTGACTGTTTCTATTGTTTGCTCATCTATTTGTCATGAAGTGATGGAACCAGATGGTACTATCTTCATTTTTAGAATGTTGAGGTTCAAGCCAGCTTTGTCACTCTCCTATTGCACCTTCATCAAGAGGCCCTTTAATTCCTCTTCACTTTCTGCCATAAGGGTGGTATCATCTGCATATCTGAGGTTACTGGTAATTCTTCCAGCAATCTTGGTTCCAGCTTGTGCTTCATCCAGCCCAGCATGAGCAGGCAGCCATTAAGCAGACTTGGCTGGAGATTGAAAGGGTGAACTTCCTTGAACTGTCAAAGCAGTACAAGATTCATCACAGATGGTGAGGGCAGCAGAGACCTGGCTATGCAGAACTTATCATCCAGTTTAAAAAGTATGAACTTTATTCCAGAACATCAGGAGGCTCTTGTGCTTTTAGCTGGGGAGTAATATAGCCAGAGGTAGGAGTGGGCTGTGTGGTATGTGTGTGTTACTGTGGCTTTGTTCTTCTTTTTCTCAGTCGTGTCCAACTCTTTGCAGCCCCTTGGACTGCAGCACACCAGGCTTCCGTATCCTTTACCATCTGGCGCTTGCTCAAACTCATGTCCATTAAGTTGGTGATACCATTGAACCGTCCTGTCCTCTGTCATGCCCTTCTCCTTCTGCTTTCAGTCTTTCCCAGCATCAGGGTCTTTTCCAGTGAATTGGCTCTTGAATCAGATGGTCAAAGTTTTGGAGCTTCAGGGTCAGCATCAGTCCTTTCAATGAATATTCAGGGTTGATTTCCTTTATGATTGACTGCTTTGGTCTCCTTGCCGTCCAGGGACGCTCGAGTCTTCTCCAGCAGCACAGTTTGAAGGCATCAGTTCTTCATTGCTCAGCCTTTATGATCCACCTCTCACATCCATATGTAACTCCTGGGAAAGAGCATCACTTTAACTCTTTGGACCTCTATTGGCAAAGTGATGTCCCTGCTTTTTAGATACACTGTCTAGGTTTGTCAGCTTTTCTTCCAAGGAGCAAGCATCTTTTAATTTCATAACTGCAATCACTGTCCACAGTGATTTTGGAGCCCAAGAAAATAAAGCCTGTGACTGTTTCTATTGTTTGCTCATCTATTTGTCATGAAGTGATGGAACCAGATGGTACTATCTTCATTTTTAGAATGTTGAGGTTCAAGCCAGCTTTGTCACTCTCCTATTGCACCTTCATCAAGAGGCCCTTTAATTCCTCTTCACTTTCTGCCATAAGGGTGGTATCATCTGCATATCTGAGGTTACTGGTAATTCTTCCAGCAATCTTGGTTCCAGCTTGTGCTTCATCCAGCCCAGCATGAGCAGGCAGCCATTAAGCAGACTTGGCTGGAGATTGAAAGGGTGAACTTCCTTGAACTGTCCAAAGCAGTTGGCCTGACTTTCTGATCCTGGCTACACATTTTTATCCATGAATGACTTCCTTGGGGTGTGAAGAAAGGTAGTGGCTATAATGCAAGGAACAGAGTTCTAAGAAAAGGCAGATATTCTGTTACCCGGGACATTTCAAGGGCGCTAATGACAGCAGTTAAACATTTTGGCAGTTGACAGGCAGCTGGATGGATGCTTATGGGATAGGAGAGCCTAGTTCCAGCTTGTGAGTTCCAGCTAGCTCCCTGACAAAGGAGGAAACCTGTGCCTGCTGCAGTGGACGCTCAGCCCTAACCACTGGGCCAGCAGGGAATTCCCCAACTTTCTATTCTAATAAATTGTTTATAAGCCAAAAATAAATAAATAAATAAACAGGGTCACAATAGACAGCCTTGACGTACTCCTTTCCCAGTTTGGTGTCAGTCCATTGTTCCATGTCTGATACTAACTGTTGCTTGTTGTCCTGAATACAAGGTTCACAGGAGGCAGGTAAGGTGGTCTGGTATTTGCATCTCTTAAAGAATTTTCCACAGTTTGTTATGTTCCACACAGTTAAATGCTTTGGCATTGTCAGTGATGTGGAAGTAGATATTTTTCTGGAATTCTTTTGCTTTTTCTATAAAGCAGTGAATGTTAACAATTTGACCTCTGGTTCCTCTGCGTTTTCTAAATCCAATTTGTACATCTGGAAGTTCTCAATTCATGTACTATTGAAGCCTAGCTTAGAGGATTTTGAGCATTACTTTGCTAGCATGTGAAATGAGTGCAGTGGTGTGGTAGTTTGAACATTGTTTAGCATTGCCCTTCTTTGGTACTAGAATAAAAACTGACCTTTTCTAGTCCTGTGCCTCCTGCTGAGTTTTCTAAATTTGCTGGCATCTTGATGCAGCGCTTTAACGGGATCATCTTTTAGGATTTGAAATAGCTCAGCTGTAATTCCATCACTTTCACGAGCTTTGTTTGTAGTGATGCTCCTTAAGGCTCACTTGACTTCACACTCCACTATGTCTGGTTCTAGATGAGTGATCACACCATCGTTTCTATCCAGGTCATTATGATCTTTTTTGTATAGTTATTCTGTGTATTCTTGCCACCTCTTAATATCTTCTGCTTGTTAGGGCCATACTATTTCTATGCTTTATTGTGCCCATCTTTGCATGAAACGTTCCCTTGATATCTCTAATTTTCTTGAAAAGATATCTCATCTTTCCCATTCTATTACTGTATTGCTACCTGTTGAAGATAGATGGAAGGGCCTGGAAAGGAGGCTAGTGCAGTCATCCAGGCAAAACAAGGGCCTCTGGATATAGATACACAGGTGCTCACTTTACAAGATTATCTTGCCAAGGAAGGCTAGTAGGAACTAAAATCCATGAGCCCTGGCACAGAGCCAAGTCTGACCAAAGGAAAAGGCATCTTTTTTCTTATTTTGCTGAAAGATGTCACTGCCTACTGAACCGTGTGTCCAGCAGGTTGTGTATATGTTGAAGGGGTGCCTTGTTCTATGTTCATTAGGGAACCATATAGGCTAGCGGAAGTCTTAACAGGAGAAAGCAGTGATTTGGACCTGAATGGGGCCATGGGTGCAACCTGGCCTATTTGGAAGTACATGTTGGGAACAGAAACGACAGAAGTTGGGCTTCCTGGTGGTCCAGTGGGTGGGGACACCGCCTTGCAGTGCAAGGGGAGCTGGTTCGATCCCTGGCCTGGGAAGATCCCACGTGCCGCGGAGCGGCTGGACTGATGTGTCCAATGACCGAGCCGGAGCTCTGGAGCACATGCGCCCAGAGCCGGTGCTCTGCGACAACAGAGGCCACCGCGATGGGAGGCCCACATGGGCCAAAGAACAAAGATGGATGAAAATGGACAAATGAAAGACCAATAGAAGTGGCCCACCTGCCCCCATCCCTCCCCACCCCACCCCCACCAAAATAAATAAATAAATAAATCTTTAAAAAAAAATAAAAGAAATGACAGAAGTTAATGATAATCTGAGGATGCAGAAGCGGCCAGAGATGACAGCCAAGAGCAACCAGAAGGATGCTTCAGAGATAAGACTTGTGAAAAAAGATCAGCTGTAATTCCATCACTTTCACGAGCTTTGTTTGTAGTGATGCTCCTTAAGGCTCACTTGACTTCACACTAGTCTGGTTCTAGATGAGTGATCACACCATCGTTTCTATCCAGGTCATTATGATCTTTTTTGTATAGTTATTCTGTGTATTCTTGCCACCTCTTAATATCTTCTGCTTGTTAGGGCCATACTATTTCTATGCTTTATTGTGCCCATCTTTGCATGAAACGTTCCCTTGATATCTCTAATTTTCTTGAAAAGATATCTCATCTTTCCCATTCTATTACTGTATTGCTACCTGTTGAAGATAGATGGAAGGGCCTGGAAAGGAGGCTAGTGCAGTCATCCAGGCAAAACAAGGGCCTCTGGATATAGATACACAGGTGCTCACTTTACAAGATTATCTTGCCAAGGAAGGCTAGTAGGAACTAAAATCCATGAGCCCTGGCACAGAGCCAAGTCTGACCAAAGGAAAAGGCATCTTTTTTCTTATTTTGCTGAAAGATGTCACTGCCTACTGAACCGTGTGTCCAGCAGGTTGTGTATATGTTGAAGGGGTGCCTTGTTCTATGTTCATTAGGGAACCATATAGGCTAGCGGAAGTCTTAACAGGAGAAAGCAGTGATTTGGACCTGAATGGGGCCATGGGTGCAACCTGGCCTATTTGGAAGTACATGTTGGGAACAGAAACGACAGAAGTTGGGCTTCCTGGTGGTCCAGTGGGTGGGGACACCGCCTTGCAGTGCAAGGGGAGCTGGTTCGATCCCTGGCCTGGGAAGATCCCACGTGCCGCGGAGCGGCTGGACTGATGTGTCCAATGACCGAGCCGGAGCTCTGGAGCACATGCGCCCAGAGCCGGTGCTCTGCGACAACAGAGGCCACCGCGATGGGAGGCCCACATGGGCCAAAGAACAAAGATGGATGAAAATGGACAAATGAAAGACCAATAGAAGTGGCCCACCTGCCCCCATCCCTCCCCACCCCACCCCCACCAAAATAAATAAATAAATAAATCTTTAAAAAAAAATAAAAGAAATGACAGAAGTTAATGATAATCTGAGGATGCAGAAGCGGCCAGAGATGACAGCCAAGAGCAACCAGAAGGATGCTTCAGAGATAAGACTTGTGAAAAAAGATCATGACCACCCCAAAGGTGCCATTTTAACATTTCAATGTTAAGCGAAAGTTAAATTAGGAACAAAAAGAGAATAGAAGGCACCAAAGTACAGTGAGTAATCCTAATGAGTCTCTAATATTAACCTGTCAGAAACCTAATGATCACGCTGAGGGGCCAGATGTCCTGATCTGTCCCTGCAGTCTCTTTCCTGTACTCTCACTGACTTCTGTGGCTTCCTCAACACCCAATGCCCTTGGTTTACATTTAGGCTTTTTAACCTTCTTCATAGTCATAAATGATAATCATGAGGATTTACTGATGTGAAAAATAACTGAAAATATAATTGCCAAGCTATAAAAGGCTATAAATAGTATGCTTTCATCATTTTTGAAAAATGTAACTAATTTATACACAAAAGCATGCTGAGAAAAGTCTTGAATGGTTACACCAAACACTGGCAGCATTTATATCCAAATAGAGGAATTATAGGTAGTTTGCTGTATGAGATGAAACTCTCGAAGTTGCAGCACATTGCAGGCTCATTGCAGCACACTGAGGCTTGGGAATCTACCTGTCTCTGCCACAGCCAATTCCTTTTTTTTTTTTTTAAATTTATTTTATTGAACTATAGTTGATTGGCAATGTGTTAATTTCTGTTGTACAGGAAAGTGACTCAGTTATACATACATACATATGTATGTACGTATATATATATATATATAAATATGTGTACATTTTTTTCATATTTTCCACGTGGTTTATCACAGGCTACTGAACATAGTTCCTAGTACTATACAGTAGGACCTTGTCGTTTATCCATTCTGTGTATAATAGTTCGAATCTGCCAATTCCAAATACCCATTCCATCCTCCCCCACACGCTCTTACCCTTAGCAACCGTAGGTTTCTTCTGTAAGTTGTGAGCCTGTTTCTGTTCTGCAGATGAGTTCATTCGTGTCATATTTTAGGTCACATGTAATTGATACCATATAGTAGTTGTCTTTCTCTGACTTTATTCACTTAGCATAATCTCTAAGTCCATCCGTATTGCCACAGATGTGCTTCAGCCACCTCTTTAGAGTCAGTCTGAAGAGACCCATCTAAGACTGGGGATTCTTAAAGGTAAGGTAAATGTGTTATTTTGTTCTATTGTTTATTTTTAATTAGCTATTAAAACATATACAATTCAGTGACATTTAGTGCATTAACAGGGCTGTATAACCACCACCTCTGCCTTGTTCTAAAGCATTGTCATTACCTCAAGGTGAGAAGCCCCCTATTTCCACCACTCCTGCACCCCTGGCAGCCACCAGCCTGCTTTCTGTCTCTATGGATTTACCTTTTCTGGATGTTTCATTTAAAGGTCATCACACAGTACGTGAACTTTTATGTTTCTTTCACTTTGGTTCTCACAGTTCACCCATGTCCTCTCATGTGTCAGTACTTCATTGCTTTTTTTTTTTTTTTAAAGATTAATTTATTTATTTTGGGGGGTGGGGTGGGGAGGGAGGGGAGCAGGCGGGCTACTTCTATTGGTCTTTCATTTGTCTATTTTCATCCATCTTTGTTCTTTGGCCCGTGTGGGCCTCCCATCGCGGTGGCCTCTGTTGTCGCAGAGCGCCAGCTCTGGGCTCATGCACTCCAGAGCTCCAGCTCGGTAATTGAACACATCAGTCCAGCCACTCTGCGGCACGTGGGATCTTCCCAGGCCAGGGATCGAACCGGCGCCCCTTGCACTGCGAGACGGTGTCCTTACCCACTGGACCACCAGGGAAGCCCACTTCATTGCTTTTTATGGCTGAATAAGGTTCCATGGTATGAGCAGACCATATTTGCTTGGACACTTGTTTCCACCTTTTGACTGTTGTGAACAGTGCTGCTATGAACATTCTGTACAAAGTGGTTATTTCAACACCAGTTTAGTGCTAGCTTCTCCATGAGGACTTCTGACACTGCCAGCCAGATGGATTGTGTATCTGCTCCCTCCTTTGAGGACTTTGCACTTCTTGGTAAGCACTTATATTGCTGTTAATTTATTACTTGCTTAAGGACTGTTAACTTATTATAGTTAAATGGTTATCTGTAACCTGACAAATGATTTTATTTTTCTATTACCCGTAGAAACCTAATTATAATAGGTTGTTATATTTTTGGAATCACTAGTCATTCCAAGTTCTGGGACTTGAGAGCAGCATGTCAGTGACATCCCATGCCTGCATTTATGAAGAACACCGCCCTAATAGACCAGCACAGCCCAGAAATGGGTCAGTGAAATGGAAGGTAATCAAGTGGTATAGTGTTTTGGAAGTAAGCCTCAGAAAGAGGAAAATGTCCTGGAAGGAACAAGCATTGTCATTACCTCAAGGTGAGAAGCCCCCTATTTCCACCACTCCTGCACCCCTGGCAGCCACCAGCCTGCTTTCTGTCTCTATGGATTTACCTTTTCTGGATGTTTCATTTAAAGGTCATCACACAGTACGTGAACTTTTATGTTTCTTTCACTTTGGTTCTCACAGTTCACCCATGTCCTCTCATGTGTCAGTACTTCATTGCTTTTTTTTTTTTTTTAAAGATTAATTTATTTATTTTGGTGGTGGGGGTGGGGAGGGGGGGGGGCAGGCGGGCTACTTCTATTGGTCTTTCATTTGTCTATTTTCATCCATCTTTGTTCTTTGGCCCGTGTGGGCCTCCCATCGCGGTGGCCTCTGTTGTCGCAGAGCGCCAGCTCTGGGCACATGCACTCCAGAGCTCCGGCTCGGTAATTGGACACATCAGTCCAGCCACTCTGCGGCACGTGGGATCTTCCCAGGCCAGGGATCGAACCGGCGCCCCTTGCACTGCGAGACGGTGTCCTTACCCACTGGACCACCAGGGAAGCCCACTTCATTGCTTTTTATGGCTGAATAAGGTTCCATGGTATGAGCAGACCATATTTGCTTGGACACTTGTTTCCACCTTTTGACTGTTGTGAACAGTGCTGCTATGAACATTCTGTACAAAGTGGTTATTTCAACACCAGTTTAGTGCTAGCTTCTCCATGAGGACTTCTGACACTGCCAGCCAGATGGATTGTGTATCTGCTCCCTCCTTTGAGGACTTTGCACTTCTTGGTAAGCACTTATATTGCTGTTAATTTATTACTTGCTTAAGGACTGTTAACTTATTATAGTTAAATGGTTATCTGTAACCTGACAAATGATTTTATTTTTCTATTACCCGTAGAAACCTAATTATAATAGGTTGTTATATTTTTGGAATCACTAGTCATTCCAAGTTCTGGGACTTGAGAGCAGCATGTCAGTGACATCCCATGCCTGCATTTATGAAGAACACCGCCCTAATAGACCAGCACAGCCCAGAAATGGGTCAGTGAAATGGAAGGTAATCAAGTGGTATAGTGTTTTGGAAGTAAGCCTCAGAAAGAGGAAAATGTCCTGGAAGGAACATCATCTCCCTGGTCTCTCATCAGGGCTCCCAGTAACCCAGCCTAAAGTCAGTGCCCTGGACTCTCACTGAGAACTCCTACCAAAGGGGATGAGTGAGAGGAAGTTGCAGCAAATTATTTCAAGGGGAAAAGACAGTGGACTCACGGGTTACTTCTTGGCAAGATGGTCAGAAATACTGGAATTCTATACAAATATTTCTAATGTGACCTTTCAACAAATTTAACAAAAGGGAGGTGTTATCAGTTCCCAATACTCAAATTAGGGATAATCCAAGCTGGTTTTATATAGATCACCAAAGGGCCTCATTATGAAGGTGAGAGTAGGTAAAGGGGATCCAGGTATGTTACTACCAGAGGCCTGATGTGAGGCGGGAGGGTGAGGGGACGGAAACCTGACCCAGGAGTTGAGCAGCACAGAGCGCCCTGAGAGGTCCAACACCAACGCCAGTAGGGGATTAAAGACCCTGTCACTGTAATTACTAGTTGTTCCCAAGACTGGGGAGAAACAGTGATTGCCTGGGTAAGGATCCCCTTTCCTCACCTTATCCCAGGGACAGCTGGCTTTTTGCTTTACGATGTACCCCTTGACCAAGCAGCCGGATAAGGGTGACCTGCCAAACGGCATCCTTCTCTCCCAGCACTAAAGGCCCTGGAACCACAGGCTGCTTTTGCTGGGGAAACGTTTATAGTCTCTGAAGGACTTCTGACACTGCCAGCCAGATGGATTGTGTATCTGCTCCCTCCTTTGAGGACTTTGCACTTCTTGGTAAGCACTTATATTGCTGTTAATTTATTACTTGCTTAAGGACTGTTAACTTATTATAGTTAAATGGTTATCTGTAACCTGACAAATGATTTTATTTTTCTATTACCCGTAGAAACCTAATTATAATAGGTTGTTATATTTTTGGAATCACTAGTCATTCCAAGTTCTGGGACTTGAGAGCAGCATGTCAGTGACATCCCATGCCTGCATTTATGAAGAACACCGCCCTAATAGACCAGCACAGCCCAGAAATGGGTCAGTGAAATGGAAGGTAATCAAGTGGTATAGTGTTTTGGAAGTAAGCCTCAGAAAGAGGAAAATGTCCTGGAAGGAACATCATCTCCCTGGTCTCTCATCAGGGCTCCCAGTAACCCAGCCTAAAGTCAGTGCCCTGGACTCTCACTGAGAACTCCTACCAAAGGGGATGAGTGAGAGGAAGTTGCAGCAAATTATTTCAAGGGGAAAAGACAGTGGACTCACGGGTTACTTCTTGGCAAGATGGTCAGAAATACTGGAATTCTATACAAATATTTCTAATGTGACCTTTCAACAAATTTAACAAAAGGGAGGTGTTATCAGTTCCCAATACTCAAATTAGGGATAATCCAAGCTGGTTTTATATAGATCACCAAAGGGCCTCATTATGAAGGTGAGAGTAGGTAAAGGGGATCCAGGTATGTTACTACCAGAGGCCTGATGTGAGGCGGGAGGGTGAGGGGACGGAAACCTGACCCAGGAGTTGAGCAGCACAGAGCGCCCTGAGAGGTCCAACACCAACGCCAGTAGGGGATTAAAGACCCTGTCACTGTAATTACTAGTTGTTCCCAAGACTGGGGAGAAACAGTGATTGCCTGGGTAAGGGATCCCCCTTTCCTCACCTTATCCCAGGGACAGCTGGCTTTTTGCTTTACGATGTACCCCTTGACCAAGCAGCCGGATAAGGGTGACCTGCCAAACGGCATCCCTTCTCTCCCAGCACTAAAGGCCCTGGAACCACAGGCTGCTTTTGCTGGGGAAACGTTTATAGTCTCTGAAGAAAACTGGTTAATTTAAGAACAAAGAGAACATTATTCCTAAATTGGCTCAATTTTTTTTTTTTTTTAATTTATATTTATTTGGCTGCATTGGGTCTCAGTTGTAGCATGTAAGCTCTAGTTCCCTGACCAGGGAACGAACCTGGGCCCCTTGCATTGGGAGCACAGAGTCTTAGCCACTGGACCACCAGGGAATTCCCTCAATTTTTTTTTTTCCTTAAAGAAAAGGCTTGTGGACCGTATGTTGACTTCTTTCCCAGGAAATGGCATCACTTGTTTTCTTCTCCACACAGAGGCTTATTGAGTTGTAAACATTATCTACAGTTACAGAAGTAAACCCTTTCAAAACGCTATTTGTAACACATAAATGTAGTTCAGCTTCACCAGGGTCTGACATTTCAAAATGGTGAAAAGTTAAAAGGCATCGTTGGCAAGTCTGCTGGGACTGGCATACTTCTACACTGCTATTACAGGTGCAAAGTAGCCCCTCTCTGGTATTCAAAAATCCATATCCTCTTCCCCAGTAACCCCACTTCAGGGAATCTATCCTACAGAAAAAGGCATGTGCAGATTTACTTGCACAAGCAAAGTGAAAAAGCAGTGTTAATGTATAAAGATGGATTGCATACGTGAAGTTTTACATTTTATAAAGAACATGCTGGATGGTGACAGCATGGCAAGAGGCAGTGTGAAGGACTCATTAGGAGCACAGAATCAGGGATCATTCAGAGTTTTAATCCTAACCACAGGCACTGTGAGTTTGGGGTCGCTTTAACTCCCTAGCCCTCAGGGGAAAAGATGCCTTCATGATGAAGAGGTCTGAGGTGTCACCTTAACTAAGTGACCAAACCGTGCCACCAGTGACGAGGCCAACCGACACCATGTGCCTCCTGAATGATATACAATTGGAAGGACACAAACCCATCTACCATCTACTATCATTCTCCAAAATAATTAAATTAACTTGAATCATGAAAAAACTCATTCTGAAATACATCTGGGGTACTCTTCAAAAATAGTCACCATCATCTTTTTTTTTTTTTTTTTAAAAAAAAGGCTGTTCTAGATTAAAGGAGCCTTTAAAAGAGACATAACAAGGCTGAAGTGCCGGGAGGTATGCAATTTACTTTCAGACATTTCAGAAAAGTGTGTATGCCCATGCATAGAAAAGTAAGAGCAAACAAATGTGGCAAAATATGAACATGAAATCACATGAAGGTCCCATGGATGTTGACAGTATTATTTTCAGTTGTTCTGTAGGTCTGTCTGACAATTTTTTCTGAGGCAGGGCGTATCAAATGCTTAGTCCGGCACATGAAGAAATGCTAGCACTGTGCTTTTGTACCTTACTGTGTATGACCACAATGGATTTATGTTTGTCCTCAAAGGATTTCTAACTCTCTTTTCTCTGTCTCCACACAGGATCACACTCCCTGACCTCTTCTGTAGTCGGTGTGACCTCATGACTGGACAGTGAAAGGTGAGCTGGGTGGGGTCACTTCCGCGGGAGCTTGAGAGTCACCACGTAATTCACAGCACAGCTTCCAGCTGTGTAGCGACCACAGGGTCACACTGCCAGAAAGCTCCAGCCGACCGGATTCGTCACTGCTGTGGGCCTTCCTACCGACTCACACTGGCTGTGTAGAGTAGGCAAGCCAGACTTCTCTCACAGGCCTCCAAGGCCGACCGGATTTCCCGTCACTGCTGATGGGCCTTCCTACCGACTCACACTGGCTGTTAGATAAAATTACATTTTATTTAAAGAACATGCTGGATGGTGACAGCATGGCAAGAGGCAGTGTGAAGGACTCATTAGGAGCACAGAATCAGGGATCATTCAGAGTTTTAATCCTAACCACAGGCACTGTGAGTTTGGGGTCGCTTTAACTCCCTAGCCCTCAGGGAAAAGATGCCTTCATGATGAAGAGGTCTGAGGTGTCACCTTAACTAAGTGACCAAACCGTGCCACCAGTGACGAGGCCAACCGACACCATGTGCCTCCTGAATGATATACAATTGGAAGGACACAAACCCATCTACCATCTACTATCATTCTCCAAAATAATTAAATTAACTTGAATCATGAAAAAACTCATTCTGAAATACATCTGGGGTACTCTTCAAAAATAGTCACCATCATCTTTTTTTTTTTTTTTTTAAAAAAAAGGCTGTTCTAGATTAAAGGAGCCTTTAAAAGAGACATAACAAGGCTGAAGTGCCGGGAGGTATGCAATTTACTTTCAGACATTTCAGAAAAGTGTGTATGCCCATGCATAGAAAAGTAAGAGCAAACAAATGTGGCAAAATATGAACATGAAATCACATGAAGGTCCCATGGATGTTGACAGTATTATTTTCAGTTGTTCTGTAGGTCTGTCTGACAATTTTTTCTGAGGCAGGGCGTATCAAATGCTTAGTCCGGCACATGAAGAAATGCTAGCACTGTGCTTTTGTACCTTACTGTGTATGACCACAATGGATTTATGTTTGTCCTCAAAGGATTTCTAACTCTCTTTTCTCTGTCTCCACACAGGATCACACTCCCTGACCTCTTCTGTAGTCGGTGTGACCTCATGACTGGACAGTGAAAGGTGAGCTGGGTGGGGTCACTTCCGCGCGGGAGCTTCGAGAGTCACCACGTAATTCACAGCACAGCTTCCAGCTGTGTAGCGACCCACAGCGCTCACACTGCCAGAAAGCTCCAGCCGACCGGATTCCCGTCACTGCTGTGGGCCTTCCTACCGACTCACACTGGCTGTGTAGAGTAGGCAAGACACAGACTTCTCTCACAGGAAACCCGTGAGCCATAGGGACCCTAAGTTACAGCCTAACCTAATCTAGGAGTCCAGAAATTTCTGTCCTCCGGCTGAATTTTGCCATCACTTATTTTTGTAAATAATGTTTTACTGGAATACAGCCATGTGCATCACTTATATATTTCCAAGCACTGAGTAGATACAGCACACACCATCTGGCCTGTTTCAGCAAAACTATTTACAGAAAAGTTTGCTGACCCCTAAGCTACTCTATCTTGACTGACATAATCATACTTTAAGACAAACTATGAACAAAAAATTTAAAAAATCCCAAACCATTTATAAGACTTAATTTTTAGCTCTATGACCTTGGGCACATTATTTATTATTTCTATAGCCCTTACCCATTTAAGTAATTAAATGAATTCTTGCATATAAAAACATGGAAGCAGAAGGCTTGGAACAGCAATGCTGGAGTAGCTAGAATCAAGTGCAAGAATAGGAACTGATGGATATAAAGTCATGTAGAGAAGCACCTAGTACACTGTAGACATCCAATAAATGTTTGCAGTGAGTCCAAGGATATAAAAATAAAATATATTTGAGCACAAATAGAAGACAATAACAACAGTTACTATGACTATCTTTTAACATATGAACAGGTAGGACTAGAGTGTTTTTTTCCCCCTTAGTTACCATTCTGTGTTTTAAAATTTTCTACAACCCAATAGATTTTATGATCTGGAAAAAAACAATGAATTTTTTTATAAAAGCTGAAAAATTTTAATATTTCAGTCATTTCACAAAACATCTTTTGTTGACATTCTACAAATGATACCATCCAATAATGTCCCAATACTTTCTTCTTGGGATGATAGTTTATATATCTGTAAAAATAAAAGACAGATGATGACATATTCATGCACTACTATTTTTCACTATACAAACTATATATATGTGACCTAATGGATTACTCAATTATTGGGATAACAGTATGGAATCACAATGTGATTAAAGTATGCAAAGTAGATGGCAACTTACCACTAAGGTCAAAAGTCTCAAATGCAGTTATAGTGGTAACTCTAAACATCGAATCACATTTGTACCAATTTTTTTTTTTTAAACCTTTATTTTACTTTTAACTTTTACACAGTTCTGTTGTTTACAGATAGGCATGTTCTCAGATTAGTCATATGTGTATCCCCCCCTTCCCACCCCTCCTGACCATCACACCTCTAGACATTAACTTCATACTGTATTTTACACTTCAAATGTCCTTGATATTTAAAGTTATCCTTTTAAAAAGAACGTCTCTATTAGTTGTTTCTAATTATATCTTATATAAACCTGCATTTCTGGGCATCTCTAATCATTTTTCAAGTAATTTTTAATTATATGAACCTTCCTTAAAAGTTAGAACAATATCGAAGCATTAGTGATCGACAAGCAAACAAAATTATTCCACATCTCTCATGCTCTTTCTAAAAATATGGGTTTACAAACCTTTTTGACTTCTGTAATATTTGTTATTTCAGAGAGATTTTTCAGAGAAACCTGATGACCTTCTACCTGAGATATCAGGTATTCTTGATTTATTTGTTTTTCACCTTCTCCAATATAAACAATCAGAACTGAAGTATCATTTGCCGAGATTCCAAATTTTTTCAAGGCCTCTGAAATCTAAGGGGGAGAAAAGACAATAAAATAAACCAGTGGTTCCAGCATTTGAAACCTCTCTCCACTTGAGCCCTTTCCTGGTCAGTCTTATTTTTCATATCCTGATGGTCCTCTCTGCCTAGTTTTACATCATCCCTTTCTAATCGTTACCACCTCTGCCTCTAGAGTACTCCCTTCGCAAAACTGCACCTCATCCCCTCAGAATCAAGCCTTGGCTTGGCATGGTGCACAGACGCCCCCTCCCCCTAGATCCAGCAACCCTCTAGCCATGCACACCTGCCCTCCTGCCCTCCAGCCAGGTGGGTCTGTTTGGGGTTGTCATCTTTTCATACTTTTTGCCTGTGCTCACACTTGGTCCTCTAACTGGAATTTGAAGGTCCAGTTTAAAGGTCCCTCCTTTACCACTTTCCCTCCTTCTAGAATGAATTGCTTCTTTGTTCCCACAGATTTGCATTATTATTCCCACTGTATCAGTTGTCTTAGGGCACTTGTTCACCTGCCTTTCTCGGGACCATTTCTGACCCTAGAAATGGAACAGGAGCAAGCTCAACACATGTTTATGAACTGCACAGTTTCTTGACTTATTTTAGTGATCTCATAGAAACAATTACCCAGTAATTTTCCCTAAGATACTGGGAAATCCTATTGCCACCCACTTCATAAATTTTCCAAACCATCTGTATTTTAAACCATGCCACACATTTCCTAACCTTTCTCTTGAGGCTAGCCCTTGCTTGTGTTGTAAAGAGTAGTAGTAATAATTAAAATTTGTCAGCAAAATTACAGTTGGTTTTTTTGAACATGTGCCCAGGTGGAATGTTTTTAAACTCAAAAACGTTGATTACTATCAGTATCTCAAACACAGACTCTTCCTATGTACTGCGTGTGTGAGCACATGGTAAGAGCCAGTCCAGATACCAGGCAAGCTTCTGCTATTTGGAAAAGACATGGCTCTATCCTCAAAGAGTTTACAGGGAGAGTGAAAGATGTATATGGTAACACATAAATATCTATGCCTAATTTTAATCATTAGATTTAAATATCATCTTCCTGACTCTGTATGTCAGGAAGGACAAATAAAACTGTCCTCACTTAATGTAGCTAAACTTCAGTTTAATCACATGAGTGACTCCATAGCTGACTTGTCTAGTAAGAGGCAATGCTAAACCTCAACTCTCTTGTCCAGCACTCTCTCCTCACTGTTATCTGTTACCAGCAACAGACTCTAACCCAATACTGAGTGACACACAGGTTACCATGACAAGGTCAACAGATAGAAAGTACATTCCATATTAATTACATTGTTATTTGGGGAAAGATTGAAAATAATTTCAGTAGACAGAGTCCTTGTCTTCATTTTTCCCAGTTTGCAGAGGTGAACTGCTTTGTTTGCAGCCACAAGAATCTGAAATGGATCCACAATCTACCGAAGAGAACAAAAAGAATTACAGACAGAGAAGCTGGAGTACTCTGAAGACGTATGCCCTGTGGTGACTTCAGGGTCAGGTTGTTTTACTTTATCACAATGCCTGTATTTTTTAAATTTTCAAAATGTCCAGGGCCTGGGTGTTCAGAAAGTCACAGAATTTTACAGCTGCAGGCAACTGAGATAAATAATAAAAAGTTTTAAAACAATGTATTGAGGGTTATTATTATGGGAAAGGCCATATTCTCAACATTTAAACTTCATTTTCTATTCTACTTAAAACTGTCCTATTTGATATCTGTATTATTATTCATGTGCAATAAATGAGGAAAACAAGGCAATGAATGGGTTGGAATTGCAGTTTTGTCACTTACCCTTGAGGGAACCTGGGAAAATTCCTTGGCATTTTACCTTTTAGACGCAGAGATCTAACTACTTCATAGCCTTGTTGTGAAGACTGAGTTTGCAGTATATGTAAAGAACTTACCAAATAAGCACTGTCTAAAGGCTACCACTTGCTCAAAGTCATAATAAATAGCGTATCTGGGACTTAAGTCCTGGTGATTCTACCATTATGCAATTCCTCCGTTTACAGAGATTTTCTAGTTCAGAGAAGAATATGGGTATCCAGGAATCTGCCATCACGTCAGAGCGAGACCACCTTTCACATCTCCTAGGGCAGGGCCTGGCACTTGGCTTCTATTCACTGTTAAATTCAAGGCTGGCCAAAATCTGAATCCATTCTACAGGTTAGATAAGAACTTTTTACTAGAATAATTTTAGGCTAACCAATAACGTCACAAAAAATCATCAGATGCTTAAAATTCCCGTAAAGTTCACTCATCCCCACGAGTACTTACCACTGTAGGATTTATTAACGCGCCATCAATGGCACCTTCCATGGCTTTTTTTCTCAAGTCTGCAGCATTTTTTACATCTTTAAATAATAGAAGGGTCACCCTGTATTCAGGAAATAGGTCCAGCTGCTGTGTTAACTGCATTTCATAGATAAGCAGGATTCTATTGCACAAGACCTAAAGACCAAAAGTTAACAACTGAGTCACTAACAAATATCCCTGCTAACAATTAAAGTATTACAATTTTAATAATAAGATGTAGAAATGCTAAACTTGAAAAATCTACCCCCACCATTTGATATCCTCATGAGAGACTGTCTTCCCAACCCTGCTGAGCTCTTCTAGCTTCCTGGGAAAGGACCAAGGTTGACACCTGGTCCCCCAGTTGTGAAGACAAGGCAGGCTCTCAATGAAGAGGAACTTATCAGCACACAACTAGAGCAGAATACCATTTTTTAGACAACGAGATACTTACAGCATTAAGGAAACCTCACTCCAACTTAGTTTTTAGCTTTCTGACCTCACAAAATATAATATTCTATTTATATTTTAGCAGAACCTGGACATAAATATAAGGAAGAAAACAATCCTGTAGAAGTATGACAGAACTCAAAGATACTCACTACATACATGGAAACTTAAGCTGAAAAGGTACAATTCTTAAATGGTAACACTGACCGTTTATAGACATAAATTTAACAGGAAAAGGACAGGGTATATATAAAGACATAAAAGCAGCATAAAAGACAAATAACTGGAAAGACATCTTTGGAAAAACTAAGCATTGCAAAAGTCCAATATTTAAAACAATTTTAATTGGTCTCAAAGAGATACTTTGGTGAGGCAATTTTATATAGGTTCACTTTAGCCTTTTACCTAGCTTTCATTTCTATCATTTTTCTCAAGGAATAAATTGGCAATCTGAGGATTTATGTAGTAAGATGTCTTCCTCATCATCCTAAGAGTAAAAAGTTGAAGACCCACCCAACTAGTGACAGACAGTAGTCTTACTGAACAACCACTAAAAACTGTAGCGTTGAGGAGCAATTAAGGATGTGTAAATATAGCAATAAATAACATTAAACACTTAACATCACATTTATAATTATAAATGTTCTCCAAAAGGAAAAAGTTGCATAAATTCTGATATCTCTTTTCAATAGGAAATGCGCAAACATGCTTAAAGGAAGCTTGGCTGTAAAGGGAAAGAGAGAGGTCCACGGTCAGAGGAAAGCCATAGCATAGGAGGTAGTTTGATGTTTAAGATTTTTTAAATAATTTTTTTGTAAAATATTTTGCGTCTTTTACTTGTTTTCCATTCATTTTATTTTTATCCATTTTTATTCTTGGGCCTGTGTGGGCCTCCCAGCGCAGGGGCCTCTCTAGCTGCAGAGGCTCGGCTCTGGGCGCATGCACTCCAGAGCGCTAGCTCGCAATTGGACAAACTGGTCCAGCCTCCGCCGCACGTGGGATCTTCCCAGGACAGGGATTGAACCCGAGGCCCTTGCATTGCAAGGCGGACTCTTTTACCCACTAGACCACTAGGGAAGCCCTAAAATATTTATTTATTTGTCTGTTTTTGGCTGTGCTAGATCTTCTCTGCTTCTCAGGCTTTTTTCTAGTTGTGGCAACTGGGGGCTACTCTCTAGTTGTGGTGCACTGGCTTCTCTTGTAGAGCAGGGGCTTCAGGGTGCTCCCACCTCAGCAGCTGCAGCTCCCAGGGTCCAGTGCACAAGCTCAGTAGTTGTGATGTGTGGGCTCAGTTGCTCCCTGACATGTGGGATATTCTTGGACCAGTGATCGAACCCATGTCTCCTGCATTGGCAGGCAGATTCTTTACCACTGAGCCACCAGAAAAGCCTGATATTTAAGATTGGAGGTAACAGTAATAGATAGGATAACTTTTCAGGGGAAAAAGTCAACACATAATATAAACATATCATATGTAAAATTAATCTTGCTTTTAGAAATGCCAAAATGTTAACTTATATGTTATTTTTTTAAAGGAAGCAAATCAAGGGCTTATATGTTTATTTAAGAACGAGCTAATTATTATTGTGGACTACTTTAATTCATCAGTATCCCTGGTGGCTGAGACCATTAAGAATCTGCTTGCAATGCAGCAGACCTTGGGTTCGATCCCTGGGTCAGGAAGATACCCTGGAGGAAGAAATGGCAACCACTCCAGTATTCTTGCCTCGAAAATTCCACAGAAAGAAGAACCTGGCTGGCTACAGTCCATGGGGTGGTAAAGAGCTGGACGCGACTAAGCCACTAACACTTTAACACCTGACTGGAAAACAAAACACGAAATGTGGTATAAAATATGGGGTTCTTAAAATGTACACAAAAAGAAAAAATACTGAAAAAATACAACAAAAAGTTATTTTTGACTTGCTGGAATTTTTTTGACATCTGATCTTTTCTGTTACAAACAGGGAAGGTAAAATTTGTGTAATCGCCTGGAACAGCAGTTCAATCTTTACTATCATCATACCATCAAATGGAAAGAAAAGAGATACAGATAGAATGCATACAAAAAGATGGACTCAGAAAACAAAAACATGGAAGAAGCACACCAAAGTATGGCCACTGTAGGCAGCAGAATTGCAAGATAATTTTTACAGTTTTCTAGAAAAAAAACACTTGCTTGTATGTTCTGAATTTTCTACAGTGAACACACAAAATCTGAGTACATGTAACCAAGGAGGAAAAAAAAATTTGTGGTTTTTGCTTTTACAGTAGGCGGGAAAAGGCCCCCTTTACCGAACAGCAAAAATGGTTCTATATAATTCACTCACTAAGGTCAGAAACTTCGAATCATCGCTGGATATTTACCTCTCACTCGAATCCCGTATCTTATGCAAAAGATTTACCCACTTTTAAATACTATTTTAAAGGGTCCAATTCTCTCCTATACTATACAGCCCCAAGCCACCACCTGTCATCTACAACGGTAACCACCAGAAAAGCCCCTGAGTTAACTTTTCAGGGAAAAGTCAACACATAATATAAACATATCATATGTAAAATTAATCTTGCTTTTAGAAATGCCAAAATGTTAACTTATATGTTATTTTTTTAAAGGAAGCAAATCAAGGGCTTATATGTTTATTTAAGAACGAGCTAATTATTATTGTGGACTACTTTAATTCATCAGTATCCCTGGTGGCTGAGACCATTAAGAATCTGCTTGCAATGCAGCAGACCTTGGGTTCGATCCCTGGGTCAGGAAGATACCCTGGAGGAAGAAATGGCAACCACTCCAGTATTCTTGCCTCGAAAATTCCACAGAAAGAAGAACCTGGCTGGCTACAGTCCATGGGGTGGTAAAGAGCTGGACGCGACTAAGCCACTAACACTTTAACACCTGACTGGAAAACAAAACACGAAATGTGGTATAAAATATGGGGTTCTTAAAATGTACACAAAAAGAAAAAATACTGAAAAAATACAACAAAAAGTTATTTTTGACTTGCTGGAATTTTTGACATCTGATCTTTTCTGTTACAAACAGGGAAGGTAAAATTTGTGTAATCGCCTGGAACAGCAGTTCAATCTTTACTATCATCATACCATCAAATGGAAAGAAAAGAGATACAGATAGAATGCATACAAAAAGATGGACTCAGAAAACAAAAACATGGAAGAAGCACACCAAAGTATGGCCACTGTAGGCAGCAGAATTGCAAGATAATTTTTACAGTTTTCTAGAAAAAAAACACTTGCTTGTATGTTCTGAATTTTCTACAGTGAACACACAAAATCTGAGTACATGTAACCAAGGAGGAAAAAAAAATTTGTGGTTTTTGCTTTTACAGTAGGCGGGAAAAGGCCCCCTTTACCGAACAGCAAAAATGGTTCTATATAATTCACTCACTAAGGTCAGAAACTTCGAATCATCGCTGGATATTTACCTCTCACTCGAATCCCGTATCTTATGCAAAAGATTTACCCACTTTTAAATACTATTTTAAAGGGTCCAATTCTCTCCTATACTATACAGCCCCAAGCCACCACCTGTCATCTACAACGGTAACCTCCTAGAAGAGGTCGCCTCAAAATTCCTTCCTCCTATCATCCAGCCTCCACAAAGCGATCTTTTCAAAATGTACACCAAATTCTGTCCTGTTACTCTTCATCATGAAACCCCTCGAGGTCACGGCATTCCAAGGGGTGCGATCTGAGACCCTCCTCTTCCGCCTCCTAGCGCCTCCCTTGACACCTCCCTCAGTCCGCCGCCGCCGCCGCGCCGCACTGGCCCTTCCAGGTTCAGCAACCCCCCACCCCCACCCCCCCGGGACCGGCTGATCCAATCCTCCCTCCCTTCAACTCGCCGGTGAGAGCCCGTTTACCAGCGCGCCCAGAACCTCAGGACGAGTCCTCTATTCTACGAGCTCCTTTGTTACAGCTTTGGTGAGTCGCAGGCGCACCAGGATGCTGTATCGGCAGCCCTCAAAGGGAGGCTGAGCCGATCGCTGTCAGGCTACGCGCTCGATATACAAGGGCGCCGAGAAACACAGGCGTCCTCTGGAAAATCAGCCTGGGTGGCCCAGGCAGACGTCCTCTGGAAAAATCAGTCTGGGTGGCCCGGCGGGCCTCCTGTTCCCGCCCGGCCCCTCGCGCTCGCGCCGGGAATGCTCACCGTTGCGTCCCCTGTCCGTGTCGTAAGCTCTTCCCCACGGAAACAAAGCCCTCAACTTCCGGAAGCTCGGCCGCAGCTGCGCTCCTCCCGCGCCCTCCCCGACCCTGCCGCGCCTCCGCGGGTCCCGGTCGGAGGAAGGCCCTCGGCCGCCTCCTCGCACAGCGTTCCTGGCCGGCTTCAGTCCCGTCAGCTGTCCCGAGCGCCGGGGCTCCGTCCGCCACTTCCGACGAGGGAGGCGGCGAGGCTGCTATAAAAAAATTCATGTAACCAAGGAGGAAAAAAATTTTGTGGTTTTGCTTTTACAGTAGGCGGAAAAGGCCCCTTTACCGAACAGCAAAATGGTTCTATATAATTCACTCACTAAGGTCAGAAACTTCGAATCATCGCTGGATATTTACCTCTCACTCGAATCCCGTATCTTATGCAAAAGATTTACCCACTTTTAAATACTATTTTAAAGGGTCCAATTCTCTCCTATACTATACAGCCCCAAGCCACCACCTGTCATCTACAACGGTAACCTCCTAGAAGAGGTCGCCTCAAAATTCCTTCCTCCTATCATCCAGCCTCCACAAAGCGATCTTTTCAAAATGTACACCAAATTCTGTCCTGTTACTCTTCATCATGAAACCCCTCGAGGTCACGGCATTCCAAGGCGTGCGATCTGAGACCCTCCTCTTCCGCCTCCTAGCGCCTCCCTTGACACCTCCCTCAGTCCGCCGCCGCCGCCGCGCCGCACTGGCCCTTCCAGGTTCAGCAACCCCCCACCCCCACCCCCCCGGGACCGGCTGATCCAATCCTCCCTCCCTTCAACTCGCCGGTGAGAGCCCGTTTACCAGCGCGCCCAGAACCTCAGGACGAGTCCTCTATTCTACGAGCTCCTTTGTTACAGCTTTGGTGAGTCGCAGGCGCACCAGGATGCTGTATCGGCAGCCCTCAAAGGGAGGCTGAGCCGATCGCTGTCAGGCTACGCGCTCGATATACAAGGGCGCCGAGAAACACAGGCGTCCTCTGGAAAATCAGCCTGGGTGGCCCAGGCAGACGTCCTCTGGAAAAATCAGTCTGGGTGGCCCGGCGGGCCTCCTGTTCCCGCCCGGCCCCTCGCGCTCGCGCCGGGAATGCTCACCGTTGCGTCCCCTGTCCGTGTCGTAAGCTCTTCCCCACGGAAACAAAGCCCTCAACTTCCGGAAGCTCGGCCGCAGCTGCGCTCCTCCCGCGCCCTCCCCGACCCTGCCGCGCCTCCGCGGGTCCCGGTCGGAGGAAGGCCCTCGGCCGCCTCCTCGCACAGCGTTCCTGGCCGGCTTCAGTCCCGTCAGCTGTCCCGAGCGCCGGGGCTCCGTCCGCCACTTCCGACGAGGGAGGCGGCGAGGCTGCTCCCGGAAGTGAGTGTGGGTCTTCGCCGGGTCCTTAAGCCGCCCGGCCTAGAACACATCCTCCGTTTCTTCCCATGCAAAGAGAAATGGCTCCGATGAGCTCTACATAGGTCTCCGCCAGTCGAGACTCCACGGTTCTTTTTCGAGGCAGGCGGGACTCGGTTTTTTCTTGTTCTGGGCTACGTCGCTTGGGGGAGGATCTCCTGAAGCCGAACGCGCTTGGCGATCTGTCTCTGGTACTTGAGAGAGAGGTGCCAGTACAACCTCTGCATCCAGAAGGCTCACAAATCTGATTGTCGTCCCTGAGTCTATCAGCCTCCAAAAGAGGAAGTAATGCACTCAACAGGCTGCAAAGAATTATTTTCCTTTTTTTTTTTTAAATGCTTGGGTCGGGGTAGGGCTCATCTTGGTCAATACTTTTCTTTAAACAAAAAGGTAAATAATAGGATGGATATGTGCTATGGAAAAGAAACTGTAGAAAAGGGAGTAGTGTCAGGCAGTGGGTGATAGTAATATTACTAATAGTAATACTTTAAATAGGCTAATTAAGAAAGATCTCACCGAAAAGGTCCAGTTGAGAGTGGAGGAAACAGGTCCTGTTGTATGAAGAGCACTGTTCTGGGCAACAGACAGAGATTAAAGGCTGAGACAAAATATGACTCATCTAAGAAAGAGCAAAGAGAACCGTGTAGCTTGAGCACAGTGGGAATATATATGAAATTATTCTGACAAAAGACTGGCATCCAGATTATATATTTAATAAATATCCAGATTATCTTATATACAGAACCCCAACTCAAAAATAGTAAGAGACACAACCTAAGGAAGGGTAGGTGACACGTTTGAACACACTTTAGCAAAGATATATGAAAGGTCAATGAAAGCATGAAAACATCCTCATCCTTATAAGTCATCAGGGAAATACAAATTAAAAACATAATGAGATACTACTATGAACCCATAAGATGACTAACATTTGAAAGACCTTAAAATTTTTAAGTATCAACTGTTGTCAAATATAAGAGCTGGAACCTTCCCATATTGCTAGTCTGAATTTAAAATAGTATAACCACTTTGGAAAAGAGGCAGTTTCATAAGAAATTAAATGCATGGCACTAGTGTTAAAGAATCTGCCTGCCAGTGCAGGGGACCTAAGAGACACACGGTTTGATTTCTAGAGACTCTGAAAGAGGCAGACTCCTGGAGAGTAATGCAACCATCAAAATTGCCTGCAGAAGTGCAAGGGGGTGAGGAGACCGGCAGGCTTATTTCTGGTCAGAATCCTGGGAGGAATGGCAACCCACTCCAGTATATTGCCTGCAGAATTCCAAGGGCTGAGGAGAGGTGCCAGTACAACCTCTGCATCCAGAAGGCTCACAAATCTGATTGTCGTCCCTGAGTCTATCAGCCTCCAAAAGAGGAAGTAATGCACTCAACAGGCTGCAAAGAATTATTTTCCTTTTTTTTTTTTAAATGCTTGGGTCGGGGTAGGGCTCATCTTGGTCAATACTTTTCTTTAAACAAAAAGGTAAATAATAGGATGGATATGTGCTATGGAAAAGAAACTGTAGAAAAGGGAGTAGTGTCAGGCAGTGGGTGATAGTAATATTACTAATAGTAATACTTTAAATAGGCTAATTAAGAAAGATCTCACCGAAAAGGTCCAGTTGAGAGTGGAGGAAACAGGTCCTGTTGTATGAAGAGCACTGTTCTGGGCAACAGACAGAGATTAAAGGCTGAGACAAAATATGACTCATCTAAGAAAGAGCAAAGAGAACCGTGTAGCTTGAGCACAGTGGGAATATATATGAAATTATTCTGACAAAAGACTGGCATCCAGATTATATATTTAATAAATATCCAGATTATCTTATATACAGAACCCCAACTCAAAAATAGTAAGAGACACAACCTAAGGAAGGGTAGGTGACACGTTTGAACACACTTTAGCAAAGATATATGAAAGGTCAATGAAAGCATGAAAACATCCTCATCCTTATAAGTCATCAGGGAAATACAAATTAAAAACATAATGAGATACTACTATGAACCCATAAGATGACTAACATTTGAAAGACCTTAAAATTTTTAAGTATCAACTGTTGTCAAATATAAGAGCTGGAACCTTCCCATATTGCTAGTCTGAATTTAAAATAGTATAACCACTTTGGAAAAGAGGCAGTTTCATAAGAAATTAAATGCATGGCACTAGTGTTAAAGAATCTGCCTGCCAGTGCAGGGGACCTAAGAGACACACGGTTTGATTTCTGGTCAGGAGACTCCCTGGAGGAGGGAATGGCAACCCACTCCAGTATTATTGCCTGCAGAATTCCAAGGGCTGAGGAGCCTGGCAGGCTACAGTCCATAGGGTCATAAAGAGTCCTGTAGGACTGAAGCAACGACATGCTGGAATGTGGGTACTTACGGTACCCAGCAGTTTCACTCCTTGGTAATTACTCAGTAGAAAACATGTCCACCTAGAGGCTTGAATAAGAATGTTCAAAGCAACTTTAGTCATAAAGGTCTCAAACTGGAAACCAAACCAATGCCCAACAACACCAATGGATAAACAAACTGTGGTAAATTCATTCGTGAAAGACTGAATACAGTAATAAAAGGAATGAACATGCTTGCAACACGGGTGAATCTAAAAACATGCTCAGCAAAAAAGCAAACTAAAAGTATGTTACTATATGATTCTATTTCTACAAAGCTATAGGAATTGCAAATTTATTCGAGTGAAAGCACATCAGTGGTTAGGAATGGGGGAGTCTTTTTGGAAAAAAACAAAATGTAAACTTTGCAAAGAAGCCAATGTTCTCTATCTTGATGTAGTGTTAAGTTACAAGGGAACTTGTAACTTGTTGAAATTCATCAAACCATATGCTTTTAAAGGGTACATTTTATAAAATTTGCCTAAGTCAATTTAAAAAAAGACATGAAAAAAAGCCCCTAAAAAAGTAAAATAAAAACAAAAGCCCCTCCCTGGTGATCCAGTGGGTAAAGAGACCGCCTTGCAGTGCAGGGAGCACCGGTTCATTCCTGGCCAGGAAGATCCCACATGCCAAGGAGTGGCTGGGCCTGTGTCCAGTTATGTGCCAATGCTCTGCTGAGAGGGTCGCTGCAATGAAAGCATGAAAACATCCTCATCCTTATAAGTCATCAGGGAAATACAAATTAAAAACATAATGAGATACTACTATGAACCCATAAGATGACTAACATTTGAAAGACCTTAAAATTTTTAAGTATCAACTGTTGTCAAATATAAGAGCTGGAACCTTCCCATATTGCTAGTCTGAATTTAAAATAGTATAACCACTTTGGAAAAGAGGCAGTTTCATAAGAAATTAAATGCATGGCACTAGTGTTAAAGAATCTGCCTGCCAGTGCAGGGGACCTAAGAGACACACGGTTTGATTTCTGGTCAGGAGACTCCCTGGAGGAGGGAATGGCAACCCACTCCAGTATTATTGCCTGCAGAATTCCAAGGGCTGAGGAGCCTGGCAGGCTACAGTCCATAGGGTCATAAAGAGTCCTGTAGGACTGAAGCAACGACATGCTGGAATGTGGGTACTTACGGTACCCAGCAGTTTCACTCCTTGGTAATTACTCAGTAGAAAACATGTCCACCTAGAGGCTTGAATAAGAATGTTCAAAGCAACTTTAGTCATAAAGGTCTCAAACTGGAAACCAAACCAATGCCCAACAACACCAATGGATAAACAAACTGTGGTAAATTCATTCGTGAAAGACTGAATACAGTAATAAAAGGAATGAACATGCTTGCAACACGGGTGAATCTAAAAACATGCTCAGCAAAAAAGCAAACTAAAAGTATGTTACTATATGATTCTATTTCTACAAAGCTATAGGAATTGCAAATTTATTCGAGTGAAAGCACATCAGTGGTTAGGAATGGGGGAGTCTTTTTGGAAAAAAACAAAATGTAAACTTTGCAAAGAAGCCAATGTTCTCTATCTTGATGTAGTGTTAAGTTACAAGGGAACTTGTAACTTGTTGAAATTCATCAAACCATATGCTTTTAAAGGGTACATTTTATAAAATTTGCCTAAGTCAATTTAAAAAAAGACATGAAAAAAAGCCCCTAAAAAAGTAAAATAAAAACAAAAGCCCCTCCCTGGTGATCCAGTGGGTAAAGAGACCGCCTTGCAGTGCAGGGAGCACCGGTTCATTCCCTGGCCAGGGAAGATCCCACATGCCAAGGAGTGGCTGGGCCCGTGTGTCCAGTTATGTGCCAATGCTCTGCTGCGAGAGGGGTCGCTGCAATGGGAGGCCCACACATGCCAAAGAAAAATAAACGATAACTTAAGAGGCAAAAAAGAAAAAAAAGCCCCAATTCAAAGTGACTTGCCTAGGACCACCAAAAGCTGGAAACAACCCAAATCCTTGTTAAGTGAATGGACAAACTGCATATCCATGTGATGGAACACAGCTTGGCAGTAAAAAGGAAATCAACTAATGTACATAAAATAAAAGGGATTAAATATCAAAATAATTATGCTGAAAAAAAGTCAGACATAAAAGTAGTGTATCGTGTGTGATTCCATTTATATAGAACAAGATCCTACTGTATAGCACAGGAAACTATTCAATATCCTGTGATACACCATAATGGAAAAGAATATAAAAGGGAATAGAATATATATTCAATATGTATATAGAGCTGATTGACTTTGCTGTATGAAACATTGTAAGTCAACTATACTTCAATAAAAAAAAAAACTAACAAGTAAAATGGAAATTAAATGTTTGCTGAATTGCTTCATAAAGAAATAGAAAAATGCCTTGTGTCAGACTACTGAAATTTTTCTCTCTGAAACATAAACTTTAGCAGATGGAAAAAAAGCTCTCTGGTGTTTTCAATGATCTATCCTTTGATACTATCAATATCAGATTGTGTTCCCTTATAATCTGTAAATGTGGTCACAGCTGGTCTTATAAGATAGTTCTGCTTTACTCTCAATTTCTGAAATCATCAATGTCAATATACTGGCAACCACTACCATCTACTTATGGAGAAGGAAATGGCAACATACTAAGCTAAACAAAAAAAAGCAAGCTGAAAAACTGCCTATTACAAGTCTACCATACACGAGCAGAGCTTCCATCAGCTCTGAGTGCCTTAGTCTTAAGTAGTAAGAGACAGGCAGAGATCACCAGATATTCCAAGATCATATCTGACAAAAAAGAAAGGCCTCCACAAACAGAAGAAAATCAAAAAACAGCTGATACAGAGAACAGAAGAAACTTAAAAACTGGTAACCTGAAAGAGAGAAAAAATAATGCATTCATTTAAAAAAATAAAAGAATCAAAGACCTGGTGAAAAAGCCATTCAGAAAATACCTAGCTCTTGGAAATTATGTATAGCAGAAAAAAATATGTATAAAATACATAGCAGAAAAGCAATGGAGGGCAGAAATAATGCTGAGAAAAATTATTCTGATAACTTAAGAGGCAAAAAGAAAAAAGCCCCAATCAAAACTCAGGACCACCAAAAGCTGGAAACAACCCAAATCCTTGTTAAGTGAATGGACAAACTGCATATCCATGTGATGGAACACAGCTTGGCAGTAAAAAGGAAATCAACTAATGTACATAAAATAAAAGGGATTAAATATCAAAATAATTATGCTGAAAAAAAGTCAGACATAAAAGTAGTGTATCGTGTGTGATTCCATTTATATAGAACAAGATCCTACTGTATAGCACAGGAAACTATTCAATATCCTGTGATACACCATAATGGAAAAGAATATAAAAGGGAATAGAATATATATTCAATATGTATATAGAGCTGATTGACTTTGCTGTATGAAACATTGTAAGTCAACTATACTTCAATAAAAAAAAAAACTAACAAGTAAAATGGAAATTAAATGTTTGCTGAATTGCTTCATAAAGAAATAGAAAAATGCCTTGTGTCAGACTACTGAAATTTTTCTCTCTGAAACATAAACTTTAGCAGATGGAAAAAAAGCTCTCTGGTGTTTTCAATGATCTATCCTTTGATACTATCAATATCAGATTGTGTTCCCTTATAATCTGTAAATGTGGTCACAGCTGGTCTTATAAGATAGTTCTGCTTTACTCTCAATTTCTGAAATCATCAATGTCAATATACTGGCAACCACTACCATCTACTTATGGAGAAGGAAATGGCAACATACTAAGCTAAACAAAAAAAAGCAAGCTGAAAAACTGCCTATTACAAGTCTACCATACACGAGCAGAGCTTCCATCAGCTCTGAGTGCCTTAGTCTTAAGTAGTAAGAGACAGGCAGAGATCACCAGATATTCCAAGATCATATCTGACAAAAAAGAAAGGCCTCCACAAACAGAAGAAAATCAAAAAACAGCTGATACAGAGAACAGAAGAAACTTAAAAACTGGTAACCTGAAAGAGAGAAAAAATAATGCATTCATTTAAAAAAATAAAAGAATCAAAGACCTGGTGAAAAAGCCATTCAGAAAATACCTAGCTCTTGGAAATTATGTATAGCAGAAAAAAATATGTATAAAATACATAGCAGAAAAGCAATGGAGGGCAGAAATAATGCTGAGAAAAATTCTTCTGATTTATAAAAACTAAAAAAGGAAGATTAAAAATGGAAAATAAAAGACAAAAATATAACTAACTTAGAGGTACTGATTTCAGAAAATCCAACAACAGAAGTTCCCCCAGAAGACAACAGAGAAGACAGCAAGGCAGCACATACACTAAAACTAGAACGATACAGAGAAGGTTAGCATGGCCCCTATGCAAGGATAACATGCAAATTCCTAAAGCATTCCATTTTTGTTTTTTTTTTTTAAAGAGAAATACAGAGAAGATAAAGTGGAAAAAAAAAAACAAAACAATCCCAGAACAGATGCACACAGCCTGCCAGGCCTCACTTGGTACTGAGCAGTATCAATTTTAAAAATACCCACACTAGGGTCTTCCCTGGTGGTCCAGTGCTTAAGAATCCACCTGCCAATGCAGCATATATGGGTTCAGGTCTCTGATCTGGGAAGATTCCACATGCTGCAGAGCTGAGCCCCAGCTCTAGAGCCTGAGAGTCGCAAATACTGAAGCCCATGAGCCCTAGAGCCCATGCTCTGCAACAAGAGAATCCACTGCAAAGAGAAGCCTGCACACCACAAGTAGAGAAAGCCCTCATGCACCAACGAAGACCCAGCACAGACCCCCTAAAAAATATGCACACTAAGTCACATCTTGAAATTTCAGGAGACTTGAGAAAGATCCTGAAACTTTCAGAAAGAAAAATTGTAGGTCACAAAAGTTCTGGAATTAGAATAGCATAGGGTTTTAAACAGCAACAGTGAACTATAGAAAAACAGTGAATACATATATTTTAAAGTGCCTAACTATAACTGAATAGCCTATCAGCTTATCAATACAGTGAAATAATAAACCCATTTCAGATATCAAAACTTCAAAAGTTTTGCATCCCATGGAACCTTGGGAAACCAGGATAGAAAAAATCAAAAACAGCTGAAAAAAAAGGCTTAAAACTGGTAACGAAAAAATAATGCATTCATTTAAAAAAATAAAAGAATCAAAGACCTGGTGAAAAAGCCATTCAGAAAATACCTAGCTCTTGGAAATTATGTATAGCAGAAAAAAATATGTATAAAATACATAGCAGAAAAGCAATGGAGGGCAGAAATAATGCTGAGAAAAATTCTTCTGATTTATAAAAACTAAAAAAGGAAGATTAAAAATGGAAAATAAAAGACAAAAATATAACTAACTTAGAGGTACTGATTTCAGAAAATCCAACAACAGAAGTTCCCCCAGAAGACAACAGAGAAGACAGCAAGGCAGCACATACACTAAAACTAGAACGATACAGAGAAGGTTAGCATGGCCCCTATGCAAGGATAACATGCAAATTCCTAAAGCATTCCATTTTTGTTTTTTTTTTTTAAAGAGAAATACAGAGAAGATAAAGTGGAAAAAAAAAAACAAAACAATCCCAGAACAGATGCACACAGCCTGCCAGGCCTCACTTGGTACTGAGCAGTATCAATTTTAAAAATACCCACACTAGGGTCTTCCCTGGTGGTCCAGTGCTTAAGAATCCACCTGCCAATGCAGCATATATGGGTTCAGGTCTCTGATCTGGGAAGATTCCACATGCTGCAGAGCTGAGCCCCAGCTCTAGAGCCTGAGAGTCGCAAATACTGAAGCCCATGAGCCCTAGAGCCCATGCTCTGCAACAAGAGAATCCACTGCAAAGAGAAGCCTGCACACCACAAGTAGAGAAAGCCCTCATGCACCAACGAAGACCCAGCACAGACCCCCTAAAAAATATGCACACTAAGTCACATCTTGAAATTTCAGGAGACTTGAGAAAGATCCTGAAACTTTCAGAAAGAAAAATTGTAGGTCACAAAAGTTCTGGAATTAGAATAGCATAGGGTTTTAAACAGCAACAGTGAACTATAGAAAAACAGTGAATACATATATTTTAAAGTGCCTAACTATAACTGAATAGCCTATCAGCTTATCAATACAGTGAAATAATAAACCCATTTCAGATATGCAAAAGCTTCAAAAAGTTTTGCATCCCATGGAACCTTGGGAAACCAGGATAGAATCTGCTCCATTAAACAGGGAAGTAAACCAGCAGCAGTAAAAGTAATAGCAAGCAGCTATGGATCCAGGAAACAGAAGAGGCTCATAAGAAATGACCAGGGGCTTCCCCTGGTGGTCCAGTGGGTAAGGACACCGCCTTGCAGTGCAAGGAGCGCCGGTTCAATCCCTGGCCTGGGAAGATCCCACGGGCCGCGGAGCGGCTGGACTGATGTGTCCAATCAGCGAGCCGGAGCTCTGGAGCGCATGCGCCCAGAGCCAGCGCTCTGCGACAACAGACGCCACAGCGATGGGAGGCCCGCAGGAGCCAAAGAACAAAGACGGATGAAAACAGAGAAATGAAAGACCAATAGAAGTGGCCCGCCCGCTCCCCTCCGTCCCCAACCCGACCCTTGCCCTAAATAAATAAATAAATAAATATTAAAAAAAAAAAAAAAAAGAAATGACCAGGATGAAGGCAAAGGGAAATCTCAGGGCAAGAGCTGTGCCCCTGGGGTAGAGAACATCCTACAGCTTGTGCCTGTCATTGGTTGAGTTGTGTCCCTGCAGAAGTCATATGCTGAAGTCATCCTAACCACCAGGTCTTCAGAATGTGACTGTACTTGGAGATGGGGTCTTTAAAAAGGTAAGTTTAAATGAGTTCATTAGGGTGGACACAATCCAATATGACTAGTATCCTTAAAGGAAATCTGGACATAGAAACAGAGGGAAGCCCATGTACAGACCAAGAAAGAAGACAGTCATTTAGAAACCAAGGAGAGAGGCCTCAGAAGAAACCAGTCCTCCCAACCCCTTGATCTTGGAGGTCTGACCTCCAGAACTGTGAGAAAATAAATTGTCTGTGATACTTTTTTCTTGAAGCCCTGGCAAACAGCACCCAACCTAGACCAGGTCAAGAACAAATCCAATTAACCCCAGAAAGATTTCAAACAAAAAATAATCCGAAGTGTTTACCCTATCCACAATAAGAGAGATGATTCGGAGAATGAATTAGTAATAGGTCCACAGGAAAAGACGCAAAGAAAAATGTAGGGCCAAAAGATAATCATGGCACACCATGGTTCAGAGTGAATGATACTTTCCTAGAAAATAACAAACTTAGAATACCGTTTCAACCAAAAGTTGGGAAATAACTATACTGAAAATATGAGAGGAACAAAGGTGTGTATGTGGAAAGATGAAATCAGAGGCTTACATTCTCATCTTCCACAGCAGGAAATCAAAAGAAAAGTATTAGAAACTGAAAACTCAAGTTGTTATATAAACCTAGCATTTAAATAAAGAAGGCAAATACTAGAAAACAAAAATATGTAAAGTGTTGCCCTTGAGAAGTGATAATTGGGTAGGGCAGGGGAGCTAATGGGAAGACTACTCTTTCATAGAAATCTCGGTAGAAAGTTAAAAGTAAAATAAAAGTTTTTTTTTTTAAAAAAAGAAATCTCGGTAGAACAATTTGAATTTTAAACTACTTATATGTGTTTTTTTCTTCTTATGTGTTTTTAAATAAAAACTGTAAAAGCTTAAACGGACCACTATACACCTTTAAACAAGGGAGTTGCTGCTCCCATTAGCCAGAGGTCTTTGAGTGGTATGATGTGAACAGAAGATAGAATCAGTGTGTTGAAGGAGAAATGAGACACAAGATAGCAAAAGGAGACTGGTTTTAACAGCCTGTGGTGATAACTGAAATGAGATGGGGCCAGGAGGACAGCAGAATCAGATGGTTCTCCAAGGTGGCACTGCTCATAAGACAACACCTGCAGACAGCGTCCTCCTCAGAAACTGCTCGCCAAGGGGCTCCTCGGAACTGTTAAGGCTACCTGGAATCCCACGCCTGGCCCTGGTCGGTCTTTTCCTGCCTCAGCAGTTGTATTGCTCCAATTTCTTTCCAAGAAAGAATTCAGAATGTATGCAAGGGAACAAGTCCACAAGAGCAGCCTTTTAACAAGAGAAACTCTTGCATCTCTGTTACATGTGGTGGGTAGAAAAAAAAAAAAAACAAATCTTTCTGAGCCACCACTTAGATGAAGGATAGCAACCTGACCGAGTGCATCAGACAGAGAACCTCCTTAGGGTCAGGTTCCATATGATGTTCCTTTATGAAACAGAACAGAGAAAACACATATGTGGTATCAGACTTTCAATGAGACAACACTTCAAAATCAGAGGCTTACAAAATGAAGCCAGTTTGCCCAAGTATTCATCAAATTATCTACCAAAGCTTCTGCTGTCATGATTGTTACAACCTTTCTTAAGCACACAAAGGTTTCTGGCTTCCTCTGCAACTAAAAATAATTAATACCTCCCAAGTGATCCATCTGTGTGTTCTAGACGTAAACCAGCCAGCTAAAGAGACAATTTAGAGAAACTCAAGGTCGGGCACCATTTCTCGGTGAGAAACTAGTGGAGAAAGACTGCAGCCCATTTCGTTCAACGAGAAGCCATACAAAATTCAAGGAGCCATGCAAGTCTTCCCAGATAGCTCAGGCTTGAAGCATCACGTCTTACTCAGTTCATCAGCAACCTTTAGAATCTACAAAGTTTTCAAGTTTTCTGAGTTGCTCTACCCAGTTGACAGCAATTACTCTGTCAGGTAAATTCCTCAGCATTGAGTACAGCAATTGGTCTCTCCTGCTCAACTGACAACCTCTAAAAGTTTATCCATTCCTGTGTTAGATGGTGTATCTGAAAATTCAGTGAAAGGAAGCTGGCCAAATAAAACAACAGATTGCCAAAGAAAGAAATGTCTAATCACAAAAATACTACAACAAATGACAGACAGTGACTAGATGATAGTGACTAGAGTGATCATCTCTAAAGAGATGATCTCCTTGATAGATTTTAACAGAGATCTTCAAAAGTCAGGGGGAGAAAAGATACTCTGATTTCTGGATCAATAACAGAACACGACAAAAACACTAAAAATTTCTACACACACACAATAGACACACTAAAATCACAAGTTTAGTCAGAAAAAATACATAGGAAATCAAGATAGAAATTTTCAATGATTTACAAGGGATGTTCTTTATTTATCAGTTCTAAAGTATCATCTTCCTTTAAAAAAATTTGACTGGAATGACAGGTTATTTCCTTCACTGTTGTAAATACTGCAGATTTATCAGCAGAAATAAGTATCAATATAATTTTTCCTTAAGCTTGAACACATAAAGGGAGCAATAAAATACATGAGAGACCTCGTTTGATCTGATCTTGTAAAAAGTGACTTGCTGACTTCAGTCCTGCTCTGTCTCCAGACAGACTCCCAGGGCAGGTGTGTGTCACTTGGTCCACCTGTAACAGGATGCGTAGGGTACTCTGTAGTAACTGCCAGGGGCACGCCATTTGTTCCCGGCGCTTTGACTGCCATTTGGCTTTACATTCCATGAGTATCCCCTCTGGAAGTAGTCCTCTCCTGGGGGACCAGGGGGAGGGCCGTGGTATTTCCGATAAATGTTCTGATTCCCTGAAAATTTTCTAAAACAAAATGAAAGTAATAAGACATTATTAGTTTTAATAACTATATATAACAAGCCTTATAAAATTATGCATATACACTCAGGTTCTACTGTTTTCTACCTGTGTGATTTTAGCAGATAAAATTGCTTAATCTCCAGATTTCTCAGTTTTTTATAAAACAGGCCTATAATAATACACTCCATCTTCACAAGCATTATGAAGATAAATTAAGATGAAATCTTTCAATTACCCACCACACCTTGGCACACTGTACGTTCCCAGAGCCTTTTCCACCCTTCTGTATAGAGGTAAACGGTCATATTATTCTAATCAGATCCATTCTCTCTAAGTGTGGCAGGGTACAGGAATCTGCTTCCACTTTAATAAATTAGTACATATGTAAACTAATTACAAAATGTAAAAAATCTAACCATGGCATATGCAGGAAGTGTGGAATATTAAAATTTAACTGTCTCAAAATTAACACCAGTAAATCTCATATAATCATACAAAAGAAAATTTGGAGATTTAAAAGTAAACACCCCCCAAAACTCCTCAATCTCATTTAATCTGGTTAATATCTTATTAAAACCCTCTGCCATTTTTTTTTCTTTTTAACTTTTATTTATTTATTTTTGGCTGTGCTGGGTCTTTGCTGATGTGTGGGTTCAGCTGCTCTGCGGTATGTGGGATCCTCCCGGATCAGGGATCAGAACCTGTGTCTCCTGCATTGGCAGACGGGTTCTTATCCACTGAGACACAAGGGGAGCCCCTGCCATCTTTTTTTGACTAATGAATCATAACCTATCATTTTCACTTATTATAAGTCAGCTATCACTTTTATTGGCTCTATAAAATATCAAAGTATGGATACATAACTTAATTAGCTATTCTTGGTAGAAATGCAAGCTGCTACCAATTTTTTCACTGCTGTGAATAATGCTGGGATTAACATCACAGAACATACATGGGGCTGCCCTGATAGCTCGGTGGTAAAGAGTTTGCCTGCCAGTGCAGGAGACACGGGTTTGATCCCTGATCCAGGAAGATCCCAAATGCTGCGGAGCCACTAAGCCCGTGAGCCACAACTATTAAGCCCGTACTCTAGAGCCTTGGAGCCGCAACTATTGACCCCATGTGCCAAAACTACTGAAGCCTGTGGGCCCTAGAGCCCAAGTTCCACAAGAGAAGTCATGACAACAAGAACCTGCTCACCTCAGCTAGAGAGTAGCCCCTATTCTCTGCAACTAGAGAAGAGCCTTTGCAGCAGTGAAAACCCAGAATAGCCAATAAATAAATAAATAATTTTTTAAAAATTCTTAAAAAAGAAAAAAAACCGAACATACATGAGTCTATCCTAAACACTTAGCTCAGAGTCTGATGCACAGTAGGACGTTTGAGGAATGTGTTGAATAATTAAATGCACATAGATCGTTCCATATTTTGCAGTACTTCTCTAGTCTCAAGGTGAGCCAGTATGAGCATTTTCATGGCTATTACAGTCATGTTTCAAAAGGGCTAGACCAATTTTCAAAGCCGGTGGCAATACAAGCACCATCTATGGAATGTTTGCATCGTCTGAAGTTCTCAGCATCTTTTGAAAGCTGAAAGTTTACAATGTGCTAAAATACTTTGTTAACTCGGGTAATAATCAACAACAATCTCAAGGTATATATTCTAAAAATTTTTTATAGTATTATTAAAGTTTCCATCCAACAGATAAGGAAACAGGAATTCAGAGATCTTACTCAAGATCACAGAGGGTGCAGAGCAGAGCCAGGATACAAACTCAGGTTCAGCCTGACAATCGCTGCCCTGGACTACCTCGCCAAATCAACGGGCAAAAGTAGCACCTTGCTATTTTAACTGGTCTGAAGTTTATCCTGTTTCCCAAGTTAAAAAATATGTTTGTGATTTATGCTTCAACTCCTGTGCAAATTTCTCTACTGGAATTATACTATTTTCCCTATAATTTGTGTTTATTGTGCTGTGCTCAGTCGCAAAGAGTTGGACATGACCGAAGGCCTAATTTGTGTTCACTCTTAAATAAAACAACCCTCCCTCTGCTGAAAACTATATCACTATTAAGAATACAAGCAGGGCTTCCCTGGTGGTCCAGTGAGTAAGGACACTGCCTTGCAGTGCAAGGGGCGCCGGTTCGATCCCTGGCCTGGGAAGATCCCACGTGCCGCGGAGAGGCTGGACTGATGTGTCCAATCAGCGAGCCGGAGCTCTGGAGCCCATGCGCCCAGAGCCGGTGCTCTGCAACAACAGAGGCCACCACGATGGGAGGCCCACACGGGCCAAAGAACAAAGATGGATGAAAACAGATAAAGACCGATAGAAGTGGCCCGCCCGCTCCCCTCTCTCCCCAACACGACTCCCGCCCAAAATAAATAAATAAATCTTTAAAAAAAAAAAAAAGAATACAAGCAGGCTTCCCAGGTGGCCCGGTGGGAAAGAATCCACCTGCCAATGCCGGAGGCACAGGAGAAGCGAGTTCCATCCCTGGGTGAGAAGATCCCCTCCCTGGAGGAGGGGAAGGCAACTCACTCCAGTATTGCTGCCCGGAGAACCCCATGCACAGAGGAACCTAGCGGGCTGCCGTCCACGGAGTCACAGAGAGTCAGACCCGGCTCGTGCACACACATGTGCGCGGACAAACACGCAAGAATGCAAGGGCCTTTTTGGCACTCACATCCAATTACTGGCTTCAACTTAGTTTAAGAATAGATAAAAATTTCTAAGGCCTTTCCCCAACTGCCTCTGAAAAGCTGCCCATTCCCCATCCTATACTTGACTTTCCAGCCCTCGATGCAAAATATAGAGCCAACAATACCTCCTGGTTGACGCTGACCAACAAGACACCACGTTCTTCACATTATCATGTGTTTTTGCTAACTTATAATATTAGTTTCTATTTCAATTTTAGAAAAAGGGAAAGCAGAGATACCTTTCTGACCACTGTGCATCTTGAGTCCATGCATGGAAATGCCGAGGTGCTGGGTGAACTTGGGTATGATGATGATGTAGGTTATGCTTAGGTCTTCGGTTAACAGACTTAGTAGCTGTGAAAACTGGTTCCATCATACGCGCTGAGTCTTCAAATCCACTTGTTCTAGATGCACTGGAACAGAATGGTGCCACAAAATATTACTGGTTTCTGAATTTAGTAATCAATTTAGTGACTATATTCTGGCCCAAGAAAATAACAATCCCACTCTCCTCCTCAGTCCTGTTTGTTTAGATTTCCTAGAGCAAGTAAATGAGCTACAAAAAGAATGGATAAATGATATAAACATTGATCTTCCTAACCACAAATATCACACAGAAAAGGCCACTTACTTCCTGATGGGACCATTCTGAAGGTCTTCAATGTAGTTTTGTCTTTCTAAGCAATGTCCGCGACACCTATTGAATACTGAGGAGCAGACGAACGGTTAGAAGTAAGTGTACAAAATGCCAATCTTTCCCAGAGAAAGTAGATCAAAGAGCAGATCAAACTTTTGCTAAAAGGTCAGAACAAATGAATTCCACACATTTCTCTTTTTCCAAAATTTGAGAAATACACCTATACTTCTACCTTTAAAAGTTTATAAAAAGGGAAAATAGTCACAGCTCTCATACTTACATTCAATTGCATCATCCGGCCTCATGCCTTCTACATCAATCAAATACCTAACAAACAACAACATTCCAGTCACTTGTAAAGGAAAAAAAAAAAAATCAAAATTTTGCAAAAAGGGTTCAATTTCGTTTTTCAAATATAGATATAAAAATCCTAAGAAAATACCACATCTAATCAAGAATTATTAAAGAATGATATACAAAAGGCTTTATCCAAGGATGCGATGATGATGGACCCAACTTTAGAAAAGCTATTAATGTATTTACTTACATTAATATAAAAATTAATAAATGAAAGAGAGTAAAATATAGGACCAAAATGCCAGATGTTAAAAAGGGATCTGATAAGATACAACAGTCAGTTTTTTTTTTTTTGTAAGATTTTTTGATGTGGATTATTTGTAAAGTCTTTATTGAATTTGTTACAATATTGCTTCTTTTTTATGTTTTGGTTTTTTGGCTTCAAGGTATGTGGGATCTTAGCTCCCTAACCAGGGATCGAACATGCACCCCTTGCATTGGAAGGTGAAGTTTTAACCTCTGGACCGCCAGGGGTGTCCCCAACAGTCAGTGTTGATCAGAATGCTTTGTTCCCTAAAAATAGGAGACGTAATATGACTAGAGCATTCATCAGGAAACAACAAATAAAAGACAAATTGCAAAAAATATTAATAATATCCTATGTAAAAAACACTACTTAAGCAACTGTAGGAGCCAGAAACAGGAATCACCATCACGGACTGCTGTTTCTTCCTTACCTTCATCCCCACCACCAAGCCCTAGCAAAGATACTGCCTAAATATCTCTACAGTTTGTTCACATCTTGCCATCAAAATGACCACCACACCTGGTCCAATCCACCACTGGGTCCAGTTTCTAGACAACTCCCCTAACTCGCCTCCTTGCTCTTTCTCCCTGCAGTGTATTCTCCATTCAGTAGCAAAATGATAGGCAAAAATGCAAATTTGATCGCACTCACCTTCAACAAAAAAAGTTCAATAATTTTCTAATTCTCTTATTAAAGTCTAAACCCTTAAGCACAGCCTGCATATCAAGCTCCTACTCACACATCAAGCTCCACTTTAATGAGATGCTCCCCCCTACAGCCCTGCCTTCCTGGCCAGTTCCTCCAACAAAGCATATGCTCTCCTCTTAGAGGGTCTTTATTATTCCTTATGCTCAGAAATCTCTCCTCAATGTCTCTATCTGGCTAACACTGACACCTCCTTCACACACCAGCACAAACATCCCTAAAGAAATCTTCTCAGGCTTCCCTGGTGGTCAAGTGGGTAAGGACACCACCTTGCAATGCAAGGGGCGCCGGTTCGATCCCTGGCCTGGGAAGATCCCACGTGCCGCGGAGCGGCTGGACCCATGTGTCCAATCACCGAGCCGGAGCTCTGGAGCGCATGCACCCAGAGCCACTGCTCTACAACGACAGACGCCACCGCGATGGGAGGCCCACATGGGCCAAAGAACAAAGATGGATGAAAATGGACAAATGAAAGACCAATGGAAGTGGCCCGCCTGCTCCCCTCCCTCCCCATCCCACCCCCCCCCACCAAAATAAGTAAATAAATAAATCTTTAAAAAAAAAAAAAAAAGAAATCTTCTCTAAGGAGAAATATCATAGAAAGTTGGACCTTTTAATTCCATCCCCTGACCTCAAGGGAGGGGATGTAGGATGCACCTTGAGTCAACTGCCAATAGCCAATGATTTAATCAATCAGGCCTACGTAGTAATGACCTCAATAAAAAGCCCTAAAGGAAAAGAAAAAAAATGAAACCGTCTCTAATCTCCACAATGAGGTCAAGTCCTTCCTAAAATATGTTCTCATGGTAGCTCATCCTCTCCTCGACACGTCCTCTCCTGCAGAACGACTATTTTGGGTGCTTCAAGCCCTAGCAAAGATACTGCCTAAATATCTCTACAGTTTGTTCACATCTTGCCATCAAAATGACCACCACACCTGGTCCAATCCACCACTGGGTCCAGTTTCTAGACAACTCCCCTAACTCGCCTCCTTGCTCTTTCTCCCTGCAGTGTATTCTCCATTCAGTAGCAAAATGATAGGCAAAAATGCAAATTTGATCGCACTCACCTTCAACAAAAAAAGTTCAATAATTTTCTAATTCTCTTATTAAAGTCTAAACCCTTAAGCACAGCCTGCATATCAAGCTCCTACTCACACATCAAGCTCCACTTTAATGAGATGCTCCCCCCTACAGCCCTGCCTTCCTGGCCAGTTCCTCCAACAAAGCATATGCTCTCCTCTTAGAGGGTCTTTATTATTCCTTATGCTCAGAAATCTCTCCTCAATGTCTCTATCTGGCTAACACTGACACCTCCTTCACACACCAGCACAAACATCCCTAAAGAAATCTTCTCAGGCTTCCCTGGTGGTCAAGTGGGTAAGGACACCACCTTGCAGTGCAAGGGGCGCCGGTTCGATCCCTGGCCTGGGAAGATCCCACGTGCCGCGGAGCGGCTGGACCCATGTGTCCAATCACCGAGCCGGAGCTCTGGAGCGCATGCACCCAGAGCCACTGCTCTACAACGACAGACGCCACCGCGATGGGAGGCCCACATGGGCCAAAGAACAAAGATGGATGAAAATGGACAAATGAAAGACCAATGGAAGTGGCCCGCCTGCTCCCCTCCCTCCCCATCCCACCCCCACCAAAATAAGTAAATAAATAAATCTTTAAAAAAAAAAAAAAAAGAAATCTTCTCTAAGGAGAAATATCATAGAAAGTTGGACCTTTTAATTCCATCCCCTGACCTCAAGGGAGGGGATGTAGGATGCACCTTGAGTCAACTGCCAATAGCCAATGATTTAATCAATCAGGCCTACGTAGTAATGACCTCAATAAAAAGCCCTAAAGGAAAAGAAAAAAAATGAAACCGTCTCTAATCTCCACAATGAGGTCAAGTCCTTCCTAAAATATGTTCTCATGGTAGCTCATCCTCTCCTCGACACGCCTCAGAGCTGGAATGCTACCTGCAGAGTGTAATTCCTGACTATTCCCTCTCTGGACTGTCTGAATTCACAAAGGGCAGGTCAAATCTCTTTGCTCACAAAATTTCACAAGGCTTTTTGCTAGCACCCAGCACAGTGCTTAAATGTAACAGATGCTCGATAAATATTTTCTGGATGAACAAACACGGTCACAAAAAGCAAAAGGGCATAAACTCTGATTTGGAAGTCCCACTCTAAGAGAAGTTATCTGAGACAAAGTGTATGTAGTCGAAGCTGTTCACAGAGGAATGTTCATTACTTCAATGTTTCATAATATCAAAAACTTCTGACATTTCTGTTCATCAATAAGCAAAGGACCGGGCATCCCCTGGTGGCGCAGTGGGTAAGGACACCGCCTTGCAGTGCAAGGGGCGCCGGTTCGATCTCTGGCCTGGGAAGATCCCACATGCCGCAGAGCGGCTGGACCCATGTGTCCAATTACCGAGCCGGCGCTCTGCAACGACCGACGCCACCACGATGGGAGGCCCACGGGAGCCGAAGAACAAAGATGGATGAAAATAGAGAAATGAAAGACCAATGGAAGTGGCCCGCCCGCTCCCCTCCCTCCCTAACACAATCCCCACCCCAAAATAAATAAATAAATAAATCTTAAAAAAAAAAATAAGCAAAGGAACAAGGCAGCCTTTTAAAAAGAACGGATTCTCCCAAGTATTTTCAAAGGAAGATGTCTACCACAGATCAAATTATAAACCAGAATGTCTAAATATGATACGTTCAAGTCATATATACAATCAGTCCTCTGTTTCCATGGGTTCCGCGTCCGGTGGACATGGAGGCCTCACTATCACACACCCTTTCATAGAGGGGACCTGAGCTCTGAGGATCTGGTATCCATGGGGAATTCTGAATCCAAGGGACAATTATCTGCGCTTATACTTGCATTTTTAAGTCAAAAAATATGTGCTAATTTATTACTGGTAGTAATTTCTGAGTCGAGGGCAAGACTGCCTTCTACTTCATACACTTCTTTGACTGCACTTTTTGCATTCAGGTACATTCCTGTTATAAGCAAGAAATTTAAACATGGTCTGCCTCTTGGGGTTGGCAACTCACCTACAGATGAGGTAGCCAGTCCTGTTTAAACCATGGGTACAGTGGACACCAATAAGTCTGTCTATAAAACAGGGAATATGGCATTAAAGAAATGAAGTAGATACACTAAAGACAAGTTATACAATTTTCTGAAGAGCAGCATTCATTAGTTACCACACCACCACCACTATCCTAAAATGGAAATACTGAAGAGAAATGTTTTAGCAGGAACATACTAGAAAGAATTAACTAATACCAAGTCAAAATTCATTGTCTCTGGGAAATTTTGCATTGTCTCCAATCAGATGCAATAGTTTGGACTGCAGAGTGCCCATCAGGAACTGACTTAACTACAGAAAAAAGGAGTGGAGGAAAAAAAAAAACAAGTTATCAGACTGAAATCTGTTTTTGAGTGAAACAAGTGAAATGTCTTCACTTCTAATGCTAAATATTATTTATGAAAAGAATAAATGGTTTCTGAAGAGCTCCTGGGTTCCTAAAGAGCTTCTGTTCCTACTCTCATTTGTTGCTACTCACATGCTACGGGTCTACATGCTGTGGAGTTCTCAGGAACACAGCACTGTTCTTGTATCACAATGAAAAAGTAAGGCTTGAGGCATAAGCCAAGCTGCACAGTATGCAAACAAAACAAAGACTAGAATCAAGTCTCAGATTTTTCCAACTATGCCACAGTATTTCTTAATCCAGCACTTTAAAAACATCCATGAGAAAGTAAATAAAAAAACCCCACATAGTTGACCTCTGCAAAAGGTATGCCTGTGACTGTCTGCCATTCGCCATATCCACCCTGGATTACTAGTGCCCAGCTTCTAACCTCTTCTATTTCAACTGATTCTCCACACGGAAAACATTCTCCTTCTGAAATATAAACCTGGCTGGACTGCTCTGTTGATGAAAAATCTTCATTTAGCACAGAATAAAGCCCCACTTTTTAGCATGGCTTTTAGAACTCTTTATTAACAATTATCCATCTGTCTCTCCGACTGAATTAGAAGTTCAGACTCTGACCTATGCCACCCACCTCCCTCCTGTCTCCACCAGCCTCCTGAATTCCACTGTCTGAGCATCAAGGAATTTGGTATCCATGGGAATCCTGGAAGCAATCCCCTGCAGATATCCCCAACCCCACCGCATGCACTTGCCCCTGTTCAGCCACACTGGCCTCCTTACTATTCCTCAAACATGCCAAACAGTCATGCCTCAAGGAATCTGTACCTACCATTCCCTCTGCTTTAGAACACTCCCTCCTACCCCATCCCCATTCCCCCAGACATCCAATGCTTATTCCTTACTTCCTTTAAGGCTCTGATCAACTGACAGAGAAGGCTTCCTGAAAGAATTAACTAGTACCAAGTCAAAATTCATTGTCTCTGGGAAATTTTGCATTGTCTCCAATCAGATGCAATAGTTTGGACTGCAGAGTGCCCATCAGGAACTGACTTAACTACAGAAAAAAGGAGTGGAGGAAAAAAAACAAGTTATCAGACTGAAATCTGTTTTTGAGTGAAACAAGTGAAATGTCTTCACTTCTAATGCTAAATATTATTTATGAAAAGAATAAATGGTTTCTGAAGAGCTCCTGGGTTCCTAAAGAGCTTCTGTTCCTACTCTCATTTGTTGCTACTCACATGCTACGGGTCTACATGCTGTGGAGTTCTCAGGAACACAGCAATGTTCTTGTATCACAATGAAAAAGTAAGGCTTGAGGCATAAGCCAAGCTGCACAGTATGCAAACAAAACAAAGACTAGAATCAAGTCTCAGATTTTTCCAACTATGCCACAGTATTTCTTAATCCAGCACTTTAAAAACATCCATGAGAAAGTAAATAAAAAAACCCCACATAGTTGACCTCTGCAAAAGGTATGCCTGTGACTGTCTGCCATTCGCCATATCCACCCTGGATTACTAGTGCCCAGCTTCTAACCTCTTCTATTTCAACTGATTCTCCACACGGAAAACATTCTCCTTCTGAAATATAAACCTGGCTGGACTGCTCTGTTGATGAAAAATCTTCATTTAGCACAGAATAAAGCCCCACTTTTTAGCATGGCTTTTAGAACTCTTTATTAACAATTATCCATCTGTCTCTCCGACTGAATTAGAAGTTCAGACTCTGACCTATGCCACCCACCTCCCTCCTGTCTCCACCAGCCTCCTGAATTCCACTGTCTGAGCATCAAGGAATTTGGTATCCATGGGAATCCTGGAAGCAATCCCCTGCAGATATCCCCAACCCCACCGCATGCACTTGCCCCTGTTCAGCCACACTGGCCTCCTTACTATTCCTCAAACATGCCAAACAGTCATGCCTCAAGGAATCTGTACCTACCATTCCCTCTGCTTTAGAACACTCCCTCCTACCCCATCCCCATTCCCCCAGACATCCAATGCTTATTCCTTACTTCCTTTAAGGCTCTGATCAACTGACAGAGAAGGCTTCCCTGATCACCTACTCCCTCACTTCTTTATCTTGTTATTTTCCAGAGCGGACACCACAACCTGACACTCGACATGTTTACGTATGTCTCTCTCCCCTATCAGAACGTGAAATATGTAAGGGCAAGAACTCTTGTTCTGTTCCTACTTCCTAGATCAGTGCCTTCGACTTAGATGGTTATACAATATTTTTGTTGAAACAAATATATGAATTCTCTGTCTTTTCACACTAGCCTCTAGTCACACCCAAGGCTGACCCTCCACAGCAAAGTCCAAGTGCCTTTTGTAGCTGTTCCCAGTATCTGGTCTGTCTTTTCCTTATTCTGGCAAAATCCTCTTCCTCCAAGCCCAGCTCAAATGCTATCTCCTCAGTCAAGTCTTCCTCAATTTCTCCTCTATATTCCTACTGCACTTGATTCTTCTGCTGATTTCAGTTGTTTTTGGTTGCACCAAGCAGCATGTAGGATCTTAGTTCCTCGACAAGCGACAGAACCTCGCCTCTGCACTGCAACCATGGAGTCCTAACCACTGGACAGCCAAGGGAAGCCCCTGCACTTGGTTCTTTTATTATAATTAACCCACTGTCTTATAGTTACTCCATGTTTTCTTCCCAGATGACTGTTAAGTTTCTATTGAACAAAGAGCTAGTCACATCACCTCTGTAACCCCATGTCCTAACAACAAACCCTGTAGGCTCCTTTTAAACAACAATTTTCCATCTGTCTGACTGAATTAGAAGTTCATCTGACCTATGCCACCCACCTCCCTCCTGTCTCCACCAGCCTCCTGAATTCCACTGTCTGAGCATCAAGGAATTTGGTATCCATGGGAATCCTGGAAGCAATCCCCTGCAGATATCCCCAACCCCACCGCATGCACTTGCCCCTGTTCAGCCACACTGGCCTCCTTACTATTCCTCAAACATGCCAAACAGTCATGCCTCAAGGAATCTGTACCTACCATTCCCTCTGCTTTAGAACACTCCCTCCTACCCCATCCCCATTCCCCCAGACATCCAATGCTTATTCCTTACTTCCTTTAAGGCTCTGATCAACTGACAGAGAAGGCTTCCCTGATCACCTACTCCCTCACTTCTTTATCTTGTTATTTTCCAGAGCGGACACCACAACCTGACACTCGACATGTTTACGTATGTCTCTCTCTCCCCTATCAGAACGTGAAATATGTAAGGGCAAGAACTCTTGTTCTGTTCCTACTTCCTAGATCAGTGCCTTCGACTTAGATGGTTATACAATATTTTTGTTGAAACAAATATATGAATTCTCTGTCTTTTCACACTAGCCTCTAGTCACACCCAAGGCTGACCCTCCACAGCAAAGTCCAAGTGCCTTTTGTAGCTGTTCCCAGTATCTGGTCTGTCTTTTCCTTATTCTGGCAAAATCCTCTTCCTCCAAGCCCAGCTCAAATGCTATCTCCTCAGTCAAGTCTTCCTCAATTTCTCCTCTATATTCCTACTGCACTTGATTCTTCTGCTGATTTCAGTTGTTTTTGGTTGCACCAAGCAGCATGTAGGATCTTAGTTCCTCGACAAGCGACAGAACCTGCGCCCTCTGCACTGCAACCATGGAGTCCTAACCACTGGACAGCCAAGGGAAGCCCCTGCACTTGGTTCTTTTATTATAATTAACCCACTGTCTTATAGTTACTCCATGTTTTCTTCCCAGATGACTGTTAAGTTTCTATTGAACAAAGAGCTAGTCACATCACCTCTGTAACCCCATGTCCTAACAACAAACCCTGTAGGCTCTCAGTGTTTATTAAACCAATTTCTTTTCCGAGTCTCTACCAATTTTAGGGAGTAGATAACGCAGTCTCCCCTTTTTTATCAGTGAGTCTGGTGTCTGTGGGAGGGGCTTTTAGCAGAGGAAACCACAAATGGATCAGAAGCAAGGTCCTGAGATTTAGATGTCACAGAGCACAGTGAAGTCAGCCCACTGCTGGCAGAAGACCCATAGAGGGGTCAGCACATGCAACGGACGACACTCTGCATAACACGTGAACAATCTGGGTACACAAACGTGTTGTCATGCACTCGTAAGGATCTTCTATCCCACATGGGACAAAAGTAACACCAAGTAACAGTTCACACATAGGTGTCTGAGAGAAGCGTGGAGGTTGCCAGCTACACTAGAAGCAACATTTCTACATTTCAGTGACTATGATTTATACGAATCAGATAATTTACCTCCTTTGTAGACACCCTGGTTATCACAGGCAAGGCCAAGCCTCTAAAGTCTTACAGTACCAGGAATATCTATGAATAGGGCTTAAGATACTTAAAGCTAGAACTTACATTAAGCAACCAGGTGACAATATGAAAATTTATCTTAAAACTCCATCTCTCCCTCTCTCTTTTACCTCCCACTCCCTATCTTCCTATCTCCCTCTCTATTCCTTCTCCCCTACTTCTTGCTTTACGTAGCTATGTGCATCACTTTATATATACATGAAGTATTACTGTCATATTTATTTAATAAAGTACACACTCCTCAGGTTAAACTTACAAAGAGGGCAAAATGAATACTTTCCTCAATGCACCCAGTAATCCTACTGCACTTGTTTTGCACGTTGTTTGGTTGCAGCAAGCAGCATGTAGGATCTTAGTTCCTCGACAAGCGACAGAACCTGCGCCCTCTGCACTGCAACCATGGAGTCCTAACCACTGGACAGCCAAGGGAAGCCCCTGCACTTGGTTCTTTTATTATAATTAACCCACTGTCTTATAGTTACTCCATGTTTTCTTCCCAGATGACTGTTAAGTTTCTATTGAACAAAGAGCTAGTCACATCACCTCTGTAACCCCATGTCCTAACAACAAACCCTGTAGGCTCTCAGTGTTTATTAAACCAATTTCTTTTCCGAGTCTCTACCAATTTTAGGGAGTAGATAACGCAGTCTCCCCTTTTTTATCAGTGAGTCTGGTGTCTGTGGGAGGGGCTTTTAGCAGAGGAAACCACAAATGGATCAGAAGCAAGGTCCTGAGATTTAGATGTCACAGAGCACAGTGAAGTCAGCCCACTGCTGGCAGAAGACCCATAGAGGGGTCAGCACATGCAACGGACGACACTCTGCATAACACGTGAACAATCTGGGTACACAAACGTGTTGTCATGCACTCGTAAGGATCTTCTATCCCACATGGGACAAAAGTAACACCAAGTAACAGTTCACACATAGGTGTCTGAGAGAAGCGTGGAGGTTGCCAGCTACACTAGAAGCAACATTTCTACATTTCAGTGACTATGATTTATACGAATCAGATAATTTACCTCCTTTGTAGACACCCTGGTTATCACAGGCAAGGCCAAGCCTCTAAAGTCTTACAGTACCAGGAATATCTATGAATAGGGCTTAAGATACTTAAAGCTAGAACTTACATTAAGCAACCAGGTGACAATATGAAAATTTATCTTAAAACTCCATCTCTCCCTCTCTCTTTTACCTCCCACTCCCTATCTTCCTATCTCCCTCTCTATTCCTTCTCCCCTACTTCTTGCTTTACGTAGCTATGTGCATCACTTTATATATACATGAAGTATTACTGTCATATTTATTTAATAAAGTACACACTCCTCAGGTTAAACTTACAAAGAGGGCAAAATGAATACTTTCTCATGTCAGTCAGTGGCACCCCAAAGACGAATGATCTCTCAGTCTTAAAGCGTGGCAAATACGAGGTTGCTTCTGATACCTTTCAGCCAATTAAATAGGACAATGGAACATTTTTATTTTATTATGTATTTCCCATGCAAATTTTTTAAAAAGAGGTAAGCCAGTTTAGTTTGTATTTCTCATGAAAACCACTTTCCAAACTGTACTAAAATGCCAAAAAAAAAAAAAAAATCAGAAAAAAACTAATTGTTTGAGACCATAAAAAGGAAAAATGCCTCTATTAGTACCATCTGATATTTCCACCTTAATGTTATTAAATGTAACAGACCTAATATCAGAATTATGAAAAATATTAAAACTCCCCAACCCCACTCACAATGCGTACCAAAATGAGGAAAAGAAGAAAAACCAAAACACTTACCGTTATCTTTATTTTCTTTCAAAAACCCATTAACAGCATTTTTGAATTTAAAAATAGTGTCATCATCAGGAATCTGATGGCCAACTGTATAAATTTTTAAATGAGGAATATTTTCTGGTAATTCCTATAAGGCAAAATCATGAAATGCAGATTATTTCATTTGTAGGGAAAGAATAAAAGATTAGTTAAAGAAGGCAGAACATAAACCAAGAGATAATATTAAACTAAGTATGCCAGTCATTTTAATAAGAGACATTTTTTTCCAAAGTTCCTTTGACATGATTCTCATTAAACTACAGAATGAACAGTTATTAGGCATGCAAAAGCAAATCCATATGAACAAATGCACATGTAACTCAAAGTGATATAAGTAGTTCTATCTAGTACCTTACATTTCAAGGGACGTAAAGCAGCTGTGATTTAAGTAGAATAGAGTCAGAAGAACTTGGAATTGGGAAATAGAGAAAACTTCATGCACTGTTGAGAAATGGTATTCTTCGAATACCATTCGAAGGAGAGAAAGACTGATTATCAATAAAAGACAGAACAGGCTAAGTGAAAATTCTGTAGTTCTGAACTTAAGTGCAAAGTAGCAATATGAACCTATGATATGCATGTGTCTATGCTAAGGCGCTTTAATAAAGTACACACCTCGGTTAAACTTAAAGAGGGCAAAATGAATACTTTCTCATGTCAGTCAGTGGCACCCCAAAGACGAATGATCTCTCAGTCTTAAAGCGTGGCAAATACGAGGTTGCTTCTGATACCTTTCAGCCAATTAAATAGGACAATGGAACATTTTTATTTTATTATGTATTTCCCATGCAAATTTTTTAAAAAGAGGTAAGCCAGTTTAGTTTGTATTTCTCATGAAAACCACTTTCCAAACTGTACTAAAATGCCAAAAAAAAAAAAAAAATCAGAAAAAAACTAATTGTTTGAGACCAAAAAAAGGAAAAATGCCTCTATTAGTACCATCTGATATTTCCACCTTAATGTTATTAAATGTAACAGACCTAATATCAGAATTATGAAAAATATTAAAACTCCCCAACCCCACTCACAATGCGTACCAAAATGAGGAAAAGAAGAAAAACCAAAACACTTACCGTTATCTTTATTTTCTTTCAAAAACCCATTAACAGCATTTTTGAATTTAAAAATAGTGTCATCATCAGGAATCTGATGGCCAACTGTATAAATTTTTAAATGAGGAATATTTTCTGGTAATTCCTATAAGGCAAAATCATGAAATGCAGATTATTTCATTTGTAGGGAAAGAATAAAAGATTAGTTAAAGAAGGCAGAACATAAACCAAGAGATAATATTAAACTAAGTATGCCAGTCATTTTAATAAGAGACATTTTTTTCCAAAGTTCCTTTGACATGATTCTCATTAAACTACAGAATGAACAGTTATTAGGCATGCAAAAGCAAATCCATATGAACAAATGCACATGTAACTCAAAGTGATATAAGTAGTTCTATCTAGTACCTTACATTTCAAGGGACGTAAAGCAGCTGTGATTTAAGTAGAATAGAGTCAGAAGAACTTGGAATTGGGAAATAGAGAAAACTTCATGCACTGTTGAGAAATGGTATTCTTCGAATACCATTCGAAGGAGAGAAAGACTGATTATCAATAAAAGACAGAACAGGCTAAGTGAAAATTCTGTAGTTCTGAACTTAAGTGCAAAGTAGCAATATGAACCTATGATATGCATGTGTCTATGCTAAGGCGCTTCAGTTGTGTCTAACCCCAGAATCAAACCCTCATTTCTTATGCCTTCGGCACTGGCAGGCAGGTTCTTTACCACTAGGGCCACCTGGGAAGCCCTGAACCTACGTTATATTTTACATTAAACTAACACATTTCCTAGTTCTGACCACTGGAGGATATTTTGTGAATCAACTCATCGTTCTGAAAACTGTTAGGTCAAAGAAAAGACTCATGCTTCTCTACAGCTGAGCAACCAACTAGTTTATAGTTTATGCAGTGAATTTTCTGATAGAGATATACCCAGCTAACAAATGAAAACAGAACAATGAAATTCACCATTTTTTGATGCCAAGTGAATTAATGGGGGTATGTATCAACCATCAGTGACTGCTGATATCACAGAAAGACAACTGCATGTCTCCCTGTAAGAAGACCTACATCATCACCTGATAAGGAACACCTGTTCATGAAACCGTCTTACTGAAACAAAACATTCAGGCTTCATTTGGATCAAGCCTCTAGGTCCAACTACCAATTTACAGGAAATAAAAGGATTGGAAAATGTTTAACAACACATTAACAAAGTGATCATCAAAATCTAGATGGGACAAATGACCTAGTTTCTTTAAAAAATAAAATTCAAGGAGGAAAAAAAAAAAGTGAAACAGACATGGAGGAAGAACCTACAAAAAGTGCGGGGAGCTGCCCTGTTTCAAGGGGTTTCCTTTAAGGAAACATAGCCCTGGGAGCTGCCCTGGCAACAGGGGCTGATAACAGCATAGCTCTCTGTCCCGCCACCCCAGGTGTTGTGAAGACGTTCCTTAGCTATCATAAAGAACACCTGGAGCCTCTTTACAGGGCTTGAGGGGCATTATGACCCAGAACCATTGTAATAACACACCAGGAGGTAACACCTAGTTTATGATCGACACCTGGCCTAAAACACGTGTACACAATTGCTTGTTGTGTGAAGTATAAAAAGGCAAAGGCGAATTCAATAAACTTGTCAGCAACTTGTCAGCAACCTGTAGAGTTGTCTGCCTTCTTGCTGTCCCTCTCAACCCCATCTTTTCTGTCCTTCTTTCTTTTCTTAGCCTATCTGCCACTCTCTTCAGGACCTGTTCGACTGCCGGCTGGCCCGGCAAAAAAGGGACTTCCTTGGTGGTCCAGTGGTTAAGAATCCACCTTCCAATGCAGAGGACGAGACTTCTATCACTAGTCAAGGAACGAAGATCCCACCTCCCACATGGTAACTAAGCACATCTAGAGATAAGCCCAAGCGTTGCAACTTAGATCTAGCACAATCAAAATAAAAATAAATTAATTTTTAAAAATATTGAAAAAAAGAACCTACAAAAAAATAAATAAAATAAAATTAGAGACCTAACAATAAGACCACACCAAGCAACATGTGGACCTTATTTGGAGCTAATTCAAAATTCTTAAAAACAATTTTTTATGTCATTTAGAAGACAACTGAAATTTCAGCACTGACTGGATATTTAATATTAAAGAATGATATTAAGGAAAAAAGCCCTACATTTTAAATATACAGGATCTGCTACAAGAGTATGAAATAGGGTGAAACAGGCAGGGGTATAGATGAAGCATGACGGCCATCAGTCGCTAAGTATTAAAGCTGGATGAATTCATGGAACTCAACATACGAAGAACATTTAGGGTTTTGTATACTTTGTATATGCTTAAATTTGTGATAATTGTTTAAAAAAAAAATAGGACACTGTAGAAAACACTTTGACAGTTTCTCAAAGGCTTAATATAGAAGCAACATATGATCCAACAACACTGCTCCCTACACTACACGTCTAGAAGAACTGAAAGCTGGGATTTGAACAAATATATGTTCATAGCAGCATGATGCACAACAGCTACAACTGGAAATAAGCCAAGTGTCAATCAACAGAAGAATAACAAAATATGGAATACACATACACACAACGGGATTTAGTAAGCCATAAAAAGGAATGGCATTTTGTCACATGCTATAACAAGGATGAACCTTGAAAGCATTCTGTTTTGTGAAATAAGCCAGACTTAAAAGGCCAGATGGTGTAGATTCCACTTACATGAGGTACCGAGGAGAGCAAATTCATAGACAGAAAGTAGAATAGAGGTTACTAAGGGCTGGTGGGAGGGAAAATGGGGTTGCTGATGTTTCATGGTTAGGGTTTCTGTTGAGGGCAATGAAAACATTTTGATTACAGACACTGGGACTATATTTAATGCCACTGAATCGTAGACATATAAATGTATACATATTAACAAATATTAAGTGGTACTGTTTCCCAAGGCCACGAAACAGCTCAGAAGAAGAATTCTTTAGCACTGATGTCTCCTACAAGGACCCGGAAAATACTGAGGTTTCTGCATCATATCAAAAGATAGTAAGAAATGAAAGCATAAAACTTAAGAGACCAACTGCCTTTTACTGTGATACTTACACATGTTCAAACAACTGTTAAAGACATACTGGATATACTTTTCTTTTAAGCTAGTACTATTCTTAGTAAAAGTCTACTTCATTTTCAAAACACACTACATGGAAGCTTATAGAATTTCTTAAGCAGATCCAGAGTCAATTGCCAAAAGGTATAGTTCAGTTCCTGGCTTCAAATCTCATTTTTTAAATCTCACTTTGAGATAGCAATCAGAAATGTGTACTTAAGAAAGCCATTCACTTTCCTTTTTGAACTATTATTCATGAAAGGCATATTCACCTTAACATAAGATGATAAATACTGAATTACTATGAATTATGAAAACATCAGAAAGAAGGTCCTGTTCAATTATGAGTTCGACTTACCTCTGGCTTATAATAGCGGTGAGTATATGTTAAGTCAATAATCAGTCCAAGTTCTTCATTCTGTTCTTGGATTTTGTTAAAAAGATCCAAGGGGGAAAAACATTCTTCTGGAGCTAGATGCTTTTCAAAACTCTGTCCGAGAGAATAAAATCAGAAAGAACATGTGCTTAAAATTCATTCTTATATTATCCATTTATTCAAGCCCTATAATGCTAACATAAGATTCAAAGCAAAGTTTCCAGTTCTGGAATTTCCAAGCTATATTACAATCCTTTCTTCCAGAGAGACTGGAGGGAGGCATTTCTATATGTTTATTTCTGTGTTTGTTTATTTCACAGTGGTCTCCTAACCAGACTGTCATCTCCCAGAAGGCAGGGACCACATCAATTTTGCCCGCCACTGTGCTGCCAGCTCCAAGCAATGTGTCTGCAAACAGATACTTATAACACTTCTTTTTACTATTATACATAGTTAGGAGCATTACATTAATTTTTCTTCCTTTAAAATTAACGATGTATTTATCTACCTATATGTATTTATGAATTTCATTTCAGGATAGTAAAACGGGTATCAAAAAGTATGAAAAGGGAAAATAGAGTGTGACAATGTTGAGAAGCAGGGTTCTACATGGTGATCTCAAATTTTGAAAAAATACTGTATTAACTTCTGCTTACCTTTTTCAAAGGAACTTTGAAAGCAATGAAACGAGTCCCAGGCATCCGCTGTCCAACTGGGAGGTAGTCTTTCCACCTATTAACACATTTTTTGGTTACGCAAATTTTATGTTAGCCTGTCTCCCAGCAACAGCATGAGTGTTCCTTGACAAATGGAAGACAGAGTAGGTCCCTCTTCTCTCAGTTCTGCATTTCATTCAAATCCACCTAGTTACCACCTTTACTTCCCCTTGTTTCTGCTGTCCCATCTTGAAAACAGATAAAAGGCAACAAAACAGTGCAAAGTTCTTCACCAGTAAAATGTATCTAAAACCAGAGGTGGCCAGAACTTCTGTATCCCTCATAAAACTTAGCCTGATGTGAATATCATTAGTACATGATGCTCACTAAAATCAACTCCATTTTTTCACTTCACAGTTTATTTTTTGTTCTCAGACAACAGATGCCATCAAACTCAGGAGGGAACTTCAAATTCCCATTTTAAAAGAAAACCTGATAATAAAGGGACTGTAAACTTCACTTAATGTTAGGAATCACAGTGAAAAGTAATACTTGAACTGACTGTAGGATGTTAGAACGAAGCTTAATTCAGTCTTCCTGAAGCATAGAAAATGAGGGCAGAAGTGGCCCAGGAGGCAGTTAAGGAAGCTGAGAGAATTCGCCACCACGCAAGTCTTACAGGTCAAGGGCTAGTTTTCTTTATGTTTATTTCTGTGTTTGTTTATTTCACAGTGGTCTCCTAACCAGACTGTCATCTCCCAGAAGGCAGGGACCACATCAATTTTGCCCGCCACTGTGCTGCCAGCTCCAAGCAATGTGTCTGCAAACAGATACTTATAACACTTCTTTTTACTATTATACATAGTTAGGAGCATTACATTAATTTTTCTTCCTTTAAAATTAACGATGTATTTATCTACCTATATGTATTTATGAATTTCATTTCAGGATAGTAAAACGGGTATCAAAAAGTATGAAAAGGGAAAATAGAGTGTGACAATGTTGAGAAGCAGGGTTCTACATGGTGATCTCAAATTTTGAAAAATACTGTATTAACTTCTGCTTACCTTTTTCAAAGGAACTTTGAAAGCAATGAAACGAGTCCCAGGCATCCGCTGTCCAACTGGGAGGTAGTCTTTCCACCTATTAACACATTTTTTGGTTACGCAAATTTTATGTTAGCCTGTCTCCCAGCAACAGCATGAGTGTTCCTTGACAAATGGAAGACAGAGTAGGTCCCTCTTCTCTCAGTTCTGCATTTCATTCAAATCCACCTAGTTACCACCTTTACTTCCCCTTGTTTCTGCTGTCCCATCTTGAAAACAGATAAAAGGCAACAAAACAGTGCAAAGTTCTTCACCAGTAAAATGTATCTAAAACCAGAGGTGGCCAGAACTTCTGTATCCCTCATAAAACTTAGCCTGATGTGAATATCATTAGTACATGATGCTCACTAAAATCAACTCCATTTTTTCACTTCACAGTTTATTTTTAGTTCTCAGACAACAGATGCCATCAAACTCAGGAGGGAACTTCAAATTCCCATTTTAAAAGAAAACCTGATAATAAAGGGACTGTAAACTTCACTTAATGTTAGGAATCACAGTGAAAAGTAATACTTGAACTGACTGTAGGATGTTAGAACGAAGCTTAATTCAGTCTTCCTGAAGCATAGAAAATGAGGGCAGAAGTGGCCCAGGAGGCAGTTAAGGAAGCTGAGAGAATTCGCCACCACGCAAGTCTTACAGGTCAAGGGCTAGTTTTCTATTCTTAAAAGTGTTTTTGAGTGATGTTTATGAGCAATGTTCCAACGTGCTTTTAAGGTTTCTTGTGTGAGGAATGCATAGGAAAGAAACAAGAAAGATATATGGACACCAGCCAGGACCTAAGTGCAACAGACCGGCAAGTTCAGTATCCGGATGACGAAAAGGCCATGACAGATTCAAAAGAAATCCAGGAGATAAACTCAAGGGGATTTAGTGGGATAAGAGGCGGAGGCAATGAGAGCTTCGGGGATTAAAGGGTTTACTGCCATATGATCGCAGTCTCAAAACTAATCATTTGAACGTACAGAGGTCATCTCTCAAATGACACCGCTTTGGCAGTTAATACTACCCCCTCTGTGATTTTCAGAGACGACACAAATAACACAGAACTATTTGGATGGAAAAATCGGCGGCGCTTTTCTTTTCTTCCGTCACTGAAACTTAGTTCCTGTTACATTTCCCCTACCAAACACAAGATAGCTTAAGGAACTGAAAGTGCTTGTCGCTTAGCTGTGTCCCACTCTGTGTGGCTCATGGACTGTAGCCTACCAGGCTCCTCTGTCCATAGAACTCTGCAGGCAAGACAACTGGAGTGGGTAGCCTTTCCCTTCTCCAAGGGATCTTCGCGACCCAGATCGAACTCTAGTCTCCGGCACTGCAGACGGAATCAGTACCGTCTGAGTCACCAGGAAGACCTGAGTAATTGCAGGCGGGTCTACTCTGGGAACTGGGTCCCCAACCCTGACGGTCCCATCTTTAAAAAGCAGTCCTTTCGCATTTGACCGCAAAGGCAATGGCCAGCACCTCGCTTTTCAAACAGTGGGGAGAAATCAGAACATCAAAGGCCGTTCCTTTCGGCTACTGTGAACCCAGCCGCGAGAGCCTCGCTGCCGGCCAGCGCGAGGCGGACGAGCCAAGCCAGCGGGGAAACCGCGACAGGCAGAGAGCACCGGAGACGGAGACCAGGCCCCGCGGCTCCGTGCGTTCCGAACGCGCAGCGCTCAGGGGCCAACGCGTACATTACCTTTCAGGGAGGCAGTTAAGGAAGCTGAGAGAATTCGCCACCACGCAAGTCTTACAGGTCAAGGGCTAGTTTTCTATTCTTAAAAGTGTTTTTGAGTGATGTTTATGAGCAATGTTCCAACGTGCTTTTAAGGTTTCTTGTGTGAGGAATGCATAGGAAAGAAACAAGAAAGATATATGGACACCAGCCAGGACCTAAGTGCAACAGACCGGCAAGTTCAGTATCCGGATGACGAAAAGGCCATGACAGATTCAAAAGAAATCCAGGAGATAAACTCAAGGGGATTTAGTGGGATAAGAGGCGGAGGCAATGAGAGCTTCGGGGATTAAAGGGTTTACTGCCATATGATCGCAGTCTCAAAACTAATCATTTGAACGTACAGAGGTCATCTCTCAAATGACACCGCTTTGGCAGTTAATACTACCCCCTCTGTGATTTTCAGAGACGACACAAATAACACAGAACTATTTGGATGGAAAAATCGGCGGCGCTTTTCTTTTCTTCCGTCACTGAAACTTAGTTCCTGTTACATTTCCCCTACCAAACACAAGATAGCTTAAGGAACTGAAAGTGCTTGTCGCTTAGCTGTGTCCCACTCTGTGTGGCTCATGGACTGTAGCCTACCAGGCTCCTCTGTCCATAGAACTCTGCAGGCAAGACAACTGGAGTGGGTAGCCTTTCCCTTCTCCAAGGGATCTTCGCGACCCAGATCGAACTCTAGTCTCCGGCACTGCAGACGGAATCAGTACCGTCTGAGTCACCAGGAAGACCTGAGTAATTGCAGGCGGGTCTACTCTGGGAACTGGGTCCCCAACCCTGACGGTCCCATCTTTAAAAAGCAGTCCTTTCGCATTTGACCGCAAAGGCAATGGCCAGCACCTCGCTTTTCAAACAGTGGGGAGAAATCAGAACATCAAAGGCCGTTCCTTTCGGCTACTGTGAACCCAGCCGCGAGAGCCTCGCTGCCGGCCAGCGCGAGGCGGACGAGCCAAGCCAGCGGGGAAACCGCGACAGGCAGAGAGCACCGGAGACGGAGACCAGGCCCCGCGGCTCCGTGCGTTCCGAACGCGCAGCGCTCAGGGGCCAACGCGTACATTACCTTTCAGGGACGTGGTTTCCGCCCTTCTTCTTGGTTGACGAGGAACGGCCAGAAAAGACGCGGTCCTGGCCCCAGTGCCCACCGGCATGATGCCACTGGCTCATGGGACCCCGGAGACGCCGTCCACGCAACGCCAACAGCGCCAGTCTCCAGCCCGGTAAGCCCCGAGCCGGCCACACTCCAACCGGAAACGGCTGGGCAGCAAACCCTCGCAGCGCCCGGATCTCCTTCACTGCGCATGTTCGCCCCCTGTCGGGGTGACGTCATCAACACGGCCCGCGGAGACGCCCGTCAGTAACCCCGTCAGTAACCAGGCCGCCGCCTCCTGCAATTACCTCCTTAGCCAGGGGAGGGTTGCACAGGGCCTTGAGTTCCTGTGTGTACCCTGAAGAATTCCGGTAGCGCAGGACCTTGAGAGTTCTTTCCAGTGTGATTCTTTCAGATACGCCCCAAGTGCTTACATTCACACTTGTATATAACTGTTGATCAGATGCGCAGATGACACCACTTTAATGGCAGAAAGAAAAGAGGAACTAAAGAGCCTTGACGAGGGTGAACGTGGAGAGTGAAAACGCTGGCTTAAAATTCAATATTAAAAACAAAACAAATAAATAAATGGGGATTCCCTGGTAGCTCAGTGTTAAAGAATTCACATGCCAGTGCGGGAGACACGGGTTCGATCCCTGACCCTGGAGGATCCCACTTGCTTCGGAGCAATTAAGTCCGTGAGCCACAATTATTGATCCTCTGCGCTAGACCCTCGGAGCCGAAACTATTGAAGCCCTTGTGCCCTAGAGTCCGAGTTCCACAACAAGAGAAGTCACCACAACAAGAAGCCTGCCCATGTCGACTGGAGAGTGGCCCCCACTCCCTGCAATTAGAGAAGAGCCTGCAGCAGCAGTGAAAACCCAGAACAGTCAAAAATAAAAATAAATAAATAAAACCTCAAAACAAACTAAGATCAGGGCATCTGGTCCCATCACTTCATAGTTAATACAAGGCGAAAAGGTGGAGCAGTGACAGATTTCCTCTTCTCGGGCTCTAAAATCACTCCAGATGGGGGCTGCTGCCATGACAGTAGAAGACAATTGCTCCTTGGCAGGAAAGCTAGGACAAACCTAAACAGTGTGTCTAAAAGCACAGACGTCATCTTGTGGACAAAGGTCCATAAACTCAAGGGTATGGTCTTTCCAGTACAAATGAGACAGCTGGACCATAAAGAAGGCAGACCACTGAAGAACTGATGCTTTAGAACTGTGGTGCTGAAGAAGACTCCTGAGGGTCCCCAACAGCAAAGGGTCCAAACCAGTCCATCTTAAAGGAAATCAACCCAGAATATTCATTAGAAGGACTGAAGCTGAAGCTCCACAACTTTGGCCATCTGATGGGAAGAGCCTACTCATTGAAAAAGACCTTGTTGCTGGGAAAGACGAAGGCAGAAAGAGAAGAGGGCAACAGAGAACGAGATGGTTGGATGGCATCTTGGATGCAAGGGACATAAACTTGGGCAAGCTCTGGGACATGGTAAGGGACAGGAAAGCCTGGGATGCTGCAGAACATGGGGGCGCAAAGAGTCAGACACGACCTGGCAGCTGACCAACAACGACATAATGGCTATCTTATAGTTTACATGCAGGTAGCATACTGTACATAGTTTGCTGTCTGTTCTGGATATGAATTTCCCCAGTTTATGTGTACGTTCTTTTCTCTTTAACGGCTGCATAACATTATATAATTAATATGACCAGTCCAATATGACTTTTTGTTGTTTCCTATTTTTTTTGTTGTTTTTTCCTGTTTTTCTTGTCCTCTGTTATGCATAAGATGCTGCAATGTGAGCATCCTTATATATGTTACACCTATATCTGAATGTCTGAATGTAGACTTTCTGGAATGAAAAAGGATACAAACTTAAAGTGTCCAAAGATACTGCCTAATCAGCCTCCCAAAATATTTTATCAACATACTCCCACTCACTGTGAAACATTTATTGGGTTTCTATTATATGCCTTGTATTGCACTCAAGGGGCTTCCCCGGTGGCTCAGTGGTAAACGTCCACCTGCAATGCAGGAGCCGCAGGAGACCGGTTCGATTCCTAGGTTGGGAAGACCCCCTGGAGAAGGGCATGGCAACCCACTCTGGTATTCTTGCCTGGAGAGTCCCATGGACAGAGGAGTCTGGTGGGCAACAGTCTATAGGATCACAAAGAGTCAGATATGACTGAAGTGACAGCATGCACACATGCACGTGTGTTGCTGAAGGCTGACTGTATGTATCTGTGTTTTAGACAACCCCTAAAAATGCCTGAGAGAGGTAAGAGTCGAGCTCAAGTATAAGATTTCCTCACAGGGTCAGACATAGGGATCTGTACCTGTTAGAAAGCTTCTGCCACATGGGTGCTGAAGAAGACTCCTGAGGGTCCCCAACAGCAAAGGGTCCAAACCAGTCCATCTTAAAGGAAATCAACCCAGAATATTCATTAGAAGGACTGAAGCTGAAGCTCCACAACTTTGGCCATCTGATGGGAAGAGCCTACTCATTGAAAAAGACCTTGTTGCTGGGAAAGACGAAGGCAGAAAGAGAAGAGGGCAACAGAGAACGAGATGGTTGGATGGCATCTTGGATGCAAGGGACATAAACTTGGGCAAGCTCTGGGACATGGTAAGGGACAGAAAAGCCTGGGGTGCTGCAGAACATGGGGGGCGCAAAGAGTCAGACACGACTTGGCAGCTGACCAACAACGACATAATGGCTACCTTATAGTTTACGTGAAGGTAGCATACTGTACATAGTTTGCTGTCTGTTCTGGATATGAATTTCCCCAGTTTATGTGTACGTTCTTTTCTCTTTAATGGCTGCATAACATTACATAATTAATATGATCAGTCCAATATGACGTTTTGTTGTTTCCTATTTTTTTGTTGTTTTTTTCCTGTTTTTCTTGTCCTCTGTTATGCATAAGATGCTGCAATGTGAGCATCCTTATATATGTTATACCTATATCTGAATGTCTGAATGTAGACTTTCTGGAATGAAAAGGATACAAACTTAAAAGTGTCCAATGATACTGCCTAATCAGCCTCCCAAAATATTTTATCAACATACTCCCACTCACTGTGAAACATTTATTGGGTTTCTATTATATGCCTTGTATTGCACTCAAGGGGCTTCCCCGGTGACTCAGCGGTAAACGTCCACCTGCAATGCAGGAGCCGCAGGAGACCGGTTCGATTCCTAGGTTGGGAAGACCCCCTGGAGAAGGGCATGGCAACCCACTCTGGTATTCTTGCCTGGAGAGTCCCATGGACAGAGGAGTCTGGTGGGCAACAGTCTATAGGATCACAAAGAGTCAGATATGACTGAAGTGACAGCATGCACACACGCACGTGTGTTGCTGAAGGCTGAATGTATGTATCTGTGTTTTAGACAACCCCTAAAAATGCCTGAGAGAGGTAAGAGTCGAGCTCAAGTATAAGATTTCCTCACAGGGTCAGACATAGGGATCTGTACCTGTTAGAAAGCCTGTGAATTCTGCCACATGAAGAACCAGCAAAGGACAATATGTCCGACAGTAGGTCTGAAGTATAACAGAGTTGTTATTTATAAAAACATATTGCTTTTGTTAGCTTTACTATTGAGTTTCTAATTTCTGAAAGTATCTTACATGTGCTGTGAGTCATCTTCACAACCATCTGAGAGCTGGGTAAACCAAGAGTTGGGAAAGTAAGACTTATTGAATAAACAAATGAATAAATCACTAGCTTTAGCATATCTGGGGCGGTCATATCCTGGGACTTCCCTGGTGGTCCAGTGGTTAAGGATTCCGGCCTTCCACTGAAGGGGTCCCAGGTTCACTATAGTGAGATCCTATATGGTACATGGCATGGCCAAAAAAAAAGAGACACATATTTTAACCAAGTTTAAATCCACAAACATTTACAATTCTGAAAATTTCCACACGATTAAAAATGGGACAATGTAAATTTCTATTTGGAAAAAGAAAATTTATAAGTTAGCACAGCATACTTTGCAAAGTCACAATTAGGCACATTCAAATTTGGTATTAAACCATAAAACAGGCTTCCCCTGGTGGCGCAGTGGGTAAGGACACCGCTTGCAGTGCAAGGGGCGCCGGTTCAATCCCTGGCCTGGGAAGATCCCACGTGCCGCAGAGTGGCTGGACCGATGTGTCCAATTACCAAGCCGGAGCTCTGGAGCGCATGCACCCAGAGCCGGTGCTCTGGGACAACAGAGGCCACCGCGATGGGAGGCCCACAGGAGCCAAAGAACAAAGACGGATGAAAATAGAGAAATGAAAGACCAACAGAAGTGGCCTGCCCGCTCCCCTCTCTCCCCAACCCGACCCCCGCCCAAAATAAATAAATAAATCTTTAAAAAAAAAAAAACCCACAAAACATTCTTCTACAATTCATGAAAAAATTTCAATAGGCATTGGAAAGTCCACAAAGTATAAACGATATAAATACATATAGACATGACCATGTCCAAAACTGGGAACCAAACTGTGGAAAATTCTGAAAAGAAATGGGAATACCAGACCACATTACCTGCCTTCTGAGAAACTTCTATGCAAGTCAAAAAGCAATAGTTAGAACCAGATGGAACAACAGCTTCTGGTTTCCCCATGCTTGTCTGTTAAGGCTGACTGTATGTATCTGTGTTTTAGACAACCCCTAAAAATGCCTGAGAGAGGTAAGAGTCGAGCTCAAGTATAAGATTTCCTCACAGGGTCAGACATAGGGATCTGTACCTGTTAGAAAGCCTGTGAATTCTGCCACATGAAGAACCAGCAAAGGACAATATGTCCGACAGTAGGTCTGAAGTATAACAGAGTTGTTATTTATAAAAACATATTGCTTTTGTTAGCTTTACTATTGAGTTTCTAATTTCTGAAAGTATCTTACATGTGCTGTGAGTCATCTTCACAACCATCTGAGAGCTGGGTAAACCAAGAGTTGGGAAAGTAAGACTTATTGAATAAACAAATGAATAAATCACTAGCTTTAGCATATCTGGGGCAGTCATATCCTGGGACTTCCCTGGTGGTCCAGTGGTTAAGGATTCCAGGCTTCCACTAAAGGGGTCCCAGGTTCACTATAGTAAGATCCTATATGGTACGTGGCATGGCCAAAAAAAAAGAGACACATATTTTAACCAAGTTTAAATCCACAAACATTTACAATTCTGAAAATTTCCACACGATTAAAAATGGGACAATGTAAATTTCTATTTGGAAAAAGAAAATTTATAAGTTAGCACAGCATAGTTTGCAAAGTCACAATTAGGCACATTCAAATTTGGTATTAAACCATAAAACAGGCTTCCCCTGGTGGCGCAGTGGGTAAGGACACCGCTTGCAGTGCAAGGGGCGCCGGTTCAATCCCTGGCCTGGGAAGATCCCACGTGCCGCGGAGCGGCTGGACCCATGTGTCCAATTACCGAGCCGGAGCTCTGGAGCGCATGCGCCCAGAGCCGGTGCTCTGCGACAACAGAGGCCACCGTGATGGGAGGCCCACAGGAGCCAAAGAGCAAAGACGGATGAAAATAGAGAAATGAAAGATCAATAGAAGTGGCCCGCCCGCTCCCCTCTCTCCCCAACCCGACCCCCGCCCAAAATAAATAAATCTTTTAAAAAAAAAAACAAACCATAAAACATTCTTCTGCAATTCATGAAAAAATTTCAATAGGCATTGGAAAGTCCACAAAGTATAAACGATATAAATACATATAGACATGACCATGTCCAAAACTGGGAACCAAACTGTGGAAAATTCTGAAAAGAAATGGGAATACCAGACCACATTACCTGCCTTCTGAGAAACTTCTATGCAGGTCAAAAAGCAATAGTCAGAACCAGAAATGGAACAACAGCCTGGTTCGGAATTGAGAAAGGAGTACCTCAAGGCTCCATATTGTCACCCTGCTTATTTTGCGTATATGCAGAGTACATCATCTGAAATGTTGGGCTAGATGAATCACAAGCTGGAATCAAGATAACCAGTAGAAATATCACCAACTTCACATATACTGATGACACCACTAATGGCAGAAAGCAAAGAAGTAAAAAGCCTCGTGATGAAGGTGAAAGAGAAGAGTGAAAGAGCTGGCTGAAAACTCAACATTCAAGAAACTAAGATCATGGCATCTGGTTCCATCACTTCATAGCAAATAGAAATGAAGGAAAGTGGAAACAGATTTGATTTTCTTGGGCTCCAAAATTACTGCGGACTGTGACTGCAGCCATGAGACGAAGACTCTTGCTCCTTGGAAGGAAAGCTATGATAAGCCTAGATGGCATATTCAAAAGCATAGACATCACTTTGCCATATGATTTTCCCAGTAGTCATGTTCAGATGTGAGAGCTGGAACATAAAGTAGGCTCAACACCAAAGAACTGATGCTTTAGAACTATGGTACTGGAGTAGACTCCTGAGAGTTCCTTAGACAATGAGGAGATCAAACTAGTCGATCCTAAAAGAAATCAATACTGAATATTCATTGGAAAGCTGAGGGTGAAGCTGAAGCTCCAATACTTTGGTTACTGGATGCAAACAGCCAATTCACTGGAAAAGACCCTGATGCTAGGAAAGATGAGGGCAGAAGGAGAAGGGGAAGAAAGTGGATGAGATAGTTGGATAGCATCACTGACTCAGTGAACATGAATTTGAGTAAACTCTAGGAGATAGTGAAAGACAAGGGAAGTCTGGTGTGCTCCATTTCATGGGGCTGCAAACAGCTGGACAGACTTAGTGAGTAAAGAACAACAAAGTTGTTCTGACTTGCTAAAAGATACACCAGCTTTGAGTCAGAACACAATGAAATATAGCTCTGGGTGTAACACAGCTTCCAGAAAGTATGGGAACTAGCAGAGGGGAGGCCTCTAAACAACACTGGATGCAACATGAGACAAAATAATGTGGAAAGGAGTACCTCAAGGCTCCATATTGTCACCCTGCTTATTTTGCGATATGCAGAGTACATCATCTGAAATGTTGGGCTAGATGAATCACAAGCTGGAATCAAGATAACCAGTAGAAATATCACCAACTTCACATATACTGATGACACCACTAATGGCAGAAAGCAAAGAAGTAAAAAGCCTCGTGATGAAGGTGAAAGAGAAGAGTGAAAGAGCTGGCTGAAAACTCAACATTCAAGAAACTAAGATCATGGCATCTGGTTCCATCACTTCATAGCAAATAGAAATGAAGGAAAGTGGAAACAGATTTGATTTTCTTGGGCTCCAAAATTACTGCGGACTGTGACTGCAGCCATGAGACGAAGACTCTTGCTCCTTGGAAGGAAAGCTATGATAAGCCTAGATGGCATATTCAAAAGCATAGACATCACTTTGCCATATGATTTTCCCAGTAGTCATGTTCAGATGTGAGAGCTGGAACATAAAGTAGGCTCAACACCAAAGAACTGATGCTTTAGAACTATGGTACTGGAGTAGACTCCTGAGAGTTCCTTAGACAGCGAGGAGATCAAACTAGTCGATCCTAAAGGAAATCAATACTGAATATTCATTGGAAAGCTGAGGGTGAAGCTGAAGCTCCAATACTTTGGCTACCGGATGCAAACAGCCAATTCACTGGAAAAGACCCTGATGCTAGGAAAGATGAGGGCAGAAGGAGAAGGGGAAGAAAGTGGATGAGATAGTTGGATAGCATCACTGACTCAGTGAACATGAATTTGAGTAAACTCTAGGAGATAGTGAAAGACAAGGGAAGTCTGGTGTGCTCCATTTCATGGGGCTGCAAACAGCTGGACAGACTTAGTGAGTAAAGAACAACAAAGTTGTTCTGACTTGCTAAAAGATACACCAGCTTTGAGTCAGAACACAATGAAATATAGCTCTGGGTGTAACACAGCTTCCAGAAAGTATGGGAACTAGCAGAGGGGAGGCCTCTAAACAACACTGGATGCAACATGAGACAAAATAATGTGGAAAGGGCTTCCCTGGTAACTCAGTGGTATAGGGTTTACCTGCCAATTCAGGAGACACGGTTCGATCCCTGATCCAGGAAGATCCTAATGCTGCGGAGCAACTAAGGCCAGAGGCACAGCTATTGAACCTGTGCTCTGGAGCCTTGGAGCTGCAACTATTGAGCCCGTGTGCCACAACTACTGAAGCCTATGTGCCCTAGAGCCTGAGTTCTACAACAAGAAAAGTCACCACAACAAGAAGATCCCACATGCTATGGAACAACTAAGCCCATGAGTCACATCTATTGATCCTGTGCCCTAGAGCCTCAGAGTTGCAATTACTGAGCTCACGTGCCACAACTACTGAAGCCTGTGAGCCCCACAGCCTGAGTTCCACAACAAGAGATGTCACAGCAGCCGGAAGTCTCCTCACCTCAACTAGAGAGTAGCCCCTACTCCCTGCAACTCGAGAAGAGCCTGTGGCAGCAGTGAAAATCCAGAATAGCCAAAAGGAAAAAAAAGAATGTATAAAATATAGGAGCAAGGGATATTTGGAACACCCGACAGCTAATTCTCTGACACTAATGAACTTACCTTATCTGGCAGAGCCATATAAAGGTCAGAGGGATTTCAGTATTTAATTAAATCCAAATGTGACATGGGATGAATTAAGAACAGCCTCGGGGGTAGATGAACTGGATATGTTAGACCAAGGCACCTCAGTTAACCTGATGGGTTCAAGATGGAAGAAGTGGGTGTGTGGTACAATACCCTACCTACAAAAATAAGGGTTTGTAGTATAGTTTGCAGGCAAGAAAGTGGATTTCTGTACCGCTAATTATCTTTCTCAAGATTGCTTAGGGCTTCCCTGGTGGTCCAGTGGGTGGGGACACCGCCTTGCAGTGCAAGGGGCGCCGGTTCGATCCCTGGCCTGGGAAGATCCCACGTGCCGCAGAGCGGCTGGACCGATGTGTCCAATTACCGAGCTGGAGTTCTGGAGCGCATGCGCCCAGAGCCGGCACTCTGTGATAACAGAGGCCACCGCGATGGGATGCCCACAAGAGCCAAAGAACAAAGACGGATGAAAATAGACAGATGAAAGACCAATAGAAGTGGCCCACCCACCTTCTCCCTCCCCAACTCGCCCCCCCCAAAATAAAATAAATAAATAAATGTTTAAAAAAAAAAAGATTGCTTAGATTATTCAGAGTATTTTGTGTTGTCATACAATTTGTGAGATTGTTTATACTAGTTCTGTGAAAAAGTCATTGGTCTAATCTGGGATCAGACATATCTGTAAACAACAAAACTCTGTAAAAGTAAAAAGTAAAATAAAAAAAAAATTTTTTTTTAAAGTCATTGGTAATTTGATAGGGATTGCAAATCTGCAAATTGTTTGGGTAATATAGTTATTTTCACAATCTTGTTTCTTCCACTTCAGGAACATAATCTATCTCTCCATCTGTTTATGCTGTTTTTGATGTCTTTCATCAGTGTGTTATAGTTTTCACCATACAGCACTTTTGTCTCCTTGAGTAAGTTTATTCCTAGGTACTTTGGTCTTTTTCTGCAATGGTGAATGGGATTGATACCTTAATTTCCCTTTCTGATTCTTCATTGTTAGTGTATAAGAATGGAAGCGACTTCTGTGTGTTGATTTGGTCTCCTATGACTTTACTAAATTCACTGATTAGCTCTAGTAATGTTCTGATAGTATCTTCAGGGTTTTCTATGGATAGTCTCATGTCATCTGCAAACAGAGTTTCTCTTCTTTTCCAATCTGGGTTCTTTTTATTTCTTTTTCTTCTCTGATGTCACAGCTAGGACTTCTAAACCAATGCTGAATAACAGTGGTGAAAGCTATGGTCATCAAGACAGTAGGGTACTGGCACAAAACACAGAAATATACACCAATGGAACAAGATAGAAAGTTCAGAGATAAACTCACACACCTATGGGCACCATTTCTTTGACAAAGGAGATAAGAATATACAAAGGAGGAAAGAATGTGTCTTCAATAAGCGATGCTGGGAAAACTGAAATATGTTTTCAATTAGAACACATTTTAACACGATATACAAAGATAAACTCAAAATGGATTAAGACTCTAAATGTAAAAGTAGAAACTAAACATCTTAGAGAAAAACATAAGCAAAATATTCTTTCACATTAGTCACAGCAAGACTCTCTGACCCACCTCCTAGAGTAATGGAAATAGAAACAAAGGGAAACAAATGTGACCCAATCAAACTTAAAAGCTTTTGCACAGCAAAGAAAACCATAAATGAGGTGAAAACACAATCCTCAGAATGGGAGAAAATAATTGCAAATGAAGCAACTGACAAAAGATTTATCTCCAAAATACACAAGCAGGCTCAGTATCAGATAAACAAATAGCCCAATCAAACAAATATGTAGAAGACATAAACAGGCATTTCTCTAAAGAACACATACAGCTGCGTAATAAACACATGAAAAAATGCTCAGCATTGCTGATTATTAGAGAAATGCAGATAAAAACTACAATGAGGGGACTTCTATGGTGGCCCAGTGGCTAAGACTCCTGGCTTCCAATGCAGGAGGCCTGGGTTCGAGCCCTGGTCTGGGAGCTAGATTCCACATACTGCAACTAAAACCCAGCACAGTCAAATAAATAAATATTAAAAAAAAACACACAATGAGTTATCACCTCATACTGGTCAGAGTGACTGGGCCGACGGGCTAACAAAGGGTTAACACCACAGGCTTTGCAAAATTGAGACCCTACAAGGTCAGCAACAAAGAGCCTTCTGCCTACATGCCAGCACCTGGGAATCTCATAGAGCTAGTGATAAGGAACTCGCTCCATCAAGGACTTTTCACTGTGTCTGGAAAAACACGAACTGCATGTATGCCAGACATGAGTCACCAAGACCCTCGCCCCATACCCACAAACAACTCAAGGACAACTGACTCATCACTAACACCCTGCTTAAACAAAGACTTTGCCTCTGCACATGTACCAAGAAACCCCCTCTTCCCTTTTTTCTTCCCAAATAAAAATCCCTTCATCCCATCTCCAGGTGCGAATTCACTGGCCCTGCCTCTTGGGGCCATGTGAATCTTGCCCGGGAGCATTGTCCCAATAAACGGCCTGAGTTGTCTCTGCTCTAACCTGGTCTGGCTCATCCTTGCCGCGCAGAATACCTTTCAATGACCATCATCAAAAAAAATCTACAAACAATAAATGCTGGAAAAGATGTGGAGAAAAAGGAACACTTTTGCCCTGTTGGTGGGAAGGGAAATTGATATAGCCATTGTGGAAAAAAGCAGGGAGAATTCTTAAAAAACAAACAAACAAACAAAAAAATCAAACAGGAGTAAAATTGCCATATGATCCAGGAATCCCACTACTGTGCATACACCTTGAGAAAACCACAACTCTAAAACACCCATATACCCCAATGTTCATACCGGCACTATCTACAACAGCCAGGACATGGAAGCAACCTAGATGTCAACAGATACATGAACAAAGAAGTTGTGATATATATATACAACGGGATATTACTCAACCATTAAAAGAGATGAATTTGAGTCAATTACCGTGAGGTACGTGAACCTAGTACCTATTAAACAAGTGAAGTAAGTAAGAATGAGAAAGACAAATATCGTACATTAACACATACATATGGAATCTAAAACAAAGGTACCGATGAACACATTTGTCCAGCAGCAATAGAGATGCATACATAGAGAACAGACTTGTGGACACAGCTGGAAGGAGACTGTGGGACAAATGAAGAGAACCGCATTGAAACAGGTACATTACCAAATGTACGACAGCCAGTGGGAATGTGTTCCATGACACAGAGAGCGCGACCCCATGCTCTGTGACAACCTAGAAGGGTAGGACAGGGTGGAAGGCGGTGGGAGCTTCAAGAGGGAGGGGACAAACATATACCTACGGCTGATTCCTGTTGATGCAGGGCAGAGAGAGACACAACATTGTAAAGCAATTATCCTCCATTTAAAAGTAACTAAATTGAAAAAATAAAAAAATAAGACTTAAGGTCCGAGAGGGACTTGATGTTCCAAAGTGTTGAACTCTTTAGTTTCTTCTTCCTACATATGAGAATCTTTTAGGGGTTAAGATGATGCTGAGCTTGCAAGCCTAGGTCAAACGACTGGAACTAGGGAGACAACGTAAATTACATAGGCTTGGTGGAACCAGGAAAGCCTCATCTGAGAGTTTGTCTAAGCAGAATTGAATATTTGAACTGAGCATTTAATATGTAACCATTTTACTGCTAGCACAATTCATATTACACACTTCCCTCTGTCTCACACCACCCACCCAAACCTGCAGTTCATGGGAACATAGAGCAAAGAGGCTGATTTAGCTCACAGGTATTTAGTATATATTGTTAGTCTCACCTCACACACTAGTATCATGGAAATAGGCCATCTGAAGTATGAAGCTTATGGAAAAAACCCTGAAATAAACGTAAAAGCTTAAGCCACATCTCTATACTGTAACACCTTTCACGATTTCTTGATAAGCATCATCCACCATATATTTCATAATAGGGAAAACAAGCCTATGAATGAAATATGTGTCTTTGGAGAGCCATCTCTAAGATACCTTCTTTTTTTTTTAAAAAAAAAATTATTTATTTTGGTGGGGATGGGGTGGGGAGGAAGGGGGGAGGACAGGCCACTTCTATTGGTCTTTCAATTATCTATTTTCATCCATCTTTGTTCTTTGGCACCTGTAGGCCTCCCATCACAGTGGCCTCTGTTGTCGCAGAGCACAGGCTCCGGGCACATGTGCTCCAGAGAGCTCCGGCTCAGTAATTGGACACATCGGTCCAGCCGCTCCGCGGCACGTGGGATCTTCCCAGGCCAGGGATCGAACCGGAACCCCTTGCACTGCAAGGTGGTGTCCTTACCCACTGGACCACCAGGGAAGCCCTAAGGTACCTTCTTGATGATAGAAAAGTCCCAGATAGACTGCTCTTTGCACCCCTGTAAGCCTACCACCAAGGAAAATGAATAGAGCCATGGATTTCCTTCTTCAAAACAGCATACCCAACATATAAGTCATTAGCAACACAGCCATAACTCACATTATCACAACCACAAGGGTATTCAGTGAGAAAAGCACTAAGCTGGGGGAAAAACAGAGGCAATCCTGGCTCAAAGACCTCTCCAAAATGCCTCTTCACAAATGCTTTCTACAGTCTCTCCACAAAATCTACTGAGAAGGACATGGCAACCTACTCCAGTATTCTTGACCAGATAATGCTATAGTTGAAGCTGGATGAGCTACAGTCCACGGGGTATCAACTACACACACACACATAGAGTACTTCCCCGATGGCTCCATGGTGAGGAAACTGCCTGCAGTGCAGGAGACCCAGCTTGCATCCCTGGGTTGGGAAGATCACCCTAGAGGAGGGCATGGGAACCCACTCCCGAATTCTTGCCTGGAGAAATCCATGCACGGAGGAGCCTGGAGAGTTGCAGTCCATGGCGTCACACAGAGGTGGACCCGACCAAACTGACTAAGCAGCAGCTGCCACAAAATCCAGCAGGTCAAGTCAGTTCATGGTGCTTCAAAAGAAACATGCAGTCTGTCTTACAATGTTGGATTCCTTCAAAACACGACAAAGACCGACCAATGTAGACAACCCCAGAGCATTTAAAAACAGTCTGTATTCTATAAATGTACCAGTAAATGATGTAAATAAGGTACTGTGACATAAAATGAAAAATATAGTTCAAATTATTCTTGTTAGTATACAGAATTCATGGCAGGTGCTGGACAATCTAGCTACATAAATATATCTATAATTGTTGTTTTCTTAATACAAAGCAAGGCCAAAGGGTGCCCACTCGTTTCTCACACAAACTGGAAAATCTACATGAATCTCTTTTTTCTGTGCCCTTTTCCATCTTACCTGCCCCATATGCTCAATGAATGTCCTCTTCTTTCTCTAATTATTCTCCTCTTTATTTTGCCTGGCCTTGCACCAGGCAAGCAGGTAAGACAGCAATCTGAGAAGTGCAAGATTCTACACTGGCTGTTTGCGAGGAGGAGGAGGAGGCTCCAGTAAGGGCCACACTGGACATACTGATGTAGGAAGAAAGGGGACAATACCGAGAATGTCTCTCAAAGAGAAAAGAGCTGGAAGGCAGGATGCCTGGGTGACTGGAGAAGCCAGAGGAAGCAAATTATGGGCAAACAAATTGCAACCAAAGGCTAGAAGAGAGAAGCTTTGCAATCAGCTGTGTCTCCTAGCTCTCTGCTCTCTGCTTCCAATGGGCAGAGTCTATTTCGTGAAGCATCAAGAATCGAAAAGACGTCTCGTGGTGCTGGAAGTTGACAGGAAGTAACAAGCATGAGGGTAAGAACACAAGATCAAGGGCTGTCCCAGAAACAATGCCTGTAAGGAAAGTCAAAAGAGAGAGAGGGAGAGAGAGAGAGAGACAGAGAGAGAGAGAGCAGGAGAGAAATGAAAAGTAGGAGTCAAGGAGAAGAAACGAAAAGCGAACAAGCTTGGACCACATCATTCTCCACAAGGTCCAATCCACAAACCTCACCCTACTCTTTAACCCAGTTACAAAAAGAGCTTCTTCATCCCTTCCTTTGCTCCTTAAAAGCTACTGCAAGTTCTCGAAGTACACGCACTGACAGGATTTCAGAACAACTTTCATAGTTCAAACCGGATGCATCTTTCATTCTCCTCCAAGGATATTCATTAGCTAAGATATATGTAACTTATGACCGATCTGGGAACATACATGTCTGTGAACAACAAAACTCTGTAAAAATTGAAAAACAAAAGACACATGTAACTGTAAGGGTAGAGTACATAAAATACAATGCTATGTAGAATATAAGGAACTGCTGGTTAATTCTATTCATGAGCATCTCTAAGAACTGTTGCAATGATTTCCCTCATGTGAGAGCCTGAGGGAAGTGCATCTCTCTTTCAAGACTTCCCTTCCTCCGAGCTCAGACATTTAACTGTTGCTTCAGCCTTCCTTCACGTTCTCCAGCCAATCCCGGCTTCTTGTTGGGGATTTCACCTCCCTATTGGCTAGCTGAACTCTCTCAACTGCCCGCTCTGTGACATCATTCTCCCACCAAACCTACTACCACCTGGTAGAATCTACCACCAGGTGGAATCTTGGGGTTTCCATGGAGCTGTCTGGGAACACATTTGGATCATCGCGAGTGATGACCAGTGACCAGTAACCTTTGCTACTGGACACACGTGCTCTTCGGCTGCTGCCGCTCAGCACACCCTCGAATCGCAAAATCCTCGTTCCTTGCGCCTGCAGTTCATCGTTCCTGTTCTTCTCTGACCATGTCAGGTAAGGAAAGAAACTTCTGAAAGGCTTTTCATTAGATATGTTTCCTGCCCCTAACTTGAGTACTAGATTCGAAATGGAATAACGAGGAAAAGTACTGAACAAGAAATCAGGAGACCTAATTTCAGTGTTGACTTTGACATTTACGATCTGTGTGGCTTTGGACAAGTCACTGTCTCACAGAGGCTGTTTTTCCCTCATCTGGGACATTAGAATGCTACATTGCTTGATCTCTCGGGTCCTTTTCTTTTTCATATTGCGTTTCTGAGGGTAACCCTGTAGAAAATGAAATCAGAGACTTTTCAGGATCGTTTCAACAGAAACAGAGAAAAGCCATACGGTGTAGAAAAACTAGCAAAATAGGCTGAATTGTTTCATGTGTAATGATTTCTATCCATTAACATTTTCAGTTTCGTATTGTAAACTAAGTGTGGTTCAAACAGTAATATTCACATGCTCTGTCGTTTTCTACCTAAACCCGTGGAAAAGAGAAACAGGGAGAGGAGAGGGAGGGCACTAGGCTAGCGGGAGGCAGGTAGTCAAGCCTCAGGAAGCGCAGGACCGTCGTCATCAGCGCAGGCCTACGGAAACCAAGACGAAGGAGGAAATCTAAGGAGGAAGACGGACACCACGGAGGAGCTCTCCAGGACAAAGGAGTCTGGGACGGAACGTGGACGGAATCCAGCGATTTTAAAAGAAAACAGAAAGAGCAGAGAGTGAAATCTGCTCAGAGCAGGGCAACCCATGCTTGGTTTCAGCAAATACTTACAGAAACAGCCTAGGAAGGGAAGTCAACCTACAACAAGATATCACCAGGAAAAGCCGCTTATCAGAAAAAGTCCTACACGGTTTTTGTTCCTTTACTGCCTCTGTGAACACAGATGCTACTTGACAGTTTTGACCGTAAATATTGTAGAACTATGTCTTAGAAATTATGCATGTGGGTATCTAGCGGGCTGATTTTCCATGCTTCACTCATTCTGATTTTTCACCTATTAGATATTTTACCAATTAATAATATTATGAAATATTATAGAAGAACTAAATCAGTGAGACTAATTCTTTTGTGAGATAAGTAGATTCTACGTCAAGGTTGATTTTCATATAGACAGCTATTTCTTTTTTTTTTTTTCTTTTTTGAAAATTAGGTACAGGTGTTTTTAATGCATTGATTTACTTATATATGTATATATTTATTTTGGCCTGTTCTGAATTTTCACTGCTGCTGCAGGCTCTCCTCTAGTTGCAGGGAGTGGGGCCTACTCTCCAGTTGAGGTGAGCAGGCTTCTTGGGGAGGTGACTCCTCTTGTTCTATCACGCAGACTCTAGGGCATATGGGCTTCAGTAATTGTGGCTCTGAGGCTCTAGAGCGCAGGCGCAATAGTTGTGGCTCACAGGCTTAGTTGCTCCGGAGCACGTGGGATCCTCCCGGATCAGGGATCGATCCAGTGTCTCATGCATGGCAGGTGAATTTTTTACCCCTGTGCTACTGGGGAAGCCCTACAGTTACTTCCTTCATAACCCTGTCACCATCAGGTTTGAGAGTTTAGCTACCCTACCTAAGATGAAAACGTTGAAACCACAAATCTCTACTTGCACAATTAGGAAATTCCCTGGGGGTCTAGGGGTTAGGACTCCGTGCTTGGACTGCCAGACTGCACAGCACTGCTAGGATTAAAAAAAACAAAAAACCACGTTTATCTAAAACAAGGTTGTCGAGTTCTACGTATTTTCCTACATTTCAAAACTGTTTGAAATTGGATTCTAGTGATGATGCTGTTTTAGGCTTTGAGAAAACAGAAACAGCATAGAGTGCAATCTGCTCAGAGTAGGGCAAAACACAATTGGTTTCAGCAAATACTTAATAAACTAGGAAGGGAAGGAAAGACGAAACACGGTAAAGCAGCTTATCTGAAAAATATTCCATGGCTGCTCTTTTACTGCCTCTCTGAACACAGATGGTACTTGACAGTTTTGAGTATAAACAGTGTAGAAATATGTTTTAGAAGTTATTATTTCTTATAAACAAGAAACACAAGTGATAGTTATCTAGGGGACTGACTTTCAGTGTTTCTTTCATTCTGATTTTTAAGCGATTAGCTATTTTACCAGTTAAAAATAAAAGTATATCTTCTAACTTGAATCAGTGGGACTAATTCTTCTGTGAGAGAAATAGACTCTAACTCAAGCTTGATTTTCACCTTTACAATTATTTCCTTCATAACCCAGAGAGTACACTGATCAACAGCCACCGTCCATTTGCAGAGCTGAGCTACCTCAGAAGAAAAAGTCAAGCCCCACAGCTCTACTTCCAAAATCAGGACATTACCTGGTGGTCCAGTCGTTAGGACTCAGTGCTTGTACTGCCAGACTGCACAGCACTGCTAGGATAAAAAAGAAACCCATGTTCATCTAAAACAATCCTGTCAGGTCCTTTGGATACTCCTACATTTCAAAAGCTTTTGAAATTGGATTCTAGTGATGATGGTTTCTTAGGCTTTGAGCTATCGGCCTTCTCAAGATTACAGTCGTAGTAGCCATACTCATTTATAAAGGACCAAAAAGTGCCTAGTTTGTGCGTTCTATTTCTCCGGCTTTTTAGCAGTATCATATTCAGAGCAGACTTCTGGCAAGCAAGCCAGGATACTAAGGTCATGGAATTGGTGCAATACTAACAGAAAGAGAGAACCTGAAGAAGTCAATCAGAACTCTCTTAGCCCCACTTTCTGTATTCAGGAAAAGAGACGGTGACACCAGAAATATACCAAGCGCCTCCTAGTTCTGAAATGCTTCAATTCTAGGCAATAGCATACAAGTCAGACTTAAGGGAAAGATAAGACCAGGAGAAGGATAAGACCGGAAGAAGGCTGTTTCTTCCTAGAGAACAAGGTCGCAACCACTAGGGTCTTCTGCACGTATGCCCAAGACGGGAGCACAGGCAGTTAACACAGGCGAAGGTCAAACTGCTCCAGCCCTTACAACCAGCGGGACCCTCTGACTGTGGGGGGTTCCCAGGAAGGACTGAGATTCGACACCTCTGCTTACAAGGACCTTAGGATAAGGCTGTCCCTCTCACACAGTGAGAGGGGACTCATCTCACTCACCTTTTTATTACCCTCTTCTTCTTCCAGAGAATTTCCAAAAGCCAGCTGTATGTGGAACTCTGGATTCCAGGCAGCTCTCTCTCCCTGCGGTCAGCAATCCAGCTGCCCTAACAGGTAGGGGCTGCAACTTTTCCAGAGTCTCTGCGCCAACCCTCAGTTCACCATGGTTACTGCCGTCAGCCTCTGGCACCTCTTTCCAGCCCCTCACGGGGAGTGCCTACCCTTACCAACATTCGAGCACAACTGTGCTGTCCGGAGTCACTGGCCAGAGCCAGGTCTCCACTTCAGCTCTTTCCCATCCAGGCCTTTTTCAGTGGAACATCACAGGAAGGTCTGAAAGCAAGTCTTCTTCACTCGGAGACTTCACCGGGACAGTCATCACCCAGGACACGGCCGTCTCCTCCATGTCCACGGCAGCCCAGTATCAGAAAACTTCCAACGCCAATCGCATACTCCCTGCATATCCATGTCTCACGGCCACCCTTGTCTGGGGAACATCATGTCCGCTTCCCAATCAGGGCCCCAGCCTGTACCTCCCCTACCAGGAAGGCAGCCAGGTATATGACTATAACCAAGGCACACGGGGACCTCCTCTATCGGGAGAACTTGCCCCCTGCCTGCAGTCCTATGGCTCTGGGCCATATGCAGCTAGTGGGGGCTCTGCCCAACCACAAATGGTAATGGTCCTAAAGGAGGTTCAGCCCACAGATGGCCCGCCACCAGCTTCTACCTCTGCAATCTACTCCTCCGGGTCTGCTCAGCCCATCACAGACACAGGCTTTCAAGGTGAGTACAAACAGCAACAAGGTTCAATGAGGTCAGCTTTCGAAAGATGGGGTCCGAGCTACAGCTGGGAAGTCCTGTATCGTCAGACAGAATGTGGATCCTGAGACCTCCAGAACCACTAGCCTCACTCACTGCTCTCTCCTTGTAGACTTTGCATGAGAGCACCTAATGCAGCTGGCGGGCTGGACACTGCAAAGGTCAGCTTGGCTACAGGGACGAGAGCCACAAGAGTGTACCCAAAGACACCGCACTTTTCACGGCTCTAGCTCATTAGTTCCCCCTGTACAACCAAACTGCATCACTCCCTTCCCTCATCGGTTGCCACAGTCTTTTGGGCAAAGGGTTTCCGAACTCTTCTTATGATACTGCACTGTCCCTCACTTCCTTCCTCACTATCAGGATTTCAGACCTCCTGGTCCACGACCCTGTCCACAGCAAGCAGGCTCAGATTCTGCCTTTCTTCATATACTTCGTCAGGAAGGGCTCCACTCCCGCTCCTAGTTCACGGTGTGAAGTGTTCTTACTTTCTCAGGAAAATGAGGAGAAGAGAAAGGACTCTATATGAGAAGGACAGGCTTTGGAAGAAAGTTTAACTTTTTCAAATACAACTCATTTTTATCGGACTTAGAACAACCCTATGACACACAAAGAAAGTCAAGAATCAATGACATCAAATGATCCCCGGTCAGAATCAGAACCGTCCACCCCTTAGCTCCTACCAGAAGGCACTGTCTACACTCTGGAAGAACAGAGAGTAGAGATGCCTTACCCAGCATTGAAAGGGACATGATTCCTGTACTGGTGTCTGGGGGTTGGAGGAAGCACCTCACTCACCAGGGCATGATTGCTTCCTTGATTCCTTTGTAGCGATGGAGACTTCCCTGGGGATGCAAAACTCCCTGCAATTGCAGCTGGCAAGCCAGGCATTCCGTCTGTCACCAACTCCAGAATTCCCCAAGTCCTGCAGCAGCAGACAGATCCAGATACTTCAGGGGAATCCACCTCCCGCAACAGGGGAACTTTCAGTCACAGCTCCAGTCCAGCGGGCCAGTAATCCCTTGGCATATCCCCCAGCTCCAAGCCAGGAACAGGCAGAGAACAACAACTTGGAGGCTATTCACTCTAACGTTTCAGACCCTCTGGATGCTTACCAGATCCCAACAGAACACCAAGATCCTCCACTACTGCCTTTACAAGTCCCCGATATTCACCAGATCCGGACCTCCACTGATCCCCTCATCCAAGACGAGCAGCCTACTTCTGCAAATGCACATCTGGGAAAAAACAGCCTGAGTCTTGAGGACACAGGGACACTTGAAAATGGGATCGAGTCTAGCTGCGCTTTTGCAGACACCGCGACACTGGTGGAGGATATTCACCTTCCCCGCCTCTTTATGTCCTGGAAAGACATGGATCAGTGTCCAGACCCAGAGCTGATCACACTCACAGACAGCACACCCACTAAGCTGGATCAGGTGGGGCACAAGACACACGTCATAAAGGGGCCCTCTCATCCACCCGGGAAGAACAAACGTAAAGCCTCTGACCCTGTCCGTGGTGCTCCCAAGACCAAAACCCAGCCAAAGAGCCCAGACTGCCTGGTAGGGGGAGAAGGGGTTTCAGGCAATGCTACACTCACTGGCGGGGCTCCTGGCAACACAGACCAGCAGCCCAACGGCAAAACTCAGAAAGCTGCATCTGGCAGGAGCCACAAAACAAAGAGCCATGGACAGGAAAAGACCGGGACACCCAGAAAGGAGAAGACTGAGGAAAAAGAGAAGAAGCCATCAGGGAAGAACGTCAAGGCAGAAGAGAAGCCAACCATTCCCAAGAGGAAGCGAAAGAAAACTCCACCAGAGCTTCTTACCCAGGAGAGTTTGAAAAAGCCTCGAAGTTGCCTAGGCATGCACATGCTGGAATCTGTGCACGTTTTCCACGCACTGGGGACGAAGACTGAGAAGAAACCTGCACTCAGTTCATCTCGAGCCCTGGGACATTCAAGAAACCTCAGCCATCCTCAGTCATCCCCGGCTATCAAGTCATCGCTCCATGCCCCACGGGAGGGTAAAGGGCCCGAGAAAACACAAGGCAAAGCCCAGAAACCAGACCACAGTGCCGAAAAAGAGTGTCCATCTCCCTCGCAGGATGAGCTGCCTCCGCCTGGGAAGGTCAAGTTAGTCCCTTTGCCTTTTCTTACCTTGGACAAGCCTCCAGCTCGACGCGTTCGTCGCAGGCCACAGACTCTGGCCTCACAGCGGCCTGCTGCCGCTTGCCCTGCCCGGCCTGCTTCCACTGACGCAGCTCGACCTGCCGCAGCCCATGCGACCCGACCAGCTCCTGCATCTCTGCCAGGTCCTGCCCGACCAACTCGGCCACCTGGGACCCACCCGACCCACCCGGCTTTGACCAGCCCTCCCCGCCCTAGGGGCCTTCCGTCTCCCGCTCCCAGGCCTGCGCCCCGCAGAAGCTCATCCGGCATGTCTCCGCGGCGGGAGGCCGCTCCCCCTGCTGCCACCAAGCGCCAGCCTCCATCCCGGCCTCAACACCACTGTCTACTCACAGACTTCGCCTGCCAGCCCATCCCTTGGAGGAAACCCAATGTCCCCGAGCCGGTAATCTCAAAGCCCATCACCCAAGAGCAGAGGCCAGAGCGGGAGGCCATGAAGCGGCGGGCCCAACGAGAGCGGGAGAATGCTGCTCAACACACCTCTTTGGGGAAAGTGCAAGTTTTCAGTGAGAGGCAAAAAGAGATGGAAATTGCTCAATACTATGGCTATGGAACATAGAACCTGTGACGACTGTACTTGCCATCTTGGGGATGGCATTTGGATATAAATTAATAGATATACATATGGAGAAATATAAATTCATATAGATATAAAATTCCCTATATCTTCGGAAATATTTTTTAGGTAGATATATTTTATAGATTGAGATAGATAGATATATTTTATAGATAAGACATGAATTTCTCTATTTCTTCAAAAATATTTTATAGATAGATATATTTTATAGACACGAATTTCTCTATTACGATATATTTTATACTTTAGAACTGAACATATGCATACAATAGACTTACTGGAAGAGTAATCTTTTCAAAATACAAAGTTTGAATTTGGACATGCTGTTCACTGTGCTTATTTTCTGCTTCTTTTGTTTCGGGGGTAGGAAGTAAACGTCTACACAACAGCCTAAGAAAGAAAGGCCTGAACCTTGCATGGGAGGAGGAGGGAAAGGGGGTAAAAACTGAGGAAAGAAGAAAGAACGTGGCCCAGGGACAGGAAAGCCCAAAGAGACTTCATGAATTTGTAACAGGAAGCAGCAGTTGGGTCAATGGCAGAACTTAAACGTGGCATCTGAAGTTCAAAGAGCAAAATTTGCCCAGCGTTGCAGTTGACAGAAGAGGAGTCTAGATGCATGAGGCAAAATAGGAAAAGTCTCTCCTGGAGGTTGGCCTTATGTCTCAAGACCCCCAGATAGGTATTTACCGAAAGAACAGGTTCAGGTTCTAGCTCTGAAAGGCCTGAGTTCCCTCGGTGAGACTACACAGGGGAAATCGGGAAATCTACCACGGAAGTGGCACGGGATCAGAGTTCTCGGAGGGGCAGCCGACCACCGGGAGGGGGCCAAGGGAGCTGCTGCTGCACGAGGCTCACAAGCAGGGCCTGGGACACGAATCACCATTTCCTCCACACCTCAGCACCGCGGCAGCCATAACACCAGTCAGTTCCCCTGGCGACGACAGGCAGGGCCAGGACTCCCTGGCCACGGCACCTAGGGAGGTTCAGGAAAGTGCTCAGCTCACACGCACGTGCACTTCAAAGGCCTGCATTCAAGGCCCAGAGATCTCCGGAAAGCCTCCCTATTTGCACGTGCCCACGGGCAACCAACCTGGCTCGCAGATCACAGCAGCCGGAGGTAACTGGTGGACTGGAGCCAATCTCCAGAGGGCACTAAGCGGTCACTTGGGGCTTCCTCCACTGTCCCAGCCGCTTGCTGCCTTCTCTAAATAATACCATGAAAACATCGCCAGCAACTGAAGCGCACCAGAAGAATCCTAGGGACGCAGCCATCTTCAAGGCTGACAGAGGTCGGCACATGCGCAGCACGTACTTGGCGAGGCAGCTCATGGGAATGCGGATGGGCAAGGAGTGGAACGGTCGAGGGGCGGGGTGGTGAACTGCAAAAGCCGTCAAGGGGGGAGAAGGGAGAGATGGAGAGAGACAGTGGGTCGTGACTATGAGGATAATGGGTAATTTTAGTTTTCACATTCTTTCCACTGAGATACAATTCACACGCCATAAAATTCACCTTTCGAAACTGCCAACTGTCAGGCGGAACATGCACAAGCCCATGCGACCATCCTCATCATCTAACCTGTAACACTCTCATCCCCCCAGAAAGAGACCCCATTAATCCTCTGCAGGCCCTCCTCATCCCCTGCCCCTTCAGCCCTGCAACCATCAATTGCCTTTCTGCCTCTTGCCCTTCTCCTGACAGGGCATGTATGGGAAAGCGCAGAAACGTGACTACCGTGTCCGACTTCTCTCAGTGTCATGTTTTCAAGTTCATCCATATGGTAGCTTGTCTTTGTACCTCATCCCTTTTCATGACGAGAATCCACATACATAACCACAGTTTTCAAATCCTGCCATCCCTGGATGGACACTTGGCTTCTCTTCACTAAGAAGGTCCACTTCCTGAGGGGTTATTCTGGGCCATGCAGCACCAGGCTAAGCTACTGACCCTCGTTTAGAGAGCAAGACGCCTGGAGAATGGGATCCACTTGCCCAAGACTAAAAGCTAGCGACTGTGGGAGCTGGCGTCAAAACTCAGGCCTATTTCAGCGGGAACAGATTCACCTGACAGAACATTACAGAAGGGGCACAAGGGTGTTCAATGAAAATTCACCCTTTTCCCTAAGTTCCACACATTTCCCTCCTCAAAGACGTAGGCTTGCGAGAAATATGCATACCCTCACAGGTGTGTATCACAATTTACAGACTAATCTGACTCACTGAATGGAAATGTCATTTATATGGGATAAGAGATTCTCCCGTGGATTTCAGAGTTGTCCTCTTTCCTGCCTTGCTTTCTTTGTGCCATTTCGCTAGAATTCTTGTTATCTTATTTTTGAGTTTCAAAACATTTCCCCTCTTATGGCTTTCCTGCTGGCTCAGTAATGAAGAATCCGCCTGCCAGGAGACACAGGTTTGGTCTCTGGTCTGGGAGGGTCCCTCATGCCACCCAGCAGCTAAGCGCGCGTGCCACAGCTATTGAGCCTGTGTTCTAAAGCCACCGCTCCACAACAGGAGAAGCTACGAGAAGGAGAAGCCTGCACCCTGCTGCGACGAGTAGACACCGCTCAGCACACCGAGAGTAAAGCCTGTGGACATGCAACAGTGAAAACCAACATGGACAGTCAAAAGCAACATGGAGGGCTTCCCTGGTGGTCCAGTGGGTAAGGACACCGCCTGGCAGTGCAAGGGGCGCCGGTTCGATCCCTGGCCTGGGAAGATCCCACGTGCTGTGGAGCGGCTGCACCGATGTGTCCAATTACCGAGCCGGAGCTCTGGGGCGCGGGTGCCCAGAGCCCGAGCTCTGCGACAACAGAGGCCACCGCGATGGGAAGCCCACGCAGGCCAAAGAACAAAGATGGATGAAAATGAGTAACTGACAGACCAACAGAAGAGGCCCGCCCGCCCCCCCTCCCTCCCCAAGTCCCCTCCCCAATTAAAAAAAGAAGAGAAAAAAAGCAACATAGACAGCACAGTGAAAACGAAAATAAGGAAAATGACAAAACCTTTCTCCTATTCTGGTTTCCCTCCAGGCAGCATGTTCCCTCACTCTTGCATTCTTTTAAGCTTAGTCCTCATTGATGATTTTTTTATCTTTTCAATTCTGTCCCGAGTCCTATCATCCGACCTAACTCTGATGGATGCTGCTCTTTCATCTTTTCCGATTATGCTAGAACATCCACACAACTAAATTGATTCCTTCCACCGTTTCGAAGGATACAGTTCCGGGACACTGAGTGCCCTCACGGTGTTGTGCAGCCATCACCACTATCCAAATGCAAACTACTTACATGAAACGAGCGAGCTGGGCCTCAGGAAAATGAGTGCCGGCGCCTAGTGCTTGAATCTCCCCAACCCTTTCATGCAAACAGACCACCCAAATACCCGGGGGTGGCATCTATCAGAATTGACTATCTCCAAAACATTTGCACCGTCCCAAGGAGAAAGTCTATAGTGATTAGCAATAACTTCCCATTCCCTCCTCGATCCATGTTCTTTCGTTTCTGGCATTCGTTTTCCTAAGGTCTTTGAGCCCACTTTGAAATACTAGGTTACTGTTTTCAACTGTTGTGTGGCCTCTCTTTTCCAACTTGCTTTTATTGTGGAAGAAAGGCCCTTCTGCTCCTTTGGCCATCTTTTGCCTTACACTCCTTTTCTATGCGATGCACTTCCCATCCTTTCCTCTTCGTTGCTTCTAGGAAACACCACTTGTACAGCACTCGGAAAGGAGGTAGGACACCACCTGTAAATATGCTCTTCATGGCTGGTGCATCGATGCACCCCCTACGCTCTTCTGGAGTACCTCTTTTCCAGGAGGCCTAAACCCGTGGGCTTTATCCTTAGACACAGTGCAGAGAAAGGACGCCGTGAAAGCTGAGTCCTGCTAAGTTTCTGGAAAGAGTTTCTGGAAAGGTCTTCTTCGTTGTTTTACTTCTCTGTTCCTGATCAATAAATTGAATCTCCTAAACAGGAAAAAAAGTCGAAGCCACTAAATTCTCAAGTTATACATATATATAATAAACGAATATTCTAACTTTTAAAGGAGAGGCATTAAACCCCTTGATTATAGGAACTGGAGGATTTCAGGAAGAACTCGGATATTTGATTTCACCTGTTAAAACTACTGATTCATGGCTGCACTGGGTCTTTGCTGACATCAAGCAGTGTGCGGGCTTTCTCTACGTGTGGCAAGAAGGGCCTACTCTCCAGTAGCACGGGCTTCTCCCTGCGGTGCTTTCTCTGGCTGTGGAGCATGGGCTCTAGGCCCGTGGGCTTCAGTGGTTGTGCCTCATGGGTGTAGTGCCCTGTGGCACACGGCCTCTTCCCTGACCAGGGATCGAACCCATGTCGCCCACACTGGCAAGCACATTCCTAACCACCTGACCACCGGACAAGTCCAGAAGTCATGCCTTATAAATGAATACAAGTGCACAGGTTTTTCAAGACATGGATGTCTGATTAGAGAACTTCTCTATCCAACAGGGTATGTCTGAACGTTAACTTTTTGGTTTTACAGTTTTTTGTGGTCTTTCATTTATTTCCGTCTTTGTTCTTTGGCCTGCGTGGGCCTCCCATCGCTGTGGCCTCTCTTGTTGCAGAGCACCGGCTCTGGGCACATGCAACTCAGACCACTGGCTCGGTAGTTGGACACACTGATCCAGCTGCTCCACGGCACGTGGGATCTCCCCAGGCCAGGGATCAAAATGGCGACCCCCGCCTTGCAAGGCGCTCTCCTTACCCACAAGACCACCAGGGAAGCCCAACCTTTTCACTCTCAACACTGTCATTTACTATGAATTCTCCCAGGGAAGCTAGCGTGGTGGCAGTGAGCAATCATTCTCCGATTCATTCACCTCAGAAGAGCTCTCACGTGCTCTTGCTAAGAGCTCCTCAGGAGCCACCATACTCTTCAAGCTGTCTCAAAATGAGCCCTGCCCTGCCCTGTGCATGTTTGACTGAGGGGACACCTTTGCTTGATTCTGGACCTGCTTTGTCTTTCTTCAGACCCGGATTCTTTAGCCTAACTGACCATGGACGAGAGGACATCGCCACCTGTCGCCAGAAAGGATTTCATCCACGTATCAAGGACCCACCTCTCTTCTGTGTATATATCCATGAAGAAGAAACCGGAGCTGGGCTTTAACCACGGAGGACAGTCGGAGCTCATGAGGCCTGTAGTCTTTTGCGACCCACACAGAAGATCAGCCTTCTCACTTATTCTTCTCTATCTTCCTACAAAACGTGTCGAAAGCATAAGGAACAGGATGGGGTTTGAGGCTTAGCTCTGCGACTAAGGGCTGTGATCAAGCTCTTTAACCTTCCTGGGCCTCACGTGTCTCATCGCTAAATGGAGATGATAATAATAATACTCACTGTCGTGGGCTTATTGAGAGGCTTAAATCAAAGTACCCAGTGCAGTAGCTTGTCTGTCACATCTTAGCTTTTATCCTTCTTCATCATCAGTTGGTAAGCTTGCACTTCCATCAGAGATTTGAATCCAAAAGAAAAAAGCCATTCGAGATAGGTAAAGTATATTTAATTTGGGAATTTTCCTTTGAATTTGATTTTAGGTGACAAGAGATTTTTATCACTTTCTTAGAAACGTTTTTCTCACACGTGACAGTCCATGGATAAACAGTTTGCGTTGCTGATAAGTGGGTTTCAACTGGCCCCTTAAATCTAACGGGATAGTACTGCTTCACTCCATGCTGCCCAGGGTGTCTTATTATTGTTCTTGGGTTCACCAAAAAGAGACCGATATGGAAAAAGGACTCAGACCCTGGTCTCGTAAAAGAACCTGCGGATGTTTAGGAGAGAAACCCCAGGGAGAATCTTTCAAAACTGACTCAAAGTGTTAGAAGAATTGTTGTCTAAAAAGGTCTCGGGTAATGAAGAGACAGTTCTCAGCTGAGTACGACAGACAACCTTCTGATCGATTTGTTCACAAATAATGTAGTCTGCCTTGCAATGTACTAAATGCCTAGGTGCCGGGATGCCCAAACAGAGGCTGCACAGTCCCCCAGAAATGCCTGGGCTTTCAGCTCGGGGGGCCCCTTGTGCATGCCAAGAGGGGGCACGCCCCATGTGAGGGCAGGTGTTCTTTATTAGCTGGTTGACATAGTGACTCAAAATACGACAGGTGATTCCCCAGTTCATCACACTAAATGTGTATTTTAGGAATGACTCTAGAATATAGAGAGAGATGAAAATGTAGCTGGATGGGCCCACAGTGAGTCAGGCTATTGAGTCTGGATTGGTGGAAGTCATCATTCCCAGACCCCTGACCGTAACTGGCATTTCGCTAACAGTCTGGCTGCCAGCCTGGGAGCCACTACCCAGAATGTGCACTTGAAGTTCTTCAGCAGTTACAAGATGACTTTCCTGAATTTTCGAGGACCTCCCTTTCCTGTCCTTTTCCCTGTCACAGAGCTGCAGCCATGTGACTGCTGTGGCCCGAGCCGTGACCATCACAGACCTGCGATGAGAGTGTGACACAGACGCCTCCCAAGAACTGCAGAAACTCATCAGTGTACTGTAGCCCCTTAACACTTAACCTTTCCAGAAAGCTCTCGGAGCTTTGGACAACAAGAGAGAGTATCACCCATGGGAGAACTGATTTTCTATTTCTGTTTTGAGAAGGAAGAATTGAATCTCTTATGATCAGGCACATCTGGAAAAAGGCCTGACCAGGCTAAAGCAACTTCGCAGTCTGCCTCTAACTAAAACCTTCAGCTGAAAAACGGACGGCGTGAACACTCACAGACGCTTTGTTCTACGTTCACCAATTGTTCACATTCTTCCCCGCCGGGTAGCCTTCTGATTTCTTTGCCGACTCGCGTATTGTTTACCTTTGGGAAAATAATTCCCAGGAGTATTCCACTTGGAAATGGCAACCCACTCCACTCATCCGGCCTGGAAAACTCTGTGGAGGCGCCTGCTGTGCTACAGTCCAGTGTGTCGCAGAGAGGCGCACACGCCTGAGTTGCTAAACAACAAGAGTATTCCACAGAAGGGAGAAAGGAGGAGGCATTCAGCCGCCAGCCTCCCTCACGCTCTCTCCTGCCTTCGGCACTTCATTACTCAAGCCTCCTCACGTCGGAGCCTAGTGCTCCACACTTCTGTTCATCATCTCACCCTTCCCTGGCAGCTGACACAGCCACAGCTGGAGGCCTGATGGCTAGGGTTTCCTCCAACTCTAGAGTGGACGGATGGCTGAGGAGAGACAGGACTTGGTATGCGGCTACAAGGCCAGGCAGGCCCAGAGTTTCACTTCGGCTCCGGTCAGCTCAGGGAGTGCTGAGGTCTGCTAGCCAAGGTAAAACAGGGGAGCACGGTCCCGGTGGCAGATGGCCCTTTCAGGCAGGAAGGGCACACCATTCCTGGAACCCGTAGTTTGCATACGAAGAGCTATAAATGAAATACATGCTAAATAATGCTACAAAGTACCTTGTAGCTCAAGGAGTGATTCAGTAGGTGGGTAGGCTGGGGAGAGAAGGCTCTCCTGAGGAGCTGCCGCTTCAAGAACGATTTGCTCACAGAGGCTGTAGGAGAGCTCTTACAGCCCACAACAACCTGGAAGACAAAGATCTCAGGGCAGAAATGTGCACATGCTCACAAAACGGCTGGCACACTCAAGAACGGAGTGGGAGATGGAGGAGGCTTTGAAACGTCAGCTAGGAGTCAGATCACAACACGGCTTTGACAAGGAGTTGGGAATGGATTCTAACGGCCATACCCATTCAAGATTTCCAAGAGGGGAGGAACATTAATGAGCTGGTTTTAGGGCCTAACTCTGGGCGGTGGTTAGGATTACACTGGAAAGGTGGCTCAGACAGGATCCTAGGTGGGGCCTCCCTCCTCAGGAGGAGTGTTTGGAGGTGACTGTGTGGGTCCGGACCATGACTCAGGCACTGAGTGGCCCACAGTCCTGGGACGTGAAGCGAACCAATCAAGCTTACCAGACTCAGTGAAACTTGCTCAGTCATTTCGGACTCCTTGTGAGCCGTGGAATTCTCCAGGCAAGAACACGAGAGTCTGCGGCCTTTCCCTTCTCCAGGGACCTTCCCGGCCCAGGGATCGAACCTAGGTCTCCTGCTTTGTGGGCAGATTCTCTACCATCGGAGTCATAAAGGAAGCCCGGGAACAGTGGCGTGGATAGCCTATCCCTTCTCCGGGGGATCTTCCCGGCCCAGGAGGCAAACCACGGTCTCCTGCAATGCAGGTGGATTTTTTTTTTTAACCAAAATCAAAAATAGTGTTACTAATTCTGGTATGCAGGTGCATTCTTCACCAGCTGAGCTACAACAGAAGACAGACTGAGCCTAAACCCAAAACGGACTGAACTGACAAAGTTTCATTATACTAGCTAGATTGAACGCACGCCCATGTTTCTAATCATGACCCAAACCCCACAGGAAAGATACTCCGAAAGATTCAAAGGTCCCAAGAAAATGGCAGAGATGATGAATGGTTGATGAGAGTGCAATAAACGTTTCAAAGATATGAACTGTCAGAATTGAGAAAAAGAGGGCTTTCCTGATGACTCTGTGGTAAGTAAATGAGTACATACATGAATTAAATACAAAATATAAAATAACCAACCATGGCACATGCAGCAAATGTGGAGTATTAAAATTTAAGTCAATCTCACTTAATCTTATTGAGCTGGTTAATATTTTCTTAAAACCCTGTGGCATCTTTTTTTTTTTCTTTTGCCACTTTTTTATCTTTGCATCGTCTGAAGTTGTCAACATCTTTTGAAAGTTGAAAGTTTACAATGTGCTAAAATACTTTGTTAACTCAGGTAATAATCAACAACAATCTCAAGGTATATATTCTAAAAATTTTATTTATAGTATTATTAAAGCTTCCATCCAACAGATAAGGAAACAGGAATTCAGAGATCTTACTCAAGATTACAGAGGGTGCAGAGCAGAGCCAGGATGCAAACTCAGGTTCAGCCTGACAATCGCTGCCCTGGACTACCTCGCCAAATCAACGGGCAAAAGTAGCACCTTCCTATTTTAACTGGTCTGAAGTTTATCCTGTTTCCCAAGTTAAAAACTATGTTTGGGCTTCCCCTGGTGGTCCAGTGGGTAAGGACACCGCCTTGCAGTGCAAGGGGCGCCGGATCGATCCCTGGCCTGGGAAGATCCCACGTGCCGCGGAGCGGCTGGACTGATGTGTCCAATTACCGAGCCGGAGCTCTGGAGTACATGCGCCCAGAGCTGGCGCTCTGCGACAATAGATGCCACCACGATGGGAGGCCCACAGGAGCCAAAGAACAAAGACGGATGAACATAGAGAAACGAAAGCCCAATAGAAGTGGCCCGCCCGGCCCCCTCTCACCCCACCCACCCCTCCCCAAAAATATAAAAAATAAAAAATAAGAATTTAATCTTAAAAAAAAAAAAAATTAAAAAAAAAATATGTTTGTGATTTATGTTTCAACTCTTGTGCAAATTTCTCTACTGGAATTATACTATTTTCCCTATAATTTGTGTTTATTCTGCTGTGCTATGCTCAGTCGCAAAGACTTGGACATGACCGAAGGCCTAATTTGTGTTCACTCTTAAATAAAACAACCCTCCCTCTGCTGAAAACTATATCACTATTAAGAATACAAGCAGGCTTCCCACGTGGCCCGGTGGGAAAGAATCCACCTGCCAATGCCGGAGGCACAGGAGAAGCGAGTTCCGTCCCTGGGTGAGAAGATCCCCTCCCTGGAGGAGGGGAAGGCAACTCACTCCAGTATTCCTGCCTGGAGAACCCCATGCACAGAGGAACCTAGCGGGCTGCCGGCCACGGAGTCACAGAGAGGCAGAGCCGGCTCGTGCACACACACGTGCGCGGACACACACGCAAGAATGCAAGGGCCTTTTGGGCACTCACATCCAGTTACTGGCTTCAACTTACTTTAAGAATTGACAAAAATTTCTGAGACCTTTTCCCAACTGCCGCTGAAAAACTGCCCATTCCCCATGCAATACTTGACTTTCCAGCCCTCGATGCAAAATATGGAGCCAACAATACCTCCTGGTTGACAATGACCAGCAAGAGAACATGTTCTTCACGTTACCACGTGTTTTCGCTAACTTATTAGTTTCTATTTCAATTGTAGAAAAAGGGAAAAAAGAGATACCTTTCTGACCATTGTGCATCTTGAGTCCACGCTTGGAAATGTGCTGGGTGACCTCGGCCTGATGATGCAGGTTACGCTTAGGTCTTCCGTCAACAGACTTAGTAGTTGTGAAAACTGGTCCCATCACATGCACAGAGTTTTCAAAACCACTTGTTCTAGACACAGTGAAACAGAATGTTGTCACAAAATATCACTGGTTTCCAAATTTAGTAGTCACTTTAGTAACTATATTCTGGCCCATGAAAATAGCAATCCCACCCTTCCCGACAGTCCCATTTGTTTAGCTTTCCTAGAGCAAGTAAATGAGCTACAAGAAGAATGAATAAATGCTATAAAAATTGATCTTCCTAACCACATATATCACATATAAAAGGCAACCTCCTTCCTGATGGGACCATTCTGAAGGTCTTCAATGTAGTTTTGCCTTTCTAAGCAGTGTCTGTGACACCTCTTGAATACTGAGGAGTAGATGAACTGTTAAAATAAGCATACAAAAAGCCAATCTTTCCCAGAGAAAGCACATCAACGAGGGAAGCCCTCTTACTGATTATTCAGGTTCTTACATCTCACTCTTTCCACATACATTCCTTTATCAACTTTTGCGAAAAGGTTATCTTATGTCAGAGCAAATGAATTCCAAACGGCTCTTTTTCCAAAATTTGACACATACACTTATATTTCGACCTGGGAACTACTGACAGCTCTCACACTTATATTCAATTGCATCATTCGGCCTCTTCACGATGCCTTCTTCATCAATCAAATACCTAACAAACAACAACACCCCAGTCACTTGTAGAGAAAAAACAATCAAACTTTGGCAAAAAGGGTCCAATTTCGCTTTCCAAATAGAGGTCTGAAAATCCTAAGAAAATACCACATCTAATCAATACTTATCAAAGAATGATATACGAAAGGCTTTATCCCAGGATGCAACAATGACGGACCTAACTTCAGAATATCTATTAATGTATTTACTTTCATTAATAAAACAATTAATAAATCAAAGAGAGTAAAACACAGACCCAAGATGCCATATGTTAAAAAGGTATCTGATAAGACACAACAGTCAATTTTGATCAGAATACTTTGCAACCGCTTATGTAAAGACATACTGGATATACTTTTCTCTCCTTTTACGCTAGTACTATTCTTACTCATGTTTACTTCACTTTCAAAACACACTACATGGAAGCTTACAGAATGTCTTAAGCAGATCCAGAGCCTACTGCCAAATGATAAGAGTTCAATTCTGGCTTCAATCTCATTTTTCTAATCTCACTTCAAGATAGCAATCACAAATGTGGACTTAAGAAAAACATTAACTTTCCTTTTTCAACTATTACTCACGAAAGACATATTCACCTTAGCATAAGATGATAAATACTGAATTACTATCAATTATTAAAACATCAGAAAGAACGTCTCTTTCAATTACGAGCTCCATTGTCCTCTGGCTTATAGTAGCGGTGAGTATACGTTAAGTCGATAATCAGTCCAAGGTCTTCGTTCTATTCTTGGATTTGGTTAAAAAGATCCAAGGGGGAAAAACATTCCTCTGCGGCTAGATGCCTTCCAAAACTCTGTCAGAGAAAATAAAATCAGAAAGAACTTGTGCTTAAAATCCATTCTTACATTATCATTTATTTAAGCCTTGTGATGCTAACATGAGATTCAAACAAACTTTCCTCCTCTGGAATTTCCAAGCTACAGTACAATCCTTTCTTCTAGAGAGATTCGAGGGAGGTATTTCCATATATTTATGTCTGTTTGTTTATTTCACAGTCGTCTCCCAACCAGACTGTCATCTCCCAGAAGGCAGGGACCACATCAATTTTGCCCGCCACTGTGCTGCCAGCTCCAAGCAGAGTGTCTGCAAATAGACACCGATAAATACTTGTTCAATACTTACATAGCTGAAGGATGGTTTTCATTGACAGATATTCTTTTGTGCATTTGGCTTATTGATGTGCTCTGTCCCATTGATCTGTTTGGTTATACAAGTGCCAGCAGCACATTATTATATTATATATATTATATTGCTAGACTCGTTTCCGCAGAGGTTTCGATTCACAGCAATACTGAGCAGAAAGTACAGAGTTCCCACTTCGACCCTACTACTACTTAGTACAGTTTAAGAATATACGTTAATTCCTGTTGACTATTGAAAAAACAACAACAAAGGTTTCCTGACATTTTCCGAAAAGATCTAGAAGAGCTCTCATATCTAATACGAAACTGATGTTGTTACGGAGTCTAAGCTCGATCTGCTCGCCACACGGCACGCCAAGGAATCCCAGAGACCAGCTGTTGAGGCCAAAAATGACTTTATTCGGAGAGCAGCTGACCGAGAGGATGGTGGGCTAGCGCCCTGGAAAAAACAATCTTATTGGGGTTAGGATGGGGGCGCAGAGATGGAGGGGGGCAGGTGAGGAAGCAAAGCGAAAAGGCCATTAATATTGCAAACATCTCTTAGAATGGCTAGCCTCTGGCAGAGGAAGTGTTAACTTCTCTCTTCCAGCCATCTACAGGTGGACCGGATTCTAGAACAAAGGTAATTTACTTCACAATCAGGCAGAGAGGCAGGGTCCGCCAAGCAAGCCATGAAGTATGACTATAACAACAGTAGGAAAACAAGACAAACAGTTTGTAACGTGGAGCTAGAATTGGTTTTCTCCCTGCAACAATGTGAGAAACGACAGTTTAATAAAAGCAATGATCTCCTGGGTCAGCCTAACGGGATGTCATGTCAGTTTCATGTGCTTATCAATAAAAACATTCTCTTCTCCAAAAAAAGAAGAAGAAGAAGAATACTGGAGTGGGTAGCCTTTCCCTTCTCCAAGGGATCTTCGCCACCCAGCTCGAACTCTGGTCTCCGGCACTGCAGACGGAATCCGTACCGTCTGAGCCACCAGGAAGGCCTGAGCAATTGCAGGCGGGTCTACTCTGGGAACCGGGTCCCCAACCCTGACGGCCCCATCTTAAAAAGCAGTCCTTTGGCACTCGACCGCGAACGCAATGGCCAGCACCTCGCTTTTCAAACAGTGGGGAGAAATCAGAACATCACAGGCCGTTCCTTTCGGCTACTGTGAACCCAGCCGCGAGAGCCTCGCTGCCGGCCAGCGCGAGGCGGACGAGCCAAGCCAGCGGGGAAACCGCGACAGGCAGAGAGCACCGGAGACGGAGACCAGGCCCCGCGGCTCCCTGCGTTCCGAACGCGCAGCGCTCAGGGGCCAACGCGTACATTACCTTTCAGGGACGTGGTTTCCGCCCTTCTTCCGGGTGGACGAACGGCCAGAAAAGACGCGGTCCTGGCCCCAGTGCCCACCGGCATGATGCCACTGGCTCATGGGACCCCGGAGACGCCGTCCACGCAACGCCAACACCGCCGGTCTCCAGCCCGGCAAGCACCGAGCCGGCCACACTCCAACCGGAAACGCCTGGGCAGCAAACCCGCGCAGCGCCCGGATCTCCTCCACAGCGCACGGTCGCCCCCTGTCGGGGTGACGTCATCACCACGGCCCGCGGAGACATCCGTCAGTAACCCCGTCAGTAACCAGGCCGCCGCCTCCTGCAATTACCTCCTTAGCCAGGGGAGGGTTGCACAGGGCCTTGAGTTCCTGTGTGTACCCTGAAGAATTCCGGTAGCGCAGGACCTTGAGAGTTCTTTCCTGTGTGATTCTTTCAGATATGTCCCAAGGGCTTACATTCACACTTGCATATGACTGTTGATCAGATGTGCAGATGACACCACTTTAATGGCAGAAAGAAAAGAGCAACTAAAGAGCCTTGACGAGGGTGAACGCGGAGAGTCAAAAGTTGGCTTTGTTTTGTGTTGTTAAACAAAAACAGAGACTTCCCTGGTAGCTCTGTGTTAAAGAATTCGCAGACCAGTGCGGGAGACACGGGTTCGATCCCTGATCCTGGAGGATCCCACTTGCTGCGGAGCAATTAAGTCCGTGAGCCACAATTATTGATCCTCTGCGCTAGACCCTCGGAGCCGAAACTATTGAAGCCCTTGTGCCCTAGAGTCCGAGTTCCACAACAAGAGAAGTCACCACAACAAGAAGCCTGCCCATGTCGACTGGAGAGTGGCCCCCACTCCCTGCAATTAGAGAAGAGCCTGCAGCAGCAGTGAAAACCCAGAACAGTCAAAAATAAAAATAAATAAATAAAACCTCAAAACAAACTAAGATCAGGGCATCTGGTCCCATCACTTCATAGTAAATAGAAGGAGAAAAGGTGGAGCAGTGACAGATTTCCTCTTCTCGGGCTCTAAAATCACTCCAGATGGGGGCTGCCGCCATGACAGTAGAAGACAATTGTTCCTTGGCAGGAAAGCTAGGACAAACCTAAACAGTGTGTCTAAAAGCACTGACGTCATCTTGCGGACAAAGGTCCATAAACTCAAGGCTGCGGTCTTTCCAGTAGTCATGTACAAATGAGAGAGCTGGACCATGAAGAAAGCAGACCACCAAAGAATTGATGCTTTAGAACTGCGGTGCTGAAGAAGACTCTTGAGGGTCCCTGACAGCAAAGGGACCAAACCAGTCCATCTTAAAGGAAATCAACCCGGAATATTCATTAGAAGGACTGAAGCAGAAGCTCTACAACTTTGGCCATCTGATGGGAAGAGCCTACTCACTGAAAAGGACCTTGTTGCTGGGAAAGACGAAGGCAGAAGTAGAAGAGGGCAACAGAGAATGAGATGGTTGGATGGCATCACGGATGCAAGGGACATAAACTTGGGCTAACTCTGGGACATGGTAAGGGACAGGAAAGCCTGGGATGCTGCAGAACATGGGGGCGCAAAGAGTCAGACACGACTTGGCAGCTGACCAACAACGACATAATGGCTATCATATAGTTTACGTGCAGGTAGCACACTGTACATAGTCTGTTGTCTGGTTTGGATACAAATTTCCCCAGTCAGTTTATGCGTACATCCATTTGATTCTCTTTAATGGCTGTGTAACATTACATAATTTATATGACCAGTCTAATATGACTTTTCATTGTTTTGCATTTTGAATTTTGTTTTGTTGATTTTTTGTCCTCTGTTAGGATGCTGCAATGTGAGCATCCTTATATATGTATACAACTATATCTAAATTTCTCAATGTACAATTGCTAGAATGAAAAGGATGCAAACTTAAAATGTCCAAAGATACTGCCTAATCAGCCTCCAAAAATACTGTATCAACATACTCCCACTCACTGTGAAAGATTTATTGGGTTTCTATTATATTCCTAGTGTTGCGCTGAGGGGGCTCCCCCAGTGGCTCAGTGGTAAACGTCCACCTGCAATGCAGGAGCCGCAGGAGCCGCAGGAGACCGGTTCGATTCCTAGGTTGGGAAGACCCCCTGGAGAAGGGCATGGCAACCCACTCTGGTATTCTTGCCTGGAGAGTCCCAACGACAGAGGAGTCTGGTGGGCAACAGTCTATAGGATCACAGAGTCAGATATGACTGAAGTGACAGCATGCACACACACACATGTGTCGTGCTGAAGGTTGACTGTATGTATCCGTGTTTTAGGCAACCCCTAAAAATGCCTGAAAGAGATAAGAGTCGAGCTCAAGCGTAAGAATTCCTCACAGGGTCAGGCATAGAGATCTGCACCTTTTAGAAAGCCTATGAATTCTGCCACATGAGGAACCAGCAAAGGACAATGTGTCCTACAGTAGGTCTGAAGTATAACAGAGTTGTTATTTATAATAACATACGGCTCTTGTCAGCTTTACTATTTCGTTTCTACTTTCTGAAGGTATCTTAGATATGCTGTGAGTCATCTTCCCAACCATTCAAGAGCTGAATAAACCAAGAGTTGGGAAAGTAAGAATTATTGAATACATGAACCAATCACTAGCTTTAGCATATTTGGGGCGGTCATATCCTGGGACTTCCCTGGTGGCCCAGTGGTTAAGGATTCCAAGCTTCCAGTGAAGGGGGCCTGGGTTCAGTCTCTGATCTGAAACCTATAATAAGATCCTATATGCTCCATGGCATGGCCAGAAAAACGACAGCTATATTCTAACCAAATTAAATCCACAAGCATTTAGAATTCTGAAAACTTCCACATAATTAAAAATGGGACAGTATTAGTAAATTTCTATTTGGAAAAAGAAAAGATGTAAGTTAGCACAACATAGGTTGCAAAGTCACAATTAGGCACATTCAAATTTGGTGTTAAACCATAAAATATTCTTCTGCAATTCATGAAAACAATTCCAGAGGCACATAATGGTCACAAAGTATAAGAGATACAAATATGTATAGGCATGGCCATGTCCAAAATGGGGAACCAAACTGTGGAAAATTCTTAAAAGAGATGGGTATACCAGACCACATTACCTCTCTCCTGAGAAACTTCTATGCAGGTCAGGAAGCAACAGTTAGAACTGGATGTGGAACAACAGACTCGTTCAGAATTGAGAAAGGAGTACTTCAAGGTTCCATATTGTCACCCTGCCTAGTTAACTTCTATGCAGACTACATCATGTAAAATGCTGGGCTAGGTGAATCATAAGGTGGAATCAAGATGACCAGGAGAAATACCACCAGCTTTGGATATGCAGGTGACACCACTAATGGCAAAAAAGCAAAGAGGAAGTGGAAAGCCTCTTGATGGAGGTGAAAGAGGAGAGAAAGAGATGGCTTAAAACTCAACATTCTAAAATACCCCACCGATGGCTGAATCTTCCCCATTATACAAAAGACAATCTAAATGCCTAAGGCTATTCTTACAAACGTACCATAGCAATCTTCTTCCCTGTTAATAAGCCACATCTTCTGAAAAAAACTGTGTACATAACTGGATCCACTTGGGGGTCCAGACACTTTCATGGGACAGAGCCATGGAGTCAGAAACTTAGGGATTCATCAACACGATGCTGTAAACGTATTTTGGGATCCCAAGGACATGAGAATGAATGATAAGTCTTTAGGTTTTTCGACAATATTATATCTTCAAAGTTTTTGTCTCAATGTCTATAGAAGATCTCATTTTCTTATTTCAAACCAGTTAAATACTCTGGGTGGAAAAAGTCACCGATTTGCCTAGGACCTCTTAGAAAAGTTGTTTTGTTAAAATACTGTGCCTACCAGTAATTTCAATTTGAATTGATCATGTTTTAGTGTATTTATAAATGGTGAAGTCCGTTTGTTAAATTATACATTATATTTGCAGTTTTCAAACAACTCAACATTCAAGAAATTAAGATCATGGCATCTGGTCCCATCACTTCATGGCAAATAGAAAGGAAGGAACGTGGGCACAGATTTGATTTTCTTGGGCTCCAAAATCACGGCGGATGGTGACTGCAGCCATAAAATTAAGACTCTTGCTCCTTGGAAGGAAAGCTATGACAAACCTAGACAGCATATTCAAAAGTAGAGACATCACTCTGCCACATGATCTTCCAAATAGTCATGTACAGATGTAAGAACTGGACCATAAAGAAAGCTTAACACCAAAGAACTGATGCTTTCGAACCGTGGTGTTGCAGAAGACTCTTGAGAACCCCTTGGGCAGTGAGGAGATCAAACGAGTCAATCCTAAAAGAAATCAATACTGAATATTCATTAGAAAGACTGATGCTGAAGCTGAAACTCCAATACTTTGGCTACCGGATGCAAACAGCCAATTCACTGGAAAAGACCCTGATGCTAGGAAAGATTGAGGGTAGGAGGAGAAGGGGCAAGGATGAGATGAAGGAGAGGATGAGACGGTTGGACAGCATCCCTGACTCAGGGAACATGACTTTGAGCAAACTCTGGGAGATAGTGAAGGACAGGGAAGCCTGGTGTGCTCCAGTCCATGCCGTTGCAAAAAGTTGGACAGGACTTAGTGACTAAACAACAACAAAGTTGTTTTGACCAGGGATTGAACCCGTGTCTCCTGCATTGGCAGGCAAACTCTTCACCACTGAGCTACTAAGGAAGCCCAAGTTGTTCTGATTTGATAAAACACAATTTTTGAGGGGGAACTCAATAAAATATAGGTCTGGGCGCAACACAGTTTCCAGAAAGTACAGGAACTAGCAAAGTGGACGCCTCTGAACAACACTGGGTCCAACATGACATAAAAGAATGTAGAAATACAGGAGCAAGGGATATTTGGAGCAACAGACACCGAAGTCTTTGACACTAAAAAAAAAAAAGAAAAAAAAAAGGCAGGATCTGACAGGGCCATATAGCGTCTGAGGGATTTCAGTATTTAATTAAATCCAAATGTGATATGGGATGAATTAAAAAGAGCCTCAGGGACTAGATGAACTGGATATGTTACACCAAGACATCTCAGTTAACCTGATGGGTTCAAAATGCAGGAAGCAGCAGATCTAGTGGATAAGACAATACCCTTACTATAAAAATGAGGATTTACAGGATAGTCTGAAGTCAGGAAGATGGACTTCTCTAACACTATTCTTTCTCAAGATTGCTGCGATTATTCAGTGTCTTTTGTGTTGCCCTACAAATTGTGAAGTTTTCTGCTCTAGTTCTGTGAAAAAGTCATTGGTAATTTGATAGGGATTGCAAATCTGTACATTGTTTTGGGTAGTATGGTTATTTTCACAATCTTGTTTCTTCCACTTCAGGAACATGATCTGTCTCTCCATCTGTTTATGTCGTCTTTGATTTCTTTCATCAGTCTGCCACAGTTTTCAGTATACAGCTCTTTTGTCTCCTTGGGGAGGTTTGTTCCTAGGCATTTGGTTCTTTTTTTTGAACGGCGAATGGGATTGATACCTTAGTTTCTCTTTCTGATTTTTCATTGTTAGTGTATAAGAACGGAAGGGATTTGTGTATTGATTTGGTCTCCTGTGATTTTCCTAAATTCACTGATCAGCTCTAGTAATGTTCTGACAGTGTCTTCAGGGTTTTCTACGGACAGTCCCATGTCATCTGCAAACAATAAGAGTTTCACTTCTTTTCCAATCTGGATTCATTTTCTTTCTTTTTCTTCTCTGATGCCATGGCTAGGACTTTCAGAACAATGCTGAATAACACTACTGAACGCTACTTACCACTAGTGAATGTACTCAATGATACTGGCACAAAAGGCAGAAATATGCACCAATGGAACGAGATAGAAAGCTCAGAGATAATCCCACACGCTTATGGGCACCTTTGCTTTGACAAAAAAGGCAAGAATACACAATGGAGGAAAGAGCGCCTCTTCAATAAGTGATGCTGGGAAAACTGAACAGCTACATGTGTTCAATTAGAACACTTTCTAGCACTGTATACAAAGTTAATCTCAACATGGATGGATGAAAGACCTAAATGTAAAACAAGAAACTGAAAATCTTAGAGGAAAACCTAAGCAGATATTCTTTGACATAAGTCACAACAAGACACTCTATGAACCCCCTCCTAGAGTAATGGAAATAAAAACAAAAGTAAACAAATATGACCCAAGTGAACTTAAAAGCTTTTGCACAGCAGAGGAAACCATAAACAAGGTTAAAAAAACAATCCTCGGAACGGGAGGAAATAATTGCAAATGAAGCAACTGACAAAGGATTAATCTCCAAAACATGGAACCAGGCTCAATATCAGATAAACAAACAGCCCAGTGAAAAAATGTGCAGAACCCAGGTCTCCCGCATTGCAGGTGGATTCCTTACTGTCTCAGCCACCAGGGAAGCCCCAGTAACACCTATGATGGTTAATTTTGATCTGTAAATTTCACTGTACTGAGGGATAATGTGAAAGGGTACTAAACATTATTTCCTGATGTGCCTGTGAGGATTAAAAAAAAAAAATGTGTAGAAGACCTAAACGGACATTTCTGTAAGGAAGACTTACAGATGGGTAATAAACACATGAAAAAATGCTCAGCATTTCTCATTATTAGAGAAGTGCACATCAAAACTACAGTGAGGTACCACCTCACACTGTTCAGAATAGCCATCATCAAAAAACTCTGCAAACAATAAATGCTGGAAAGGATGTGGAGAACGAGGAATCCTCTTGCACTGTAGGTGGGAATGTAAAGTGATATAGCTACTATGGAGAACAGTAGGGAGACGACTTAAAAAAAAAAAAAAAACAGCAATAAAACCACCATATGACCCAGCAAACCCACAGCTGAGCATATACCTTGAGAAAACCACTTGTTTTAAAGGTCACACATATCCCAATGTTCACGGCAGCACTGTTTACAATAGCCAGGACATGGAAGCAACCTAGAGGTCCATCAACCGATAAAGGAATGAAGAAGTTGTGATACAGATATACAAAGGGATATTACTCAACCATTAAAAGAGATGAATGTGAGTCAATTCTCATAAGGTACATGAACTAGTACCTGTTAAACAAGTGAAGTAAGATAGAGAAAGACAGTATCGTATATTGACACATGCGTATGGAATCTAGAACAACGGTACTGAGGAACACATTTGTTCGGCAGCAACAGAGATGCAGACATACAGAACAGACTTGTGGAGATAGTCGGGGAAGGAGAGGGTGAGACAAATTAGGAGAACAGCATTGAAACAGGTACATGACCAAATGTAAGACAGCCAGTGAGCATGTGTTCCATGACACAGGGAGCACGACCCCATGGTCTGTGACAACCTAGCGGGGTAGGACAAGGTGGAAGGGGGAGGGAGCTTCAAGAGGGAGAGGACAAACATATACCTAGGATTGATTCCTGTTGATGGAGGGCAGAGACCAACACAACATTGTAAAGCAATTATGCTCTATTTAAAAGTAAGTAAATTGAGGGCTTCCCTGGTGGTCCAGTGGGTAGAGTCTGCCTTGCAGCACAAGGGGCACTGGTTCGATCCCTGGCTCGAGAAGATCCCACGTGCCATGGAGCAGCTGGACCCGTGTGTCCAATTACGAGCCAGCGCTCTGGAACACATGTGCCACTGCAACAAGAGGCCCACACAGGCCAAAGATTAAGATGGAGACAAATAAATTAAAAAAAATAATAAAAGAGGCCAAAATTTTTTTAAAAAATAAGTAACGCTAAAAAACAAAAAAATAAGGCTTAAGGTCCGGGAAGGACTTGATGGTCCAAAGTGTTGAACTCTTTAGTTTCTTCTTCCTCCATATGAGAATCTTTTAGGGCTTAAGATGATGCTGAGCTTGCAAGCCTAAGTTAAATGACTGGAACTAGGGAGACCATATACGTTACGTAGGCTTGGTGGCACCAGGAAAGCCTCATCTAAGAGTCTGTCTAAGTAGAATTGAATATTGGAACTGAACATTCAATATGTAACCATTTTACAGCCACCACAATTTGTCTTACACACTTCCCTTAGTCTCACACCACCCACCCAAACCTGCAGTGGTCATGAGTCCCTTGATAGCCATGGAAATACAGAGAAAAGACAGACTCATTGAGCTTACAGGTATTTAGTATATATTGTTAGTCTCACCTCACACTCTAGTACCCCTAGTATCTTCAGGCCATCTGAAGTATGAAGCTTAAGGACAAAACCTTGAAATACATTTAAAAGCTGAAGTCACATCTCTATACTATAACACCTTTTGCAATTTCTTGTTAGAAAGACATCATGCCCCATATATTTCATAAGAGTGAAAACAAGCCTATAAATGAAATACGTGTCTTTGGAGGTCCCATCTATGAGATACATTCTTGATGTTAGAAAAGGACCCAGACAGATCACTCTCTGCACCCCTGTAAGCTTACCACCAAGGAAAATGAATACAGCCACAGATCTCCTCCTTCAAACCAGCTGACTCCACACAGAGTTCATTAGCAACACAGCCATAACTCACATTATCGCAACCACAACAGTGTTTACTCAGAAGAGCACTAACGTGGGGGAAAAGCAGAGGCAATCCAGGCCGAGTCGGGCTGACACCTGATGCCTGCTCCACACACGTGGGGGCTCGGGGCAACTCTCCACAAAGCCTGTTTCACAGATGCTTTCTCAAGCCTCTCCACAACATCTGCTGGAGAAGGGTATCGCAGCCTACTCCAGTATTCTCACCTGGACAATGCTATGGTCGAAGTCAGATGACCTACAGTCCGTAGGCTTCAAATATATCTATCTGTGCATCTATATCGATATCTATACACATATCTACACACACTCACATACGTATATAGGGCTTCCCTGATGGCTCCGTGGTGAGCAATCTGCCCGCTACGCAGAAGACCCGGCTTGCATCCCTGGGTTGGGAAGATCCCCCTGGAGGAGGGCATGGCGACCCACTCCCGAATTCTTGCCTGGAGAATTCCATGCACGGAAGACCTTTGCGGCCTGCAGTGCTTGGCGTCACACAGAGGTGGCCCCGACCGAACTGACTGAGCAGCAGCTGCCACAAAATCCAGCAGGTCAAGTTCGTTCATGGTGCTTCCAAAGAAACATGCAGACTGTCCTATAATGTTGGATTCCTTCAAAACATGACAAAGAAAGACCAATGCGGACAAACCCAGAGCATTTAAAAACAGTCTGTATTCTATACATGTACCAGAAAATGATGTACAGAAGGTACTGGGGCATAAAATGAAAAATATAGTTCAGATTATTCTTCTTAGTGTACAGAATTCATGGCAGTTGCTGGACAATCTAGCTACATAAATATACCTGTAATTGTTGGTCTTCAGAACACAAAGTGAGGCCAAAGTGTGTCCACTTGTTTCTCACAGAAACTGGAAAATCTACATGGATCTCTTTGTTATGTGCCCTTTTTTTACCTTACCTGCCCCCTATGCTCCACTAATGTCCTCTTCTTTCTCTAATTATTCTCCTCTTCATTTCGCCTGGCTTTGCACCAGGCAAGCAGGTAAGACAGGAATCCGAGAAGTGCAAGATTCTACACTGGCTGTTTGCAAGGAGGAGGAGGAGGCTCCAGTAAGGGTCACACTGGGCATACTCAGATAGGAAGGAAAAGGGATAAAATCCGGAAAGCCTCTCGCAATTACAAAGATCCGGAAAGCAGGCTGCCTGTGTCGACGGAGGAATCAAAGGCAGCAAATTACGGGCTAACAAATTGCAACCAAAGCCTGGAAGAGAGAAGCTTTGCAGCCAGCTGTGTCTCCTAACTCTCTGCTCTTTGCTTCCAATGGCCAGAAGCAAAGTCTATTTTGTGAAGCATCGAGCATCGAAAAGACTCCTGATGCTGGAAGTTGACAGGAAGTAACAAGCACAAGGGTAAGAACACAAGAGCAAGGGCTGTCCCAGAAACAATGCCTGTAAGGAAAGTCAAAAGAGAGAGAGAGAGCACAGAACAGAAATGAAAACCAGAAGTCAAGGAGAAGAAATGAAAAGAGAAGAGGATTGGACCACATCACTCTCCACAAGCTTCACTCAACAAACCTCACCCTACTCTTTAACCAAGTTACAAAAAGAGCTTCTTCATCCCTTCCTTTGCTCCTTAAAAGCTACTGCAAGTTCTCGAAGTACACGCACTGACAGGATTTCAGAACAACTTTCGTAGTTCAAACCGGATGCATCTTTCATTCTCCTCCAAGGATATTCATTAGCTAAGATATATGTAACTTATGACCGATCTGGGAACATACATGTCTGTGAACAACAAAACTCTGTAAAAATTGAAAAACAAAAGACACATGTAACTGTAAGGGTAGAGTACATAAAATACAATGCTATGTAGAATATAAGGAATTGCTGGTTAATTCTATTCATGAGCATCTCTAAGAACTGTTGCAATGATTTCCCTCATGTGAGAGCCTGAGGGAAGTGCATCTCTCTTTCAAGACTTCCCTTCCTCCGAGCTCAGACATTTAACTGTTGCTTCAGCCTTCCTTCACGTTCTCCAGCCAATCCCGGCTTCTTGTTGGGGATTTCACCACCCTATTGGCTAGCTGACTCTTTCAACTGCCCGCTTTGTGACATCATTCTCCCACCAAACCTACTACCACCTGGTGGAATCTTGGGGTTTCCATGGAGCTGTCTGGGAACACATTTGGATCATCACAAGTGATGACCAGTGAACAGTGACCTTTGCTACTGGACACACGTGCTCTTCGGCTGCTGCCGCTCAGCACACCCTCGAATCACAAATCCTCATTCCTTGCGCCTGCAGTTCATCGTTCCTGTTCTTCTCTGAGCATGTCAGGTAAGGAAAGAAACTTCTGAAAAGCTTTTCATTAGATATGTTTCCTGCCCCTTACCTGAGTACTAGATTCGAAATGGAATAACGAGGAAAAGTACTGAACAAGAAATCAGGAGACCTAATTTCAGTGTTGACTTTGACATTTACGATCTGTGTGGCTTTGGACAAGTCATTGTCTCACAGAGGCTGTTTTTCCCTCATCTGGGACATCAGGATGCTACATTGCTTGATCTCTCGGGTCCTTTTCTTTTTCATATTGCGTTTCTGAGGGTAACCCTGTAGAAAATGAAATCAGAGACTTTTCAGGATCGTTTCAACAGAAACAGAGAAAAGCCATACGGTGTAGAAAACTAGCAAAATAGGCTGAATTGTTTCATGTGTAATGATTTCTATCCATTAACATTTTCAGTTTCGTATTGTAAACTAAGTGTGGTTCACACAGTAATATTCACATGCTCTGGCGTTTTCTACCTAAACCCGTGGAAAAGAGAAACAGGGAGAGGAGAGGGAGGGCACTAGGCTAGCGGGAGGCAGGTAGTCAAGCCTCAGGAAGCGCAGGACCGTCGTCATCAGCGCAGGCCTACGGAAACCAAGACGAAGGAGGAAATATAAGGAGGAAGACAGACACCACGGAGGAGCTCTCCAGGACAAAGGAGTTTGGGACGGAACGTGGACGGAATCCAGTGATTTTAAATGAAAACAGAAAGAGCAGAGAGTGAAATCTGCTCAGAGCAGGGCAACCCATGCTTGGTTTTAGCAAATACTTATAGAAATAGTCTAGGAAGGGAAGTAAACCTACGACAAGATATCACCAGGAAAAGCCGCTTATCAGAAAAAGTCCTACACGGTTTTTGTTCCTTTACTGCCTCTGTGAACACAGATGCTACTTGACAGTTTTGACCGTAAATATTGTAGAAGTATGTCTTAGAAGTTATGCATGTGGGTATCTAGCGGGCTGATTTTCCGTGCTTCACTCATTCTGATGTTTCTCCAATTAGATATTTTACCAATTAATAATATTATGAAATATTATAGAATAACTAAATCAGTGGGACTAATTCTTTTGTGAGATAAGTAGATTCTACGTCAAGGTTGATTTTCATACAGACAGCTATTTCTTTTTTTTTTTTTTTGAAAATTAGGTACAGGTGTTTTAATGCATTGATTTATTTATATATTTATTTTGATCTGTTCTGAATTTTCACTGCTGCTGCAGGCTCTCCTCTAGTTGCAGGGAGTGGGGCCTACTCTCCAGTTGAGGTGAGCAGGCTTCTTGGGGAGGTGACTCCTCTTGTTCTATCACGCAGACTCTAGGGCATATGGGCTTCAGTAATTGTGGCTCTGAGGCTCTAGAGCGCAGGCGCAACAGTTGTGGCTCACAGGCTTAGTTGCTCCGGAGCATGTGGGATCTTCCCACATCAGGGATCCAATCAGTGTCTCATGCATGGCAGGTGAACTCTTTACCCCTGTGCTGCTGGGGAAGCCCTACAGATATTTCTTTCATGACCCTGTCACCATCGGTTTTGAGAGTTTAGCTACCTAAGATGAAAACGTGAAACCCCAAATCTCTACTTGCACAATTAGGAAATCCCCTGGGGGTCTAGGGGTTAGGACTCCGTGCTTGGACTGCCAGACTGCACAGCACTGCTAGGATTAAAAAAAACAAAAAACCACGTTTATCTAAAACAAGGTTGTCAAGTTCTACCTATTTTCCTACATTTCAAAACTGAAGGTGGATTCTAGTGATGATACTCTTTTAGGCTTTGAGAAAACAGAAACAGCATAGAGTGCAATCTGCTCAGAGTAGGGCAAAACACAGTTGGTTTCAGCAAATACCTAATAAACTAGGAAGGGAAGGAAAGACAAAACACGGTAAAGCAACTTATCTGAAAAATCTTCCTTGGCTGTTCTTTTACTGTCTCTCTGAACACAGATAGTACTTTACAGTTTTGAGTATAAGCAGTGTAGAAATATGTTTTAGAAGTTATTATTTCTTATAAACAAGAAACACAAGTGGTTATCTAGGGGGCTGATTTTCAGTGTTTCTTTCATTCTGATTTTTAAGCAATTAGATATGTTACCAGTTAAAAGTAAAAGCATATCTTCTAACTTGAATCAGTGGGACTAATTCTTCTGTGAGATAAATAGACTCTAACTCAAGCTTGATTTTCACCTTTACAATTATTTCCTTCATAACCCAGAGAGTACACTGATCAACAGCCACCGTCCATTTGCAGAGCTGAGCTACCTCAGAAGAAAAAGTCAAGCCCCACAGCTCTACTTCCAAAATCAGGACATTACCTGGTGGTCCAGTCGTTAGGACTCAGTGCTTGTACTGCCAGACTGCACAGCACTGCTAGGATAAAAAAGAAACCCATGTTTATCTAAAACAATCCTGTCAAGTCCTTTGGATACTCCTACATTTCAAAAGCTTTTGAAATTGGATTCTAGTGATGATGGTTTCTTAGGCTTTGAGCTATCGGCCTTCTCAAGATTACAGTCGTAGTAGCCATACTCACTTATAAAGGACCAAAAAGTGCCTAGGTTGTGAGTTCTATTTCTCCTGCTTTTTAGCAGTATCATATTCAGAGCAGACTTCTGGCAAGCAAGCCAGGATACTAAGGTCATGGAATTGGTGCAATACTAACAGAAAGAGAGAACCTGAAGAAGTCAATCGGACCTCTCTTAGCCCCACTTTCTGTATTCAGGAAAAGAGATGGTGACACCAGAAATACACCAAGCACCTGCTAGTTCTGAAATGCTTCAATTCTAGGCAATAGCATACAAGTCAGACTTAAGAGAAAGATAAGACCAGGAGAAGGATAAGACCGGAAGAAGGCTGTTTCTTCCTAGAGAACAAGGTCGCAACCACTAGGGTCTTCTGCACGTATGCCCAAGACGGGAGCACAGGCAGTTAACACAGGCGAAGGTCAAACTGCTCCAGCCCTTACAACCAGCGGGACCCTCTGACTGTGGGGGGTTCCCAGGAAGGACTGAGATTCGACGCCTCTGTTTACGAGAACCTTAAGATAAGGCTGTCACTCTAACATAGTGAGAGGGGTACTCCTCTCACTGACCTTTTTATTACCCTCTTCTTCCAGAGAATTTCCAAAAGCCATCTGTATGCGGAACCCTGGATTCCCTGCAGCTCTCTCTCCCTGCGGTCAGCAATCCAGCTGCCCTAACAGGAAGGGGCTGCAACTTTTCCAGAGTTTCTGTGCCAACCCTCAGTTCACCATGGTTACTGCTGGCAGCCTCTGGCACCTCTTTCCAGCCCCTCATGGGGAGTGCCTACCTTTACCAACATTCGAGCACAACTGTGCTGTCCGGAGTCACTGGCCAGAGCCAGGTCTCCACTTCAGCTCCTTCCCATCCAGGCCTTTTTCAGTGGAACATCACAGGAAGGTCTGAAAGCAAGTCTTCTTCACTCGGAAGCTTCATTGGGACAGCCATCACCCAGGACACGGCTGTCTCCTCCATGTCCACGGCAGCCCAGTATCAGAAAACTTCCAACGCCAATCGCATACTCCCTGCATATCCATGTCTCACAACCACCCTTGTTCGGGGAACATCATGTCCGCTTCCCAATCAGGGCCCCAGCCTGTACCTCCCCTACCAGGAAGGCAGCCAGGTATATGACTATAACCAAGGCACACGGGGGCCTCTTCTATCGAGAGAACTTGCCCCCTGCCTGCAGTCCTATGGCTCTGGGCCATATGCAGCTAGTGGGGGCTCTGCTCAACCACAAATGGTAATGGTCCTAAAGGAGGTTCAGCCCACTGATGGCCCGCCACCAGCTTCTATCTCTGCAATCTACTCCTCTGGGTCTGCTCAGCCCATCACAGACACAGGCTTTCAAGGTGAGTACAAACAGCAACAAGGTTCAATGACGTCAGCATTCAAAAAAGGGGGTCCAATCTACAGCTAGGAAGTCCTATATCATCAGACGGAATGTGTATCCTGAGACCTTCAGAACCACGAGCCTCACTCACTGCTCTCTGCTTGTAGACTTCGCATGAGACCACCTAATGCAGCTGGCGGGCTGGACACTGCAAAGGTCAGCTTGGCTACAGGGATGAGAGCCACAAGAGTGTACCCAAAGACACCAAACTTTTCACAGCTCTAGCTCATTAGTCCCCCTGTACGACCACACTGCATCACTCCCTTCCCTCATCTGTTGCCACAGTCTTTTGGTGAAAGGGTTTCTGAGCTCTCATTATGATAGTGCACTGTCCCTCACTTCCTTTCTCGCTATCAGGATTTCAGACCTCCTGGTCGATGACCCTGTCCACAGCAAGCAGGCTCAGATTCTTTATTCATATAATCCATCAGGAAAAGCTCCACTCCCGCTCCTAGTTCACGGTGTGAAGTGTTCTTACTTTCTCAGGAAAATGGGGAGAAGAGAAAGGACTCTATATGAGAAGGCTAGGCTTTGGAGAACATTTTATCTTTTTCAAATCAACTCATTTTTATTGGAGTTAGAACAACCCTAGGACATACAAAGAAAGTCAAGGATCAATGACATCAAATGATCCCCGGTCAGAATCAGAACCGTCACCCCTTAGCTCCTACCAGAAGGCACTGTCTACACTCTGGAAGAACAGAGAGTAGAGATGCCTTACCCCAAATTGAAAGGTACATGACTCCTATGTTGGTGTCTGTGGGTTGGAGGAAGGACCTCACTCACCAGGGCATGATTTCTTCCTTGATTCCTTTGTAGCGATGGAGACTTCCCTGGGGATGGAAAACTCCCTGCAATTGCAGCTGGCAAGCCAGGCATTCCGTCTGTCACCAACTCCAGAATTGCCCAAGTCCTGCAGCAGCAGACATACCCAGATACTTCAGGGGAATCCACCTCCCGCAACAGGGGAACTTTCAGTCACAGCTCCAGTCCAGCGGGCCAGTAATCCCTTGGCATATCCCCCAGCTCCAAGCCAGGAACAGGCAGAGAAGAATACCTTGGAGGATATTAACCCTAAATTTTCAGAGCCTCTGGATGCTTACCAGATCCCAACAGAAAACCAAGATCCTCCACTACTGCCTTTACAAGTCCCTGATATTCACCAGCTCCTGACCTCCACTGATCCCTTCATCCAAGACGAGCAGCCCAGTTCTAGAAACACAGATCTGGGAAAAAACAGCCTGAGTCTTCAGGACATAGGGACACTTGAAAATGGGATCGAATCTAGCTGCGGTTTTGCAGACACCGCGACACTGATGGAGGATATTCACCTTCCCCAGATATTTAATTCTTTCAAAGACCTTGATGAGTGTGAAGATCCAAAGCTGATCATAGCCAGAGATAGCAGATCCATGAAGGTGGATCAGGTGTGGGAGAAGACACATGTCTTAAATGGGCCCTCTGATCAACCCAGGAAGAACAAACGTAAAGCCTCTGACCCTGTCTGTGGTGCTCCCAAGACCAAAACCCAGCCAAAGAGCCCAGACTGCCTGGTAGGGGGAGACGGGGTTTCAGGCAATGCTACACTCACTGGCGGGGCTCCTGGCAACACAGACCAGCAGCCCAACGGCAAAACTCAGAAAGCTGCATCTGGTAGGATCCAAAAAATGAAGAGCCATGGACATGAAAAGACCAAGAGAACCAGAGAAGAGAAGATTGCAGAGAAGAAACCACCGGGGAAGAACGTCAAGGCAGAAGAGAAGCCAACCATTCCCAAGAGGAAGCGAAAGAAAACTCTACCAGAGCATAGCGAAGAGAATTTTAAAAAGCCTCGAAGTCGCTTAGGCATGCACATGCTGGAATCTGTGCAAGTTTTCCATGCACTGGGCAAGAAGACTGAGAAGAAACCTGGACTCAGTTCATCTCATTCCCTGGGACATTCAAGAAACCCCAGCCATCCTCAGCCATCCCCGGCTATCAAGTCATCGCTCCATGCCCCACGGGAGGGTAAAGGGCCCGAGAAAACACAAGGCAAAGCCCAGAAACCACACCACAGTGCTGAAAAAGAGTGTCCATCTCCCTCACAGGATGAGCTGCCTCCGCCTGGGAAGGTCAAGTTAGTCCCTTTGCCTTTTCTTACCTTGGACAAGCCTCCAGCTCGACGCGTTCGTCGCAGGCCACAGACTCTGGCCTCACAGCGGCCTGCTGCCGCTTGCCCTGCCCGGCCTGCTTCCACTGACACAGCTCAACCTGCCACAGCCCATGCGACCCGACCAGCTCCTGCATCTCTGCCAGGTCCTGCCCGACCAACTCGGCCACCTGGGACCCACCCGACCCATCCGGCTTTGACCAGCCCTCCCCACCCTAGGGGCCTTCCGTCTCCCGCTCCCAGGCCTGCGCCCCGCAGAAGCTCATCTGGCATGTCTCCGCGGCGGGAGGCCGCTCCCCCTGCTGCCACCAAGCGCCAGCCTCCATCCCGGCCTCAACACCACTGTCTACTCACAGACTTCGCCTGCCAGCCCATTCCTTGGAGGAAACCCAATGTCCCCGAGCCGGTAATCTCAAAGCCCATTACCCAAGAGCAGAGGCCAGAGCGGGAGGCCATGAAGAGGCAGGCTCAACTAGAGCGGGAGAATGCTGCTAAATATACTTCTTTGGGGAAAGTGCAAGTTTTCAGTGAGAGGCAAAAAGATATGGAAATTGCTCAATACTATGGCTATGCAATATAGAAGCAGTTACAGTTGTTGGTGGCACCATGGGCACCAGGTGTCTTCCATGTATAAGACACGAATTTCTCTATTCATTCAGATCTATTTTAAAACTTAAAACTGAACAGATAAATATAATAAGAGTTAATAGAAGTGTACTCTATTCTAAATCCTAAATTTGAATACTAAGATGATGTTAAGTGTGCTTTTTTTCGTTGTTGTTGAGTTATGAATCAAAAATCTGCATTACAGTCTAAGAAATGCCTGCACCTTGCATGGGAGGATGAGGGAAAAGGGGTAAAAACTGAGGAAAGAAGAAAGAACGTGGCCCAGGGACAGGAAAGCCCAAAGAGACTTTATGAATTTGTAACAGGAAGCAACAGTTGGGTCAATGGCAGAACTTAAACATGGCATCTGAAGTTCAAAGAGCAAAATTTGCCCAGCGTTGCAGTTGACAGAAGAGGAGTCTAGATGCATGAGGCTAAATAGGAAAAGTCTCTCCTGGAGGTTGGCCTTATGTCTCAAGACCCCCAGATAGGTATTTACCGAAAGAACAGGTTCAGGTTCTAGCTCTGAAAGGCCTGAGTTCCCTAGGTGAGACTACACAGGGGAAATCGGGAAATCTACCACGGAAGTGGCACGGGCTCAGAGTTCTCGGAGGGGCAGCCGACCACTGGGAGGGGGCCAAGGGAGCTGCTGCTGCACGAGGCTCACAAGCAGGGCCTGGGACACGAATCACCATTTCCTCCACACCTCAGCACCGCGGCAGCCATAACACTAGTCAGTTCCCCTGGCGACGACAGGCAGGGCCAGGACTCCCTGGCCACGGCACCTAGGGAGGTTCAGGAAAGCGCTCAGCTCACACGCACGCGCACTTCAAAGGCCTCCATTCGAGGCCCAGAGATCTCCAAAAGCCTCCCTATTTGCACGTGCCCACGGGCAGCCAACCTGGCTCGCAGATCACAGCAGCCGGAGGTAACTGGTGGACTAGAGCCAATCTCCAGAGGGCACTAAGCGGTCACTTGGGGCTTCCTCCACTGTCCCAGCCGCTTGCTGCCTTCTCTAAATGACGCGTTGAAAACATCGCCAGCAACTGAAGCGCACCAGAAGAATCCTCGGGACGCAGCCATCTTCAAGGGTGAGAGAGGTCGGCACATGCGCAGCACGTACTTGGCGAGGCAGCTCATGGGAATGCGGATGGGCAAGGAGTGGAAGGGTCGGGGCAGGGGTGGGGAACTGGAAAAGCCGTCAAGGGGGGGAGAAGGGAGAGATGGAGAGAGACAGTGGGTCGTGACTATGAGGATAATGGGTAATTTTAGTTTTCACATTCTTTCCACTGAGATACAATTCACACGCCATAAAATTCACCTTTCGAAACTGCCAACTGTCAGGCGGAACATGCACAAGCCCATGCGACCATCCTCATCATCTAACCTGTAACACTCTCATCACCCCAGAAAGAGACCCCATTAATCCTCTGCAGGCCCTCCTCATCCCCTGCCCCTTCAGCCCCTGCAACCATCAATTGCCTTTCTGCCTCTTGCCCTTCTCCTGACAGCGCATGTATGGGAAAGCGCAGAAACGTGACTACCGTGTCCGACTTCTCTCAGTGTCATGTTTTCAAGTTCATCCATATGGTAGCTTGTCTTTGTACCTCATCCCTTTTCATGACGAGAATCCACATACATACCACAGTTTTCAAATCCTGCCATCCCTGGATAGACACTTGGCTTCTCTTCACTAAGAAGGTCCATTTCCTGAGGGGTTATTCTGGGCCATGCAGCACCAGGCTAAGCTACTGACCCTCGTTTAGAGAGCAAGATGTCTGGAGAATGGGATCCACTTGCCCAAGACTAAGAGCTAGCGATTGTGGGAGCTGGGGTTAAAACTCAGGCTTATTTCAGAGGGAATAGATTCACCTGACAGAACATTACAGAAGGTGCACAAGGGTGTTCAACGGAAATTCACCCTTTTCCCTAAGTTCCACACATTTCCCTCCTCAAAGACGTAGGCTTCTGAGAAATATGTATAGTCTCCCAGGTATATATCACAATTTACGGACTAATCTGACTCACTGGAAATGTCATTTTTATGGGATAATAGATCCTTCTATATATTTAAGAGCTGCCTCTTTTCTTGCCTTGTTTTCTATTTGCCATTTCTCTAGAATTCTTGTTATCTTATTTTTGAGTTTCAAAACATTTCTCCTCTTATGGCTTTCCTGCTGGCTCAGTAATAAAGAATCCGCCTGCCAGGAGACACAGATTTGGCCTCTGGTCTGGGAGGGTCCCTCATGCCACCCAGCAGCTAAGAGCGCGTGCCATAGCTATTGAGCCTGTGTTCTAAAGTCACTGCTCCACAACAAGAGAAGCTACCAGAAGGAGAAGCCTGCTCCCTGCTGTGACGAGTAGACACTGCTCAGCACACCGAGAGAAAAGCCTGTGGACATGCAACAGTGAAAACCAACATGGACAGTCAAAAGCAACATGGACAGCACAGTGAAAATGAAAGAAAGAAGTAAGGAAAATTACAAAACTTTCCTCCTATTCTTGTTTCACTTGAGGCAGCATGTTCCCTCACTCTTGTATTCTTTTAAGCTTAGTCCTCATTGGTGATTTTTTTTCCTTTTCAATTCTGTCCTGAGTCCTATCATCTGACCTAACTCTGATGTATGCTGTTCTTTCATCTTTTCCGATTATGGTAGAACACAACTAAATTGATTCCTTCAACCGTTTCTAAGGATACAGTTCCATGACATTAAGTGCACTCACAGTGTCGTGCAGCCATCACCACTATCCAGATTCAAACTAATTACGTAAAACGAGTGAGCAGGGCCTCAGAAAAATGAGCGCAGGAGCCTAGTGTTTGCATCTCCCCAACCCTTTCATGGAAATAGACCACCCAAATACCCATGGGTGGCAATTATCAGAATTGACTATTTCCAGAAACTTTTCACCATCCTGAAGCAAAAGTTTATAGTGATTAGCAATAACTTCCTATTTCCTCCTCGATCCATGTTCTTTCATTTTTGGCATTGTTTTTCCTAAGGTGTTTTTTTTTTTTAATTTTTATTGGGATAAATTTGTTTAACAATGTCGCATTAACTTCAAGTATACAGTGAAGTTGTTACACGTTTTTACAGAGTTTTCTTGTTTTCAGATATACATAATCCCCTAACAGTCATAGGTATATCCCTGACCCCTTTCCCCTGAGCCCTCCTTTCCTTTCCCCCTTCCCACCCACCCCAGGTTGATGTTTAGTCCCCATGTAGGTTCTCTTTGTCTTACAGGTTAATCACCGTGGTCATCTCTATTACATATGATAGTATAGGTTTCCTTGTTGCTTTTTCCAGCCCTCTCGCCCAATCTTCCCTCCTTCCAATGACCATAGGTCTATTCTGTAAGTCTTTCTCCATTGCTGTTCTGCCTGTGTATTTATCAGTACCATCTTACTAGATTCCATATATTCGCATTAGTATCCTGTATTTGTCCTTTTCTTTTTGACTTACTTCACTTTGTATAATAGATTCTAGATTATCCACCTCCTTAGGACTGATTCTTCTGCATTTTTTTATAGCTGAGAAATATTCCACTGTATATATGTACCATAGTTTCTTTATCCATTCATTCATCTATGGACATCTAGGTTGCTTCCATGTTCTAGCTATTGTATAGAGTGCTGCAATGAACATTGGAGTACAGGTGTCTCTTTCAATTTTGGTTTCCTTGGGGTAGAAGCCTAAGAGTGGGATTGCTGGGTCCTATGGTGATTCTATTTTTAATTTTTTAAGGTATCTCCATCTTGTCTTCCATAGTGGTTGGATCAATTTACATTCCCACCAACAATGTAGGAGTGTTCCCTTTTCTCTGCACCCTCTCCAGCAATTATTGTCTGTAATTTTTTTAATGGTGGCCATTCTGACTGGTGTCAGGTGATACCTCTTTGTAGTTTTGATTTGCATTTCTCTATTAATAAGTGATTTTGAGCATCTTTTCATGTGTTTTTTGACCATCTATATGTCTTCTTGGGAGAGGTGTCTGTTTAGGTCTTTTTCCCACTTTTTGATTGGATTGTTTGCGTTTCCGGTATTGAGTTGTCTAAGTTGTTTGTATATTTTGGAAATTAATTCTCTGTCGGTTGATTACTGTGATTACTGTGATTTTCTCCCATTCTGTGGGTTGTCTGTTTACCTTGTTTGTAGTTTCTTTTGCTGTGCAAAAGCTTTTAAATTTCATTAGGTCCCACATGTTAATTTTTTTTAGTTCCACTATTCTAGTAGGTGGGTCATAGAAGATCTCACTTTGATTTATGTCCTTGAGTGTTTTGCCTTTAGTCTCCTCTAAGAGTTTTATGGTCTGTGGTCTTACGTTTAGGTATTTAATCCATTTTGAGTTTATCTTTGTGTATGGTGTTAGGGAATGTTCCAATTTCATTATTTTGCATGTACTGTCCAGTTTTCCCAGCACCACTTGTTGAAGAGGCTGTTTCTGTCCCATTATATCTTATCACCTCCTTTGTCAAAAATAAGGTACCCATAGGTGCGTGGGTTTATCTCTGGATTCTCTATCTTGTTCCATTGGTCTATATTTCTGTTTCTGTGCCAGTACCATACTGTCTTGATGACTGTTGCTTTGTGGTAAAGTCTGAAGTTAGTTAGGAAGGCTGATTCTTTCAGCTCTATTTTTCTTCCTCAGGGTTGCTTTGGCTATTTGGGGTCTTTTGTGTTTCCATATGAACTGTTATTCTTTGGTCTAGTTCTGTGAAGAATGTCATTAGCAATTTGATAGGGATCACATTGAATCTGTAGATGATATTTGGTAGTATGGTCATTTTCACAATATTGATTCTTCTGACCCAGTAGGGATGATTTTTAATTTTTAAGGTATCTCCATCTTGTCTTCCAGGTGATAAAACCACCAACAATGTAGGAGTGTTCCCTTTTCTCTGCACCCTCTCCAGCAATTATTGTCTGTAATTTTTTTAATGGTGGCCATTCTGACTGGTGTCAGGTGATACCTCTTTGTAGTTTTGATTTGCATTTCTCTATTAATAAGTGATTTTGAGCATCTTTTCATGTGTTTTTTGACCATCTATATGTCTTCTTGGGAGAGGTGTCTGTTTAGGTCTTTTTCCCACTTTTTGATTGGATTGTTTGCGTTTCCGGTATTGAGTTGTCTAAGTTGTTTGTATATTTTGGAAATTAATTCTCTGTCGGTTGATTACTGTGATTACTGTGATTTTCTCCCATTCTGTGGGTTGTCTGTTTACCTTGTTTGTAGTTTCTTTTGCTGTGCAAAAGCTTTTAAATTTCATTAGGTCCCACATGTTAATTTTTTTTAGTTCCACTATTCTAGTAGGTGGGTCATAGAAGATCTCACTTTGATTTATGTCCTTGAGTGTTTTGCCTTTAGTCTCCTCTAAGAGTTTTATGGTCTGTGGTCTTACGTTTAGGTATTTAATCCATTTTGAGTTTATCTTTGTGTATGGTGTTAGGGAATGTTCCAATTTCATTATTTTGCATGTACTGTCCAGTTTTCCCAGCACCACTTGTTGAAGAGGCTGTTTCTGTCCCATTATATCTTATCACCTCCTTTGTCAAAAATAAGGTACCCATAGGTGCGTGGGTTTATCTCTGGATTCTCTATCTTGTTCCATTGGTCTATATTTCTGTTTCTGTGCCAGTACCATACTGTCTTGATGACTGTTGCTTTGTGGTAAAGTCTGAAGTTAGTTAGGAAGGCTGATTCTTTCAGCTCTATTTTTCTTCCTCAGGGTTGCTTTGGCTATTTGGGGTCTTTTGTGTTTCCATATGAACTGTTATTCTTTGGTCTAGTTCTGTGAAGAATGTCATTAGCAATTTGATAGGGATCACATTGAATCTGTAGATGATATTTGGTAGTATGGTCATTTTCACAATATTGATTCTTCTGACCCAGGTACATGGGTTGTCTATCCATCTGCTTATGTTGTCTTTGATTTCTTTCATTAGTGTCTTATAGTTTTCTGTGTACAGTTCTTTTGTCTCTTTAGGTAGATTTATCCCTAAATATTTTATTCTTTTGGTTGCAATGGTGAATGGGATTGCATCCTTGATTTCTCTTTCTGATTTTTCATTGTTTGTATATAGGAAAGCGAGTGATTTCTGCATATTGATTTTGTATCCTGCGACTTTTAGCCCACTTTGAAATACTAGGCTACAGGTTTTTTTTGTTTTTTTTTTTGTTTTTTTTTTTCCTGAATGCAAAAATAGTTTATTGCTATTTATTTTCTTTCCAGAAAGTCAAGCAAGTGAAAAATGTGTTTGGGGCTATTTGGAGATTTCTCTCTGTCTTCTTCTTCTTTTTTCTTTTTTTTTTTTTTAAACCTTTATTTTACTTTTAACTTTTACAGAGTTTTGTTGTTCACAGACATGCATGTTCTCAGATTAGTCACATGTATATCCCCCCCTTCCCTCCCCTCCCGACCATCACACAGCACCCCTGAAGGATCCCCTTTTCTCACAGAGCAATGACTAGAGCTATTTTCTTCACTTATGATAGTACAGGCCTTCATGCTACTTCCCTTACGCCTCTCACCCACTGTTCCTTCCCCAAAATGTCCATATGTCCACTGTCCATGTCTGTCTTTCTGTCGCTTCACTGCATGTGCCATCATCACCATCCTACTAGATTCCATATATATGTGTTAATATACTGTATTTGTCCTTCTCTATCTTGTTCCATTGGTCTATATTTCTGTTTCTGTGCCAGTACCATACTGTCTTGATGACTGTTGCTTTGTGGTAAAGTCTGAAGTTAGTTAGGAAGGCTGATTCTTTCAGCTCTATTTTTCTTCCTCAGGGTTGCTTTGGCTATTTGGGGTCTTTTGTGTTTCCATATGAACTGTTATTCTTTGGTCTAGTTCTGTGAAGAATGTCATTAGCAATTTGATAGGGATCACATTGAATCTGTAGATGATATTTGGTAGTATGGTCATTTTCACAATATTGATTCTTCTGACCCAGGTACATGGGTTGTCTATCCATCTGCTTATGTTGTCTTTGATTTCTTTCATTAGTGTCTTATAGTTTTCTGTGTACAGTTCTTTTGTCTCTTTAGGTAGATTTATCCCTAAATATTTTATTCTTTTGGTTGCAATGGTGAATGGGATTGCATCCTTGATTTCTCTTTCTGATTTTTCATTGTTTGTATATAGGAAAGCGAGTGATTTCTGCATATTGATTTTGTATCCTGCGACTTTTAGCCCACTTTGAAATACTAGGCTACAGGTTTTTTTTGTTTTTTTTTTTTTTTTTCCTGAATGCAAAAATAGTTTATTGCTATTTATTTTCTTTCCAGAAAGTCAAGCAAGTGAAAAATGTGTTTGGGGCTATTTGGAGATTTCTCTCTGTCTTCTTCTTCTTTTTTCTTTTTTTTTTTTTTAAACCTTTATTTTACTTTTAACTTTTACAGAGTTTTGTTGTTCACAGACATGCATGTTCTCAGATTAGTCACATGTATATCCCCCCCTTCCCTCCCCTCCCGACCATCACACAGCACCCCTGAAGGATCCCCTTTTCTCACAGAGCAATGACTAGAGCTATTTTCTTCACTTATGATAGTACAGGCCTTCATGCTACTTCCCTTACGCCTCTCACCCACTGTTCCTTCCCCAAAATGTCCATATGTCCACTGTCCATGTCTGTCTTTCTGTCGCTTCACTGCATGTGCCATCATCACCATCCTACTAGATTCCATATATATGTGTTAATATACTGTATTTGTCCTTCTCTTTCTGACTGACTTCACTTTTTAGGATACGTTCTAGATCCAGCCACCTCATGAGGGCTGATTCTTCTGCATTTCTCTTTACAGCTGTGTAGTATTCCATTGTATATATGTACCAGAGCTTTTGGATCCATTCGTTCGTCGATGGGCATCTAGGTTGCTTCCATGTTCTAGCTATTGTATAGAGAGCTGCAATGAACATTGGGGTACAGGTGCTTCTTTCAGTTTTGATTTCATCAGGGTATAAGCCTAAGAGTGGGATTGCTGGGTCATATGGTGCTTCTATTTTTAGTTTTTTAAGAAATCTCCAGACTGTCTTCCATAGAGGCTGTATCAAGTTACACTCCCACCAGCAATGCAGGAGTGTTCCCTTTTCTCCGCAGCCTCTCCAGCATTTATTGTCTGTCGATTTGTGGATGATGGCCATTCTGACGGGTGTGAGGTGATATCTCATTGTAGTTTTGATTTGCATTTCTCTAATTATTAGTGAAGTTGAGCATCGTTTCATGTGTTTTTGGGCCATCTGTATGTCATCGTTGGAGAGGTGTCTGTTTAGGTCCTTTTCCCATTTTTTGATTGGGTTGTTCATTTTTCCAGTGCTGAGTTGTCTGAGTTGCTTGTAGATTTTGGAGATTAATTCTTTGTCTGTTGTTTCATTTGCTATGATTTTCTCCCACTCTGTGGGCTGTCTGTTCAGCTTTTTTGTAATTTCTTTAGCTGTACAAAAGCTTTTAAGTTTCATTAGGTCCCACATGTTCATTTGTCTTTTTAGTTCCACTATTCTAGTAGGTGGGTCAGAGAACATCTTGCTTTGATTGATGTCCTTGAGGGTTTTGCCTATATTCTCCTCTAAGAGTTTGATGGTTTCTGGCCTTACATTTAAGTCTTTAATCCATTTTGAGTTGATCTTTGTGTATGGTGTCAGGGTATGTTCCAACTTCATTTTCTTGCATGTAGCTGTCCAATTTTCCCAGCACCATTTGTTGAAGAGGCTGTCTTTGTCCCATTTTATATGATTCCCCCTTTCCCCCCTCACAGAGGCCCAAATGACTAGAGCTATTTTCTTCACTTATGATAGTACAGGCCTTCATGCTACTTCCCTTACGCCTCTCACCCACTGTTCCTTCCCCAAAATGTCCATATGTCCACTGTCCATGTCTGTCTTTCTGTCGCTTCACTGCATGTGCCATCATCACCATCCTACTAGATTCCATATATATGTGTTAATATACTGTATTTGTCCTTCTCTTTCTGACTGACTTCACTTTTTAGGATACGTTCTAGATCCAGCCACCTCATGAGGGCTGATTCTTCTGCATTTCTCTTTACAGCTGTGTAGTATTCCATTGTATATATGTACCAGAGCTTTTGGATCCATTCGTTCGTCGATGGGCATCTAGGTTGCTTCCATGTTCTAGCTATTGTATAGAGAGCTGCAATGAACATTGGGGTACAGGTGCTTCTTTCAGTTTTGATTTCATCAGGGTATAAGCCTAAGAGTGGGATTGCTGGGTCATATGGTGCTTCTATTTTTAGTTTTTTAAGAAATCTCCAGACTGTCTTCCATAGAGGCTGTATCAAGTTACACTCCCACCAGCAATGCAGGAGTGTTCCCTTTTCTCCGCAGCCTCTCCAGCATTTATTGTCTGTCGATTTGTGGATGATGGCCATTCTGACGGGTGTGAGGTGATATCTCATTGTAGTTTTGATTTGCATTTCTCTAATTATTAGTGAAGTTGAGCATCGTTTCATGTGTTTTGGGCCATCTGTATGTCATCGTTGGAGAGGTGTCTGTTTAGGTCCTTTTCCCATTTTTTGATTGGGTTGTTCATTTTTCCAGTGCTGAGTTGTCTGAGTTGCTTGTAGATTTTGGAGATTAATTCTTTGTCTGTTGTTTCATTTGCTATGATTTTCTCCCACTCTGTGGGCTGTCTGTTCAGCTTTTTTGTAATTTCTTTAGCTGTACAAAAGCTTTTAAGTTTCATTAGGTCCCACATGTTCATTTGTCTTTTTAGTTCCACTATTCTAGTAGGTGGGTCAGAGAACATCTTGCTTTGATTGATGTCCTTGAGGGTTTTGCCTATATTCTCCTCTAAGAGTTTGATGGTTTCTGGCCTTACATTTAAGTCTTTAATCCATTTTGAGTTGATCTTTGTGTATGGTGTCAGGGTATGTTCCAACTTCATTTTCTTGCATGTAGCTGTCCAATTTTCCCAGCACCATTTGTTGAAGAGGCTGTCTTTGTCCCATTTTATATGTTCGCCTCCTTTGTCAAAAATAAGGTACCCATAGGTGCGTGGCTTTATCTCTGGGTTCTCGATCTTGTTTCATTGGTCGATATTTCTGTTTTTGTGCCAGTACCATACTGTCTTGATGACTGTTGCTTTGTAGTAGAGTCTGAAGTTGGGGAGGCTGATCCCTCCAGCTCCATTCTTCTTCCTGAGGATTGCTTTGGCTATTCGAGGTCTTTTGTGTTTCCATATGAACTGTGTTATTCGTTGGTCTAGTTCTGTGAAGAATGTTATTGGAAGTTTGATAGGGATCGCATTGAATCTATAGATGACATTTGGTAGTATGGTCATTTTCACAATATTGATTCTCCCGACCCAGGAACACGGAATATTTCTCCATCTGTTTAACTCTTCTTTAATGTCTCTCATGAGTGTCTTGTAATTTTCTGTGTACAGTTCTTTTGTTTCTTTGGGTAGGTTTATTCCTAGATATTTGATTCTTTTGGTTGCAATGGTGAATGGGATTGCATCCTTGATTTCTCTTTCTGATTTTTCATTGTTTGTATATAGGAAAGCGAGTGATTTCTGCATATTGATTTTGTATCCTGCGACTTTTAGCCCACTTTGAAATACTAGGCTACAGTTTTTATCTGTTGTGTGGCCTCTCTTTTCCAACTTGCTTTTATTGTCTGAAGAAATGCCATACTGCTCCTTGTATTATCTTTCTCCTTATACTACTTTTTTTATGGGGTTTAATTCCAATCCTTTTCTGTTATTCACTTTTAGATGAAACAAGTCAGAAAGCACTTTGAAAGGAGGTATGACGCCACCTGTAAAAATGTTCTTCATGGCTGTTTCATCAGTGCTTCACCTATACTGTTCTGCAATAACTGTTTTCCAGGAGGCATAAACCAGTGGGCTTTATCCTTAGACACAGTGCATAGAAAGGACGCCATGAAAGTTTAGCATAAATGGCTGAATTAGGATTTTACCCAAGATGGTCACACACCAGCCCCAGGAAACTCAATGATTCAGAGACAAGGTGCAATGCCAGCCTTCCTTCTCCTGGCCTCAGCTCTCAAGGACCGGTCACCCATGTGTTACTAGCAATGATTATTTGGTTTCCATTCATAACTACTATCAGAAGCATTAGAACTTATGGGCCTAATCACACTGCTGTGTTACCCACCATTCTTCTTCATTTTGCCTTCTTTTGCCCATGGGCAGAAACCTGGTTTATTTTTGTTCTCCTTTTCGCACAGCCTGGTAATCTTTGTGAATGAGTCAGTGTCACCAGAATCGTTCAGTCAGCCCCAATATCCCAAAAAACCCTACCTGAATTTGTGTTTCCATATGAACTGTGTTATTCGTTGGTCTAGTTCTGTGAAGAATGTTATTGGAAGTTTGATAGGGATCGCATTGAATCTATAGATGACATTTGGTAGTATGGTCATTTTCACAATATTGATTCTCCCGACCCAGGAACACGGAATATTTCTCCATCTGTTTAACTCTTCTTTAATGTCTCTCATGAGTGTCTTGTAATTTTCTGTGTACAGTTCTTTTGTTTCTTTGGGTAGGTTTATTCCTAGATATTTGATTCTTTTGGTTGCAATGGTGAATGGGATTGCATCCTTGATTTCTCTTTCTGATTTTTCATTGTTTGTATATAGGAAAGCGAGTGATTTCTGCATATTGATTTTGTATCCTGCGACTTTTAGCCCACTTTGAAATACTAGGCTACAGTTTTTATCTGTTGTGTGGCCTCTCTTTTCCAACTTGCTTTTATTGTCTGAAGAAATGCCATACTGCTCCTTGTATTATCTTTCTCCTTATACTACTTTTTTTATGGGGTTTAATTCCAATCCTTTTCTGTTATTCACTTTTAGATGAAACAAGTCAGAAAGCACTTTGAAAGGAGGTATGACGCCACCTGTAAAAATGTTCTTCATGGCTGTTTCATCAGTGCTTCACCTATACTGTTCTGCAATAACTGTTTTCCAGGAGGCATAAACCAGTGGGCTTTATCCTTAGACACAGTGCATAGAAAGGACGCCATGAAAGTTTAGCATAAATGGCTGAATTAGGATTTTACCCAAGATGGTCACACACCAGCCCCAGGAAACTCAATGATTCAGAGACAAGGTGCAATGCCAGCCTTCCTTCTCCTGGCCTCAGCTCTCAAGGACCGGTCACCCATGTGTTACTAGCAATGATTATTTGGTTTCCATTCATAACTACTATCAGAAGCATTAGAACTTATGGGCCTAATCACACTGCTGTGTTACCCACCATTCTTCTTCATTTTGCCTTCTTTTGCCCATGGGCAGAAACCTGGTTTATTTTTGTTCTCCTTTTCGCACAGCCTGGTAATCTTTGTGAATGAGTCAGTGTCACCAGAATCGTTCAGTCAGCCCCAATATCCCACCCCATCATGTGTTGCCTGAACTGAACTCTAGAAATTTAGGTAAACTTGACTTTTTTTTTTTAACAAAAGTTTATACTTAAATGTACAATAGATTCCAAGACAGCACGTCATTCTAGCTGTAGAGGGCAACAGATATGACAGAGACTCCAGTTGTTTAAACAGGAATGGAACTAGGGTCATCATTGCCTTGGGCACAAGGAACAGCTCACTTTTGGCCGGAATCCTTAATTTCACCTGTGGCCAGGGAGCCTTTCCCTGCAATCTTTGCTTCTCCTACCTCAAGTTTCCTCTGGTCCTCCTCCTCCTTCTGCTTGAATGCTTTATCTCATCCATCTCCTTTAAAGCTTAGCAAAGCTTAACTTTGCTTCTTGGAATGCTTCAGGGGCTTCTTCTTGCCACCTTTGTTGCCTGATATGGTGCCTGCCACCCCTTCCCCAGACCCTGCCACCTAAACTGGAGATTTTACCAGCGTTCACCATCTCTTAATGAAACTGAAAGAAAAGCAGATTTCTCATGGAATGACAGACAACGTGTCAAGGTAAAACATTAGTTTGCCACAGAAAAGAAAGAAGAGAATGATGGAAATAGTCTCTGGAAAGTTCTTTTTTCATTGTTTTGTCTGTTCCTGACAAATAAATTGAAATCTTCTAAACATTAAAAAAAAAAAGCCACTAAATTCTCTAGTTATATAATAAAGAAATATAACTTTTAAAGGAGAAGTTATAAACCCCTTGGTTATAGGAACTAGAGATTTTCAGAACGAAGTCATGTACTTTATTTCACCCTTGAAAATATTTATTTACAGCTGAACTGGTTCTTCACTCAAGTAAAGCAATGCGTGGGCTTTCTCTAGTTGTGGCAAGCAGGGCTACTCTCTAGTAGCACGGGCTTCTCTGCAGTGCTTTGTCTTGCTGTGGAGCATGGGCTCTAGGCGCATGGGTTGCAGTAGGTGTGGCTCATGGGTTTCATAGCCCTTCTCCTGGCCTCAGCTCTCAAGGACCGGTCACCCATGTGTTACTAGCAATGATTATTTGGTTTCCATTCATAACTACTATCAGAAGCATTAGAACTTATGGGCCTAATCACACTGCTGTGTTACCCACCATTCTTCTTCATTTTGCCTTCTTTTGCCCATGGGCAGAAACCTGGTTTATTTTTGTTCTCCTTTTCGCACAGCCTGGTAATCTTTGTGAATGAGTCAGTGTCACCAGAATCGTTCAGTCAGCCCCAATATCCCACCCCATCATGTGTTGCCTGAACTGAACTCTAGAAATTTAGGTAAACTTGACTTTTTTTTTTTAACAAAAGTTTATACTTAAATGTACAATAGATTCCAAGACAGCACGTCATTCTAGCTGTAGAGGGCAACAGATATGACAGAGACTCCAGTTGTTTAAACAGGAATGGAACTAGGGTCATCATTGCCTTGGGCACAAGGAACAGCTCACTTTTGGCCGGAATCCTTAATTTCACCTGTGGCCAGGGAGCCTTTCCCTGCAATCTTTGCTTCTCCTACCTCAAGTTTCCTCTGGTCCTCCTCCTCCTTCTGCTTGAATGCTTTATCTCATCCATCTCCTTTAAAGCTTAGCAAAGCTTAACTTTGCTTCTTGGAATGCTTCAGGGGCTTCTTCTTGCCACCTTTGTTGCCTGATATGGTGCCTGCCACCCCTTCCCCAGACCCTGCCACCTAAACTGGAGATTTTACCAGCGTTCACCATCTCTTAATGAAACTGAAAGAAAAGCAGATTTCTCATGGAATGACAGACAACGTGTCAAGGTAAAACATTAGTTTGCCACAGAAAAGAAAGAAGAGAATGATGGAAATAGTCTCTGGAAAGTTCTTTTTTCATTGTTTTGTCTGTTCCTGACAAATAAATTGAAATCTTCTAAACATTAAAAAAAAAAAGCCACTAAATTCTCTAGTTATATAATAAAGAAATATAACTTTTAAAGGAGAAGTTATAAACCCCTTGGTTATAGGAACTAGAGATTTTCAGAACGAAGTCATGTACTTTATTTCACCCTTGAAAAATATTTATTTACAGCTGAACTGGTTCTTCACTCAAGTAAAGCAATGCGTGGGCTTTCTCTAGTTGTGGCAAGCAGGGGCTACTCTCTAGTAGCACGGGCTTCTCCCTGCAGTGCTTTGTCTTGCTGTGGAGCATGGGCTCTAGGCGCATGGGTTGCAGTAGGTGTGGCTCATGGGTTTCATAGCCCTTCAGCACATGGCCTCTTCCCTGGCCAGGGATTGAACCTGTGTCGCCTGCATTGGGAAGTAGATTCTTAACCACCTGACCACCAGGGAAGTTCAGAAGTCATGCATTTTGAATGACTATAAATTAATAGATTTAAAGTAGAAAATTAATATAAGGAATGCAAGGATAAATATCTGTCTTTTCATGGTTGATCGTAGTTCATGGTTGATAGTATTTTTGCCATCCCATGCTGAATTCAGTAAAATAAGACAGATTACTTTGAGCTTTAAAAAGAGAAAAGAGGGCTTCCCTGGTGGTCCAGTGGGTAAGGACACCGCCTTGCAGTGGCGCTGGTTCGATCCCTGGCCCGGGAAGATCCCACGTGCCGCAGAGCGGCTGGACCAATATGTCTGACTACTGAGCCAGAGTTCTGGAGCGCATGCGTTGCTCTGCGACAACAGAGGCCACTGCAGTGGGAGGCCCACACGGGCCAAAGAACAAAGATGGATGAAAAATGGACAAATGAAAGACCAGTAGAAGTGGCCCGCCTGCTCCCCTCCCTCCCCAGACCCCCCCCCCCACACAAATAAATAAATAAATAAATCTTTAAAAAGAGAAAAGAGGAAAGAAGGAAAGAGGAGATGTGATTGAGAATTGCTTTTCTAACTCTGCAGAATTTCTGGGGTTTTTTTTTACTGTAGTATTCAGTGAGATAGTTGCTTTATTTTAGAGTTTTTCTGGCTCTGTTGCTCTTCCTGACTTTTACCAAGACATTTTCCTTAGTGCTTCTTGTTCCTCCCAGCAGTGAATTCTCCTCTGTGTAGGCCCCATCCTAGAAAGGAGTTCTGGCTGCTCAGTTTGAAGATGTAGAGCGGCTAGACGGCGCCAGCCCTTGAGGCTCTATCCTGGGCCCCTTGTTCTTACTCACATTGGGTTAGGTATACCTCCTTGCAGTTCTCAGGCTGCCTGTGTGCTTTCCGGTAAACACCGGCTGGTAATTGGATGGCTTCCTGCTCTCATGTCCATCAGACACTTCCTCCAGGCTGCCCCTCCCTCTGCTGCAGACTCTGGGCCCAGGCAGTTCTGTGCTGGTGGTGGTCTGCCCCACCCTCTTGCTGTGTGGTTTCTAGTTTCTCAATAAGTGATACCCATGGGCATTTGGTTTTGGTGGATCTATTTCCATGAGAGAGTTTCATGAGTTTCAAAAACTGTGCCACTGCCTCCATCTTTCTGAAGTTCTGCTCCATCATTTGACAGAATTAGTTGAAATATGGGGCCCCCGTGATTCTTAGTTCCCCGAAGCAGAGCCCTAGTTGCTCTACATTAGGACACTGGGCCAGAGAAACTTTCTGAGTCTCTTCCGTCTATGTTTCATCTCAGGATTTGCTCAGACCATGTTTCAAATAGGAAGTCAAAACACAACAACCTAAACGGCTCATGGGTTGGGGGACGTTTGGCCACCACGTAAGGTGGAATAAACCTGGCAGGTGGGGAGAGTCTGGAGGCAGGTCCTGGCCAGGAAGGTGTATCTTTTTTTCCTTCTCTTTTTTGTTTTTCTTTTTTGCCTCTAAGTAACCATTTGTTTCCATCCATCTTCATTCTTTGGCCTGCATGGGACTCCCATCGCAGTGGCCTCTCTTGTTGCAGAGCACCTACTCTGGGCGCATGCACTCCAGAGCACTGGACACACTGGTCCAGCCGCTCTGCAGCACCTGGGATCCTCTCAGGCCAGAGATCTAACCAGTGCCCCTTGCACTGCAAGACGGACTCTTTACCCACTGGGCCACCAGGGAAGCCCTTTTCCTTCTCTTTTATTAACTTTTCTAAACATGTCCAAATGGAATCTCCTATCTGCCCTTTCCCCAGAAAAAACTTGGTCCGTGCACAGTTTTCTTTATCTCAGTTCACAGTAATATCATTTTTCCAGTTGCTCAGGCAAGAGGCCTTCAAAGTCCTTTGACGCCTCTTTTCTCCCAACTGCACATCAGCAAATTTCCTGCTCCCCCTTTTACTCACATTGGTTAGGTATACCTCCTTGCAGTTCTCAGGCTGCCTGTGTGCTTTCCGTAAACACCGGCTGGTAATTGGATGGCTTCCTGCTCTCATGTCCATCAGACACTTCCTCCAGGCTGCCCCTCCCTCTGCTGCAGACTCTGGGCCCAGGCAGTTCTGTGCTGGTGGTGGTCTGCCCCACCCTCTTGCTGTGTGGTTTCTAGTTTCTCAATAAGTGATACCCATGGGCATTTGGTTTTGGTGGATCTATTTCCATGAGAGAGTTTCATGAGTTTCAAAAACTGTGCCACTGCCTCCATCTTTCTGAAGTTCTGCTCCATCATTTGACAGAATTAGTTGAAATATGGGGCCCCCGTGATTCTTAGTTCCCCGAAGCAGAGCCCTAGTTGCTCTACATTAGGACACTGGGCCAGAGAAACTTTCTGAGTCTCTTCCGTCTATGTTTCATCTCAGGATTTGCTCAGACCATGTTTCAAATAGGAAGTCAAAACACAACAACCTAAACGGCTCATGGGTTGGGGGACGTTTGGCCACCACGTAAGGTGGAATAAACCTGGCAGGTGGGGAGAGTCTGGAGGCAGGTCCTGGCCAGGAAGGTGTATCTTTTTTTCCTTCTCTTTTTTGTTTTTCTTTTTTGCCTCTAAGTAACCATTTGTTTCCATCCATCTTCATTCTTTGGCCTGCATGGGACTCCCATCGCAGTGGCCTCTCTTGTTGCAGAGCACCTACTCTGGGCGCATGCACTCCAGAGCACTGGACACACTGGTCCAGCCGCTCTGCAGCACCTGGGATCCTCTCAGGCCAGAGATCTAACCAGTGCCCCTTGCACTGCAAGACGGACTCTTTACCCACTGGGCCACCAGGGAAGCCCTTTTCCTTCTCTTTTATTAACTTTTCTAAACATGTCCAAATGGAATCTCCTATCTGCCCTTTCCCCCAGAAAAAAACTTGGTCCGTGCACAGTTTTCTTTATCTCAGTTCACAGTAATATCATTTTTCCAGTTGCTCAGGCAAGAGGCCTTCAAAGTCCTTTGACGCCTCTTTTTCTCTCCCAACTGCACATCAGCAAATTCTGCCTGCTTTACCTTCAAATTGTATCTAGAACTTGTCCACTTCTACCCACTTTCCCCCAGTTCCACTCTAATCCGAGCCCGCATCATTTCCTGCCTAGATTATTGGGAGAGCCTCCTAACTAAAAGCTTCCCAAACTTTGTAGATTCACAGAGCCTTTGGTGTCTCACCCGGAGGCTAAAAAATATACTAAACCGTCCCATTTATTAACTAGCTGTGTGGCAGTAACCAGTAAGTATTTATATTTGTAGTAGGCAGGATAATGTCCACCCAAAGAGATTAGGTCTTAATTGGACAAACATGAATATTATTACCTTATTTAGAAAAAGGATCTTTATATATATGATCAAATTAAGGATCCTGAGATGGGAAAGTTATCCTGAATTATCAGGTGGGCCCTGAATGCAGTCCTATGTGTCCTTACAAAATGAAGGCAGAAGGAGATTTGATAGAGACAGAAGACTTAAAGGTAATATGAACACGAAGGCAAAGATTGTATCCACCAGCCAAGCAATGCCAGAAGCCATCAGAAGCTGGAAGAAGCAAGGAATGGAATCTCCTCAGGAGATAACTTAATTTCATCTCAGTAGTATTGATTTCAGGCTTCTGGCCTCCAGAACTAATACATTTCTGCTTTGTTTAAGCCACTAATTTCGGTGATTTGTTAAGGTAGCCACAGGAAAAGTGTTCCATTGTAAAATAGTACAATGCTCCAGCAACTAGGAAGACATTTGAAAAATAAAACACATAAAATTGAAAGAAAAGTATTTTTGATTCACTCTGAAGTAACCACAAGTATTTGCTAATGGAATCTGGGGGACTGTTGGGCACTGCGCAACACCTCAGACCTTGGAATTAAATTGAATGCTGCCAGCCTCATGTCTTGCTCCACAATGATTTTCAAATAGCACTTGTGTTCTGTTACAACTACTGCCACAATCCCAGGTTCATAGGACAGCAATGAAAGGAATATAGCAGAACCTCATGTTGAAACTGAACACCCTACCAGCTAGACACTCACATGGTATGTAACAGATGTCAACTATTGCTGGGAATTCTTCCAAAATTTGAAATACCCTGCTACAGCTGGTAAATTCGTATGGTGTCCTGGGAATGTCCCAGCATATCTTGCGAACCACAGTACTGACTGGCTTCTCTCTTTCCACCCTTACCTGCCCAAAATTGATCAGTTCAGTCACCATGATGATCTTTTCAAAGCACTGGATCCTGTCCTTCAGCTCAAACCGTCCCACAGCTCCTCATATTTCTCAGAGTCAAAGCCAGTGTCCCTGCAATGGCCTGTGAGGCTTTACATATCTCAGGAGTCAGCAAATAAAGAGCCAGACAGTAAATACGTTCGTCTCTGTGGTCCAGATTGTCTTTGTGTCTACTCTTGCACTCTGCAGTGGTCGCATGAAAGCATCCATCGCAGCTCTGTAAATGAACAGGCTCCAATGTGTCCCAGTGAAACTTTCATGCAGTTTCATGTGTTCCAATGAAACCTCACTTACAGAAGAGGTTGCTTGCTGACCCTGCAGCACATGCTCTACTGCTCGGTTCCCTGTTACTCATTCCACTCCCATCACACTCAGCCACTGCTGGTCCTTAAATGAACCCATAGGCTCCTAGCTCAGGACTTAAAGGTAATATGAACGGCTTTCCACGAAGCTCAGAAGCTAGATGGAAGAAGCAAGGAATGGAATCTCCTCAGGAGATAACTTAATTTCATCTCAGTAGTATTGATTTCAGGCTTCTGGCCTCCAGAACTAATACATTTCTGCTTTGTTTAAGCCACTAATTTCGGTGATTTGTTAAGGTAGCCACAGGAAAAGTGTTCCATTGTAAAATAGTACAATGCTCCAGCAACTAGGAAGACATTTGAAAAATAAAACACATAAAATTGAAAGAAAAGTATTTTTGATTCACTCTGAAGTAACCACAAGTATTTGCTAATGGAATCTGGGGGACTGTTGGGCACTGCGCAACACCTCAGACCTTGGAATTAAATTGAATGCTGCCAGCCTCATGTCTTGCTCCACAATGATTTTCAAATAGCACTTGTGTTCTGTTACAACTACTGCCACAATCCCAGGTTCATAGGACAGCAATGAAAGGAATATAGCAGAACCTCATGTTGAAACTGAACACCCTACCAGCTAGACACTCACATGGTATGTAACAGATGTCAACTATTGCTGGGAATTCTTCCAAAATTTGAAATACCCTGCTACAGCTGGTAAATTCGTATGGTGTCCTGGGAATGTCCCAGCATATCTTGCGAACCACAGTACTGACTGGCTTCTCTCTTTCCACCCTTACCTGCCCAAAATTGATCAGTTCAGTCACCATGATGATCTTTTCAAAGCACTGGATCCTGTCCTTCAGCTCAAACCGTCCCACAGCTCCTCATATTTCTCAGAGTCAAAGCCAGTGTCCCTGCAATGGCCTGTGAGGCTTTACATATCTCAGGAGTCAGCAAATAAAGAGCCAGACAGTAAATACGTTCGTCTCTGTGGTCCAGATTGTCTTTGTGTCTACTCTTGCACTCTGCAGTGGTCGCATGAAAGCATCCATCGCAGCTCTGTAAATGAACAGGCTCCAATGTGTCCCAGTGAAACTTTCATGCAGTTTCATGTGTTCCAATGAAACCTCACTTACAGAAGAGGTTGCTTGCTGACCCTGCAGCACATGCTCTACTGCTCGGTTCCCTGTTACTCATTCCACTCCCATCACACTCAGCCACTGCTGGTCCTTAAATGAACCCATAGGCTCCTAGCTCAGGGCCTTTGCATTTGCTGCTTCCTCCCTGCCATTCCCTCTGAGTCTTTACTCAAATCTTTCCAATGTGGGTTTTACCTGACTCCACTGTCTGAAATTCCATCTGCCCCACTGCATTTCTCCTTGCCTGCAATCTCATTCCTTTCACCCAGACTCACTTTTCCCATACTATTTAGAATCTTCTAACATGGCATTTAGTTATTTATCACATAATTGTTTGAAATCCATCTCTCCCTCTCTCATCTCTAGAATATAAGATCTGTGAAGGTAGGGTCATTTCTATTTTTGCCTCCTTTGTTTGCTACTATATGCCCAATTCCTTAAATAGTGTTTGGCACATAGTAGATGTTCAATAAATAGTTGCTGACTGAACTATTTGCCATGCCCTCCTCCAGGGGATCTTCCCAACCCAGGGACTGAGGCTGTGTCTCCTGTATTACAGGTGGATTCTTTACCACTGAGCCACAAGAGAAGCCCCTTGAGAATGGCGGTCTTATCTAAAACAAAAGACTCTGAGTTATTAGGAAATAAATCATATAACTCATGGCTAACTAGAAGGTAAGAAAGGAAGAAAATATGTCAAAATTAACCACTTATGTGAAAACGTAAGCATTAGTTGTAATACACACATTTAACACTTTTACAAGCATGCATAGAAACTCATTTTCCCAACTAATTATTTTTTCTTGATGACAAGAGATACCATTCTTCAAAACTATCGCTAGGTGGAGCCACAACCTCAGATTCATCTTTATCTCACTGATTTTACAGTAGGCTGAACTTCCTCAGAAAGGAAATTTCGACTGAAGAGCATAATTTCCATGCATTCATAGGATACTAATGTGAAAGATCTCAGTATACTTGCTATAAACTGTTCTTGTAAACAGCTCTCTCTGCATCTTTTTCTTCCTAAGTACTTCCTTTTCTGATTCAAATTTGTCATTTTAGGGTTTCCCTGGTGGTCCAGTGGGTAAAGAGTCTGCCTTGCAGTACAAGTGGCACCAGTTTGAATCCCTGGCCCGGGAAGATGCCACGTGCAATGAAGCGGCTGGACCTGTACGTTCAATTACAAGCCAGGGCTCTGGAGCCCATGTGTCCAGAGCCAGTGCTCTGTAACGAGAGAGGCCACTGCAATGGAAGGCCCATAGAGACCAAAGAATAAAGATGGATGAAAATAAATAAATAGAAAAACAATAAAACAGGCCAAAATCTTTTTAAAAATTGTCATTTTATATTCCCAATGGGTTCAGAGATAAAAATTTAACAGTGTGAAGGGCACATTCCATTTCTGCCTTCAGAGCGCCCCCATTCCCTAGCAGTGTTAAAGATAGTCTGTTTTGGTGTCTCAATGCATGGAAGTCACCTAACAAGTCCTTGAGAAACTTACTTCCTCTTGTTTTCCTTCTGATTCCTCTCAACTCTAATCTACGAGGGCCTTAAAAGAATAAGAACAGAGGTTTTCTTTTTCATTATTGTAGAGGCATGGCCTGACACAGATCCATGCAACTACGTAATAAAAATTTGCTCAATAAATGCAGGTATTTGCCATGCCCTCCTCCAGGGGATCTTCCCAACCCAGGGACTGAGGCTGTGTCTCCTGTATTACAGGTGGATTCTTTACCACTGAGCCACAAGAGAAGCCCCTTGAGAATGGCGGTCTTATCTAAAACAAAAGACTCTGAGTTATTAGGAAATAAATCATATAACTCATGGCTAACTAGAAGGTAAGAAAGGAAGAAAATATGTCAAAATTAACCACTTATGTGAAAACGTAAGCATTAGTTGTAATACACACATTTAACACTTTTACAAGCATGCATAGAAACTCATTTTCCCAACTAATTATTTTTTCTTGATGACAAGAGATACCATTCTTCAAAACTATCGCTAGGTGGAGCCACAACCTCAGATTCATCTTTATCTCACTGATTTTACAGTAGGCTGAACTTCCTCAGAAAGGAAATTTCGACTGAAGAGCATAATTTCCATGCATTCATAGGATACTAATGTGAAAGATCTCAGTATACTTGCTATAAACTGTTCTTGTAAACAGCTCTCTGCATCTTTTTCTTCCTAAGTACTTCCTTTTCTGATTCAAATTTGTCATTTTAGGGTTTCCCTGGTGGTCCAGTGGGTAAAGAGTCTGCCTTGCAGTACAAGTGGCACCAGTTTGAATCCCTGGCCCGGGAAGATGCCACGTGCAATGAAGCGGCTGGACCTGTACGTTCAATTACAAGCCAGGGCTCTGGAGCCCATGTGTCCAGAGCCAGTGCTCTGTAACGAGAGAGGCCACTGCAATGGAAGGCCCATAGAGACCAAAGAATAAAGATGGATGAAAATAAATAAATAGAAAAACAATAAAACAGGCCAAAATCTTTTTTTAAAAATTGTCATTTTATATTCCCAATGGGTTCAGAGATAAAAATTTAACAGTGTGAAGGGCACATTCCATTTCTGCCTTCAGAGCGCCCCCATTCCCTAGCAGTGTTAAAGATAGTCTGTTTTGGTGTCTCAATGCATGGAAGTCACCTAACAAGTCCTTGAGAAACTTACTTCCTCTTGTTTTCCTTCTGATTCCTCTCAACTCTAATCTACGAGGGCCTTAAAAGAATAAGAACAGAGGTTTTCTTTTTCATTATTGTAGAGGCATGGCCTGACACAGATCCATGAACATGATTGCTACGTAATAAAAATTTGCTCAATAAATGCAGGTATCTAGCATTGGATACGTTCTGCTCTTAGTTCTAACTGCTCGTAGAGAAGATCTGGTCCCAAGAGTGGCTTTTTCATTGCTCACCTCAGTTATTACCACGATTGGCTACCCATCCCTGTAATTCATTTTTGGAACAGCTAGACAGCATTTATTTCAACAACATTTGGGCATCCAGTGGTCTTACTTGAGTATCATCTGGGGTCCCAAGCTGTCCTGGGCACTGGCAGTAGAGCTGTGAGCAAGTCAAAAAAGGCTTTCAACACCCTTCTCCTACCCCCAGCCCCTGGACTCAGGAGATTCTAGCACTGACTGGCATATTTATGGTTGTGAAGGGAAAGAATCTGATAAGCGGTTTCAGCTACAAGTCTAAAATGCCAATGCCTATGCAGAATCCCTCCAGGGAAATTTAAGCGAAATATACGTAACAGAGAATGGGAGAAATTAGAGATCTGGATGCTGGCCTAGTGGAGGAGGCGATACCTGTGCAGGAGCTTTAAGTAGACTTTGAAGGACTGGTCACATCATCACATTCACAGACTTACAGAGAGGCTTTCAAGATTGGGGGTTTAAAGTGTATGTAGAGAGTTAAACTTTTAAAAAGCTTTTATTTTATAATGGAGTAGAGCCAACTACCAATGCTGTGATAGTTTCAGGTAGACAGCAAATGGGCTCAGCAATGTATATACACATGCATCCAGTCTCTCCTGAACTCCCCTCCCATTCAGGCTGCCACATAACATTGAGCAGAGTTCCCTGGGCTATGTGGCAGGTCCTTGTTTCTTACCCATACTAAATATAGTGATTTGTACCTATCAGTCTCAAACTCCCCTAACTGCCCCTTCCTCCAATTCTCCACCCACCTCCCCCATCCCTGCAGCCATAAATTCATTCTCAAAGTCCCTTTTTTTTTCAGCCCCATAAACTTACTTCCTCTTGTTTTCCTTCTGATTCCTCTCAACTCTAATCTACGAGGGCCTTAAAAGAATAAGAACAGAGGTTTTCTTTTTCATTATTGTAGAGGCATGGCCTGACACAGATCCATGAACATGATTGCTACGTAATAAAAATTTGCTCAATAAATGCAGGTATCTAGCATTGGATACGTTCTGCTCTTAGTTCTAACTGCTCGTAGAGAAGATCTGGTCCCAAGAGTGGCTTTTTCATTGCTCACCTCAGTTATTACCACGATTGGCTACCCATCCCTGTAATTCATTTTTGGAACAGCTAGACAGCATTTATTTCAACAACATTTGGGCATCCAGTGGTCTTACTTGAGTATCATCTGGGGTCCCAAGCTGTCCTGGGCACTGGCAGTAGAGCTGTGAGCAAGTCAAAAAAGGCTTTCAACACCCTTCTCCTACCCCCAGCCCCTGGACTCAGGAGATTCTAGCACTGACTGGCATATTTATGGTTGTGAAGGGAAAGAATCTGATAAGCGGTTTCAGCTACAAGTCTAAAATGCCAATGCCTATGCAGAATCCCTCCAGGGAAATTTAAGCGAAATATACGTAACAGAGAATGGGAGAAATTAGAGATCTGGATGCTGGCCTAGTGGAGGAGGCGATACCTGTGCAGGAGCTTTAAGTAGACTTTGAAGGACTGGTCACATCATCACATTCACAGACTTACAGAGAGGCTTTCAAGATTGGGGGTTTAAAGTGTATGTAGAGAGTTAAACTTTTAAAAAGCTTTTATTTTATAATGGAGTAGAGCCAACTACCAATGCTGTGATAGTTTCAGGTAGACAGCAAATGGGCTCAGCAATGTATATACACATGCATCCAGTCTCTCCTGAACTCCCCTCCCATTCAGGCTGCCACATAACATTGAGCAGAGTTCCCTGGGCTATGTGGCAGGTCCTTGTTTCTTACCCATACTAAATATAGTGATTTGTACCTATCAGTCTCAAACTCCCCTAACTGCCCCTTCCTCCAATTCTCCACCCACCTCCCCCATCCCTGCAGCCATAAATTCATTCTCAAAGTCTGTGAGTCTATTTCTGTTTTGTAAATAAATTTCTTTCTATCATTCCTTTTTAGATTCCACACATAAAGGGTGTCATATGATATTTCTCTTTCTCTGACTTACTTCACTCAGCAAGACAATCGAAAGTTAAACTTTTACACCAGCACATAAAGTTTCAGAGTCATGATAAACAGTCTCCTGAGACCAAATAACTAGTAGGCTTGCAGAACTTTTTGGAAAGAGACAGTGCATACATCCATCCATATTCCCATCCACACAGAGAATGTGCCAGGCTGTGTTTGGTGTAAAGAAGCACCATGCTCTGCCTGTAGGGGCAGAAACTGTCATACAGATATCTGTCTCTCCACTGCTAATATATTTTAAATTAATTTATTTTTAATTGAAGGATAATTGCTTTTGCATACTGTGTTAGTTTCTGCCATACATCAACACAAATTAGTCTACTATTATTTTTTACATTGACAGAACTGAATGTTATAAACTGAGGCAAGGGATAAATTCAAATGTCATTTCAAACAAAATTCAGACTAGATATCAAAACAGTTTTAACCATTAAAACATTGACTAAATATTGATAGCCAAGAAGTAATGCTGCTAAGCTAAAACAAATGTACACCTGCTTGTTGTGATGATAATCCCAAGTTCTATGATCTCCACAGATTCAGTTAATCTGTTAAAACAGAAATTTCTAGTGACAGGCTGAAGAAGTCTTTTCTTCATAAAACTTTGAAAGTCTGCAAAGAAAATGGTTACAAAAGATATGCTTTTCAAATTTACAGGTAAAATTTTGTTGTAACATAAGCTAAAAATAATTAGGGACTTCCCTGGTGGTCCAGTGGTTAAGACTCCCTGCTTCCAATGCAGGGAACATCGGTTCAACTGGTATCCCACATACTATACCTCATGGCCAGAAAAAAAAACCGATCCAAAACATGTTCAATGATTTAGCCAGTATTCAAGAAAGAACTCAAGGGGTTAAAGTGATGTGCTAAAGGTTCCAACATGAAATTTACTTTTAGATCCTACTAGTGGAAACCGCTAGAATGACTGCTCAGCTTCCCAAATACTCTTCCTCTGAAAAACTTGACACTAACCTGGATGGACCCGTACAGCCAACAAGTCCAATGTGGCCTACCTCTGGCCACAAAGGTTTAAAACAGAACTAGACAATGAGTTTCTGAACGTGGCAATGGACAAAAGTAAGGTGAAATCAAGAGCTGAGATTTGAGTAATTTCTAAAAAACTAAGTGAATGGAAATTCAGAGAAAGCAAATTTCCACATAGAGAAGACCAGAGGATATGTATTTAGAAATACAAATTTTAAAAACACAGCTCATCTCCTGGTTTTTCAGTGAGTTAGTAATATAAACAGGGTACTGATAGGGGGATTTCTTTCCACATGCAATCAATTTTGATAAACCTCAGACAATTTTTTGCAGGGAAATGGGTCACAGTAACTTTTAGGGTGGATATAAGCATACAACATACGGCACAAACGTGGAGGACATGAAGGCTAGGGTAGCGTTTTTTTTACATTGAAGCACCATGTCAAAATTTTAAATAGAAAAAAAAACTTTTGCATACTGTGTTAGTTTCTGCCATACATCAACACAAATTAGTCTACTATTATTTTTTACATTGACAGAACTGAATGTTATAAACTGAGGCAAGGGATAAATTCAAATGTCATTTCAAACAAAATTCAGACTAGATATCAAAACAGTTTTAACCATTAAAACATTGACTAAATATTGATAGCCAAGAAGTAATGCTGCTAAGCTAAAACAAATGTACACCTGCTTGTTGTGATGATAATCCCAAGTTCTATGATCTCCACAGATTCAGTTAATCTGTTAAAACAGAAATTTCTAGTGACAGGCTGAAGAAGTCTTTTCTTCATAAAACTTTGAAAGTCTGCAAAGAAAATGGTTACAAAAGATATGCTTTTCAAATTTACAGGTAAAATTTTGTTGTAACATAAGCTAAAAATAATTAGGGACTTCCCTGGTGGTCCAGTGGTTAAGACTCCCTGCTTCCAATGCAGGGAACATCGGTTCAACTGGTATCCCACATACTATACCTCATGGCCAGAAAAAAAAATTGATCCAAAAAATGTTCAATGATTTAGCCAGTATTCAAGAAAGAACTCAAGGGGTTAAAGTGATGTGCTAAAGGTTCCAACATGAAATTTACTTTTAGATCCTACTAGTGGAAACCGCTAGAATGACTGCTCAGCTTCCCAAATACTCTTCCTCTGAAAAACTTGACACTAACCTGGATGGACCCGTACAGCCAACAAGTCCAATGTGGCCTACCTCTGGCCACAAAGGTTTAAAACAGAACTAGACAATGAGTTTCTGAACGTGGCAATGGACAAAAGTAAGGTGAAATCAAGAGCTGAGATTTGAGTAATTTCTAAAAAACTAAGTGAATGGAAATTCAGAGAAAGCAAATTTCCACATAGAGAAGACCAGAGGATATGTATTTAGAAATACAAATTTTAAAAACACAGCTCATCTCCTGGTTTTTCAGTGAGTTAGTAATATAAACAGGGTACTGATAGGGGGATTTCTTTCCACATGCAATCAATTTTGATAAACCTCAGACAATTTTTTGCAGGGAAATGGGTCACAGTAACTTTTAGGGTGGATATAAGCATACAACATACGGCACAAACGTGGAGGACATGAAGGCTTGGGTAAGCGTGAAAGTTACCAGTCTAATTCCAATATGTGTATAATTTGTGTAGCAGATTTCATCTGATTCCACACTTTATAAGTTTTTTTAAGGGATGTGTTACAACTTGGGTAGCCTTTCACACAGACATAACGAATCAGTCCATTTACCATGTCTGGGCTGTGCTTACTCAGTGAGTCCACTTACTATGTACGTCCTGTACTTAGTCGCGCAGTCGTGTCCTGCTCTGCTGGACTGCTACCCTTGAGGCTCCTCTGTCCATGGGGGTTCTTCAGGCGAGAATACTTAAGTGGATAGCCTATCCCTTCGCCAGAATATCTTCCAGACCCAGGAATCGAACTGGTGTCTCCTGCGTTGCAGGTTTCTGTACCAGCCGAGGTACCAGGGAAGCCTACTGTGTCTGTACTAAGCCCAAAACAAGTTCACTTGGTCCTTCAAACGTTTCCTTAATTAATTTTCCTTTACCAAAATAGGCCCCGCTCTCTCCTCATTGGTGTTTTCACATTGCAGGTGGCAGCTCCAGCCCCGCCCACCAGGCACCTCCTGGGTCCTAAATTCTGGAGCGTGGAAAGCCAGACCAGACAGAGGGGGCGGGACGAGCGCCGGACGTGACGTTTCCGGAAGCGACGAGTGTCGTCCGCGGGAACAGGTGGGGAAGGGTCCCGGGATTGTGGTGCGACCCGGGCGCTGAGCGTGGTCGGACTCTGACGGGGAGCGGCCGCCTTGAGTGTGGGGCCTGCACCTCGCCTGCCCGCGCCCCCTGCTCGGTCTGTCGCGCGCGAGGTCCCTGACGGCTCCGGTCCCCAGCCAGGCCCAGCGCGCCCCCTGCTCCCGCGCGCGATAGACGCGAAAAAACCTCGGATCATTTTGCAGGGTGTTGACAACTTAGACTGGAACACCTTCGAGAGGGGGCCCTCGCGCAGGTGTCAGGCGATCCCTCTCCGCTGTAAAAGCCGCCTTCGCTCATCTCCTGGTTTTTCAGTGAGTTAGTAATATAAACAGGGTACTGATAGGGGGATTTCTTTCCACATGCAATCAATTTTGATAAACCTCAGACAATTTTTTGCAGGGAAATGGGTCACAGTAACTTTTAGGGTGGATATAAGCATACAACATACGGCACAAACGTGGAGGACATGAAGGCTTGGGTAAGCGTGAAAGTTACCAGTCTAATTCCAATATGTGTATAATTTGTGTAGCAGATTTCATCTGATTCCACACTTTATAAGTTTTTTTAAGGGATGTGTTACAACTTGGGTAGCCTTTCACACAGACATAACGAATCAGTCCATTTACCATGTCTGGGCTGTGCTTACTCAGTGAGTCCACTTACTATGTACGTCCTGTACTTAGTCGCGCAGTCGTGTCCTGCTCTGCTGGACTGCTACCCTTGAGGCTCCTCTGTCCATGGGGGTTCTTCAGGCGAGAATACTTAAGTGGATAGCCTATCCCTTCGCCAGAATATCTTCCAGACCCAGGAATCGAACTGGTGTCTCCTGCGTTGCAGGTTTCTGTACCAGCCGAGGTACCAGGGAAGCCTACTGTGTCTGTACTAAGCCCAAAACAAGTTCACTTGGTCCTTCAAACGTTTCCTTAATTAATTTTCCTTTACCAAAATAGGCCCCGCTCTCTCCTCATTGGTGTTTTCACATTGCAGGTGGCAGCTCCAGCCCCGCCCACCAGGCACCTCCTGGGTCCTAAATTCTGGAGCGTGGAAAGCCAGACCAGACAGAGGGGGCGGGACGAGCGCCGGACGTGACGTTTCCGGAAGCGACGAGTGTCGTCCGCGGGAACAGGTGGGGAAGGGTCCCGGGATTGTGGTGCGACCCGGGCGCTGAGCGTGGTCGGACTCTGACGGGGAGCGGCCGCCGTGAGTGTGGGGCCTGCACCTCGCCTGCCCGCGCCCCCTGCTCGGTCTGTCGCGCGCGAGGTCCCTGACGGCTCCGGTCCCCAGCCAGGCCCAGCGCGCCCCCTGCTCCCGCGCGCGATAGACGCGAAAAAACCTCGGATCATTTTGCAGGGTGTTGACAACTTAGACTGGAACACCTTCGAGAGGGGGCCCTCGCGCAGGTGTCAGGCGATCCCTCTCCGCTGTAAAAGCCGCCTTCGCTCATTCCTGCTACTTCCTTTCGCCTCGTCGTCATCTCTCCCCTTACCCCCGTTTTTTTCCGCCACCTTCCCCCCTTATTTGCTGATCCTGCATCTCCTCTTTGGAATGTTTCTCAGCCCTGTCATGTGGGCACCACTTGCTGGCCTTGGCAAGGGGCTCCATTCTCAACCAAAAGATTCACTGCCGAGAGGTGATGAAATGCAGCAAGCGTCCTCGGCTTCAGCTTTGATGGGTGCTAACCTGAGTTTATTCATTAGGCAACTTGGGGACGTTTTAGATGTGCTAGTGTCTTCCTGAGTGGCCTGAAAAGGCTCCCCAGAGGGTGAAACCCTCTACATCGGTGGTGTGGTGGTTTAGTCACTCAGTCGTGTCTGACCCTGTGATCCCATTGACTGGGGCCCGCCAGGCCCCTCTGCCCGTGGAATTTTCCAGGCAAGAATACCGGAGTGCGATACGATTTTCTTCTTCAGGGCATCTTCCCGACCCGTGGTCTCTTCTGTCTCCTGCGTTGGAGGCGGATTCTTTACCCACTGAGCCATCAAGGATTCCCGACATCCCTGAGAGTCCCCACCACGTTTGTACTCAGGGTATTTGAGAAGCTTGGTGGAGGAGGTGTGACCTAGATAGAGATAGGATTGGCTGGAAAAGACCATCTCTGAGGGAGGGGCTGGAATGGAAAACAACAATACTGCATAGACAAATGAAGCTGAAAAGTGAGGTTTCTGGGCATATTAAAAGTCCTGACTGAAGCACAAGATCTCTGTTGGAAATGAGTGACATGTGAAAGGACAGAATGGAGCCAGTTGACACAGGGCCTTGAATTCCAGTATCTGCTGTAGCTTGTATATTCTACAGCATGCTGCTTAGGGTGTGTGCTAATTCAGTATGCAGGAAATACACAGAATCTTTTTGGAAATGATGTAGCGTGATACCTGATTGGAAGTTGGCATCTGATTCTAACCCCAGCAGTATCAAGAAAGATTGTAGAAGGACTGCAATCTGAGGCCCAGGGAGGGAAAATACCCAGGTTTTTTTCGTTGTTTTTATTGGTTTGGATTTTGTCTTTCAAGTTACCTTTGAGCCCCGCCTTTTTTTTTTTTTTTTTTTTCAAAGGGTACTTAGTCTCAAAGATAGATTTGAGTAAATTGTTTTCTAGATCCAAATTCCTTGCCCAAAGTGATGCCGTTGTAGATTGACTGGGATAGTGGTTTTATGAGCAGAATTAGGATTATGAACATTCATTTATACACCATTTCCCCTAACTAATCTAGTGCTCAAGTATGAAAAGGTGTAGATAAACCTCAGTTACTCTCAGGTTAAATGTTCAACTTAAAGCCAGTTAACAATAACCAGAATACTTCATTGAGTCTACTTGGTGAGGTACTAGGAGGGGTGGAAGTGAGTACCTGGGAGGAGAGATAATGGAAACAATATGATACTGACCTTACATGGTGCCAAGGTCAGGGCCACCTAATGACCCTGATTAGCATGAAGAGAGAACTGCACCCTTTGTGGCTCTTTATAGTCACACTGTGTTTACCACCTAATTACGCCACAGGCATTATGGGTTTTGAGTCTTCCCATCCTTTCATCCTTGTGATAAGGGCTTCCTTGAGGGTCTAGGCATCTTGTGGGAAAGAGACCTTATGTGAACCTGTGGTGTTTTTCTCATAATTTCTTTGTAAGGTAGAGGTTTGTTGGGTAAACACTACTAGGCTGTGCTGAGATGATGGGGGCCTTGGTGTCAATGCCATGTTTTGTTCGTTTGTTTCAGAACTTCTTGGTCCTCATGACTGACCGTGGAGATGTGAGCCTCCCACCTGAAGACCGGGTGAGGGCTCTCTCCCAAATGGGTAGCGCCGTGGAAGTAAATGAAGACATTCCACCCCGTCGATACTTCCGCTCTGGAGTGGAGATCATCCGAATGGCTTCTATTTACTCTGAGGAAGGCAACATTGAACGTGCCTTCATCCTCTATAACAAGTATATCACGTAAGACACCTCCAGTTTCCTTTTTCTTTTCCGGTGACTGATGTCTCACTCATTCTGCTCCTTGTGCTCATTTATTCCTGCTCAGAATTGCTAAAACTAGAGAACGTGACATTGTTATCATTAATCATTTTTGCTGGCAGCTCCTACATATTAGCTGTCCTTGACATTCAGAGGCCTGAGTAGTGAAAGTGTTGTTTTCATGACGCAGTAATTTCATGAGTAAAAGGCCTGTCTCTTTGGCCTGGGCCCACATGGCCCAGCTGTTAGGCAAGAGAGTTGGTGTTTAAACTATATATGTTTTGTATTGATGAGTGTTTGTTCCTGTCCCTTCTCTATTAAAACACCCAATCAGAGGATTATTGTTGAGGTTTAGTAGATGAGATTATTTTGAAGAATTTAGCAAAAATTCCTCACTTCTACTTGTTTGGTAGCTAATTGAGTGTCTCAGGAAAAGGTTTTTTCTTGACCTTTATCATAATCATGCAAATCATTAAGTATTGACCACCTACAGGTTGTATAGCTCATCATAAGACCTTTCTTTTGCTTAGCCTCTTGCAGCATAAATTGAAGACTTCAGCTCAGGTAACAGGAACAATTGCTAACGTCCCAGCGATATTGGAAAAGATGTGTAATTTAGGAAAGGAATAATGTTGAAAGATCTCATTTGTAGTTTCTAGTTTTGTTCTTTCGTGATACTAGGACGTGAAGATAGTAATAATTACAGTGTATTTGTATAGCTATTAAATAGTTCATAGAATATTTCACTTGCATTACTTCATTTGGTCTCACAGTTCTGTGTGCATTGAGTAGGGCGCATCATCCTTCCATTCTCTTAGGAGGAAACACCCTCTGGGTTAAGTGGTAGGCTTTGTTCACAATTTGGAGTGACAAAACCTGGATTTTCTAAGTCTTACTTCAGGATTCATTCTATAACATAGATCCTCTTCTTTTTGTTTTCTTTTTGGTAATGTTTTGTGAACTGAAGGTAGTCTTTTGAGGTCATCGTCTAGACCCACATGAATTTTTGGTTATTTTTTATTGTTTTCTGAATAGGTAACATGCATGTAGTTCAGAACTAAGAAGGCACAAAAGGGTGTACATATTTAAGAACTAAATCTCCCTATCACTCCTCTTGTCCCCTAGACCTTTAGTTCCTCTTCCCAGAGACAATCACTCTTACTTGTTTCTTAAATGTTCTTCCAGAGGTGATGTATGCTTATCAGTTATATGACATCAAGTTTTTGCTCATATACTATTCTAAAGCAGGGTTTGTCAGATTTGGTGTTAGTGATATTTTGGGTTGTGGCACTTTGTTGCGTGGAGTGTCCTATGCATTTTAGAGTGTTTAGCAGTGTCTTTGATTCCTCTACTCACTAGATGCCAGTAGACCTCCTTACCCCCAAGTTGTGACAACCCAGAATGTCTCCAGACATCACTAATGCTTTCTGAGAGGCTAAACTGCCCCAGTTGAGAACCAGTGCTTTAAAGAAAACTAGATAGAAGAGTGGGTTGCCTAGAATTTATATCGTAGTTTTAGAATGGAGAAACGGAACTGCTGTTGTTGTTGTTTTATTTTTTTTAATTTTTGGTCTCTTTTTTTAATTGGTTTTTTATTTACTTATTTTCACCCATCTTTTATTCTTTTTTTTTAGGCCACTTCTATTGGTCTTTCATTTATTTCCATCTTTGTTCTTTGACCCGTGTGGGCCTCCCATTGCAGTGGCCTCTCATGTTGCAGAGCACTGGCTCTGGACACATGCACTCCAGAGCTCCGGCTCGGTAGTTGGACACATCGGTCCAGCCACTCCACGGCACGTGGGATGTTCCCAGGCCAGGGATCGAACCGGCGTGCCTTGCACTGCAAGGCGGTGTCCTTACCCACTGGACCACCAGGGAAGCCCCATCTTTTATTCTTTTGGCCTGTGTAGGCCTCCCATCACAGTGGCCTCTCTTGTTTCAGAGCACCGGCTCTGGGCACATGTACTCCAGAGCACCGGCTCAATTGGACACACTGGCCCAGATGTTCCTCAGCACATGGTATCTTCCCGGGCCAGGGATCGAACTGGTGCCCCTTGCACTGCAAGGCAGAGTCTCTACCCACTGGACCACCCAGGGAAGCCCAGCTGTTGTTTTTTATTTTTAGTTCAGAATTAGTGTCTGTTTCCTCAGAGCTATTGTAGTCCATCCATACCATAATGTCCTGTTAGGCAGCCTCAGTGCTGATAAAAGTTTCATAGAATTATAATTACATTTCTGCCTCTCTTTGCTCTTATGAATTTTTCATTCCTAGGTATAATGGGCACAAATTTATTTTCCTGAGATGTCTGTTTGGCTACTGTCCTTCTCTTCATATACTCTGCCACTGCTAGAATTAGTACTTCAGTATGTTTTTGATAATCTTATAGTAAGATCTCTCAGAATGAGGGGCACAGTTCCTTTGGGGAATCATAGTTGAGTAAGTGCAGTAGAATCATGGAATCCTCTACTCACTAGATGCCAGTAGACCTCCTTACCCCCAAGTTGTGACAACCCAGAATGTCTCCAGACATCACTAATGCTTTCTGAGAGGCTAAACTGCCCCAGTTGAGAACCAGTGCTTTAAAGAAAACTAGATAGAAGAGTGGGTTGCCTAGAATTTATATCGTAGTTTTAGAATGGAGAAACGGAACTGCTGTTGTTGTTGTTTTATTTTTTTTAATTTTTGGTCTCTTTTTTTAATTGGTTTTTTATTTACTTATTTTCACCCATCTTTTATTCTTTTTTTTTAGGCCACTTCTATTGGTCTTTCATTTATTTCCATCTTTGTTCTTTGACCCGTGTGGGCCTCCCATTGCAGTGGCCTCTCATGTTGCAGAGCACTGGCTCTGGACACATGCACTCCAGAGCTCCGGCTCGGTAGTTGGACACATCGGTCCAGCCACTCCACGGCACGTGGGATGTTCCCAGGCCAGGGATCGAACCGGCGTGCCTTGCACTGCAAGGCGGTGTCCTTACCCACTGGACCACCAGGGAAGCCCCATCTTTTATTCTTTTGGCCTGTGTAGGCCTCCCATCACAGTGGCCTCTCTTGTTTCAGAGCACCGGCTCTGGGCACATGTACTCCAGAGCACCGGCTCAATTGGACACACTGGCCCAGATGTTCCTCAGCACATGGTATCTTCCCGGGCCAGGGATCGAACTGGTGCCCCTTGCACTGCAAGGCAGAGTCTCTACCCACTGGACCACCCAGGGAAGCCCAGCTGTTGTTTTTTATTTTTAGTTCAGAATTAGTGTCTGTTTCCTCAGAGCTATTGTAGTCCATCCATACCATAATGTCCTGTTAGGCAGCCTCAGTGCTGATAAAAGTTTCATAGAATTATAATTACATTTCTGCCTCTCTTTGCTCTTATGAATTTTTCATTCCTAGGTATAATGGGCACAAATTTATTTTCCTGAGATGTCTGTTTGGCTACTGTCCTTCTCTTCATATACTCTGCCACTGCTAGAATTAGTACTTCAGTATGTTTTTGATAATCTTATAGTAAGATCTCTCAGAATGAGGGGCACAGTTCCTTTGGGGAATCATAGTTGAGTAAGTGCAGTAGAATCATGGAATCACTCTACCAAGCACTTTCTGAAGGACCGTCTGAGTCCTGTTGTCCCACGTAGAAAGTGCTTTGAGGGTGAGGACCGTATTCATTCAACAAATATATATTGTGTATATCTGCTATCTACTTGACACTGTAGTAGGTCCTGAGAACATAGTAAGTAAAATGGCCCTTGCCCTTATTCTCATTATGGGAGAAGACAATATACAGGTAAGCAAATAAATATACAGTTACAAAACAGTGAAAATGCTTTGGGAGCAATAGAGAGAGTGCTGTGACAGAATAGCCATGGATATCTAGTTAAATACACTTAGCATCTATCTGAGAAGGTAAGATTTAAACTGAGACTGATAGGATGTCATATAGTTCGTCCTTCCAAAAGCATGAAGCAGAGCATTTGAAACAGTACTGTGGATTCAGGAGCTGTCAGGTAGGAAAAACCTTAATGTGTTCTGAGGATTGAAGATCATTGAGTTTGGAGTCTAGCAAATGAAGAGGGAGAATGACCCCAGACGAAGTTGGAGAGACAGGTGGGGCCACATCTCAGAGGATCTTATAGGCCATAGTAAAGAGTTTACTTTGTATCTTGCGAGTAAGAGAAAGCCACTGAAAAGTTTTCAGTGAGGTGTGACCTAATCTTACTTATATTTTAAAAATATAGATTTTAACTGTCATATGGCCACTGGTAAAGAGAGTGTTAAGAGAAGGCGGTGAGGTTAGATAGGAAACTTAACATCAGTGCAAGAGAGAGGCTGGTGGCTTGAAAGAATGTGGTGGCCTGGGAAAGAACAGATGGATTTGTATTCTGGGGATAGAGTCCATGAGACTTGTTCATAATTTCTGGAAGAAGGTATCAAGGTTGACCTCCATTTTTGCTTTGAGGAACTTAGGATATGCTGGTCCATTTATTGAGATGGGGAGAGTGGTGTCCAAGGGGGTTGTTGGGTAGTGGGAAGATTCAAGACTTCAGGTCTGGTTTTTTTTAACATGTGTAGGTGTTAAGTTTAAGTTATCTGTAAGATATTCAAGTAGTGATGTCCAGTAAGAGGTTGAGTGTTGTGGTCTGGACTCAGGGGAGAGGTCTCTACTGGGGTTACTGGCCCAGGAGTCCTCAACATATAGTCGTTCCTAAAGCCATCTGCTGAGGCCAGCTAGTGCAGTGGTTCTTAATCTGGGGTCCAGGAACCCACAGGATTCTTTGAGAGAATTGTGTATATCTGCTATCTACTTGACACTGTAGTAGGTCCTGAGAACATAGTAAGTAAAATGGCCCTTGCCCTTATTCTCATTATGGGAGAAGACAATATACAGGTAAGCAAATAAATATACAGTTACAAAACAGTGAAAATGCTTTGGGAGCAATAGAGAGAGTGCTGTGACAGAATAGCCATGGATATCTAGTTAAATACACTTAGCATCTATCTGAGAAGGTAAGATTTAAACTGAGACTGATAGGATGTCATATAGTTCGTCCTTCCAAAAGCATGAAGCAGAGCATTTGAAACAGTACTGTGGATTCAGGAGCTGTCAGGTAGGAAAAACCTTAATGTGTTCTGAGGATTGAAGATCATTGAGTTTGGAGTCTAGCAAATGAAGAGGGAGAATGACCCCAGACGAAGTTGGAGAGACAGGTGGGGCCACATCTCAGAGGATCTTATAGGCCATAGTAAAGAGTTTACTTTGTATCTTGCGAGTAAGAGAAAGCCACTGAAAAGTTTTCAGTGAGGTGTGACCTAATCTTACTTATATTTTAAAAATATAGATTTTAACTGTCATATGGCCACTGGTAAAGAGAGTGTTAAGAGAAGGCGGTGAGGTTAGATAGGAAACTTAACATCAGTGCAAGAGAGAGGCTGGTGGCTTGAAAGAATGTGGTGGCCTGGGAAAGAACAGATGGATTTGTATTCTGGGGATAGAGTCCATGAGACTTGTTCATAATTTCTGGAAGAAGGTATCAAGGTTGACCTCCATTTTTGCTTTGAGGAACTTAGGATATGCTGGTCCATTTATTGAGATGGGGAGAGTGGTGTCCAAGGGGGTTGTTGGGTAGTGGGAAGATTCAAGACTTCAGGTCTGGTTTTTTTTAACATGTGTAGGTGTTAAGTTTAAGTTATCTGTAAGATATTCAAGTAGTGATGTCCAGTAAGAGGTTGAGTGTTGTGGTCTGGACTCAGGGGAGAGGTCTCTACTGGGGTTACTGGCCCAGGAGTCCTCAACATATAGTCGTTCCTAAAGCCATCTGCTGAGGCCAGCTAGTGCAGTGGTTCTTAATCTGGGGTCCAGGAACCCACAGGATTCTTTGAGAGAATTCAGGGTCCATGAACTTGGTTGGGAAAGACTTTTCTTGTTCTTACTAATCTGTAACTGAAACTTAATACTTCCTTTAATTTTGAATGTAGGCCTGAAACCACAGTATTATTAGTATTTGTAGTCTTGTCAGTAATAGAAATCAAAGTATTTTCATATTATGAGTATTATTGATATCTCAAAATAACATTTATACTTATGACTACTTCATAATTATAGTGCAGTTATTAAACTGATAGCTAGATCTTATTTTTTAGTGTATTAAGAATGCATTAATAAGCACATAAACTGTGTTACAGTAGAAGCAGACATTTTGTAATCTTCCATTATTTATATTATATCTTTAAAAAATAATTTTGAGAAGGGTCCATAGGCTTCACTACATGCCAGAAGGATCCATGGTGTATTAACGGATCAAGAGACCTTGACTATGAGACTGTAGAGTGAGAAGAAAAGGAACTTAGGATGGAGCCCCAAGATTGGTTAGTAGAGGGAGGGCCAGTAAAGGATTCTTGGAAGGAAAGTTTGAGAGGTAGGAGGAAATCCATCACTTTGTCATGGGAGCCAAAAGAGGTCAGTATTTGCTGGGACAGTGGCCAGCTGTGTCAGGTGGGCAAGGATTTGGATTTGATGTCATGATGTGATTGGTAATTTTGGTAAGCAATTTCACTGGAAGGATTAAAGATGGGAGTCGGTTGAAAGATGAATGGACAATAAAAGTATAGCCCAGATATGGGTGAACTTTTTCTGTAAAAGTAAATATTTTGGGCTTTGCAGGCAAGTTGATTTCTGTCGCAACCTCTGCTTCATAGTGTGAAAGCAAGCCATAGATAATATAAGAATGAATGAGTGAGGCTGTGTTCCAATGAAGCTTTACTTATGAAAACAGATGACTGACTAGATTTGACCCACTAGCCATAGTTTGCCAAGCCCTGGCATAGACATCTCTTTGGAGAAGTTGGACAGGAAGTGGAAAATTGAGGAAGTAATTGAAAAAGGACAAAGAGTACATGAATGTGTGTGTCTGTTTTAAGGTGGGAAATTCTAGGGCCTATATTTTGGAAAGGATACTGTGGAGAAGAAGAGTCTAATGGTACAGAAAAGAAACTCGGCATAGAAATGAACTAAACAGGCAAGAGGGAATAAGATTAACAGTACATAGAAATTTAAGCTGATTTTTTTTCTGTGCCTTGTTGTTTTATTGAGTGATATGAGTATCAGTGTTAACAAGACTAATAAAGGAAGTCTGTCCTGTCTGTGGGTGTTCTGCTTATTGGACCATTTAACATGATGAACTAGGCCTAGAGGAGCATTAAGTGAGAGGAGGGTAGAATGTATTACTTAGCTTGTTAGATCTGGTGTTTCATTTGGGACTTTGTTGGATTAGCTTGACCTGAATCTACGTGTAGCTACCTTTATTTTTCTTGCAGATATCTTCAAGATGCTAAGTGTGATTCTGTGACCAAGAAGTTGCAAAAAAAACCACGAATTTCCAGCTCAGTATTCTTAGTCTGTTTTTCTATCACACTTTACTTGGTATATTCCTGTCAATTAGCAAGGGCTTACTTTGGCAGTTATTACACTGGGGAGGAGAAGGAAGGAGGGTAGGCCTCCACTTCACCACCTCTCCGCCTCCCCTCTACTATTGAGTCATTGTTCTAGACCTTTTGTGGATACTTTAATTCAAGATTTTAAAGGGCATGTTTGTTCTTTTCCCTCGAGCAGTCTAGGCATCTTAATGATCTCAAGCATATTTCCCCCGCTCAGAGGTTTTCCCTACTGTAAGAATGCTTTGCCTTTTGCAGACCCCAGTATAGAAGGAGGATCGTCAACGTATTAAATCAGTACATATTTTCATGGTGAGCACAGACAGCAGTCCAGGCTGTGGATTCTTTCACAGCTTTTGGGCTTTGAAATAGTCGCAACCTCTGCTTCATAGTGTGAAAGCAAGCCATAGATAATATAAGAATGAATGAGTGAGGCTGTGTTCCAATGAAGCTTTACTTATGAAAACAGATGACTGACTAGATTTGACCCACTAGCCATAGTTTGCCAAGCCCTGGCATAGACATCTCTTTGGAGAAGTTGGACAGGAAGTGGAAAATTGAGGAAGTAATTGAAAAAGGACAAAGAGTACATGAATGTGTGTGTCTGTTTTAAGGTGGGAAATTCTAGGGCCTATATTTTGGAAAGGATACTGTGGAGAAGAAGAGTCTAATGGTACAGAAAAGAAACTCGGCATAGAAATGAACTAAACAGGCAAGAGGGAATAAGATTAACAGTACATAGAAATTTAAGCTGATTTTTTTTCTGTGCCTTGTTGTTTTATTGAGTGATATGAGTATCAGTGTTAACAAGACTAATAAAGGAAGTCTGTCCTGTCTGTGGGTGTTCTGCTTATTGGACCATTTAACATGATGAACTAGGCCTAGAGGAGCATTAAGTGAGAGGAGGGTAGAATGTATTACTTAGCTTGTTAGATCTGGTGTTTCATTTGGGACTTTGTTGGATTAGCTTGACCTGAATCTACGTGTAGCTACCTTTATTTTTCTTGCAGATATCTTCAAGATGCTAAGTGTGATTCTGTGACCAAGAAGTTGCAAAAAAAACCACGAATTTCCAGCTCAGTATTCTTAGTCTGTTTTTCTATCACACTTTACTTGGTATATTCCTGTCAATTAGCAAGGGCTTACTTTGGCAGTTATTACACTGGGGAGGAGAAGGAAGGGAGGGTAGGCCTCCACTTCACCACCTCTCCGCCTCCCCTCTACTATTGAGTCATTGTTCTAGACCTTTTGTGGATACTTTAATTCAAGATTTTAAAGGGCATGTTTGTTCTTTTCCCTCGAGCAGTCTAGGCATCTTAATGATCTCAAGCATATTTCCCCCGCTCAGAGGTTTTCCCTACTGTAAGAATGCTTTGCCTTTTGCAGACCCCAGTATAGAAGGAGGATCGTCAACGTATTAAATCAGTACATATTTTCATGGTGAGCACAGACAGCAGTCCAGGCTGTGGATTCTTTCACAGCTTTTTATGGTCATTGACTAGGCTACATAGAAGAGAGTTACAGAGGACTGAGGCAGTCCTGGCTGCTGTGTGAACCTCCTCCACAAACCTGCCTTCTGAAAATGGTCTGTCACCTGTTTTGAAAATGTTTACCACCAGGATTGGGGCTTATGGACTGAAGAGGGTTTTCCTCTGTAATCACACTCACTTTGCTGACAAACTTTGTTTAAGATGGGAAGAAATAAGAGCCTATTGTACATCCATGTAGTAAAATTTGTTATTGACTTTTTAAAATTAGCAGTTTTTACACAAAATTAGTATTTTTCCATGATTAAGACAAATTCTTTTCAAACCCAACAAGCAAGGGAAATACTAAAGTGAAAAGAAAATTCCCATCCATCAGAGGTTTGGTGTCATTCTTGTGTGTTTGTGAGTTTTTAAGAAAATATGCCCATGCAAGCACATGGGCTCATGTCTTTATCCTTTTTTCTTAAAGTCTGAATGAGATCATACATATTCTTTTCTACAACTTGCTTTCTTAACAGTTGTATACTTCCATACCAAGACACTGATATGTCCTCTCATTCTGCTTTAGGGCTGTTTCTTTTGCCTGGAGGAGTCTTATTCCAGATACCTTCATCGCTCACTCCTCCAGTCCTTATTTAAATGTCACTTTCTCAGTGTTGCCTTCCTTAGCCGCACTATCTAAAATCTCAGTCCCTCCGCTGTCATTTTTATTCCCCTTTCCCATTGATGAGGTTTTCCTGATTATTCTGGATGCTCTCTGTTTCGTTTATTGTCTGTCTGCACCTTCACATATATTCTGCTTGGGAGGAATTTGTGACTGTGACATTCACTGCCAAATCCCCAACTTTTCTAATAATGCCTGAAAGAGAGAAGGATTGTGTTGTTTTTCCACATTTAGGTACACTATATTAAATAATTCCCTCCTGATGGCCATAGAGGTTTTCAGGTTGCCTTTTATGAACAGTGCTATATTGAATCATCTTATTCATACATTTTATATTATTGTAGGATAAGTTCATAGAGGTGGAATTGTGATTTAAAAGGTATATACATTTTAAAATTTGAATACTTGCCTCCCATACCTCTTCCTGCCCTGAGGAAAAGGTATTATTGAATTACAGCCTGCAAGGATACCCGTTTTTCTATGCCCTTGCCTACCCTGGTTGTAGTTAACTTTTAAGCCTTTGCCAATCTGTTAGCTGAATATAATATCTCAGCTTAGTTTGCAATTCTTTCATGATATCTAGAAGTTACACAAAACCTCCTCCACAAACCTGTTGAATGTTCACCTGTTTTGAAAATGTTTACCACCAGGATTGGGGCTTATGGACTGAAGAGGGTTTTCCTCTGTAATCACACTCACTTTGCTGACAAACTTTGTTTAAGATGGGAAGAAATAAGAGCCTATTGTACATCCATGTAGTAAAATTTGTTATTGACTTTTTAAAATTAGCAGTTTTTACACAAAATTAGTATTTTTCCATGATTAAGACAAATTCTTTTCAAACCCAACAAGCAAGGGAAATACTAAAGTGAAAAGAAAATTCCCATCCATCAGAGGTTTGGTGTCATTCTTGTGTGTTTGTGAGTTTTTAAGAAAATATGCCCATGCAAGCACATGGGCTCATGTCTTTATCCTTTTTTCTTAAAGTCTGAATGAGATCATACATATTCTTTTCTACAACTTGCTTTCTTAACAGTTGTATACTTCCATACCAAGACACTGATATGTCCTCTCATTCTGCTTTAGGGCTGTTTCTTTTGCCTGGAGGAGTCTTATTCCAGATACCTTCATCGCTCACTCCTCCAGTCCTTATTTAAATGTCACTTTCTCAGTGTTGCCTTCCTTAGCCGCACTATCTAAAATCTCAGTCCCTCCGCTGTCATTTTTATTCCCCTTTCCCATTGATGAGGTTTTCCTGATTATTCTGGATGCTCTCTGTTTCGTTTATTGTCTGTCTGCACCTTCACATATATTCTGCTTGGGAGGAATTTGTGACTGTGACATTCACTGCCAAATCCCCAACTTTTCTAATAATGCCTGAAAGAGAGAAGGATTGTGTTGTTTTTCCACATTTAGGTACACTATATTAAATAATTCCCTCCTGATGGCCATAGAGGTTTTCAGGTTGCCTTTTATGAACAGTGCTATATTGAATCATCTTATTCATACATTTTATATTATTGTAGGATAAGTTCATAGAGGTGGAATTGTGATTTAAAAGGTATATACATTTTAAAATTTGAATACTTGCCTCCCATACCTCTTCCTGCCCTGAGGAAAAAGGTATTATTGAATTACAGCCTGCAAGGATACCCGTTTTTCTATGCCCTTGCCTACCCTGGTTGTAGTTAACTTTTAAGCCTTTGCCAATCTGTTAGCTGAAAATAATATCTCATCTTAGTTTGAAATTCTTTCATGTATAAGTAGAGTACTGTTTTAATAATTTTTACCTCTTTTATTTACTTTTATGCATATCTTCTTTTTTCTATTGTTCTATTAGGTTGTTTTGCCGGTGCATCTTGTTTGCTTTGGTACAAGTCCTTCCTCTAGGCTGCAACCAGTTATAACCCAGAGAATAGTATACATCTGGGCCACAGCTCTTCTCTGTCTGAAAAACTTCTAACCCTGGTGTTAACATCTTCATCTCTTTTTCTCGCTCACATTTTTATTTCTTATGGTAGTAAACACAATCAGAGATACATATGGCAGATGTTGGCTGTGTGCTCGGCACTGTGCTCAGCACTTTATTTATTTAAAACTCTGTTTTGGTGTCATAGTAACCGTATCAGGTAGTACTCGTTTGTCTCTGTATATATAATTTATGCAGAGAGAGAAACTGAGGGATGGTGCTAGAGGTCACACAGCTAGTAAGTGGTTCAGGCCAGGATCTGAACCTAAGCAGGGTGGCTCCAGAGCTGCTCTCCTGACCACTAAGATCTCTTGCTTCCAGCATGGGTGGTGGGTTGTGTTACCTGTTCTGTTTTCAGGAGACCCTTCTGCTCAAGTGTCCCCATTCAGAAAGCTGTCTACAGTTACTGAAAGATGAGAAGGCTGTTCATGTTCAGGTCTGGAAGTTTTATCTTATAAACTAGTTTTATTTTATTTATTTATTTTGGCTGCACTAGATCTTTGTTGCTACGCACAGGCTACTCTTTAATTGCAGTGCGTCATCTTCTTATTGCAGCAGCTTCTCTCGTTGTGGAACACAGGCTCTAAGTGTGGGCTCAGTACTTGGGGTGCACAGGCTAAGTAGCTCCATGACATGTGGGATCTTGTCAGGCCAGGGGTCAAATCCATGTCCCCTATATAAACAGGTGGACTCCTAACCACTGGACTGCCAGGGAAATCTCTTACAAACTAGTTTTCATTACATGGTTCAAAATCAAAGTAATTTTTTAAAATGGTATACAGTGCAAGTTTTCACTTGCCTCCCAAAGGATACCCGTTTTTCTATGCCCTTGCCTACCCTGGTTGTAGTTAACTTTTAAGCCTTTGCCAATCTGTTAGCTGAAAATAATATCTCATCTTAGTTTGAAATTCTTTCATGTATAAGTAGAGTACTGTTTTAATAATTTTTACCTCTTTTATTTACTTTTATGCATATCTTCTTTTTTCTATTGTTCTATTAGGTTGTTTTGCCGGTGCATCTTGTTTGCTTTGGTACAAGTCCTTCCTCTAGGCTGCAACCAGTTATAACCCAGAGAATAGTATACATCTGGGCCACAGCTCTTCTCTGTCTGAAAAACTTCTAACCCTGGTGTTAACATCTTCATCTCTTTTTCTCGCTCACATTTTTATTTCTTATGGTAGTAAACACAATCAGAGATACATATGGCAGATGTTGGCTGTGTGCTCGGCACTGTGCTCAGCACTTTATTTATTTAAAACTCTGTTTTGGTGTCATAGTAACCGTATCAGGTAGTACTCGTTTGTCTCTGTATATATAATTTATGCAGAGAGAGAAACTGAGGGATGGTGCTAGAGGTCACACAGCTAGTAAGTGGTTCAGGCCAGGATCTGAACCTAAGCAGGGTGGCTCCAGAGCTGCTCTCCTGACCACTAAGATCTCTTGCTTCCAGCATGGGTGGTGGGTTGTGTTACCTGTTCTGTTTTCAGGAGACCCTTCTGCTCAAGTGTCCCCATTCAGAAAGCTGTCTACAGTTACTGAAAGATGAGAAGGCTGTTCATGTTCAGGTCTGGAAGTTTTATCTTATAAACTAGTTTTATTTTATTTATTTATTTTGGCTGCACTAGATCTTTGTTGCTACGCACAGGCTACTCTTTAATTGCAGTGCGTCATCTTCTTATTGCAGCAGCTTCTCTCGTTGTGGAACACAGGCTCTAAGTGTGGGCTCAGTACTTGGGGTGCACAGGCTAAGTAGCTCCATGACATGTGGGATCTTGTCAGGCCAGGGGTCAAATCCATGTCCCCTATATAAACAGGTGGACTCCTAACCACTGGACTGCCAGGGAAATCTCTTACAAACTAGTTTTCATTACATGGTTCAAAATCAAAGTAATTTTTTTTAAAATGGTATACAGTGCAAGTTTTCACTCCCACTCTTGTCTCATCCACTCTATTTTCCTTGCCCTCTACTTTTGTTAGTGTCTGTGTATGCTTCCTGTATTGCTTTATATAATTATAAGCAAAATAAACAAATATATTAATATATACATACACATAATCATACCTTGTTTTATGACATTTTGCAGATACTGCATTTTTTTTACATAGTGAAAGTTTGCAGCAACTCTGTGTTGTCAGATGTTTACCTTTTCTTAGAAATAAAGTATCTGATTTTATATATATATATAGTTTTTTAGACATAGTGGTATTGCACACTTAACAAAGTACACAATAGTGTAAACTTAACTTTTTTATGCACTAGGAAGTGAAAAAACTTACATGACTCACTTCATTGCTCTAATTGCTTTATTGCAGTGGTCTGGAATTGAACCCTCAGTATCTCTGAGATGTGCCTATATATAATTCTCCGCTTTTTACACATAAGGTAGCATGTTATATACACTTTTTGCACTGTCTTTTCACTTAGCCTATCCAGAGATTTTAGGACAGTTTTATTCATCAGATATTTATTCAGTGCCTCTTTATACAAGACACTGGGCTTGCTTTAGAGGAAGATAACAAAGAAGTTATACAAGATACTGTGCTTGTTTTAGAGGACGATAACAAAGAACACCAAGACACAGAAATCTTTGGCCTTTGCAGTTCTTCAGGCAGAGACCGTGGTGAATATAGAGTGGTATTCACATGACACTGTTGAGACTTCAAGACAAACTGCACTCAGTTGCTGAAAGCCCTGAACATGTATCTTGGTCTTCCGAGTTACTGAAGTCTACGCACAGGCTACTCTTTAATTGCAGTGCGCATCTTCTTATTGCAGCAGCTTCTCTCTTCGCGGAACACAGGCTCTAAGGGTGGGCTCAGTACTTGGGGTGCACAGGCTAAGTAGCTCCATGACATGTGGGATCTTGTCAGGCCAGGGGTCAAATCCATGTCCCCTATATAAACAGGTGGACTCCTAACCACTGGACTGCCAGGGAAATCTCTTACAAACTAGTTTTCATTACATGGTTCAAAATCAAAGTAATTTTTTTTAAAATGGTATACAGTGCAAGTTTTCACTCCCACTCTTGTCTCATCCACTCTATTTTCCTTGCCCTCTACTTTTGTTAGTGTCTGTGTATGCTTCCTGTATTGCTTTATATAATTATAAGCAAAATAAACAAATATATTAATATATACATACACATAATCATACCTTGTTTTATGACATTTTGCAGATACTGCATTTTTTTTACATAGTGAAAGTTTGCAGCAACTCTGTGTTGTCAGATGTTTACCTTTTCTTAGAAATAAAGTATCTGATTTTATATATATATATAGTTTTTTAGACATAGTGGTATTGCACACTTAACAAAGTACACAATAGTGTAAACTTAACTTTTTTATGCACTAGGAAGTGAAAAAACTTACATGACTCACTTCATTGCTCTAATTGCTTTATTGCAGTGGTCTGGAATTGAACCCTCAGTATCTCTGAGATGTGCCTATATATAATTCTCCGCTTTTTACACATAAGGTAGCATGTTATATACACTTTTTGCACTGTCTTTTCACTTAGCCTATCCAGAGATTTTAGGACAGTTTTATTCATCAGATATTTATTCAGTGCCTCTTTATACAAGACACTGGGCTTGCTTTAGAGGAAGATAACAAAGAAGTTATACAAGATACTGTGCTTGTTTTAGAGGACGATAACAAAGAACACCAAGACACAGAAATCTTTGGCCTTTGCAGTTCTTCAGGCAGAGACCGTGGTGAATATAGAGTGGTATTCACATGACACTGTTGAGACTTCAAGACAAACTGCACTCAGTTGCTGAAAGCCCTGAACATGTATCTTGGTCTTCCGAGTTACTGAAGTTTAGGTCTCTTGAGAACAAAATCTATGACACATTTATCTTAATATCCTCTTCAGGACTTGATGGTTGAAAAATGAATCTATGCTTATGTTAAGTATAAACTTGAAGGAAATGTTTAATACATTTTTCATGAACACAGGGACAATTTTTAGAATTGTTTTGCTTCTGGAATTCATCCTGCCTAAGGAATCTTGTCAAATTGGATTGAAATGAAATTTTCAAGTGCCTAATTGAAACAGGAGGAGGACGGCTCGTCTGTTCAGGGTTTGTTCGGTGGGGATCTTTTTTCCCCTTTACTGAGGCTTCCTCCTTAGTCTGCTCCCACCTATGGGCAGAAAGTGACAGAGCCAGTTCATCCCAAACGCATTACAGTATTTTGTGACTCTGGACAAACTACCCTTGATTTATTTGCGTTGGGTCCCACCATGTGTTCATTACAGCATAATGCTATTAAAAGACCTCTTTGTCCAGAACCCCTCCCACAGTTCTGGACATTCCAGGAGCCCTGAGGAGGCAGCGCGGTAGAGGGGTTCAGAGAGTGGACTCTGGAATTGGCCTGCTGGCACTGAATTCTGAGCCCTCCTCCTCTGGCTGTGACAAGTTGCTGAACTTCTGTTTGTTTTCAGGTCGCCCCCAAGTAGAACATCAGAGCTCATAAATTGATGCAGTTTATTTTTCCCGTGAGCTTTCCAGCTAAGGACAAGGACTGAAAGAGGAAATCTAGCACTAGTTTCTCTAAGCAGTTTTCATCAGAAATCATAATGCATGTTACACATGTAGTGTGCACATATTACACACATGTCACACGGGTACTATCTGAGCATCTCATTGCTTAATCTGGTGCAGGGAATATTCATCTTGGAAGGAACATGAATCCCAAAGGAAAAAGGCAATGTTGAAGATCACACAGAACAAAGAGTAGTGATAGAATGTGAGTTTTCTTTTTGCCGCCTGCCCTTGGCTGCCCAGCTGTTCACTGTTTTAGGGCAGAGGCCTTTTCCTTTGGTAGCCTGTTACTTTCACAAGAAAAGAATCTCTTTGGAGATGTATTTTTGGGCACAGGACAGGCTTTTCTCCCCTCTGACTTTTGTTGTAAGAGTCTGGTGCTGCTTTACACCTGATTTGGGAGAAGAGCAATTCTGTTGCTCTTTTCAGGGCTGAAGGTGAGTAGGAGACATGACCTGTCAGGGTGTGCCTGTTTCCCATCCATGTCTGGAAACCCGTCAGGCAGCCACTGCAGGGTAAGGGAGTTGCATTGTTTCAGTCTTTTGAACATTTGGATGTCTGCTTTGCGTCACAGTCAATCTGATCTGTTCCCTTAGGCTCTTCATTGAGAAACTACCAAAGCATCGAGATTACAAATCAGCTGTCATTCCTGAAAAGAAAGACACACTAAAGGTGGGTCTGCACTTTCACTAGAGCCCCGCTGAAAGCTTCAGAGGGGTCCAGACTCCCAGGTATACTTAGCAGAGTCCATCTCTGAGCGTCAAATCCTGCAAATAGGAGATATGGCCATCTTGCTAGATGAATTATGAAATACCAGGTTTGGTATGGTAGGGGTATTTTGCATTATTTCAATGTTTTTAGAAGCATTGTTGGCATTGCCAACTTAAGTCTTTTTGCTTCTCTACTTAATTGGCAACAGTCGTTCTAACACAGGCTTTATTTTTGTGTCCCAGAAATTAAAGGAGATCGCATTTCCCAAAGCAGAAGAACTGAAGGCAGAACTGTTAAAACGGTACACCAAAGAATATTTGGAATATATTGAAGAAAAAGTAAGTATGGAATAACAAAAAAGAAAGAAACTCTTTTGGTTTCTTAGGCTGAGCTCTAAGAGTGTAGTAGATATTTCAGCAAATCCTGTGATTTTAATGTGATATTTTACTTTGGCAAAACCCAGAAACTCCAAAAGGTGTTTAAGCCAAGGATTCTAATACAGATTTAACCTCTGTATCTAAGAGGATGGCTTGACGGACAGAAAATCTACTGCTTGTCTTTTATGTCTAGAGCTAGACATAAAGAACAATGAAAGGTTTCACTAAAGTGTAGGGTTTTTAAATCAGAGACTTTGGGGATTTGATTCACATTTTATTGTATCCAAAACAGGTTATACCTGTTTATAATAATGGTTTTTTTAAGCTGTTATTATTTTCAAATGATTCTTATTAGGAATAATCCCACACACTGCAGGCACATCCACATCCTTCTGTACACTCTACTAAGATCTATTCTGGACTCTGATGTTGAAAATCAGCCAAGCGGTAAATAGCTGTATATTTCTAAGGTACCCTGAGTGAAAACCTTCATGAAGGAGATGATTACTTGATGTTTCTTAATAGTTTAAAATATCCCTTTATATTCTCCCAATCTCCCGAAAAATCTCAGAGGCTTCATTCAGGGTTAAAATTCAATAGCGACCCCTGACACGGTGTTTATAGCTTTGGATCTGGTTCTGTTTCATAGCCTTACTTGCGATACAGAAGGTATAGACAGCACACCTAGAGACTAAAATTGTAGATGATACAGTTTTGAGGTGCAGGCAGTAAGTTGCATTGAGATTTTGGCAAGGAAGAAAATGGGTCATTAGGAGAAGTATGATATGTATGAAATACCAGGTTTGGTATGGTAGGGGTATTTTGCATTATTTCAATGTTTTTAGAAGCATTGTTGGCATTGCCAACTTAAGTCTTTGCTTCTCTACTTAATTGGCAACAGTCGTTCTAACACAGGCTTTATTTTTGTGTCCCAGAAATTAAAGGAGATCGCATTTCCCAAAGCAGAAGAACTGAAGGCAGAACTGTTAAAACGGTACACCAAAGAATATTTGGAATATATTGAAAAAAAAGTAAGTATGGAATAACAAAAAAGAAAGAAACTCTTTTGGTTTCTTAGGCTGAGCTCTAAGAGTGTAGTAGATATTTCAGCAAATCCTGTGATTTTAATGTGATATTTTACTTTGGCAAAACCCAGAAACTCCAAAAGGTGTTTAAGCCAAGGATTCTAATACAGATTTAACCTCTGTATCTAAGAGGATGGCTTGACGGACAGAAAATTCATTGCTTGTCTTTTATGTCTAGAGCTAGACATAAAGAACAATGAAAGGTTTCACTAAAGTGTAGGGTTTTTAAATCAGAGACTTTGGGGATTTGATTCACATTTTATTGTATCCAAAACAGGTTATACCTGTTTATAATAATGGTTTTTTTAAGCTGTTATTATTTTCAAATGATTCTTATTAGGAATAATCCCACACACTGCAGGCACATCCACATCCTTCTGTACACTCTACTAAGATCTATTCTGGACTCTGATGTTGAAAATCAGCCAAGCGGTAAATAGCTGTATATTTCTAAGGTACCCTGAGTGAAAACCTTCATGAAGGAGATGATTACTTGATGTTTCTTAATAGTTTAAAATATCCCTTTATATTCTCCCAATCTCCCGAAAAATCTCAGAGGCTTCATTCAGGGTTAAAATTCAATAGCGACCCCTGACACGGTGTTTATAGCTTTGGATCTGGTTCTGTTTCATAGCCTTACTTGCGATACAGAAGGTATAGACAGCACACCTAGAGACTAAAATTGTAGATGATACAGTTTTGAGGTGCAGGCAGTAAGTTGCATTGAGATTTTGGCAAGGAAGAAAATGCATTAGTTAGAGTCATTGGGAAAGGGTACCAAGAGGATCACCTGTCCTGGAAGAACAGGCGTATGGTGGTTAGATAGGAGGGGTGGCGACTGTTCCGGGGGTGTAGAGGCTCTGAGGGAAGCACGAGCTCTGTGTTGGGGAGGCAGGCTAGAGCAGGAGTACGTGTGGGGCCGTTTGGTGCAGAGCTTTGTCTTCTAAGATGTAAAGTTGCCTGAGCGTGAAGTGCTAGCATTAGCTCCTATTTGTGCTTTGCAGAAGAAGGAAGCGGAAGAGCTTGCCCGCAATGTTGCCATCCAGCAAGAGCTGGAAAAGGAGAGACAGAGGGTGGCCCAACAGAAGCAGCAGCAGCTGGAGCAGGAACAGTTCCATGCTTTTGAGGAGATGATCCGGAACCAGGAGCTAGAAAAGGAACGACTGAAAATTGTACAGACGTTTGGGAAGGTGGACTCTGGCCTGGGTGGCCCCCTGCTACCTGGCTTGGAGAAGCCCTCCCTAGACGTGTTCCCCACAGTGCCTGTTATATCCACACAGCCTTCGGACTGTAATAGAACTGTGAGGCCTACCCAGCCACCTGTAGTGGACAGATCCTTGAAACCTGGAGCGCTGAACAGCTCAGAAGGTAGTGAGTTCATTTGCTTAAATCCTATTCCATCTCACCTGCAGCCAGATAGTGTGTCATTCCAAGGGATTCAGCCTAAGACCTCCACGATCCCACTCATTAGGCTCTGGTCACAGAATGATTGTCCATTCAATCAGTATTTAATCAGTCTTATCAAAGGTATATTATAAAGTAACCTTTGCTTAGGCCATAGAATTTACCAGGCCCTAGAATTTACCAGGGCCAGGTTGATTTTCTGAAGAGCTCATTAAAGTCAAGACTCTCAACATTTTAGGGTTGTACAGAGATTCAAAATGTTCATTGAACTAGAGACCACTGTTGATCTTTTGTAAAGGAAATTTGAGATTTATAATACCACTTTACAATTTAACAGCTGACTTTTAAAAAAATAAAAGCTACTGAACTGTGCTTGCCTTGCAAATTTTCCAAATTGATAAGGAACATAGCAAAGTAAATATTATGTGCAGTCAGTGATAATTCAGCCTAGCCATACAAACTGTTAAGTCTTTCCTCCTCTCACCGATGAATGGCTGCCTAAGAAAATAACAATAGCAGCAAAATGATAAGCATGCCTTAACTATTAGAACAGGTCTTTTGGTTAGGAATTCTCTTTCAAGAAGTCATCTAAGGAATTCAGCTCTGCAGAAGATTGCCTAAAAGGACGAGGTAAGAGAGCAAGGGCTGCTGGACTCTGAAGCCTTCAGGATTTCTCCCCATGGACTAGGCAGGATTGTCTCTCACTATTATTCCTGTATAGGTCTGAAACTTCTTTTAAGTAGTAGTTTACCCTTGTCTTCACTTGAATGATTAAAGCCTCTTCTCTTCTCTGGAGATAACGTACTCCCAGTGGCTGTGGGCAGAGGCTGGAGAAGAGGCTTTCCAGCCTTTTCTCTTCTGCCATTAGGATGAGATCCCCAGTCACTGGCTACAGTTGGGAGACCCTGGTGATTGGGCATTGCTCTCCTAAGGCTGCCCACCCTGAGGTTTGAATGGGAGGCTGTTCCCTGTGGCCTTAGATTTTTCTTCTTTCTCCATTACAGCTCCTACCATTGATGGACTGCGCCACGTGGTGGTGCCCGAGAAGCTCTGCCCACAGTTTCTCCAGTTGGCTAGTTCCAACACTGCCCAGGGAGTGGAGACATGTGGAATTCTCTGTGGAAAACTGGTAAAAAAAAAAAACAAAAAACAAAAAAAGCTTCCTGAGCCTAGACAGTTTCTTTGCCCTTGGTTTCCTATGACTCTCAAAGAAGGTATCCAGGGTCAGCTACTCTTCGTGCCCATCCCTCTGCTGAAGGAGCCGTGGGCAACAAAATGTAGTGTCACCTTTAATTTAGTGACCCTGGGTTTGATTGATTTTCAGAGTCCCTTGAATTGAAGTTAGTATTTTAATACTTAATTCTAAACTTGGTAGGAAGATCCCGTGTTCAGCTTATGAACACCTTCTTTATGGTAGGACTTGGGAATATGAAATATGTAAGGCACATAGTGTGTGTCCACAAAAAGTACGCAAGTGCTTTAGAGAGATGGGAAATGTACACCAAAAGCTAGTTTGCTGACTAGTATGTACAATGAAAGCACCAGGAATTATGAAGAAGAAGGATCAATCAATGGAGGTGCTTTAAGAACTAATTACTAATTGCTGAATAAATAAATGAATAAAGTGGAAGGTTGGGAATGTCTTAGGGAAACAGTAAAAGGAAACTACTCTAGACATGAACAAAGGAAGAGAAATGGTACTGTACCCAGAGCTTCTTAAGACTCATGGGTAGACCTGTTTGGCTGCAGCAGGAAATTCCCACAGGGCTGTGGGCATCTGTGGCTTTGAAGAGGGCCCCAGGCAGCGTCCTTGGGTGGTAAGGGCTGTGAACATGCCTGACACGAGGGACTCACCTCACGAAGAAGACTCACGCTGGGGGAAGGGCCTTCACTTATATGCAAGTTTAACTTTCCACTGCTGTGACAGAGAGGGGCTCAGTGCTGGGGCATTGTGACAAGCTGTTTTCTCCTTTGACAGATGAGGAATGAGTTTACCATCACCCATGTTCTCATCCCCAAGCAAAGTGCTGGGTCTGATTATTGCAACACCGAGAATGAAGAAGAGCTGTTCCTCATACAGGACCAGCAGGGCCTCATCACACTGGGCTGGATTCATGTAAGCCACTGTGAGCTCTCCGAGGGTTCGTCTCCTCACGTGATGTTGTAAACACACTGCTGGTTTTTTTCTTAGAGCAGAGTGAATTGGATCCAAACTGTTGAGATGATTGTATTCCCCTCTGGTAGATGCAGACTTGACTTCCCTAGCAAACTTAACTGCTTGCAATTCTTTATTGATTTCTGGGAACTACTTAGGGCTTTCCTTTTTATTTTTTTTTAATTTTAATTATTTATTACTATTGCTAAGAGATTTATTTATTTGTTGTGGCTGTGCTGCATTTTCATTGCTGTACACAGGCTTTCTTTAGTTACAGTGCACGTGATTTTCACTTCTCTCGTTGCGGAGCTCTAGGTACGTGGGCTTCAGTGGTTACAGTGCCTGAGCCAGTTGTGGCACACGGGCATCATGTGGGATCTTCTGGATTCGGGATTGAACCCATATGTCCTGCATTGCCAGGCAGATTCTTTCACTGCAGTGCCTGGGCAGTACAGGACTAAAAATTTTTTAATAGAAATGAAGTTCTTTCTGTAGTGTCCCAAATTCTCTATGAGCATGAACAGGGATAGGATGCTAGCTGAGAGTGTTTATGGACCTTAACTGTAGGTGTTCTGCCTTACTTCATGCAAATGATGTTCCTGAAAGGTGTATAAAGTGAACCAAGAAAGTTAAATCAGATGCTTGCATTTCATTTTTCTTAAAACAACCTATGAAAGAAAGAGTTAGTTGCTCCGTCCTGTCTGACCGATTCTTTGTGACCCCCTGGACTGTAGCCTGCCAGGCCCCTCTGTCCATGGGCTTCTCCAGGCAAGAACACTGGAGTGGCTAGCCTTTCCCTTCTCCAGGGATCTTCCTGACCCAGTCGTTACTCATCCAAAGCTGCTTTTGGTGACAGAGAGGGGCTCAGTGCTGGGGCATTGTGACAAGCTGTTTTCTCCTTTGACAGATGAGGAATGAGTTTACCATCACCCATGTTCTCATCCCCAAGCAAAGTGCTGGGTCTGATTATTGCAACACCGAGAATGAAGAAGAGCTGTTCCTCATACAGGACCAGCAGGGCCTCATCACACTGGGCTGGATTCATGTAAGCCACTGTGAGCTCTCCGAGGGTTCGTCTCCTCACGTGATGTTGTAAACACACTGCTGGTTTTTTTCTTAGAGCAGAGTGAATTGGATCCAAACTGTTGAGATGATTGTATTCCCCTCTGGTAGATGCAGACTTGACTTCCCTAGCAAACTTAACTGCTTGCAATTCTTTATTGATTTCTGGGAACTACTTAGGGCTTTCCTTTTTATTTTTTTTTAATTTTAATTATTTATTACTATTGCTAAGAGATTTATTTATTTGTTGTGGCTGTGCTGCATTTTCATTGCTGTACACAGGCTTTCTTTAGTTACAGTGCACGTGATTTTCACTTCTCTCGTTGCGGAGCTCTAGGTACGTGGGCTTCAGTGGTTACAGTGCCTGAGCCAGTTGTGGCACACGGGCATCATGTGGGATCTTCTGGATTCGGATTGAACCCATATGTCCTGCATTGCCAGGCAGATTCTTTCACTGCAGTGCCTGGGCAGTACAGGACTAAAAATTTTTTAATAGAAATGAAGTTCTTTCTGTAGTGTCCCAAATTCTCTATGAGCATGAACAGGGATAGGATGCTAGCTGAGAGTGTTTATGGACCTTAACTGTAGGTGTTCTGCCTTACTTCATGCAAATGATGTTCCTGAAAGGTGTATAAAGTGAACCAAGAAAGTTAAATCAGATGCTTGCATTTCATTTTTCTTAAAACAACCTATGAAAGAAAGAGTTAGTTGCTCCGTCCTGTCTGACCGATTCTTTGTGACCCCCTGGACTGTAGCCTGCCAGGCCCCTCTGTCCATGGGCTTCTCCAGGCAAGAACACTGGAGTGGCTAGCCTTTCCCTTCTCCAGGGGATCTTCCTGACCCAGGGATCCAACCCAACTCTTCCTCACTGCAGGCAGATTCCTTATCGTTTGAACCACCAGGGAAGCCCAAAACAACCTGTATCTTTATGTAAATCAGAAGAGCTGTCAGTTTAGAAGATTTTCATATATCTGCATATCTTAACAGTCTTCTAGTAATATTCAGGTAAAATGTATTTCCATCCCTAAAGATTACATCTTAATTTTCTCTTTTCCTTTTATTTCTTTTCAGCCCCTCATTTTCATACACCAAGCTGTTTTTTACATATGGGCTATGACAGGGTTATATACTAACAAGGCAGCTCATTTGTGGATTTGGGAAGATTGCACAGACTTGTATGTTAGGATTGGGGAAATACTGACCTGTGAAGCAGTCCTGTGGGCCTCTCCCCTTTCGTAAATATTTGCCTTGTATTGTGTGTCCCCCATTATAGTGTATGGGGGAGGTAGGAAACCTGTTATCTTATCCACCAGGGGATTCAAATTTGAGTAAGATATTATGTTAGTCTCATAAAGCAGATTGACTTGTAGACAGTTTGTAAGTCCTCACGTGAGGCAGAACATGCCTAGTGCCTCAAGAGGTGCAAGCAACCCTATGGAATTTAGAGGAAGAAAGGATCACACCTGCAGTAATTTACTAGAATTATGACAAGCTGGGCCAAGAGAGTTCCACGTGGAGAGGACATTTAACTGGGACCCTGGATCATTGAGTGGTACAGTTCCCTGGGGCTTAGGATTCATATCAGGAAACAGTGATAGATAAGCTATGACATAATACATCAGGAGGGATATTTTGGGTGGACAGGCAGGGTCGTTGTTCTTTTTAGTGAGTAGGTTGAGTCAAGGAGATCATTTTAGAGGTTAGTGTGATGATTAAAATCTTAATGATGAGAGCTAGGGGGATGGCAGTGCGTTTGGGAAGAAAGAAATGTAGGACTTCCGAGGATGTGGGGAATGAGTAAGAGGATGATGAGTAAAAGTGATGACTTAGAAATCTCAGGCCTGACTCATGGCCTGATCAATGATCAGTCATCTCGTAAGCTGAAACAGGTTCCAGCAAGGGAACTTCCTTGGAAGTGGGGCAAATGGGTGTTTTCAGTTCTGAGCATACTAAATTTAAGATACTGTATTGGTAGAGGTAGTTATCAGGCGATTTGAACTTGGAAACAAGGTCAAGGTGGGAAAGAGAACCAGGAGACCTCTGTGTAGAGCTGTCCTTGGAGGCACTGGGACTGGAGGAGGTGGAGAACAAGAGGAGATGAACTGGCAGATTGAAGGACAGGCTGCCTAAGGGAGCATCGTCATGCTAGGGCAGATCAGTCATGAAGCAAAGAGTCAGAGAAAGGGGAGGTAGTGTCAAGGCAAAGGTGCCCAAGGAGGAGGAGGAGGAACGTCTCAGAAAGGAACTTCAGGATGTTCACTGTGTCACATGCTGCAGAGAGCTCCAGAATGATGAAGACTTGTGTGACCCGATTGGATGTTCTGAGTCATTGATGACTCCGATGCAGCTGCAGGCCGTGGTGGGAGGAGATTGAAAAGGTGTAAGAAGTAATGGGTATTAGGGCGGTAGTGGTGATAGTGAAGTGCACCCTGGTTTTTTGAAGAGCTGAGCACTGACTAGAGGAAAGAAGAGGTTGAATGGTGGCTTAAGGAGTAGCCAGGCTGAGAGAAAGTTTGCTTGGTTTATGGTTTAGTGTGAAAACATGTTCTGTTCTTATTTTGGTTTTTCTGAAACCTTTATATTTGAAATATATATAAGAGAGTATTACATAAACTAAATGTACACTGTAATGAATCATTAAACAAATGTCTTGTGTACATATTACCTAGGTCAAGAAGTAGAGATTGCCAGAAACTCACCCTCCCCATGCTGCTGCCTACCCACCCTTCCTCTCTGGCATAGGTAATCCCTCTCTTGACTTTTTTGGAAATTCTGTGCTTTCTTTATAGTTTTACCACCTTAGTATGTGTCTCTAAACTCAATGATTTAGTTTTGCCTGGTTTTGAACTTTACATGTGTGCACATGAGCTACCCACCGCTGTCCTCTGTCTGGCAAGGTAATCCCTCTCTTATGAGTGGAGTAGACTTCCAATGTGGATGAGTGGGGGCAAATGGGTGTTTTCAGTTCTCGTAAGCTGAAACAGGTTCCAGCAAGGGAACTTCCTTGGAAGTGGGGCAAATGGGTGTTTTCAGTTCTGAGCATACTAAATTTAAGATACTGTATTGGTAGAGGTAGTTATCAGGCGATTTGAACTTGGAAACAAGGTCAAGGTGGGAAAGAGAACCAGGAGACCTCTGTGTAGAGCTGTCCTTGGAGGCACTGGGACTGGAGGAGGTGGAGAACAAGAGGAGATGAACTGGCAGATTGAAGGACAGGCTGCCTAAGGGAGCATCGTCATGCTAGGGCAGATCAGTCATGAAGCAAAGAGTCAGAGAAAGGGGAGGTAGTGTCAAGGCAAAGGTGCCCAAGGAGGAGGAGGAGGAACGTCTCAGAAAGGAACTTCAGGATGTTCACTGTGTCACATGCTGCAGAGAGCTCCAGAATGATGAAGACTTGTGTGACCCGATTGGATGTTCTGAGTCATTGATGACTCCGATGCAGCTGCAGGCCGTGGTGGGAGGAGATTGAAAAGGTGTAAGAAGTAATGGGTATTAGGGCGGTAGTGGTGATAGTGAAGTGCACCCTGGTTTTTTGAAGAGCTGAGCACTGACTAGAGGAAAGAAGAGGTTGAATGGTGGCTTAAGGAGTAGCCAGGCTGAGAGAAAGTTTGCTTGGTTTATGGTTTAGTGTGAAAACATGTTCTGTTCTTATTTTGGTTTTTCTGAAACCTTTATATTTGAAATATATATAAGAGAGTATTACATAAACTAAATGTACACTGTAATGAATCATTAAACAAATGTCTTGTGTACATATTACCTAGGTCAAGAAGTAGAGATTGCCAGAAACTCACCCCTCCCCCATGCTGCTGCCTACCCACCCTTCCTCTCTGGCATAGGTAATCCCTCTCTTGACTTTTTTGGAAATTCTGTGCTTTCTTTATAGTTTTACCACCTTAGTATGTGTCTCTAAACTCAATGATTTAGTTTTGCCTGGTTTTGAACTTTACATGTGTGCACATGAGCTCAGTCGTGTCCAATTCTTTATGGCTCTATGAACTGTAGCCCACCAGGCTCCTCTGTCCATGGGCTTCTCCAGCCAGGAATACTGGAATGAGTTGCCATTTCTTCCTCCAGGGATCTTCCTGACTCAGGGGTTGAACCCAGGTGCCACTAGGGAAGCCCCTTTGAACTTCACATAAATAAAGGAATACAATATATTTTCTTTTGTATTCAGCTTTTTTTGCTTAAAGTCTGTGCAGTTCATCTACATTCTTGTGTATAGTTGTCTGAGCATGTTTTTAAGCCCAGTGAGCGGGTGGAATATGGTGGAGCCTGTGGAGGAGATGTAAAAGGACAGGAGAGACAAGATATCATGGAAGTAGGAAGGTATTAAAGCAAAAATACAAAGAGGAAGTCACCTTTTTTTTTTTTTAAATTTCTTTTCATATTATTTTTGGCTATTCTTAGGTCTTCACTGCTGCCACAGGCTCTTCCCTAGTTGCAGGGAGTCGGGGATACTCTCTAGTTGAGGCAGCAGGCTTCTTGTTGTGGTGACTTCTCTTGCTGTGGAACTCAGGCTCTAGGGCACAGGCTCAACAGTTGTGGCTCATGGGCTTAGTTGCTCTGCAGCATGTGGATCTTCTCGGATCAGGGATCAAATGCGTGTCTCCTGTGTTGGCAGGCAAACTCTACCACTGAGCTACCAGGGAAGCCAGGAGTCATCTTTGTATGAGGGAGAAAACACTCCTTCACAACAGAATTGAATAAAGAAAGTTACAGAGAGATTTTCGAGGTTATAATCGGAGGTGTTGAGGGAACTCATTTTGAATGATCTTGGTTTATGGTTTAGTGTGAAAACATGTTCTGTTCTTATTTTGGTTTTTCTGAAACCTTTATATTTGAAATATATATAAGAGAGTATTACATAAACTAAATGTACACTGTAATGAATCATTAAACAAATGTCTTGTGTACATATTACCTAGGTCAAGAAGTAGAGATTGCCAGAAACTCACCCCTCCCCCATGCTGCTGCCTACCCACCCTTCCTCTCTGGCATAGGTAATCCCTCTCTTGACTTTTTTGGAAATTCTGTGCTTTCTTTATAGTTTTACCACCTTAGTATGTGTCTCTAAACTCAATGATTTAGTTTTGCCTGGTTTTGAACTTTACATGTGTGCACATGAGCTCAGTCGTGTCCAATTCTTTATGGCTCTATGAACTGTAGCCCACCAGGCTCCTCTGTCCATGGGCTTCTCCAGCCAGGAATACTGGAATGAGTTGCCATTTCTTCCTCCAGGGATCTTCCTGACTCAGGGGTTGAACCCAGGTGCCACTAGGGAAGCCCCTTTGAACTTCACATAAATAAAGGAATACAATATATTTTCTTTTGTATTCAGCTTTTTTTGCTTAAAGTCTGTGCAGTTCATCTACATTCTTGTGTATAGTTGTCTGAGCATTTTTTTAAGCCCAGTGAGCGGGTGGAATATGGTGGAGCCTGTGGAGGAGATGTAAAAGGACAGGAGAGACAAGATATCATGGAAGTAGGAAGGTATTAAAGCAAAAATACAAAGAGGAAGTCACCTTTTTTTTTTTTTAAATTTCTTTTCATATTATTTTTGGCTATTCTTAGGTCTTCACTGCTGCCACAGGCTCTTCCCTAGTTGCAGGGAGTCGGGGATACTCTCTAGTTGAGGCAGCAGGCTTCTTGTTGTGGTGACTTCTCTTGCTGTGGAACTCAGGCTCTAGGGCACAGGCTCAACAGTTGTGGCTCATGGGCTTAGTTGCTCTGCAGCATGTGGATCTTCTCGGATCAGGGATCAAATGCGTGTCTCCTGTGTTGGCAGGCAAACTCTACCACTGAGCTACCAGGGAAGCCAGGAGTCATCTTTGTATGAGGGAGAAAACACTCCTTCACAACAGAATTGAATAAAGAAAGTTACAGAGAGATTTTCGAGGTTATAATCGGAGGTGTTGAGGGAACTCATTTTGAATGATCTTGATTTCAGCACAGTTGTAGTCTAGGTCCATTGCCCAGCAGGAAGAGAGAGGCGAGTTTAAGAACTGGAGAAGATGAAGGGAAGTTCAGAGTAATTACTGTCTAGACTTCAGGTAAATCTTAGGCACAAGAAAGTAAATGGATTTTTAATATCAGTGAGGGCCTAGCTGGGAAGAAATTTAGAACCTAAATTGATAGAATTCCATCTTTTTTTTTCCCTCATGATGTTTCCGTACCATTTCTTCCTAACTTGGGATTAAAAGCAGACAAAAGCAGACCATAATGTCTGTGTAGATCTTAAAGTTGGCAAGAGAATACAAAACATCAGTTCTTCCTTCTGTCACATGCCATCTATGAATCAGGTTCCCTGGTCAAAAATTTGGGGTGTTTTGGTGTTTTTTTTGGCTGTGCCACCTCTTTGTTGATACACAGGCCCTTCTCTGGTTGGGGCAAGCGGGGGCTACTCTGCAGTTGCAGTGCTCGGGCTTCTCATGGCGGTGGCTTCTCCTGTACTAGCAGCACATGCGCTGAGTAGTTGTGGCTCCCAAACCCCAGAGCAAAGGCTGAATAGTTGTGGTGCGTGGGCTTCATTTCATGTGGGATCTTTCCAGAACAGGGACTGAACCTACATCTGCTGCATTGGCAGGCAGAGTCTACCACCGAGCCCTGGGAAGCCCTCCTGTCGAAAACTGTGTATGGTTGTGTTTATCACAATTGCAAGTCTGTATTCAAGGCATTCCTTCACCTGGTCTCAGCCCTACCATAGCTGGCATTGCTCTCCCATGGCCACTGTGCTCGTCCAGCCACCCAGGCTGCCCTCCACATTCACCCTCCTCACTCATTCCTGTTCCTTTGGTGTAGTATATTTTCTTCATAAGAATGCCTTCCTCTGTCTGCAGCATGGTGGGCGCAGTGAGCATAATTTCAGTTTTCAGGAATCCTGATAGTGAGGTGGGGGGAAAAGGAGGTAGAGTAGTTAGAGGGGAGCAGACGCTCAAACAAGACTTTTTGGTTTACTTCTTTGTTAAAATCCTGCTATGTGTCTGTAGATCGTCTTTCTAGCTAACGCACCTTTAGATTGGAGGACTTCATCGGTTTGTGTAGACCTTGTTTGTTCTTAGTTAAAATTTTAAGCTCTAACCACAGGATGAGAAGTGTTGGCACAGGCCATGTGTTCCGGAAAGTCTGTGGGATCATATTCTTATTAGATAGAAACTGTTCTCTGTTGGCCACTTTTGCCTGTAGAGCCCCTGATTTGTGCCTGACTTTGAAACCCTCTGTCAGGAAGAAGAATCATTCATCTGTGGTTTGTTAAGTCCTTAACTTCTGCCAGCTTAAAGTCTTGGGTAGCATGTACCATCTGTTCCAATGTGGGTGACTTTCCATTGTGTTGAGAGTGCTTGTGAGGAGCCAGATAAATCTTGACGGTCATTAGCAAGTATGAGTCTTCACATACTCATGTTAAATTACATTTGTTTTCAGTGTGGGGAAGGAAGTTCATTACTTATTAGGAACTTCAGACATATTCCTGATGGCTGCTAATGGCTTTGTACTTATGGAGATTGTGGCAAGTTATTGAAAATTTGTGGGGGACTCTGTTCAGTGCTCGGGCTTCTCATGGCGGTGGCTTCTCCTGTACTAGCAGCACATGCGCTGAGTAGTTGTGGCTCCCAAACCCCAGAGCAAAGGCTGAATAGTTGTGGTGCGTGGGCTTCATTTCATGTGGGATCTTTCCAGAACAGGGACTGAACCTACATCTGCTGCATTGGCAGGCAGAGTCTACCACCGAGCCCTGGGAAGCCCTCCTGTCGAAAACTGTGTATGGTTGTGTTTATCACAATTGCAAGTCTGTATTCAAGGCATTCCTTCACCTGGTCTCAGCCCTACCATAGCTGGCATTGCTCTCCCATGGCCACTGTGCTCGTCCAGCCACCCAGGCTGCCCTCCACATTCACCCTCCTCACTCATTCCTGTTCCTTTGGTGTAGTATATTTTCTTCATAAGAATGCCTTCCTCTGTCTGCAGCATGGTGGGCGCAGTGAGCATAATTTCAGTTTTCAGGAATCCTGATAGTGAGGTGGGGGGAAAAGGAGGTAGAGTAGTTAGAGGGGAGCAGACGCTCAAACAAGACTTTTTGGTTTACTTCTTTGTTAAAATCCTGCTATGTGTCTGTAGATCGTCTTTCTAGCTAACGCACCTTTAGATTGGAGGACTTCATCGGTTTGTGTAGACCTTGTTTGTTCTTAGTTAAAATTTTAAGCTCTAACCACAGGATGAGAAGTGTTGGCACAGGCCATGTGTTCCGGAAAGTCTGTGGGATCATATTCTTATTAGATAGAAACTGTTCTCTGTTGGCCACTTTTGCCTGTAGAGCCCCTGATTTGTGCCTGACTTTGAAACCCCTCTGTCAGGAAGAAGAATCATTCATCTGTGGTTTGTTAAGTCCTTAACTTCTGCCAGCTTAAAGTCTTGGGTAGCATGTACCATCTGTTCCAATGTGGGTGACTTTCCATTGTGTTGAGAGTGCTTGTGAGGAGCCAGATAAATCTTGACGGTCATTAGCAAGTATGAGTCTTCACATACTCATGTTAAATTACATTTGTTTTCAGTGTGGGGAAGGAAGTTCATTACTTATTAGGAACTTCAGACATATTCCTGATGGCTGCTAATGGCTTTGTACTTATGGAGATTGTGGCAAGTTATTGAAAATTATTTGGCTCTGCCTTCCTTCATGGGTGGCTTCTCTGGTGGCTCAGTAAAGAATCTGCCTGTAATGTGGGAGACTCGGCTTGATCCCTGGGTCAGGAAGATCTGCTGGAGAAGGGCACGGCGACCCACTCCAGTGTTCTCACCTAGAGAATTCCATGGACAGGGGAGCCTGGCGGGCCATAGTCTTTGTGGTCAGACACGACAGAGTTAACACTTCACTTCCTTCATGGGCCTGACTTGCCTGTGTATTCTCACTGAAGGACTCCCTGGCTTTTTTTTCTTTTTTCAGACTCATCCCACACAGACTGCCTTCCTCTCCAGTGTTGACCTACACACTCACTGCTCCTACCAGATGATGTTGCCAGAGTCGATAGCCATTGTTTGTTCCCCCAAATTCCAGGAGTAAGTACGCAGGGTGTGGCTCAAGGCATTGCAGGGGGAATGCCTCCGGGCAAAAGTTCTCCATTTTGAAGACCTCTTTTTCTTCATAATCTATAGATTGTGGTATTTGATTGGCTTTTCTAAAGGGCTTTCTTTTAAGCCTCCTGTAGCCTGATAAACCTACTCTGCTTGTTTACAGATATATCCAAGCAACAACCTAGGTGCTTTTATAAGAAAAGGACAGAAATTTGAAGTGTTTTATTTCAAGACATGGATGTCAGATTAGAGAATTTCTATATCCAACAGATTATGTCTGAAAGTTAACTTCTTTTTCATTTTAAACCCTGTCATTTACTATGAATTCTCCCAGGGAAGCTAGCGTGGTGGCAGAGATGAATCATTCTCTGCTTTCATTCACCAGAGAAGAGCTCTATGAGCCAACATACTTTTGAAGATGTCTCAGAATGAGCTGTGCCCTGCCGTGTGTGTGTGTGATAGAAGGGACACCTTTGCTTGATTCTGGACCTGCTTTTTCTTATTTCAGAACTGGATTCTTTAGACTGACTGACCACGGACTAGAGGAGATCTCCACCTGTCGCCAGAAAGGATTTCATCCACACAGCAAGGACCCACCTCTCTTCTGTGTATGTATCCATGTAGAAGAAACCGGAGCTGGGCTCCAGACAGTCAGAGCTGATGAGGCCCCTTGTCCTTTGAGACCCACATAGATCAGCCTTGTCACTTATCTTTCCGAATCTTCCTACAAAGACGTGGGAAGTATGTGAAACAGGAAGTGGATTGAGTCATAGCTCTGCTGCTTAAGGACTGTGATCAAGTTATTTAACCTTCCTGGCCCTCAGCTTTCTCATCTGTAGATGGAGATGATGATAATAATACATGCTTTTATAAGGTTATTGACAGGCTTAAATGGAAGTACCCAGTGAGGTAGCTTGCTTATTAAATGTTAAGTTTATTCCTTCTTCACCATCAGTTGCTGAGCCTGCATTTCAACAAGAGATTTCAATCCAAACGAAAAAAGCCATTAAAGATAGGTAAAGTAGGGGCTTCCCTGGTAGCTCAGTGGTGAAGAGTTCGCCTACTAATGCAAGAGACATGGATTCAAGCCCTGATCCGGGAAGATCCCACATGCTGCGGAGTAACTAAGTCCGTGAGCCACAGCTATGGGGCCTGTGCTCTAGAGCCTTGGAGCCACAGCTATTGAGCCCATGTCCCACAACTGCTGAAGCCCATGTGCCCTGGAGCCCAAGTTCCACAGCAAAAGAAGTCACCACAGCAAGAGAAGCCACTGTAGCCTCCACTAGAGAGTGGCCCCCACTCCCTGCAGCTAGAGAAGAGCCCATGGCAGCAGTGAACATCCAGACTAGCCAAAAATCCATAAATAAATAAAATGTTTGTTAAAAATTCTTAAAAAAAAAAAAAAGAACATAGGGAAGGTGTATTTTGGAATTTTGTTTTTCATTTGATTTTAGGTAACAGATTTTTATGACCTTCTTAGGAAGTTTTTTCCCCACGTGGTAGTCCATGTAAAGAAAATTTCAGTTGCTGATAAGCATGGTTCAGTTTTGCCCTCAAATCTAATGTAATAGTATTGCTTCACTCCATGCTGGCCAGGGAGTATTATTATTTATTTTGGGTCCACTGAAAAGAGACCAGCATGGGAAAAAGGCTCGGACCCTTGTCACATAAAAGAACCTGGGGATGTTTAGGAGAGAACCCCCAGGGAGAATCTGAAAACTGAGTCAAAGTGTTAGAAGAATTGTTATCTAAAAAGGTCTCAGGTAATGAAGTGACAGTTCTCAGCTGAGTACGAGAGAGAAACTTCTGATCGATTTGTTCAAAAATAATGTAGTCTGCCTTGCAATGTACTAAATGTCTAGGTGCCAGGATGCTGAAACAGAGGCTGCACAGTCCCCCAGAAATGCCAGGGCTTTCAGGTCGGGGGGCCCCTTGTGCATGCCAAGAGGGGGCACGCCCCATGTGAGGGCAGGTGTTCTTTATTAGCTGGTTGACATAGTAACCCAAAATACTACAAGCAATCCGCAGTTATTCAAACTAAATGTGTATTTTCGGAATGACTCTAGAATATATAGAGAGATGAAAATGTAGCTGGATGGGCCCACAGTGAGTCAGGCTACAGGCTATTGAGTCTGGATTGGTGGAAGTCATCATTCCCAGACCCCTGACCATAACTGGCATTTCGCTAACAGTCTGGCTGCCAGCCTGGGAGCCACTACCCAGAATGTGCACTTGAAGTTCATAAGCATTTACAAGATGACTTTTCCTGAATTTTCGAGGACCTCCCTTTTCTGTCCCTTTCCCTGTTACAGAGCTGCAGCCATGTGACTGTTGTGGACCGAGGTGTGACCATCACAGACCTGCGATGAGAGTGTGACACAGATGCCTCCCAAGAACTGTAGAAACTCATCAGTGTACTGTAGCCCCTTAATTTAAACGTTCCAGAAAGCTCTGGGAGCTTTTTAAAACAACAAAAAGTATCACCCAGGGGGGAACTGATTTTCTATTTCTGGTTTGTAAAGAAATAATTGAATCTGTTATGATCAGGCACATCTGGAAAAAGGCCTGACCATGCTAAAGCAACTTTGCAGTCTGCCTGTAACTAAAAAATTCAGTTGAAAAAGTGATATAATGAGCACTCATATACACTTTGTTGTAGTTCGCCAATCGCTAACATTTTTCCCTGTCAGTATCCTTCTGATTTCTTTGCCAACTTGTGTATTGTTTACCTCTGGACTCATTTATTTTGGGTCCACTGAAAAGAGACCAGCATGGGAAAAAGGCTCGGACCCTTGTCACATAAAAGAACCTGGGGATGTTTAGGAGAGAACCCCCAGGGAGAATCTGAAAACTGAGTCAAAGTGTTAGAAGAATTGTTATCTAAAAAGGTCTCAGGTAATGAAGTGACAGTTCTCAGCTGAGTACGAGAGAGAAACTTCTGATCGATTTGTTCAAAAATAATGTAGTCTGCCTTGCAATGTACTAAATGTCTAGGTGCCAGGATGCTGAAACAGAGGCTGCACAGTCCCCCAGAAATGCCAGGGCTTTCAGGTCGGGGGGCCCCTTGTGCATGCCAAGAGGGGGCACGCCCCATGTGAGGGCAGGTGTTCTTTATTAGCTGGTTGACATAGTAACCCAAAATACTACAAGCAATCCCGCAGTTATTCAAACTAAATGTGTATTTTCGGAATGACTCTAGAATATATAGAGAGATGAAAATGTAGCTGGATGGGCCCACAGTGAGTCAGGCTACAGGCTATTGAGTCTGGATTGGTGGAAGTCATCATTCCCAGACCCCTGACCATAACTGGCATTTCGCTAACAGTCTGGCTGCCAGCCTGGGAGCCACTACCCAGAATGTGCACTTGAAGTTCATAAGCATTTACAAGATGACTTTTCCTGAATTTTCGAGGACCTCCCTTTTCTGTCCCTTTCCCTGTTACAGAGCTGCAGCCATGTGACTGTTGTGGACCGAGGTGTGACCATCACAGACCTGCGATGAGAGTGTGACACAGATGCCTCCCAAGAACTGTAGAAACTCATCAGTGTACTGTAGCCCCTTAATTTAAACGTTCCAGAAAGCTCTGGGAGCTTTTTAAAACAACAAAAAGTATCACCCAGGGGGGAACTGATTTTCTATTTCTGGTTTGTAAAGAAATAATTGAATCTGTTATGATCAGGCACATCTGGAAAAAGGCCTGACCATGCTAAAGCAACTTTGCAGTCTGCCTGTAACTAAAAAATTCAGTTGAAAAAGTGATATAATGAGCACTCATATACACTTTGTTGTAGTTCGCCAATCGCTAACATTTTTCCCTGTCAGTATCCTTCTGATTTCTTTGCCAACTTGTGTATTGTTTACCTCTGGACTCATGAAGGGCATCTATGCAGAAATTTGGAAGCCATTTAGAAAATCTTTGGGGTTTTCTGTGGTTTATGGCAAGACCAATGAAGCTTATTAGGCTGAAAGTCAGCTCACTGTCTGACCAACTGGTGAGGTTCAAAAACCCTAAAGAATGATTTTGTCAGGAATTATTGCTACTAAACAAATATTTCAGGATATTTTTTCTTCTATAATAAAATAACAATTAACATATATATATATATGTGTGTGTGTGTGTGTGTATGTGTGTAGTTTTTGTGGTCTAGAATGATCTGTTGGATCAAGCATTGTCTAGGCAGACAGGTTAACTAAAAGGTCTGCTTATTTGGGGAAAGGTGAAGGAAAAATAGAATTTGAGATGTATCAACCTGCAGGTATGTCCCAGTTCACTTTGAATTTTTTCAGTCTTTTCATTGTGCCTCTTGCCATGGTCCAGGGGTGTGAAGTCCTTTCTCTTCTTTAGGTACTGTCTCAAGTGGATCATCTTATGCCCTGAAAGCTTTCAGCTGAGGAGAATAGGGTCTTTGTTTGGCGTACCAGGTTACACTCCAAATAAATCATTATATTCCTATGTCACTGCACCCTGCTAGCTTTATTGTGTTGGCTGTTCCCCTCTGACTTAAGCAACATCTCGGGAGATGTTTGAAGCTGTTGCCGATTCTGTATTTTTTTCTGTGAGCTGTGCCTACTGTTCTCAGGTGGCCTAGAAATTAATGGTATTGTTTGCATCCCCTTAGAGGGCAGGAGAGTTAATGCCTTGGATAGGAGAATGATGTCATTTTTTAAATGTTTATTTATTTATTTTTGGCTATTCTGGGTTTTCACTGCTGCTGCAGGCTCTTCTCTAGTTGCAGGGAGTGGGGGCTACTCTCTAGTTGAGGTGAGCAGGCTTCTTGTTTCGGTGACTTCTCCCATTGTGGAACTTGGGTTCCAGGGCACATGGGCTTCAATAGTTGTGGCACATGAGCTCAATAGTTGCAGCTCCGAGGCTCTAGAACACAGGCTCAATAGTTGCGGCTCATGGGCTTAGGTGCCCTGCATCATGTGGGATCTTCCTGGATCAGGATCAAACCCATGTCTCCTGCATTGGCAGGTGAACTCTTTACCACTGAGCTATCAGGGAAGCCCGAGAATGGTGTCTTTTTGTATCAGAAGTCTACAAATGTAGACAAAAAGTTTACAAATGTATGAAGTTTTGCTTCATTTTAAAATTTTGTGTCCTGTATATATTAAGTCTTATTTGCTTAGGTCCATGGCCCTTGACCTTTTTCCCTGCAAGAGCCAAGTGTCTATGTTCTTGTTCCTTTCATAGGTCCTTAACTCTCAAGATCGTGGAAGTTCTCTTTTGTGCAGTTTCAGAGTAGGTGGGAATGGGGCTAGGCGGGTGTGGGCAAGGGGGAGAGCAGCCCTCCAGTCACGACCCTCCTCTCTCTGCTGCAGCCCCAGTGGAAGCCTGGACTGCCTAGCCCTTAACAGTCCTACACTTGCCTGGCTTGGTACTTGCCAGGTAATTCATCCCTTTCTGCCATTCTCAAGACTACTCTTAGTTTATGATCTTATTAGCCCTTACTTGAACTACTGCAATAGACTTTTTGCAGATCTCTCTCTTTTTTTAGTGTTTCATTTGGTGTTTTGGGGTTGTGCTAGTTCTCTGTTACTGCTCACTGATACTGTCACTCCTCTAGTTGTAGCGGAAGGTACCCTTTGGGGCTGCTCTGCATTGCGGTGCACAGGCCTCTTATTGCAGTGGCTTCTCTTGTTGCAGAGCATGGCCTCTAGGCATGTGAACTTCACACTTGCAGCACATTAGCTCAGTAGTGGCAGCTCCGAGGCTCTAGAACACAGGCTCAATAGTTGCGGCTCATGGGCTTAGGTGCCCTGCATCATGTGGGATCTTCCTGGATCAGGATCAAACCCATGTCTCCTGCATTGGCAGGTGAACTCTTTACCACTGAGCTATCAGGGAAGCCCGAGAATGGTGTCTTTTTGTATCAGAAGTCTACAAATGTAGACAAAAAGTTTACAAATGTATGAAGTTTTGCTTCATTTTAAAATTTTGTGTCCTGTATATATTAAGTCTTATTTGCTTAGGTCCATGGCCCTTGACCTTTTTCCCTGCAAGAGCCAAGTGTCTATGTTCTTGTTCCTTTCATAGGTCCTTAACTCTCAAGATCGTGGAAGTTCTCTTTTGTGCAGTTTCAGAGTAGGTGGGAATGGGGCTAGGCGGGTGTGGGCAAGGGAGAGAGCAGCCCTCCAGTCACGACCCTCCTCTCTCTGCTGCAGCCCCAGTGGAAGCCTGGACTGCCTAGCCCTTAACAGTCCTACACTTGCCTGGCTTGGTACTTGCCAGGTAATTCATCCCTTTCTGCCATTCTCAAGACTACTCTTAGTTTATGATCTTATTAGCCCTTACTTGAACTACTGCAATAGACTTTTTGCAGATCTCTCTCTTTTTTTAGTGTTTCATTTGGTGTTTTGGGGTTGTGCTAGTTCTCTGTTACTGCTCACTGATACTGTCACTCCTCTAGTTGTAGCGGAAGGTACCCTTTGGGGCTGCTCTGCATTGCGGTGCACAGGCCTCTTATTGCAGTGGCTTCTCTTGTTGCAGAGCATGGCCTCTAGGCATGTGAACTTCACACTTGCAGCACATTAGCTCAGTAGTGGCAGCACACAGGCTTAGTTGCTCCACAGCATGTGGAGCTTCCTGGAGCAGGAATTGAACCTGTGTCCCCTGCATGAGCAGATGGATTCTTACCCACCGTGCCACCAGGGAAGTCTTATTATTAGTGTTTCTTGACTCTGGTCTTTTCCACCCGATATAGTCAGAAGAATTTTCCCACATTATAGCCATCCTCATGTTTCCTCCCTTGCTCAGAAACCTACAGTAGTGTGCCATTGATTGAAATCTAAATTTAGCCTTGATTCTAGACTTTCTACAAGGGGCCACACAAAGCTCTTAGCCCTGGCTGCACATTCAAAACCTGGGGAGCTTTTAAAGAAATACTGATACTTAAAAAAAAAAAAAAAACTACTGATACTTATACTTCACACCCCACCAATGAAATCCAGACCTCTGGAGTGGAACCCCAGACTGTTTGTTTTTGTCTTTTAAGCTGCTAGGATTTTCAAGTACAGCCAGAGTTGAAAACCACTGTACGAGTCATTTATACCTAACAGTTTTGAGCTATCTCTTCAGTCTTTGTACATCATAGACATTCAGCAAATATTTATGAACCAAAGTGAACTGTATCATAGATTGCAACCGCATTGATCATTTACTCTTTATCAAATGGCCACATATTTTGTCTCCATACCTCTGCACCAGAACTCTCAGCGATGATCGGGTGCAGGAAACCAGTCCAGATGCCCTCTTTGAGGGCTGCTACAGCCTAGTCACAGACGCGGCCCTGTGCACAGGCCAGTGGTAGTGTTTCACTTCATCCTAACTCTGTGGGAGAGACGTGGTATCAAGCCAGCTCACAGGAAGCAGGGAGACTGGGTAGGGCAGCGAGAGAAAAGGAGCCAGAATTATAGGGAAAGGAGGAAAGGATTATTGTGAATAAAAGGGAATCAGACCACAAAACCTAAGGAAAAAGGGAACAACTTATACTGAAAAAGGGAACAACTACTGGGTAGAGGGACTGACCTCTGAGCTGCTGAAAGCCTTCCTGCTCTCCCAAGCCACAGGAGTGCCATGCTTACTGGTCTGGACTGAGTAGGGAGAGAGAGAAGCCGTATCTGGTTACATCCCACTTAGCCTCAGAAGCACAAACCCACCAGTGTGCAAAGGGCCAGACGCAGAGAATCTGATGAAGCCTCCTTGGGTGGGTAACAAGGCAGGCCTGGGGTTTTTACTTTCCCATTGTTGGTCCATTGCTAAGTTGTGTTTGACTCTGCAAACCCATGAACTGCAGTACGTCGGGCTTCTCTGTCCTTCACTATCTCCCAGAGTTTGCTCAAACTCATATCCATTGAGTCAGTGATGCCATCCAACCATCTCTTCCTCCATTGCTCCCTTCTTCTCCTGCCCTCAATCTTTCCTCGCATCAGGGTCTTTTCCAGTGAGTGGGTTCTTCACATCAGGTGGGTCAAAGTATTGGAGCTTCAGCTTTAGCATCAGCCTTTCCAATGAATATTTCCTTTAGGATTGACCGGTTTGATCTCCTTGCTATCTGAGGGACTCCCAAGAGTCTTCTCCAGCACCACAGTTCAAAAGCATCAATTGTTTGGTGTTCAACCTTTTTTATGGTCCAACTTTCACATCCATACATGACTACTGGAAAAACCATAGCTTTGACTATATGGATCTTTGCTGACAAAGTGATGCCTCTCCTTTTTAATGTGCTGTCTAGGTTTGCCATAGATTTCTCCCAAGGAGCAAGCATACTTTCACATACTCTTAATTAAACACCACCAGAGACAACAAAAATCTGAAAAATAAATAAGTAAATAAACACCACCAGAGAGGAAGAAATAGACCATTTAAGCCTTTATAATGCTCTCTTGGGCACAAGGCACCTTATGGGGGAAGCATTCCCTAGCAGGGCTGGCATCATGGTGGATATTTGGCACCCCAGAATTTAAAATTATAATGCTTGTCCCCTTTGATTGTTGGTCATTTCTTCTGGGTGTCAGTTATCCCACTGGAAGAAATTGTCTCATGTGGGAGAGAGTGCAGGCTCAGCAGTTATGGCCCACAGGCTTAGCTGCTCTGTGCTATATGGCATCCTCTGGGACCAGGGATCAAACACATGTCCCCTGTATTGACTGGTGGATTCTCAACCACTGGGCCACTAGAGAAGTCCCCAAAGCTTATTTCTTTCTGCGAGGAGCTTTGCTTGGGGCACTGAGAAGGCCTCTTTGAAATACTGGACCTTTATCCTCTTGAGAGGAAGTGCCAGATTGAACATTAAAGATTTTGCTTCTAGGCCCAGCTGTCCATTCACCAGCAAGTCACTTAACTTCCCAGACTTCTTGAGTGGGATCATTCTGATACACCTACTTCACATGAGGATAAAATGAACTCCATATGCAATAATGAGAGTTGTAAAGATGCTATAAGGATTGAAGGTACTATTTGTATCTCTGGAAGTTTGAGAGTTGAGGTGCCATTGTTTCCATCTGTGAGACCTCCACCCACTCCAGCTTCCACCTAGAGGACTCCACAGACACTAACTAGGCCTCAGTTTCCAAATATCTTCTTTATCACTAACTAGGCCTCAGTTCCAAATACCTTTCCTTGTCTCCTCTGATGTTCTGAACTGGAAAAACAGAAAACCTCAAGAACTAGAGGAAACACTCCAAATTTCTCCTTATTTTTCCTAAGACCTAGAACAGAGCCAGGACCTAGAGATTGCACCATATAGTTTATCCCTTGCTTCCAGCCCCCCTTTTAAAACTTATTTTAATTGGAGGATAATGGCTTTGTTTTGTTGGTTTGTGCTCTACAGCACCATGAATCAACTGTAAGTGCACATATGTCCCCTCCCTCTTTTTTTTTTTTTGGTCACTTCTATTGATCTTTCATTTATTTATCTTTGTTCTTTGACCTGTGTGGGCCTCCCATCACAGTGGCCTTTCTCGCTGCAGAGCACCAGCTCTGGGTGCATGCGCTCCAGAGCTCTAGCTCGGTGATTGGACACATCAGTCCAGCCGTTCCGCGGCATGTGGGATCTTCCCAGGCCAGGGATCGAACCAGCGCCCCTTGCACTGCAAGGTGGTGTCCTTATCCACTGGACCACCAGGGGAAGCCCCAACTCTGTTTTTTCGTTCTCAAGATTACTTTGGCTGTTTTCATGCACATTGTAAAATTTTTTAATTCTAGTTCTGTGAAGATGCCATTGGTAGTTTGATAGAGATTCTGTAGATTGCTTTGGGTAGTGTGGTCATTTTCATAATATTGATTCTTCCAATCCAAGAACATGGTGTATCTCTCCATCGGTTTGTGTTGTGTTTTATTTCTTTCATCATTGTCTTTTGGTTTTGTGCGTATGTATCTTCTGTTTCTTTAGGTAGGTTTATTCCTCAGTGTTTTATTCTTTTTGTCGCAGTGGTGAATGGACTTATTTCCTTAATTTCTCTTTCGGATTTTTCATTTTTAGTGCATAGGAATCAAGGAATTTCTGTGCGTTAATTTTGTCTCCTGCTGTTTTACTGAATTCACTGACTAGCTCTAGTAATTTTCTGGTGGCATCGTTAGGATTTTCTATTTATAGCATCGTGCCATGTGCAAACAGTTAAGAGGTTTATTTTTTCTCCCACTCCACTCTTGCTTGAACTTCCCACTTTTGTTGTTCCAACTGTGTCTTGAGATGAAGAAATAGGAAAACTTCTTTGCAAATATCTTTATTCTTTCATCCAAAGTTGAATTTTTTGTTAACCTTTGCCTTCTCAGGGTCAGAAGCTGGCCTTGTGCTTATAAGATATGCCCAGTATCATTCATTGTAACTGTTGGGTCCAGAATCCAGCCTGTCATGCTGAAGAACCATGTGTTTTTGTGTCCCTGTTAATTAAACCTGCATCCCTTAGGGCATGGTTCAAGATCTGCCTTTTCCAGTGTCTGCTCAAACTGGTAAATTCACTCTGAGGACTTCCTTCTTTGAGCTCCAGCGGTACTGAAAGCCTATTACCCACAAGTTGGTATGTGATTTTCTTTTACTATTCTGCAGTGTTTGTTTATTGTCTTTTGTGAATCAAATCACCAAACTGTCATGGAAACTTGCCTTATGTAAGGGTAGGAGCATGTTTGCTTCCCAGCACTGTGCTGAGTGCCTTTCAGTCACCACAGTGCTTCCTTCCTTTCTGTGGCTGAGCCCTTCTTTGAAACAGCGCCCTTGGTGTTAAATTGTGTGCAAGAAAGCCAGCTAGCCCTGTGCCCTGACCTTTGGGAAGCCAGGAAAAGGCCTTGGCTCAGACACTGTATCCTGGACCTGTCCTGCCACCCTAGGGTCACCTCCTGCCAAGGATCTGACCACAAGCAAGAGCTGCTGGCCGTTGAGCTCTTCCAGCTCCCAGGGCCAATGGTTGTGCTACCCAAAGGGTGGGCAGGGAAGGATATGCCTACACTGAAGACCAAGAGAGGAAGATCAGAGAGGTAAGAGGAAACTTAGAGACGGTGGTGACAATCTGGTGGTACTATCGCATCCCAGAAACAAAGGAAGGCAACAGTTTAAAAAGGCAGAGGGGAGTGGTACCCAAAGGCACAGGAGAGGGTTTTTGGCCCTAAGGGACAAGAGACCCAAGGACCATGGGATCTGGTGGCCAGCAGAGTCTTCCCTGACAACCCCATCTAAAGCACCTTCACCCCCATTCCGCTGGTACATCTTCTTTACTGTCTGCAAAGCACTGTCATTGGATAAAGTCATCGTGTTCATGTCTAGCTTGGTGAAAGTGGCTCAGTTGTGTCTGCCTCTTTGCAAGCCATGGAATTCTCCAGGCAAGAGTACTGGAGTGCCATGGAATAACAAAGCATCAGATGTGACTGAGCGACTAAGCATATCACAGGACCATCCAGGCTCCTCTGTTTGCCTGAATTCTCCAGGCAAAATTACTGCATTGGGTTGGGTTGCCATCCCCTTCTTCATGTCAGTGCTGTCTAAAAACCCAATATTTAAACTGTCACAAAGGAGCAAATGGTCGTTTTTAGAGGTTTAAAATCCTGCTATCCTGGAAAAACATAGTTTAAAACTTGGTAAACATGTGTTTGTCGTGGTTCCTTTCCTTCTAGGAACACCTTTCTTCCTTGTCCTCCTCTTGTTCCCTCCCCTCCCAGCCAGTCTCCTCGCTGTCCAAGCACTGAGTAAATGCCCGTGGATAAATACTACCCTCAATTTTGGAGCATCTAGTTTTTAATTAATTGTCTCACATTCACCTATGGAAACTTGCCTTATGTAAGGGTAGGAGCATGTTTGCTTCCCAGCACTGTGCTGAGTGCCTTTCAGTCACCACAGTGGTTCCTTCCTTTCTGTGGCTGAGCCCTTCTTTGAAACAGCGCCCTTGGTGTTAAATTGTGTGCAAGAAAGCCAGCTAGCCCTGTGCCCTGACCTTTGGGAAGCCAGGAAAAGGCCTTGGCTCAGACACTGTATCCTGGACCTGTCCTGCCACCCTAGGGTCACCTCCTGCCAAGGATCTGACCACAAGCAAGAGCTGCTGGCCGTTGAGCTCTTCCAGCTCCCAGGGCCAATGGTTGTGCTACCCAAAGGGTGGGCAGGGAAGGATGTGCCTACACTGAAGACCAAGAGAGGAAGATCAGAGAGGTAAGAGGAAACTTAGAGACGGTGGTGACAATCTGGTGGTACTATCGCATCCCAGAAACAAAGGAAGGCAACAGTTTAAAAAGGCAGAGGGGAGTGGTACCCAAAGGCACAGGAGAGGGTTTTGGCCCTAAGGGACAAGAGACCCAAGGACCATGGGATCTGGTGGCCAGCAGAGTCTTCCCTGACAACCCCATCTAAAGCACCTTCACCCCCATTCCGCTGGTACATCTTCTTTACTGTCTGCAAAGCACTGTCATTGGATAAAGTCATCGTGTTCATGTCTAGCTTGGTGAAAGTGGCTCAGTTGTGTCTGCCTCTTTGCAAGCCATGGAATTCTCCAGGCAAGAGTACTGGAGTGCCATGGAATAACAAAGCATCAGATGTGACTGAGCGACTAAGCATATCACAGGACCATCCAGGCTCCTCTGTTTGCCTGAATTCTCCAGGCAAAATTACTGCATTGGGTTGGGTTGCCATCCCTTTCTTCATGTCAGTGCTGTCTAAAAACCCAATATTTAAACTGTCACAAAGGAGCAAATGGTCGTTTTTAGAGGTTTAAAATCCTGCTATCCTGGAAAAACATAGTTTAAAACTTGGTAAACATGTGTTTGTCGTGGTTCCTTTCCTTCTAGGAACACCTTTCTTCCTTGTCCTCCTCTTGTTCCTTCCCGTCCCAGCCAGTTTCCTGCGCTGTCCAAGCACTGAGTAAATGCCCCGTGGATAAATACTACCCTCAATTTTGGAGCATCTAGTTTTTAATTAATTGTCTCACATTCACCTAAATGTCAAATGCATTGAAGTTTTCTTCTTTTCTCCGTCAGTGTTCCTCTGCTTTGGCCAAGCCCTTTGCTTGAGTCAACAAATGTCCCAAGGAAATAAAATAGCCAGTTACTCAGCTCGCTAGTTCACTGAACCAGTATTTCTTCTGAGACTTTTTGACACTTTTAAGTATATAAGTCTTTTTCCATTTACCTGTTTTTCACGTTTTGGGGATAGGAATATTGTCCTGCTATTAGCCATCACATTTTCCTCAGTAATGCAAGTAAACATTAAAAACATTTTTTTTTTTGATTTGGACAGACTTCTCATAGGTGTTTATTTCCTTTCATCAAATAAATTCTAATGATTGTTTAAAAAAGATAAAAACATTATGTTTTAATTACAATGATGTTAATGTGAAATGTCCCTGCTCAAGTTGATTTAATTTCTTATGGATTAAATCTAGTTGATTTAATTTTTATGGAATAAAAAACCAATTCAGGAGCTTCTCTGGTGGTCCAGTGGGTAAGGACACTGCCTTGCAGTGCAAGGGGCACCAGTTTGATCCCTGGCCTGGGAAGATCCCATGTGCTGTGGAGCAGCTCCATACTTCTCTTTCTCCTTACCTCCATACATATATTCAATTTGATTCAGGAGATGGAATTCTCCAGGCAAGAGTACTGGAGTGCCATGGAATAACAAAGCATCAGATGTGACTGAGCGACTAAGCATATCACAGGACCATCCAGGCTCCTCTGTTTGCCTGAATTCTCCAGGCAAAATTACTGCATTGGGTTGGGTTGCCATCCCTTTCTTCATGTCAGTGCTGTCTAAAAACCCAATATTTAAACTGTCACAAAGGAGCAAATGGTCGTTTTTAGAGGTTTAAAATCCTGCTATCCTGGAAAAACATAGTTTAAAACTTGGTAAACATGTGTTTGTCGTGGTTCCTTTCCTTCTAGGAACACCTTTCTTCCTTGTCCTCCTCTTGTTCCTTCCCGTCCCAGCCAGTTTCCTGCGCTGTCCAAGCACTGAGTAAATGCCCCGTGGATAAATACTACCCTCAATTTTGGAGCATCTAGTTTTTAATTAATTGTCTCACATTCACCTAAATGTCAAATGCATTGAAGTTTTCTTCTTTTCTCCGTCAGTGTTCCTCTGCTTTGGCCAAGCCCTTTGCTTGAGTCAACAAATGTCCCAAGGAAATAAAATAGCCAGTTACTCAGCTCGCTAGTTCACTGAACCAGTATTTCTTCTGAGACTTTTTGACACTTTTAAGTATATAAGTCTTTTTCCATTTACCTGTTTTTCACGTTTTGGGGATAGGAATATTGTCCTGCTATTAGCCATCACATTTTCCTCAGTAATGCAAGTAAACATTAAAAACATTTTTTTTTTTGATTTGGACAGACTTCTCATAGGTGTTTATTTCCTTTCATCAAATAAATTCTAATGATTGTTTAAAAAAAAAGATAAAAACATTATGTTTTTAATTACAATGATGTTAATGTGAAATGTCCCTGCTCAAGTTGATTTAATTTCTTATGGATTAAATCTAGTTGATTTAATTTTTATGGAATAAAAAACCAATTCAGGAGCTTCTCTGGTGGTCCAGTGGGTAAGGACACTGCCTTGCAGTGCAAGGGGCACCAGTTTGATCCCTGGCCTGGGAAGATCCCATGTGCTGTGGAGCAGCTCCATACTTCTCTTTCTCCTTACCTCCATACATATATTCAATTTGATTCAGGAGATGGCTACAGTTTAAAATGGCTGGACCGATGTGTCCAATTACCGAGCCGGAGCTCTGGAGCGCATGCGCCCAGAGCCGGTGCTCTGCGACAACAGAGGCCACTGCCATGGGAGGCCCACACGGGCCAAAGAACAAAGATGGATGAAAATAGAGAAATGAAAGACCAATAGAAATGGCCCACCCGCCCCCTCCTTCCCCAACCCACAGTCCCTGCAAAAAAAAAAAAAAAACAAAAACACAATTCAGACTGTCTTGATTATTCTTTCTATATAACATTTGGAATAAAAATTACTTAGAGAAAAAAATAGTACTAGAGCAGGTAGCCTTTCTTTTCAGCAGGGGATCTTCCCAACCCAGGGATTGAACCCAGGTCTCCTGCATCTAGTTTATGTAAAGTATGCTCTATGAAAAGAGTAACTTTTGTTTTGTTTACTCTCTTGTTATCAGCTCCCAGAACAGTGCCTGATAATCAATAAGGCAGGAATAAATACATAGATTTATCCAAAGTCACCCATCCAACAAATGGGAAAGCTCTGTTTTTTGTTTTTTGTTTAAGGAATAGTGCTATAAATGTGAACCTGGTTTGAATAATGACTTTAAAGATTACACAGTTTAAAAATGATCAAATTAGTCATAGAAGGTTACCTTTTAGAAGATAAAAGAAGGAAAGCATATGAGAAAAGGAAAGCATAGGAGAAAAGAAAAACTATGTATATAGCCATTTGTCTTTAATTAGAGATGAGAGACAATGCATAAATTGAAACCTGAACTTTCTATAAATAGAAATACTGAGAAGGAAATTTAGAACCTTAAATGCTTTTTTTTAATAATAAATAATCAAAAAATATGAAATAAGCATTAACTCAAATGAGGAAAAAGAATAACAAAATATGTTAGGAAAACCAGGAGGAAGGAAAGAAAAATTAAAGCAAATATTGCTGAATTTAAAAATAGGCATCTTGGGGCTTCCCTGGTGGTCCAGTGGATAAGGACACTGCCTTGCAGTGCAAGGGGCGTCAGTTTGATCCCTGACCTGGGAAGATCCCATGTGCCATGGAGCGTGCTGCTGGACCGATGTGTCCAACTACCGAGCCGGAGCTCTGGAGCACATGTACCCAAAGCCAGTGCTCTGCAACGAGAGAGACCACTGCAATGGGAGGCCCACACAGGCCAAAGAACAAGATAAATAAGTGAAAGACCAACAGAAGTGGCAAAAAAAAAATAGGCATCTTGGTAGATAAATTCATAGGGTCATTCTTTGAAAAACACTAGACAAAGAGGAAAAAGAATTATATATAGAATTGAACAAAGGAATACAACAAATGCACATTATAAGAAAGTCTTATATATAGCTAACTAAGCAAATGAGCTTGCTTTTCAGTGAAACAGATGATTTTCTAGTAAAAAAAAAAATTATGCATGAAACTAAAATTTATCTCAAGATAGCGGAAGACTTAAAAGGTCATAGTCAATGAAAGAATGGGAAAATGTGTACAAAATTATGTCCAGAGGTTTTTATGAATGAGTTCTTCCAAGTGATGGATAATTCTCATGCCATTTTTTTATTTTGGTAAAATATCACATAAGAGCAGCAAAGTTATCCACTAATAGATGTATATAAAACTTCTTTCTAGCTTTCCAGTACAGATAATAACCAGTTGTGATTGGGGGGGAAAAATTCTCATTCACGCTAGACACCAAAACTATGAAATAACTTGGAACAGAATGAACAGAAAATGTACAGGACTAATACAAATAAAACTAAGCTATATAGAGGGATGTGAAGAATAAAATGGAAAGACAAATATTCTATATTCCCTGAGGGGAATACTTAATGCTTAAAACGTGTTAATTCTTTAATCCATGAAATTAAGTACAAGTGTAGAAAATTTTCACTTTTTAACTTGAAAAGATTATTCTAAAATTAATCTGGAATAAGTGAAATAACCATTCTTTTAATTGAAAGGTGAAGAATGTTAGGGGAAATTTTATTACCAGGTAATTATTATTATAAACTTACAAGTTAAAACAATAGTTTACTGATGGAAGACTAGATAGGAATAGCAAACTTTATTGTTTAAGGAGAAAAGACAACCCTATGAATGGCACGGACCACATCTTGATGGAATTGTGCTTAGGTATACGATACTCTTGGCTTTTCTCAAGGCAAAGTGAGGTGAAGAGAAGAGAGATAGGGAAATTAACTACAGAGAATGAAGAGGAATATCTAAAAAGAGCCTTACTTCCTCTAGTCTAGGTGGTGTTTCCACTTCTCTCACCCACGAATAACCCATTAACCATTTGTGACACAGGTAACATCCTATATTCTCACTCAGGCCCAGGGACGGGGGGCAAGGGGGGACAAACAAATAGAAATAACCCTTGGGCCACTGTAGGAGTTCTTTTTTGGAGTTGCCCAAACTGATGGAATAGCAAATGAGTGGTGTCAGACTTCCAAACCCACGCTCAACCACAGTGCAATACTGCCTTCCTAAAATATACGTAGGTACATGCATTCATTTCTCTGAGAAAGAAATACATCAAAATATTAATAGCAGTTTTCTGTAGGTGATAGAATTATGGCATAATTGCTCTCTTTTTTTCTCTCTATACTTTTGAATTTTCCAAATATTCTACAGAGAACACACATTGTTTTTTATAATTAGACAGAAAGGACAATGCCTACTATTCTCAGAACCCAAACCTCCACTGCCCCTTCAGTGTGGGAATCCAGCCAAGACCTTATTCTTGGACAGCATCCGTAAAGCGGCCTCGGGAATGCTCTTTCGCACAGCGGCAAAGGCCATATATGAAATCCATGGAAAAATTCTCATTCACGCTAGACACCAAAACTATGAAATAACTTGGAACAAAATGAACAGAAAATGTACAGGACTAATACAAATAAAACTAAGCTATATAGAGGGATGTGAAGAATAAAATGGAAAGACAAATATTCTATATTCCCTGAGGGGAATACTTAATGCTTAAAACGTGTTAATTCTTTAATCCATGAAATTAAGTACAAGTGTAGAAAATTTTCACTTTTTAACTTGAAAAGATTATTCTAAAATTAATCTGGAATAAGTGAAATAACCATTCTTTTAATTGAAAGGTGAAGAATGTTAGGGGAAATTTTATTACCAGGTAATTATTATTATAAACTTACAAGTTAAAACAATAGTTTACTGATGGAAGACTAGATAGGAATAGCAAACTTTATTGTTTAAGGAGAAAAGACAACCCTATGAATGGCACGGACCACATCTTGATGGAATTGTGCTTAGGTATACGATACTCTTGGCTTTTCTCAAGGCAAAGTGAGGTGAAGAGAAGAGAGATAGGGAAATTAACTACAGAGAATGAAGAGGAATATCTAAAAAGAGCCTTACTTCCTCTAGTCTAGGTGGTGTTTCCACTTCTCTCACCCACGAATAACCCATTAACCATTTGTGACACAGGTAACATCCTATATTCTCACTCAGGCCCAGGGACGGGGGGCAAGGGGGGACAAACAAATAGAAATAACCCTTGGGCCACTGTAGGAGTTCTTTTTTGGAGTTGCCCAAACTGATGGAATAGCAAATGAGTGGTGTCAGACTTCCAAACCCACGCTCAACCACAGTGCAATACTGCCTTCCTAAAATATACGTAGGTACATGCATTCATTTCTCTGAGAAAGAAATACATCAAAATATTAATAGCAGTTTTCTGTAGGTGATAGAATTATGGCATAATTGCTCTCTTTTTTTCTCTCTATACTTTTTGAATTTTCCAAATATTCTACAGAGAACACACATTGTTTTTTATAATTAGACAGAAAGGACAATGCCTACTATTCTCAGAACCCAAACCTCCACTGCCCCTTCAGTGTGGGAATCCAGCCAAGACCTTATTCTTGGACAGCATCCGTAAAGCGGCCTCGGGAATGCTCTTTCGCACAGCGGCAAAGGCCTGTCATATATGGAAACCTTCCATGAGGGTGACCTCACCACTGGAACCCATTCAAATTAAACCTTGCTGCCAGGGCTAAGCAGAGATCTTTGGAGAAAACCTGGAGAGTGGCGAGCCCAGAAGGAAGTGACCTGAAGAAGACCACCTCTGGGCTTTGGCCTGAAGGACTCCGGTGTACCCATCTGGGCTTATGAGCAGAGCCACTGTGTGCTCAGCTTTTAGGAAAGGATTCCTCTCCCCCACTCACCCTCCTCCACAGTGGCCCAAGGTTATCTCTTTTGTCCTGGGCCTGAGTGAGACTAGAGGATGTCACTTGTGTTGGACCAATAATGGATCACTATAGGTAAAAGAAGTGGAAATATCACTAGACTAAAGGAAGTAAGGTTGCACTTAAATATTCCTCAGTCATTCTCTGTAGTTAGCTTCCCAACCCCCCTGTCTCCTCCCTTTGCCTTAAAAAAAAAAAAAATCACATCAAAGCAAAATTCCATCAAGTTGTAGTTCATGCCACCTACAGCATTGACCCCCTTGCCACCTTGAACAACTCTTAACACCCCTGCCTGCCATGCTTAAACATCTGTGTCTGGAACTTCTTTCAGCTGGCTTAGTATTCTATACCTTTCAATGGCCCAGGAGTTTTGAATTATTTTGGTTGAACCACAGGAGACTCAGGGTAAGTTTACACAAATATTTCAGTTCCCAGTCCCAGTGTTGCTCTGTAAGCACAAGGCTTTTGATATGGCCCTTGGAGCTTCAACATGGCCTTGGCAGAGACATATAATGTCAACAGAATCCTGAGTTGGTTTAAATTCTTTTCACTGCACTGACAGAAAATTCAGTTCAAACTTGTATTCAGGCACAGCTGAATCCAGTGCCCATGGTTATCAAGACTCGTTTTGGGGCCCTGGTGGTCCAGTGGATAAGGACACTACCTTGCACTACAAGGGGCTCCAGTTCGATCCCTGGCCCGGGAAGATCCCACGTACCACGGAATGGCTGGACCCGTGTGTCTAATTACAAGTCAGTGCTCCAGAGCACGTGCACCCAGAGCTGTTGCTCGGTGCCCTACAGTGAGAGAGGCCACTGCAATGGGAGGCCCACACATGCCAAAGAATAAAAAGATGGATGAAAATAAATATAATATAAAATAAAAGAGGCATGATAGAGAAAAAAAAAAAAAAAAGCTATAACATCCACAATAAATGCCTGGGAGATAAAGCTAGAACACCATCATTACTATGGGCACAATGACCCAAGGTGAGCAAGCTAACAAAATGCAAATAGAAATACCAGGTGTTCTTGGGTTTATATAATAGCAGCTTGACTATGGGGTAGTAACCCTTTCACTCCCCAAAAGGTGTGCCATGAGTCATTTATTTAATTTGCATTTATTGAGCATCTACTGTGTGCAGAGCACTTTTCAAAATACACAGGAAATAAATGTTATACTCTGTCTTTAGGGAGAAAATAATGGAGTAAGATAAAGAAACCTGGTTGCTGCTTAGTTGCTCAGTCATGTCCTACTTTTTTGTGACCCTATGCTCTATAGCCCCCCCAACTCCTCTGTTCATGGTATTTCTCAGGCAAAAATACTGGAGTGGGTTGCCATTTCCTTCTCCCGAACCCAGGGATTGTACCCACACCTTCTGCATTGGCAGGTGGATATTTTACCACTGAGACACCTGGGAAGGACTAAAGAACCTATATGCCCATGAAATAAATTTCTTCATAATTGGTGATTATACGCAGAATGAACACCAACTCTCCACATGAGTACTGAGGGAACCCAAGGGAGGGAGAAATGAATGTTTTCATCTTATTTATACTCCACTCTTACATATTCTATAATTTTTTTATGCCACTTTGAATTCTTTCAACAAATAGTTACTACTAGTGCCAAGCCCCATGCTAGACTCTGAATTTTTCAAGATATGTAAAGTACTACAAAGAGAAACTGAACGGAATGTAGAGGCAAGGGAATACAGAATACAAGGATACAACAAAGTAGGTACAGTAATAGAGCGAAAAAGTAGACCACGGTCACTTACATTCCCATGTACAGACCACATGATGTGTGATGTCATGAATATTAGAAACATGTGCCTAATAAACCCAAACAGCACATAGAGGGTAATGCTTTTTCATATAAAAGTTGGCATCTCACTAAAGCACAAGAGGCAGTAAAAGTAATTCTCCCAGAACGTGGGGAGTGGAAGCAGACTGTGTAGTTCAGCTCAGATACCTAGTCTGTTAATCTGATTTAACCTTCGGATGTATTTTGTCATATTTGAGAGCTCAGATGGACCCAAAGATTTTAAACAACTCCAAGTTTCTCTTTGATGACATTTCAATAAATATTTGGTGTCCGTGAACTTGGAATTCTAGTATTTGGCAAGTATCTGGAATATAGCTATCATTCTTTACTGGTGTCAAAGTAGGATCTGAAGCTCTTGACTTTCAAAAGGTTTTTGTTTTAACACAGCTCACTGAGACAGAGTGAGAGAGCTCTTGGCCCACTAAATCCATAGACTCCTGTATTACAGCAGAAAAGGGACTGGCCGTGGCCACAAAGGGGTACACATAAACCTACAGCAAATTTGGGGAATCAGATTTTTGGGTAATGTGGTTGTCTCCTCATTTATGAACTTGGGAATAACATGGGACTACCTTCCTAGGTAATGACTTTATTGCTAGAGATTTTGAACTGTAGCCCTTCTCTGTTTTAATTAACAAAGACTGTTGCATATACAGACCACTCTTTGTCCAAAAAATATGAAACCATCTCATCACAGTAAAAAAAGAATATCTCCTTTTCTCTTTGTTTATAGCAAGGGACTGTACAACTAACTCATCCAAAGATAGTATCAGGGTTTTTTTTTTTAATGAGTGGAAAAGTACTGGTGTCAGAACTGGATCAGCCCTTGGGAAAGTTGTTCCCCTCATTCTGGCCCATGAAGTAGACTAGCAGTACCAGATCAATTTGTCCATGGCCCGGGCTGAGTAAAGGTCAATAAAAGTTGCAGACAGTTTGATATTATTATTGCCACTGTAGGGCAAACATTATAGCAGTGACCTGTGGTGGAACTGTTGTTTAAAAACCATCTGCTCCCATGTCAAATGCTGATCTGAGAATCCTGGATTTGCATGAATTGTTAACAAGGTAGCATAGCATTTGGGTAGACAGACCAATACAAAGATAGACTTTTAATTTAAGTTGGGGAGGGGCACAAATTATCCTTATTTAAGAAAAATAGGCTAGACTCTGGATCTATCCAAACAGAACTAAATCCAAAAAATAAAATAATAAACAATAGACACATTTCATAGATGAAGCTGGGGATTAGAACCCATCATTCAAAAGAAGTATTAAAATTCAAGAGGTAGGCTTCCCTGGTGGTCCAAAATTAGAAATCAAGTTTCTCTTTGATGACATTTCAATAAATATTTGGTGTCCGTGAACTTGGAATTCTAGTATTTGGCAAGTATCTGGAATATAGCTATCATTCTTTACTGGTGTCAAAGTAGGATCTGAAGCTCTTGACTTTCAAAAGGTTTTTGTTTTAACACAGCTCACTGAGACAGAGTGAGAGAGCTCTTGGCCCACTAAATCCATAGACTCCTGTATTACAGCAGAAAAGGGACTGGCCGTGGCCACAAAGGGGTACACATAAACCTACAGCAAATTTGGGGAATCAGATTTTTGGGTAATGTGGTTGTCTCCTCATTTATGAACTTGGGAATAACATGGGACTACCTTCCTAGGTAATGACTTTATTGCTAGAGATTTTGAACTGTAGCCCTTCTCTGTTTTAATTAACAAAGACTGTTGCATATACAGACCACTCTTTGTCCAAAAAATATGAAACCATCTCATCACAGTAAAAAAAGAATATCTCCTTTTCTCTTTGTTTATAGCAAGGGACTGTACAACTAACTCATCCAAAGATAGTATCAGGGTTTTTTTTTTTAATGAGTGGAAAAGTACTGGTGTCAGAACTGGATCAGCCCTTGGGAAAGTTGTTCCCCTCATTCTGGCCCATGAAGTAGACTAGCAGTACCAGATCAATTTGTCCATGGCCCGGGCTGAGTAAAGGTCAATAAAAGTTGCAGACAGTTTGATATTATTATTGCCACTGTAGGGCAAACATTATAGCAGTGACCTGTGGTGGAACTGTTGTTTAAAAACCATCTGCTCCCATGTCAAATGCTGATCTGAGAATCCTGGATTTGCATGAATTGTTAACAAGGTAGCATAGCATTTGGGTAGACAGACCAATACAAAGATAGACTTTTAATTTAAGTTGGGGAGGGGCACAAATTATCCTTATTTAAGAAAAATAGGCTAGACTCTGGATCTATCCAAACAGAACTAAATCCAAAAAATAAAATAATAAACAATAGACACATTTCATAGATGAAGCTGGGGATTAGAACCCATCATTCAAAAGAAGCATTAAAAATTCAAGAGGTAGGCTTCCCTGGTGGTCCAGTGGGTAGAGAGTCTGCCTTGCAGTGCAAGGGGCACCAGTTTGATCCCTGGCCCGGGAAGATCCCACATGCCATGGAGCGGCTGGACCAGTGTGTCCAATTATGAGCTAGCGCTCTGGAGCACACGTGCCCAGAGCTGGTGCTCTGCAGTGAGAGAGGCCATTGCAATGGGAGACCCACACATGCCAAAGAATAAAAAGATCTATGAAAATAAATATAAATAAAAGAGGCATGATGGAGAAAGAAAAAAAGTTCAAAAAAAAATATCAAGAGGCAAAAAGCCCCCATGGATGCTTTACTTAGCTCAAGTAGCTCAAGTTGTAAAATTGGGCAATGACAGCCCATAACTGGGCCCGAATCAGGGACTGACCTCATGTTTATAAAAACTCGGGGCTGTTAACCACACGGTCAGAGAGAGCTGGAGGAAGTGAACTTCCTAGGTGTTATTCAGTATTTGGTCCCACACAAGCTCACTTTCCAAGATAACCACTCAAAAAACCTTTTCTAGAGTTTGCACTTATTGCCAGATTCCATACTCAGCACAAGATAACACATTTTCCCGGTTTTATTGAGATATAGTTGAGGTACAGCCTTGTATAAGCTTAAGGTGTATGCCTTAATGATTTGACTTATGTATATGAAGTGACGACCACAATAGGTTAAGGGAACATCTATCATTTCACATAACTATAGCATTAAAGAAATAGAAAAAGACAGTTAAAAGAGCTCACTTGGGAGATTCGATGTTCTTGCCACGGGCTTCCCGTGGTGGAACTGTTGTTTAAACCATCTGCTCCCATGTCAAATGCTGATCTGAGAATCCTGGATTTGCATGAATTGTTAACAAGGTAGCATAGCATTTGGGTAGACAGACCAATACAAAGATAGACTTTTAATTTAAGTTGGGGAGGGGCACAAATTATCCTTATTTAAGAAAAATAGGCTAGACTCTGGATCTATCCAAACAGAACTAAATCCAAAAAAATAAAATAATAAACAATAGACACATTTCATAGATGAAGCTGGGGATTAGAACCCATCATTCAAAAGAAGCATTAAAAATTCAAGAGGTAGGCTTCCCTGGTGGTCCAGTGGGTAGAGAGTCTGCCTTGCAGTGCAAGGGGCACCAGTTTGATCCCTGGCCCGGGAAGATCCCACATGCCATGGAGCGGCTGGACCAGTGTGTCCAATTATGAGCTAGCGCTCTGGAGCACACGTGCCCAGAGCTGGTGCTCTGCAGTGAGAGAGGCCATTGCAATGGGAGACCCACACATGCCAAAGAATAAAAAGATCTATGAAAATAAATATAAATAAAAGAGGCATGATGGAGAAAGAAAAAAAGTTCAAAAAAAAATATCAAGAGGCAAAAAGCCCCCATGGATGCTTTACTTAGCTCAAGTAGCTCAAGTTGAAAAATTTGGGGCAATGACAGCCCATAACTGGGCCCGAATCAGGGACTGACCTCATGTTTATAAAAACTCGGGGCTGTTAACCACACGGTCAGAGAGAGCTGGAGGAAGTGAACTTCCTAGGTGTTATTCAGTATTTGGTCCCACACAAGCTCACTTTCCAAGATAACCACTCAAAAAACCTTTTCTAGAGTTTGCACTTATTGCCAGATTCCATACTCAGCACAAGATAACACATTTTCCCGGTTTTATTGAGATATAGTTGAGGTACAGCCTTGTATAAGCTTAAGGTGTATGCCTTAATGATTTGACTTATGTATATGAAGTGACGACCACAATAGGTTAAGGGAACATCTATCATTTCACATAACTATAGCATTAAAGAAATAGAAAAAGACAGTTAAAAGAGCTCACTTGGGAGAGTGTTAGACTGAAGAAATGGAAAAAGATTTTTCCCTTGTGTTGAGAAGCCTTAAGAATTCCTTCAGAGAGTTGTTATTCTCAGCAACTTTCACTTGTAACATAGAACAGTGTTAATTATCCTTCTCATGTTGCACATTACCTCTGTAGTATTTATAACTGAAAGTCTGTACCTTTTGATCACCATCATTCAGTCCCTGCCCTCTTCCACACCATGCGTCTAAACTCTTTTTCTACAAGTTTGTTCCTTTTCTTACTATTGAAGAATAACTGATCTACAACACAATGTTAGTTCCTGGTGTAACCTAGTAATTTGATACACATTTCAAGATGACCACTCTATTAAGTCTAGTTGTCATCTGGCATCATAGAGAAATATTACATATTATTAACTGTATTCCCTACACTGTGCATCTCACACCTGTGACTCATTTATTTGGTAACTGAAAGTTTATATCTCCTTCTCTTCCTCATCTATTTTCTCTTCTCCTCCAAAGTAAAATATTCTTAAGACAGAGAAAAATGTATCCTAAACCTTTACTTTTATGAGGCCCTAAGTAGCCTCTTATTATTTTAGTTTTTTGCAACTTCTTCATTTAACTTGTTAAAAGTTATTTTGGGGCTTCTCTGGTGGTCCAGTGGGTAGATAGTCTGCCTTGCAGTGCAAGGGGTGCCATTTTGATCCCTGCCATGGGAAGATCCCATGTGCTGCGGAGCAGCTGGGCCGTGAGTCCAATTATGAGCCGGCACTCTGCAAGAAGAAAGGCCACTGCAATGGGAGGCCCACACAGGCCAAAGAATAAAGATGGATGAAAAATAAACAATGACTTAAAGGCAAAGAAAAAAAAAAAAGTTATTTTGGCTACTCAGAAGTATTTTGAAAATAAGAACTGATTCTAAAAACCTCCCTTTCAGAACACTACTGGTTCTCAGCTAATATCAAATTGCAAATATATTTTTTCCCCTCAGCACATTGAGATATAGTTGAGGTACAGCCTTGTATAAGCTTAAGGTGTATGCCTTAATGATTTGACTTATGTATATGAAGTGACGACCACAATAGGTTAAGGGAACATCTATCATTTCACATAACTATAGCATTAAAGAAATAGAAAAAGACAGTTAAAAGAGCTCACTTGGGAGAGTGTTAGACTGAAGAAATGGAAAAAGATTTTTCCCTTGTGTTGAGAAGCCTTAAGAATTCCTTCAGAGAGTTGTTATTCTCAGCAACTTTCACTTGTAACATAGAACAGTGTTAATTATCCTTCTCATGTTGCACATTACCTCTGTAGTATTTATAACTGAAAGTCTGTACCTTTTGATCACCATCATTCAGTCCCTGCCCTCTTCCACACCATGCGTCTAAACTCTTTTTCTACAAGTTTGTTCCTTTTCTTACTATTGAAGAATAACTGATCTACAACACAATGTTAGTTCCTGGTGTAACCTAGTAATTTGATACACATTTCAAGATGACCACTCTATTAAGTCTAGTTGTCATCTGGCATCATAGAGAAATATTACATATTATTAACTGTATTCCCTACACTGTGCATCTCACACCTGTGACTCATTTATTTGGTAACTGAAAGTTTATATCTCCTTCTCTTCCTCATCTATTTTTCTCTTCTCCTCCAAAGTAAAATATTCTTAAGACAGAGAAAAATGTATCCTAAACCTTTACTTTTATGAGGCCCTAAGTAGCCTCTTATTATTTTAGTTTTTTGCAACTTCTTCATTTAACTTGTTAAAAGTTATTTTGGGGCTTCTCTGGTGGTCCAGTGGGTAGATAGTCTGCCTTGCAGTGCAAGGGGTGCCATTTTGATCCCTGCCATGGGAAGATCCCATGTGCTGCGGAGCAGCTGGGCCGGTGAGTCCAATTATGAGCCGGCACTCTGCAAGAAGAAAGGCCACTGCAATGGGAGGCCCACACAGGCCAAAGAATAAAGATGGATGAAAAATAAACAATGACTTAAAGGCAAAAAAAAATAAGTATCAGTTTAAAAAAAAAAAAAGTTATTTTGGCTACTCAGAAGTATTTTGAAAATAAGAACTGATTCTAAAAACCTCCCTTTCAGAACACTACTGGTTCTCAGCTAATATCAAATTGCAAATATATTTTTTCCCCTCAGCACTAGATGAGGGCGTAATAGTAAGGTGAAGAGTGGCCTTCAAAGCTAGACTGACTGAGGGTGGATTCCTGGCTTCCTCTCTTGTTCATTATGTTACCTCAATTAGTGCCTGACAGCTTCAAAGTCCTCAACTCTATAAAATGTAGAAAATATCACATTTAGAGAAGGGATTGCTTACACAGGGCCTGGTATAGTTTGTAGACCAGACTCAATAAATGGCAGTTATCAATAATAGCAACAATAATAATAATAACAAATAATAATGAGACCCAATGCCAATAGTTTGCTCCAAATTATCCTCTGGGGACTTCGATCTTCCACGGTAACATTCTGGCCTTCTCAGAGAGGTGGGCAGAGGATCCTAACAGGATCCTCCTAACAGAGGATCCCAGGCTCACCTGCATCCCTCTATGCTGAGGCCTATCCCAGGGAAACTATATCCCATAACCACACAATGTAGTGGTGTGGGAGGGGGTGACTATTATTTAAAAGCCACTCTTCTGAGTGGGCTGGCCTGAAGTGGCAGGTAGAGCTTTACTTTTAAAGAATCAGCCAGCCAGGAGGCTACCGTCTACTTCTAAAGCCCTTCAATCGCCTTTCCCTTATCCCTGCCCTCTGGCTTCTCCTGTCTCCCAGGCTCAAAATAGTGACCTGGGCACTATGCCACTAGAGCTTGCCGGGAAGGACACATGCAGGAGTGGCGAGCAAACTGCCTGAAAATAAGTAAGGGAAGGAATGAGGATCCTGGGGCACCTTCCAGACCAGCCCAAGGCTCAGGGCTCCTAGAAAGTGGAGAGGAGGGGCGTGGTCTGTTCTAGCTCCTCCAGCCTTGGGACTGTCCCTGGGGGCTGGCAGGAAGGGGTCTGCCTCTTTTTACTTAGTTGGCTGGGAGGTTTCCCAGTTCTTTCTTTGGCTGTCACTGCTCCATTCAGCACTGACTGTCTTTCTCACAGTGGTCGGTCACACGTGGGCTTTCAGCAGACTCTGTGCAAACCACGCCCCTCACCTAAAGGTCACCCTTCCTTGATCTGGGAAATCTTGTCTAGATCAAATGCTTTCCCCCTCCCTTAGCCCCACCCTAAGGATACACTCTCCAGGGGAGGGCTCACAGCCTTTCTCTTGGCTTAGATATTGGCAAGGAGGCTAAAGCCCAACCACCTTCCCTGTGCCCATTGAACCCAAGAACTTCTCAGATGGGGGTGTCCAGTCTGGTCCGCAGACTTCCCCACTATCTGCCCTGTCGCGTTGTCTTCCCCCAAACCCTACTCCGTGGGCTCAGAACAGATCAATACAGCCTCTGCAGTTGCAGACACCTAAAAGGAGAGTGAGAATTACTGTGGGTACCAGACCTGCTAAATGGTCCTCTTGGAAACCCCCTTACTCAGCAGGGAATTACTAGCAGCCCTCCCCTCCGCACTGAGAAAGAGAAGCACTCCCTCTCCCCAGCACTACTCTCCCTCCAAGGCTGAGGGCTCCCACTGGGAAGACTCAATCTACTCTCTCTAGCTTTCTCATATAGGTGTGTGGAGGCTCCAAGCAGGGGGCAGGGACGCTGCTCCCAGAAAGTAGGTGGCTGAGCTGCCTCTCCATAAGCCCTGGGGGACAGGCTGGGCTCTGTTTTGGAGCCATTTCCTGTAGCTTGTTGTTTCCAGTTGGGGCCATAGCTATGGGTCAAGGAAACAAAAATGTTTACTCAACATTCTGTGCATAGATATGAGTTAATTATGTTGTTCAAATCCTCTAAAGCCTTCCTGATTTTTTTTTTTGTCTCCTTGTTCAATCAGTTACTGAGAATTTTCTCAGTGTTAGAAATCTCCCAGTGTGATTGAAAATTTGTCTTTCTCCTTTTCGTTTGATTAAATTTTGCATTTTGTGTGTGTACGTGTGTGTGTGTGTGTTAGGTCCATATAACTGTGGAATTGTTATATTCTCTGGTGCATCGACCCTTTTTTGTTATAAAATGTTTCTTTATCTTTAGGACTGCTCCTTGCCTTAATGCTCCTCTGATGTTAGTGTAACTTTCTTTTGATTAGTGTTTCTTTCAATTTTATTGAACTCTTACATTTAAGGCATATCTCTTACAAACAGTATTGATTATAGTTGATTTATTAATATCATCAAAATACAATCAAATAATTTTTATCTTTACATACGAATATTTACTCAATTTAAATTTAACATAATTACTGATATGTTTGGGCATAAAGTTACCATCCTACAATTTGTTTTCTGATTTTTTCCCACCTAGTTTTTCTTTTTCTGTCCTTTCTTGATTTCCTTTGAATTAATGGAGTATCTTCTATTATTCTAGTTATTTTCTCTTCTTTTAGCTTATTAGTTATACATTCTTTTTCTTTTAGAGATTACCCCAACACAATGAAAGAAACTTAGAACACTTCAACTCCATTTATCTCCTCCTGACTTTAATACTGTTCTTGTATATTATAATTCCACATGTATTTTCAAGCTCACAAGACATTGTTACCTTTGCTTTGTATAGTTAATCTTCATGCATATTTATACAACGGACAGAGGAGCCTGGTGGGCTACAGTCCATGAAGTTGCAAATTGTCAGACACGACTGAGCGACTAAAACCAACTAACCCTTTTCATTGTTCTCTATGCCTTCCTGAATTTATGTGCTTCCTACTGAGATAATTTTCCTTCTGCCGGAGGAATTCTCCTTAAAGCAATTATCTCAGTGTTATGCATCTCTGAAAATGTCTTTGTTTTTTGCCTTTGTTTTCTGAGATATTTTAAGATTATATAATTATAAATTGCATATATTCAGCATTTTGAGGATGTCACGCTATTGTGAAGTCAGCTGTTTTATTGCTATTCTTTTGAAGGTATCATATTTCACCCAATTGCTTTTAAATTGTTCTCTTTATCTTAGCTCCCGCCCTCCACTAGCAAACCGTCAGTTCCACTATGATGTACCTAGGAATGCTTTTCTTTGTATTTATCCTACTTGGGATACAGAGTACTTCTTGAATCTGTAGCTAAATGTATTTCACTTGCTGTGGAAATTTCTTGGCCATTATTATTTTTCAAACAATCTTGTCTCGTTCTTTCTCTCTTCTCCTTCTAGGATTGCAATTAGATATGTTAAACCTTTTCACCAGAGCCAGATTTTTTTTTTTGTATTTTTCCTATTTATTGAAATATAGATCATTGGTGATCTGTTTCTGTTGTTTGCTTTTTCTCTTTCAGTCCTATTTCCTGGTATTCCTGATCATTTTTAAATTGAATGCCAGATACTGTGGATAAATATTTAATAGTCTTTAATAGTATTATCTTCCTCTAGGGGGAATTGACTCTGAATTTTTGCAGGGAATTAGAATTTACCTTATTCTAATCTGGAATAGAACTCATTATAAACTGAGTTCAGTCTTTGTCAGGCCTAGTCTATTTCTGGTTTGCCCTTATTCCCTAAAACATAGTTTTTTTTTATGGGACTAGTATTAGCTAGGGTTGTCCAAAGAAATAGAATCAAAAGAGAGAGTGTGTGAGTGTATACACACAGCCAGCAGATTGCAGACCCAAGGAAGAACTGCACTTGTCTCCAAAGGTTGTCAGCTGACAGAATCTCTTCTTTCAGGAAGATCGGTCTTTTTCTATTGACACTACCTACTGATAGGATGAGACCCGCCCACACTGTGGAGGATAATCAAAGTTTACTGATTGAAATGTTAATCTCATTTCTAAAAAATGCCTTCACAGAAATACCTCAATTAATATTTGACCAAATATCTGGGTACTGTGGCCCAGCCAATGTTTCTTGCCGGAGGAATTCTCCTTAAAGCAATTATCTCAGTGTTATGCATCTCTGAAAATGTCTTTGTTTTTTGCCTTTGTTTTCTGAGATATTTTAAGATTATATAATTATAAATTGCATATATTCAGCATTTTGAGGATGTCACGCTATTGTGAAGTCAGCTGTTTTATTGCTATTCTTTTGAAGGTATCATATTTCACCCAATTGCTTTTAAATTGTTCTCTTTATCTTAGCTCCCGCCCTCCACTAGCAAACCGTCAGTTCCACTATGATGTACCTAGGAATGCTTTTCTTTGTATTTATCCTACTTGGGATACAGAGTACTTCTTGAATCTGTAGCTAAATGTATTTCACTTGCTGTGGAAATTTCTTGGCCATTATTATTTTTCAAACAATCTTGTCTCGTTCTTTCTCTCTTCTCCTTCTAGGATTGCAATTAGATATGTTAAACCTTTTCACCAGAGCCAGATTTTTTTTTTTGTATTTTTCCTATTTATTGAAATATAGATCATTGGTGATCTGTTTCTGTTGTTTGCTTTTTCTCTTTCAGTCCTATTTCCTGGTATTCCTGATCATTTTTAAATTGAATGCCAGATACTGTGGATAAATATTTAATAGTCTTTAATAGTATTATCTTCCTCTAGGGGGAATTGACTCTGAATTTTTGCAGGGAATTAGAATTTACCTTATTCTAATCTGGAATAGAACTCATTATAAACTGAGTTCAGTCTTTGTCAGGCCTAGTCTATTTCTGGTTTGCCCTTATTCCCTAAAACATAGTTTTTTTTTATGGGACTAGTATTAGCTAGGGTTGTCCAAAGAAATAGAATCAAAAGAGAGAGTGTGTGAGTGTATACACACAGCCAGCAGATTGCAGACCCAAGGAAGAACTGCACTTGTCTCCAAAGGTTGTCAGCTGACAGAATCTCTTCTTTCAGGAAGATCGGTCTTTTTCTATTGACACTACCTACTGATAGGATGAGACCCGCCCACACTGTGGAGGATAATCAAAGTTTACTGATTGAAATGTTAATCTCATTTCTAAAAAATGCCTTCACAGAAATACCTCAATTAATATTTGACCAAATATCTGGGTACTGTGGCCCAGCCAAGTTAACACATAAAATTAACCATCACAGGTGCCGGTGGAGAGCCTGGAGTGTTTGGCAGTGCCCTTTCTCCACAATGGGCTGTGAACTCCAGTGTTTTTCTCCCTTGCATCCTAAGTGTGTCAAAAATGCTGATAAACTTCTTTTCTCTTAGTTAACTGCTTCTTACTCAACTTCTTGGCCTCTGCGATAGGGAGCATGGGTTCAGTCCTTGTTCAAGTAACTAAAATCCTGCATGCCGCTCAGAGAGGCCAAAAAAATCAATAAATAAAATTTAAAAAAATAAATGTATATGTCAGTTCAATGTAACCAATTAGGATCTCAACTTTTTCAGAGGATGTAGGGAGAGAATTTCACAATATGATTGTCAAGATTTTCTGGAGAATAAATGAGCAATAATAATTGAAAGAAACAATGCAATATTTACTATAGGAAATACTAAAACTTAGAGCTATATTTAAAATGCTGGGATACTGGTGGAGAAATGGGCAAGTAAAGCAAGAGAGTAGAATACAGAAAGAATATCTTAACTCATGGAGATGGTGTTGACTAGTTTATTAATGACGTTGACTAGTTAAAAAATAATGCTGGGTAATAGCCTTGAAGGAACAGAGAAGACAGGGGAGTTTGAAACCTGTCTCCTGTTTACAATTAGAATAGGTTTCAGCTGGATTAAATGAAGATTTCAATATAAATGAAATGACAAAAGTGCCAGAATAAAACATAGGTCAGTATTTATACGATTATATGTAGAAGAATGGGCTTCCCAGGTGGTGCTAGGGGTAAAGAACTCACCTGCCAATTCAGGAGACACAGAGACATGGGTTCAATCCCTGGGCTGGGGAGATCTCCTAGAGGAGGAAATGGCAACCCACTCCAGTATTCTTGCTTGGAGAATCCCAGGGACAGAAGCCTGGCAGGCTGCAGAGGGTCACAAAGAATCAGACATGACTGAAGCAACTGAGCATTCTTGCACAGGAATTTTTTTAAAAAATATGGTCCAAAGATATAAACTGTGAAGGATGAACTTTTGCTACATCAAAAGTTAAAGCTTTATCAGAGTTTGGGAGAATTATCAACTGGGGGAGGTTACATAGAAACCTGATATGGGCAGTGATTATGTAGGTATAAAGGTTCATTAATGTGTGTGCTCAGTAGAAGCACACACATTAATTAATTAACTTCTTAAATAGTAAAGAATTATTACAAATCAATAAGAAAAGATTAGGCAAACTAGTAAAAATGCAAAAAACTCCAACAGGCAACTTGCAAAAAAAGAAATACAAATTGGCAATATGCGCAAATAAGAAAATATGCATAACTCACTAATAACAAAGTAAATGCAAATTTAAACCCAGTACAGCAACGTTTCTCACCTACTAGATTGTGAAGACTAAAAGGTTTGATGCTCCACACTGAAGAAAGAGGTGGCAGGCATCCATGCTAACAACAGTGGTAGGGAGAGAATTTCACAATATGATTGTCAAGATTTTCTGGAGAATAAATGAGCAATAATAATTGAAAGAAACAATGCAATATTTACTATAGGAAATACTAAAACTTAGAGCTATATTTAAAATGCTGGGATACTGGTGGAGAAATGGGCAAGTAAAGCAAGAGAGTAGAATACAGAAAGAATATCTTAACTCATGGAGATGGTGTTGACTAGTTTATTAATGACGTTGACTAGTTAAAAAATAATGCTGGGTAATAGCCTTGAAGGAACAGAGAAGACAGGGGAGTTTGAAACCTGTCTCCTGTTTACAATTAGAATAGGTTTCAGCTGGATTAAATGAAGATTTCAATATAAATGAAATGACAAAAGTGCCAGAATAAAACATAGGTCAGTATTTATACGATTATATGTAGAAGAATGGGCTTCCCAGGTGGTGCTAGGGGTAAAGAACTCACCTGCCAATTCAGGAGACACAGAGACATGGGTTCAATCCCTGGGCTGGGGAGATCTCCTAGAGGAGGAAATGGCAAACCACTCCAGTATTCTTGCCTGGAGAAACCCATGGACAGTCTGGCAGGCTATAGGGCCACAAAGAATCAGACATGACTGAAGCAACTGAGCATTCTTGCACAGGAATTTTTTTAAAAAATATGGTCCAAAGATATAAACTGTGAAGGATGAACTTTTGCTACATCAAAAGTTAAAGCTTTATCAGAGTTTGGGAGAATTATCAACTGGGGGAGGTTACATAGAAACCTGATATGGGCAGTGATTATGTAGGTATAAAGGTTCATTAATGTGTGTGCTCAGTAGAAGCACACACATTAATTAATTAACTTCTTAAATAGTAAAGAATTATTACAAATCAATAAGAAAAGATTAGGCAAACTAGTAAAAATGCAAAAAACTCCAACAGGCAACTTGCAAAAAAAGAAATACAAATTGGCAATATGCGCAAATAAGAAAATATGCATAACTCACTAATAACAAAGTAAATGCAAATTTAAACCCAGTACAGCAACGTTTCTCACCTACTAGATTGTGAAGACTAAAAGGTTTGATGCTCCACACTGAAGAAAGAGGTGGCAGGCATCCATGCTAAAAACAGTGCTCACACCAAAAATATTAAACCCAGACAGACTACACAGGGACACTCCCACATAAAAATAGCCCTTCAAGACCACAAGAGATAATTGTTTCCCCTAAGCTCATAGAATAAGAGATATACAAGGAAAATGAAGAAGCAGAGGAACCACTCACAATTAAAAAATCAAGAGAATTTCCCTGCATGAGCAGATAATGAAGCAGACCTCTTTGGTCTAATAGACACAGAGTTCAAAAAGGAGATAATAAAAATACTGAAGGAATAAAGAAAAGTTATCAACAGAAATGCAGATTACTGTGAAAAAAGAGCTAAAAGCTGTAAAGAGAAACCAAGGAAAATTCATTTGTCAAGACAAAAGCTGAGCTAAAGGCCACAAATAGCAGACTGAATAATGCAGGAGAATGAATAAGTGATCTAGAAGACAGAATAATGGAAATCAACCAGCCAGAATAGAAAGACAAAAAAAAAAAAAAATGAAAGAGGTATAAGAGTCCTGTGGGATACTATGAAGTATGACAATCTACACATAATAGGGATCCCAGAGGAGAAAAAAGAAAAAGGATCAAAATGTATTTGAAGGAATTATGGGCTGAAAACTTCCCAAACCTAAAAAAGGAAACAAATATCCAGGTTTAGAAGCACAGAAGGTGCCAAACAAGATGAATCCAAACAAGCCTACACCAAATTATAATTGCAAAAGTTAAAGAGAGGATTCAAAAGACAGCAAGAGAAAAACCAACAGTTAATTACAAGGGAATCCCCATAAAGCTATCAGCTGATTTCTCTTCAGAAATGTTGCAGATCAAAGGTAGATATATTCAAAGTCCTGAGAAGAATCTAGGATAATCTACCCAGCAAGAGTATCACTTAGGATAGAAGGAGAGAGAAAGAATTTCTAAGACAAGCAAAGAACATGCCTGCCAATGCAGGTTAGACATAAGAGATGAGGGTTCAATCTCTGGGTCGGGAAGGTGCCCTGGAGCCTCCTTCTGGAGCACAGAAACCCACTCCAGTATTCTTGCCTGAAGAATTCCTTGATCAGAGTGAAAGGGTTTTACCTCGATTTGAGACTTAAACCCAGGGCCCAGACCTGATCGAGCCCTGCTTGGGACTTGAACCCATGTGGCTGGAGCTCGAATTCCGGCCAAAACCCTATTTGGGACTCGAACCTACAATCCCTGGCTTAGGACTTAAACCCAGCCAGAACTCTGTTTGGGACTTGAACCCACACTGCTGGGACTCGAACCCAGCCAAAATCCTGTTTGGGACTTGTACCCACGTGACTGGGGCCTGAACCTAACAAAAACCAGTTTGGGACTCGAACCCTCATGGCTAAGGCTCAACCCCAGCCAAAACCCCTGCTTGGGGTAGTCAGGACTCCATCCTGGCCAGAACCCTGTCTGAGACTCGAACCCACGTGGCTTGGACTTAATCCAAGGTCTGGACCCACTGAAGCTCAGGTTCTTCGTGCCTCAATGCAGAAAGAATTCAGCGAAAGGCAGAGTGACAGACAAGAAAAAGATTCATTGGAGTAAGGTACCTGAAAGCAGTACAAACAGGCAGGCAGGAAAGTTCTACTCTGCTGCTCCTTTAGTTGAGTGGGCAGCAATATATATAGGATGGTAGAAGACCACCCCCCTCAAGTAGACGCAGATGCAGGCCACACATCATTGGTTGCTTCTTCGCCAGCTCCTCCTTCCTCAGCAGTTTATACCCAGTCAAGCTTGCTTTACTCAACAAGGAACAGCTCTCCTGAGTTATCGTCAACTCACTGGCCTCCCGACCTTTCTCAGGTGTCTCCTTTCTACCTACCATCCCCTACTAGGACTCTATAACCACCTACCTATTCTACTCTGTCCCTATCAAGAGGAACCTGGCAGTCTGCAGTCCATAGTGTCGCACAGACTTGGACATGACTGAAACAGCTTAGCACGCAAGACAAGCAAAAACTAAAGGAATACAGTGATACTAAACTTATTGTAAAAGAAATATTGAAAGGTCTTCCTCAAATAGAAAAGAAGCAAGAATCTAAATGAAAGAGAAAAATCACGACTGGAAAGCAAATCACTTACATAAGCCATTGTACAGACTGAAAAAAAAAATTTTTTTTAATTAGTGAAAGTGAAGATAACCAAAATGAATAGCAAAAGACAAACATGAGGGCTTCCCTCATAGCTCAGTGGTAAAGAATCCACCTGCCAATGCAGGAAACACAGATTCAATCCCTGATCCAGGAAGATCCCATATGCTGCAGAGCAACTGAGCCCAGGAGCCACAACTATTGAATCCACATGCCACAGCTACTGAAGCTCCTGAACCCTAGAGCCCACACTTTGCAATGAGAGAAGCCACTGCAATGAGAAGCTTGCTCACTACAACTAGAGAAAAGCCCTTGTGCAGCAAAGAACACTTGCAGCAGCCAAAAATAAATAAATAAATAAAATTATATCAAAAGACAGGGCTTCCCTGGTGGTCCAGTGGGTAGAGTTCACCTTGCAGTGCAAGAAGCACCGGTTTGATCCCTGGCCCATGAAGATCCCACGTGCCGCGGGCCAGACAGGTGTGTTCAATTCCGAGCCAGCGCTCTGGAGCGCATGTGCCCAGAGCCAGTGTATTGCCGCGAGAGAGGCCACTGCGATGAGAGGCCCACACATGCCAAAGAATAAAGATGGATGAAAATAAATAGATAAAAAAACAATAAAAGAGACCAAAACAAAACAAAACAGCCTGGATTTGAGACTCAGCCTTTAAAAATAAATGTTTATATATAAAAACAAAATTAAAATAGGATTTTTAAAAGAGAATAAACTTAAAGAACTGTATTGGATAATAGTTACAGTATAGAATATGCTCTATGGAGTAAAACTTGTTGGCTCCCCTTGGTTGTTTGACTCAAATAGATCTGAGTTGTAAGCAAGCCGGGGATGATGCAATTTCTGCTATAATTAAAACTGGATAAACCATTGAAAAAAAAAGGTTTGATGCTCTCCAGTTAGATTCTAAGAAAGTAAACACTCTCATACCTAAGTGGAAGAATAAATTGCAGTTATATGCAGGAGATCTGGCTTAGCAAAATGAGTTTTTTATGTTTTGGGCCTTTTTTATTGGTTTTTTTATCTATTTATTTTCATCCATCCTTATTCTTTGGCATGTGTGGACCTCGCATTGCAGTGGCCTCTCTCACTGTAGAGCAGCGGCTCTGTGCGCATGCTCCAGAGCTCTGGCTCGTAACTGGACACACCAGTTCAGCCGCTCCGTGGCACGTGGGATCTTCGCGGGCCAGGGATCAAACTGGTGTCCCTTGCACTGCAAGGTGGACTATTTACCCACAGGTCCACGAGGGCAGCCCCCCGAAATGATTTTTAATTCAAATGTGTATTCTGCTTAACCAAAAAATTTCTCTTAAATTAACCAAGAATAATCTAAGGAGATAATCCCATAGGTATACAATATAAATGAAAGCATATTCATCACAGTACTGTTTATAATAGTGACAAAGTGGAAGCTACCTGTTATAGTTAAGCAGTAAAGGACTAATTTGATAAATACATTGAAATATATGCAGCCAATGATGATAAAAGTCTGTATTTATGGACACAGAAATAAAGGAAATTTCAAGACATCTTGTTAAGTGATTAAAAGTGGAACTTGTTTATTTCTTCACTTAACAGATGTTTCTTGAGGGCCCACTTGTTTCAAGCCCTCCTGTAGTCATGGGGGTTACAGCAGTGAGCAAAAAAGAAACTAAATTGTTGCCTCTCTAGAGCTGACATTCTAATGACAAATAAAAGATAATAAAAAGTGAAATAAATTATTTAGCATACAAAGCAGTATGTACAGTACTTGTGTATTTGTATTTAAAAACGTCTGCAAAGAGTTTAGTCCGTAATGGTTATCTGGATAATGCGGATTTTTATTTTTTGCTTCATATATTTTTGAAATGGTTTGAATTCCCTTTAAATCAGACAAAAATTAATAAAATTATTTTGACAAAAATAAAATGCCAAAATTTTATTTTGAAGAGTGTCTGGAAAAAATGATATCTTCTGTTTCTTTCCTTCAATGAAAATGATATTTGCTGTTTCCTTCCTTCAAGCAACTGTGAAATGAGAGAAATTTTTTACATTAAAAGAAGTGCTCAAATGTAAGTCAAAACCACAGTGATGTGGAGCAACAGGACCAGTGTCTGTAAGACTGAAGAATCTGAAGTTTCCTTTATTGGTTTTTTTATCTATTTATTTTCATCCATCCTTATTCTTTGGCATGTGTGGACCTCGCATTGCAGTGGCCTCTCTCACTGTAGAGCAGCGGCTCTGTGCGCATGCTCCAGAGCTCTGGCTCGTAACTGGACACACCAGTTCAGCCGCTCCGTGGCACGTGGGATCTTCGCGGCCAGGGATTAAACTGGTGTCCCTTGCACTGCAAGGTGGACTATTTACCCACAGGTCCACGAGGGCAGCCCCCCGAAATGATTTTTAATTCAAATGTGTATTCTGCTTAACCAAAAAATTTCTCTTAAATTAACCAAGAATAATCTAAGGAGATAATCCCATAGGTATACAATATAAATGAAAGCATATTCATCACAGTACTGTTTATAATAGTGACAAAGTGGAAGCTACCTGTTATAGTTAAGCAGTAAAGGACTAATTTGATAAATACATTGAAATATATGCAGCCAATGATGATAAAAGTCTGTATTTATGGACACAGAAATAAAGGAAATTTCAAGACATCTTGTTAAGTGATTAAAAGTGGAACTTGTTTATTTCTTCACTTAACAGATGTTTCTTGAGGGCCCACTTGTTTCAAGCCCTCCTGTAGTCATGGGGGTTACAGCAGTGAGCAAAAAAGAAACTAAATTGTTGCCTCTCTAGAGCTGACATTCTAATGACAAATAAAAGATAATAAAAAGTGAAATAAATTATTTAGCATACAAAGCAGTATGTACAGTACTTGTGTATTTGTATTTAAAAACGTCTGCAAAGAGTTTAGTCCGTAATGGTTATCTGGATAATGCGGATTTTTATTTTTTGCTTCATATATTTTTGAAATGGTTTGAATTCCCTTTAAATCAGACAAAAATTAATAAAATTATTTTGACAAAAATAAAATGCCAAAATTTTATTTTGAAGAGTGTCTGGAAAAAATGATATCTTCTGTTTCTTTCCTTCAATGAAAATGATATTTGCTGTTTCCTTCCTTCAAGCAACTGTGAAATGAGAGAAATTTTTTACATTAAAAGAAGTGCTCAAATGTAAGTCAAAACCACAGTGATGTGGAGCAACAGGACCTCTCTCATCATTACTAGTGAGAATGCAAAATGATACAGTCACTTTGGAAGGAAGTCTGAAGTTTCTTACAAAACTAAGCATACTCTTACCATATAGACAGTGATCATACCCTGTATTTACTCGAAAGAGTTTAAAATGTTATATCCACACAAAAACCTGCTCCATGATGTTTAGAGTGACTTTATTCATAATTGACAAAACTTATAAGCATCAAGATGTCCTTCAATAGGTCAACTGTGTATATTCAGGCAATGGAATATTATTCACTACTGAAAAATAAGCTATCAAGCCATAAAAAGACCTGCAGGAACCTTCAGTGCAGGAGTGACTACAGGAAGCCAATCTCAAAAGGTTACATGTTGCACGATGCAAATGGAATGACTTTTTGAAAAAGACAAAACTATGGAGACACTAAAAAGATCTATGACTGCCAGGCATTAGAGGGTGAGGAGGGATGAACAGGTGGAGAGCAGAGGATTTTTAGGACAGTGATTCTGTCCTTTGTGATACTATAATGATGTACTCACGACATTATACATTTATCAAAACTTTTAGAACCTAGAGCACAGTAAGTGAACTCTAATAGAAACTATGGACTTTGGGTGTTAATGACATGTCATCAGTTCTAACACATGTACGAGTCTGTCTGGAGATGTTGCTAGTGGGGAAAGCTATACGTGTGCAGGGATAGGAGCTATATGGAAAATTTCTGTACTTTCTGCTCAATATTTCTGTAAACCTAAAGTCCTCTAAGAAATAGTCTATTCCATTTAAAAAAACATACACACAGTGATATACCATTTCACACCCATCAGGATAACCACTAACAAAAAGTGTTGGTGAGGAAGTGGAGAAATCAGAATTCTTGTGTGCAGTTGGTAGGAATATAAAATGATATAGTTGCTGTGGAAAATAGCGTGATAGTTCCTGAAAAAAATTAAAAATAGGATTACCACGTGATCCAGCAATTTCACTTCTGATTATATACCCAGAAAAATCAAAATCAGAGTCTCAAAGAGGTGCTTGTACACCCATGTTTATGACTGCAGTATTCACAGTAGCCAAGAAGTGGGAAAACCTCAGTGATCTCTCAGTGGAACAAAGCATGGTACATACATACATACAATGGACTATTATTCAGCCTCAAAAAGAAAGAGCATTCTGATCCGTCCTACAGCATGGATAAACCCTGAGGACACTATGCTAAGTGAAATAAACTAGTCACAAAAAGACATGTATTATGTGATTCCACTTAGATGAGGTGCCCAGGGTTGTCAGATCCAGACAGAAAGCAGAACGGTGTCTGTCATGGGTCTAGAGTTTCAGTCCTGCAAGATGAAGTTGTTCTGGAGAGTGTTGGCGCAGCAACGTGAATACACTCAATAATAATGACGTGGACACTTAAAATGGTTACTTTTATGTGTATTTTACCACTATTAAAAATATAATAAAAAATAAAGGGGGCTTCCCTGGTGGTCCAGTGGGTAAGGACACTGCCTTGCAGTGCAAGGGGTGCCGGTTCGATCCCTGGCCTGGGAAGATCCCACGTGCCGCGGAGCGGCTGGACTGATGTGTCCAATTACCGAGCCGGAGCTCTGGAGCGCATGCGCCCAGAGCCGGTGCTCTGCGACAACAGAGGCCACTGCGATGGAAGGCCCACACGGGTCAATGAACAAAGATGGATGAAAATAGATAAATGAAAGACCAATAGAAGTGGCCCACCACACCCCTCCCTCCCCAACCCGCACCCCCCCACTCCCCGATAAATAAATAAATAAATGTTTAAAAAAAAAATAGTTCTTTAAAAAAAAATAAAGGAACTAAGAATGTTATAAAAAAAAAAAAAAACAGACAGTAAAAAACAAAGACATTTCGATTAAACTCCGAGAAGACAAATGCTATCAGATAAAGCCCAAAGGCAAATAAATAAATGTTAAACTGGTGGGAAAGTAATTGCAACTCTTGTAATAAACAAAAGGCTAATGAGATCACTATTGAAATATACCAATAACTCTTAGAAGTCAAGAAGATAAAGATAAACCATCCAATAAATTAAAAATAGGATTACAAAGAAGGCAAAATCAGAGTCTCAAAGAGGTGCTTGTACACCCATGTTTATGACTGCAGTATTCACAGTAGCCAAGAAGTGGGAAAACCTCAGTGATCTCTCAGTGGAACAAAGCATGGTACATACATACATACAATGGACTATTATTCAGCCTCAAAAAGAAAGAGCATTCTGATCCGTCCTACAGCATGGATAAACCCTGAGGACACTATGCTAAGTGAAATAAACTAGTCACAAAAAGACATGTATTATGTGATTCCACTTAGATGAGGTGCCCAGGGTTGTCAGATCCAGACAGAAAGCAGAACGGTGTCTGTCATGGGTCTAGAGTTTCAGTCCTGCAAGATGAAGTTGTTCTGGAGAGTGTTGGCGCAGCAACGTGAATACACTCAATAATAATGACGTGGACACTTAAAATGGTTACTTTTATGTGTATTTTACCACTATTAAAAATATAATAAAAAATAAAGGGGGCTTCCCTGGTGGTCCAGTGGGTAAGGACACTGCCTTGCAGTGCAAGGGGTGCCGGTTCGATCCCTGGCCTGGGAAGATCCCACGTGCCGCGGAGCGGCTGGACTGATGTGTCCAATTACCGAGCCGGAGCTCTGGAGCGCATGCGCCCAGAGCCGGTGCTCTGCGACAACAGAGGCCACTGCGATGGAAGGCCCACACGGGTCAATGAACAAAGATGGATGAAAATAGATAAATGAAAGACCAATAGAAGTGGCCCGCCCGCCCCCCTCCCTCCCCAACCCGCACCCCCCCACTCCCCGATAAATAAATAAATAAATGTTTAAAAAAAAAATAGTTCTTTAAAAAAAAATAAAGGAACTAAGAATGTTATAAAAAAAAAAAAAAACAGACAGTAAAAAACAAAGACATTTCGATTAAACTCCGAGAAGACAAATGCTATCAGATAAAGCCCAAAGGCAAATAAATAAATGTTAAACTGGTGGGAAAGTAATTGCAACTCTTGTAATAAACAAAAGGCTAATGAGATCACTATTGAAATATACCAATAACTCTTAGAAGTCAAGAAGATAAAGATAAACCATCCAATAAAAACAAATAGACATGGGCTAGCCATTCTCAGAGAAAGACACGCTCAAAATATTAATAAATGCATTTGTTTTCATTATTTACCAAATAATTTAAAATAATAATTTCAAAACAAGAAGACGCGGGCTTCCCCTGGTGGCGCAGTGGGTAAGGACGCCGCCTTGCAGTGCAAGGGGCGCCGGTTTGATCCCTGGCCTGGGAAGATCCCACGTGCCGCGGAGCGGCTGGACCGATGTGTCCGGTTGCCTAGCCGGAGCTCTGGAGCACATGCGCCCAGAGCCGGTGCTCAGCAGCGACAGACGCCACCGCGATGGGAGGCCCACAGGAGCGGAAGGACAAAGACGGATGAAAATGGAGAAATGAAAGACCAACGGAAGTGGCCCGCCCGTCCCCGTCCCTCCCCAACACGACCCCCGCCCAGAGTAAATAAATAAATCTTAAAAAAAAAAAAAACCAAAAAACAAGAAGACACTAAGTTTCTCCTTCTGGGTTAGGAAAAATTTAAAAACATATGCATACAGAGGCACAATATATAAAGTTTTACTAACTGCAGCAATGTTTGCATAAGTGAAGAACTGGAAATGACTCAAGGACCTGTCTATTAGAATATTGGTTAAAAATGTTATGGTATACCCTTGCTATGGAAAACTATGTTAGATTTTAAAAATTACATGAACTGATTTGGACAGTCATCCAAGAGTATTATTAAGAGAACATGGCAAGTTTCAGAACAGTTGTAAAAAATGCGTTACAACATAATCCCATTTTTATAAAGTCACATAAAAAAGGAAGAAAAAATCTGGAAAAAGGCTGAAAGAATACACATCACATGGAAAGCATATTAGAACCATCTCTGACTCAGATCTGTATGACATTATAGGAGACAATTGCCTTCTAAAACTCCCAATTTTGTATTTTTTTAAATTTTTTGCATTATTTTTGGAACCAGGAAAAAAAGAAAGAAGCAAGTGTTTACAGGTGGAAATCCTCATACTATAAAACACTGAGTACCTCTGGCACCTGGTTTGGCCTCCTGCCTCCTCCACCTCTTTCTACCAAAGTCAAGGCAGACTCCAGCCTCCCTCAGCATTTCCTATGGACTTCAATTTATTCAGATAGCCTTCTTCTCTGATCTCTGGACTATTTGGACCCTGAACCACAACCAACTCCCTTTGATTACAGGCTCTTTATTGTTTATAAGGTGATTGTGCCAACCAAAGTATGAACGTTCGCCCAGGTCACAGTGCAGAATGGTTAGAAGAGAATGAACCCACTCTTGACTCTGTAAAGGGAAAAAAATGCCCACTAGATCCCTGACCCAGTCAGAGGAGACCCATGCTGTGTCCCTGCCCCAGGAGGGAGGCTAGCAGAAAGCACAGGACCTGGCCCTGGCTCTTAGCTGCCGCACGGTAGAGGCTGACAGCACTGTGTCCCTGCTGGACAGCGCCCACCTCCTCTGCTGCCCGGCATGCCCCCCACCAGCCACAGCAAGGGCTTTTCCAGGAACCTGAAAGACTCAGGGAACTGTCCCCCAGGCCTGAAATTTAGACTTGGTGTGGAGCACTCAGGTCAGGAGTCAAAGATTAGTAAATATACCTTGTGATGGCTCCAGTGTCCCCTCTCTGAAAGGGACAATCTCAAGTGTCCATGCAAAGTCTTCCCTAATCTTTCTTCTGGGCTCTCTCAGCAGTGGACACTCCTTACTCACACCTTTGCCCGCCTCAGTCCTACACCAGCCATTGCACCAGGGCAGCCCAAACCACTGAGAACTCCAAGTCAGGTGCAAGTGTGTGTGGTCTGGTGCGCTCAAAGCCAAAGAGAAATGAGTGCTGTGCACACCTGGGAAACCAGTCCTGTGTGCCGTCCTCATCTGCTGCCCCTCGGGCAACTCCTAATCCCTGGGCTGAACCACCTGGGGGCCCAGGACAATGTAAGCAGGTATTCAATGCCCATTTCTTCTTGTGAAGGGTAGGAATCCTGGACCCCTGAGGGGACAGAGGGGAGCGGTTTGTAAAACACAGATGACGGAACCATACCCCAGTATTTCTGATTCAGTCCATCTGGGTGAACCCTGAGGATCTGCATTTCTAGCATGCCCCAGGTCATGCTGTCAGCCTGGGGACTACTCTTTGGAAACTGCTGGGTTTGAAGATGGGGCAGAGTCAGGAAGGCCAGTCAGGAAGGTGTGCTGGGCAGGACCAGAGGATGAAGCAGGGTGGGGGGTGGCGGGGTGGTAGGGAGGGGCAGAGCATTCCTGAGGGGAGGGGCACCAGAAAGGGGCCCAGGTGGGTGAGAGAGGGTGAGGAATCTAGACCAAATCAGGGTGCCAGCTTAGAGGACGGAGAGCTAGGGACCCTGAGCTAGGGAGCCCAGATGGCGCAGCAACATTGACAGTAGGGCACAAGGTTTCCGTTTGGAGGGTCATCTGGGCCGGGATGTCCACTAGGCAATCTGTACTTTTAGTCTGGGTCAGGCATGAGGCATTGGGACTGTGGGAATGTGGGGGTGGGGGTGTAATTGCCACAGAGCTGGGAGCTGCTGGCTTGGACATGATGTGACTTCTCAGGAAGAGGACATGAGAAGAGCAGGAAGCAGAGGACTGTGGACAAGTCCACAAGCCTGCGGGTCGCGTTAGGTGTCCCTCTTCACCGAGGCAGCTGCCTTGGGCTGTCTCCGCAATGTCTAGGGACTGTCAGAGGCAATCCAGGAGGGAGACAGGGGTTCCAGAGGAGGCTGTCCTAGGCCCCCAGGGCTTAGGAGCTTGTGTGAGACACAACCAGTGAGGGGGGGGGGGGGGGCCCGGGATTGCTTTCCCAGGCATGGATGGCATTTTCTCTTCTGCTTTGAGCTGACCTGGGCTTGCACCAGACTAGGCACAATTGCATCCATTTTGGGGACACTGCCCTGGGGTGGCGGGCAGCAGGGCCTGAGTAGGGAGGTGGGGAGGGAGGCGGCCCACTGCCATTCTTGGTATGGTTCTCTCTGCAGGAGCGGAGCTCCATCTGGCCTCACTCTGGGCAGCTTATAAGGCCTGGTGTGAGTTTTGTTTATGCAAGTGCAGCATAAAAGGAACAAATCCGCCAGTGCTGAGGCTGCTGCCTCAGGAGTCCTTTTGCATACATTTTTCAAATGATAATTCACTCGACTCAACCCCTTCTTCCCAAATGGACGGGGGCGGTTTGTAAAACACAGATGACGGAACCATACCCCAGGATTCAGTCCATCTGGGTGAACCCTGAGGATCTGCATTTCTAGCATGCCCCAGGTCATGCTGTCAGCCTGGGGACTACTCTTTGGAAACTGCTGGGTTTGAAGATGGGGCAGAGTCAGGAAGGCCAGTCAGGAAGGTGTGCTGGGCAGGACCAGAGGATGAAGCAGGGTGGGGGGTGGCGGGGGTGGTAGGGAGGGTGCAGAGCATTCCTGAGGGGAGGGGCACCAGAAAGGGGCCCAGGTGGGTGAGAGAGGGTGAGGAATCTAGACCAAATCAGGGTGCCAGCTTAGAGGACGGAGAGCTAGGGACCCTGAGCTAGGGAGCCCAGATGGCGCAGCAACATTGACAGTAGGGCACAAGGTTTCCGTTTGGAGGGTCATCTGGGCCGGGATGTCCACTAGGCAATCTGTACTTTTAGTCTGGGTCAGGCATGAGGCATTGGGACTGTGGGAATGTGGGGGTGGGGGTGTAATTGCCACAGAGCTGGGAGCTGCTGGCTTGGACATGATGTGACTTCTCAGGAAGAGGACATGAGAAGAGCAGGAAGCAGAGGACTGTGGACAAGTCCACAAGCCTGCGGGTCGCGTTAGGTGTCCCTCTTCACCGAGGCAGCTGCCTTGGGCTGTCTCCGCAATGTCTAGGGACTGTCAGAGGCAATCCAGGAGGGAGACAGGGGTTCCAGAGGAGGCTGTCCTAGGCCCCCAGGGCTTAGGAGCTTGTGTGAGACACAACCAGTGGGGGGGGGGGGGGGGGCCGGGATTGCTTTCCCAGGCATGGATGGCATTTTCTCTTCTGCTTTGAGCTGACCTGGGCTTGCACCAGACTAGGCACAATTGCATCCATTTTGGGGACACTGCCCTGGGGTGGCGGGCAGCAGGGCCTGAGTAGGGAGGTGGGGAGGGAGGCGGCCCACTGCCATTCTTGGTATGGTTCTCTCTGCAGGAGCGGAGCTCCATCTGGCCTCACTCTGGGCAGCTTATAAGGCCTGGTGTGAGTTTTGTTTATGCAAGTGCAGCATAAAAGGAACAAATCCGCCAGTGCTGAGGCTGCTGCCTCAGGAGTCCTTTTGCATACATTTTTCAAATGATAATTCACTCGACTCAACCCCCTTCTCCACCCTCCCCCCCAAGGCCGATTTATTGGAAAAACCACCTTATATGGTAATACTGCTCACACACCGTCAGCTGGCCTTTTTAGGGACTCTGTTTAAAGAAGATCCGCCTCTGGGGTTTTATATTGCTCTGGTCTTTATGCCAAAGACACACCAGCCCTCCGTCCCTGGGAGAAGGACCTCTTGTATACTTGGTGAGTACTGGACAGCTCTGGCCGTCTCTGTCTTTTTGGGGCTGCCTGGCCCCCTGGGTGCAGGAGGCGCCTCCAGATTGGCCTGGCCTTGGTGACGCCGGCCTAAGTCACCCTCAAGGTCTTGGTGTGCCACGGGGCCTGCAAGCACACTGCTGCCTGCCAGGAAAAGGCATTTCTGGCCACGGGGCTGCCTGGGCTAAGGCAGCCTGGAACAGGACTGCCTGACCTCCTGTCGGGGTGCTGGGTGGGATAGGTCCCCTGTGCTCTCTTCTCTCACTGCTCACCAGGGCCACTGCAGATTTACACGCGTGCCCTTTGTCATGGCTCAGAATGTCTGGGAGGCTGTTTAGGGGAGCAGATGCTTTTCAGAGGAATGACTTCTAGGGGCATTTGCATCCAAAGCAATCATAGCCCTGTGTCTGTGAGATGTCTTGTTGGGGACGGGTGAGTGTTTTCCTCAGACCCCCTCCTGTCTCTCTGACTTCTGATGTGTGCTCGGCAAAGAGTTTTCTCTGTCTTGAAGGCTCCGGCCTCACTGGAGGATGGCCAGAAGTCAGGAGCTGGGTGGAGAAAGTGTCCCGGGGTGTCATGTGATTTTAGGACCGGAACCATCTATTTAATGTATTCTCTGAGGAAGACACCTGAGAGCCGGAGAAGTGAAGACCCACAGGCAGCTATGAGACCACCGTATTCTGCCTGCAATTCTTGGTATGGTTCTCTCTGCAGGAGCGGAGCTCCATCTGGCCTCACTCTGGGCAGCTTATAAGGCCTGGTGTGAGTTTTGTTTATGCAAGTGCAGCATAAAAGGAACAAATCCGCCAGTGCTGAGGCTGCTGCCTCAGGAGTCCTTTTGCATACATTTTTCAAATGATAATTCACTCGACTCAACCCCCTTCTCCACCCTCCCCCCCAAGGCCGATTTATTGGAAAAACCACCTTATATGGTAATACTGCTCACACACCGTCAGCTGGCCTTTTTAGGGACTCTGTTTAAAGAAGATCCGCCTCTGGGGTTTTATATTGCTCTGGTCTTTATGCCAAAGACACACCAGCCCTCCGTCCCTGGGAGAAGGACCTCTTGTATACTTGGTGAGTACTGGACAGCTCTGGCCGTCTCTGTCTTTTTGGGGCTGCCTGGCCCCCTGGGTGCAGGAGGCGCCTCCAGATTGGCCTGGCCTTGGTGACGCCGGCCTAAGTCACGCGTCAAGGTCTTGGTGTGCCACGGGGCCTGCAAGCACACTGCTGCCTGCCAGGAAAAGGCATTTCTGGCCACGGGGCTGCCTGGGCTAAGGCAGCCTGGAACAGGACTGCCTGACCTCCTGTCGGGGTGCTGGGTGGGATAGGTCCCCTGTGCTCTCTTCTCTCACTGCTCACCAGGGCCACTGCAGATTTACACGCGTGCCCTTTGTCATGGCTCAGAATGTCTGGGAGGCTGTTTAGGGGAGCAGATGCTTTTCAGAGGAATGACTTCTAGGGGCATTTGCATCCAAAGCAATCATAGCCCTGTGTCTGTGAGATGTCTTGTTGGGGACGGGTGAGTGTTTTCCTCAGACCCCCTCCTGTCTCTCTGACTTCTGATGTGTGCTCGGCAAAGAGTTTTCTCTGTCTTGAAGGCTCCGGCCTCACTGGAGGATGGCCAGAAGTCAGGAGCTGGGTGGAGAAAGTGTCCCGGGGTGTCATGTGATTTTAGGACCGGAACCATCTATTTAATGTATTCTCTGAGGAAGACACCTGAGAGCCGGAGAAGTGAAGACCCACAGGCAGCTATGAGACCACCGCCCATGCCATGTCCTCCCCCAGCGGCACATGCACACGGACACATGGGCGTAAACAGTTAACAGTACCACAGACCAAAAGGCTGCGTCCACTTCCGTGATCAGACGCTGCTAACATCTCTTTACAGCTGAGGCTGGCCGGTTCAGTGGTGCAGGCCTTGGAGGCAGGCTCCCCGGCCCTGGGGATAATAGTAATAATATCTCCCTGGCAGTGCTGGTGTGAGGATTAAGTGAGATAATACGTGTAGCAAGCTCTCAGCTCAACACGGTCAGGGCCTGAGCCCGAGTGCTCATACAATAAAAAAGTCACCCGGACAACTTGCTGAACGACAGACTGCCTCACTGCCCACCCGATTCCGACTCAGTAGGTTGGGGTGGGGCCTGATCGTTTCCATTCCTAATAAACTCCTAGGTGGGGCTGAGGCTGCTGACCTGGGGCTACACTTTGCACAGGGAGGCTTTAAGTGCTTGCTTGTACTGTTTGAATGGGTTTCCACTTCAAGATTAGCTGCAGAGAGACAAAGATGTCTCTGACAGAAATGTTCGGGCACTGGAGGAACTCCAATGAGCAGATTTCTACCTGTCAAGCCTGGAAAACCAAGATGGGCAATATGACATCTTGACCTTGAAGCTAGAGTTCTTTCTTCCTTCCCTTTGTTTATTCTAGCAACATCTATGGAGCACTCATTATGTACCAGCCGCTATCCCTGCTCCTTAGGGACAGTGTAGGGGTTCTACAATCACTAGGAGAGACAGCGTGCTTTTCAGAGGAATGACTTCTAGGGGCATTTGCATCCAAAGCAATCATAGCCCTGTGTCTGTGAGATGTCTTGTTGGGGACGGGTGAGTGTTTTCCTCAGACCCCCTCCTGTCTCTCTGACTTCTGATGTGTGCTCGGCAAAGAGTTTTCTCTGTCTTGAAGGCTCCGGCCTCACTGGAGGATGGCCAGAAGTCAGGAGCTGGGTGGAGAAAGTGTCCCGGGGTGTCATGTGATTTTAGGACCGGAACCATCTATTTAATGTATTCTCTGAGGAAGACACCTGAGAGCCGGAGAAGTGAAGACCCACAGGCAGCTATGAGACCACCGCCCATGCCATGTCCTCCCCCAGCGGCACATGCACACGGACACATGGGCGTAAACAGTTAACAGTACCACAGACCAAAAGGCTCGTCCACTTCCGTGATCAGACGCTGCTAACATCTCTTTACAGCTGAGGCTGGCCGGTTCAGTGGTGCAGGCCTTGGAGGCAGGCTCCCCGGCCCTGGGGATAATAGTAATAATATCTCCCTGGCAGTGCTGGTGTGAGGATTAAGTGAGATAATACGTGTAGCAAGCTCTCAGCTCAACACGGTCAGGGCCTGAGCCCGAGTGCTCATACAATAAAAAAGTCACCCGGACAACTTGCTGAACGACAGACTGCCTCACTGCCCACCCGATTCCGACTCAGTAGGTTGGGGTGGGGCCTGATCGTTTCCATTCCTAATAAACTCCTAGGTGGGGCTGAGGCTGCTGACCTGGGGCTACACTTTGCACAGGGAGGCTTTAAGTGCTTGCTTGTACTGTTTGAATGGGTTTCCACTTCAAGATTAGCTGCAGAGAGACAAAGATGTCTCTGACAGAAATGTTCGGGCACTGGAGGAACTCCAATGAGCAGATTTCTACCTGTCAAGCCTGGAAAACCAAGATGGGCAATATGACATCTTGACCTTGAAGCTAGAGTTCTTTCTTCCTTCCCTTTGTTTATTCTAGCAACATCTATGGAGCACTCATTATGTACCAGCCGCTATCCCTGCTCCTTAGGGACAGTGTAGGGGTTCTACAATCACTAGGAGAGACAGACGAGAACCATAGAGAAGATAAGTATATGAAAGGGGTAAAGCCCAAGAGCTCCTCCCTCAAGCCCAGAAGTTATCCAGGAAGACTTCCTGGAAGAAGGAGTACCTCACCTGGGTTCTGAAGTAGGGATAGTCCCAGGAAAGAGGAAACCCGGTCTTGAGGACTGTTTAAGTGGCTCAACTCCACTGAATATAGATTTCAAGGCTAGAATCAGGGAGTTCTAAAGCCGGAGGGGCAGGCAGGGCCAGATTGCTAGGGCTCTGCACACTAAACTGGGCAATAGGACTGGGCAATAGGGTACCATTGAAGGCTGACAGCAGGCGGTCTACCCTCTGAAGGGACTGCTCAGGCAGCTATGAGGAGAGTGGACTGGATCAGGGCAAGAGTGCTACCGTGGTGTGCAGTGGTACCAGCTGGTGCCACGGAGGGGCGTGGACACCGGAATATGAGGCCTGGAGACTAGAGGGGAGGGAGAAGGGAGGATCTGGGGGCTGGGCTCCATCCTGGGTGGACGGTGTGAGTTTTTTGCAGGGCCAGTCCAGTCAGAGGACGATGGTGAGGACGGCAGTCTCACATATGGAGCTGAGGTGTCAGGGCCACGGGTGGAGAGGGCCCCACAGGCTGTGGAGTTCAGGACAGGGGTTGAGCTAGAGCCGAGCAAGTAAAGAGAGAGACTGGTCGGGACAAAAGCCAGAAGGGCAGGTTCAAATGGCAGATTCCTAGGTGGGGCTGAGGCTGCTGACCTGGGGCTACACTTTGCACAGGGAGGCTTTAAGTGCTTGCTTGTACTGTTTGAATGGGTTTCCACTTCAAGATTAGCTGCAGAGAGACAAAGATGTCTCTGACAGAAATGTTCGGGCACTGGAGGAACTCCAATGAGCAGATTTCTACCTGTCAAGCCTGGAAAACCAAGATGGGCAATATGACATCTTGACCTTGAAGCTAGAGTTCTTTCTTCCTTCCCTTTGTTTATTCTAGCAACATCTATGGAGCACTCATTATGTACCAGCCGCTATCCCTGCTCCTTAGGGACAGTGTAGGGGTTCTACAATCACTAGGAGAGACAGACGAGAACCATAGAGAAGATAAGTATATGAAAGGGGTAAAGCCCAAGAGCTCCTCCCTCAAGCCCAGAAGTTATCCAGGAAGACTTCCTGGAAGAAGGAGTACCTCACCTGGGTTCTGAAGTAGGGATAGTCCCAGGAAAGAGGAAACCCGGTCTTGAGGACTGTTTAAGTGGCTCAACTCCACTGAATATAGATTTCAAGGCTAGAATCAGGGAGTTCTAAAGCCGGAGGGGCAGGCAGGGCCAGATTGCTAGGGCTCTGCACACTAAACTGGGCAATAGGACTGGGCAATAGGGTACCATTGAAGGCTGACAGCAGGCGGTCTACCCTCTGAAGGGACTGCTCAGGCAGCTATGAGGAGAGTGGACTGGATCAGGGCAAGAGTGCTACCGTGGTGTGCAGTGGTACCAGCTGGTGCCACGGAGGGGCGTGGACACCGGAATATGAGGCCTGGAGACTAGAGGGGAGGGAGAAGGGAGGATCTGGGGGCTGGGCTCCATCCTGGGTGGACGGTGTGAGTTTTTTGCAGGGCCAGTCCAGTCAGAGGACGATGGTGAGGACGGCAGTCTCACATATGGAGCTGAGGTGTCAGGGCCACGGGTGGAGAGGGCCCCACAGGCTGTGGAGTTCAGGACAGGGGTTGAGCTAGAGCCGAGCAAGTAAAGAGAGAGACTGGTCGGGACAAAAGCCAGAAGGGCAGGTTCAAATGGCAGATTCCTGAGGACAGAAAGCATGACTAGCAAGAAGCCACTTTAATTTCATCCGTGTATATGAACCATGTCGAGATCCCCTGAAGTGAGTAAGAAGCACTGCTAGAATTTCCCACCAGAAGAGTGTTTCTTGTGCAGTCATCGTATGGATTTATGTGTCTGCAGATTATAATAGGCAGCTGCTTACTTGTCATCTGAAGCCCTCCCTCCAGCCTGTCTCTGCAACTCCTGTTGGAAGTCTCACTATATCTGAGAGGCTTTCCACTTTCAAACTTTCCACTGAAGTGAAAGTGGCTTTGGGAACTGGCAACATTCAACCTTCTCTTCAATAATCATTGATTGGGGAAGCAGATCATTCATCTCCTTCCAGTGTGGCAGACTCCATCCGGGGAGCAAATTGTAATGGAGAAGATAAGAGAGAAAATAAGAATAATTATTTTCGCCACCCTGTACAACAGGGATTGGGAAACTTTTCTGTAGAGAGCAAGATAGTAAATATCTTAGGCTTTGTGAGTCTAAAGGTCTCTGTCACAGCTACTCAATTCCACCATGGCACTGGAGCAACCAGGGACAGTATGTAAATAAACGGGTGTGGTTGTATTCCAATAGAACTTTATTTATTATTTGATTCTCATATAATTTTATAGAGTATTAGAATCTTACTCTTTGGCTTTTTGTACCTATTAAAAACTGTCAAAATGATTCTTAGTTCAAGGGCCTCACACAAAACAGACATTAGTTTCCTGACCCTGACTTACAATGTATGAAGCACTTCATTTCGATTATTTCATTATCCTGGGAGGCAGAGGTCACCATTTCCATTTAACAGTTGAAGAAACTGAAGGCCAGCGAGGGAGCCAGGGGCCTGCGCCATGAGAAGGGGCACCTGGAGGGAGGAGAGCAAAGAAAGGAGGGCGGGAGGGAACTCAGAAGCCAAACCTTTAGAGTGACTGGTCCTCACCCAGTCCTGGGGGGGAAAGCGTGGATGAAAGCAACATTGGGGTGGCCCCAAAGGCTGTGGAGTTCAGGACAGGGGTTGAGCTAGAGCCGAGCAAGTAAAGAGAGACTGGTCGGGACAAAAGCCAGAAGGGCAGGTTCAAATGGCAGATTCCTGAGGACAGAAAGCATGACTAGCAAGAAGCCACTTTAATTTCATCCGTGTATATGAACCATGTCGAGATCCCCTGAAGTGAGTAAGAAGCACTGCTAGAATTTCCCACCAGAAGAGTGTTTCTTGTGCAGTCATCGTATGGATTTATGTGTCTGCAGATTATAATAGGCAGCTGCTTACTTGTCATCTGAAGCCCTCCCTCCAGCCTGTCTCTGCAACTCCTGTTGGAAGTCTCACTATATCTGAGAGGCTTTCCACTTTCAAACTTTCCACTGAAGTGAAAGTGGCTTTGGGAACTGGCAACATTCAACCTTCTCTTCAATAATCATTGATTGGGGAAGCAGATCATTCATCTCCTTCCAGTGTGGCAGACTCCATCCGGGGAGCAAATTGTAATGGAGAAGATAAGAGAGAAAATAAGAATAATTATTTTCGCCACCCTGTACAACAGGGATTGGGAAACTTTTCTGTAGAGAGCAAGATAGTAAATATCTTAGGCTTTGTGAGTCTAAAGGTCTCTGTCACAGCTACTCAATTCCACCATGGCACTGGAGCAACCAGGGACAGTATGTAAATAAACGGGTGTGGTTGTATTCCAATAGAACTTTATTTATTATTTGATTCTCATATAATTTTATAGAGTATTAGAATCTTACTCTTTGGCTTTTTTTCGTACCTATTAAAAACTGTCAAAATGATTCTTAGTTCAAGGGCCTCACACAAAACAGACATTAGTTTCCTGACCCTGACTTACAATGTATGAAGCACTTCATTTCGATTATTTCATTATCCTGGGAGGCAGAGGTCACCATTTCCATTTAACAGTTGAAGAAACTGAAGGCCAGCGAGGGAGCCAGGGGCCTGCGCCATGAGAAGGGGCACCTGGAGGGAGGAGAGCAAAGAAAGGAGGGCGGGAGGGAACTCAGAAGCCAAACCTTTAGAGTGACTGGTCCTCACCCAGTCCTGTATTTGCTTGGGGGTGGCCAGGGGGATGCGTGGATGAGCAAATGCTTTACACTCATATGTCTTTGGGTTCTGGCCACTTCTCGGGGAGAAGGGGAAGCTGTGTTTCTAACTCTGTGAATCCTCAATGAAGCCCAGATGTAGTTTGTTCTGAAGAGCCAGAACGGTGCGCTCGGCTTTCTGCGAGTGCAAAGCGGTTGTGACCCAGGAAACCACAGTGACGCTGGCTCTGGTTCAGCCGACACGCTTGAGTCTAGCCGCAAATTACCAACAAGCAGCTGAGCAAGGTTTAGAATTTCCCCCAGCAGAGACACGCCAGGAGAGCCTGGCTCCAGTGTCCAAGCCTTCTCCCCTGGGGGGCAGCTCGGGCTCCTGCAGGGCCAGCAGCAGCCCTCCCCCTGCCTTCAGCTCCCTCGCGTCTGATTTGGTTCCGATGGCAGAAGTGCAGTCTGCAGAATACACAGCTGACAGCTGGAAGTCGCTTTGCAGCTTGTCTCGGCTGCTGGGACACAAAGTCCAATGCTCTTTCTTCCTGTGGGTGGAGGACTTCAGGGGGAGACAGAAGGCTTCCCTGAAAAGCCAGGCCAGCTCGAACTATCAGCCACACAAGAGTGGGGACCCCGGAGGGAGAGGGTCACAGAGGGTTGCTTTGCTTCTTGGCCGCCTCCTAACTCTGGAGATGGTTTTCTCCTCAAAGTGGACCACCTGCTAGAACAAGGAAACCAGCGCTCTGTGACCAGTTTGTGAAGAAGATGGTCTCTGTGAGGTTCTCAGTCAGGCCCACGGGACCGCTGAGACTGCGGGGACTGGGAGCTCAGCGGTCAGGGGCAGAGCTGACCCTGGGGGAGCCCTGGCAGGGGGTGGGACTGTCCTCTGAACCCCCACTGTGGGCTACACACTGGCGTGCGGGCTGTAGGCATAAATCTAGACCTTGTAGTGGCATAGGAGGGACTCAAAGGCTCCGCTCCAAGAGAGAAAGGAACACTGACCCTTTTGTTGGAGGGCTTTTGCTGCCAACAGTGCTAGAGATTTGAGGTTTGACAAAGAGGCAAAGCAAAAACACCAAACATGGAGAAGTTGTGTGGCTTTCACCGAGGTGGTGGCGAAGGTGCAAGCCCAGGCTTTGGAGCCGGTCCTGGAGTGAGCCCAGTCCTACCTCTCCCCGTGAGGAGCCCAGAGCTAAGTCCTTTCACTTCCCTGAGACTCACTTTCCCTGTGTGTAAAATAGAACTAAAAATATCTTCCCTCAGGGATTTTGTGAGGATTAAATAGATAATGCATATGAAAGGCGTCCAAATTTTTTAAAAAATTAAAAATTCGTTTTTACTGGGACTTCCCTGGTGACCCCCTGGCAAAGACTCTGCAGTCCCAATGCAGGGGGCCCAGGTTCAATCCCTGGTCAGGGAACTAAATCCCACATGCCACAACTAAGACCAGTGCAGCCAAACAACTAAATTTTAAAAATTTTTTAAAAATACAATTTTACCAAAAATGGAACCACAAAACATACTGTGTTTCACCTAACAAATCTACTTGCACCTTTCAATGGCAGTAAATACTCTGCACTCTCTATTGTAGAAGTCTTCCGGCAACTAAGTTATGAACCATTTTATTTATTATTCAATAAGGTTTTTGGTATTAAATTTGTCTAAATCTTTGCACTCTCCCACGAGGATTTCTCAAGGATAAATGCCCAGAAGTGTCTTTGTGGAGTTAAAAGACAGTGTATTTTAAAGACTTCTGATAAGTATTTTTGAATTCCCCTTCAGAAAAGTAGTTCAGTTCTTGCTGTCAGCTGGGAGTGGGAGCCCGCCTTCCACGCCTCTGCTGGCAAGTGAGGCCCTAAGGATCGGACATAGCCTTCCAGCTGGAGGTAGAGTGAGCCTCAATCCTGGCCCCAGCATGCTGCTGGCCGTCTGCAGGACCCCAGGTCCTGCTCCGAGGGGCTGAGCAAGAGCTTTCACAGTTTGGCTATTCAGACGTGCCTCCACATCTCATATTTAATCTGTGAAATTTATTCATAGTGAATTTAGCACATTTTCTCTGCCTTCTGAAATCTTCTTGGATTTCGATCCTTCCAGCCAACATTTGTATTTCACGTGGACATTTTGATCACCATGTACTCTCTATTTTCATCCAGTTCATGTACTAAAAATGTCACCTGAGAAAGGATCAAGCATGGAGTGCTGAGCTATATCCTTCATGGCTCCAAGTTGACAGGGACCTGTCAATTAACACCTTTCAGTGACAGAAACTCAGGCAGCTGTAAATATGCCTAATTGTTGTATTGTCCAGGCACATGGCTTTATCAATAGTGATGTCATAGGAGAAGTTATCAGATGCCAAGATCAAGTTAAGCTCAATTTCTCCCACCTTTTCTTGCATTTCCAGCCTAGGAGTCCTGGGAAAAAAGGGAGACATCCCAATATTTGTTCTTGGTAAACCCTAATCAATTATAAAAAATCACTACTTTAATAGCGCCTTCCAGAAACCTGTCTAATTTGCATATCAAGATGACCCGAGATTTTAGATATCCGCCTTCTTTCCCTTTATGAACACTGGAACATTTGCCATCTCCATCTCCTGACACCTCTCCATGACTCCTGGGCTTCGCTGGTGGCCCAGATGGTAAAAAATCTCTCTGCAGTGTGGGAAACCTGCGTTCAATTTCTGGGTTGGGAAGATCCTAAGTTATGAACCATTTTATTTATTATTCAATAAGGTTTTTGGTATTAAATTTGTCTAAATCTTTGCACTCTCCACGAGGATTTCTCAAGGATAAATTCCCAGAAGTGTCTTTGTGGAGTTAAAAGACAGTGTATTTTAAAGACTTCTGATAAGTATTTTTGAATTCCCCTTCAGAAAAGTAGTTCAGTTCTTGCTGTCAGCTGGGAGTGGGAGCCCGCCTTCCACGCCTCTGCTGGCAAGTGAGGCCCTAAGGATCGGACATAGCCTTCCAGCTGGAGGTAGAGTGAGCCTCAATCCTGGCCCCAGCATGCTGCTGGCCGTCTGCAGGACCCCAGGTCCTGCTCCGAGGCTGAGCAAGAGCTTTCACAGTTTGGCTATTCAGACGTGCCTCCACATCTCATATTTAATCTGTGAAATTTATTCATAGTGAATTTAGCACATTTTCTCTGCCTTCTGAAATCTTCTTGGATTTCGATCCTTCCAGCCAACATTTGTATTTCACGTGGACATTTTGATCACCATGTACTCTCTATTTTCATCCAGTTCATGTACTAAAAATGTCACCTGAGAAAGGATCAAGCATGGAGTGCTGAGCTATATCCTTCATGGCTCCAAGTTGACAGGGACCTGTCAATTAACACCTTTCAGTGACAGAAACTCAGGCAGCTGTAAATATGCCTAATTGTTGTATTGTCCAGGCACATGGCTTTATCAATAGTGATGTCATAGGAGAAGTTATCAGATGCCAAGATCAAGTTAAGCTCAATTTCTCCCACCTTTTCTTGCATTTCCAGCCTAGGAGTCCTGGGAAAAAAGGGAGACATCCCAATATTTGTTCTTGGTAAACCCTAATCAATTATAAAAAATCACTACTTTAATAGCGCCTTCCAGAAACCTGTCTAATTTGCATATCAAGATGACCCGAGATTTTAGATATCCGCCTTCTTTCCCTTTATGAACACTGGAACATTTGCCATCTCCATCTCCTGACACCTCTCCATGACTCCTGGGCTTCGCTGGTGGCCCAGATGGTAAAAAATCTCTCTGCAGTGTGGGAAACCTGCGTTCAATTTCTGGGTTGGGAAGATCCTCTGGAGAAGGGAGTGATTGCCCACTGCAGTATTCTTGCCTGGAGAATTCCATGGCTTGTCCATGGGTCACAAAGAGTTGGATTGGACTGAGTGAGTTTCACTTTCTTCTCCATGTTCCCACTGTTCAAACATGGTAGGTTAGAGGTCTTCTCTGTAATCCAGAAACTGTTCAGAGACAGCATTGTTTTGAACAACTAGGTACTTTTCCTTTCAATTTAAAAAAAAAAAAAACTTTATTTTATATTAGAGTATAGCCGGTTAACAATGTTGTGATAGTTTAAGGCCAATAGCAAAGAGACTCAGCCTTACAAATACATGTACCCATTCTCCCCCAACCTCCCCTGCCATCCAGACTGCCAGATAACATTATTGAGTTCCCTGTGCTATACAATAGGATCTTGTTGATTATCCATTTTATTTATTTATTTTTTTAATGGTTTCTTTTAGGGGGGGCAGGTTGGTGAGGGAGGGGGTGGGCGGACCACTTCTATTGGTCTTTCATTTATTTATTTTTCATCCATCTTTGTTCTTCGGCCCATGTGGGCCTCCCATCGCGGTGGGCTCTGTTGTCGCAGAGCACCAGCTCTGGGCACATGCACTCCAGAGCTCCGACTCGGTAATTGGACACATGGGTCCAGCTGCTCTGCAGCACGTGGGATCTTCCCAGGCCAGGGATCGAACCGGCGCCCCTTGCACTGCAAGGCGGTGTCCTTACCCACTGGACCATCAGGGAAGCCCAATTATCCATTTTAAATATAACAGTGCATACCTGTCTCTCTCCAACTCTGTAACTATCCCTTCCCCACTGGCCACCACAGGTTCTGAAAAACTGGATACTTTCCTTCCATCTGCACCTCATCTCAGACGTTGATGTCCTCTCACCAGTGTTTGCTCTATGCCACTAACAGACTAGAGGGCCAGAAAGACTGAAAATGCAGGCCTGATGGCTGATGGGAGAGAGAGTAGCAAACAGGTTGGGGTATTCCAGATCCTGTGTCTAAAGGTCCAGAAGGGACAGGAGATGATACAATTCAGAGAATGGAAAGAAACTCCACATAGTCACGTGAGAAGACCTAGAGGGGCAAGAACAGGAGATGAGCCTGGGGACACAGGCAGGGGCCACGCCTTGTTTGGCCTAGAGTGAGAGAGCTGAGACTTGCTCCCTGTGGCCATGGGGGATCATGAGGGTCAACAAGGTCAAACAGACCTGGATTCAAGAAGTCCTGGTGGCCTCAGGGAGGAGCTTCCTTTTAGCGCAAAAATTGTGTGACTAAGCTTCTGCTCAGTCTCTAGGTAGCTTTCACGCTCACCGGCCTGTGGCTCTCTCTCCTCTTTACTCTGGCCACGGACTATGCTATCCTCCTTCCACATCAGACTGTGGGGGACCAGGTCCCAGGGCCTGTGGCGGCTCTCCCGCTCCTGCTGCATGTTCTGAATTGGGCAGCCACCTTCTCTTTCCGTGCCTTGTGCCACTCTTCTCTTGCCTCAGCCGAGATGCCCCACTTCTACTCTACCCCCACTGGGGGCTTACCAGGTGAACGGCAATCTGCACACCATCTCCTGAGCTGCCGCTGCATCTCTTCTGTCACAAATGCTGAGAATGTATTGGGTCACTCAATCTTTGTTCTTCGGCCCATGTGGGCCTCCCATCGCGTGGGCTCTGTTGTCGAGAGCACCAGCTCTGGGCACATGCACTCCAGAGCTCCGACTCGGTAATTGGACACATGGGTCCAGCTGCTCTGCAGCACGTGGGATCTTCCCAGGCCAGGGATCAAACCGGCGCCCCTTGCACTGCAAGGCGGTGTCCTTACCCACTGGACCATCAGGGAAGCCCAATTATCCATTTTAAATATAACAGTGCATACCTGTCTCTCTCCAACTCTGTAACTATCCCTTCCCCACTGGCAACCATAGGTTCTGAAAAACTGGATACTTTCCTTCCATCTGCACCTCATCTCAGACGTTGATGTCCTCTCACCAGTGTTTGCTCTATGCCACTAACAGACTAGAGGGCCAGAAAGACTGAAAATGCAGGCCTGATGGCTGATGGGAGAGAGAGTAGCAAACAGGTTGGGGTGTTCCAGATCCTGTGTCTAAAGGTCCAGAAGGGACAGGAGATGATACAATTCAGAGAATGGAAAGAAACTCCACATAGTCACGTGAGAAGACCTAGAGGGGCAAGAACAGGAGATGAGCCTGGGGACACAGGCAGGGGCCACGCCTTGTTTGGCCTAGAGTGAGAGAGCTGAGACTTGCTCCCTGTGGCCATGGGGGATCATGAGGGTCAACAAGGTCAAACAGACCTGGATTCAAGAAGTCCTGGTGGCCTCAGGGAGGAGCTTCCTTTTAGCGCAAAAATTGTGTGACTAAGCTTCTGCTCAGTCTCTAGGTAGCTTTCACGCTCACCGGCCTGTGGCTCTCTCTCCTCTTTACTCTGGCCACGGACTATGCTATCCTCCTTCCACATCAGACTGTGGGGGACCAGGTCCCAGGGCCTGTGGCGGCTCTCCCGCTCCTGCTGCATGTTCTGAATTGGTCAGCCACCTTCTCTTTCCGTGCCTTGTGCCACTCTTCTCTTGCCTCAGCCGAGATGCCCCACTTCTACTCTACCCCCACTGGGGGCTTACCAGGTGAACGGCAATCTGCACACCATCTCCTGAGCTGCCGCTGCATCTCTTCTGTCACAAATGCTGAGAATGTATTGGGTCACTCAAAGAAAGAAAACTTACCACAGATGTTAGAAAAATTAATTCCCTTGTCACTTTGCAATTGAGGTATAAACCTTGGAAGAAAGACTTCTCTGTTTTTCTTCATCTGAAGCAACGGGGCAGTGAGTTCCATCAGGAAACCTCCTGCTTTCCTCCGTCCTCTCAGGCTGCCCTGCCATCCTCAAGGACTTCTACCCTTAGCATTGTATATTTCACCTAGAACTGCTGCATTTTTTCCCCTTAATGATATGTTATGATTGGTTTTAATTATAAACTCTACATGGATACAGTCTCCTTGTTAAAAATTAAAACAGTATGGCACTTCTCCCAGTGTCCTTCCCACCTTCAGGTAACCACTATGATCAACTTTGGATTTTTTTCCAGAACCTTTTGCCATGTGTTCACATCCACAAAAAGAAAATTATGGAAAACGCACAGTACTTTTTTTGCTTAAAAACAACTCATAGATGGTTTTATGCTAGACATTCTATCCTGCAACTTGCTTTGTTCACTCAGAGGAATGGTTTAGAAAACTCGTCCATGTTAGTCCATGTCTATCCGCCTGGCCCTTCTCTCAACCTTAGTACAGTATCCCACAAGGGCCGTTTAGGTAGTGCCAGATTGTGCGTTACTGTGTTTCTCTGATTAAAGAGTGCTAGCATTCCCACAACTTTACCAACAGCTATGATCACATTTTGAATCATAATAATGAGATGGGTGAACATGGTCTTAAATCATTCGCATTTCCTGATAACTAGATCCTTGTTTCATGTAATTGCTGGGTATTTACATTTCCTTTTCTGTCAATTACCTATTTTATTTTATTCAGAATCTTTTTTTTTTCCTTTTGGTCTATTTACAGCTTTCTTATTGATTTGTATGAGTTCTTTTAAATAGCAGATGATAACCCTTAATTATGTTTATTGCAAATTTTTTCTATGCCTTTTCTAAACTTCAGGTCATTAGCGAGTCTTTCCATTGGATTAATGCTTCGTATCATAAAGACCCCCATCTATCCCCACTCATTTGGGGCTTACCAGGTGAACGGCAATCTGCACACCATCTCCTGAGCTGCCGCTGCATCTCTTCTGTCACAAATGCTGAGAATGTATTGGGTCACTCAAAGAAAGAAAACTTACCACAGATGTTAGAAAAATTAATTCCCTTGTCACTTTGCAATTGAGGTATAAACCTTGGAAGAAAGACTTCTCTGTTTTTCTTCATCTGAAGCAACGGGGCAGTGAGTTCCATCAGGAAACCTCCTGCTTTCCTCCGTCCTCTCAGGCTGCCCTGCCATCCTCAAGGACTTCTACCCTTAGCATTGTATATTTCACCTAGAACTGCTGCATTTTTTCCCCTTAATGATATGTTATGATTGGTTTTAATTATAAACTCTACATGGATACAGTCTCCTTGTTAAAAATTAAAACAGTATGGCACTTCTCCCAGTGTCCTTCCCACCTTCAGGTAACCACTATGATCAACTTTGGATTTTTTTCCAGAACCTTTTGCCATGTGTTCACATCCACAAAAAGAAAATTATGGAAAACGCACAGTACTTTTTGTGCTTTAAAAACAACTCATAGATGGTTTTATGCTAGACATTCTATCCTGCAACTTGCTTTGTTCACTCAGAGGAATGGTTTAGAAAACTCGTCCATGTTAGTCCATGTCTATCCGCCTGGCCCTTCTCTCAACCTTAGTACAGTATCCCACAAGGGCCGTTTAGGTAGTGCCAGATTGTGCGTTACTGTGTTTCTCTGATTAAAGAGTGCTAGCATTCCCACAACTTTACCAACAGCTATGATCACATTTTGAATCATAATAATGAGATGGGTGAACATGGTCTTAAATCATTCGCATTTCCTGATAACTAGATCCTTGTTTCATGTAATTGCTGGGTATTTACATTTCCTTTTCTGTCAATTACCTATTTTATTTTATTCAGAATCTTTTTTTTTTCCTTTTGGTCTATTTACAGCTTTCTTATTGATTTGTATGAGTTCTTTTAAATAGCAGATGATAACCCTTAATTATGTTTATTGCAAATTTTTTCTATGCCTTTTCTAAACTTCAGGTCATTAGCGAGTCTTTCCATTGGATTAATGCTTCGTAGTCATTCAGGTCTTTAAGAGGCAGCTGACTGGCTGAAACAGGGAATTTTTTTTTTTTTTTCACATTTCTGGAAGTTAGTTCCAAAACCAGCAGGGCTAGTTCCTCCTGAGGCCTCTCTCCTTGGCTTGTAGATGATTATCTTCTTGCTATGTCTCGTTACATAGTCTTCCTCTGTGTGTGCCTGTGTTCCTATTTCCTCTTGTAAAGATACCAATTCTGTTAAGTTAGGCATATTTGATACCAGTCATAATGGGTTAATGACCTCATTTTACTTTAATTATCTCTTCAAAGGCCCTATCCCCAAATACAGACACACTCTGAGGTACTAGGGTTAGGCTTCAACATAGAAATTTTGGGGTACACAGTTGAGCCCAAAACAACAGAGTAGAAGGAAGAGGCCGAAATGCCAGAGAATGCGGGGCCGCGTCCATGCCTGTCCCTCTGGACTAAGTCCTCACTGCCAATAGAATCAGATCCTAAAGCCAAGAAGAGTGTCTCCGACATGATTTTGACGAGTGAGTGACGGCCTCTCTTCTCCCCATTTCCAAAGGTGCCCCAGTCCCTGGTTCACTTGGCCACACTCACCATGTGTGAAGAGGAGACCACTGCACTCGTGTGTGACAATGGCTCTGGCCTGTGCAAGGCTGGCTTCGCAGGAGACGACGCCCCCCGCGCGGTCTTTCCTTCCATTGTGGGTCGCCTCGCCACCAGGTATGTGCTGATGTGGACCCAAGACTTTGAATTACTAGGAAGAAACACTGCACTGTAGAATCTATGCTGAGCTGTGTGTGTGTGTGTGTGTGTGTGTGTGTGTTTAGTAAAGTAAGAGAAGGTAGTATATAAATGAGCCCTGTTCTCTCAGAAAATGACATTGTTTTAGGACAGAGAAGAGAGACAAGCCCACAAGAAGTCATTCATCTTCTTCCCTACCATCTCCACATTCATTGACAGCTGCCTCACCCTGTCTCCTTCAGTCTGGTATCCAGGGGGGGAAAGGACATTTTTCTTGTCTTTATCCTTCTTCAGATACCCTCCAATGCCTGAGTCCCTTGATATGGAGCCCTTGGCCAATTTTACCCTACTTCCTTCTCGTTCGCATTGCAGGGTGTCATGGTGGGAATGGGCCAGAAAGACAGCTATGTGGGCGATGAAGCTCAGAGCAAGCGAGGTATCCTTACTCTCAAATACCCCATTGAACACGGCATCATCACCAACTGGGACGACATGGAGAAGGTATCGTGGACTCCCCTGCAATGTGCTCACTTTAATGTCATCAAGACCTTCGCCCTATCAACCATTCCTCTGTGTGTGCCTGTGTTCCTATTTCCTCTTGTAAAGATACCAATTCTGTTAAGTTAGGCATATTTGATACCAGTCATAATGGGTTAATGACCTCATTTTACTTTAATTATCTCTTCAAAGGCCCTATCCCCAAATACAGACACACTCTGAGGTACTAGGGTTAGGCTTCAACATAGAAATTTTGGGGTACACAGTTGAGCCCAAAACAACAGAGTAGAAGGAAGAGGCCGAAATGCCAGAGAATGCGGGGCCGCGTCCATGCCTGTCCCTCTGGACTAAGTCCTCACTGCCAATAGAATCAGATCCTAAAGCCAAGAAGAGTGTCTCCGACATGATTTTGACGAGTGAGTGACGGCCTCTCTTCTCCCCATTTCCAAAGGTGCCCCAGTCCCTGGTTCACTTGGCCACACTCACCATGTGTGAAGAGGAGACCACTGCACTCGTGTGTGACAATGGCTCTGGCCTGTGCAAGGCTGGCTTCGCAGGAGACGACGCCCCCCGCGCGGTCTTTCCTTCCATTGTGGGTCGTCCTCGCCACCAGGTATGTGCTGATGTGGACCCAAGACTTTGAATTACTAGGAAGAAACACTGCACTGTAGAATCTATGCTGAGCTGTGTGTGTGTGTGTGTGTGTGTGTGTGTGTTTAGTAAAGTAAGAGAAGGTAGTATATAAATGAGCCCTGTTCTCTCAGAAAATGACATTGTTTTAGGACAGAGAAGAGAGACAAGCCCACAAGAAGTCATTCATCTTCTTCCCTACCATCTCCACATTCATTGACAGCTGCCTCACCCTGTCTCCTTCAGTCTGGTATCCAGGGGGGGAAAGGACATTTTTCTTGTCTTTATCCTTCTTCAGATACCCTCCAATGCCTGAGTCCCTTGATATGGAGCCCTTGGCCAATTTTACCCTACTTCCTTCTCGTTCGCATTGCAGGGTGTCATGGTGGGAATGGGCCAGAAAGACAGCTATGTGGGCGATGAAGCTCAGAGCAAGCGAGGTATCCTTACTCTCAAATACCCCATTGAACACGGCATCATCACCAACTGGGACGACATGGAGAAGGTATCGGTGGACTCCCCCTGCAATGTGCTCACTTTAATGTCATCAAGACCTTCGGCCCTATCAACCATTCCTCTACAGTGTTTCTCACTTCTTTCTTTCCTTCTTGTCCACCCGCCTGGGCATTCCCCAGCCTCAGCTGCCAGCATCTCTCCCTAGATGATTCCAATGGCTTCCTGACTGATTTCTGTCTCCCGTCTCAATCGCCTAATTCATTCTCTGCACAGTTTTAAAGCTTGTCTTCCAAAAAAACAGACCAGATCATGTCATTTGCTTCCTGGGACTCTTCAGAGTGCCTCGCTGACCGACAGTAGGTTCCTAACTCCCTGTCAGGCATCTGAGGACCTGATCTTGCCCAAGTCCCAACTTTTTCTTTTCCTGCAGCTTTCACTTCAGCCCAGTGCTTATCCTTTAAAATGCTGTCTTTTCCTGCAGCTTTCACTTCAGCCCAGTGCTTATCCTTCTTTAAAATGCACTGTCGCCTACAGAAAGGTGATTAGCTCCTCATCTTTATTTTCCCTGTCCTGACCTCAGATAAGTGCACTGATGCTATACTATTATGATGCTTCTCTAGTGAAAAATTTAAGTAAGAATTTCTACCGTTTTCTAGAAGCTTCTTTTCATGTCAGAAAATGGGAGGGGGGCAGACTTCCCTGGTGGTCCAGTTGTTAGGCTTCTGCACATCCACCACGGGACAGGTGCTCCATCCCTGATCTGGGAGCTAAGATCCTGCATGCCATGTGGTGTGGCCAAAAACAAACAAACAAACAAACAAACTGTCACTAGATATCTATGAAATACTAATATCAAAAACAAAACCATCTGTGAATGATCGATGAAAATAAAATACTCAAAAAGGAAAGATATTGGGCTTCCCCTGGTGGTCCAGTGGATAAGGACACCGCCTTGCAGTGCAAGGGGCGCCGGTTCGGTCCCTGGCCTGGGAAGATCCCACGTGCTGCGGAGCGGCTGGACTGATGTGTCCAATCACCGAGCCGGAGCTCTGGAGCACATGCGCCCAGAGCCGGTGCTCTGCGACAACAGACGCCACCGCGATGGCAGGCCCGCAGGAGCGAAAGAAAAAAGACAGATGAAAACAGAGAAATGAAAAGACCAATAGAAGTGGCCTGCCCATCCCCCTCCCCCCCCAACCCCACCCCCCCCCAAAAAAAAAAAATAAATAAAAAAAACTTTTAAAAAAAAAAAAAAAGAAAAAAAAGGGGGGGGATAATTTTTTATTTTATTGATTTATTTTTTACAGATTTTTGTTGTTTATTGCCACACATTGACCTGAATCCTCCATATGGGGGAAAATTTTTAAACAGTAGTTTTTAAATGGTGGTTTAGCAAAATCATGTGCAAAATGCTAACAGAACCTTTCTAATATTCTGTTTTAACTGAAGTAGAGTTGGTGTACAATATTTATACTATTCTTTTATGAATTCCACTAACAGTCATCTGAGAATCCTTGTTTCTGCAAAGACTGTCTTTTGAAACATTATAGAGGGCTTACTGAGCAGACTGCAGCTGGGTATAAAGAAAACTGATTTGAAATCTGTGCTTTGCATACACTTTTCCCCAAACCTTAAATTCAGTCACTCTGAATGAGAAATAAATGATAAAAATACAGTTGCTCTTTGCCCCTGTGGGGTGGTTAAGAGCACAGACACTGGAAGCGACTTTATTTTCTGCACCTCAGATAAGTGCACTGATGCTATACTATTATGATGCTTCTCTAGTGAAAAATTTAAGTAAGAATTTCTACCGTTTTCTAGAAGCTTCTTTTCATGTCAGAAAATGGGAGGGGGGCAGACTTCCCTGGTGGTCCAGTTGTTAGGCTTCTGCACATCCACCACGGGACAGGTGCTCCATCCCTGATCTGGGAGCTAAGATCCTGCATGCCATGTGGTGTGGCCAAAAACAAACAAACAAACAAACAAACTGTCACTAGATATCTATGAAATACTAATATCAAAAACAAAACCATCTGTGAATGATCGATGAAAATAAAATACTCAAAAAGGAAAGATATTGGGCTTCCCCTGGTGGTCCAGTGGATAAGGACACCGCCTTGCAGTGCAAGGGGCGCCGGTTCGGTCCCTGGCCTGGGAAGATCCCACGTGCTGCGGAGCGGCTGGACTGATGTGTCCAATCACCGAGCCGGAGCTCTGGAGCACATGCGCCCAGAGCCGGTGCTCTGCGACAACAGACGCCACCGCGATGGCAGGCCCGCAGGAGCGAAAGAAAAAAGACAGATGAAAACAGAGAAATGAAAAGACCAATAGAAGTGGCCTGCCCATCCCCCTCCCTCCCCAACCCGACCCCCGCCCAAAATAAATAAATAAATAAATAAATCTTTAAAAAAAAAAAAAAAAGGAAAGATATGGGGGGGAATATTTTTTTATTTTATTGATTTATTTTTTACAGATTTTTGTTGTTTATTGCCACACATTGACCTGAATCCTCCATATGGGGGAAAATTTTTAAACAGTAGTTTTTAAATGGTGGTTTAGCAAAATCATGTGCAAAATGCTAACAGAACCTTTCTAATATTCTGTTTTAACTGAAGTAGAGTTGGTGTACAATATTTATACTATTCTTTTATGAATTCCACTAACAGTCATCTGAGAATCCTTGTTTCTGCAAAGACTGTCTTTTGAAACATTATAGAGGGCTTACTGAGCAGACTGCAGCTGGGTATAAAGAAAACTGATTTGAAATCTGTGCTTTGCATACACTTTTCCCCAAACCTTAAATTCAGTCACTCTGAATGAGAAATAAATGATAAAAATACAGTTGCTCTTTGCTTCCCTCTGTGGGGTGGTTAAGAGCACAGACACTGGAACCAGAAGCAGGGAGATCTGGGAACAAAACCCTCCCTCTAAGCCTCAGCTTCCTTTTTGTGGAAGTGAAAATACATTGTTCACTAGGTTGCTTTGAAGGTTGAATTAGGCAAATACTTAGTATAATTCCAAGGCATGGAACATACTTAATACATGGAATATATTACTTGTATATATCTAATAATATCTAATTTAAAAATAATAGCCAAAAAATCTTATTCACAATAATACTGTGAACTCTTTAACTCCTAAAGATACATTATATGCCTTAAGAGAAAAACTAAATAGGGTAAAGCTGTCAGATCTTTTCAAATTAATTTATAGGCTCATTGCCATTCTAATAAAAAAATCTCACCATTTTTAAAATTGTATATATTTATTTGGGTTTCCCTGGTGGTCCAGTGGGTAAAGTGTCTGCCTTGCAGTGCAAGGGGCATCCGTTTGATCCCTGGCCCGGGAAGATCCCATGTGCCACGGAGCAGCTGGACGGGTGTGTCCAGTTATGAACCAGCACTCTGAAGCTCATGTGCCCACAGCTGGTGCTCTGCAGTGAGAGAGGCCACTGTAATGGGAGGCCCACACATGCCAAAGAATTAAAAAAAAGATGGATGAAAATAAATATAAATAAAAGAGGCATGATGGGGAAAAGAAAAGAATTGTATATGTTTACAGATTTTGTTGTTTATTGCCACACATTGACCTGAATCCACCATATGGGGAAAATTTTAAACAGTAGTTTTTAAATGGTGGTTTAGCAAAATCATGTGCAAAATGCTAACAGAACCTTTCTAATATTCTGTTTTAACTGAAGTAGAGTTGGTGTACAATATTTATACTATTCTTTTATGAATTCCACTAACAGTCATCTGAGAATCCTTGTTTCTGCAAAGACTGTCTTTTGAAACATTATAGAGGGCTTACTGAGCAGACTGCAGCTGGGTATAAAGAAAACTGATTTGAAATCTGTGCTTTGCATACACTTTTCCCCAAACCTTAAATTCAGTCACTCTGAATGAGAAATAAATGATAAAAATACAGTTGCTCTTTGCTTCCCTCTGTGGGGTGGTTAAGAGCACAGACACTGGAACCAGAAGCAGGGAGATCTGGGAACAAAACCCTCCCTCTAAGCCTCAGCTTCCTTTTTGTGGAAGTGAAAATACATTGTTCACTAGGTTGCTTTGAAGGTTGAATTAGGCAAATACTTAGTATAATTCCAAGGCATGGAACATACTTAATACATGGAATATATTACTTGTATATATCTAATAATATCTAATTTAAAAATAATAGCCAAAAAATCTTATTCACAATAATACTGTGAACTCTTTAACTCCTAAAGATACATTATATGCCTTAAGAGAAAAACTAAATAGGGTAAAGCTGTCAGATCTTTTCAAATTAATTTATAGGCTCATTGCCATTCTAATAAAAAAATCTCACCATTTTTAAAATTGTATATATTTATTTGGGTTTCCCTGGTGGTCCAGTGGGTAAAGTGTCTGCCTTGCAGTGCAAGGGGCATCCGTTTGATCCCTGGCCCGGGAAGATCCCATGTGCCACGGAGCAGCTGGACGGGTGTGTCCAGTTATGAACCAGCACTCTGAAGCTCATGTGCCCACAGCTGGTGCTCTGCAGTGAGAGAGGCCACTGTAATGGGAGGCCCACACATGCCAAAGAATTAAAAAAAAAAAAAAGATGGATGAAAATAAATATAAATAAAAGAGGCATGATGGGGAAAAGAAAAAGAATTGTATATGTTTAAGGTATCAACTTGATGGGTTTTTAAAAGTATTTATTTATTTAGCTGTTCCAAGTCTTAATTGCAGCATGCGAGATCTTTTAGTTTTGGCATACAAACTGTTAGTTGTGGCATGTGGGATCTAGTTCCCTGACCAGGGATCAAGCCCAGGCCTGCTGCACTGGGAGTGTGGAGTCTTAACCACTGGACCGTCAGGGAAGTCCCTCAACTTGATGATTTGATATGTGTATACATTATGTATCAGTCACTATAGTCAAGCTAATCTACACATCTACTGCCTCACTTTTTTTCTTTTCCTTGTAGTGAGAACATTTAGGATTTACCCTCTTAGTAAATGAAGTGCAGATGGCTGAGCCCAGCACCCAGAGATTCTGATTCTAATGGGCCTAGGATACAGCCTAGGAAGCTGCACCTGTAACAATTATCCCCAAGCCACGTTTGAAGAAACACTGACTGAGGAAACACTGACGTTACTTTATTAAGTCTAACTACGGTCTCCTTCTGTCGCCTGTGACACCTCCACAGTCCAGGCCTTCTGCTGTGCCATTTGCCTTTGCACAGGTCCCCTTCTCAATCTCTGGAGGCCTTCCTTTGCCTTCAGGGCCCACTCAGATTCCCCAGAAAATGAACTTCCCCTGCCTCTTCCTTCATTTAAATACGAATGCGTCTTTGTATTCTGTCTTTTTGACTGTCTTTCTCCCTCTAGGCTTTGAAACTAAGGTCACATTCAGCACCATCCCAGCACAAAACCAGGGATCCATAAATATATGGGTACAATGGACTCAAAGGACTCTGTGCCCCACCTCTGAGGAAACCAAAGCCCCGTGTCCCTGCCACTCTTTGCTGATTGCCTCTGAAATAAAGGCTCTTGTTTGCTGTCCTGAATCACTCAAGAGGGAACCGGACACAATGGGAAGCAACCAGGAGGATTTTGCCTCCCAGGGCATTTGGCAATATCTCAGGACGTTTTTTTTCTCATAGTTGGAGAGGTGCTACTGGCATTTAGTGGGTGGAAGCCACGAATGCTGCTAAACATCTTGTAATGCACAACTCAGCCCCTACAATGAAAAATTATTGACCTAAAATGTCAAACCACTGAGGTAAAGAAACCCTGCTTGAAGGAACAGCCTGGTCAATAATAGACAGTGGCAGTCCATGCATGCCTGTCAGGCTTCAACAGGAGACAGTATACACTCAGTTGGGGTTCTGAATTAATTTAAGGAAGGACTGCTTTCAGAGATGTGAGTAGCTTAGGGAACTAGCAAGGGAGACAGAGATGCCCAAGTACCAGCAACAGTGGGACGCACTTACAGCTGGAGGGCTGAAGGGTAAGGGCATCGAGACTAGAGCTCAGTGAGAGCTGGAGCCTGAAGAGGGACCACACAATGGGAGCTGAGCTAGGGGAGGCCACAGCATTGTCAGGTCACCCTGCTCTTCTCCTTCCTCACACTCTGAAACCTCTCGCTGGTGTCTCTAATCAGCCAAATACAGCCAGAAGTCAGAGAGCTGCAGTGTGCCTGGTCCCTCAGGGCACACAGCAGGAGAGACAGGGGAGCAGCGTAAAGAGGAGCCAAGGTCAGATGGAAACAACACACGGAGTATTTTGGCCCCAGGTTTGAGTTCTGTCTAGGGCCCTGAGGAGAAGGAATATAACTTCGAAAGAGCAGTCAGAAATGTCCAGTGTTGACAGGTCTCCTCTCCAGATCCTGCCCATTCTGAGGCCATCGCACTATCCTCCCCCAACATGGGCATGCCAATAGGAATTTTCCAGCCCACTGAGAGTCTGCTGGATTCATGTGACTTTTGTCCCAACCAGATCTGGCACCACTCCTTCTACAATGAGTTGCGAGTAGCACCTGAGGAACACCCCACCCTGCTCACAGAGGCGCCTCTAAATCCCAAGGCCAACAGGGAGAAGATGACGCAGGTGAGAGACCTGGCACATTCGAGCATGGGCACAGGAACACAGCATGGATGCTCGGCCAGATTCTTTCTCCCATCCATGCATCAATGCAACAGAATTTTTTGAGGACCTGCTGTGTGTGCAGTCCACTCCAGAATCTATGGGAGGTGGGACTGGGGTAAATAAGCAGAGTTCCCACCCTTAATAAAATTACAAACCATTCTGTGGGCCAGGAGGTGCTGTGATTTCTGACAGTCTTCCACTCCTGTTCTTTCAGATTATGTTTGAAACCTTCAATGTCCCTGCCATGTATGTCGCCATTCAAGCTGTGCTCTCTCTCTATGCTTCTGGCCGCACAACAGGTGAGTAGCCCTGCAGTCTGCTGCATCTCTGCCTCGAGGAGAAAGAAGGAAAGCTGGGCTCTTGCAGAAATTCCCATTCATGAGAATCAAAGGGACAGAGATGCCCAAGTACCAGCAACAGTGGGACGCACTTACAGCTGGAGGGCTGAAGGGTAAGGGCATCGAGACTAGAGCTCAGTGAGAGCTGGAGCCTGAAGAGGGACCACACAATGGGAGCTGAGCTAGGGGAGGCCACAGCATTGTCAGGTCACCCTGCTCTTCTCCTTCCTCACACTCTGAAACCTCTCGCTGGTGTCTCTAATCAGCCAAATACAGCCAGAAGTCAGAGAGCTGCAGTGTGCCTGGTCCCTCAGGGCACACAGCAGGAGAGACAGGGGAGCAGCGTAAAGAGGAGCCAAGGTCAGATGGAAACAACACACGGAGTATTTTGGCCCCAGGTTTGAGTTCTGTCTAGGGCCCTGAGGAGAAGGAATATAACTTCGAAAGAGCAGTCAGAAATGTCCAGTGTTGACAGGTCTCCTCTCCAGATCCTGCCCATTCTGAGGCCATCGCACTATCCTCCCCCAACATGGGCATGCCAATAGGAATTTTCCAGCCCACTGAGAGTCTGCTGGATTCATGTGACTTTTGTCCCAACCAGATCTGGCACCACTCCTTCTACAATGAGTTGCGAGTAGCACCTGAGGAACACCCCACCCTGCTCACAGAGGCGCCTCTAAATCCCAAGGCCAACACGGAGAAGATGACGAGGTGAGCGACCTGGCACATTCGAGCATGGGCACAGGAACACAGCATGGATGCTCGGCCAGATTCTTTCTCCCATCCATGCATCAATGCAACAGAATTTTTTGAGGACCTGCTGTGTGTGCAGTCCACTCCAGAATCTATGGGAGGTGGGACTGGGGTAAATAAGCAGAGTTCCCACCCTTAATAAAATTACAAACCATTCTGTGGGCCAGGAGGTGCTGTGATTTCTGACAGTCTTCCACTCCTGTTCTTTCAGATTATGTTTGAAACCTTCAATGTCCCTGCCATGTATGTCGCCATTCAAGCTGTGCTCTCTCTCTATGCTTCTGGCCGCACAACAGGTGAGTAGCCCTGCAGTCTGCTGCATCTCTGCCTCGAGGAGAAAGAAGGGAAAGCTGGGCTCTTGCAGAAATTCCCATTCATGAGAATCAAAGGGACAGCCAAAGTCCAGTGAAAGCCTGGGTTAGGGATAACAGAGAAGCCCAGGTAGAATACAGATGCGAGTCTACCCAGTATAGCTGAAGAGAATTTACATGAACAAACCATGACTAATACAGCCTGCAAGAGCCATTTCCCTCACAGTAGTTAGTCTGGGAGCTTGTATACACTTTCCAACAGGACTAGAATGTTTCTGCCCATGAAAGAGCAATGGCAGAACCTCTGATGGTGCATGGGTATGATGTGGCCTTGGTATAGAAAGGTGCTCAGGGAAACAGAGGGAATTTCAAATCAAATCAATTTTTAATAAAGGGTTGACTGCTTCCACAAACATCTTTCAAATATTCATTCACATATCCACTGATTTGTCCGTTTATTCATTCATTCAAATGTTTCCCATTACTTTGTACCTTGTGCCAAACACTGCAGGCCATGGGCACACACTGTGAAACCAGACAGGACAACCAAACATACATATCTGTAAACAATAAAATTCTGTAGAAGTTAAAAGTAAAATAAAAGTTTAAAAAAAAAAAAAGACAGACCAACCATTTTGCAGCTGACAGTCTAGAGGAGGAGAGACAGAATTAAAGGGTAATTTCACTGCACATGGTAAGGACAGTGATGGGGAAATACAGGCATATACAACTTTGTATCCTGCGGTTTGCGCATGGTTTTATGCTGTGAATGTAATGTTCACATGTTCATATGCCATGTGGTTGTCATCATGTGACGGTTCCATGACTGACTGATTTTATCATGACCTTTAGGTTGTCCTTAATTTTTTTTTTTAATATACTTTTAACTTTTTTTTTTTTAAACATTTATTTATTTACTTATTTTGGCAAGGGTGGGCAGTGGGCGGGCCACTTCCACTGGTCTTTCGTTTGTCTAGTTTCATCCATCTTTGTTCTTTGGCCCGTGTGGGCCTCCCATCGCAGTGGCCTCTGTTGTCTCAGAGCACCGGCTCTGGGCGCATGCGCTCCAGAGCTCCGGCTCAGTAATTGGACACATCGGTCCAGCTGCTCCGCAGCATGTGGGATCTTCCCAGACCAGGGATCCAACCGGCGCTCCCTGCCCTGCAAGGCAGTGTCATTACCCACTGGACCACCAGGGAAGCCCCTGTCCTCAATTTTTATTTTTTATTATAAACTATGCTGTGACCAACATCTCTGAATATTTATTTTGGATCTGGCTCTTATTGAACCATTTTATTAACTCTAATGATTTCTCAGTTGGTTCTCTCAGGTCTTCTAAGTATGCTGCCATTTTACCTGCAAATAATGATGGCTCTCTTTCCTTTTGATAATAATACCTATTTCTATCTTCTGTCATATTGTATTGATTCAATGGCAGAACCTCTGATGGTGCATGGGTATGATGTGGCCTTGGTATAGAAAGGTGCTCAGGGAAACAGAGGGAATTTCAAATCAAATCAATTTTTAATAAAGGGTTGACTGCTTCCACAAACATCTTTCAAATATTCATTCACATATCCACTGATTTGTCCGTTTATTCATTCATTCAAATGTTTCCCATTACTTTGTACCTTGTGCCAAACACTGCAGGCCATGGGCACACACTGTGAAACCAGACAGGACAACCAAACATACATATCTGTAAACAATAAAATTCTGTAGAAGTTAAAAGTAAAATAAAAGTTTAAAAAAAAAAAAAGACAGACCAACCATTTTGCAGCTGACAGTCTAGAGGAGGAGAGACAGAATTAAAGGGTAATTTCACTGCACATGGTAAGGACAGTGATGGGGAAATACAGGCATATACAACTTTGTATCCTGCGGTTTGCGCATGGTTTTATGCTGTGAATGTAATGTTCACATGTTCATATGCCATGTGGTTGTCATCATGTGACGGTTCCATGACTGACTGATTTTATCATGACCTTTAGGTTGTCCTTAATTTTTTTTTTTAATATACTTTTAACTTTTTTTTTTTTAAACATTTATTTATTTACTTATTTTGGCAAGGGTGGGCAGTGGGCGGGCCACTTCCACTGGTCTTTCGTTTGTCTAGTTTCATCCATCTTTGTTCTTTGGCCCGTGTGGGCCTCCCATCGCAGTGGCCTCTGTTGTCTCAGAGCACCGGCTCTGGGCGCATGCGCTCCAGAGCTCCGGCTCAGTAATTGGACACATCGGTCCAGCTGCTCCGCAGCATGTGGGATCTTCCCAGACCAGGGATCCAACCGGCGCTCCCTGCCCTGCAAGGCAGTGTCATTACCCACTGGACCACCAGGGAAGCCCCTGTCCTCAATTTTTATTTTTTATTATAAACTATGCTGTGACCAACATCTCTGAATATTTATTTTGGATCTGGCTCTTATTGAACCATTTTATTAACTCTAATGATTTCTCAGTTGGTTCTCTCAGGTCTTCTAAGTATGCTGCCATTTTACCTGCAAATAATGATGGCTCTCTTTCCTTTTGATAATAATACCTATTTCTATCTTCTGTCATATTGTATTGATTAGAACATCAAGGACAATATTAAATAATCATAATAATCCAATAACAATACTGTAATGTTTCCATTATGTGACTGATGGATCAGGAGAGATTTCTTATCATGTTGAGAAAGTGTATATCCTTTCATGGTTTACCAGAAGTCTCATCAATATAGAGAATGTTATTTTTTTTTTTTTAATGTTTATTATACTTTTTACTTTTACAGAGTTTTGTTGAGAATGTTAATTTTTTTCAAGTTGGTTTTTATTGTCCTTTTAGAGCTAATATTCTAATTGCATGAACATTTGTGTTAGTTTGATGCCTGAAGGGTATGTAAATTATCCAGTCTAATTTAAAGAATGTGCAGCCTAGATACCAATTAACAAGTGTACATTTTTGTGCAAGTATTTCAGGGAGTATAAGAAAAGGAGACACTTCATTTGCTTTCCAGAAATCTACGGTTTCATTTTGAAAAATAAACTGACAAACACAAAAAGTGATGTACACCAAAAAAAATAAATAAATAAAAGATTGATAATTCTCACAGTGGGTGAATTTTCTAGATATTAAAGAAAACTATGGTTGCTGATGATCATTTGATGTCAGGTCCCAGAAACAAATGAAAAAAAACAAATAAATAAAGGTTTTCATAGGTCTTCTCCCCTCTGTGCTTAGGCATCGTCCTGGATTCAGGGGATGGTGTCACCCACAATGTCCCTATCTACGAGGGCTATGCTCTGCCCCATGCCATCATGCGCCTTGATCTGGCTGGCCGCGACCTCACGGACTACCTCATGAAGATCCTCACAGAGAGAGGCTATTCCTTTGTGACCACAGGTATTTCGCCTCTTTTTGGACTTGACTTGAGCTCGGAACCAGATCGGATCTGAAGTTCTCATGAGTAATGAGAAGATGGTGGTCCCATGTCCTCAAACTCTCTTAGGGTAGACAGGGAACCTTTAGGCTGGGCTTGGGCTCCTGGACCAGATACTCAGGGCAGCCTTCTTTAAGGAAAAAGGTTCCCAACCAAGACACTCTGGGAATGGGTGTAAGCCTTAGACCTCTTTATCTTAAGAAGCACTCGGCTTCACCCTCTTTTGAGTAACCTTTCACGGCACTTTCTCCCTCCCCAGGGGTCTGCTTCCTCTGCTCATGTTCACACCAGGGTCACAGCTAGTTTCTATGGGGCTGAATGGTGGTAAGACTCTGGTGGTGTATTTCATTACCTAGAGGAATTTATGGTTTGAGGACAAATGGAATAAGGTCTGAATTTCTAAGGGGAAGTGGCCCCCCTGGGCAGGAAGTGCTTTTAGGTAGGGACCTTCCTAGATTCTGTACAATCCCAATGTATAAGCCTCCATCTAATGATAAATGTGTCCCGCTGGACCCTCAGGAAGGCCTGCAGCTTTGTCAGGGCAGAATGATAAGAGAAAGATGAAAAGCACATGCAGAGGTTTGCTTGAGAATCAATCAAATCTTGAGACTGAATCCAAAGGAGAAGGAAGAAGGCAGCTTCCACAGAGATCAAAATGGGGCAACCAAACAAGTAGAGCTGAGCATCTACTCCCTATCATTTCTACTCTTTCTAGCTGAGCGAGAAATTGTGCGAGACATCAAGGAGAAGCTGTGTTACGTGGCCCTGGACTTCGAGAATGAGATGGCCACAGCAGCCACCTCTTCCTCCCTGGAGAAGAGCTACGAGCTGCCGGACGGGCAGGTCATCACTATCGGCAATGAGCGCTTCCGCTGCCCTGAGACCCTCTTCCAGCCCTCGTTCATTGGTGAGGCTCTGCCCATGCCCACTGCATTTTATTTATACTTAGTCAGAATTTTTCCAGAAAGGGCCCAAAGTACGTGAACAATTCAACTAGATCAAATCTAATTTTTAAATAAAAGGATAAGGAAATCAAAGTAAAGGAAAAGTGGGATGGGAATATAGCATGAAACTAAGAATGAGGTTAAAACACAAAACACGCCTTGAATTCTCACCATTTAGATCATGGGGTCTGAAACCTATAAAACAGAGTGGGTTTGGGGGTCAGACCTGAGTTTAAGCCCTGATTCTGCTACTTCAAGTGCTGTACCTTGGACATGTTAACTTCTTCAATCTCAGTTTTCTTATCTAAAGAATGGAAATGGTGCCACAAGGATTAAATAAGGCAATATTTCATACAAGGATAACTACTTTCTTAAGATCAGTACAAGAGAAGGGCCTGTCAGCAGACGTTGACACACAATGTACTGGTAAATAGCAAACTAGATAAAGTTCTGTAGGTCCAAGAAACTGGGCAAGGCTTCTCAAAGATGCTGAATCTTTGAACAGAGCCTTGAAAAATGAACATCACCATATGGTATCTGGGGGTGGAAGGACAGGAGAGTGGGGAATGGCATCCAAGGCAGGTGGAAAGCACGCAAAAACTGTGGAATATGTGCAAGTCATTTTTTATTCGGGACATGATAGGTGAGGGGTGTGTGTGTGTGTGTGTGTGTGTGTGTGCGTTTACACACAGAGGAAACTGGAAAGAGCTGCTGGGCCACACAAAGAGCACAGGTGTTACTCATATTGGCAATGTAGATCCCCTGGAAGTTTTTAGGCCACAGAGTAGAAAAGTCAGTATTTCACTCTAGAAAGATTCCTCCATCTACCATGTGGAATTATGTCACATGGAAAAAAGATGTAGGTAGGGAAGCCCAGGTATGTGGACAGGAGCTGTTAAGGCAGACACGGCCTTTCACCGTGAAGATCTTGGTGCCAGATGAAGGTAACTAGATGTCAACCAGTAGGCAAACACGATGTGATCGGTATGTCCATACAATGCATTATTACTTGGCCAAAAAAACCAGTGCCCTGAGACCCTCTTCCAGCCCTCGTTCATTGGTGAGGCTCTGCCCATGCCCACTGCATTTTATTTATACTTAGTCAGAATTTTTCCAGAAAGGGCCCAAAGTACGTGAACAATTCAACTAGATCAAATCTAATTTTTAAATAAAAGGATAAGGAAATCAAAGTAAAGGAAAAGTGGGATGGGAATATAGCATGAAACTAAGAATGAGGTTAAAACACAAAACACGCCTTGAATTCTCACCATTTAGATCATGGGGTCTGAAACCTATAAAACAGAGTGGGTTTGGGGGTCAGACCTGAGTTTAAGCCCTGATTCTGCTACTTCAAGTGCTGTACCTTGGACATGTTAACTTCTTCAATCTCAGTTTTCTTATCTAAAGAATGGAAATGGTGCCACAAGGATTAAATAAGGCAATATTTCATACAAGGATAACTACTTTCTTAAGATCAGTACAAGAGAAGGGCCTGTCAGCAGACGTTGACACACAATGTACTGGTAAATAGCAAACTAGATAAAGTTCTGTAGGTCCAAGAAACTGGGCAAGGCTTCTCAAAGATGCTGAATCTTTGAACAGAGCCTTGAAAAATGAACATCACCATATGGTATCTGGGGGTGGAAGGACAGGAGAGTGGGGAATGGCATCCAAGGCAGGTGGAAAGCACGCAAAAACTGTGGAATATGTGCAAGTCATTTTTTATTCGGGACATGATAGGTGAGGGGTGTGTGTGTGTGTGTGTGTGTGTGTGTGTGTGCGTTTACACACAGAGGAAACTGGAAAGAGCTGCTGGGCCACACAAAGAGCACAGGTGTTACTCATATCGGCAATGTAGATCCCCTGGAAGTTTTTAGGCCACAGAGTAGAAAAGTCAGTATTTCACTCTAGAAAGATTCCTCCATCTACCATGTGGAATTATGTCACATGGAAAAAAGATGTAGGTAGGGAAGCCCAGGTATGTGGACAGGAGCTGTTAAGGCAGACACGGCCTTTCACCGTGAAGATCTTGGTGCCAGATGAAGGTAACTAGATGTCAACCAGTAGGCAAACACGATGTGATCGGTATGTCCATACAATGCATTATTACTTGGCCATAACAGACAATTCCACGCAAACATTATTCTAAGTGAAGTGAGCCAGACCCAAAAGGACAAATACTGTACAGTTTCATTTATATGAAATTTCCAGAATAGGCAAATCTATAGAGACAGAAAATAGAGTAGTGATTGCCTAAGGCTCGGGAAGAGATGAAGGGAAAACATGGAAAGTGTCTGCTAATGGGTATGGAGTTTATCTGGGGGGTGTTAAACATGTTCCAAAATTAGATTGTGGTGATGGCTGTACAACTCCTTTTTTGGGGGTGGGGAGGAAGGGGTAGGGCGGGCCACTTCTATTGGTCTTTCATTTGTCTATTTTTTTCACCCATCTTTTTGTTCTTTGGCCCATGTGGGCCTCCCATCGCAGTGGCCTCTGTTGTCGCAGAGCACTGGCTCTGGGCGCATACACTCCAGAGCTCCGGCTCGGTAATTGGACACATTGGTCCAGCCGCTCCGCAGCACGTGGGATCTTCCCAGGCCAGGGATTGAACCGGTGCCCCTTGCACTGCAAGGCGGTGCCCTTACCCACTGGACCACCAGGGAAGTCCTGTACAACTCCTTGAAGTGAACGGTACCCTTTAAAGGGATGAATATGATGGTACATGAATTATTTCTCAATAAAGCTGTGAAAAAAGTGATACAATGAAAGTATCCTTTTAGAAATATTCATCAGGCAACGGTGTGAAAGATCAATCAGAACAAGAAGCTTAGGACAGCGACCAGTGAGACGGTCTGATCGTCTAGTCCATTAGGGAGGTGACTGAGGCGAACCAAGGTAGCTGTACCAACAGGAGGGTCACCTGGGGAGCTGTAGGTGTGGAGTGGCAGATCCCGACCAAATACTGTCATCTCTCCTAGGCATGGAGTCAGCTGGCATTCACGAAACAACCTACAATTCCATCATGAAGTGTGACATTGACATCCGCAAGGATTTATACGCCAACAACGTCCTCTCTGGGGGTACCACCATGTACCCTGGCATTGCCGACAGGATGCAGAAGGAGATCACAGCCCTGGCCCCCAGTACCATGAAGATCAAGGTGGGTCCTGTCCTGGCTTCCTCCATCTTGTTCTTTGTAAAAAGTCATGTGTACTTGGGAGATGCTCCGAGTCAGGCTGCCAGGCCTAGGGCATGGTAGTCTCTTGGGTGCACCTTCATCGTGACCCGAGGCAGCCTTTCTCTTGGGGAAGTGTGTTCCTTGGACGCTGAACAGGAATCACATTTAGCCTGGGCTCTTAGGCACAGTCTCATGGACACTATAGGAGGAGGAGGTACATGAATTTGGAATGGAGAGGAGGGTGAGGGGGTTGAAAAGGAAATGAGGAAAGAGGGACAGAAAAGGAGGCAACACCACACCATCTTTAAACTGGTTGTCCTTTTTAAGGCAAAAATTCCAAAGAGAGAATGTTGGCTATAGGATGGGCTACTGTTCAAACTCAAAGGGACATTCCTTGATTCCTGGACAGGCTTCAACCTGTCGTCCTGTCTCGGCCGCGGTCTTCCCACACTGCTTCTCACCTCCTAGGCCTCCTCAGCATAGGCGTCACCTGTGTTACCACCTCTCGCCAGCCTCTGGTCCCCAAGCAGTCAGACAGACATTTGTAGGGTTTCTAGGAAGTTTGCTGCTTAGCAGGGTGAGAAAAAGAGTTAGATGCCCAATAGAGATAACAAGTAGGTTGAACGTTACAAAGTTTCACAATAAAGTTGGCCTCTGAGCTGAGGCATGACTGCCTCAATGGACGTAAGTTTGAGCAAACTCCAGGAGATAGTGAAGGATGAAGAGGCCTGGCGTGTTGCACTCCATGAGTCAGACATGACTGAGCAACTGAATAACAACAGCTGAGCTGAGGAAGTGTGTTTTATGTGTCAGTATTCTAAGAACCTTCTTCACAAAGGCCTTCCCCTGCTGAGCAGATGGGGCTCGGTCCAGCGAAGCAGAGCAGGCCACCAGAAAACAGGTGAGCACCTGTGGGAGCCTCTCACCTGGAACCACTGGAGCAGTCATGTTTATTGAGCCTGCCATACAGTGAGCACTGTGCCAGGCCTGGGGCAGTGGCTTTTTACTAAGACCAAACCTACCCTCACGCCCAGATTCTAGTTCAACAGGTGTGCGGTGCCTTCATCACCTACAGGGATAAATGGATACCAGTGACTTGATGATAGCCTAATTTATGAGCCACATGCTACATGCTACGTGCTAAGTCGCTTCAGTCGTGTCTGACTCTTTGCGATTCTGTGGACTGTAGCCCGCCAGGCTCCTCTGTCCATGGGATTCTCCAGGCAAGACTACTGGAGAGGGCTGCTATTTCCTCCTCCAGGGTATTTTCCCCACCCAGGGATCAAACCTGCGTGTCTTGTGTCTCCTGCTTTGGCAAACAGTTTCTTTTCCACGAGTGCCACCTGGGAAGCCCATATGCACCACTGCCCTGAGTTTAATAACATTGCCAGCCTTCCAGGAGTTTAAGATCTGATCAGGAGACATGATCAATGGAAGAACAGCTTCAATAAGACCAGAGGAGGGGAATGTGCACTACAGGCAGGAAAAGAGACTGAGTAAAGGTGCCCAGGGTGTGTGCAGGTACAAACACCCTATTCAAATTGAAGAGCAAGATGTGTGTAGAGGCACTAGGGAGATGAGGCCAGCCTCTGGTCCCCAAGCAGTGCAGACTTTGTAGGGTTTCTAGGAAGTTTGCTGCTTAGCAGGGTGAGAAAGAGTTAGATGCCCAATAGAGATAACAAGTAGGTTGAACGTTACAAAGTTTCACAATAAAGTTGGCCTCTGAGCTGAGGCATGACTGCCTCAATGGACGTAAGTTTGAGCAAACTCCAGGAGATAGTGAAGGATGAAGAGGCCTGGCGTGTTGCACTCCATGAGTCAGACATGACTGAGCAACTGAATAACAACAGCTGAGCTGAGGAAGTGTGTTTTATGTGTCAGTATTCTAAGAACCTTCTTCACAAAGGCCTTCCCCTGCTGAGCAGATGGGGCTCGGTCCAGCGAAGCAGAGCAGGCCACCAGAAAACAGGTGAGCACCTGTGGGAGCCTCTCACCTGGAACCACTGGAGCAGTCATGTTTATTGAGCCTGCCATACAGTGAGCACTGTGCCAGGCCTGGGGCAGTGGCTTTTTACTAAGACCAAACCTACCCTCACGCCCAGATTCTAGTTCAACAGGTGTGCGGTGCCTTCATCACCTACAGGGATAAATGGATACCAGTGACTTGATGATAGCCTAATTTATGAGCCACATGCTACATGCTACGTGCTAAGTCGCTTCAGTCGTGTCTGACTCTTTGCGATTCTGTGGACTGTAGCCCGCCAGGCTCCTCTGTCCATGGGATTCTCCAGGCAAGACTACTGGAGAGGGCTGCTATTTCCTCCTCCAGGGTATTTTCCCCACCCAGGGATCAAACCTGCGTGTCTTGTGTCTCCTGCTTTGGCAAACAGTTTCTTTTCCACGAGTGCCACCTGGGAAGCCCATATGCACCACTGCCCTGAGTTTAATAACATTGCCAGCCTTCCAGGAGTTTAAGATCTGATCAGGAGACATGATCAATGGAAGAACAGCTTCAATAAGACCAGAGGAGGGGAATGGGCACTACAGGCAGGGAAAAGAGACTGAGTAAAGGTGCCCAGGGGTGTGTGCAGGTACAAACACCCTATTCAAATTGAAGAGCAAGATGTGTGTAGAGGCACTAGGGGAGATGAGGCAAGCTCCAGGAGATGGAAGAAGAGAGTGAGATGGGAATGGAGCTGACATTTATGGCCTCCAGCCCAAGACAGTCCAGATTTTTCTCACACCTAGAACAGCCCAGCAATAAAATCCATTGTCTTCATAGTGACTGTGCCAGTCTTTGAGGTGTCTATCCAAGGAGCATCAGGGCTGGAGTGTTGTCTGCCTGAAAAAGAGAACTTCTAAAGACCCTACTTATTCTGTAATTCTATGATCTCTGCAATACAGGAAATATGTAGGGAGATTCTTAGGAGACCAAAAAAAAAAAGAGTTCTAGCACTGGATTCTTAGTCCCTTCAGAAACAGGGATTCGTTCAAGAGTCAAAATCCTTTTGGATGTACTCTAAGGTGAAGTTTAACGTTGTCTGACATGGCCACAAATTTCTAAAGGCCAAGCTTGGGAATCCCAGCAGCATGTATGAATTTGAGAACTTCTCAGATATAAGATTCTATTAATTAGACTGGCTAAGACTTAGGAATAGAAAATGCCCACGCGTCTGAACTCCAGGAAGGAACTGAACAGCCATCGCTTATCAATGTATTGGTTAGCTATTGCTGGGTAGCAGCAACTGTGAAGTCTCAGGGTACCTAACAATAAGCATTATTTGTGCATCTGCAGGTCAGCTGGGAGTCAGCTGATCTGGGTCCTGTTGGTTAGGCAGCTCCACAGGTCCAGTCAACTTGGGTCAGGGGTGCATGTCGGGGGCCCAGGCTAAAGGGGCAGTAGCTCTTTAAGGGAAGCTCTTCTCATGAAGATGGCAGAGACACAGGAAAGTGCCTACCTGCATGTCTGAAGTACATGTCTAGCTGCTGTGTCAAGTCTGCTGACATCCCACGGGTCAAAGCAAACAGGGCCCAGGCCAGAGGCCCAGGGGGGACCAGCGCTCTCTTCTCATGGAGAGGCAGGGGACAAGGTGGAGAGGGGGTGACCATCTGAGCAATAGTCTAATCTACTGTAAGGTTTCTCCTGTTTTTTTCCTCACCATAGAGGCTGTCACTTTGTAGGGCAGTCTGACAATGTGGTGGGATGATTCCTGGACCACCTTGCATATTCCTTGGTAACTGATCATGATTCACCACATTTTCTCTTTGCAGATTATTGCTCCCCCAGAGCGGAAGTACTCAGTCTGGATCGGAGGTTCCATCCTGGCCTCTCTCTCCACCTTCCAGCAGATGTGGATCAGCAAGCCGGAGTATGATGAGGCAGGGCCCTCCATCGTCCACAGGAAGTGCTTCTAAAGTCAGAACGGATCCCCTGGGGACCTCCTTGAGACTGCTCTGTTAACAACCATGAAACATTAAAACCTACAAGCCTTACTTCTGTGTGTGGGGCTCTTTATTTTCCTGAGCTGTGTCTCACACACAGTGCTAAGGGCTTTTCACACCTTATTTCTAATCCATACAATGATCTTGTGAGGTAAGTGATATTATTACATATTACAGATGAGGAAATTGAGGTTCAGAGAAGTTACAAAGCTTGGTGAAGTTTAACGTTGTCTGACATGGCCACAAATTTCTAAAGGCCAAGCTTGGAATATGAATTTGAGAACTTCTCAGATATAAGATTCTATTAATTAGACTGGCTAAGACTTAGGAATAGAAAATGCCCAGCGTCTGAACTCCAGGAAGGAACTGAACAGCCATCGCTTATCAATGTATTGGTTAGCTATTGCTGGGTAGCAGCAACTGTGAAGTCTCAGGGTACCTAACAATAAGCATTATTTGTGCATCTGCAGGTCAGCTGGGAGTCAGCTGATCTGGGTCCTGTTGGTTAGGCAGCTCCACAGGTCCAGTCAACTTGGGTCAGGGGTGCATGTCGGGGGCCCAGGCTAAAGGGGCAGTAGCTCTTTAAGGGAAGCTCTTCTCATGAAGATGGCAGAGACACAGGAAAGTGCCTACCTGCATGTCTGAAGTACATGTCTAGCTGCTGTGTCAAGTCTGCTGACATCCCACGGGTCAAAGCAAACAGGGCCCAGGCCAGAGGCCCAGGGGGGACCAGCGCTCTCTTCTCATGGAGAGGCAGGGGACAAGGTGGAGAGGGGGTGACCATCTGAGCAATAGTCTAATCTACTGTAAGGTTTCTCCTGTTTTTTTCCTCACCATAGAGGCTGTCACTTTGTAGGGCAGTCTGACAATGTGGTGGGATGATTCCTGGACCACCTTGCATATTCCTTGGTAACTGATCATGATTCACCACATTTTCTCTTTGCAGATTATTGCTCCCCCAGAGCGGAAGTACTCAGTCTGGATCGGAGGTTCCATCCTGGCCTCTCTCTCCACCTTCCAGCAGATGTGGATCAGCAAGCCGGAGTATGATGAGGCAGGGCCCTCCATCGTCCACAGGAAGTGCTTCTAAAGTCAGAACGGATCCCCTGGGGACCTCCTTGAGACTGCTCTGTTAACAACCATGAAACATTAAAACCTACAAGCCTTACTTCTGTGTGTGGGGCTCTTTATTTTCCTGAGCTGTGTCTCACACACAGTGCTAAGGGCTTTTCACACCTTATTTCTAATCCATACAATGATCTTGTGAGGTAAGTGATATTATTACATATTACAGATGAGGAAATTGAGGTTCAGAGAAGTTACAAACTTGCTGAAGATCACACAGAACCAGGGTTAAAATCCAAGTGTGTCTGATGCTAAAGTCTAATGCTGCTTCTACTATACCACCTTGTTTCCCTTTCCCTTGAATATTAGTAAGAATGAGGCCTTAATGACTCTTGTGGGGAAGAGGGTCAAGAAACAAAGACTTTCAGAGAGGTAAGTCTTCATACTCAAGGCTGATAAGACTAGAGAATGTGAACAGAAAGAGAACTCCAGAGCTTCTAGGCTGTGACATCTGAGTGGTTCACATATAATGTTATTTAAATTTAGGTGAAGGATGGTCATAGTGAGCTTAAGACTCTATAAGGTCCTTTGTCATTGAGGATTAAGTTGTATTTTGCCTGAAAAACTAAGCAAGAAAGGAGCAGCACCCCAGAAAGAATATTTTCTCTTCCCACACTCCTCTTCCCCCTCTCTCTTTTTTCCTCTGTCTCTGCCTCTCTATTTGCTACTCACTCACTGCCCTTAGTCAAGTCTGTTTAATTTCACAAGCATTCACTGAATTTTTGGCATCTACAATTTCTGGGTAAGGCCAGATAGGGTTTATGGACACCACAAAGATGATTCCTACCCATTAAAATCACAATGCATAAAGAGGGAGACATACACACACATATAAGGTAATGATTTGAGCTGAAATAGAAACTATCTCAAAATACTGTGAGAGAATAAGGGATAATAACAACGGCTAACACTGGATGAATGCTTCCAATATGCCAGACACTGGGTTAAGAGCTTTGCATCTGTTTTTCTCATTTCATCCTTATCACAGCCCTATAAGGCAGGTATTTAAAGGGCTGTTATCAGTCTCATTTTATAGCTGGTTTACTAGTTAACTAGATTGCCCAGCTAGTTATTGGCAGCACTAGGTCCTTACTTCCACCAGGTGTGCCCTTTGCTCTTGCCACCTGGCCAGGTCCTATCCTCGATGCTTCTGCACAGAATCCACCTGGTCTTCGCAGACCCACCTATTTGGAGGCTGTGGAGTCCAGTGGAAGCACACGGACCTCGAAGTCAGACAGTGCTCTACCATCCTCACACTTGCCCTCTACTTGTGGTCAAGAGGCATACTTAAAAAAAAAGAAAAGAATAAAAACCTGGAGGATTTTTGTCTTGAGACAAAAGCAGGTTTCTCAGAAGCGAACCCGGGAATAAGGACTCGCATGTAAGTGAAGTGCTTATTAGAGAAGTGCTCTGAGTGGAAGGCAGTGAATGGAGTGAGAGAGGCAGGACAGATAAGGGTGACTTCGGGGCTTTCCCTGGTGGTCCAGTGGATAAGGACACCGCCTTGCAGTGCAAGGGGCGCCGGTTCGATCCCTGGCCTGGGAAGATCCCATGTGCCGCGGAGCGACTGAAGCTATGTGTCCGATTACTAAGCGAGAACTCTGGAGCGCATGCGCCCAGAGCCGGTGCTTTGCAGCGAGAGGGGCCACTGTGATGGGAGGCCCACACAGGCCAAAGAACAAAGATAAATAAATGAAAGATCAATAGAAGTGACCAAAAAGAGAAAATAATAATTAGAAAAAGAGAAAAGGGTGACTTCATCTTGTTTCCCCTGGAGCCCTGCAGTGTAAACCTTACTGCAGGCAGCGAGCCAGGCTTTCCAAGTCACAGATCAGTGATTGATGACAACGCCCTCTAGGGGCAGAAAGTCCGTAGGCTAAGGGCAGCCCTTTGAAGTAGAGCCACAGGCAGGGGGTGTAAGAGAAAGTGCAGGGAAGAGGTGTTAGGATGCTCAGGCACACAGATCCTTCCCAGAGGAAGGAATCTCCACATGGGGCAAGAAGGGGAGGCTGACCCATTCTTCCCCTCTTTCCCTGACCTGGTGTTACCCTACTTCAATAGGTGCTGTCCTAGACTTCTGCAGGGGAAATCGAGTTATGTGCTGGTAGAAGGGAAGCATGGACCAATGAGTGTAAATCCAATACGAAGTCAGCTAAATAGAAGGAGCATCCTAGGCGCTGAGGGCCAAGCTGAAGGCAGCCATTGCTTATTATGTAATTCCTGTTGGTTGGTAACCATGTTGCAGGCATTGTGTTAATGCTGCACATGGATTATCTGTCTTAATCTGTTTCTCCCCCAGCTGTCCGAATCCAGAGCCCACACACTTAGCCACTCACTATATGCCTTCTCAGAATTAGGTCTATCAGAGTTCATTCAGGTGAGCAGAGCCACCATGCACATTACGGGGACAAGGGGGTATTACAGAAATGAGACTGCCCCACAGTGGGACAAGCTGGGGCAGTGGAAGTGTGGAGGGAACTGTGAAACAAGTCAGGGAGGTGTCACTGGGCTCAAGGACTAGCTGGGACCTACCAGTGGGCACATCTGTCTGTCACAGTGTCTGATGACAGAGATCTTCTCTGAGTTGCTGAGACTCGCATTCTGCTTTCTAAATCTCACACCTGGTCCTCTTTTGATCATCTTAAACTCAGAGCCCTGGTAGAAAGGGGATTTTAGAAGTGTATTTCCCAGCTTAACCAAATTGAGTTAGCACAGTCCAGTACATTAAAATATCTTTGATGTAGTTGAGAATATAACCAACCAGACATCAAACTGCAGGAGAAAGTCAGGGTCACATTTGTGTATATTTATCTTCCCATTTTTAATGGCTGCAGAGCACAGTAGTAATACAGATCGGTTTACTTGTCACAGCAGAATTTACAAACATTTGAAAGCAATTCCTTCAGAGCTCACTCTAAGGACTAAGCAGAGTGTCTAGTACACAGCTGATGCTGAGCAAATGCTGGATGAAGGAATGGATGCTGAATGACTAGATTCCTCGTGGGGCAACATCAGCTCTTACTCATAAATTCCAGCAGATGCCTGAAATCCCCCAGGAGTGGGAAGTGACCTGTTTCTCCAAGAAAATGGGACATAATTCTGCTCACCAAACTTGCTTTCTGACCAAAACCTGAGATGAGATAAAAACACTCCATTACATCTTCCAGTAAGAACTGATTACCACCTTTTTTTCTCCCTTTTTGTTTGTTTCTTGAAACTTTATCTTTTGACCATAGCTGGGCCAATGACAATCTCTGTCTTAAAAATGTGGAATTAGAATCAAGAAAGCTACTGAATTTTTATGCATGGTTTAGCACAATAAAACAAGCATGAAGAAATACAGAGGAATAGAAGGATCATCAATAATTGTGGGATAACTAACAGGCAGAAGGCATTTTAGGTTCTTACTTTACACGATACATCTGCCCAATGTAAAAGCTTTTAGAAGCAAGGAAGAGAGTGAGAGGAAATATTCACAATGGAGTCATATCCAGAATGTACAAAAAACAGTAAGTAAAGAGAGAGAGAGATAGCCAACAGAAAAATGGACATAGGACTTGTGCAGGTCCTTCACAGTAGAGGTCACTGAAATGGCCAATAAACATACAAAAAAATGTTCCATTTCATTAATCATCAGGAATAGGCAGATTAAAACTACGAGACACCATTATACAGCAGGATGAATAAAATGGAAAAGCTGACAATACCAATTGTTGGCAAGAATCTGGATCTCCCAGAGCGCTGACTCATTGATGGTGGCACTGTTGACTGGTGGTACTGTGAACTGCATGCTCTTTCGGAATATCTACTAAAGCTCAGTACACATATAACCTCTCATGCAGCAGTTCTACTTCTAGGCATATTCCCAAAACAAACACGTTCTTAACTTTACCAAAGACATAGTCAAGAATATTCATAGCAATAGTATCTATAATAGCTTTAATCTAGAAATTCTCAAATCCCCTTCAAGAGTAGAATGGATAAGATACATTGTGGTATAGCAACATAATGGAACACCATCTAGCAATGAGAATAAATGAACCACAACTATATATACAACATACAAATCTCATGGATATTATGTTGCATGACAGAACTACTTACTACGTGATTTCATCTATGTAAAGAACAGGCAAAACCAGTGTCTGCTGTTAGAAGTGAGGTTCTTGGTTACCTTTGAGGGTGGTAATTGGTAGGGGAAATGAATTCTGGGGATGTTGGTAGTGCTTTATTTCTTGATCCAAATATGGGTAACAGTTTGTGAAAATTTCACAAAACTGTACACTTATATGTTCTTTTCTTCACTATATATTGTACATCACTATAAAGGAGTTTCTAATGACTTTTAGGGGAATTCTCTGGTGATCCAGTGATTAATACTTCTAACTTTCACTGCGGAGGGGAGGGTGGGAAGGGGCACCAGGGCGGCATGGGCTCAATCCTTGGTCAGGGAACTAAGATCCTGCATGTGTGAGGTGCAGCCAAACATTTTAAAAAGAAGCAAATAAATAAATTAAATTCCTTTTAGGAGCTCTAACTTTCAGGAATAGGTTAGTTGCCTATCTGCACCTAGACCTGCCAAAACCTTCCATATTTAACCTTCACAGCGACCCTGAGGGCAATGAAGGTAAACAAGGCCATAAGGATGGAGAGTGACTCTCAGACTTTTTTGGATGACTTTTTTCCCAAGTTAGAGTTTACACAGATGAAGAAAGATAATTTTTCTGCAGAGAAGTGGCTGTGGGAGAGGCAGTGGGGAAATGGGACAGATTTGAGCTACTCCAATATTCTTTAGCACTCTACCCAGGTTATCCTAAATAAATTTAGAATCTATTTTTAACAAAGTGTGTGGTGTGCAGGTGCTCAGTCCTGTCCAACTCTTTGTGACCCCATGAACTGTGGCCCATCATGCTCCTCTGTCCATGACGCCAGGGGATCTTCCCTACCCAGGGACCAAACCCAGGTCTCTGTGAGTCTCCTTCAATGGCAAGCTGATAGTTTACCACTGCACCACCCAGGAAGCCCTCCAACCTCTTTACTAAGCTCATGGAATTTTTGCTTACTATCCAAATTGACTGGGCGAATTTATTTATTCAAGAAATAGGGTGGAATTGACTAACTTGTTAATTTATTCAATAGGATGTAGGGAATGGGAAAAAGTTAGCTTGTGTAAATCATCAGACTGCATCATTTTCCTACTTAAAACTGTCCAATTTCTTCCATCTTTGGCGTAAAAGTCAGAAAACAAACACTTGGAGAATATTTAAGATTATAATTATTATTGTCTTTATTTATGAAATGTATTCTAAAGTGATACAAAATGCAAAGGTGATGGAATTGTTGACTTATGTTTCTTTTTAAATGTTGTTTCTCCAGTGAACATAAACGGAGGGTCGAACCGCGGGTTTCCGACTCCAGTTTTCAGCACCCCAAGCTAGGAGTCCTCTCTTCTGCAGCACTTTCTACAAACATCGCGAGAACAGAGCGGTCCCTTGGCCCCTCCCTTCGAGCGCGCTCAAGGCCACCCACTTCCTGCCTGACGTCAAAAGTGCGCCGGAGCGCTTGAACAGCCGCATCGTGGGCGGAAGTGCTCTCGACGGAAGCTACACGAATCGTGGGTGGGATGGTCGCCGGCCGGCTCTGTGTAAGGCTGCTGCGCGCATCCTCGAAAACCATGGCTCAGAGCCTACACGAAGGTGGGTAGACCTGCCAAAACCTTCCATATTTAACCTTCACAGCGACCCTGAGGGCAATGAAGGTAAACAAGGCCATAAGGATGGAGAGTGACTCTCAGACTTTTTTGGATGACTTTTTTCCCAAGTTAGAGTTTACACAGATGAAGAAAGATAATTTTTCTGCAGAGAAGTGGCTGTGGGAGAGGCAGTGGGGAAATGGGACAGATTTGAGCTACTCCAATATTCTTTAGCACTCTACCCAGGTTATCCTAAATAAATTTAGAATCTATTTTTAACAAAGTGTGTGGTGTGCAGGTGCTCAGTCCTGTCCAACTCTTTGTGACCCCATGAACTGTGGCCCATCATGCTCCTCTGTCCATGACGCCAGGGGATCTTCCCTACCCAGGGACCAAACCCAGGTCTCTGTGAGTCTCCTTCAATGGCAAGCTGATAGTTTACCACTGCACCACCCAGGAAGCCCTCCAACCTCTTTACTAAGCTCATGGAATTTTTGCTTACTATCCAAATTGACTGGGCGAATTTATTTATTCAAGAAATAGGGTGGAATTGACTAACTTGTTAATTTATTCAATAGGATGTAGGGAATGGGAAAAAGTTAGCTTGTGTAAATCATCAGACTGCATCATTTTCCTACTTAAAACTGTCCAATTTCTTCCATCTTTGGCGTAAAAGTCAGAAAACAAACACTTGGAGAATATTTAAGATTATAATTATTATTGTCTTTATTTATGAAATGTATTCTAAAGTGATACAAAATGCAAAGGTGATGGAATTGTTGACTTATGTTTCTTTTTAAATGTTGTTTCTCCAGTGAACATAAACGGAGGGTCGAACCGCGGGTTTCCGACTCCAGTTTTCAGCACCCCAAGCTAGGAGTCCTCTCTTCTGCAGCACTTTCTACAAACATCGCGAGAACAGAGCGGTCCCTTGGCCCCTCCCTTCGAGCGCGCTCAAGGCCACCCACTTCCTGCCTGACGTCAAAAGTGCGCCGGAGCGCTTGAACAGCCGCATCGTGGGCGGAAGTGCTCTCGACGGAAGCTACACGAATCGTGGGTGGGATGGTCGCCGGCCGGCTCTGTGTAAGGCTGCTGCGCGCATCCTCGAAAACCATGGCTCAGAGCCTACACGAAGGTGGGCCCCCTTCCAGGGGTCTACACGCGGGGCGTGGTCCCCGAAGGCTCTCCATCGAAGGCAACATTGGTAAGGGTCAGAAAGTAGCTGCCAAGCTTCGGCCTCCGCAGTGCAGGTGCCTGAGAGGCTGGGAACGGGAGCTGGGCCGGAACCCCGTCCTTTTCAATTAATGCGGCCAAACTGCTCGTTCCGAGCTACCAGACCTTTCCCCTCTCAAGGGACGTGCTTTTGCCTCTTGGATGTTTCAGACGTCAGGCTTCCGTACTCTCCCAAAGAGATAACGTTTATTGAGGCATGAAAGCCACGCAGTCTATAGATAGGACAACAGCTAGCTTGTTTTGGTAGATCAAAATGCAAGCGACAAGGAGAATTGTGCAATTTCTTTGTTCTTCTAAGGTTGACAGATTGAGGGGAGAAAAAAAGGATGCCCGTTTAGAATAGCATTTCAGATAATGGAACAGTGTTCTAGTGTGTGTCCCATGCTATATTTGGAGCATATACTAAAAAAAAAAAAAAAATCTAAAATTCAAATTTAACTGAGTGTCTTTAATTTATCTGGCAACCCTATCCTAAGAGAGTCGTTCAGATACCACTTTCACTGTTTTTGCCATGTCTCTTTGCTAGTCCCACTATAGTTTCTTAGCATTTTTCTTAGAAGCAGGGCACTTTTTAAACTTAAAAACGTGTATTAAATTAAAAATGACTGTTATGAGAGTGAATAGAAGTCCAGTCCCTTAAATAAAAACAATCCACAATAAAACGTTTCTGTTAGGTACTCTGAATTACTAATGTTACTCAATTCTGACTTTAGGCTTTTGCCTGCAAGGTAAGGCTCAGCAGCCTTAAAAAGGGATCAGGAAGTGTTTTAAGTATTGAAGACATTCTAGCCACAAGCTGAGAATTTCTCAGTTTGTGTATACAACAAATAGCCCTTTTGAGCAGCTTCCATATCCCAGCACTGTTGTTGGCTGAGAATAAAGCAGTGAACAGACATAAAAATCTCTGCTCTCAGGGGTCTCTAGTAGAGGTACCCAATAAACAAAAACTAGCTAAATAATATGTTAGACATGGAAAAGTGTGATGGAGGAAACTCAGGAATGAGAGACTGAAGGAAGTTGCAATTTTAAATTGAGTTATTTAAGATAGGTCTTACTGAGAAGGTGATATTTGAGCAGAAGTCAGAAGGCGAGGGAGTGAACCATGTGGATAATGGGGAGAAGAATCTTCCAGGCCGAGGAAAACTCAAATGCAAAGGCTCTGACATTACAAGTGTGTTCAAGGAACAAGAGGAAAGCCGTTGGGTGTCAGAGGGGCAGTGGGAAAAGTGAAGTCAGACGGTAAGGGGTGGCTAGATTGTATAGGCCTTGTTGTCCATTATGGATTTTTTTTTTACTTTGACTGAAATGAGAAACAGTTGGAAGGTTTGAGCAGTCAAGTGACTTGATTTGACTGAGTTTATAAAAAGATCACTGGCTGATAAGTTGAAAATAGAAGGTGTCAGGAAGTTGCTGCTGTGATGAGTTATGGTGTGTAGGACCAGGATGTTAGCAGTGGAGGTGGTGAGAAGTGATTTGATTCTAATTTCATTTAGGGTAGGGCGCACTGGATTTGGTAACAGGAAGATGTGGAGAATAACATAAAAAGGGGTCAGTGATGACTCAAATCGTTTTGGCCTGAGCAGCTTGAAAGATGGAGTTCCAATTTTCTCAGATGGAGAAAAACAGAGGCATGTTAGGTTTTTATATGCTTGTACATACCTAAGTAGGGTTGTTGAATAAGCCGGATATATGAACTTAAGAGTTGAGAGTCTCCCTGGATGGGAGTTATACATATAGATGGTACTTAAAGCCACGAGTCTATATATGTTGATGGGAAGGACCATGTCCTGGGCCGGCAGATGTTAGAGAGATTGAATTAATGGGAAGGAACCAGCAAAAGAGACTAGAAGACCACTGCGATAGGAGGAAAGCCAAAAAAAAAAAAAGATATACTGGAAACCAAGTGAAGAAGATGTTTGGAAAAGAAGTGATCACCTGTGTAATACTGTTTGAATAATTTTAAATTAAATTCAAATTTATAAATTTATAAATTTTGAAGTTTATAGGAGTGCAGGCGTGAAAGTCTGACTGTAGAGGTTCAAGGAGACTGGGAGGTGAGTTGGAGACTGTGGGTTAAGACAACTGTTTGCACTTTACTAGAAATGGGAGATGTGGAGTGATAGCTGAAATGGGACAAGGGTTTGAGAGGGTTAGGGTTTGTCTTTTTTTCTTTTTTTTTAAAGAGGAATTAGATCATATTTATAAGCTGTTAGAAAGAGAAAAGTGGTCAAACAGAGAGGATAGACTTGCCAGAGTGATTTTAGTAAGCAGGAAGGAATGGCATTTCTTGCCGAAGGAGAGAGATTAGCTTTAGCTAGGAGCATAGTTTATCCCTAAGAACAGGGAGAGTGGCAGCATCAGTGATTACTAACTCAAATAGGTGTGGTAGGGACTTGGGGAAGGTCTTCTGGTTGTGTCATTTTTCTCCATAAATATAGGAAGACCAGCTGAGTGTGAGGAGAGAGGAAAGACATGAAATAGTCTGGCAAGTGAGCAGGAGAAATGTAGAATTGCTGGACATTAAGGACCCATTTGGATTAGGGGTCTTGAATTTAAAGTGAGACCAGTCACCACACCTGTGTGTTTTTCTCCAGCTAAATCAGAAACAGTGAAGGGAATGGAAAGGCTACCTGCCTCATGGTGGGTTTTTTGTTTTTTAAGATTTTTCTGTCCTATACTTTGGGAAATATGCCCATAAAGGAAACTGTGTCCTCAGAGCCCAGAGAGGTACAGAGTACTTCACAAAATAAGTGGTTTGGACAGACCATCAGGTGAGGTTTGAGCTGCCTCTCCCAATTTTCCTGCCCTTGGCTTCTCTTCTTAACCTTTCCAGATTCCGTGCATCCTCCTCGCTTTCTCCTGCAGCCAAGCTCGATGCATGCCTGGTGTGGAGGTAGACTCAGCTGGGGTACGGGTCTGCTTCTTTAAGGAACTCCAGCTAAGTGGGAGGAGCAGACTTCTTGATTTCTGTCCCCAGTGATGAGTGCAATGTTCAGACATGGAAACCTGTGTAATACTGTTTGAATAATTTTAAATTAAATTCAAATTTATAAATTTATAAATTTTGAAGTTTATAGGAGTGCAGGCGTGAAAGTCTGACTGTAGAGGTTCAAGGAGACTGGGAGGTGAGTTGGAGACTGTGGGTTAAGACAACTGTTTGCACTTTACTAGAAATGGGAGATGTGGAGTGATAGCTGAAATGGGACAAGGGTTTGAGAGGGTTAGGGTTTGTCTTTTTTTCTTTTTTTTTAAAGAGGAATTAGATCATATTTATAAGCTGTTAGAAAGAGAAAAGTGGTCAAACAGAGAGGATAGACTTGCCAGAGTGATTTTAGTAAGCAGGAAGGAATGGCATTTCTTGCCGAAGGAGAGAGATTAGCTTTAGCTAGGAGCATAGTTTATCCCTAAGAACAGGGAGAGTGGCAGCATCAGTGATTACTAACTCAAATAGGTGTGGTAGGGACTTGGGGAAGGTCTTCTGGTTGTGTCATTTTTCTCCATAAATATAGGAAGACCAGCTGAGTGTGAGGAGAGAGGAAAGACATGAAATAGTCTGGCAAGTGAGCAGGAGAAATGTAGAATTGCTGGACATTAAGGACCCATTTGGATTAGGGGTCTTGAATTTAAAGTGAGACCAGTCACCACACCTGTGTGTTTTTCTCCAGCTAAATCAGAAACAGTGAAGGGAATGGAAAGGCTACCTGCCTCATGGTGGGTTTTTTTTTTTTTTTTTAAGATTTTTCTGTCCTATACTTTGGGAAATATGCCCATAAAGGAAACTGTGTCCTCAGAGCCCAGAGAGGTACAGAGTACTTCACAAAATAAGTGGTTTGGACAGACCATCAGGTGAGGTTTGAGCTGCCTCTCCCAATTTTCCTGCCCTTGGCTTCTCTTCTTAACCTTTCCAGATTCCGTGCATCCTCCTCGCTTTCTCCTGCAGCCAAGCTCGATGCATGCCTGGTGTGGAGGTAGACTCAGCTGGGGTACGGGTCTGCTTCTTTAAGGAACTCCAGCTAAGTGGGAGGAGCAGACTTCTTGATTTCTGTCCCCAGTGATGAGTGCAATGTTCAGACATGGAAACCTGGAATCTCTGCAGTAGGAATTTCTGCCCCGAAGGAGAGTGTACCGGGCACAAGAAGTAATACCTGCCAACAAAGAGGAAGCATGCAGTTTGTTTGGTTTTTTGGCCACTTCTGTTGATCTTCCATTTATTTATCTTTGTTCTTTGGCCTGTGTGGGCCTCCCATCGCAGTGGTCTCTCTTGCAGCAGAGCACTGGCTCCGGGCGCATGCGCTTCAGGGCTCCAGCTCAGTAGTTGGACGTATCAGTCCAGTTGTTCTGCGGCACATGGGATCTTCCCAGGCCAGAGATTGAACCAGCGCCCCTTGCACTGCAAGGCGGTGTTCGTACCCACTGGGCCACCAGGGAATCCTGCACGCAGTTTTAATATCAGACTTGTGCCTGGCGTTTCAAGGACCAGTGAGAGGCTAGCAGAACGAGAGTTTGGAAGGGTAGCATTTGCCAGCTGTGGAACAGTTAAAGAGTTTCTCATGTAGGCTTTGGGAGGCTACTGAAGACTTAAAGCCAGTATGTGCCATGGCCAGATTACTTTTTAAAAGGAAATGGACTAGAATGAACAAATAAAAAGAAAGCTTCATAAAGTGGGCATGTCATATATCTTATTTGCTACAGTACCCATCATGCCTTGCATCCAGTCTGTTGAAGGAACAGTTTGGAGCAGACAGACTAGGTTTTGTGGCCGTTGCAGTTGATGGAGGGAGGGAGGATGTAGGTCCGAACAGAGAGAATGGTGGGACAGACATCATGAGAGTTTGAGAAAGATTTTGGAAGTATGCCCATAAAGGAAACTGTGTCCTCAGAGCCCAGAGAGGTACAGAGTACTTCACAAAATAAGTGGTTTGGACAGACCATCAGGTGAGGTTTGAGCTGCCTCTCCCAATTTTCCTGCCCTTGGCTTCTCTTCTTAACCTTTCCAGATTCCGTGCATCCTCCTCGCTTTCTCCTGCAGCCAAGCTCGATGCATGCCTGGTGTGGAGGTAGACTCAGCTGGGGTACGGGTCTGCTTCTTTAAGGAACTCCAGCTAAGTGGGAGGAGCAGACTTCTTGATTTCTGTCCCCAGTGATGAGTGCAATGTTCAGACATGGAAACCTGGAATCTCTGCAGTAGGAATTTCTGCCCCGAAGGAGAGTGTACCGGGCACAAGAAGTAATACCTGCCAACAAAGAGGAAGCATGCAGTTTGTTTGGTTTTTTGGCCACTTCTGTTGATCTTCCATTTATTTATCTTTGTTCTTTGGCCTGTGTGGGCCTCCCATTGCGGTGGCCTCTGTTGTCGCAGAGCACTGGCTCCGGGCGCATGCGCTTCAGGGCTCCAGCTCAGTAGTTGGACGTATCAGTCCAGTTGTTCTGCGGCACATGGGATCTTCCCAGGCCAGAGATTGAACCAGCGCCCCTTGCACTGCAAGGCGGTGTTCGTACCCACTGGGCCACCAGGGAATCCTGCACGCAGTTTTAATATCAGACTTGTGCCTGGCGTTTCAAGGACCAGTGAGAGGCTAGCAGAACGAGAGTTTGGAAGGGTAGCATTTGCCAGCTGTGGAACAGTTAAAGAGTTTCTCATGTAGGCTTTGGGAGGCTACTGAAGACTTAAAGCCAGTATGTGCCATGGCCAGATTACTTTTTAAAAGGAAATGGACTAGAATGAACAAATAAAAAGAAAGCTTCATAAAGTGGGCATGTCATATATCTTATTTGCTACAGTACCCATCATGCCTTGCATCCAGTCTGTTGAAGGAACAGTTTGGAGCAGACAGACTAGGTTTTGTGGCCGTTGCAGTTGATGGAGGGAGGGAGGATGTAGGTCCGAACAGAGAGAATGGTGGGACAGACATCATGAGAGTTTGAGAAAGATTTTGGAAGTGGAATTGACTGGGAGGTGAGAGATAAGGAGGCTTAATTTGGACACTGGCTCTGAAAACTGAGGATGGGAAAAAAGAAAGAGGAAGTCTGGGGAGGTAACAGTGATGACTGGAGGAGGTGTCTCCAAAACAGAGAGTTCTAAGAGAGATGAGAGTAAGTGCCTGAAGTAAAGAGACAGACTGGAGCTGAGATCCCAGACATGGAAGTTGTTGACTTGTAGGGGTAGTTGTTGAGGTCTTGGAAGTGAATGCATTTGCCCAAGGGAAGTGTGACTAATGAGAAGTGGAGACATTAATCTGGCTCTCTAACTTTATCTCGCATTATATTATACTCCCTCACCCCCACACTGTGATGACTCGCCCCAGACAGAACTGGGCACTGCCTCTGTGTATGCTCACGTAGCATTTAGTACTCACAACTTGAGTTCTTCTGCGATTGTTTGCACCTTCATTGCTTTTCCTGGGTTAGCCACGTAGTGCCTTGTTCATCTCTGTCAGCAGCATCTAACCCACGTGTGACCTGTTGTACTCATTCAGTTTTCACCAGGTGCTGGAGCCCTGTCCTGCTATCCATGTCCAAGTCAGTTACTGGTATCCACAGAGGAAATACCGTAAACGTCTTCTACAGTCAAATCAAATGGTTGCCTTGTTCTCTAGCTGCAAGTGGCAACCCCCACCCCCAAACCAGAGTGTGCATTCAGGAAATCTGAATAGGGGAGGGTGAACCCCAGTCCCAGCTGCAGTTAGAGAGGTGGAGCACGGCTTTTCTTGTCCTGCTGCTCTCAGTCTTGTTCATCTGACCGTGCAGGTACAGACAGCAGCACCTAAGGAAAACAGATCAGTGAAGCAGCAAGGAATGGCCATCTAGCAATGAGTTGTGAGCCATATGCCATGGTTAAGTCAGAAGCTTGGAACCTAGAATCCCTTAAAATCTGAAAAATAAAATATCTAGCCTATCTTTTTAAAATAAGTGTATCCATCACTAAAGTGTATTAACCGCCTTCCAAAGTCAGTTCTTTGGTGATCACAAACTTAAATTGAAGAAAGGATTGCTGCGGGAAATTTTGTTAGTCATCTCAGACTAGTCCCATCTTGTTTTATTTTGATTTTCAAAGACCCAACAGAGAAGTCTTCCTTTTGCCGTTTAGAGGCTTGAAGTAAAGCAGTGGAGAGCTTCCCTGATAGCATATCCTCTAGCATTCAGAATTAATGATGTAACATCACTAGTGTCATCTTTTGCTTTCGTTAAGTATAAACATTTAGACAAGAATCCCAGGGAAAAAAAGACCAATTTATTTCCAAACATTGTATCCAATATAAAATGTTTCAAATAAATTGGATTCTCTGTTTCTTTGATTAACACCATTCTGTCTGTCCATCTCCGTTCTTAGCACCTGGGCAGATACTCAGGATGCAAAGGAAATCAAATTAGTCCCTGTCTTCAGAATGTGAGCTCCCAGTCTAGCTGGAGTGACTGATGAGTCAACAAATAATTACAGTGTGATGCCTCTTAAACCTGAACAGGCAGTAATTAACTCTGCCCAGGGATTAAAGTGGAGCTGGGGAGAGTTCAAGGAGATCCCCCTGGAAAGGTGGTGGCGAAAGGATGAATCAGCTGGTGGGCAGAGTTGGGGAGGGCATTCCAGGTCCGCCAGGGTCTTGTGCTAAAAGCAGAAGCTTAACTTGTACTTTGGAAGTTGTGAGGAAACTTTATTTTTTAAGTTTTTTTTTTTTGGCCACTTCTTTTGGTCTTTTTCATCCATCTTTGTTCTTTGGCCTGTGTGGGCCTCCCATCGCAGTGGCCCTTCTCGTCGCAGAGCACTGACTCTTGGCGCATGCGCTCCAGAGCTCTGGCTCGGTAGTTGGACACATCTGTCCAGCCACTCCGCGGCACGTGGGATCTTCCCATGCCAGGGATCAAACTGGTGCCCCTTGCACTGCAAGGCGGTGTCCTTACCCACTGGACCACCAGGGAAGCCCACTTTTTTTTTTTTTAACAATTATTTTTTTTCTCACGAAAAGATGATGAAAGTTATCAGGGCCGAAATATATCAAGTTTATTTTAAGTCAGCTGAATGATTTTTTTCCCAGAATGCTTTTAGCCTCAGGGCCTATTTGATCCTGGGTGCTTTGTCTCAGTATAAGTTCCTTGAGGGCAGCATCTCTGCTTACTTCATCATTTTAGTTATAACCCACCATTAGTGACTACTCTTTAAAAATCTGTTGGTTGAAGGAATACAGTGTCATATGTAGTTCCAGAAATAAAGGCTTTACATTTTCTTCAGAAGAATTTTTTTGTTTAAAGATAGGCAGTTTTATATTTACTGCTTTTGCTTGCTTCTTGGTAAAGGGTTTTCCATCTTGTTCAGAAGAAAATGCCTGGAGATGAGGGTATATTTAAGAAGCTCCAATGAACTACAACTATATTCAATTTAAAATAATATATCATTTTTAGTGTTGCACAGATATTATCTTAACTGCTAGGTTTTAATATAATGTAGCTATAAGAAGCATTATATTGCTAGTTTATAGAAAAACTTGTGGGAGGGAAAAACCGTCATTTCGGAAAAGATGAATGTTAACAACAGAACTCTTTGATCCAGCCTGTGAAATGGCAATCCTGGTGCTAATACAAGTTGGCTTGTTGATGTAATGCTGTCTAACCAAGTGCCTCCCACCCTTTCTCAAGTCAGGGTACACCTAATAAAGTACAGTGATAGCCAAGGCCCTAAGGGAAGGTTTAATGCTGCTTTCGAGGTCTGATCCTCTCAACTTCATGATATTAAAAGTATATTGAGGGCTTCCCTGGTGGTCCAATGGGGAAAGAGTCCACCTTGCAGTGTGAGGGGCGCTGGTTCGATCCCTGGCCCGGGAAGATCCCACTTGCCACAGAGCAGCAGGACTGGTGTGTCCAATTATGAGCCAGCATTCTGGAACACCTGCTCCCAGAGCTGGTGCTCTGCAACCAGAGAGGCCACTGGAATGGGAGGTCCACACAGGCCAAAGAATAAAGATGGATGAAAATAAATTTCAAAATACCAATAAAAAAATAGGTCAAAATTTTATAAAAGAAGAAAAGTATATTGAAAGAGAACAGTTAAGCTGGGATCCAAGTTAATTATGATAAGTCTGAGATAATGATATCAAAAGAGGCTGGGACTCAGCATGTAGACCAGACAAAGGGAGGCATTTGTCATTTGGCCCAGTGTTGTCTAAAGAAGAGAGACTTTGGTGAATGCAGATGTTCTGGTCACTAGGAGGAGGACACTGGGGCAGTGGAGCACCAGATAGCCCCATCCTTACGAGACCGCTGGCGGTACTTTAAAACAGAAGTCTTAAAAACAAGAAAAATTTCTTCAGAAGAATTTTTGTTTAAAGATAGGCAGTTTTATATTTACTGCTTTTGCTTGCTTCTTGGTAAAGGGTTTTCCATCTTGTTCAGAAGAAAATGCCTGGAGATGAGGGTATATTTAAGAAGCTCCAATGAACTACAACTATATTCAATTTAAAATAATATATCATTTTTAGTGTTGCACAGATATTATCTTAACTGCTAGGTTTTAATATAATGTAGCTATAAGAAGCATTATATTGCTAGTTTATAGAAAAACTTGTGGGAGGGAAAAACCGTCATTTCGGAAAAGATGAATGTTAACAACAGAACTCTTTGATCCAGCCTGTGAAATGGCAATCCTGGTGCTAATACAAGTTGGCTTGTTGATGTAATGCTGTCTAACCAAGTGCCTCCCACCCTTTCTCAAGTCAGGGTACACCTAATAAAGTACAGTGATAGCCAAGGCCCTAAGGGAAGGTTTAATGCTGCTTTCGAGGTCTGATCCTCTCAACTTCATGATATTAAAAGTATATTGAGGGTTTCCCCTGGTGGTCCAATGGGGAAAGAGTCCACCTTGCAGTGTGAGGGGCGCTGGTTCGATCCCTGGCCCGGGAAGATCCCACTTGCCACAGAGCAGCAGGACTGGTGTGTCCAATTATGAGCCAGCATTCTGGAACACCTGCTCCCAGAGCTGGTGCTCTGCAACCAGAGAGGCCACTGGAATGGGAGGTCCACACAGGCCAAAGAATAAAGATGGATGAAAATAAATTTCAAAATACCAATAAAAAAATAGGTCAAAATTTTATAAAAGAAGAAAAGTATATTGAAAGAGAACAGTTAAGCTGGGATCCAAGTTAATTATGATAAGTCTGAGATAATGATATCAAAAGAGGCTGGGACTCAGCATGTAGACCAGACAAAGGGAGGCATTTGTCATTTGGCCCAGTGTTGTCTAAAGAAGAGAGACTTTGGTGAATGCAGATGTTCTGGTCACTAGGAGGAGGACACTGGGGCAGTGGAGCACCAGATAGCCCCATCCTTACGAGACCGCTGGCGGTACTTTAAAACAGAAGTCTTAAAAACAAGAAAAATTTCTTAAATGGAAGAAAAAAACTATTATAGTCAAGTATCATAGCCTAAGTTTTGTTGTGCCTTGTTTTAATATAAATGCATAATTTTGAATTTTTTAAAGTAATTGTTCCATGTCTGTAGGTGGTGCCTGGCACAGCTGAGTTCTATTGGGATGCAGTGCTATGGTCATTCTGTGGTAGATTACCCTGGCTCTCCGAGCCCTGCAGCAAGCAACATGGTTGGCAAAGCTCCTAGGACTTTCCATCAGCATCTGCTGTCACTCTTTACTGAAAGTAGCTTGTCATTACTAAGATGGCTTTCCAGAAGTTTTAGAGGGGGGAGTGGTGTGCAAGGTGGGGGTGTGGCACTGGTGTGATTGTTCCAGTAATTGGAACTGTGTATTTCCTATTACATCTCATTTATTGGCATTCTGGATTTTGTGTGTTTAAATGGCATCAGTTGGCTTCTCAGAGTACTGACTGCCCTTGGATGAACTAATAGTGTCTGATCTCAGAGGTGAAGTTGGCACACCCTCAGTTCCCTTCCTTTCCATCTGCAGTCATTCCTTGGGTGGCTATTTTTAACTTTTAGAACATTTAAGTAATTCTAACAACCATCCAACCCTACCCATCTAACAAATTGATTACCTTCATCTTTTCATATTAATTAAAATAGTTTTTCAGCCCATAGCCAGAGATCATATTTTAGCCTTAGTCAACAACCTGCAATCTAAATATTGACCGTCTTCAGATGTCTTAACTAAGAGACTATTCCAGCATTCTGGAACACCTGGAGCTGGTGCTCTGCAACCAGAGAGGCCACTGGAATGGGAGGTCCACACAGGCCAAAGAATAAAGATGGATGAAAATAAATTTCAAAATACCAATAAAAAAATAGGTCAAAATTTTATAAAAGAAGAAAAGTATATTGAAAGAGAACAGTTAAGCTGGGATCCAAGTTAATTATGATAAGTCTGAGATAATGATATCAAAAGAGGCTGGGACTCAGCATGTAGACCAGACAAAGGGAGGCATTTGTCATTTGGCCCAGTGTTGTCTAAAGAAGAGAGACTTTGGTGAATGCAGATGTTCTGGTCACTAGGAGGAGGACACTGGGGCAGTGGAGCACCAGATAGCCCCATCCTTACGAGACCGCTGGCGGTACTTTAAAACAGAAGTCTTAAAAACAAGAAAAATTTCTTAAATGGAAGAAAAAAACTATTATAGTCAAGTATCATAGCCTAAGTTTTGTTGTGCCTTGTTTTAATATAAATGCATAATTTTGAATTTTTTAAAGTAATTGTTCCATGTCTGTAGGTGGTGCCTGGCACAGCTGAGTTCTATTGGGATGCAGTGCTATGGTCATTCTGTGGTAGATTACCCTGGCTCTCCGAGCCCTGCAGCAAGCAACATGGTTGGCAAAGCTCCTAGGACTTTCCATCAGCATCTGCTGTCACTCTTTACTGAAAGTAGCTTGTCATTACTAAGATGGCTTTCCAGAAGTTTTAGAGGGGGGAGTGGTGTGCAAGGTGGGGGTGTGGCACTGGTGTGATTGTTCCAGTAATTGGAACTGTGTATTTCCTATTACATCTCATTTATTGGCATTCTGGATTTTGTGTGTTTAAATGGCATCAGTTGGCTTCTCAGAGTACTGACTGCCCTTGGATGAACTAATAGTGTCTGATCTCAGAGGTGAAGTTGGCACACCCTCAGTTCCCTTCCTTTCCATCTGCAGTCATTCCTTGGGTGGCTATTTTTAACTTTTAGAACATTTAAGTAATTCTAACAACCATCCAACCCTACCCATCTAACAAATTGATTACCTTCATCTTTTCATATTAATTAAAATAGTTTTTCAGCCCATAGCCAGAGATCATATTTTAGCCTTAGTCAACAACCTGCAATCTAAATATTGACCGTCTCTACCAGATGTCTTGAACTAAGAGACTATTCAAGGCAGGAAGGTATCTGATAATAAATTCAACAAATCTGTAACTCCTGTGACTGTTGGGCACTCCATTACAAGTCCAGAGGGTTTTATTTAGTAGTCTGGGATGTGGTTTTGGAACCTATACTGTTTAAAAACCACCTCTGTTGATTGTGATCAGATTGTCGTGGATAGCGGTCTGAAATGTAAGCCTGCATCACAGTCCTTTGGGGCATACTTTAAAAATGTAGATTCCTGAGATCCAACCTCAGAGATTCACATCCTTTTAGGAAACCAAAACTGAGACTCATAAAACAATCAAAATGATTAAATGCTAAATGGATGAGAGGCAGTCAATAAATATTTTGTGTGATTCAAGTGCTCAACATGGTAGGAACGTGGTGTGAGCTAGAGACATCCTGAACTTTGTGGAAGAGGTGGGCCTTAGGCTTGGTAGGGGGAGGGATTTAGACACAGGCTCAGCAGAGCAGGGGAAGGCATTTATTCACTGAAGTGTGGGAGGAGCAGAGGCTGAGCAAGTGAACAAAGGCACAGAGGAGCTGGGTGGACGTGGGACTGAGAGATGAGCATGACTGTACAAAATGTACAGATTCTGTGTTTGTTCTTTACCCCGTGTGTTCAGAGAGGAGTTGGAGCCTTGTGTAATAAATGTCACATATTGGATGTGTGGGCTTTTCTGCCGAGACATCTCTTGACTCCCAGTCAGTAACCATGAGTGGCTGATAGAATTGATTGGAAGGGTGCCTCCTCCTTCTTTCTCTTGGTTCCATTTGGGTTCCTCCTGAGGGAGAAGTCACTTGAGAAAGATCATCTCTGATTGGGGATAGAGAGCTCCAAGGGTTTTTTTTGGTTTTAACTGATCTCAGAGGTGAAGTTGGCACACCCTCAGTTCCCTTCCTTTCCATCTGCAGTCATTCCTTGGGTGGCTATTTTTAACTTTTAGAACATTTAAGTAATTCTAACAACCATCCAACCCTACCCATCTAACAAATTGATTACCTTCATCTTTTCATATTAATTAAAATAGTTTTTCAGCCCATAGCCAGAGATCATATTTTAGCCTTAGTCAACAACCTGCAATCTAAATATTGACCGTCTCTACCAGATGTCTTGAACTAAGAGACTATTCAAGGCAGGAAGGTATCTGATAATAAATTCAACAAATCTGTAACTCCTGTGACTGTTGGGCACTCCATTACAAGTCCAGAGGGTTTTATTTAGTAGTCTGGGATGTGGTTTTGGAACCTATACTGTTTAAAAACCACCTCTGTTGATTGTGATCAGATTGTCGTGGATAGCGGTCTGAAATGTAAGCCTGCATCACAGTCCTTTGGGGCATACTTTAAAAATGTAGATTCCTGAGATCCAACCTCAGAGATTCACATCCTTTTAGGAAACCAAAACTGAGACTCATAAAACAATCAAAATGATTAAATGCTAAATGGATGAGAGGCAGTCAATAAATATTTTGTGTGATTCAAGTGCTCAACATGGTAGGAACGTGGTGTGAGCTAGAGACATCCTGAACTTTGTGGAAGAGGTGGGCCTTAGGCTTGGTAGGGGGAGGGATTTAGACACAGGCTCAGCAGAGCAGGGGAAGGCATTTATTCACTGAAGTGTGGGAGGAGCAGAGGCTGAGCAAGTGAACAAAGGCACAGAGGAGCTGGGTGGACGTGGGACTGAGAGATGAGCATGACTGTACAAAATGTACAGATTCTGTGTTTGTTCTTTACCCCGTGTGTTCAGAGAGGAGTTGGAGCCTTGTGTAATAAATGTCACATATTGGATGTGTGGGCTTTTCTGCCGAGACATCTCTTGACTCCCAGTCAGTAACCATGAGTGGCTGATAGAATTGATTGGAAGGGTGCCTCCTCCTTCTTTCTCTTGGTTCCATTTGGGTTCCTCCTGAGGGAGAAGTCACTTGAGAAAGATCATCTCTGATTGGGGATATAGAGCTCCAAGTGCATTGTCATGGTTCATGTTTTGGTTTTTAACAGATGTGTGTTTTGTAGGGAACAGGGGTTAATAATGTGTTGTATGTTTTATTCATTCAGCTGGGTCAACAGTCTGGGCTTTGGCTCCTGCCCTGGAGGGACACACAGAATTACAGCGGCAGTGATTGAGTTTCATCCACATGGTCAGGCCAAGCACAGTGGAGCCAGTCCAGCTTAGTGGTGTCAAGTCCTGAGAGCTCCACAGATTGAGGTGTATCTAAACAGTCTTGAAGACTGGGTAGGACTTGGCCAGAGGAGGAGAAGAGGTGCTCCAGGAAATGGGAAAGCATGGTGAAAGTCACATTTGCAGCAGACAACATGGCAGGATTAGAGTTGCAAGGTGTTTGATCCAGTGGGAGCTCAGGAGATCTGAAGAGAAGCTGAGGCAGAGAGGTCTATGCAGGGGCCAGATTTTGATGTGTCTTACAGGCCACACTAAGGGAATAGGGAGCTGTCAGGAATTTTAAGCAGGGTTATTTTGTGTTGTGTGGCTGCAGTGTGAGTGATGGATTGAATAGGGCAAAGCCAGAATTGGAGAAGCAAGAAATGAGAGACCGGTCTTGAGCAGGAGGTGGAAATAGAGAGAAAAGGACAGATAGGGAGATTTTTAGAAAGCATGTTCAAAAGCACTTGGTGGCCACTTGAACTTTGGCGGAGGAGGAAGAAGTTCTGACAGAGTGGATAGTGGATAGTGCCCTGAGATTGGGATACACAAGGAAGCTTAGTCTGGTGGGGAAGATGATGAGTTCATTTAGGGAATGTATTGACTTTGAGGTGTTTGTGGGACATTCAAGTATCTGGAGGTCTTGTAGATAGTGAGCCTGAAATACAGGAAGGTGTGGGCTAGATGTTGGTGTGGATGGGGAAAAAAGGACATGAATGTTGTGATACTAGGTTAATTTCATCTCTAGACTCCCAGTCAGTAACCATGAGTGGCTGATAGAATTGATTGGAAGGGTGCCTCCTCCTTCTTTCTCTTGGTTCCATTTGGGTTCCTCCTGAGGGAGAAGTCACTTGAGAAAGATCATCTCTGATTGGGGATATAGAGCTCCAAGTGCATTGTCATGGTTCATGTTTTGGTTTTTAACAGATGTGTGTTTTGTAGGGAACAGGGGTTAATAATGTGTTGTATGTTTTATTCATTCAGCTGGGTCAACAGTCTGGGCTTTGGCTCCTGCCCTGGAGGGACACACAGAATTACAGCGGCAGTGATTGAGTTTCATCCACATGGTCAGGCCAAGCACAGTGGAGCCAGTCCAGCTTAGTGGTGTCAAGTCCTGAGAGCTCCACAGATTGAGGTGTATCTAAACAGTCTTGAAGACTGGGTAGGACTTGGCCAGAGGAGGAGAAGAGGTGCTCCAGGAAATGGGAAAGCATGGTGAAAGTCACATTTGCAGCAGACAACATGGCAGGATTAGAGTTGCAAGGTGTTTGATCCAGTGGGAGCTCAGGAGATCTGAAGAGAAGCTGAGGCAGAGAGGTCTATGCAGGGGCCAGATTTTGATGTGTCTTACAGGCCACACTAAGGGAATAGGGAGCTGTCAGGAATTTTAAGCAGGGTTATTTTGTGTTGTGTGGCTGCAGTGTGAGTGATGGATTGAATAGGGCAAAGCCAGAATTGGAGAAGCAAGAAATGAGAGACCGGTCTTGAGCAGGAGGTGGAAATAGAGAGAAAAGGACAGATAGGGAGATTTTTAGAAAGCATGTTCAAAAGCACTTGGTGGCCACTTGAACTTTGGCGGAGGAGGAAGAAGTTCTGACAGAGTGGATAGTGGATAGTGCCCTGAGATTGGGATACACAAGGAAGCTTAGTCTGGTGGGGAAGATGATGAGTTCATTTAGGGAATGTATTGACTTTGAGGTGTTTGTGGGACATTCAAGTATCTGGAGGTCTTGTAGATAGTGAGCCTGAAATACAGGAAGGTGTGGGCTAGATGTTGGTGTGGATGGGGAAAAAAGGACATGAATGTTGTGATACTAGGTTAATTTCATCTCTAGAATATTTCTCATTGCAAGCACTACTTTCTGCCTCCTCTACTATTACCTTGGTTGAAGCTTTTACTGTCTTCCTACTTGGTCTGCCTACGTCTACATCAGTCCATTCTTACTTCGCTGGTGAAGTGTCTTTAAAACTGAGATACTAACTTGTTATTTTTCTGCTTTAAACTCATCCTCAATGATTTCACATTGTCCTTAGAACACTCAGACTTCTTACCATGGTACAAGGCCCCCTGTGACCTGGCCCTGGCCTGCCCACTGGCCCATCCACACTCATTTTGAGCCATTCTTTTGCCTCACTTGACCACACTGTTGCTGCAGTGCCTTCTTCAAGGGCACAGAATTCTCTTGTCTTTTTTTTTTTTTTTCACAATCACAAGTTTTTTTATTTTGCCTTTTTGATTTTGCAGAGTTTTGTTGTTTACAGATAATGTATAATTCCAGATTAGTCATACGTATATCCCATCCCACCCCTCTAGGCTGTCACATAGCCCAATGTATGATCCTTTAGGGAAAAGTGGGTGAGTGATATGGAAAGGACAACATGGAACCCTGTACTATCCTATGTAAAAGAGAAAACTATTGTCAACGCTCTGTGGGACTAAGGGATCTTCTGTCTTCTTGTGTACTGTTTTTCTCTTTTCCCGACCTTTCCCCCACCCTTGGCCTGGCTGTTCCCTTTCCCTTTTCCCCACCCTTGCCTTGGCTGTTCCGTTTCGTTTTCCCCCACCCTTGCCCTGACCAATCCTCATCTTTCAGGGCTCACCTCAGGTAACATTTTTCGGAGGAACCTTCCTGAAGGTACATCAGAGTCATCCTGCATTTCTCTTTCCTAGCACTTAACACAGTTTGTTGTTCATTACTTGTGTGTTTATTTGGTGTCTGTCTCTCATAGAAACTCTGTGAGGGCAAAATCCATCCTGTGTTTTGTTTACCAGAAATAGCCTGATGCTGGGAAAGGTTGAAGGCAGAAGGAAAGGAGGGCAGCAGAGGATGTGTTGGTTGGATGGCGCCACTGACACAGTGGACGTGGACCTGGGGAAGCTCTGGGAGATGACGAGGGACAGGGAGGCCTGGCGTGCTACAGTCCATGGAGTTGCAAAGAGTCAGGCACGACTTGGCAACTGGACAACCAAAGTACCTCCAGTGCCAGATAGTTCTTAACGTATAGTAGCACTCTCTGAATATTGGTTTGATTTGTTGAATGAATGAGGGTTACTGTCTTCATTTTCTGTCTTGAAAAGCTTGCAGTTTTACACCGTCAGAATAAATAGAACTGTGAGTCAAGCTTTACAACGTATGTAGCTGATTTTATCTGCTTTTGAGAGTCTATTCCATTTTTAACTGTTATTAAATACTCTTCCTCTGGGAGGTTGGGACATTAAAATTACAAATCAAATCTTAGGGGTATTTTTCCTCCCTGTTGCCTGTATTCATTATGGTGACTCTGGTTAGCATGGCCTGATCCAGCATCAGTCTGACAGTGATGTGGCTATGGAGTTGGGCATTCCTGGTAGAATTTAGTAGCAGCCTTCTCCTATAACCCTGATTTGGGAAGTGTCCCAATACATGCTGTTTGCATTGCAGCTGTGGGAAAATCCACCTTTGTGAAGTTACTCACGAAAGCTTACCCAGAGTGGCACGTAGCTACAGAACCTGTAGCAACATGGCAGGATGTCCAGGCTGCTGGCTCCCAAAAAGTAAGTTTTCAGTTGTGGTGGGTAGTTGGCAGGCATGGGTGAATAAACTAATTGTTAATCATCTAATTTGCTCTGAGTAGGTAAAGTAGTCCAGTTTGTGTCTCCTTTTTAAACACCTTCATTCCAGAAAGCAGACCATATACATCAGAGAAGGAATGACTCATTTGAATATGTTTAGTTTTGATTTTTGTGGTATTTACATGTCTGTGTAAGTGACTACCCTGTTCTTCATGATTTCCCAAAGCATGGCCAGAGCCATCTTGGCTTTGAAGATTAATTTTGTCATTCCTACTCTAAAGTATTTTACTGAAATTGACCATAGGGATTAGTAGTCAATTATAGTGATTATAACTTATTTTTAAGTCTTAGAAATTGAGCGAGGACCTTAGAGAACATCTTGTCACATTCTGAGTCAGTGCAGAAATATTAGCTAACATTTGTAAAGTGCCTACTTGTGCCAGGCACTCTGCTGTCCCAGCTCTGAACCTTTCACAGGTGCCTCTTGGCTGAAGCCCCTCTGTCAGGTGTGTTGCTGTGGGAGAGGCCGTTGGGTTGGTTTCTCGCCACCCACATCAGTGTGAGTAAGGAGCAACCAACTGGACGTGAACCTTAGAAGTAGCTGAGGGAGTGGCCGCATGGTGCCTCAGTCTCCAGACTCCTGCAGTGCCGGGAACAGTCGCTGAGTGCCTCATTCTTGTTTTTAACAACCCATTGTTAGAAAGTTCTTGTGTGAGCCACTGTTGCAAACCTGTGACTCTGACTCATTGATTCAAGTTCTGCCTCTTTTAAATCTTTCATGTTTTCCACATGGCAACCGTTCATGCATTTCTAAGGCGATGATTTCTTGCCTTTTCTCCCCGTCAAGTCTTCACTCTTGGAAACCAAATAGCTTTTTCCTCCAGACTATTTCTCATGCAGAAGTAACTTTGTCAAAGAGATGCACTCCAGTTTGTTGGTTTTCCACCTAGATTTTAGGAAGAGTGGTACACAGAACTAACAGGACATTCTGGATGTGCTCTAGATGGTACAGAATGCCATAGAACTTGTTCTGGGTCCCCTTTTTCTGTTCTTCCAGTTTAGGATTGTGTTACCTTTTTTGGCAGACATATAATACTTATTGGTGTTATTTGTTTTTAAATTGTCTCCATATATGTATCTGTATGTGTGTGCGTGTATATCTGTGTATTTGTGAGATTAACTTTTCCATTTAGAAAATAAATTATCTTTCTCTGAGTATGCCACAGGCCACCTGTTTCAGGGATTTAAAAATATACCCACAGGGCTTCCCCTGGTGGTCCAGTGGATAAGGACACCGCCTTGCAGTGCAAGGGGCGCCGGTTCGATCCCTGGCCTGGGAAGATCCCACGTGCCGCAGAGTGGCTGGACTGATGTGTCCAATCAGCAAGCCGGAACTCTGGAGCGCATGCGCCCAGAGCCGGTGCTCTGCGACAACAGAGGCCACTGCGATGGGAGGCCCACACGGGCCAAAGAGCAAAGATGGATGAAAATAGACAAATGAAAGACCAATAGAAGTGGCCCGCCCGCTCCCCTCCCTCCCCAACCCGACCCCCGCCCAAAATAAATAAATAAATATTTTTAAAAATATATATATATACCCACAAATTTGGTAACTCTTTTCTTTCCACCAAGAAGTGGACCTTATGATTTTCCACCTTGAGTGTGATCTGAACATTTAGTGACATGCTTCTAATGAATACAATGTAGCAGGTTGACCAGTGTGTGACCTTCTTCTATGATAGGTCATAAAAGATGTTGTCTTCCATCTTGTTCCCTCTTGATCGCTTCTGGCTCTGGGGATCCCAGCTGCTGTATAATGCAGCATACCCATCTGTGACGAGGCCCACGCAGCAGGAAACTTGAGTCCTGCTGAGAGCCATCTGAGTGAGTCTTCTTGGGAGCAAATTCTTAAATCCCCAGTTAGGTCTTCAGATGACTGTAGCCTCAGCCAGTATCCTGACTGAAATCTCATGGAAAACCTTGAGATCTTATGGAAAAACCTACCTAAGATGCATCCCAAATTCCTTTCCCACAGAAATGGATTTAATGAATGTTTTTTGTTTAAGTCATTAAATTTTGGCACAACTTAACTAATACTCTCATAATCCCATTATCTGGAAGTAGAACAGTTAATTTTTGTCCTTTTAGATTTCTTTCTACAAAAGAGAAAATGTATATATTAATATACTTATATAAATGTATGAAATGTACATTTCATCTTTAAAAAATTTTTTAATTTATTTTTTGTGGTTCTGCTGGGTCTTCGTTGTTTCATGGGCTTTTCTCTAATTGTTATGAGCAGAGCCTACTCTCTAGTTATGGTGCTGGGCCTTACTGCAGTGGCTTCTCTCCTTGCAGAGTACTGGCTCTGTGTAAGCAGGCAGTGTGTGGGCTCGGTCGTTGTGGCACATGGGCTTAGTTGCCCTGAGGCATGTGGGATCTTCCTGGGCCAGGGATTGAGCCAGCGTCTCCTACACTGGCTAGTGATTCTTTATACCAAGCCACCAGGGAAGCCCACATTTCCCCTTTTAAAACAGAAATTGTGATTCTCGCTTGCAGGTCACATGATATACAAGGTCTTCTTCCTTTCACGGTTGTTGTCCAGTTGCTTAGTTGTGTCCAACTCTTTGCAACCCCATGGTCTGCAGCACACCAGGCTTCCCTCTCCTTTCACCATCTCCTTGGAGCTTGCTCAAACTCATGTCCATTGAGTCGATGATGCCATCCAACCATCTCATTCTCTGTCACCCCCTTCTCCCGCTGCCTTCAATCTTTCCCAGCATCAGGGTCTTTCCCAGTGAGACGGCTCTTTGCATCAGGTAGCCAAAATATTGGAGCTTCAGTTTCAGCCTCAGTCCTTCCAATGAATATTCAGGGTTGATTTCCTTTAGAATTGACCGGTTTTATCTCCTTGCTGTCCAAGGGACTCTCAAGAGTCTTCTCCAACACCAGAGTTTGAAGTCGTCAGTTCTTTGGCGCTCAACCTGAGAGCCATCTGAGTGAGTCTTCTTGGGAGCAAATTCTTAAATCCCCAGTTAGGTCTTCAGATGACTGTAGCCTCAGCCAGTATCCTGACTGAAATCTCATGGAAAACCTTGAGATCTTATGGAAAAACCTACCTAAGATGCATCCCAAATTCCTTTCCCACAGAAATGGATTTAATGAATGTTTTTTGTTTAAGTCATTAAATTTTGGCACAACTTAACTAATACTCTCATAATCCCATTATCTGGAAGTAGAACAGTTAATTTTTGTCCTTTTAGATTTCTTTCTACAAAGGAGAAAATGTATATATTAATATACTTATATAAATGTATGAAATGTACATTTCATCTTTAAAAAAAATTTTTTTAATTTATTTTTTGTGGTTCTGCTGGGTCTTCGTTGTTTCATGGGCTTTTCTCTAATTGTTATGAGCAGAGCCTACTCTCTAGTTATGGTGCTGGGCCTTACTGCAGTGGCTTCTCTCCTTGCAGAGTACTGGCTCTGTGTAAGCAGGCAGTGTGTGGGCTCGGTCGTTGTGGCACATGGGCTTAGTTGCCCTGAGGCATGTGGGATCTTCCTGGGCCAGGGATTGAGCCAGCGTCTCCTACACTGGCTAGTGATTCTTTATACCAAGCCACCAGGGAAGCCCACATTTCCCCTTTTAAAACAGAAATTGTGATTCTCGCTTGCAGGTCACATGATATACAAGGTCTTCTTCCTTTCACGGTTGTTGTCCAGTTGCTTAGTTGTGTCCAACTCTTTGCAACCCCATGGTCTGCAGCACACCAGGCTTCCCTCTCCTTTCACCATCTCCTTGGAGCTTGCTCAAACTCATGTCCATTGAGTCGATGATGCCATCCAACCATCTCATTCTCTGTCACCCCCTTCTCCCGCTGCCTTCAATCTTTCCCAGCATCAGGGTCTTTCCCAGTGAGACGGCTCTTTGCATCAGGTAGCCAAAATATTGGAGCTTCAGTTTCAGCCTCAGTCCTTCCAATGAATATTCAGGGTTGATTTCCTTTAGAATTGACCGGTTTTATCTCCTTGCTGTCCAAGGGACTCTCAAGAGTCTTCTCCAACACCAGAGTTTGAAGTCGTCAGTTCTTTGGCGCTCAACCTTTTTTATTGTGCAACTCTCAGTCCGGACATGACTACTGGAAAAAAGCATAGCTTTGACTGTATGGATCTTTGTAGGCAAAGTAATGTCTCTGCTTCCTAAAATGCTGCCTTTTTTTTTTTTTTTTTTTGTAATTTAATTGAGGGATAATTGCTTTATAGAGTTTTGTTGTTTTCTGCCAATCATCAACATGAATCAACCATACGTATAATGAAGGCCTGTACTACCATAAGTGAAGAAAATAGCTCTAGTCATTGCTCTGTGAGAAAAGGGGATCCTTCAGGGGTGCTGTGTGATGGTCGGGAGGGGAGGGAAGGGGGGGATATACATATGACTAATCTGAGAACATACATATCTGTAAACAACAAAACTCTGTAAAAGTTAAAAGTAAAATAAAGGTTTAAAAAAAAAAAAAAAAACATACGTATACATGTGTCCCCTCCCTCTTGAACGTCCCTCCACATTCCACCCCTCCAGGTTGTTGCAGAGTCCCTGTTTGAGTTCCCTGTAAACCTAAAAATGCTGTCTAGGTTTGTCTTAGCTTTTCTTTCAAGGAGCAAGCCTCTTTTAATTTCATGACTACAGTCACTGTCTGCAGTGATTTTTGAGCCCAAGGAAATAAAGTCTGTCACTGTTTCCATTGTTTTGCCCATCTATTTGCTGTGAAGTGATGGGACCGGATGCTGTGATCTTCATTTTTTGAATGTTGAGTTTTTAGCTAGCTTTTTCAGCCTCCTCTTTCACCTTCATCAAGAGGCTCTTTATTTTTCTTCCTTTTCTGCCATAAGCGTGGTGTCTGTCATCTGCATACCTGAGGTTATCGATATTTCTACCGGCACTCTTGACTCCAGCTTGTGCTTCATCCAGAGCAGCATTTCACATGATGTACTCTGCATGTAAGTTAAATAAGCAGGGTGACGATATACGCCCTTGATGCACTCCTTTCCCAATTTGAGATTTCGTCAGTTCATGAATTGGGACGTCGGTTTTATCTCCTTGCTGTCCAAGGGACTCTCAAGAGTCTTCTCCAACACCAGAGTTTGAAGTCGTCAGTTCTTTGGCGCTCAACCTTTTTTATTGTGCAACTCTCAGTCCGGACATGACTACTGGAAAAAAGCATAGCTTTGACTGTATGGATCTTTGTAGGCAAAGTAATGTCTCTGCTTCCTAAAATGCTGCCTTTTTTTTTTTTTTTTTTTTGTAATTTAATTGAGGGATAATTGCTTTATAGAGTTTTGTTGTTTTCTGCCAATCATCAACATGAATCAACCATACGTATAATGAAGGCCTGTACTACCATAAGTGAAGAAAATAGCTCTAGTCATTGCTCTGTGAGAAAAGGGGATCCTTCAGGGGTGCTGTGTGATGGTCGGGAGGGGAGGGAAGGGGGGGATATACATATGACTAATCTGAGAACATACATATCTGTAAACAACAAAACTCTGTAAAAGTTAAAAGTAAAATAAAGGTTTAAAAAAAAAAAAAAAAACATACGTATACATGTGTCCCCTCCCTCTTGAACGTCCCTCCACATTCCACCCCTCCAGGTTGTTGCAGAGTCCCTGTTTGAGTTCCCTGTAAACCTAAAAATGCTGTCTAGGTTTGTCTTAGCTTTTCTTTCAAGGAGCAAGCCTCTTTTAATTTCATGACTACAGTCACTGTCTGCAGTGATTTTTGAGCCCAAGGAAATAAAGTCTGTCACTGTTTCCATTGTTTTGCCCATCTATTTGCTGTGAAGTGATGGGACCGGATGCTGTGATCTTCATTTTTTGAATGTTGAGTTTTTAGCTAGCTTTTTCAGCCTCCTCTTTCACCTTCATCAAGAGGCTCTTTATTTTTCTTCCTTTTCTGCCATAAGCGTGGTGTCTGTCATCTGCATACCTGAGGTTATCGATATTTCTCCCGGCAATCTTGACTCCAGCTTGTGCTTCATCCAGAGCAGCATTTCACATGATGTACTCTGCATGTAAGTTAAATAAGCAGGGTGACGATATACGCCCTTGATGCACTCCTTTCCCAATTTGGAATCAGTCTGTTGTTCCATGTCTGAACTGTTGCTTCTTGACCTGCTTTCCATTTTCACAGGAGGCAGGTAAGATGGTCTGGTATTCCCATCTCTTTAAGAATTTTCCACAGTTTATTGTAATCTGCACAGTCCAAGGCTTTAGCATAGTCAATGAAGCAGAAGTAGATATATTTATGGAATTCTCTGGCTTTTTCTTTTTTTTTTTTTTTAAACCTTTATTTTACTTTTAACTTTTACAGAGTTTTGTTGTTCACAGACATGCATGTTCTCAGATTAGTCACATGTATATCCCCCCCTTCCCTCCCCTCCCAACCATCACACAGCACCCCTGAAGGATCCCCTTTTCTCACAGAGCAATGACTATAGCTATTTTCTTCACTTATGATAGTACAGGCCTTCATGCTACTTCCTTTACGCCTCTCACCCACTGTTCTTCCCCAAAATGTCCATATGTCCACTGTCCATGTCTGTCTTTCTGTCGCTTCACTGCATGTGCCATCATCACCATCCTACTAGATTCCATATATATGTGTTAATATACTGTATTTGTCCTTCTCTTTCTGACTGACTTCACTTTTTTGGATCGTTCTAGATCCAGCCACCTCATGAGGGCTGATTCTTCTGCATTTCTCTTTACAGCTGTGTAGTATTCCATTGTATATATGTACCAGAGCTTTTGGATCCATTCGTTCGTCGATGGACATCTAGGTTCCTTCCATGTTCTAGCTATTGTAGAGAGAGCTGCAATGAACATTGAGGTACAGGTGCTTCTTTCAGTTTTGATTTCATCAGGGTATAAGCCTAAGAGTGGGATTACTGGGTCATATGGTGCTTCTATTTTTAGTTTTTTAAGAAATCTCCAGACTGTCTTCCATAGAGGCTGTATCAAGTTACACTCCCACCAGCAATGCAGGAGTGTTCCCTTTTCTCCGCAGCCTCTCCAGCATTTATTGTCTGTTGATTTGTGGATGATGGCCATTCTGACGGGTGTGAGGTGATATCTCATTGTAGTTTTGATTTGCATTTCTCTAATTATTAGTGAAGTTGAGCATCGTTTCATGTGTTTTTGGGCCATCTGTATGTCATCGTTGGAGAGGTGTCTGTTTAGGTCCTTTTCCCATTTTTTGATTGGGTTGTTCTATGTCTGAACTGTTGCTTCTTGACCTGCTTTCCATTTTCACAGGAGGCAGGTAAGATGGTCTGGTATTCCCATCTCTTTAAGAATTTTCCACAGTTTATTGTAATCTGCACAGTCCAAGGCTTTAGCATAGTCAATGAAGCAGAAGTAGATATATTTATGGAATTCTCTGGCTTTTTCTTTTTTTTTTTTTTTAAACCTTTATTTTACTTTTAACTTTTACAGAGTTTTGTTGTTCACAGACATGCATGTTCTCAGATTAGTCACATGTATATCCCCCCCTTCCCTCCCCTCCCAACCATCACACAGCACCCCTGAAGGATCCCCTTTTCTCACAGAGCAATGACTATAGCTATTTTCTTCACTTATGATAGTACAGGCCTTCATGCTACTTCCTTTACGCCTCTCACCCACTGTTCTTCCCCAAAATGTCCATATGTCCACTGTCCATGTCTGTCTTTCTGTCGCTTCACTGCATGTGCCATCATCACCATCCTACTAGATTCCATATATATGTGTTAATATACTGTATTTGTCCTTCTCTTTCTGACTGACTTCACTTTTTAGGATACGTTCTAGATCCAGCCACCTCATGAGGGCTGATTCTTCTGCATTTCTCTTTACAGCTGTGTAGTATTCCATTGTATATATGTACCAGAGCTTTTGGATCCATTCGTTCGTCGATGGACATCTAGGTTCCTTCCATGTTCTAGCTATTGTAGAGAGAGCTGCAATGAACATTGAGGTACAGGTGCTTCTTTCAGTTTTGATTTCATCAGGGTATAAGCCTAAGAGTGGGATTACTGGGTCATATGGTGCTTCTATTTTTAGTTTTTTAAGAAATCTCCAGACTGTCTTCCATAGAGGCTGTATCAAGTTACACTCCCACCAGCAATGCAGGAGTGTTCCCTTTTCTCCGCAGCCTCTCCAGCATTTATTGTCTGTTGATTTGTGGATGATGGCCATTCTGACGGGTGTGAGGTGATATCTCATTGTAGTTTTGATTTGCATTTCTCTAATTATTAGTGAAGTTGAGCATCGTTTCATGTGTTTTTGGGCCATCTGTATGTCATCGTTGGAGAGGTGTCTGTTTAGGTCCTTTTCCCATTTTTTGATTGGGTTGTTCGTTTTTCCAGTGCTGAGTTGTCTGAGTTGCTTGTAGATTTTGGAGATTAATTCTTTGTCTGTTGTTTCATTTGCTATGATTTTCTCCCACTCTGTGGGCTGTCTGTCTCTGGCTTTTTCTGTGATCCAGTGGATGTTGGCAATTTCATCTCCAGTTCCTCTGCCTTTTCTAAATCCAGTTTGTACATCTGGAAGTTCTTGGTTCACATACTGTTGAAGCCTGGCTTGAAGGATTTTGAGTATTACTTTACTAGCATGTGAAATGAGTACAATTTTATGGTAGTTTGAACATTCTTTGACATTACCCTTCTTTGGAATTGGAATGAAAACTGACCTTTTCTAGTCCTGTGGCCACAGCAGAGTTTTCCAAATTTGCAGGCATATTGAGTGTAGCACTTTAACAAAATCATCTTTTAGGATTCGAAATAGTTCAGCTGGAATTCCACCACCTCCTTTCACAAGTAATCTCATTTTAATGGTTGCTGTGTACTATATGATATGGTGTACTATCATGTAATTTTCCCGTCTTTTATTTTGAATTTCAGTTTTCTAATTTCTCCTTATTACAAACAATGTCACAATGATGAATATTTTTGTAGCTATATCCTTTTTCTTTTTAATGGCTAAATTTTGAGGGTAATCTCAAACTTGTATTTTAGTGTCCCAAAAAACATGTTTTGTTGAGACTTCTTTTACATTTTGTAAAATTTTCCTTCAGAAAAGTTGTGCTATTTTTCTCACATTTTCAGCAATACTGGGTATTAGTTTTTATCCTTTCTGACTTGAGACTCAAGAAAATGAATACTGTTATTTTATTTTACATTTCTTTGATTACTGGTGAACAACTTTTTAATGTTTATTGGCAATTTTTTAGTATTTTTTTTAATGAACTGCCTATTCAAACCTCTTGCTTTTTTCCTCCCTCTATTGAAATCTTCAGGATTTTGTAATGACTTCAAGAACTCATTATATGTTAAATATCTTAACTTTTATTATATGTTAAATATTCAAGTGAAGTTGAGCATCGTTTCATGTGTTTTTGGGCCATCTGTATGTCATCGTTGGAGAGGTGTCTGTTTAGGTCCTTTTCCCATTTTTTGATTGGGTTGTTCGTTTTTCCAGTGCTGAGTTGTCTGAGTTGCTTGTAGATTTTGGAGATTAATTCTTTGTCTGTTGTTTCATTTGCTATGATTTTCTCCCACTCTGTGGGCTGTCTGTCTCTGGCTTTTTCTGTGATCCAGTGGATGTTGGCAATTTCATCTCCAGTTCCTCTGCCTTTTCTAAATCCAGTTTGTACATCTGGAAGTTCTTGGTTCACATACTGTTGAAGCCTGGCTTGAAGGATTTTGAGTATTACTTTACTAGCATGTGAAATGAGTACAATTTTATGGTAGTTTGAACATTCTTTGACATTACCCTTCTTTGGAATTGGAATGAAAACTGACCTTTTCTAGTCCTGTGGCCACAGCAGAGTTTTCCAAATTTGCAGGCATATTGAGTGTAGCACTTTAACAAAATCATCTTTTAGGATTCGAAATAGTTCAGCTGGAATTCCACCACCTCCTTTCACAAGTAATCTCATTTTAATGGTTGCTGTGTACTATATGATATGGTGTACTATCATGTAATTTTCCCGTCTTTTATTTTGAATTTCAGTTTTCTAATTTCTCCTTATTACAAACAATGTCACAATGATGAATATTTTTGTAGCTATATCCTTTTTCTTTTTAATGGCTAAATTTTGAGGGTAATCTCAAACTTGTATTTTAGTGTCCCAAAAAACATGTTTTGTTGAGACTTCTTTTACATTTTGTAAAATTTTCCTTCAGAAAAGTTGTGCTATTTTTCTCACATTTTCAGCAATACTGGGTATTAGTTTTTATCCTTTCTGACTTGAGACTCAAGAAAATGAATACTGTTATTTTATTTTACATTTCTTTGATTACTGGTGAACAACTTTTTAATGTTTATTGGCAATTTTTTAGTATTTTTTTTAATGAACTGCCTATTCAAACCTCTTGCTTTTTTCCTCCCTCTATTGAAATCTTCAGGATTTTGTAATGACTTCGTAAGAACTCATTATATGTTAAATATCTTAACTCTTTGTCATATATTATTGATTCTTACCCCAGATTGTCATTTTTCTTTTCCTTTTCTATATGGTATATTTTGTAGTATAATACTTGCAGTTTTTATGTGGTCAGAGCTTCTTCATGGTTACTGCCTTTGATGTGAAACTTTAAAAAGACCTCCTACAAGCCCAAGACTATAAAAACATGCACTTGTTTTTCTTTCTTTTGCTTTTAAGGTTTTACTCTTTGTGTGACTTAAAAAAGTTACAGGAGTCTAATTTTCCCCCAATTGTTATCTGCATTCCCAGTAATAGTCTTGTTGACTTTATCCCTGAGTGATTATATATTTTGTGGTTATTATAACTGGGAGCTATTTTCCCATGATCTTTTTCAAACTGGCTATTGCTGTTTTAAAGAAAAACAGTTGATGTACATGTCTTGTATGACTTAATTCTCATATTGATCTTGTTGCTTTATTTCCTTGAGGTTGTAGAAAATAATAATTTTCTCTAAGTAATTAATCACTTGTAAGAGCTTTCCAATGTCCAAACCTTCATTTCTGTTTTCTTTTGGTAGCTAGATGTGTCAGAACAATATTAATTAATAACAGTGATGGTAGTCACCCTTATCTTTTCTGTCCTTAGTGAAACTACCTCTAATGTATCATCGTTAAGTTCTGTGCTTGTCATTCAAAAGACAGTGTGGAGGAGGTAGCCTTCTATTACTAGCATATTAACTGTTTTTATCAGTATCAGATGTTAAGTTTTCATCAAAAGTCTTTTTTAGTATGTAGTGAGATAATCATGGGATTTTTCTTTCTTTTCCTTTTTTCTCTTAGTATTAGTCATAGATTAGATAATGATGTCATCCTCACATTCCTAGAATGAACCCTTTTGATCATGGTGTACTGTTGCATTACTCTGCTGATATGTTGTTTGGAATTCTGTGTGTGTATTTGTGAATTTAATTGTTATCACTGTGTATACAGTTTTTGACACGTTTTTACCATCAGGGTTATGAAAATGAATTGAAAAGCTTTGTATCATTTTTAGCATAGAAATGATCTGTTCCTTGAAGGTATGATAGAAATTAGTTTCAGAATTATATGGATTGAGTGCTGTTTGTGGAGAATATTGGACATCTGTTTCTTATGTAGTTATTATTCAGTGTTTTAGTCACTTTTGATAATTTTTGTTTTCTAAAAGTTTCCCTTTTATTAAGATTTTCAAATTTAATAATGTAAAATTAGTACATGCATTATTTTTTACTTTAAGTTCTTCTGTATTGAGAGTTGTATCTTTTGCCTGATGTTGCTTATCTGTGTGACTATTTTGAGAGGTATAGACTGGATGAGATTGTCTGTTCTTTCTTAAAAAGCATAATTAATATATTTTAATTGTAATTCTGTTGGGGCTTGCTTTCTAGTTCATTAATTTTTGCTTTTAAATTTATTTCTCCAGATTGCTTCTATTTTTAGAACTCTTTAGTATTAATGATTAATTTGTGTCTTTTCCCCTTTTTTCTGCCTTAATAATATTGTGTTTGCCAGAAAGGTTCATTTGAGTTTTTCCAAACCCAGTATAGCATTTTTGGCCAACCCAATTTGCAATGGGAAATTTTCTTCATGAGCTAAGCTCTGGCCCTGTCTTCTAGATTTTGACATACGATAATTTAACTGAAAATTTTTGAAAATTTGTGGTTGTAGTTTTAATTTATTTTTTGCCTAAGAATTATTTTTAGTGCTTTACATATTCTAAGTAGATTTTGTATATTTATTATTTAGTTAATTCTAATTTTGTTTGGTTATTATCAGTGTGGCTTATACAGTTTCTCATTGGAGAAACTTACTGAGGTCTGTGTATGGTCAATTTTTATAACTTTGCCATGGATTTTTAATGTTTTCTGTATATGTAGTTTGATGTGACATATTTTATAAGTTCTCAGATGCCATTGATTATGAGACATTATCAATTTAGTAAAACTTCTAAGGAATAACTACAATGTCTGTTGTGTTTAGTAAGCATTGTAAGCTGTATCCCAGTTTCCAATATCTGAAAAAAAAAATGATTTAGAGGTTTATCCTCAAAGTTCTTTGCTATTTTTATTAAATTCTAAAAGAAGTGTCCTAAAGTTTTGTGTTTTTATTGTGTTTTGTCTACTTGTAATTTTTTAAAATTTATTTTATTATTCATTTTTATTTTTTGGCTATGGTGGGTCTTTGTTGCTGTACACTGGCTTTCTCTATTTACGGAGAGCAGGTGGGGGCTACTCTCTAGTTGTGGTGTGTGGGCTTCTTATTGCAGTGACTTTTCTTGTGCAAAGCACAGGCTCTGGGCTCTTAGGCTTCAGAAGTCACAGTGCGTGGGCTCAGCAATTGTGGCTCCCCAGTTCTAGAGCACAGGCTCAGTAGTTCTGCCGTACAGGTTTAGTTGCTCCAAGGCATGTGGGATCTTTCCAGACTAGGGATTGAACCCATGTTCCCTGCATTGTCAGGCAGATTCTTAACTACTGACTCACCAGGGAAGTCTTTTTTTCTTAATACAGTTTTGCCACATCTGCTTTCTTTTTATTGGCACCTACTTGATGGATTTTTATGCCATTTTAGTTTTAACTAATCTTTGTCATCTTGTTTAGGTGTTTCACTTATGAACAGGATTCTTTAGCTTTTACCCATTCTTAGAGTTTGCTTTTCCTGGGAATTTTTCTCTTTAATCATGATTATTATTTTTTTTTTTGGTGGAGGTGGGGTGGGGAGGGAGGGGAGAAGGCGGGCCACTGCTATTGGTCTTTCATTTATCTGTTTTCATCCATCTTTGTTCTTTGGCCCGTGTGGGCCTCCCATTGCGGTGGCCTCTGTTGTCACAGAGCACCCACTCTGGGCGCATGCGCTCCAGAGCCCAGGCTCAATAATTGGACACATCAGTCCAGCCGCTCCGTGGCACGTGGGATCTTCCCAGGCCAGGGATCGAACCGGCGCCCCTTGCACTGCAAGGTGGTGTCCTTACCCACTGGACCACCGGGGAAGCCCTGATCATGATTATTTTTAATTTATTCCTGCCACCTTGTTTTATGTTTTCGCCTCCTTTTCCTTTTTCTGGATTTAAATATTTCTTTCATCTTTATCCCCTTCATTCCTGTGGGTTTTTTTTTTAAACTGTTTTTCTCTGCTAATGGAAACATTTAAATTAAAAATATACATGTTTTAAAACATATATATGTTTAAGATTCACAGTTACAGAAAACAAACTTGTGGTTACCAAAGAGGAGAGGGAAGGGGGAGGAACAAATTAGGGATGCAAGATTAACAGATACAAACTACTAGGAATTAAATAGATGAAACAACAAGAATATACTATATAGCACAGGGAATTATAGCCATATATCTTATAATAACCTATGATGGAGTATAAAAAAATACAGAATCACTATACTGTACACCTGAAACTAATATTGTAAATCAACTATACTTCAATAAAAAATGTATAGGGGCTTCCCTGGTGGTCCAGTGGGTAAGGACACCACCTTGCTGTGCAAGGGGCGCCAGTTCGATCCCTGGCCTGGGAAGATCCCACGTGCCGCGGTCCAATTACCGAGCCGGAGCTCTGGAGCGCATGCGCCCAGAGCTGGCGCTCTGCGACAACGGACGCCACCGCGATGGGAGGCCCACAGGAGCCAAAGAGCAGAGATGGATGACAATGGACAGGTGAAAGACCGATGGAAGGGGCCTGCCTGTTCCCCTCCCTCCCCACCGAACCCTCCCAAATAATAAATAAATAAATAAATCTTTTTAAAAAAATGTATATATATACATGTTTAAACCTATTTATCAATGTTAATGGATTCTCCATGAAAGAAAATTAAATAAATTTTACTACTTTTTTTTCATTACTTTCTTCTCCAAATTCTACCCCCCAGGTATAGAAATCTGTAATTTTATAGAGCCAGAATATTTGACATTACTCTCTCTCTCTCTCTCTCTTTTTTTTTTTTTTCTGGTGATGCCATACAGCCTGTGGGGTCTTAGTTTCCTAATCAGGGATTGAACCTGCATCCCAGCAATAAAAGCACAAAGCCTTAACCACTGAACTGACAGGGAATTCCCTGAAATTTCCGTTTTAACTATAGAAATTGGTAGTAAACTTCTTAACCACATTAATAATAATTACTTTATACTTAACTCTGTTCTACTGGTCATTCCCTGACCACTGTTTTCTTATTGCCACTTCTTCCCATTTCTTAATTCTCTATTTTGATTCACTTTCAGTTGGTTGAAATTTTAGAGGAATTAGAATGTGGTTGGTATTAATGTAATTTCTGAGTGATTGTGCATCTTAAAATGTCTTTAGTTTCTGTTGTAGAGAAGTGTTATATGGTTATGATCTTTTTAAAAATATAAGTAAGTAATGTTTTCCCCCCTCCTTTGGTTTTTATTTTTATGAATTATTGACATCTTGCAGGATAGGTCTGTGTGTGTGTGTGTGTGTGTGTGTGTGTGTGTGTGTATACGAAAGCCACATATGTAAATCAGTGTTAAATCCTTTCTGGTACTCACATCTTCAGAGATATTCTTTAATTTTTTTCTTTGGTTTTGACCTTTCTTTTTTCATCTGAACAGTACCTCCTAGTTGTACCATGACTTTAAACTTCATTTCTGTTCTAAAATACCTAAAGACACGTTGTATTTCTATTAGATAGTGATTCTCAATGATGGTGAAATTTGATGAGAGGGAGATACATACCTTATGAATAGTGGTCTTGCTCTGTTCATCTCTTTTTTTTTTTTTTTTATTACTGGGGGTGGCATTTCACCTCTCTGTATTGGACTCATCACATGAGAAGGAAAATCATTTACTTTGGTTAGATAGTTTTATCTGCAATATGGATTCTGCAGAGTTACACATCATTTTGGCGCTTGTTTGAAAAGTTTGATACAAAATTCTGTTGACTGCTGTGAGGTGGCACATGGTGACATTACATCTTTCCAGAAGAAAGAAAGAAAAAAACAAAAAATACTCTATCACTGTAGCTGAGATTTCTTTTTAGTCCTTAACATTCTGCTTTCTTCTCTTCATTTAGGAGAAATTTCTTGAGTTGATACTCCATATGATACTCCCTAGTTTGGCTCTAGTGCAGTTTCCAGTCTGCTGGTCACTGTCTTCATTGTGAGTTTTGTTCTGGAAATTGAATTTTTCTCCTCTGAGAATGTTCTTTCCGTATTGTTCCATTGGGAGCCTTCCTCTGTTTCTTTTGGGGGCCATGCCAACAAAATTCCTGAAATTTCCGTTTTAACTATAGAAATTGGTAGTAAACTTCTTAACCACATTAATAATAATTACTTTATACTTAACTCTGTTCTACTGGTCATTCCCTGACCACTGTTTTCTTATTGCCACTTCTTCCCATTTCTTAATTCTCTATTTTGATTCACTTTCAGTTGGTTGAAATTTTAGAGGAATTAGAATGTGGTTGGTATTAATGTAATTTCTGAGTGATTGTGCATCTTAAAATGTCTTTAGTTTCTGTTGTAGAGAAGTGTTATATGGTTATGATCTTTTTAAAAATATAAGTAAGTAATGTTTTCCCCCCTCCTTTGGTTTTTATTTTTATGAATTATTGACATCTTGCAGGATAGGTCTGTGTGTGTGTGTGTGTGTGTGTGTGTGTGTGTGTGTATACGAAAGCCACATATGTAAATCAGTGTTAAATCCTTTCTGGTACTCACATCTTCAGAGATATTCTTTAATTTTTTTCTTTGGTTTTGACCTTTCTTTTTTCATCTGAACAGTACCTCCTAGTTGTACCATGACTTTAAACTTCATTTCTGTTCTAAAATACCTAAAGACACGTTGTATTTCTATTAGATAGTGATTCTCAATGATGGTGAAATTTGATGAGAGGGAGATACATACCTTATGAATAGTGGTCTTGCTCTGTTCATCTCTTTTTTTTTTTTTTTTTATTACTGGGGGTGGCATTTCACCTCTCTGTATTGGACTCATCACATGAGAAGGAAAATCATTTACTTTGGTTAGATAGTTTTATCTGCAATATGGATTCTGCAGAGTTGCACATCATTTTGGCGCTTGTTTGAAAAGTTTGATACAAAATTCTGTTGACTGCTGTGAGGTGGCACATGGTGACATTACATCTTTCCAGAAGAAAGAAAGAAAAAAACAAAAAATACTCTATCACTGTAGCTGAGATTTCTTTTTAGTCCTTAACATTCTGCTTTCTTCTCTTCATTTAGGAGAAATTTCTTGAGTTGATACTCCATATGATACTCCCTAGTTTGGCTCTAGTGCAGTTTCCAGTCTGCTGGTCACTGTCTTCATTGTGAGTTTTGTTCTGGAAATTGAATTTTTCTCCTCTGAGAATGTTCTTTCCGTATTGTTCCATTGGGAGCCTTCCTCTGTTTCTTTTGGGGTGGCCATGCCACGTAGCCTGCGGGATCTTAATTCCCCAACCAGGAATCAGACCTGTGCCCCTGCAGTGGAAGTGTGGAGTCTTAACCACTGGACCTCCAGGGAAGTCCTTGCCTCTTCTTTTATGATCATCTGTTCTTATCAGCGTGGCAGTCTCTTGAATCTCATTGAGGTTTTTCCATTTTCTTCTGCTTCTGGCAATAGCTCTGTCTCCTGAGAGGCTTCCTGTCCTGAGCACACAGATGAGTCCACTTGAATTGCTAGGTATTTTTATATCCACGGATTGTCCTCTTTTTGTTTAAATGTCTGAAGGGATAGTTGCTTCATGTTCTGTAGCTGAGGTAGGTTCTTTATTGTGTAGGCCTCTGTGCAGTTTCTTATTCTGGAACAGTCTCCCTTCGGTAGCCCGGAGCCTGTGGGTAGAAGCCCATGCTCAGTCAGCCTAGTGCATCTGCCAACCCACTGTCCGCTCCACTCAGCGGGTTTCCTGCAGTCTCTGAACACATCTTGGGCTCCCTAAAGTTTCTAGTGACACTGTCGGAGACTCCAGCAGATTTGTCCTCCTGCTTCAACCTCCAGCTCTCAGCCAGGGCCACTTGTGAGGCTGGTGTGTGTCTCTCTGGGTTGGAGCTGGAAGGAGAGAAGTTGTGCTGTGATCTGCTCGGCTCTACCTGTGTTCCTTCTGCTGGAGTCTTCCAAAGGGTAGGGCCTTGCCTTGGTATGCAGGGGTGATACGCAGCCAACTGGACCACCTGTGGTTGTCTAATCTCCCCCACCAGTATTTTTGTCTCTACCTGAAATTCTTTCTTCTTAATCCCCAATTTCCATCTATGGAGAGTCTATGTATTATTTACTTCCCAGTGTAATGCCACTTTTTTCCAGAAGCTTTCCCAGATTCCCTCCACCATACATGATCACCCCTTTGTTGTATGTCTGCTTGATTGTCTAGTTTAACCATTTTTTTGTCACTCTCTTTCTGTTTGCATTACGAAATCCTTGAGTTTGGGAAGCTCCTTGAGTCTTGTTCACTTTCATAAGAAGCAGTATTAGAATGAAGGTAGAAGGAAATGGCAACCCACTCCAGTATTCTTGCCTGGAAAATTCCATGGACAGAGAAGCTTGGCAAGCTACAGTCAGTGGGGTCTCATATATATGTATATGTGTGTATATATGTATATACATATATATATATGTATATGTGTATATGTAGGACTTCCCTGATGGCTCAGTGGTGAGGAATTTGCCTGCATTTCAGGAGACCCAGCTTCCATCCCTTTGTGTTGGGAAGATCCCCCTGGAGGCAGTCCACTCCAGTATTCTTGCCTGGAGAATCCCCATGGACAGAGGAGCCTGACAGGCTGCAGTCTATGGGGTCACACAGAGTCAGTCTCAACTAAAGTGACTACACAACAGCAGTATTAGAATGAAGACGTTAGAGGAAGCCAGGTTTGAGTCTCCATTCAACACTTACCATGAACCCTTAGACAAAGAGTTCCGTAACCTTTCTGAGTGGATGTTCTCCTCGCAGAAATGGGCATAACAGCAGTACTACCTCATGATGCTCTTTAGAAGATTAAATGAGATTACCATGGCACAGTAAACACTGAGATAAATCTTAGTGTTATTTTCTGTACCCCTTACAGCACATAGCTCACATAGTGCTTCATCCACACAGGCCTTCAGTTAATGGTGACAGAGTGAACACAGATGGGACTGCTTTGCACAAAACTCGCTTTTGCACTGAGTCAGTGGTGGAGCCAAGGAAAGACTCGAGGGCTCTTGAGTATGTTATACGTGTTCCCACCTGCACCTGCTGAGTAAGTGGGTCTTCAGGTGCCTTTCAAAGTGTCCAGAATCAAGGAAGAGGGATCTGTGTGTTTTTGTTCGTTCATTCGTTTGTTTAACAAATTGTCACCTGCTGTAAGAGAGACAGAACTCTGGTTAGCTGGATGTTCATGTCATCAGTCACTTTCTTGTCTGGATTAAAGTTTTAGAAAGTAGCCACAAATGGAAGCTCAAAAGAAAAGCAACATAGTGTTATAGTAGAAATAATCTGGGCTTCCCCTGGTGGTCCAGTGGGTAAGGACACCGCCTTGCAATGCAAGGGGCGCTGGTTCGATCCCTGGCCTGGGAAGATCCCACGTGCCGCAGAGCGGCTAGACTGATGTGTCCGATTGCCGAGCCAGAGCTCTGGAGCGCATGCGCCCAGAGCTGGCGCTCTGCAACGACAAAGGCCACCGTGATGGGAGGCCCACAGGAGCCAAAGAACAAAGACGGATGAAAATAGAGAAATGAAAGACCAATAGAAGTGCCTGCCCACTCCCCTCCCTCCCCAACCCGACCCCCCGCCCAAAATAAAATAAATAAATAAATAAATCTTTAAAAAAAAAAAGAAAGAAAGAAATAATCTGATTCCAAGTGGGGTTTTTAGATGGTTGTAATTGTTAACTCCTCCTCCGGCACACTCTGCAAACCCACCTATCAGTGAATGTGCTGATTCGATGGACGCCTCTGCTCCTCTCTGGTGTGTTGAAGGTGGAGTGTCATCTCTATCAGATTCTCGTCTAGTAAGGTAGGAAAATCTCTTCCTTGATTGTGTAGCTTTGACTGCACAAGTCTTGAGGGATGTTATATCTTTTTAGTGGAAAGAAACTTTTGTAACTGCTTCCCTTCATTAAGTATCACACTTGGTGGGGGCAGGGGGTGGGGGGTGCAGGGAGAGCAGTGGTGTGAAGTAAATATGCCTTCTAGGAAACTCCTCTGGTGTCATTTACCTCTAGGCCTGCCCTGGCACCAGTCTTGGGAACCTGCTGGATATGATGTACCAGGAACCAGCACGATGGTCCTACACATTCCAGACGTTTTCTTTCCTGAGCCGCCTGAAAGTACAGTTGGAGCCTTTCCCCAAGAAACTCACAGAGGCTGGGAAGGCGATACAGATCTTTGAGAGGTCTGTGTACAGCGACAGGTAAGACCCTGAGCCCCCTGCCGGCCACAGGCTCTGTGCTCAGCGCTGCATGCTTTCCCCTCTTGCTCAGACCCTGCCCTGCTCTTTAAAAAATTACACATGAAAAAGTTGGCTTCTCTTTAAAGACAACGCTAACCAGACTTGTTCAGACTTATAATTTCACAATTACCATACAGGAAAGGAAATTGTGTTTTTCATAAACTGAATGCATTGAATTTCTCACACTGGCACTGATTATGTTTCCTTATTCTTTCCTGTCACAGAAGCAGGCTGGTGGCTACCTAGGATAGCCATTGCATGCTGAAAGGCACAGAATGACACTTAAGCAGCAGTGTATGTTCTAGCAAACCAGATGAATCAGTGGTTGGTTATCACCTTGAAGAAAAAAAGCAGAGGGAATTAAATCTGTGTTCCTAAAATGATAAGGAGAAATACATTTATCTTGTTTTCTTCAAAAAAGGATCTCTGAGTAGAAGAAGCACATTTGTAAAATAGGCTTCTGTCTTGGATTTAACCATTTCTGACCCTTTGTTATGTGACAGGGATTATTTTATATATATATATATATATATATATATATATATATAAACTTTTATTTTACTTTTAAATATTACAGAGTTTTGTTGTTTACATGTATGTATGTTCCCAGATTAGTCATATGTATATCCCCCCCTTCCCACCCCTCCCGACCACCACACAGCACCCCTGAAGGATCTCCTTTTCTCACAGAGCAATGACTATAGCTATTTTCTTCACTTATGATAGTACAGGCCTTCATGCTACTTCCTTTACACTTCTCACCCTCTGTTCCTTCCCCACAATGTCCATATGTCCACTGTCCATGTCTTTCTTTCCATCGCTTCACTGTATGTGTCATCGTCACCATCCTACTAGATTCCATATATATGTGTTAATATATTGTATTTGTCCTTCTCTTTCTGACTGACTTCACTTTTTATGATATGTTCTAGATCCAGCCACCTCATGAGGGCTGATTCTTCTGCATTTCTCTTTACAGCTGTGTAGTATTCCATTGTATATGTGTACCAGAGCTTTTGTATCCATTCGTTCGTCGATGGGCATCTAGGTTGCTTCCATGTTCTAGCTATTGTATAGAGAGCTGCAATGAACATTGAGGTACAGGTGTTTCTTTCAGATTTGATTTCATCAGGATATAAGCCTAAGAGTGGGATTGCTGCGTCGTATGGTGCTTCTATTTTTAGTTTTTTAAGAAATCTCCAGACTGTCTTCCATAGAGGCTGTATTTACATTCCCATCAACAATGCAGGAGTGTTCCCTTTTCTTTTCACCCTCTCCAGCGTTTATTGTCTGTCGATTTGTGGATGATGGCCATTCTGACGGGTGTGAGGTGATACCTCATTGTAGTTTTGATTTGCATCTCTCTAAATTATAAGTGAAGTTGAACATCATTTCATGTGTTTTTGGGCCATCTGTATGTCATCTTTGGAGAGGTGTCTGTTTAGGTCCTTTTCCCATTTTTTGATTGGGTTGTTCATTTTTCCAGTGCTGAGTTGTCTGAGTTGCTTGTAGATTTTGGAGATTAATTCTTTGTTGGTTGTTTCATTTGCTATGATTTTCTCCCACTCTGTGGGTTGTCTGTTCAGCTTTTTTGTGATTTCTTTTGCTGTACAAAAGCTTTTAAGTTTCATTAGGTCCCACATGTTCATTTTTCTTTTGAGTTCTGCTATTCTAGTAGGTGGGTCAGAGAAGATCTTGCTTTGATTTATGTGCTGGAGGATTTTGCCTATATTCTCCTCTAAGAGTTTGATGGTTTCTGGTCTTACATTTAGGTCTTTAATCCATTTTGAGTTGATCTTTGTGCATGGTGTCAAGGAATGTTCCGACTTCATTTTTCTGCATGTAGCTGTCCAATTTTCCCAGGACCATTTGTTGAAGAGTCTGTCTTTGTCCCATTTTATAGTTTTGCCTCCTTTGTCAAAAATAAGGTACTCATAGGTGCGTGGGTTTATCTCTGGGTTCTCGATCTTGTTTCATTGGTCGATATTTCTGTTTTTGTGCCAGTACCATGCTGTCTTGATGACTGTTGCTTTGTAGTAGAGTCTGAAGTTGAGGAGGCTGATCCATCCAGCTCAATTCTTCTTCCTGAGGATTGCTTTGGCTATTGGAGGTCTTTTGTGTTTCCATATGAACTGTGTTATTCTTTGGTCTAGTTCTGTGAAGAATGTCATTGGTAGTTTGATAGGGATCACATTGAATCTATAGATGACATTTGGTAGTATGACCATTTTCACAATATTGATTCTTCTGACCCAGGAACACGGAATATCTCTCCATCTGTTTAAGTCTTCTTTAATGTCTCTCATGAGTGTCTTGTAATTTTCTGTGTACAGCTCTTTTGTTTCTTTGGGTGGGTTTATTCCTAGGTATTTGATTCTTTTGGTTGCAGTGGTGAAGGGGATTGCCTCTTTGATTTTGTTTTCTGATTTTTCATTGTTTGTGTATAGGAATGCCAGTGATTTCTGTATATTGATTTTATATCCTGCGACTCTGCTGAATTTGCTAATTAATTCTAGTAGTTTTGTAATAGTGTCTTTGGGATTTTCTATGTATAATATCTTGTCGTCTGCAAATAGATAGAGTTTGACTTCTTTTCCAATCTGGATTCCTTTTATTTCTTTCTCTTCTCTTATTGCTGTTGCTAGAACTTCCAGGACTATGCTGAATAAGAGTGGTGAAAGAGGGCACCCTTGTCTTGTTCCTGATCTTAGAGGGTATGCTTTGAGTTTTTCACCATTGAGGATAATGTTCGCTGTGGGCTTTTCATATATGGCTTTCACTATGTTGAGATAGGTTCCTTCTATGCCCATTTTTTGAAGAGTTTTTATCATAAATGGGTGTTGTACTTTGTTGAAGGCTTTTTATGCATCTATTGAGATGATCATGTGATTTTTGTCTCTCAATTTGTTGATATGGTGTATCACATTGATTGATTTGCGGATATTGAAGAATTCTTGCTTTATGCCTGGATTTAGTCTGTCTTTGAAGGCCTCCTTTGTCAAAAATAAGGTACTCATAGGTGCGTGGGTTTATCTCTGGGTTCTCGATCTTGTTTCATTGGTCGATATTTCTGTTTTTGTGCCAGTACCATGCTGTCTTGATGACTGTTGCTTTGTAGTAGAGTCTGAAGTTGAGGAGGCTGATCCATCCAGCTCAATTCTTCTTCCTGAGGATTGCTTTGGCTATTGGAGGTCTTTTGTGTTTCCATATGAACTGTGTTATTCTTTGGTCTAGTTCTGTGAAGAATGTCATTGGTAGTTTGATAGGGATCACATTGAATCTATAGATGACATTTGGTAGTATGACCATTTTCACAATATTGATTCTTCTGACCCAGGAACACGGAATATCTCTCCATCTGTTTAAGTCTTCTTTAATGTCTCTCATGAGTGTCTTGTAATTTTCTGTGTACAGCTCTTTTGTTTCTTTGGGTGGGTTTATTCCTAGGTATTTGATTCTTTTGGTTGCAGTGGTGAAGGGGATTGCCTCTTTGATTTTGTTTTCTGATTTTTCATTGTTTGTGTATAGGAATGCCAGTGATTTCTGTATATTGATTTTATATCCTGCGACTCTGCTGAATTTGCTAATTAATTCTAGTAGTTTTGTAATAGTGTCTTTGGGATTTTCTATGTATAATATCTTGTCGTCTGCAAATAGATAGAGTTTGACTTCTTTTCCAATCTGGATTCCTTTTATTTCTTTCTCTTCTCTTATTGCTGTTGCTAGAACTTCCAGGACTATGCTGAATAAGAGTGGTGAAAGAGGACACCCTTGTCTTGTTCCTGATCTTAGAGGGTATGCTTTGAGTTTTTCACCATTGAGGATAATGTTCGCTGTGGGCTTTTCATATATGGCTTTCACTATGTTGAGATAGGTTCCTTCTATGCCCATTTTTTGAAGAGTTTTTATCATAAATGGGTGTTGTACTTTGTTGAAGGCTTTTTATGCATCTATTGAGATGATCATGTGATTTTTGTCTCTCAATTTGTTGATATGGTGTATCACATTGATTGATTTGCGGATATTGAAGAATTCTTGCATGCCTGGAATGAACCCGACTTGATCATGATGTATGAGCTTTTGATGTGTGGTTGAGTTCTGTTTGCTAGGATTTTGTTGAGGATCTTCGCATCTAAGTTCATCAGTGAAATTGGCCTGTAATTTTCTTTTTTTGTGTTGTCTTTGCCTGGCTTTGGTATCGGTGATGGCAGCCTCATAGAATGTGTTTGGAAGTGTTCCTTCCGTGACAGGGCTTATTGGTGGCCAGAGTCTGTAAGAGATACCCATTCTCTTACAGGTCGGGGGAGGGCGTTGTCCTAACCCTCTGAGGGAGTGTTGGTGAGGAGTCACCTTTCATGAAGGCTCGCTGCAAGCTTGGGAATTCAGCCCCTCTGTTGTAGAGGAGCTAGTCCCTCTCTGCTCTTGGATTCCTGGTTCTGCCACAAGACCAGGCTGTGGCTTGTGTTTAAGCCATTTGAAGAGGAAGGGAGGGTGCCTTGATCTGGACATCACTGAGGGGTTTTTATCTGAAGACTGAATGCCCTGTGTGGGTGTGAAGTGGTGGCTCAAAGCGTGAGGAGCTCTGAAGCCCCTTTGAATGGTCAGAACAGAAAGTCTGCATTTTTATTGTCCATTCACTTCATTTTTTAACCTTTTATTTATTTTTGGCTGTGCTGGGTCTTTGTTGCTGACGGGCTTTCTGTTAGGTGGGTGTTCCCCAGGTAAGTCTTAGCCCTTGTCGTCTACAAAAAGAGAGAGCTTGACTTCTTTTCCAATCTGGATTCCTTTTATTTCTTTCTCTTCTCTTATTGCTGTTGCTAGAACTTCCAGGACTATGCTGAATAAGAGTGGTGAAAGAGGGCACCCTTGTCTTGTTCCTGATCTTAGAGGGTATGCTTTGAGTTTTTCACCATTGAGGATAATGTTCGCTGTGGGCTTTTCATATATGGCTTTCACTATGTTGAGATAGGTTCCTTCTATGCCCATTTTTTGAAGAGTTTTTATCATAAATGGGTGTTGTACTTTGTTGAAGGCTTTTTATGCATCTATTGAGATGATCATGTGATTTTTGTCTCTCAATTTGTTGATATGGTGTATCACATTGATTGATTTGCGGATATTGAAGAATTCTTGCATGCCTGGAATGAACCCGACTTGATCATGATGTATGAGCTTTTGATGTGTGGTTGAGTTCTGTTTGCTAGGATTTTGTTGAGGATCTTCGCATCTAAGTTCATCAGTGAAATTGGCCTGTAATTTTCTTTTTTTGTGTTGTCTTTGCCTGGCTTTGGTATCGGTGATGGCAGCCTCATAGAATGTGTTTGGAAGTGTTCCTTCCGTGACAGGGCTTATTGGTGGCCAGAGTCTGTAAGAGATACCCATTCTCTTACAGGTCGGGGGAGGGCGTTGTCCTAACCCTCTGAGGGAGTGTTGGTGAGGAGTCACCTTTCATGAAGGCTCGCTGCAAGCTTGGGAATTCAGCCCCTCTGTTGTAGAGGAGCTAGTCCCTCTCTGCTCTTGGATTCCTGGTTCTGCCACAAGACCAGGCTGTGGCTTGTGTTTAAGCCATTTGAAGAGGAAGGGAGGGTGCCTTGATCTGGACATCACTGAGGGGTTTTTATCTGAAGACTGAATGCCCTGTGTGGGTGTGAAGTGGTGGCTCAAAGCGTGAGGAGCTCTGAAGCCCCTTTGAATGGTCAGAACAGAAAGTCTGCATTTTTATTGTCCATTCACTTCATTTTTTAACCTTTTATTTATTTTTGGCTGTGCTGGGTCTTTGTTGCTGCACGGGCTTTCTGTAGTTGCAGAGGGTGGGGGCTGCTCTTCACCGAGGTGCAAGGGCTTCTCTTGTGGGGGAGCACAGGCTGTAGGGTACACAGGCTTCAGTAGTTGCAGCTCCCCCATTCTGGAGCACCAGCTCAGTGGTTGTGGCACATGGGCTTAGTTGCCCTGTGGCATGTAGGATCTTACTGGCTTGGGGTTTGAATGTCTCCTGCCTTGGCGTGGTTCCTTGACCACTGAGCCACCAGGGAGGCCCTGTCCATTCACTTCTGAAAGCACTAGCTTGATTACCATTTCATTCCAAATTGGAAAAACTAGCGTTGCTTCTTAGTGTTCCCATAAATCCTCCTGGAGGGAAAAAAATAAGGGTGCCTTTGTATTGTGATTTTTTAAAAAATATTTTATTTATATTTATTTGGATGCATTGGGTCTCAGTTGTAGCATGTGGGATCTAGTTCCCTGACCAGGGACTGAACCCAGGTCCCCTGCACTGGGAGCACAGAGTCCTAGCCACTGGACCACCAGGGAATTCCCTGTATTGTGATTTTTTAAGCATCACTTAAAAATCATTCAGGACAGGTAATACAGGCTAGGCATTCCTTCTCTGTGGACCCTGAGTCTACTATTTTTTTTAAAAAAAAATTTGTTTTCTTTTAATTTGGGCCTCTTTTATTGATTATTTATTTATTTTCATCCATCTTTATTCTTTGGCCTGTATTGGCCTCCCATTGCTGTGGCCTCTCTCAGAGCACTGGCTCTGGGCACATACGCTCCAGAGTGCTGGCTCGTAATTGAACACACCGGTCCAGCTGCTTCACAACACGTGGGATCTTCCCGGGCTAGGGATCAAACTGGTGCCCCTTGCACTGCAAGGCGGACTCTTTACCCAGTGGACCACCAGGGAAGCCTGAGCCTACTCTTTATAAAAGCTACATATGTGGAGGGGCTTCCCTGGTGGTCCAGTGGGTAAGGACACCGCCTTGCAGTGCAAGGGGCGCCGGTTCGATCCCTGGCCTGGGAAGATCCCACGTGCCGCGGAGCAGCTGGACCAATGTGTCCAATGACCGAGCCGGAGCTCTGGAGCGCATGTACCCAGAGCTGGTGCTCTGCGACAGTGGAGGCCACCGCAATGGGAGGCCCACACAGGCCAAAAAGAACAAAGATGGATGAGGATAGATAAGTGAAGGACCAATGGAGGTGGCCTGCCTGCCCCCCTCCCCCCTCAAAAAAAAACAACCTTTAAAAAGCTGCATATGTGAACTGTAAATAGTTGAGCTATAGATTTTGGGTTTTTTTTCAACTGTTGGATAAACTACTACCTATTTTCCTTTCCCCTCTCCCAAGCCACACCTCCTGAATTAGGAAGATGAATTAGTTATTACCACCTGCCTGGAAACGTAGTCACCATTGGGTTTTTGATTTCCACCTTTACTGAGGTAGGCATATGAGAGACCCCTTAAAAACAGAGATACTTTGTTTAGAAGGTGCACGCTCTCAGGACTTCCCTGGTGGTCTGGTGGTGGAGACTCTGTGCTTCTACTGGAAGGGCACGGGGTCCATCCTTGGCCAGGGAATTCAGATCCCTCATGCGGCATGACACTGCTGAAAAAGAAGGTCCATGATTTACTTGTAAAGGAGGACAGCTCATGGCACTGTAGGCAGCTCCAACAGTCTAGATGTTTTCTTCAGAGGGGACACTTTTGAGACAGAAAGGATAGCTAACTAAACACTCTAACCCTGATGGTGATTTAGAGCCTTTCCACTCCTTTAAAGATGGGTTCATTTGCTCAGGACAGATCGGTCCAATGCCCCTGTGTTCAGCGCTGGGCCGGGCCTGGGGGCTGCAGCAGAAAGCAGTGAAGACCCAGGTCCTGCCCTCACGGTGGCCCTCACAGTGACCTTAGTTGACGGGCGACCCTGAGACCACACGCCTGCTCAGGTGTGTTACATGCGTGCCCCAGGAGGAACGTAGCTTGTTTGGGAGAGTGGAGGACACGCATGGAGAAATCTAAATCTTTTCTGTTTGAGTTGAAAGAAAACAGTCGTGTGTGGTTTTAGAGCGGGGACCCTGGGGCCTCGATGCTGAAGCTGCTCTTTCCTGCAGTCCCTTCGTCAGGCTGTGTGGCTCCCGCCCCTCAGCATTTGGCGCACGGCCTCCCCCATGCTCTCACGCCTTCGCTATCAGCTTTGGAGAAATAAAGACGTGCTCATCCTCAAAAAGATGCTGGGGCCCTTTTATAGGACTGATTAATAGATACTTAGCTTCTCTCTATATAACATCTTAATTTCCACAGTACCTGTGAAGAAGCTGAAAACACTTTTCAGATGCTGAATTAGAAATTCGCCTATTTTCTTTGTTGCCTTCAGCTAGGCTATAGCTAAGCCATTCCAGACTGGAAGAGTTGGCTTCTAGAGCTCCCCCATCAGGCCTTCAGAGCCTAGCCACGAGGCAGTTCCAGTGTCAGCGAAGGTGTGTTTAGTACTATGTGCCAGTCACGGTTGTAAGCCCCTTGTGAGTACTCTGTACAGTTCTCACAAGTCTGTGAGTCAGGTTCACCTGTTTTCTTTGTCCCGAAGAAGAAGCAGCCTGAGAGTTTGGTGCCTTGCCCCTGGGGACACAGCTGGTGAGCTCTGGAGCCAGGTCCGACCCAGAAGTGTGGCTCTTCAGCCCCTTCTCTTAGCGCGGTGCTCACAGTGGCCTGTGCTTGCTGTGTGTGCTTCCCTGAGCCATTCATAGACAAGGAGTCTCAATTTACGTGGAAAGGATGACAGCTCATGGCACTGTAGGCAGCTCCAACAGTCTAGATGTTTTCTTCAGAGGGGACACTTTTGAGACAGAAAGGATAGCTAACTAAACACTCTAACCCTGATGGTGATTTAGAGCCTTTCCACTCCTTTAAAGATGGGTTCATTTGCTCAGGACAGATCGGTCCAATGCCCCTGTGTTCAGCGCTGGGCCGGGCCTGGGGGCTGCAGCAGAAAGCAGTGAAGACCCAGGTCCTGCCCTCACGGTGGCCCTCACAGTGACCTTAGTTGACGGGCGACCCTGAGACCACACGCCTGCTCAGGTGTGTTACATGCGTGCCCCAGGAGGAACGTAGCTTGTTTGGGAGAGTGGAGGACACGCATGGAGAAATCTAAATCTTTTCTGTTTGAGTTGAAAGAAAACAGTCGTGTGTGGTTTTAGAGCGGGGACCCTGGGGCCTCGATGCTGAAGCTGCTCTTTCCTGCAGTCCCTTCGTCAGGCTGTGTGGCTCCCGCCCCTCAGCATTTGGCGCCTGCCTCCCCATGCTCTCACGCCTTCGCTATCAGCTTTGGAGAAATAAAGACGTGCTCATCCTCAAAAAGATGCTGGGGCCCTTTTATAGGACTGATTAATAGATACTTAGCTTCTCTCTATATAACATCTTAATTTCCACAGTACCTGTGAAGAAGCTGAAAACACTTTTCAGATGCTGAATTAGAAATTCGCCTATTTTCTTTGTTGCCTTCAGCTAGGCTATAGCTAAGCCATTCCAGACTGGAAGAGTTGGCTTCTAGAGCTCCCCCATCAGGCCTTCAGAGCCTAGCCACGAGGCAGTTCCAGTGTCAGCGAAGGTGTGTTTAGTACTATGTGCCAGTCACGGTTGTAAGCCCCTTGTGAGTACTCTGTACAGTTCTCACAAGTCTGTGAGTCAGGTTCACCTGTTTTCTTTGTCCCGAAGAAGAAGCAGCCTGAGAGTTTGGTGCCTTGCCCCTGGGGACACAGCTGGTGAGCTCTGGAGCCAGGTCCGACCCAGAAGTGTGGCTCTTCAGCCCCTTCTCTTAGCGCGGTGCTCACAGTGGCCTGTGCTTGCTGTGTGTGCTTCCCTGAGCCATTCATAGACAAGGAGTCTCAATTTCATTTTCCCAGAAGTAGCCAGTGGCTAGGCGTTGCCTTAGAAACTGGAATTCATTGTTTAGGATGTAAATTATGTTTGTATCAAGATGCCTGAGATTTGAAAACAGAACGAACTCTCCTGAAATGATGGTTTCTAGGGAGCTCCGATTTCCCATTTCCCAGATGCTGCTTTAGTTATGGAAGTAAGCAAGGGGCAAAATGAGAGGGATTTTAGATGCAGCTTTCTCGTATCTGGATTAGAAGCTCAGAAGCCAAGGCTTGCTTTGGAGGAGGGTCTGCTTTCTTGATAATGCTGCAGTTAGTAGGAAATGCATTTCCTGCTCTGTGGGGGAGACCGTTTAAATACAGTTCCTGTTCTACTTCTCAGCTAGATAGAAGGATGCTCTGCAGCCGGGAGCCTCAGAAGCCTTGAGTACTTAAATTTAACAGTGGTGGGTGCTCGATACCAGATTGGTTTTTGTTTGGGGACTTACTTACAGTAATAGTAAGAAATCTTAAGTTTGAGTTTATATTCACCATTTGCTACATATTTTGACTGGCTTCCAGCAGGGAAATGTGTTACTGACATCTCTTTCAATCCCCTTTCTCTTCCAGTGGATTAATCCATTCAGGTATCTGTGATTTTGGCCTCTAAAGTCTAAGTGCTGTTCTCAGTGTTGAGCAAGAGATACAGGTGAAAAATTTAGATTTCTTAAAGATCGGTGAGGAGCCAGAAAGATTAAGTGGTTTGGACAGACATGGAACAGTTGGTTATTGATGGTTTTTTTGTTTCTTTCTTCCTTTTGCCTTTCATTCCATTTCCCATTCTCTTCCCCTCCCCCATCCCACTTCCATTTCCAACCAGGTATATCTTTGCAAAGACTCTTTTTGAAAATGGTTCCCTCAGTGACATCGAATGGCATATCTATCAGGACTGGCATTATTTTCTCCTGCACAAGTTTGCCAGCCAGCTCAGATTACATGGCTTCATCTACCTGCAGGCTGCTCCCCAGGTAACACAGAATTTAAAGCTGTAGACATTAGGGCCATACGAAAGTTGACAGGTCATGTTCTCTGAGCCTCTGATTTTCCAGCCAGAGCAGGTTGTGGGTATTACCTGGATCACGAGAGCAGTGAGTGAGCACCCTCACATTCTAGGGCAAGCACCCATTTCCCCCAGGAGACTGAGCACCAAAGGGTTAAAGCCACTGGCTGGTGCAAGAAAGAGCCCTTCTTGACATGGCAACCACATAGAGAAGCTTGGGCTTTATCTTCATCTCTGGGGTTTACCGGTCCAGCCCTCTGACCGGCTAACCTGCAGCCCATTGCCTCAGCTTTGCCTTCCCTCTGACTGGGTCATCGGAGTCTGCAGTGGTCTTGATGGTTTCCTGAAAAGCAAGTCAGGGGAAGAAGAGGGTTTCCTCACCTCATACTGCTGCTGTCCTAATTTATAGTCTCTTTTTGAACCTTAAGGATGCCACTAGTCAGGCAGGGTGGACTGTAGACCCTCTCACTTGGACCGTGGAGCCAGCCCAGCATGCAGTAGGGCGATGTCAAGGCAGGAACACGGAAGTCTCCGGAGGCAGCAGTGGCCCTGGGCTCTGCCGGCAGGCCCTGAACACCTTTCCCCTGGAGGGGCCCTGTCTGTCAAACCCAGTGTCTCAGGTCATCTCCGAGGGCTCTCCTGGAGTGGGAATCAAGGCAGGGGGTATTTTTTGAAGGAAGTGTTACTCTTACCTTTTTAGACAAATATCTAATATACAGTCAAATGCCAGGTATAACACATAATCTTAGGAGGGAAAGTTCTCTTCAGGCTAGAGGACAGGACTGAGCTTTGCGAAATGAGGAAGCCTGAGAGCAGACTGTCCAGGGTCAGAAAATGGGGGGGAGAGCCCCTGTTGCACAGGCTTATGGGAACCAGAGGGGAGAGGACCAGATGGAAGGACCCGCCCTTAGGAAGGTGGCAGCCAGGCAAGGGCCTTGGGTGTGGCGGGAACAGGTATCAGGGCTCTTTGTGTCCGGAGCTCCTGAAGATTGTGAGGCAAAAGTGAGATCAAGGGAGGAAATAGAGATTCCACTGAAGTAAATAGGGTCTCAGGTTAAACTCAGCTAGAGATGCATTGAAGCCCGAGGGCTGAGAACCTTCTGTGAAAAACGAAGCTGAAAGAGACAGGCCGGCACATTTATGACTTCTGATAGTAGCTGTCGTTTCCTGGGAGCAAGAATAGAAAAGCCCGGTTATAAAGGTGACTGTACTGTAGGGGTGGAGTTTGGTGTCGGTGTTTAGGGGAAAGGAGACCCCTGCCGAAAGGATGGTTTGAGGTAGCTGAATACAGGGTTCAGGGTGAGAGGAGAGTCCTGGCCCCCAGGAGGGCTTATGCCTGGGCCACAGATGAGTAAGAGCATTGTGGACTTGAACTGAGTGAAGACTGTGGTTGAATTTGAAGAGATGACAGATTTCCAATAGGAGTTAGTTCATGGGGTGGAAAGTTGAAAGCCGCAGCAGGTTGAGGGACTTAGCATTAAGAGAAGGATTGAAAATATGGACACCTGCCCTTTTCCCGGTTCCTAACCTAACATGCTGGGACACTGGGACCCACCAAGGAAAGGAACATCTTCCTCACTTCTTCGTGTACCTGGAATGACTTTGTGAGAAGGGACAATGATGATGGCATTGGTGGTGGTGATTGTAATTATTATGCTGTGGCTGATACATCCTTTTGGAAAGATGAATTGAGGTACTTCAGCTGGGGTAAAATAAGGGTTGAAGGATTACTGCAGCTTGACAGTAGAAAAAAATAGCTTATTCATTTCGAGATTGGATGGGGATTTTGGTGCTATTTTGATGGCATTAGAACTGAGAATGTCGATCTCCTTCCCTGACGTCACCTGGGGTTCTCTTGCTAGAGGACAGGCTTTGCAAAATGGGAAGCCTGAGAGCAGACTGTCCAGGGTCAGAAAATGGAGAGCCCTGTTGCACAGGCTTATGGGAACCAGAGGGGAGAGGACCAGATGGAAGGACCCGCCCTTAGGAAGGTGGCAGCCAGGCAAGGGCCTTGGGTGTGGCGGGAACAGGTATCAGGGCTCTTTGTGTCCGGAGCTCCTGAAGATTGTGAGGCAAAAGTGAGATCAAGGGAGGAAATAGAGATTCCACTGAAGTAAATAGGGTCTCAGGTTAAACTCAGCTAGAGATGCATTGAAGCCCGAGGGCTGAGAACCTTCTGTGAAAAGAACGAAGCTGAAAGAGACAGGCCGGCACATTTATGACTTCTGATAGTAGCTGTCGTTTCCTGGGAGCAAGAATAGAAAAGCCCGGTTATAAAGGTGACTGTACTGTAGGGGTGGAGTTTGGTGTCGGTGTTTAGGGGAAAGGAGACCCCTGCCGAAAGGATGGTTTGAGGTAGCTGAATACAGGGTTCAGGGTGAGAGGAGAGTCCTGGCCCCCAGGAGGGCTCATGCCTGGGCCACAGATGAGTAAGAGCATTGTGGACTTGAACTGAGTGAAGACTGTGGTTGAATTTGAAGAGATGACAGATTTCCAATAGGAGTTAGTTCATGGGGTGGAAAGTTGAAAGCCGCAGCAGGTTGAGGGACTTAGCATTAAGAGAAGGATTGAAAATATGGACACCTGCCCTTTTCCCGGTTCCTAACCTAACATGCTGGGACACTGGGACCCACCAAGGAAAGGAACATCTTCCTCACTTCTTCGTGTACCTGGAATGACTTTGTGAGAAGGGACAATGATGATGGCATTGGTGGTGGTGATTGTAATTATTATGCTGTGGCTGATACATCCTTTTGGAAAGATGAATTGAGGTACTTCAGCTGGGGTAAAATAAGGGTTGAAGGATTACTGCAGCTTGACAGTAGAAAAAAATAGCTTATTCATTTCGAGATTGGATGGGGATTTTGGTGCTATTTTGATGGCATTAGAACTGAGAATGTCGATCTCCTTCCCCTGACGTCACTCCTGACCTCTTCTGTGAGACCCAGAAGGAACTGTGAGAGAGAGCAGAGCAGAAGTGAAACTTCTCTGCGTAGAAAGCTGCGCGAATGCCGGATCCCCAGCGCAGAGTTGTGGCAGAGGCTGGCTTAGAGCCCATGAGATGGGCTTAAGGAGGGCTCTGTCCTACCTGTTCTCCCCCACACTGTAAAAAGCAGTCGAACCAACAGTAAAAAAAAGTCAGAAGAGAAATGGTGGGGCCTCAGGGTTGCGTGGAATCTGGAAAGAGAGAGTCCAGCTGGCCAGTGTGCCTCCGAGAGCCAGGCCGTGTTTGCAACCTGGACACGGCATGCTGCGAAGACCTGGGAACAAGTGGCACCTGGGTGTGGGGCTTAAAAGGACAGGGGTCGGATCGATAGCCGTCGCGGTCCAGTCGCTCTGACTTCAAGCAGTCCAAACAGTAGCTCTTCCGGGAGGGTGGAGCGGAGTGAAGGGGCAGAGCCATTTCCAGCTGCGCTGTGCTTCCTGGTCACATTCAAGGTGTCCACCCCATGGGGACTGAGGTCAAGAGACCAGACTACAGCACTGTATACACAAGGGGGTTTTTTGTTGTTTCTTTTTTTTTTAAAGAACTGGTTGTAACCATATCAGTAAGCAAGAATTCCACCAAATGCTCGAAATAGAAGTTTACCTAGGCTTCTGAGGGGGAGGGGGAGAAAAGTTTGCTTTATTGAGCAAATTAATAATGCAAAGGGAAATGTTAGTCTCTTTTAACAGGAGAGACTTCAGCATCAATTTGCCTACAAGCAATGAATGAATAATTGTAGCTTTTATAAAAAGCATTGCTCTACCCTAGTGTATAATTGAAAACATAAAGTCATATTCTAAAAAATATACATTTTCATTAATTCTGATAATATTTTTCTCTCAGGAAAATTAGGTAGCTTTGCTGTGTTTAGAAATCCTGGAGCTGCCTCGCTGGCAGGAATGTGACGTGGTCAGGCTCTAAGGAGGCAGTCTGGCAGTGTATACTCGCAGTACATGTACTTTTCACCTATTAATCATGCTTCTTGGAATTTACTCCATAAATATGCTCCCACGTGGGCAAAAAATGGCTCATGGACAAGGCAGCATTGTTTATAATAGCAAATTATTGTAAACAGCCCAAGCAGTCATGAGTGGGGACCAGTCGAATACATTGTGCTCCGTCCACACACCGAAAAACTCGGAGGCCATGAAAAAGAACTGGAAAGTACCACACTATACTGACGTATAACAGTCTTCAAGAGATATTGTTAAGTAAAGAAAAATAAGCAGTAAGTGTGTGGTAGGAGACCTTTTATATGCATTTTTTAAAGGCAGAGTTAAGACTGTGTATATGTGAAAAATCTTTCTGAAAGTATACAGCAGTCACTAACGTCCGCCATCAGTGGGGTGGAGAACTGGGTGGTGGGAAGCATTGGTGTAAAGCTGTGTGATAGGGAAGCAGGGCAACAGGGGAGACGGGGATGGGATGTAGGGGCAGAATGACAGAAGGCAAAAGAAGAGGTTCGGATGAAGGACAGGAGAGATGGAAAAGATGAGAAAGTAGGAGCAAAAGATCAACAGAGACAGACTTGGTCAGACATGAAAATGTCCAGTGAGTACGTGCAACAAATACACACTAACCACCTGCCTGCCAGGCCCTGTGCTCAGCCCTGAACCACAGATTCTGGCCTGCCTCCTGGTCTCCCCGGTCACTGTGCCCTCAGAGGACCCTGTGCAGACCTCCCTCTGTCATCCGACACAGCTGAAATGCTCCCGGTGGTCTGAGTGTGTCCAGGGCCTCGCAGAGTGCCTGGCTTGCAGAATGGTGCCGAGTGAGCTGGTACCAGCCATGAAGAGGAAGCGCCCCTCACTGCCCCAGCCCAGTTGCTGCCTTCCTTATCTGACCTCTGACCTCTGTACTGGAGATCCAGACCTTCCAGTAGAGCACTTGATTTGCTGTTACGCATGTTGTTTTACTTGTTATCTAAGTCGATTATAGAATCCCTAGGACTCGGACTCGGCTTAAAACAGTTCTTGATTCTGCGGAAAGAGATGAAAAGGAATGAGTGCTAAAAGTATCAGCATGTTAGACGGTTAACCTGTGTTCATTGATTTGAAAAGTTGGGCAATAAGATCATAAGTGAAATTTGTTTATATGATTTTCTTTTAAGAGAGAAAAGATGGGACAAGAGGGAAACAGCGAAGTCTGCATCTTTGGGAATATTGTACACTACATTTGGGGATAAAAGTTTACATTTGGGAATAAAATTTAAATGTTTGAAGAAGTCCTTAATCAGTGATTATTCGTGTTCTTCCCAAGATGACACTGAATAATGAATTTTGGCAAGAGGAAGGAGGCATTTGGGAGATTAAGTAAACTAAGTGTGTGGTAGGAGACCTTTTATATGCATTTTTTAAAGGCAGAGTTAAGACTGTGTATATGTGAAAAATCTTTCTGAAAGTATACAGCAGTCACTAACGTCCGCCATCAGTGGGGTGGAGAACTGGGTGGTGGGAAGCATTGGTGTAAAGCTGTGTGATAGGGAAGCAGGGCAACAGGGGAGACGGGGATGGGATGTAGGGGCAGAATGACAGAAGGCAAAAGAAGAGGTTCGGATGAAGGACAGGAGAGATGGAAAAGATGAGAAAGTAGGAGCAAAAGATCAACAGAGACAGACTTGGTCAGACATGAAAATGTCCAGTGAGTACGTGCAACAAATACACACTAACCACCTGCCTGCCAGGCCCTGTGCTCAGCCCTGAACCACAGATTCTGGCCTGCCTCCTGGTCTCCCCGGTCACTGTGCCCTCAGAGGACCCTGTGCAGACCTCCCTCTGTCATCCGACACAGCTGAAATGCTCCCGGTGGTCTGAGTGTGTCCAGGGCCTCGCAGAGTGCCTGGCTTGCAGAATGGTGCCGAGTGAGCTGGTACCAGCCATGAAGAGGAAGCGCCCCTCACTGCCCCAGCCCAGTTGCTGCCTTCCTTATCTGACCTCTGACCTCTGTACTGGAGATCCAGACCTTCCAGTAGAGCACTTGATTTGCTGTTACGCATGTTGTTTTACTTGTTATCTAAGTCGATTATAGAATCCCTAGGACTCGGACTCGGCTTAAAACAGTTCTTGATTCTGCGGAAAGAGATGAAAAGGAATGAGTGCTAAAAGTATCAGCATGTTAGACGGTTAACCTGTGTTCATTGATTTGAAAAGTTGGGCAATAAGATCATAAGTGAAATTTGTTTATATGATTTTCTTTTAAGAGAGAAAAGATGGGACAAGAGGGAAACAGCGAAGTCTGCATCTTTGGGAATATTGTACACTACATTTGGGGATAAAAGTTTACATTTGGGAATAAAATTTAAATGTTTGAAGAAGTCCTTAATCAGTGAGTTAATCTACGTGTTCTTCCCAGGACAGATGACACTGAATAATGAAGTGTTTCCTGGGCAGAGAGAGGAAGGCAGGCAGTTTAGGCAAAGCAGACATTCAGAGCAGAAGTTTTGAGATGTAAAAGAGCTTGGTCTGTACCCCAGATAGAAGGTCAAATCTGGTTGAAGCCCTTGGTCCAGGGGCAGAAGGAGCTAATAAGAATGTTGAGAGTGGAGAGTTAGGAGGGGTGGCCAGACCCTCGGAATGGCCTATATCGCCAGTGAAGGAGCCATTGTGCTTCACGCTTTCTGATTAGATTAAAACAGAGTGGAATTATGCGCACTCTGGAAGGACTGAGGAGAGCAGAGTGAGTCTCCCATCCAATACTAACCAGGTCTGACCCTGCTTAGCTTCTGAGATCAGACAAGATTGGGCACCGTCAGGGTGGTATGGCCACAGACCAAAGTGAGTCTCAAGCCTGGCCTTTTCACTTCTTTACTTTGGACTTATGCAGAATGCACATTCTGCCCCAGAGTGAATAATATGACGTGACTTCAAATTACTTACCCTTTTGTAAATATGATGTTACTCATACTCCCTTGCACCTGGGGATGAAGTTGTTCAGCAAGGAGAGTCATACCCTTACAGTCAGGCCTCCAAATCCAGACACAGAACCCCCTGACATGGAGAGCCCACTGCCATGTCATACACATGAGGGGCTCAGGCAGCCTTTGATTTTTGTATTCACAGGGGTTCCTGGGACCAAACCCCCAGCCCCCACTGCACATACCGAGGGACAGGTGTATACTGCAGTGCTACGGAAGGGTGGACTGAGCAGGAGAAGTAGGAGGAAGGACAGCGTTTGCCAGGAACTTGATGGGCTCCCTTCCGTGAGTCTCCACAGCCACCCTTGGGGCTGATGAAGGGAGAGGAAGTGGAAACCCTCAAACCTTACCCCATTGGTACCTGGTGAAGATGGGAATTTAATCCTGGACTTTCTGATGTTGAGGCCTGTGGTCTTCCATACAGTTCACCACCTCCAGGAGGCAGAGAGTCAGAAAGCTCTTCTTACCCCTCCATAGTCCAGGTGAGAGATGATGGGGACCTTAGCAGGGCAGAGGTAAGAGAGAGGCAAGGAGAAAACCAACTGGAGAGAGATTCAAGAGAACTCAGTGACTTCCTGGATGTGGTGAGAGGAGGAAAATAAATAATTCCAAGTTCCCAAGGTAGATGATGTTTATCATTAACCTGTGAATCACTAAGGAAACAAGGCAGCAGAAGAAAATAGTGCTAGTGCCCAGGACAGACATGGCAAGTGTCTGCTAACAGGTTTTGTAACAGCTGAGATAACCAGTGGGCTCAGCAGAGCCTGGGGATTGTCTTTCAGGTTTGTTTGAAGAGACTACACCGGAGGGGCAGGGAGGAGGAGAAAGGAATTGAGTTGGCGTATCTTGAGCAGCTTCATGGTCAACACGAAGCCTGGCTTGTCCACAAGACAACCCCGTAAGTGGAGAAGAGAGCCGCAGTGGACAGACGCCTGCCTTCCTGCAGCCACTCATTAAAACACAGAAGGCTGAGCATGCAGCCCCCTAAGCAGGTTCAGAATGTCATGGAAATGGTTGGAATTGTCAAGCATTATCCAAATCAGAAATTAATATTAGATATAATTTGTATATTCCAAGAAACTTTTTATTAGATTGTTTCCTAGCTTTTTTACTTTTTGATAGTCTCTTAGACGGAACATGGTGATTAATGTGGATGAAGTCGTTGGCTCAGGGTAAAGGACTGCAAAATCGTCAGTGTCCTAAGCTGACATTCCTAGTTTCAGCCTTTCCTCCCTTCAGGCTTGGTTTGCTGTCCATTTAAAATGTTTGGGGCTCTGACCTTCAGTATCAGTCTTAAGACTAAAGAGAAATCTCAGCCTCATCTTTCCAGCCAACTTTTATTGAATTCTTTTTTTAAACTGTTTACATGAAACTTCCTTGAGAAGCCCTGTGACCTTAGAGCTGTTTGGAATTATTAAGACTGATGAGTATGTGAAACTTACCATCCTTTTTTCTGTTCCCTGAATGTTCGTGCATCTTACAGGCTCCACTCTGAGGCTCTGCCGAACATTCCAGTGCTGGTGTTGGATGTCAATGATGATTTTTCTGAAGAAGTCACAAAACAAGAAGAGCTCTTGAGGAGGGTGGGGAAGACTGTAACTCCTGCTTTCTAGTAGTTTTCTTTCTTCACACTTCTGTTGCTTCAAACTTCAGTATAGGTCTTGTGCATTATGCATCAAATTGCATTTCACAGTCCAAAACCTGTGGGGCCTTAGATAAGTCGTTAATATAATCCCTAATCTCCAAAGTATTGGGGGCTAATCATTGTTAAATATGTGCCTGTAATAGGTGCTTTCCAGCTGACTTCCCCCTCTGAGGTATTCTAGAACTAGGGAAATGAGACTTCTGGATTCCCTCCAGCTCTGCCACTTGATACCTTGGGCAGGTCACATTTCCTTTCCATACCTGTTTTCTCTTCCTCACAAAAACTCATGGGCTTGGCTACATATGTGTTATGGATGGACTAGTGTATAGTCTCCTGAAAATGTGAAATTTAACTCTTGGTTTTTCTCTTTCCCACAGGTAAACACCTTTATAAAGAATCTGTGACCAGTACCAGGATGTTCTAGCTGTGGTCTGGGCTCCCTGACTTCCTAAGGCCAGAAAATACCAGACTTCCCCCTCTTCCATGCCCAGCCCTGCCTCCTTTTACCCCTAGAGTGCTCTGACACTCAGGGGTTAGGCTTCCATTATCCTTAGACCCTGCTCTTGCCTTCTTTTTTATCTCAAGGACTTTTAAATAAAGTCTTTGCTTTTGTGGGTTTTGCTAATCCAGTTGTTCATTTATTTCAGCATGTGTCTCTGGTCTGAGCTCCCCTCTAGACGAGCCATTTTCACTTGAGAAAAGTCCTTGCTTTTCTTTTTCTCAAATCTTTCACCTGCGAGACTTCCCTGACATGCCGGGGCAGGAACTACTCCAGGACCCTAGTCAGGCTCTGCCTCAGCCGTGAAGGAAAGTAAAGTGACTCAGGAATGGGTGCATGCTCAAATGCGAGCCCCCAGAGCCGGGAAATAGAGCTCAAACCCCAGGACACTCCTCTGTCTCATTCCATCCAGCACTCTTGGTGTGGGGGATAAGGTGGGGATTTAGACCTTTGTCCTGGAGCTGAAGAGCCTGATGAAAGGAAAGAAGGATGGAGAGAATAAATCAAAAGCTTAAAAGTCCAGCATATGACACTTAGAGCTTGGTCATCCTGGCACTCAGGCCTGCTCCGAACACCTTACCCGGTGAGTTTCAGGTGAACTTAATGGAGTGAATTTGACTATGCTGGAGAGAAAGAAAATGTTTTTGTGCTGCACTTCAAGCTTCAAGGACAGCTTTTGTGAAGAGAGAAAACTACATGACTGTATAGAATTAAAGTGCTTAACTGAGAGAGGCCTGCAGATCCATGATTCACCAGGACCAGAATTCCTGCACTGAACCCTTGACAGTTGCACAGGTCCACAGGAAAAGAATGAGCTTGGGGCCCAGAGTGGGCCAGGAGCCAGAAGCCTGTGTTTCCCTTGATGCTTGGGAGATAAGCGTGAGACGGGGTTCTAACAGCCGTGTGATGTTTTGAGATGGCACAGCATTTCTTTACCCTACTTATTTAACAGCTTTATTGAGATGTAATTCACATAATACGGTTCAGCCATTTCAAAGGTGTTTTAGTATAGTCATAGAGTTGTGCAACCGTCACCATAGTCTCTTCCAGAATGTTTTCATCACCCCAGAAAGAAAGGCCATACCACTTTCAGTCATTCTCCGTCCCCCACTTTGCCACAAGACCCACCTGCACCCATCCTGGGCAATCAGAGTCTACTTTCTATCTCTGAATTTGCCTATTCTGGACATTTCATGTAACTGGAGTCACATACGGCCTTTTGTGACTGGCTTCTCTCATTTTCAAGGTTTTCAAAATTCAAGTTGTACACATATCAGTATTTCATTCCTTTTTATGGCTAAATGTTTTATAAATATACATCTTGCTTATCCATTCATCCATTGATGAATGTGTGGATTCCACTTTTTGACTATTATGAGGAACACTGCTATGAAAATTCATATACAGGTTTTTGTGTGGGTTATGTGGTCATTTCTCTTGGGTATATACTGAGGCATGGAATTACTAGGTCAGATGGTAAGTCCACATTTAACTCTGAGGAACTCCTAAACTTCCGAAATTCTGTGTTATATTCCCCTCAGTAGTGTATGGGTGTTCCACTTTCTCCATGTCCTTGCCATCTCCTATTTTGATTATAACCATCCTAGTAGGAGTGAAACTGTATCTCATTGAGGTCTTGATTTACATTCCCCTAGCGGTTAATGATGTTGAGTGTAACCTTCCATGTTATTTATGTATGTTCTTTGGGAAAAAATGCCTGTTCAAATCTAGTTTTTCAATTGTGTTTTGTGACTTTTTATTATTGTAAGAGTATATATTCTGGATACAAGTCCTTATTACATATGTAATTTACACATATTTTCTCCCATTCTGTAAGTTGTATTTTCATTTTGATAGTGTCCTTTGAAGCATGAGAGTTTTTAATCTTGATGAACTCAAGTTTATTTTTATCACTTATGTTGGCACCATGTCTTAGAAAGTTTTGAATAACCCAGGGTCACAAATACCAGCTCTGTTTTCTTCTAAGAGTTGTATAGTTTTAGCTCTTACATTATTAGGTCTGTGGTCCATTTTGAGTTGATTTTTGTGTAGAGTGTAAGGAAGGGATTCAACATGGTTCTTTTGCATGTGTATATAAAGTTATTCCAATGCCATTTGTAGAAAACATGAATATTTTCTCCCATTGAATTGTCTTGGCAAAGAAAAAATTAGGCTTGGCACCATGTTGAAAATGTTCCCACTTGTTCCTGTGTTTATTTGCTACTTTGGGGGTTAGACAAAACCAGCGATGAACACAGGGTATTAGGTGTGTTTTGGAAAGTGAGTGGTTTTGGTCCTTGAGCTCTGAGGGGCTCAAGTGATTTGTTCCTGTTTAAGTTTTCAGGAACCACTAGTGTCAAAATCACCTGTAAACCCAGAGTAAGAGCACCAGGCCCCATCTTTCATTCATTTATTCAGTCATCAACAAACACTTGAGTACCTGCCATATGCTAGAGACCAAGAGATCCCAGTGAACACAGCAGAAGGCGGAGCTCCTTACCTCACAGAAACTGTCGTCTCATGGAGAGGAGGATAGACCCTGAACAAGGTCTGTGGTGACCAAAAGAACAGGTGCACTCTGGAAGCCTATAACACAAGGAACCCAACATCGTCTGGGACAGTCCCCCTACAAGGGAGACAACTATTCTGAAAAATCAGTGGGGCCTTTAGGCAGAGAAGAATGTCCTGTGCCAAGCCTCCATGTGAGCATGCATTCGACCCAGACTGTCAAACTTGATGAGATTAATGCGTTTATCATTTGAGAATACTCTTCTCTCTACACTCTTCACTTAGTCTTTTGAAGTCTGAAAATCTACAAATTCAGTGTTTCTTTCCATTCGAAGTTTTGCCTTTGGAATGTAAATATTCTCTGAGACAGTCAAAGCTATTAACAGTCTCACCTGGCTGAAATAACTTGCCATTTTCCAGATTGGCAGCTGAGCTAGTCTGGTAAAAGAAAATATCTTAATGAGGAACAGTTTGGGACTTTAAGGATTGGGGAGGCAATGGTTCTAGGAGGAGTGCTTAAAATACGGAGATCGGGTCTGCAGGGGCAGGCGGGGCTGGGTGGGCTGTTCTCATTCTTGGATCAGACGGTCCCCCAGAGACAAGTAACTGGGATTAGCACATACAACAGCGACACTTCTTTCCAGCTTACGATGTAGTAAAACCTGCTGTTCTGGAACCAGAATAATTACTTTAATGGGTTTATAACGCAGATTGAGGTTGTGAAAGTTCTTAAACTCTCAGGCTTCTAACCTGAGGGAGAAGGTGCTAGCTTCAGGTGAAAGAGCTGTTACACACAAATGCAAGAGGCACTGGGAATATGAGGCAAGAAAAGAGCATGCACTTTAAAACTGAAAAGCTCTTTAACCGTCTTCAGGCACTTTAAAAAGCAGGCGGTGTAAATCTCTGAACCACTTTCTCCTTCTCGGAATTCTTTCCTTTGTTGGTCTCTTCTGGTTTTTCCAAAGCTTGGTGTCTCCCTTCCTGTCTCCTTGACTGGCTCGCCTTTTTTCCTCCAATTTGAAATGCTGGAGTCGCCCCAGGCACCCTTGCCTCCTCTCTGTCTCTCCTCCTTCCTCTTGATGGTCTTGCATGGTTCTCTATTAGTGCCATGCCAAATTACCACAAAGGGGATTTAAATCAGTACCTCATAGTTCTGTAGGTCAGAACTCTGACATGGGTCTCACTGGGTTAAAAATCAGATTATCAGCATGGATGCATTTCTTTCTGGAGGTTCTAGAGAATTTGTTCCCTTACCTCTTTTTGTCTTCTGGAGGCTGCCCACATTCCTTAGCTTGTGGGCATTTCCTCTTCAAAGCCAGGAATGTTGCATCTCTGATTCTTCCCCATGATATCTCTCTCTGACCACCGCCAGGGGTTCTTTGCTTTTAAGGGCCCTCTGGGTTTGTCTGAATAATCCAGAATACTCTCCCATCTCATGGTCTCTAGCCTTAACTGCATCTGCAAAGTCCCTTTTGCTGGTGGGATAACATTCACAGGTGCTGGGGATTAGAATGTGAATGTTTGGTGGGGGGCATTCTGCCTTGGACCTCTCTGTCATGGTGCACACTATTAACATGGGATGAGGACGTTTTAAAAACCTGGACATGTATGGAAAATGTGGATCATTTACAGTAGCAAAGAGAATAGAGAATTCCCGTATCCCTATTGCTCATGACATAATCAGCCTAAGATCATGGGGAACAGACCTGTATTTTGGCGAAATCAAATTTATTAATTCACTTAAATGAAATAAACCACATAACAGGAAGAGGACGTCTAAAGTTACAGCTATATGGACCTCTGGATGTCACTACCTGGACATCCCGTATGCTCAGTGTGTACAAGAGAAGCTATTGGTGTCTTACCAAACTGGCATGAAGAGTTACAGATTTAAGGTAAGGGTAGAATTTAGGTAAAATTTAAATAAAGCAACATTTTGGTAGGCTCAAAGCAAAGCAAGGAGTCAACATCTGGTCTGAACTTCACAGTAGACCCAGATTCATTTTCTTAGGAAGTGTAAGGTTAAGCTAAACATGGAATGTTGTATTCAGAAGCTCTGAACCAGGCTTGCAAATCAAGACTGCTTCCCTGTGTCAAAGTGACTTAGATTCCCCTGGCAACAGGAGGGTGTTTCATTTTTACTGATAAAATTTCAAAGAGCAAAGTTTCTGATCTATGATTTTAGAGAACAAGGTTTCCCAGTGAGTCAAAAAGCAGTTGTCACAGAAAACGGCATGGTTATGACACGAGCTGCAGCGTGCCCTTGGGAGGAATAGTGTTTCATGGTAACTTTGTAGCCAGCCTTACCTATGTCTGTCCTGCCAGCATGATGAATGGCAGGGCAGCTATTTTCCCCCTTTAGCATGAGCTAATTTTTTACTTTTTCACCCAATTGTCTACGCATAGCCAATTCTGTTTCACCTATAGCCTACCCACCATTCCCACATGGTTTTGCAGCAAATCACAGACACGAAGTGGACTTCTGAGGTTACAGCTACACTGACCTCTGAATATCATTCCCTGGACATCCCTTACACTCAGTGTGTACAAGACAGCTCATCACCACCCACACCCACGCCCACTCTCGCCTGAGCTAACAAAAACCTATTTCTCCTGCTTCTCCATTCACCTAGTTGATTCATCAGACTCCTTGGAGTCATCTTTGCCCCTCCGGCCCTCATCACCACCAAAATCTACCCGTTCATCTCTGAAATAGCTCAAATCTCTGCACCTCAGTTTGTTTCTCTAGTTGGAGGTGCAGTGGGTATTGCAGTTGACAGGCCAGTGCTCATTAACGCTTTCTGCTCTGTCATGGCACTCACATGGTTCCTTCCCTGCGTGGCCATGCCAGGAGTATCTGGAAGACCCCCACCCATCAGTACTACCAGTAACTGTCTCTTCCCCAAGGCCCCTCAACTAAAGTGTGTGTGTATATGTGTGTGTGCTCAGCCATATCTGACTTTTTGTGACCCACCTGGGCTGTAGCCCACTAGGCTCCTCTGTCCATGGGATTCTCCAGTCAAGAATACTGGAGTGGGTTGCCATGTCCTTCTGCAGAGGATTTTCCCAATCCAGAGCTTGAACCTTAGTCCCCTGCATTGGCAGGAGGATTCTTTACCACTGAGCCACCTGGGAGGCCCTCATATTAAAAGACAGTGGTTCCTATGCAAAAGAACAGCTTCGAGGTGGGTCTCATGCCCTACCCCTGCACAGCCCTTCCTGTGCAGAAGTAGTCCAGCTGCCATGTTTTGATAACCCCATTTCCTACCTCTCATTTCCTAAGCCTAGGTTCTAGAATACAACCCATGTTTCCCACATAACGCAACTCTCTCAACTTTCCCCCACTCTTGTTTACTGGAAGACCTACTTATTCTGTGAATCTCCCCTCCTCCCCTCTGTGTGAGGGTCTTCCCTCATCCCTCACACAAATAGCCAGGCTTTGTGCCTTGGGACCTCTGCTAATTAAACTATGTATCAGACCTGAGTAAAGTTATCTGGAAGCATCTCTCCTTCCTGGGTTTTGCCATTCTTGATGCAAACCATATGAATCAGCACAGTGCCTGGCAGTTGTCTGTCTGTTGATATTTAGTGAGTGACTAATAGAGACTTGGTCAATAAATGAATGCTGCAGTTGGAGTCATGATCTGTACTTTCTGAGGTCATTGGTTCTGTAAGCTCACAGTCATCAGTGGATGAATTGCTTTCCAAATGTTAAGCACTTTGAGGATATGCAAGAAAATGATGGCCCTAGCCTCCACCCTCCTGTGGTCAAGGAAGCTGATTGATTATTGAATGCCTGCTATATGCCAGGTCCCTACTGAACATTTTGTAAATGTTAACCTCTCAATAATCTTATGAAAAAAGTTTAATATACCAGTGACTATCAGTGAGGAAACTGAAGCTCAGAGAAGTTGAGTAACTCATACGTGGTCCCACAGTAAGTGGTGAGGCCAGGACTCAAACCTGGGCCACCCTGACCCTAGAGCCTCTTTTTTCCACAACATTGAAGTGATTTGTAAGGGAGATAAACCTAGGCAATTCAGAAAAGAAGGCAAGCACGTATTTCCTTGGCTGCCTATCTGGGTTTACAGCCAACTTTGGTTTCCTAGGCAGGAAGACCTAGCTTGCCAGCACTGCTAGGTGGAGGTTCCCAGGTGTATCTCTCTCTCTTTTTTTAGTTCTCCAACCAGAGGTCGAACCTGGGCCCTCAACAGTGACAGCAGGAAGTCGGAGTCACTGGACTTACAGAGAATTCCTGAGGAGGGAGTTTTCTTTTTCTTTTTTCAGCTCCCAGGTGTGTCCTAAATATACCTGTGGCCCCCTGGGGCCCTGAGCAGGCACAGAGATGCTTCCAATGGCCCAGGTTTCCTCTTCCTGGCAACTGCAACTTCAAAGTGGTGAACCCCTCAAATGCTGGGCAGTGGGGGTGCATATGGAAGTTCACAAGTTCTAGAATGCCTTTACAAATGCTTTCCTATCCTACTTCCTGGACTAACCTGTCCGTTGCCATCAGATGGTTCTAAAGCACCTTTAATAATGTTAATATTCTCCTTTAAAGAAGATTGGTCTCTAAATGCAGAATGATATCCTGGATAGGATCATAGAATAGAAAAAAAAGATATTAGTGGAAAACTTAGTGAAATCTGAATCAAGTCTGGAGTTTGGGTAATAGTAATATATCATTGTCAGCTTCTCAGTTTTAACAAATGTACCGTAAGATGTTAACACTAGGGAGAACTGAGTGAGGAATATATGCAAACTTTCTGTGCCATCTTTGAGACTTCTCTGTAAATCCAAAATTATTCCCAAATAAAAGTTCATTTTTCAGAAATGTTGGTGCTTCTTACAAGACGATGACCAGATTCCTTAACTGGGCTTTTGAGGTCCCCCAACCTCATCTCCTGCCTCTATGAAAGAACCCTCTGTTCTAGCTCAGTGGTTTTACTCACCATGCTCTGAACAAAGCCTTGCTCTCCTGGTCCTGGTGTTTGCCATAGCCCAGCCCCTGGCTGGACAGATGACAGCCAAAGCCTCCACCGTGGTCCTAAACTGCAATGAGAAGCAAGTCACTGTGAATTTGAGGAGGCCCCAGGGCCCATCACCTGCAGGGTCACAGAGGGTCCACACAGCTATGATGAGAATGTGACCCCCCCACACACACACACTACTGTTGCTGTCACAGAAAGTTCTCAGGGATCTGACTCTGGTAAGGATAGCTGACCCCTAGAATCTAGACCACGTGCCCTTGACAAGCCAAGTAGCTGCAAGGGAATCTGGGTAAAATAGTATCAGTTTTCATCTTTACTGTGGGAGGTGGGTAAGTCCCCGAACAGGGGAAGTTCTCAGACAGCGATCCTTCACATGGTGGGAGATGTTCACTATAAATGGGTTTTCTAGAGCCAAACCTTCTGTTATGGACTTTCAGGCTCGGGTGACACTTGGGAAATGCCAGCTGTGTCTGGCCTGGAGGTTGTGTCGTACAACTTCACTCCTCTGTATGGTATAATGTCACTTCTCTATTATACTAGCCTGGGGTCAGGGGGACCTCATCTCTTGAGTTAAAATGAGCTGAAATGAGTGAGAAGGGCCCGAATTCATGTCTTTGGGAGCAGTGATGGGAAAGCAACCACCTGCACTGAGATAAGAAGGCACTGGGCATCTGTGCAAAGATCCAGTGCTCAGTGTTGTCCACTGAAGCCTCTGGGAGTGGCTGCTTCTCCTCTCTCTAATTTCCAAGACCCAGCCAGTCATGTGGAGCTAGGGACATCCCTCCTAATATTTCTCATCTCTGTCTCATCAGAAAGCAGCCTCTCCAGGAAGCCTGAGGTGACCCCGTCTCCCCCAGTTGGATCAGGTGGCTGCCTTTATGCTCCTGGTGCGTACCTTTTGCATATATCTTATTGTTGCACTTGTTACATAGCATTAAAATGCTCTGTTTCCCTGTCTCCTTATAATAAACTCAGAATAGGTCTTATTCTTCTTTGTCTCTCCTGTGGGTGGCACATAGGAATAAATAGCTTGATACATATCGAACAAATGGAAGGAAGTAGGTTGAGCTTGAGAAAGGTCCCTTTGACGAAGCAAGGAAATATCCCCCACACCCTTACCCCTTTATGTTCCAAACTTGCGAGGTCTCTGGTCAGCTTCCTGCTAGTCTCTGAGCAATGTATCCACCTCTAGACTAGATTATATGATTGTGAGATCCTTGGAGTAAAGACAGAAACAGAAGATGGGCGGTGGGCCCTTCTACTCTGGTGGGAGCACCCCTGCTCCAGATGATCCTGGAGCCACTGGGGACCACGAGTACCCTTGAGGAGGGAAATGCAGAAGAAAGCAGCAGCCCAGGCCTAGACTCAGCAGCAGCAGTTGTGGATTGCCCTCCTCAGACTTCCTTTAGACAAGAATTCAGAAATGCGAGGTGACTGCTGTTTGAGATTTTATCGTTACGTACAACTGTGACGCTGAGCTTGTTACAACCTTCTCTCTTCATCAGGGGCCCTGCCGCAGGGCCGTTGTGTCAGATGGCTTGCAAGTGGGGAACCCAGTTGACAGATGATTCCTGGGAGGGATGAGGAACCCAGGGAGGGAGAAACTGTCATTTGGGGCCAGGCATGACACCTTAGGCTCCCTGCAATGAACACAAAGATAATCTTCAAGGTCCTAACAGTCTTCATCTCAAAATATTTGCCCTATGAATGAAGACGCTGCAGGGAATGGATGGAAGGCTTGGGTTCAGGTGTCAGACAAGCCCAGGGTCCAGTCCTGGCTGGGCCACTAGGCAGCAGTGCAACTCAGACTTTCCTAACCTCTCTGAGCTTCATTTTTGGTTGTTTTTTTTTAACGTCTGAAAGTGAAACTCTGCCAACTTTGCAAAGACGTTCCAAAGATTAGAAACACTGGAGATAAACTTCTGGGCACTGAGTAGCCACTCAAAAAATGGAGCCAGCCTGTCTGTGTGGGTGGAGAGGTGGCAAGAGCTGGAAAGTCCTGCACAGTCTGTCTCGGAGCTGAGCCTTGAAGGAGGAGGTGAGGGCTGGCAAACCGGCGGGAATGAGCAGGCAGGTGGGCAGCGCAGGTCACGGAAGGAAGACACAGGGCGCCGTGGTGATGAGTGGATACAACGTGATCCCACGTGGGGAGGGACAACAGGACCTCTGTGATGCAGGACAAATGCTAACAGGTGCTCCTTCCAGCTCCAGGACCTTCATGGGCCACATGGCTTTCCAGTTGGGCATTAAATGATAGTAGGATTTCCAGAGCAAAAGTGTGCGCGTGGCTTTGGGGTCAAGGCAGGGAGCTCAGAGAGAGTCCTGCGTGTCTACGGAGGCCGTGCGGGTGGAGGATGGCCGTGGCCGAGGAAGACTCTAAGGTTTCTGGGAGAGCGCTCCGAGCGGCCGAGATTCCGTGGGCCGGCGCCGCCACAGTGCATACACCAGCTGCTCCCACGCCCTCGACGTGGGCTGTGTCCAGGAAGCCGGAGCCAGGTGGCCGGGGTCTGGAAGGAGCCTCCCTGGCAAAGGAGCTGGTGAGAGACTTGTGTTCAGAAGGCGAAGGGCTGGGAGAGCAGGCGGGCATTCGCGGCAGCTTCCTTCCCGCCAGGCGGCTGGCTGCTTGCCCTGAACTTGACCTCAGATGACCTACGTGTTCCCTTCTTGGAAACAGTTGCATTGCCAGGCCCAGTGGAGCTCTCTCTTTGGCTTTCTTTCTCCTTCAGAGCAGAGACCTCCTCTCCGCCGAGACGGGCTGCTGCTGCCCGCAGTCTTCGCGCTCAGCGGCACCTCGTTTTCCCTCCACAGCCTCCAGCGCGGCGCGGGCTGTGAGCAACCTGCTCTCCGTGCTTCCTGTCCGCCTTCATTGCTCTTCGGATTAATGGCTTTTAGAGTGAAATCATTGTATGGTTAGAGACCAAGGTGGAGGGGAGGTGTGAACTCGCCTCCCGCCCCAGGCCACACAGAGTTACCAGCGCAGTAAAAGCAGCTCAGGAGTTCTGACTCCCAGGCGGCGCCCTCAGTCCTGGCTGTGAGCTGCTTAATTCTGTCCTCCTCAGATTCATTCGTGCGTGGAGGTGTGGACCTGGGCTCATCTGCAAGTCTTCATTTGGATCATGTCAGTGTATTGAAATTCTTGTGTGAAACAGTGTTTGGGACATTGTTCTTGTTAACAGTGCCATGTTTATGTGTTCTGTGAACAGGCTGGCATGAAAAATCATTCCCAAACTGCCTGGATCTGTGCAGTGTTGCTGATTAGTGTTGTCTTAGCAGACTAAATCCAGTATTAGCCCCAATAAGCTCCAGGACCTTCATGGGCCACATGGCTTTCCAGTTGGGCATTAAATGATAGTAGGATTTCCAGAGCAAAAGTGTGCGCGTGGCTTTGGGGTCAAGGCAGGGAGCTCAGAGAGAGTCCTGCGTGTCTACGGAGGCCGTGCGGGTGGAGGATGGCCGTGGCCGAGGAAGACTCTAAGGTTTCTGGGAGAGCGCTCCGAGCGGCCGAGATTCCGTGGGCCGGCGCCGCCACAGTGCATACACCAGCTGCTCCCACGCCCTCGACGTGGGCTGTGTCCAGGAAGCCGGAGCCAGGTGGCCGGGGTCTGGAAGGAGCCTCCCTGGCAAAGGAGCTGGTGAGAGACTTGTGTTCAGAAGGCGAAGGGCTGGGAGAGCAGGCGGGCATTCGCGGCAGCTTCCTTCCCGCCAGGCGGCTGGCTGCTTGCCCTGAACTTGACCTCAGATGACCTACGTGTTCCCTTCTTGGAAACAGTTGCATTGCCAGGCCCAGTGGAGCTCTCTCTTTGGCTTTCTTTCTCCTTCAGAGCAGAGACCTCCTCTCCGCCGAGACGGGCTGCTGCTGCCCGCAGTCTTCGCGCTCAGCGGCACCTCGTTTTCCCTCCACAGCCTCCAGCGCGGCGCGGGCTGTGAGCAACCTGCTCTCCGTGCTTCCTGTCCGCCTTCATTGCTCTTCGGATTAATGGCTTTTAGAGTGAAATCATTGTATGGTTAGAGACCAAGGTGGAGGGGAGGTGTGAACTCGCCTCCCGCCCCAGGCCACACAGAGTTACCAGCGCAGTAAAAGCAGCTCAGGAGTTCTGACTCCCAGGCGGCGCCCTCAGTCCTGGCTGTGAGCTGCTTAATTCTGTCCTCCTCAGATTCATTCGTGCGTGGAGGTGTGGACCTGGGCTCATCTGCAAGTCTTCATTTGGATCATGTCAGTGTATTGAAATTCTTGTGTGAAACAGTGTTTGGGACATTGTTCTTGTTAACAGTGCCATGTTTATGTGTTCTGTGAACAGGCTGGCATGAAAAATCATTCCCAAACTGCCTGGATCTGTGCAGTGTTGCTGATTAGTGTTGTCTTAGCAGACTAAATCCAGTATTAGCCCCAATAAGGGGAAGGAACTGCACCATTTTCTCCTTAGTAAAATGCATAAGGTATACCTAGAGCATACGTATCAAAAGACAGGGACAGATCTCTAATCAGAATACAAGCTAGAAATTATGAATTCCAAACAGGCAACTTTGTTCAAACTTCTCTATTGAGCCAGTTTCTGGGTCCCAGGAGAGATCCAGCTCTATTTCCCTGTCAGAAGAATCTGCTGACTATCTAGGCCCCAGGTACCCACAGGGTGCTGGGAATACACTGGAGAGCAAGGCAGACACACGCCTGTACCTTACAAGTGACCTCTTCTCTTAAAAATAAACTGTCCTCACTCACTTTCTTCAAAAGCCACAGCTCCTGGTATCTCCCAGTCACTCCCTCTCGTTCACTGAAGACTTGACACCCACTTATTGTCTTTCTCTTCAAAACTACTCATCATTTTTATCCAAAGTGTCTCCTATCCAACGCCCTGGGTTCTCTAATCCACTGACCTCACTGTATTTTTTTTTTTGAACTTTCGATCATGTCTGTCCTGTCTTCATCCTCTCCTTGCCTACCTTTGATTCCTTGATCCATCATTATGAAAACTGCATGTGCTCAGTCATTCAATCGTGTTCGACTCTTTGTGACCCTTTGGACTGTTGCCCGCCAGGCTCCTTTGTTCGTGGGATGTTTCAGGCAAGAATACTGGCATGGGTTGCCATGTCCTCCTCCAGGGGATCTTCCTGACCCAGGGATTGAACCTGGCTCTCCTGTGTTGCAGGTGGATTCTTCATCATGGCATCACCTGGGAAACCCATGAAAAGCAACCCTAGTTCTTTTATACTCACTTGCCCTGCTGGATATAACTTCAGACCTTTTCTAGGCCTATAGCAGAGTAGCTGAACACTGAAAGAGTGCCTTAAATTTATGATTGTAGCATAATATTCCAGGATATAATCAGCCATATCTAGAATGTAACCAATTCTGTAGGGAAGATGAGTTGATTTCATTAACAAATACATGGTAAGAAAAATCATTCCCAAACTGCCTGGATCTGTGCAGTGTTGCTGATTAGTGTTGTCTTAGCAGACTAAATCCAGTATTAGCCCCAATAAGGGGAAGGAACTGCACCATTTTCTCCTTAGTAAAATGCATAAGGTATACCTAGAGCATACGTATCAAAAGACAGGGACAGATCTCTAATCAGAATACAAGCTAGAAATTATGAATTCCAAACAGGCAACTTTGTTCAAACTTCTCTATTGAGCCAGTTTCTGGGTCCCAGGAGAGATCCAGCTCTATTTCCCTGTCAGAAGAATCTGCTGACTATCTAGGCCCCAGGTACCCACAGGGTGCTGGGAATACACTGGAGAGCAAGGCAGACACACGCCTGTACCTTACAAGTGACCTCTTCTCTTAAAAATAAACTGTCCTCACTCACTTTCTTCAAAAGCCACAGCTCCTGGTATCTCCCAGTCACTCCCTCTCGTTCACTGAAGACTTGACACCCACTTATTGTCTTTCTCTTCAAAACTACTCATCATTTTTATCCAAAGTGTCTCCTATCCAACGCCCTGGGTTCTCTAATCCACTGACCTCACTGTATTTTTTTTTTTGAACTTTCGATCATGTCTGTCCTGTCTTCATCCTCTCCTTGCCTACCTTTGATTCCTTGATCCATCATTATGAAAACTGCATGTGCTCAGTCATTCAATCGTGTTCGACTCTTTGTGACCCTTTGGACTGTTGCCCGCCAGGCTCCTTTGTTCGTGGGATGTTTCAGGCAAGAATACTGGCATGGGTTGCCATGTCCTCCTCCAGGGGATCTTCCTGACCCAGGGATTGAACCTGGCTCTCCTGTGTTGCAGGTGGATTCTTCATCATGGCATCACCTGGGAAACCCATGAAAAGCAACCCTAGTTCTTTTATACTCACTTGCCCTGCTGGATATAACTTCAGACCTTTTCTAGGCCTATAGCAGAGTAGCTGAACACTGAAAGAGTGCCTTAAATTTATGATTGTAGCATAATATTCCAGGATATAATCAGCCATATCTAGAATGTAACCAATTCTGTAGGGAAGATGAGTTGATTTCATTAACAAATACATGGTAAGAAAGAACCTGTAAATTAAAAGAAATGTAAGAGCCATAAGAATAAATAAACTATCTTATCTAGGCTTGAATACCTTCTTACTTGTCAAATTTGGTTCTGAAAGATATTTTTGGCTGCTTTCTAAAATTAAGCTTCTCTTTAAAGGATAGAGAATGAATTCACTGATTGAAAAGACTCAGAAAATAATGTATCTTAGACAAAGACAGTCTCAAAAGAGGAATTACTAGGACATTAATGCATTGGCCACATAATCTCCCAAGGAGATGATTTCCATAAGAACATCTATTTTGAAGTAGACAGTCTGCGGTATTTGTGTAAAATGCAAAGGCACGTTTTTATGAGAACAAGATTTTAGCTTCCAGAGGCTAGCCACCTTTCAAAGCAAGATGACCAACTCAGATCTATTGGCTACTGTCCACTGCCCATGAGGCCTCAGACTAGGACTCCCTCAGGCCTCCACATTTGACAACACCTGTCTATAGGATTTCTGAATCAAATCAAATTACAAGACCGATACAGCTTAGAAACAAACCTGCTTATTGGCATGGGTTCCTGAGTTGCCAAGGATATTTCATTAATCAAAGATAACTCCTGTCATCTGAATTTCCAGGTTCTCCTGAAGAGCACATTCTATATGCTTCCTCTTTCACACAGCACCTCATTTATCCCTTCCTTGGAGCCATACTCCAAACATGGTATTAAATATTTCCATGTTACAGATAGGCTAACACGCAGATAAATGACTCAGGTAAAGTACACAGTTGGAGAGGCCACCTGGGGCTTGAAGTCAGGACCTTCAGTTCCTCCTCTACCAGACCACAGTGGCCTGAACTCCTGGGGAAAAAAGTGTGATGGCTTGTGCAAGCACGTCCCAGCCTGGATGCACATGATATCCACCGCCCCCCGCCCAAGAGTGACAAGATATTGTTAAGGGCATAATATCCAGGCCCTAGCTCAGTCTGTCCCACCAGAATCTCTGGAGCGGGTGCGGCAGTTTTAAATTTTATCTGCAGTGCCTCATAATATTCCAGGATATAATCAGCCATATCTAGAATGTAACCAATTCTGTAGGGAAGATGAGTTGATTTCATTAACAAATACATGGTAAGAAAGAACCTGTAAATTAAAAGAAATGTAAGAGCCATAAGAATAAATAAACTATCTTATCTAGGCTTGAATACCTTCTTACTTGTCAAATTTGGTTCTGAAAGATATTTTTGGCTGCTTTCTAAAATTAAGCTTCTCTTTAAAGGATAGAGAATGAATTCACTGATTGAAAAGACTCAGAAAATAATGTATCTTAGACAAAGACAGTCTCAAAAGAGGAATTACTAGGACATTAATGCATTGGCCACATAATCTCCCAAGGAGATGATTTCCATAAGAACATCTATTTTGAAGTAGACAGTCTGGTATTTGTGTAAAATGCAAAGGCACTTTTTTATGAGAACAAGATTTTAGCTTCCAGAGGCTAGCCACCTTTCAAAGCAAGATGACCAACTCAGATCTATTGGCTACTGTCCACTGCCCATGAGGCCTCAGACTAGGACTCCCTCAGGCCTCCACATTTGACAACACCTGTCTATAGGATTTCTGAATCAAATCAAATTACAAGACCGATACAGCTTAGAAACAAACCTGCTTATTGGCATGGGTTCCTGAGTTGCCAAGGATATTTCATTAATCAAAGATAACTCCTGTCATCTGAATTTCCAGGTTCTCCTGAAGAGCACATTCTATATGCTTCCTCTTTCACACAGCACCTCATTTATCCCTTCCTTGGAGCCATACTCCAAACATGGTATTAAATATTTCCATGTTACAGATAGGCTAACACGCAGATAAATGACTCAGGTAAAGTACACAGTTGGAGAGGCCACCTGGGGCTTGAAGTCAGGACCTTCAGTTCCTCCTCTACCAGACCACAGTGGCCTGAACTCCTGGGGAAAAAAAAGTGTGATGGCTTGTGCAAGCACGTCCCAGCCTGGATGCACATGATATCCACCGCCCCCCGCCCAAGAGTGACAAGATATTGTTAAGGGCATAATATCCAGGCCCTAGCTCAGTCTGTCCCACCAGAATCTCTGGAGTGGGTGCCGGCAATGGCTTTCTAAAGTTTCTAGGGTGACTGCAGTGCTCAAAGTCAAATCATCATCATTATTTGCGTCTTGCTCTATCAAAGACCTGCATTCAGGAATAAATGTTTCACTTGCCTTTTTTCAAAAAATAGTTTTATATCAATATTTCTTAATTATAGCATTCACATACATTTGTTGTAGAAATTTTAGAAGAAAAACTTGGAAAACAAAAATCATCCAGAGAGCCATTGTTAACATTTTTTGGTATTCCCTTCCAATCTTTGTACATATTGACCTACAAATTCTTGATAATACAATATATACTGGTTATCTTCTTTTGACTTCATGTAGTAAATATTTTCCAATGTTCCCAAATATTTTTCAAAACACTATTTTAATATTAGGATATAAAATTTTTTAAAAAATATGGTCCATGATGTTAACAATGATTAATACTGGAATACTGTAGGTTCTTCTTAGTTTTTTCTTTTTGCTCATTTGTATATTCTTCTTTTTCTATAATTAACTTGTGTTTGTTTAATTTTTTAAATTTAAATTAGTGACATTATGATAGCTGCATCATGTTTTACTGTGCTTATATCCTGAATTAATCATTCTTTAATGTTGGACATTTAGGTTGTTTCTAATTTTGTTGTTGTAAATAAGCCTTCCATGAAGACTCTTGTAATCTTGATTCTTTTGCCCTGCTTTCCTAGAATTAAGCTTATTGAGAGGGTATAAACATTTTAAAGATTATTGATAAGCATGCTAAATTGCTTTCCAAAAGGGTACGGTCCCATTAGTGGCACACCTTGGGGAAGAAAACTGTTAACAATATTTGCAAAACTGAGTACAGTTGATCTTTGAACAACATGGGGGATTAGGACATGGACACACTGGAAAGTCCAAAATCCCAACATAAAGTAGTCAGCCCTCTGTAACCTTGGTTTCTCTGTATCTTTGGTTCTGCATCCTCAGAGTCAACCAACAACAGATGGTGGAATACTACAGTACGGTGTGTGTGTGTGTCTGTGTGTCTGTGTGTCTGTGTGTGTGTCTGTGTGCGTTCAGTCATGCCTGATTCTTTATGACCGCATGGACTGCAGCCTGCCAGGCTCCTCTGTCCACGGGATTCTCTAGGCAAGAATACTAGAGTGGGTTGCCATTTCTTCCTCCAGAGGGTCTTCCCAACCCAGGGATCAAGCCCGTGTCTTTTGTGTCTCTTGCACTGCAGGCAGATTCTTTACTGCTGAGCTACCAGGGAAGCCCAATACTGTAGCATTTCCAACTGACAAAAAAAAAAAAAAGATACAGGTTAAGGGCACCTGCATAGTCCAAACCTGTATTCAAGGGTCAACTGGACTTCCATTTTGTGATCTGTCAGCTTGCTATGATAATTAATGACATCGGACTTTTTATATCTTTATTGATCCTTTACATTTCTTCTTTTGTGTGTTCACATTTTTTGCCTTTTTGCCCCCTTGTGGGTGTCTTTTTTCTTATATACCAGTTGTATAAAAATTTTCGTTTCTTTTTTTTGGTAAACATTTTCCCTGAATTTATAATTTAACTTGGGCTGTTGACATGCAGAAGGATTCACTGATTTTATGCTTAGAAATACTTTTTGATTGCTTGATCGAGTAAATAGTTACCACTTTTCTTCTACAGGTCTCAGTGAACAAATGCCTACTTAAGTAAGAACAACTTTTCCGGTTAAGCAGGATTTTATTGCTCTGGACTGAGAAACAGTCTATCTCCCTATAGGAACCAGACTTGGAATTACCAAAATTACAATACTTGTACTCTAGTCTTCTTGGGGCTTACCTAGTGACTCAGATTGTAAAGAATCTGTCTGTGATGTGGGAGACCCGGATTCAATCCCTATGTCAGGATGATCCCCTGGAGAAGGGAATGGCTACCCACTTCAATATTCTTGCCTGGAGAATTCCATGCACAGAGGAGCTCATGGGCTCCTGCAATCCATAGAGATGACTGAGTGACGAACACTTTCATACAAGAAACCATCTCCTCTAGGAACCAAACTTGGAATTATCGAAACTACTTCTACTGTCTACATTTCTCAAACTACCCCACCCAATACATGTAGCAAAAAACACATTGGTAGTGTCCACTTTGTAGGGGAAAGAGCAAACTAGATTATATGCCCTCTCACAAAAGACTGCCCGACTCCCAGACTAACAAAAGCCCACTTCTACTCTGTATTCAAAAACAGGGTGGGTCTTAGGATGGTACTTTTGGGTCTTAGGTAGAAATTTTCTTTCAGGCTAACCCCTAAAGCTCCACCCTACCCACTTCCCTGGTCCCATACCTTGAGGACAGACTCGAATCCTGGGTACAGGTGCTGTGGCATGTAATACATGGGACATACATATACTAATAAATTATTTGTTGTTTCTGACCTTTGAATTGAACTGGATGCCCTGTATTTTTATTTGCTAAACCCTAATCCTGAGGTTTTCCTTCAGTGTTAATGTTGGAGCCCAACTCCCAGGAGAGTCCACAGAAAACAGTAGATAAACCTGACCCCTCTGGCATACACATGAAGGAATTTACCTGCCTATGTTCAAAGAGGCTTCTCTCAGTCAAGAGGCACCAGAGCTATTCTCAACAAACCCTACACACTGACTTTTCTACAGAGACCAGCATCTGCTCCTAAACCTGAGCTCTTCGCCAGACCTCTGGAGTGGGTGTGGGGGTTGCATCTACACTTCCTGTACTTCATTATTCTTCTTTCCTTCTTTTTCCAGCAGCTCCGAGGCTCCTCTTGGGTCTGTGGCTCTGGGCAGGCTCTGTTGAGTGCCTAACACTGCCTCCCTCAGGTACCCTTTGCCTGCTGCACATCCATTCTTTTTTTTTTTTTGCACATCTGTTTTTGAATGACCAATCTGTTCCCTTAACACCTATTTTCTCTCTTACAGGCTTTTGATTCACTGAAAATAATTAGATTGTTTTCCCAAGGATGGATGTTCAAATTCGAGTTTTATTGTGGTTTGAGATGGCTGAATGTCAGGTGGCTGTAGGTGGTGGCCTAGTCATGCCACCATTAGGACGCTCCTAGAGATGGCAAGAAGACTGATAATCCTCTGCCTGGTTTAGCAGATAAATAGTGCAATGGTGGGAACGCAGAATAGCTCCCCAGGAATGAGGCCAGAGTGACCGCAAATGACTGAATTCATTAGTGCAGGTGTTCCTAAGAATGCCCCTCCCTGCTTGTCCTTTTTATCTCTCACCTTCTTATCCCTAGCCCCTGTAGACTTCTGTTACTAAACCAGAGCTTCTCAATCGTTAGAAAACCTATAAATTGCAATGGCTGAATGGGAAGAATGGGGTCGCTGGTAGGGGTTCTGAGGATTTATCACCCTGCATCGCACAGTTCCTGCAAATGGGGCTTGACTTTGACCCACGAAAGGATATGGAGGTCTCATGGACACAATGGGTTGATATCAAGTTCAGGTCTCAGATGGAATAGGCTCGTGCTCAGGATGAGAGCAACATACAGAAATAAGTTAAAGAAATAAACTGGTTGAAACTGAAGCAATCTTTTAGGAGGCTCAGCTCTTTCTGTGAGCCTCTGGTCTCCTCTAACGGGATTCTCAGGATTTGTAATTCAGGAATTTCATGATTTTTTTTTTTTTTAAAGATTTATTTATTTATTTATTTTGGGCGGGGGTCGGGTTGGGGAGGGAGGGGAGCAGGCGGGCCACTTCTATTGGTCTTTCATTTCTTTTGTTCTTTGGCTCCTGCGGGCCTCCCATCGCGGTGGCGTCTGTTGTCGCAGAGCGCCAGCTCTGGGCACATGCACTCCAGAGCTCCAGCTCGGTGATTGGACACATCAGTCCAGTCGCTCCGTGGCACGTGGGATCTTCCCAGGCCAGGGATCGAACCGGCACCCCTTGTTATCCACTGGACCACCAGGGGAAGCCCAGAAATTTCATGATTTTTATACCACACATATTTTCTACGGCTTTCTCCCCTTAACTCCTCACTTTTTTCTTTTTCTTTTTTTACAAGGTCATTTAAAAAATGATGACTTTGGGGTTTCCCTGGTGGTCCAGTGGGTAAAGAGTCCACCTTGCAGTGCACAGGGCACCTGTTCAATCCCTGGCCCGGGAAGATCCCATGTGCTGCTGAGTGGCTGGACTGGTGTGTCCAATTAGGAGCCAGTGCTCTGGAGCGCATGTGCCCAGAGCCGGTGCTCTGCAGTGAGAGAGGCCACTGCAATGGGAGGCCCATACAGGCCAAAGAATAAAGATGGATGAAAATACATAAATAAAAAACCAATAATAGAGGCCAAAATTTAAAAAAAAAATGATGACTTTGTTTGAGGATATGATGGTGAAGTTTAACCAAGAGGTAGATCTAGGATCTGGGCACAGCCATGATCCCCTCCTGAGTGAATGGGAAAGACTGACGCATTGTTATGATGTGATTGGTGGGCCCAGTCTTGAAAGATCAAAGACTTCCTGGAGTGTCACCTGAGTTGAGCCAGGAAGGATGAGTGGGAGTGGGTGGCAAGAAGGCAGGAAGCGTTTCTGCCAAAGCTATGCTGTTTCAGTGGTTTTTTTAGAAGGCAGGCCCCTAGTGACATAGATACCCTGAATCCCTTCCTTTTCTGGATTTTTTTTACATGTGAATTTCTACTGAGTTTGCCTCACTGTCGCATAACCTCTCCCACCAAGCTTCCCTCAGTTCAGGTTTCTGTCACCTTAGTCTAAGTCTAAACACTCCTAGTGCGAGGAATGAGAACCCATTAGAGTGGAAATCTCAAATCTGTGTCCCTGGGAGGGGGAACTGCTCTAGAAATGGGGCTGATTGCATTAACACATGCCTCAAATGCACACACACACACACACACACACACACACACCCCTCACACCCAGGCACACATACTATTCTCTGTGTATTAGTTACTAGTATTTTTGCTTCCCCTTCCAGGGACATGGAAGCACTGCACCTATGGCATTCCCCCACCCCCTTGTGACTCGCTTTGGCCAATGAAGTCAGTGATATATGTTACTGCCAGGTAAATGCTTTAAGAGTTAGTGCTCAGTTTGCCTCACCCTCACTTCCTGCCTTCAGAGCTGAGCAGCCAGAGTTCCCCAGTGGCCATGGAAAGCAGAGCTCCTGTTGACCCCCAGGAGACCCAGTTCATGACAGAGAAATAAAATTGTGTCAAACCACTGACACCTGGGGATTGCTTTGTTACACTAGCACAACCAAACTGATCCTGACTGATGCACCCAGTCAAATCAAGTTTTGGGGGCACCAAGGCCTTTATTTCTTCTAGGTGTTCAGCATTTTGAGTCTCTGAGTCCATCAGAGTCAATCCCATCTTCCTGTCCAGTCCCCTGAGATTGGAAGACTTTCAGATGCTTTCATCTCTTTCCCATTATGAATGGAACCCTTGTATTCTCCTTGTACTAGTAGTACAAGGAGTCTATATGATTGAGCTGAAATTCAAAATGAAGTCACAGAAATAACTATAAAACCTCAAAGCAGGACTTCCTTGGCAGCACAGTGCATAAGAGTTCACCTGCTAATGCAGGGGACATGGGTTCAACCCTGGACCAGAAAGATTCCACATGCCGCAGAGTAGCTAAGTCCATGCATCACGACTACTAAGCCCGTGCTCTAGAGCCCATGCTCTGCAACAAGAGAAGTCATGCAATGAGAGAAGCCCATGCACCAAAACCAAGAGCAGCCCCTGTACCTAGAGAAAACCTGTGCAAAGCATTGAAGACCCAGGGCAGCCATAAATAATTATTATTAAAAGAAAACCCACAAAAGCATTTGCTGAGTTATTCAAAAGCATAGTCTACACATGTCATACTAACTAGGGCATGTCCCAAAGCCACCCACTAACAAATCTCCCTTCACCAAGAGCAAAACACCAGTTTCTTCCCCTAGAATAGCCCTAGCACTGGCAGGCTAATTTCAAAGGTCCTGGATTGTAGACCTGATTCTATAATTCAGTAGGAAGTGATGTTGGAAAAATTACCTCTCTGAGGCCTAACTTCCTTATCTGTAAAATGGTTATAATAACGACAATAATTTTATGTCATAGAAAGAAAAGGAGAGCTAGATTTGCACACTTGGTATACAAGCAACTCTGCAGACAGACTGAGAAAGGGTGTGGAAGTATTTCGAAAAGGGAAAGTTCTATGCAAATGCAAGCTGATAATATTTTTAACCAATACGTGACCAAAGAAGAAACATAACTAAAGTCAAATGAACTTCCCAATGCCTTCAGTCTTTGAAACCACGCTCAGGTGTGGACACTGGAGTGTATTTACATTTCTGCAAAAGGTTCCATAATACAAAGCTCATTCTTCAAACAGGACAAATTGCTTATTAGCTAAAGGGAAGGAGTGGGGTCAAATGTCTCAGAGGAGGTCAGTCACATTCAATCATTTGCAGGTTGGGCAAACACCCAGCAGTGGCGCTGCCACCCAATGACTTCCCAAAGAACCGCGCGCGCGCGCGCGCGCGCGTCCAGTTACACCTCTCGAGTTCTGTCTCGGTGCTGAATTCAGTTCAGTTCGTCAATAGAAGCCCTACTTATTGCCGAGCCCCACCTCCATCCCCTCCAGCGAAACGCCCCCCTGCCAGTTCTGCTGAGTCATCAGTCCTTTGGGCTTTTCCCTCTTGGGACGGAATTTCCCTTTCGAGCCCTTGGGGCAGTAGCGCAACCAGGTCCTGACTTCACCCGAGTGACGCCTAAGAGGCTCTGCCCTCGGCCGCTGGGGGTGGAGTCCGCCAAGTCGGTTTATAAATGGAGCCCCCTCGGGTCTGCCTCCTCGAAACACCTCCCGCAGGATCTTGGCCGGCGCCTAGGTGCTGAACTGACTTCTTCCCCGTTTCTCAAACTTAAGGGTGCAGCACCTGAAGGGCTTGTTAAAACAGCGCTGCACCCCACCCCCAGAGTTTCTGCTTGAGTACGTTTAGGGTGGGGCCCAAGAGCTTACATTTCTAACAAATTCCCAGGTGTTGGTGACGCTGTGAACCGGGGACCACACTTAGATTCTAGTTTGAGCCTGCCTTGAGTGGAGAGGCTTGCTGGCCACCTCCACACAGTCCAGCTGCTCTTCTGCCCATAACCAGGCAGCACAGGAGGTGGCAGACCTGGGAAGGCAGGGCCTCTGGGCTTTATCTTGGGGCCCCTGAAGGGTTCCTGCAGGCAGGAAAATAAGCAGGAACAAACCTTGGAAACCTGAGGGTGTTTGATGCTACTGGGCTATTTCATTATCAGGTTCTACTGACCTTATTTCTGCATTGAACGCATATTAATTAGGTGCTTAGGTTTAAGGTTACAACCGTAAAGACAGGGTCCCAACCTTCCAGGGGCTCACAGTGACTGGGAGGGAAATGGACAAACGATTACAATATTGGTAAGATAACTGGCTCTAGGGAGGCAGCACGAACTTCTGGGAAGGGAGTGTGGGTGGGACTCTGGAGTCTGCGGAGCTGGAAGCAGTTTCATGGAAGAGCTGGCATTTATGCCAAGACTTGCAGAATGAGTAGGAATTGGGCAGGTAGAAGGAGCAACTGGGAGAGGGCTGAAGTGGGAAGGGTTAGGCAGAAGGAATGAGCATCCAGACCGGTGAAACACACGGTGCCAGAGGGAGACTGACAGCGTGGCTGGTGGTCCGGGCTGGCTTCCCTCCCACCCCTCTGGCCACTCCTTCGCTTTCTTCCTTTGCTGGCCCCTTGTCAGCAGCTGTCCCGCATGAGCTGGTGTTCCCCAGAGCTCTGACCTGGCTGCCCTTCCCTGCCCACTCCTGATGAGCTCCTCCACACGAAAGCCTTGTAAGCCACAGGTGTGTCCAGCCCAAGCCTCGCCTCCTCAGCACCACACGCCACTCCACACGGATGTCCCCAGGCGTCTTTCCTCCTGTGCTCCGTCTTGGTGAATGGCGCCCTCATCCACCTTGTTACCTAAGCCAGAGGGTTTTGTGAAACAGCTCTTCTACTGATAGCTGGCAAGAAGAGTGAACTGGCACCAGTCAATTGCTGGTGCCATTCACCAAGACAGAAAACAGGAGGAAAGATGCTGGGCTCAAACGAGTGAATACGCATGGACCTTGAGCTAGGGGGGAGCTTACATTTCTAACAAATTCCCAGGTGTTGGTGACGCTGTGAACCGGGGACCACACTTAGATTCTAGTTTGAGCCTGCCTTGAGTGGAGGCTTGCTGGCCACCTCCACACAGTCCAGCTGCTCTTCTGCCCATAACCAGGCAGCACAGGAGGTGGCAGACCTGGGAAGGCAGGGCCTCTGGGCTTTATCTTGGGGCCCTGAAGGGTTCCTGCAGGCAGGAAAATAAGCAGGAACAAACCTTGGAAACCTGAGGGTGTTTGATGCTACTGGGCTATTTCATTATCAGGTTCTACTGACCTTATTTCTGCATTGAACGCATATTAATTAGGTGCTTAGGTTTAAGGTTACAACCGTAAAGACAGGGTCCCAACCTTCCAGGGGCTCACAGTGACTGGGAGGGAAATGGACAAACGATTACAATATTGGTAAGATAACTGGCTCTAGGGAGGCAGCACGAACTTCTGGGAAGGGAGTGTGGGTGGGACTCTGGAGTCTGCGGAGCTGGAAGCAGTTTCATGGAAGAGCTGGCATTTATGCCAAGACTTGCAGAATGAGTAGGAATTGGGCAGGTAGAAGGAGCAACTGGGAGAGGGCTGAAGTGGGAAGGGTTAGGCAGAAGGAATGAGCATCCAGACCGGTGAAACACACGGTGCCAGAGGGAGACTGACAGCGTGGCTGGTGGTCCGGGCTGGCTTCCCTCCCACCCCTCTGGCCACTCCTTCGCTTTCTTCCTTTGCTGGCCCCTTGTCAGCAGCTGTCCCGCATGAGCTGGTGTTCCCCAGAGCTCTGACCTGGCTGCCCTTCCCTGCCCACTCCTGATGAGCTCCTCCACACGAAAGCCTTGTAAGCCACAGGTGTGTCCAGCCCAAGCCTCGCCTCCTCAGCACCACACGCCACTCCACACGGATGTCCCCAGGCGTCTTTCCTCCTGTGCTCCGTCTTGGTGAATGGCGCCCTCATCCACCTTGTTACCTAAGCCAGAGGGTTTTGTGAAACAGCTCTTCTACTGATAGCTGGCGAAGAAGAGTGAACTGGCACCAGTCAATTGCTGGTGCCATTCACCAAGACAGAAAACAGGAGGAAAGATGCTGGGCTCAAATTCTGAGTCGACAATTCACCAGCTATGTGACCTTGAGCAAATACTTAATCTATTTCCTTATCTGTAAAGTGGGTTTAAAGATCGTACCTACCTCGCAAGGTTGTTACACATATTAAAGAATAATCATTATTTATTTAGCACTATGCCAAGTACTTTATTTGAATTCCTTCAGAGATGAGGCCAAAGTCACTCTGCTACCATGTGGCAGAGCCAAGTCTGGAGCCCACAGTTCCCTGCCTCCTAAGTCACCTTCTTTACTGTCACACTATCTGGAGATTGTCTGTCAAATAGAGAAATAAAACAGAATGTCAAGTCAAAAGTGGACAGCAAACTGCATTTACCAGTGTAAGTGTAGCCGTGGTATTTAAAAATCTACTCCACAGATAGAGAATGCTAGGAGGAAATACAGCAAAAGACTGCATGTTGTATTGGAGCTATTTTTGTCTTCGAGAGTTTTATTTCCTGTGTTTTCTTTAATATACATATTTTTTTTTACTAAATATAAAATATTTAAAACCTTAAAACGTATTACATTAAAAACAATGATAAGTCCACAATCTGTTCTCATGCTTAACTGAAAATTACCTTCCACTGCTATCTCCTCTCAGTTCTAGTCTTACTTCCTTGAACAGAAATTCTTTCCTACCCTCAAGGGCCGGAGTAGGAAGTGGGTACTCCAGCCATGTTCACCACCCTCCCCAAGCTGGCAGCCTGGTCACTGGAGCAGGCTGTCAAAATCAGGCCTGTGGGCAGAGAAGTTCCAGAGAGAACCCAGGCTTCTCCTACTGCTTAGGGCTTTCTGGACAGCGCTCCTTGAGATCAATTACTTTTTTTCTTCTTCTTCTTCTAAATAAGCTGCCAAATGCTCTTTTTCCAGTTCTGGCTAAGGGTTAGCTTCAGCCCCGTGGTGACGCCTGCCAGGTACCTGGCCCGGTGAACACCGCCCGAACTGGTCAGGCCAGTCCTCCCGTGGTTGTTTCTGCCAGGACTTGCCCATGGTGTGTGTGTGTGTGTGTGTGTGTGTGTTGTGTGTTAGAGACCCACCCTTCTCCCTGGCAACCCAGGTAGGTGGAAGGCAGCTTCGGGGACCAGCCTGGCAGTGAAGCCAGATGGGTGGAGCTGAATTAATCTAACCTGGAATTTCAACTTGGCCTGAACAACAGGTGAGAGGAACAAGGCAGCAGAGAGAACGGGCAGTTCGGCAACTTGGAAACATTCTTCTACCTGCCCCTTACCCCCTGGCTGGAAAACAGCCCGGGGTGACTTTTCAAAGTGTTTGCGGTGGGTTATAGAGCTCAGCCCTTTCGGAGGCTGTCCCGGCCTCTCCTGAACGCTGTCCTCCTCGGTTACCCTCCGCGACGCGCCCGTTCCCCCTCCTCTGGGAGGCAGGGCGGGGGTATCGGATTAGTCTTTGTTTTCGACGCGAAAGAGCCGAGAGCGGCGCAGGGGAGGCTCGCGATGGCAGGGCCCCGGGGTCCGCCTGGGTAGGGCGCTGGGCCGCGACCCTCACGAAGGTGCCTGCCGGCTGGCCCTTGGCCCCTGCCCCTTGGCCACTGCCCCGCGGGTGTCCCCTCCTGGCCGGTCAGGCTGCCTCGGCACGCAAACGCGCGATGTCCCCCATTGTCCTGCCTCGGAATGAGCGAGCGGCGGCCAGGAGAGGGGGCTCCCTCGGGCCCGGAGCTCAGGGCTCCCAGGGGCACCGGGGCCGTCCCAGGCCGCTCGACCCGCAGGGAGTGGCAGGAAGTGGGGCCACCGAGGCCGGCTCGGCGAGGGCCTAGGCGGGGAGGTCCGCGTGCCCCACCCCGCGCCGCCCGCCGCGCCCGCTCGGCTGCAGAAGCGCCGGGGGGCGGGGGCGGCCGCCCGGAGGAGGGCGGCCGGGTCCCGGGAGGACCGGCCGCGGGGGAGGGGAGCCACTGCAGGTGCAAAGGCGCGGCGGCCGGGCCGGGCCCTGCCCCCACCCGCCGCGGGCCCGCCGCGCCGTCCCCTCCCCCTCCGCGAGCTCCCCTCCCGGCCGAGCCCCGAGCCCGGCGGCGGGGGCGGCGGCGGGGCCGGCGGGGCGCGGCGGGGCCGCACGTGCTCGCCCTCCCGGGCGGGGGAGTCCCCGGGCGAGCACGTGCCGCGGCGCGCGGGGGGCGGGGAGTCCCGCGGACGCCTTCATTGCTGCTGCTGCTGCCGCCGCGGCCGCCGCTGCCTCTTCCTTCCTCCTGCGCCGTCCCCTCCTCGGCCCGGGCGGGGGGCTCCGTGCGCCGAGCTCGGCCCGGCCAGGCGCTCCAGGAGGCGGGCGCCCCAGGCGGCGGCGGCGGCCGCGACGGTGGTGGCGGCGGCGGCGCGGGCCGGGAAACTTTGCCCCTTTGTGCGCTCCGCCCCGGAGGCGGCGGGCAGGTCGGTGCAGCCGGTGCCTTTCCGGCTCCGGAGTGGGGGAGGGGAGGCGCGGGGGGCCCGGCCCGCGGGGGAGGGGACGGCCGGGGGGGCCGCCACCTTGTCGCGGGAGCCGAGGAGCGCGGGGCTGGGGGTCCCCGTGCCGCCGAGCCGGGCGGGGGCGGCGGGGCGGGGCGGGGGCTGCGGAGCCGCCGACGCCGAGCGGCCGAGGCCCCAGAACAAAGGAGCCCGAGCGGCGGCGCGCGCGCGGCCGGGCCTGAGCTGGAGCGCGCCCCCCTCCCCGCGCCCCCTCGTCGGAGCGGGCCGTCCTCCCGGGGCCGGGCGGCCGGCGCGGGCTACCCCGGGCGCGCCCCCCTCCAGGCCGCCTGCGTGCCTGGGGCGCCCGGACTGTCCCACCGAGGGAAGGTCTCTGCAAACTTTATTTTGAAAGCTGTGCGCCCTTGGAGAGGGCCCAGCGACCCCCAGTGAGGGGCGTGTGGGAATTCGGGCAAAACTCTCCCCAGCCCGTGGGGGTGGGGACAAGGACAACTTTCTTAAGACATCGCACCTGGACCATGCCTTGAAGTTCTCCGTCCACGTTTCCTGAACACCCCGTCGGGCCCGAGGCCCCCTTGCTCTGGGACCGGGTGTTCGTGTGCCCCGCCAGAGCTTCAGGGCAGAACTTCAGGAGAGCAAGCCCGTTCTCCTCCCCCGTCCTCTCTCTTCCCAGAAGCAGAAGCAGGCACCATGTGAAAGTTGTCCCCCAGCCCCGAGTGATGCGCTTCCCCTTTCTGTCTCTTTTTCCAGGCAGCGCTGCCTTCTCCATCATCCTGACCTGGGAGAGGAAACGCTACCAGGAGACACTCCTCACCCTACCCTGCCCCCATCGCACGCACCCCTGCTCACCTCATGCCTGGGTTCAGGGTGGGTGAGGGTGAGGAGCCCACCCAGCCAAGATGATCCCTTCTCTGGGGACGGCCGCTGATGTCCTCCCCCAGATCCCCGGACCCTGCAGGTGGGAGCGTGGCCCTCAGCTGAGTCGGGTCAGACTGCTGCAGAGGAGGTGAAGCGGGGTCGAGGAGAAGCGCCCGCCCCGGACCCTGGAGCTGCTCGCCTTCACTGTGTAGCCTCGGATTGCTCTAGGAAGAAGGACTTGTTGGTGGCCTTTGCAGGCCGGACGGTGGCTCTGCCCCCGCACCTATGCCCCCACCTCTGGCAGCGTCATGAGTCAGTTTCAGGTGCCCCTGGCCGTCCAGCCGGACCTGCCAGGCCTTTATGACTTCCCTCAGGGCCAGGTGGTGGTAGGGGGCTTTCAGGGGCCTGGGCTTCCAGTGGCCGGGAGTGACCCCCAACTCCGAGGGGGTGGAGATGGGCGGAAGAAGCGGAAACGGTGTGGTACCTGTGAGCCCTGCCGGCGGCCAGAAAACTGTGGGGCTTGCACCAGCTGTACCAACCGGCGCACACACCAAATCTGCAAACTGCGCAAGTGTGAGGTGCTGAAGAAAAAAGTAGGGCTTCTCAAAGAGGTAAGCTGGACCTTGCTGGACTGCCCTGTCCCTTGCTTGAGGGTGCCATATCCACAAGGGTCTTGCTGAGGAGCCTTAAGTCCTTTGTCCCGTTTCGATCCTCCTGGTCTGACTTTGAATGAGGCCGTAAATAGGAGCGGAGCTGTCTTTGGAAGCTGGTTTGGGCTCCTTTGCCATGCCGACAGTTGGTAAGAGAGTAACCAGGTTGCACGGGGCTTTGAGCTGGCGCTCTCTTCTCTGGGGTGTGCATTTGACCCAGGACAACGATGTGCAGCTTTATCTCTGGAAGCTTTTTGTCCTGCTTGAAGCCTCAGATGTATTTCAAGGTCATACTAATGCTTGGGTCATACGGGGTGTCAGGTAACAAGTGTTGGAGGCTGATGGGTTTGGAAAGAAAAATTCGGAGGTCACAGGATGGGTTTATGCTGTCCTGATGGAGTGGGATGTGTATTTCCTTGAATCTTTTTTGGAACCGTCATTTTGGGGATGGTCTCTAAAAACGTTTGGGAATCTAACGAGAAACGCATGCTTTGAGTTCCTCTACTAGACAGTCAAGTAGGGGAGGTCGAGGTTTTTGTCTGTGTTCTCAGGACCTGGCTCAGTTCCTTAGGGTGTATTAAGCACTCTGATGCTAATTGAATGAATGAATGAATGAATCATGTGTCTCTGAGATGCTGTCAACCCCAGGAAGGAGTATGCCGTTAATTTGGAGTAGGGAGGACAAGGGAGGGAAGGAGGAGTTGGAATGAGAGCAGAGAGGGGAGACGAGAGCCAGTGGCCCTGCACCGGCCGCCTTTCCTTTCCACTCCGGTGGTGGGTTGCTGGCCGTGAGGTTGGCGGCAGCCGTCACAGCGGAGCGTTGGCAGAAGTAGGGACGCGTGAAGTTGAGCAGCTTGGGAGGAGCTGTTTAGCGGCCGAGGTCGCTCCAGGCAGCGGAACTGGCGCTGGACAGAGACGGAGGCCTGCGCTGTCTGTGGGCTTCCCGCCTGCCACTGATTTGTCCAAAGGCTCGGACAACTTAGTCGCCTCTGGGTCTGTCTTCTCCTGGGGAGACGCAGGGCTGTCGTGTTGGGCTTCCCCGCTTCTGACTGGCCTTTTTAATATCCACAAGGGTCTTGCTGAGGAGCCTTAAGTCCTTTGTCCCGTTCGATCCTCCTGGTCTGACTTTGAATGAGGCCGTAAATAGGAGCGGAGCTGTCTTTGGAAGCTGGTTTGGGCTCCTTTGCCATGCCGACAGTTGGTAAGAGAGTAACCAGGTTGCACGGGGCTTTGAGCTGGCGCTCTCTTCTCTGGGGTGTGCATTTGACCCAGGACAACGATGTGCAGCTTTATCTCTGGAAGCTTTTTGTCCTGCTTGAAGCCTCAGATGTATTTCAAGGTCATACTAATGCTTGGGTCATACGGGGTGTCAGGTAACAAGTGTTGGAGGCTGATGGGTTTGGAAAGAAAAATTCGGAGGTCACAGGATGGGTTTATGCTGTCCTGATGGAGTGGGATGTGTATTTCCTTGAATCTTTTTTGGAACCGTCATTTTGGGGATGGTCTCTAAAAACGTTTGGGAATCTAACGAGAAACGCATGCTTTGAGTTCCTCTACTAGACAGTCAAGTAGGGGAGGTCGAGGTTTTTGTCTGTGTTCTCAGGACCTGGCTCAGTTCCTTAGGGTGTATTAAGCACTCTGATGCTAATTGAATGAATGAATGAATGAATCATGTGTCTCTGAGATGCTGTCAACCCCAGGAAGGAGTATGCCGTTAATTTGGAGTAGGGAGGACAAGGGAGGGAAGGAGGAGTTGGAATGAGAGCAGAGAGGGGAGACGAGAGCCAGTGGCCCTGCACCGGCCGCCTTTCCTTTCCACTCCGGTGGTGGGTTGCTGGCCGTGAGGTTGGCGGCAGCCGTCACAGCGGAGCGTTGGCAGAAGTAGGGACGCGTGAAGTTGAGCAGCTTGGGAGGAGCTGTTTAGCGGCCGAGGTCGCTCCAGGCAGCGGAACTGGCGCTGGACAGAGACGGAGGCCTGCGCTGTCTGTGGGCTTCCCCGCTCTGCCACTGATTTGTCCAAGGGCTCGGACAACTTAGTCGCCTCTCTGGGTCTGTCTTCTCCCTGGGGAGACGCAGGGGCTGTGCGTGTTGGCCTTTGAAACCATTTCCAGCCGGGCTGGAAACTGCTGTGCTTCTGAGAGCCGGGACACCTGTGGCTTCGATGGGCTGGCGCCTTGCACGCGGGATTTCCCTGATGGCTGAGTTCAGAGCCGTGCCGCCAGCTTGGTGGGGCCGTGGTCTCATGGCTGGGAAGAAAGATCCAAGTGTTTTGGTCAGGAAAGTGGGATGTTTCTGCCCTTCTCACCTTCTCTTGCCCACTCCCTGTGGAAGCTGCATGTCCCGGTCCAGGGACAGTGGACTAGTGCCCTGTTTCCCCAGTCTCTGTTTCAAGCAGACCCCTGGATCGCATCTGTAGCTCCCCAACCCAGCCTGGATGACTGGGTCCTGTCCAGGCTGGTCCATTAAGGCCAAACCCTTCATGTTGCTGGTGTTTGGGGAGTTGGCATCCTGCTGGCCCAGTGCCCTGTGGTCATTTCTGAAAGCGGAGTGGGATCAGAAGTAGGCTTCACCCCTGGGCACCAGAGCTCTTGTTTTGGTATAAGGAGGACGTGGCCCGTCTGCTTTGTAAGATTTGGTTCTTTGCTTGCTTCCTTCTAGGGTTTATCTCCTTTTCTGCCTTCCTCTCTCTCTATTCCTCTTACACCCTGGAGGGAGGAAGGGGACTGAGCTTTCTGGGCTGGATGTTCCTAGAACGAGTAGCTCTCGTGCACTGTATTTAAGTTCTTTTGGCAAAAAGAAGTGTACCTGAGTGAAAGGGGCTGGGAGTGCAGCCAGGGGCCTGCCATCCGTGTGTGTAAGCGGCTGGCCTGGGCCACCCATGGTCGTGGTCAAGAGACTGTGGATCTGGCTTGGCTGAGGTGTAGTGCCAACCCTCTGGATGTCTACATCCCTGTGGACCTTGCCATGGCCGGCTGCCTCTCAAGGACCCCAGAGTTGGGGAAAATTCAGCTGATGTCCTGTGATTCACCCCAGACAGGGGGTCCACATTGCTGATCTGTGGGCCAGGTGCTGCCGGACAGAGTTCTCCCGGTTTCCGCAGAAACAATGGAAAGGGGATGGTGGAATGAGCTTTGTCTTGTCTTAAAGCTAGCTTTGTTTGACTTGAGCAGAACTTTGTCTTAAGGATAGGTACTAAACCATTTCCAGCCGGGCTGGAAACTGCTGTGCTTCTGAGAGCCGGGACACCTGTGGCTTCGATGGGCTGGCGCCTTGCACGCGGGATTTCCCTGATGGCTGAGTTCAGAGCCGTGCCGCCAGCTTGGTGGGGCCGTGGTCTCATGGCTGGGAAGAAAGATCCAAGTGTTTTGGTCAGGAAAGTGGGATGTTTCTGCCCTTCTCACCTTCTCTTGCCCACTCCCTGTGGAAGCTGCATGTCCCGGTCCAGGGACAGTGGACTAGTGCCCTTTTTCCCCCAGTCTCTGTTTCAAGCAGACCCCTGGATCGCATCTGTAGCTCCCCAACCCAGCCTGGATGACTGGGTCCTGTCCAGGCTGGTCCATTAAGGCCAAACCCTTCATGTTGCTGGTGTTTGGGGAGTTGGCATCCTGCTGGCCCAGTGCCCTGTGGTCATTTCTGAAAGCGGAGTGGGATCAGAAGTAGGCTTCACCCCTGGGCACCAGAGCTCTTGTTTTGGTATAAGGAGGACGTGGCCCGTCTGCTTTGTAAGATTTGGTTCTTTGCTTGCTTCCTTCTAGGGTTTATCTCCTTTTCTGCCTTCCTCTCTCTCTATTCCTCTTACACCCTGGAGGGAGGAAGGGGACTGAGCTTTCTGGGCTGGATGTTCCTAGAACGAGTAGCTCTCGTGCACTGTATTTAAGTTCTTTTGGCAAAAAGAAGTGTACCTGAGTGAAAGGGGCTGGGAGTGCAGCCAGGGGCCTGCCATCCGTGTGTGTAAGCGGCTGGCCTGGGCCACCCATGGTCGTGGTCAAGAGACTGTGGATCTGGCTTGGCTGAGGTGTAGTGCCAACCCTCTGGATGTCTACATCCCTGTGGACCTTGCCATGGCCGGCTGCCTCTCAAGGACCCCAGAGTTGGGGAAAATTCAGCTGATGTCCTGTGATTCACCCCAGACAGGGGGTCCACATTGCTGATCTGTGGGCCAGGTGCTGCCGGACAGAGTTCTCCCGGTTTCCGCAGAAACAATGGAAAGGGGATGGTGGAATGAGCTTTGTCTTGTCTTAAAGCTAGCTTTGTTTGACTTGAGCAGAACTTTGTCTTAAGGATAGGTACTTTTTACTTTTTTGATGTTTGAAAATACACTTTCTTTTATGAAATGGAAAGTAGATTTTTTTTTTTCTAAAAAAAGCCTTTACTTGACAAAATACAGAATAGTAACGTGTGTCTCTCTCCATGACTTATTTTTTTCAATTGGTCCAGGAAGGCTGAAAGTGCCCTTTTGACAAATGTATCTCTGGCAGAGCTGACAGGCTCCATAGGCTGTGCTCGAGTGAGGGAGCCCAGGGAGCCAGCCCCGCATTTACAGCCCCTTGGACCTTAACCACTCGGTCTGAGTAGCCACAGAGCAGAGGCGACACATCCCAGGACTTGGGAGGTCGGGAAGGGAGGAAACATATTGCTTGGAAATAGAACTTTCAAACTTAGCCCCTACTCAAGACAGAGCATCCCAGCAGCCTCTCGGAAATCAGATCCTCTCCTTGCATCTGTGCCTCTCTGCGTCCCCTCTTCTGGGCATCCTCTTTTCCTTCCATTCTGTCTCCACCTCCTCCGGCTTCCTTTGGGGCTTCCAGAGTTATCTGCTGACAGCCGTTTGTGTCATTCTGTAAGAGGGAGAAGCTTATCTTCACTTTCTTGTCTTCCTTCCCTGCTCCTCAATTGTTTACCCAGTGAGGGCAGCTGGTGCTGCCGAGCCCCTCAGAAAAGTCCAGCCTTTTAATAACTAGAGGCAGCTCCCGGAGCTGGTCCTATCCACCACAGGGATAAGTGACCATTAACTCCTCTTGGCCCTGAAGAGAGATAACACACCTGAAGGGGCTCATTCCTGCAACTGTGGCCCTCCTTCCTTGTTCCAGGAAGGATTTAGAGCCTAGGCTCAGGTTGGCTTTTTACTTAACTGGTGGCTTGTAGCACAGTGAAGATGGCTGATTAGAAAAGTAGGATCTGGTGAGTGTGGAGCTGCAGAACCCCAAGTACTTGCTGTGTATTCTCTTGAGCACTGGTTTTTTCACATGTCAGATGGGGTAACCCTTCTCTGTGAGGATTAATTGAGATAAAATATGCAGACTGTCTAGTGCATGGTAGGTAATCAGTGCCTGGTGACAAAACATTCCTAGAACATCTAGAAGGAATTAATCTTTATGCACAAAAGTTTATGCATGATAGTCTCTGAGCTGTAATTGCTTATTAAATGTTTATTTCAAGATATCATGCTTGCTCATAGAACTGTGGGGCCAGGAAAAAGGAGAAGGGAGTTTGCCAGTCTCTTTCCTGGGGGAGGAGGGCAGACACCCAGGAGCAAGAGCCACTCTGGCCCGGCACCTGACTGAAAAGTTGCTCATGGGTGAGGGAAAGTAAACATCTGATAAAGAGGCTAGGAGAGGGAAAGAGAGAGAGAGAGAGAGAAAAGAGGGTAGGAGAAAAACTCTTTGTGGAAAAAACCCCCCTGGAAGTATGTATACCTAAGGTTGTTGGAAGCCTGACCAAGAATGTTGAGAGTGAGAAATAAAGAGAAATAGAAATATAAATGATCTGGCTAGCCCTCAGCCAAGGGGATTTCGCAGCTGAAACAAAGCTCTATGCCAGTATTGAGAAAAGATACCTTGGAAGTTGGGATCTCTCAGCAATCTCAGAACATCTGACCCATTCTTGTCTCACCTGCTAGTGGTTCTGTCTTCCTGCAGAAGGAGGCTCTGGGGAGGGAGGCTGGCAGGTGGGCAGCAGTTCCCACCCCACAAGGGAGAATTGACTGATAAAGTAAAAGTGATGAGATCTTTAGAGAACGGGACCCCATCTGAGCATTTGTGAATCCAGAGAAAAGCCTGGGCAGGGAGAGGTGTTTCCCATAGACTTTTGAGAATTGTTCTCCAGGTGTAAACAGTTTTTAACCCCATGGCTACAGACGCTAAAAGGGAAGTTAGCTGGAGAAATAGGATTGTTTTTTAAAAAGGAAATGCTGACTTAACAGTCCTAAATGGTGCCCTGAGGAGGAAGATAGTGGGGTTGGTGAAGATCTGAACCATCTGTGTGGCTGGCTGCTTGGGCTGCTGTGTAGTGAGAGCAGATGGTGAGAGATCATGCTGCTTACATGGATGGGGGAGCTGGTCAAGTGTAGTCTTACCCTCTAAGAGGGATATCAGAGAGTCCAGTGGCCAGAGTGTGCTGAGGTGTGGAAAATGCTCAGGACAATACAAGGCTTTTATACGTTCTCAGTAAGAACATAGAAGGAAAGGGTAGTGTTACAACTTTGGAGCAGAACTTGTGACACAGCCACTAGGTCCCTGTTGGGTCAGGGAGTGTAAACTGGGGAAGGATCACGACATGTGTGCTTAGGAGGGAGAGCCAGCTACCCTACCTGAGTGAGTCCTTAGCTCCCTTTTACACACCTTCAGGTATGCTCACAGAGGAACGTCGTGGTGGAATCATGATGGTTGGAAGAAGCCGAAAGACCAGAGACGGGTAGAAGGTTCAGTTTTTCAAAGATATTCTGAAAATTGTAAACCGATGTCAGTTTTTGACAGTTCTAGAGCAGATTTTTAAATTAACTTTTTAAGTTTATAGCTGTGCTGGGTCTTTGTTGCTGCACGAGAACTTTTATCTAGTTACGGTGAGTAGGGGCTACCCTCTTCGCTGCGCTGCATGGGCTTCTCATTGCAGTGGCTTTCCTGTTGTGGGCCCATGGGTTCTAGGGCACATGGGCTCAGTAGTTGGGACACATGGGCTTAGTTGCTCTGCAGCATGTGAAATCTTCCCAGACCAGGGATCAAACCCCAGTGTGCTGCATGCTAATCTTGCTAAGGCAGATTGTTAACTATTTGACCACCAGGGAATTCCTAAAGCAGATTTTTTAAAAGGTGATTCATGAGATTTAGGAAGACAAAAAGTGGACTTCGGGGATTCCTGTGGTTCTTGACAAAGCAACTCAGTCAGACCAGTGGACCTGGATTTCTGCAAATACATGGTGGCACTTCCAGCTTCACGGGCAGATCAGAGGGCCAGTGTTTTATCACAAGTCATTCTGAAGAGGACACAGGTATAACTGCCCTGTTCAACATTTTTATTAACCAGGGTAGATCAAAGATTCCACGTTGGTATCACCTGGATCCCACTTGCAGGGATTCTGGCAATCGTTTGAGTGTCCTGGGATGGACCCCAATTGGGCTGGGACTCCCGGTGTATCTAATGTGTAATTAGCGTGAAACTCCTCTGACAGACGAGAGCTGATTTGATGGGCACTTGAACGCTTTATTGCAAATTGCTCATCTGAATCTTAGGGGACCTGAATGGATTACAACCATACTTCCACCTTGCTAATCAGTGGGCCAGCAGCATCAGCATCACCTGGGATCCTGTTAGACATAAAGCATTTCAGACCTTACATCAGACTTACTGAATGAGACTCTGCACGTTAGCCGTATTCCCATGTGATTTGTATGTCTGTGGAAGTTTGAGGAGCCGGTCTATGGCGTCTCTGTGAGTGGGGAAGGGAGTGAGGCATGAAGAAGGGGACACAAATAAGTTTTTATGAACCCAGGTAGAGAAGTTCAGTTGCCAACAAGGATAAGAAGGGTGACCCAACCGATTCTTTACCCTGCAGGTCGGAGAGACAACATCATCTTGAGATGTGCTCCATGTACTTTCTTTCCTGGAGTCCATTTCCTTCTAGTCTAGGGAGTTATCAATAAGCCCTTTAAGAACTTGTGTTTGTGTGAGTGTTGAGAACAGTTGGGAAAGGGCGCTCAGAAGGTGTTTGCTGCTCAGCAGCCCGACTTGGCATGTGGAGGCCCCATGAGAGTAGAAGCTGGTTGTGGTTGTGAACAGCAGGAGCACACCTGTAGAACTCTGGGTTTCATGGAAGAACCTGAAGCCTTAGGAGCTGAAGAGATGCGTGCCCTCTCCATAAGATGTAGGTAGGAGCAGGCATGATCACTGGGTAGGTGGGTGGTAGTGGTGATGCTGTATTTAAATTGAATGATAGAACAGGGCTTCAAGAGATTGGGGCAGTCTGGAACGATAGGCCTCAGCCAAACTCAATGGAATTTAATTGGGATAAATCCAAAGTCCTGCACTTTTTTAAAAAGAAAGAAACATACAAGTAAGGAACCCTGGCTTTCCAGCAGATAGGAAGAGCTGAGACTCTAAAAAGTTGAAATCCTGTCTCTAGGAGCTCTGTCAGAGTGGTCACCTGCAGGGCACCTTGAAAAGATGGTCGTTCAACCTGGAAATGAGTACAGGATCTCGGGCTAAGACGAATCCTATGTGGAAGAGGGAGTCAGCTCCTCTGTGTAAGAGAATGTGCAGAACTTTTCTTAACGTGTAGAAGTAGAAGCAGGTAGACTGATCCATGTTTGAAAAAAGAACTGACTGACATTTATAGCGGTTCCAAGACTGAGGACGCAGTCCTGCGCCTGCATGGGTCTGAGGAGAGGCGGGATGTCCTGGCTGGGCTGTTACCAAGACATCCTCTGTCAGCTGGGGCTTCCGCATGTGCTGGTCTCTTGCTCAGAGTGTATAATGTATCACATATTTCTTAGACAAGTCTATTGCAGATGAAGCATTGTTCTTAGGCTGTAAAGTTTTTGTCCGTTTCTAGAACTCATCTCAAAGCTGGGTTGGAATACGGTCTGTGAACTTTCTGAAAGTTTCAGCCAGGTGTGTGAATGTGCAGGGGGTATGTTTTCTCAGGGGAGAGGGTCTGTGGTTTTCAGCAAATTCTCAAGAGTATCATGACATCCTGGATTTAAAAAGTATGTTCTACCGGAGCTGTCTGATATAGTAGCCATTAGTCATAGGTGGCTACAAAAATTAAAATTAATTCACATGAAATTCGGTAACCGTCATACTAGCTGCCTTTCAAGTGACTTGTGTGTTATATATATAGATAGATAGATAGCTATAGATATAACATTATATATGTATATAACATAATATATATGCATTTTTTTTCCCATTTATCAGTATGGGTAGTCCCACTGAACATGTAGTTTCCGCCTGGTCTCTAACCACTCACTGAAGCCTACTTTGGGGAACTAGCTGTCCTGATTGGCTATTCTTGGATTTGGGGGGTTAGGGTCCCTGTTCCTATTCCAGGTGAGTGGTGATGGGTGTGGCAGGTTGGTTAGGGTCCCTGTTCCCAGGGTCAGTGCTATCTTGGACTCTGACCCACAGCAAAGCTTCGTGGGTCTCTAAGACATGAGCCATGCTTTCATTATCTGTTGTGGGAAAACAATAGGACTGAGGCGTGGCTCCCCATTCAGAGGCCCTCTCTGAAGCTCCCGGGAGGGAAAAGTGCAACTCCCCATCCCACCGAGCTCTGTCAGACACTGCACATTTCGTTGAAATGAGTAAACGATCTCGGGCTAAGACGAATCCTATGTGGAAGAGGGAGTCAGCTCCTCTGTGTAAGAGAATGTGCAGAACTTTTCTTAACGTGTAGAAGTAGAAGCAGGTAGACTGATCCATGTTTGAAAAAAGAACTGACTGACATTTATAGCGGTTCCAAGACTGAGGACGCAGTCCTGCGCCTGCATGGGTCTGAGGAGAGGCGGGATGTCCTGGCTGGGCTGTTACCAAGACATCCTCTGTCAGCTGGGGCTTCCGCATGTGCTGGTCTCTTGCTCAGAGTGTATAATGTATCACATATTTCTTAGACAAGTCTATTGCAGATGAAGCATTGTTCTTAGGCTGTAAAGTTTTTGTCCGTTTCTAGAACTCATCTCAAAGCTGGGTTGGAATACGGTCTGTGAACTTTCTGAAAGTTTCAGCCAGGTGTGTGAATGTGCAGGGGGTATGTTTTCTCAGGGGAGAGGGTCTGTGGTTTTCAGCAAATTCTCAAGAGTATCATGACATCCTGGATTTAAAAAGTATGTTCTACCGGAGCTGTCTGATATAGTAGCCATTAGTCATAGGTGGCTACAAAAATTAAAATTAATTCACATGAAATTCGGTAACCGTCATACTAGCTGCCTTTCAAGTGACTTGTGTGTTATATATATAGATAGATAGATAGCTATAGATATAACATTATATATGTATATAACATAATATATATGCATTTTTTTTTCCTATTTATCAGTATGGGTAGTCCCACTGAACATGTAGTTTCCCCGCCTGGTCTCTAACCACTCACTGAAGCCTACTTTGGGGAACTAGCTGTCCTGATTGGCTATTCTTGGATTTGGGGGGTTAGGGTCCCTGTTCCTATTCCAGGTGAGTGGTGATGGGTGTGGCAGGTTGGTTAGGGTCCCTGTTCCCAGGGTCAGTGCTATCTTGGACTCTGACCCACAGCAAAGCTTCGTGGGTCTCTAAGACATGAGCCATGCTTTCATTATCTGTTGTGGGGAAAACAATAGGACTGAGGCGTGGCTCCCCATTCAGAGGCCCTCTCTGAAGCTCCCCGAGGGAAAGTGACTCTCCCACCCTGGGCTCTCCAAGGCTCTGGTGAGCCTTGCCTGAGTGCACTTAATCCTGCTCGGATCCCACCGGAGTCAGCAGTCACCTCTTGGCCTTGGGCCTCTCATTCTGGTGGAGGCAGAGTGGTGACGGGAGAGTGGAAAGACCACCTCAGGGGTCTCAGGAGTTGTCCCTGATTCCCCTCCCCCCACCCCTTCTTTACAGCTCCCCTGTGGATTGTGGGGAGAAGGTGCTGGGGAGCCCTGCTGCACTCCTTTTAGGGCTGCTTTAGGCCTCTGCCCCAGTGCGTCTGGGCAGGGCCCAGGCTGCTGACACACCTGGGGTGGACACACCCCTCTGTGGCTTTGTCTTCTGTCATTTGCATAGGCAATCTGTTAACCTGAGTTTTTATTAGTCACCAAGGAAGGGGGGAAAAAAAGTTGGTGCTCAGTGTGGGGTAACTGGCCAGGCTTCCAGCGAAGTCTGGGGGTTGCTCCCTTGCTTCAGGGTGCACAGGCTCCGTTCCTGTATGGCGGGCTCTGACCTGTACGTGTCCACCTCCCACAGCCAGCCAGGGGGGTCTGTGGACAGGATGGTGCCCCTCCCGGGACAGACAGAGCACCAGTTCTCGATGCTCCAAATGGAAAGGGAGTTGCACTGGATAGAGTCATTTGGGAACAGCTGTCAGAATGCAGGAGCCCCCTTTTCCTCTGTCTTGTTTAATTACCGCCAGAGGAATCCTCAGGAAGCGGGGTGGAGCTGCTGGGTCAAAAATAAGGGTCAACATACTGGACTAGAGTCTGTTCCCTGCTGAGCTTTTCTTGGAGGGGCACTGAGTTGCTCTCTCTGGCCTCACTGTGTTCTGTCTTTTTATTACTTTTATATTTTGGCTGTGCTGCACGGCAGGTGAGATCTTTGTTTCCCCAGCCAGGGGTCAAACCTGCACCCCCTTCTCTGGAAGCACAGAGCCTTAACCACAGGACCACCAGGGAAGTCCCAGTCTTTCCACGGGTTGCTCTGCTCTTTAAGGGTAAACTCTGGGTGCCCCGGTTCCCTGGTTGATGCTGGGAATAATCCTGCAGCCTCAGAAGAGAGGCAGTGGCATCCTCTCGTCGTGGGATGGTTGACACTGCAGGATGGGGTGGGGGCAGTGAGAACCAGTGAGGGGAGAGGAGCAGGTGCTAGGAGGATCGGAGGAGAAGCACCTTCCTGGAAGGTTTCCTCAGGCCCAGGACCTCCTGTGTCCTCTGTGCCGGGAGAGGGCGGCTCCCCGCTCTGGTGTCACTTCAGCTTCTGGAAACTTTGACTGGTAGACGCGCACGTTGCTTTCCGAGCCGCCTTGAGCACATCTCACTTGGGACTGGCTGTGTGTGAGGCGCTGCACCGAGCCCGAGTTGGCGGTCAAGGGGAGGCAGCATTTACTCTGTCCCTAATGAGCTCACAGTCTGGGGAGGGAGGCAAGCACGGCAACACATAATTACAGTGCAGTCTGGTAGGGCTACAAGGGAGGGGCGCCTTGAGGGCTGAGACCTGTCTTAGCACCGTGAGCCCAAGAGAGCCTGTCTCGGAAGGAAAGGGACCAGTTTGGAGAGTTTGAGCAGAGGGCTATGTGAGGGTTGAGGGGGGACTTCCAGGAGGAGGGGGCATCTCCCCTGAGACTGAGCTGTGCAGAGATGCCACGTGAATGCTTACGGCTGGTGGCAGGGGTGTGGAAGGATGCAGATAGACCACAGGATACCAGCTGAGGGTATTCGTGGATCTTCAAGGTGGAAGGATAGACGCTTTGTGTTAGTTACTGTTAGAAGGCTTCCCCTGGGGCTGTCCCCGGTTTTCTAAACGACTCGGCCTTCCTGTCTCACCTCAATAACCAGTTACGGTCCTGTATTATTTGCTTGGATCTTGGGTCATTTGATGGTCCAAGACTGTTGAATTCGGGGTGGGAGACCCTGATGAAGTTCACAGGATATAAGCCCTTCTTACAAGCATTTAAGGCATCATGTGCAGGGTGGGCAGAGCCACAACTGCTGCCTGTCAGCCGGGGGGTCTGGGTGCATCCTGCTTGTTGGTTTGGAAGTGTGCAGGTGGAGTTGCTGGCTGGCTCTGTTTGCCCTCTGACATCCCTGGGTGCCTGAGTTCAGTCTGGTCCTGCTGCATCTCTGAGGAGGAGCACCTTTTCTTCCTTGCTGCTGTTCCTCCACCTCCTCGGCATTCTCCTCCCTGGTTGATGCTGGGAATAATCCTGCAGCCTCAGAAGAGAGGCAGTGGCATCCTCTCGTCGTGGGATGGTTGACACTGCAGGATGGGGTGGGGGCAGTGAGAACCAGTGAGGGGAGAGGAGCAGGTGCTAGGAGGATCGGAGGAGAAGCACCTTCCTGGAAGGTTTCCTCAGGCCCAGGACCTCCTGTGTCCTCTGTGCCGGGAGAGGGCGGCTCCCCGCTCTGGTGTCACTTCAGCTTCTGGAAACTTTGACTGGTAGACGCGCACGTTGCTTTCCGAGCCGCCTTGAGCACATCTCACTTGGGACTGGCTGTGTGTGAGGCGCTGCACCGAGCCCGAGTTGGCGGTCAAGGGGAGGCAGCATTTACTCTGTCCCTAATGAGCTCACAGTCTGGGGAGGGAGGCAAGCACGGCAACACATAATTACAGTGCAGTCTGGTAGGGCTACAAGGGAGGGGCGCCTTGAGGGCTGAGACCTGTCTTAGCACCGTGAGCCCAAGAGAGCCTGTCTCGGAAGGAAAGGGACCAGTTTGGAGAGTTTGAGCAGAGGGCTATGTGAGGGTTGAGGGGGGACTTCCAGGAGGAGGGGGCATCTCCCCTGAGACTGAGCTGTGCAGAGATGCCACGTGAATGCTTACGGCTGGTGGCAGGGGTGTGGAAGGATGCAGATAGACCACAGGATACCAGCTGAGGGTATTCGTGGATCTTCAAGGTGGAAGGATAGACGCTTTGTGTTAGTTACTGTTAGAAGGCTTCCCCTGGGGCTGTCCCCGGTTTTCTAAACGACTCGGCCTTCCTGTCTCACCTCAATAACCAGTTACGGTCCTGTATTATTTGCTTGGATCTTGGGTCATTTGATGGTCCAAGACTGTTGAATTCGGGGTGGGAGACCCTGATGAAGTTCACAGGATATAAGCCCTTCTTACAAGCATTTAAGGCATCATGTGCAGGGTGGGCAGAGCCACAACTGCTGCCTGTCAGCCGGGGGGTCTGGGTGCATCCTGCTTGTTGGTTTGGAAGTGTGCAGGTGGAGTTGCTGGCTGGCTCTGTTTGCCCTCTGACATCCCTGGGTGCCTGAGTTCAGTCTGGTCCTGCTGCATCTCTGAGGAGGAGCACCTTTTCTTCCCTTGCTGCTGTTCCTCCACCTCCTCGGCATTCTCCTCCCCGCAATTGCCGTTGACACAGACTTCCGCTGCCAAAGCTAATTGTGAGGCCCGATCAGTGAATGAAGGCAAAGGCAGTTCCCATGACAACCGCAAAGAGTTTCAAATATAGGGGATGATGTGTGTGTGATGGGCTGCAATTACTTGGGTGGAAATTGACGCGTGGACACCGGTGACTTCAAACATAGGCTCTGAAGGTGGAGGGGGTGTTGGGTTTCTTTGGCAGGATCCTTTGTGCGTTGGAGAGGGAAGGGAAGGTCACAGAGATCCCCCACATTGCATTCCTAGTGCCTTCAGTATGTGGAATACGGGGCAAAAAAAAAGAAAAAAAGAAAAAACCAGGACTTTGAAGAGGCATGACTCTAGCCATTCTGGTTGAAGAGGCAGGACACACAGAGAGACAAATAGCAGTGCCAAGTGTCAAATGAGAAACATGGGAAGTGCCGTCCGCTGGCAGAGGACTCAGGTAATCTGAGAAGGCTTCCTAGAGGAAGTGGGACTTGAACTGAGCTTTGAAGTAGAGCCCGGTGGGGAGTGACCTCGTTCAGGACACAGCCATGGCAAGGGAAGAGATGCCGTCCGTCTACCCCCTGCCAGCTCTAGAAGAGGTAGGTTGATAAAATCATAGAGCTGCTCAGAGCAGCATCACCTGTCTTGCTACAAGCAAGGGAGAGATGAGAGCCCAGCTCAGTCTCCCAATTTCTCCATCTGTACAATGGGCATTAATAATTCCTGTCTCATTGGTTTGTTTTGAGGAGTAAATTAGGTGCGGGACTTGGCATGGGGTTGCTGCTTGGTTGATTCTCCTGTAAATCCTCCTAAATCTGTGTCTAGAGGAGTCCCCATTTCCTAGTCTTTATGTATCTGTGTGGGTTCCGGCCTATGGGCATCTGTGTTTCTGAGCCTCTTTGTGTTGGCGTATTTTGTGGGTTCTGAGAGTGAGTTTATCCAGTCACCTCTTTCTCGTGGACAGGGCTGTGGCCCCATTTCTCCTGCTGGGAGTGCAGTAGGGTCATGATGGAAAGTGGGGAGGGACTGAAGGCCCCTGTGCAGAGGGGTCCCCATTCGTTACCTTTGGGTTGGTCACAGTGAAGCCCCAAATATGGACAAGAGGGGTTGATAGAGAAGGGAGGGTATGTGGCGTGGAGAGTGTCCCTGCTGGAGGCAGGGTGGCCCCCGCATGCGCCTCTGTGACTCCGTGCAGCTGCTGGCGTCCCAGGTTCAGAACAGGGCAGGGGCCAGGTGGGGTAGAGACGGTAGCAGGTGCATTGCCTTGGGTGCCGTGGGCTCTTCTAGGGTGTCTGCGGGCTGCCAGGGGGTGGGCTGGGACCTGCGGTTGGGGTGGGGCTTAGTTAGCTCTGGTCAAGGGTAGGGTGGGGGTTCGAGCAGAGAGTTGGGGTGGCGCTTGGCAGTCTTGTGAGGAAGATGCGTGCTGGCTGAGCAAGGCTGGTCCTTGGCTCTAGTTCAGGTGGCAGGTCCTATCCTCCCAGGAGAGCAAGTCAGTATTTCTCTGATCTCCGGGGACCTCAGAGAACAGACCGACCAGGAGAGTGGCTTCTGCACCTCAGGGCCCAGCCCCCAGCCCTTCCACCCTCCTTGTGGAGAAACTCAGCTCAGCACATTCCAGCTCTGTGCAGAGCCTAGTGAGTGGGAAGACAGGGCCCCTGCCCACGTAGCTCTAGAAGAGGTAGGTTGATAAAATCATAGAGCTGCTCAGAGCAGCATCACCTGTCTTGCTACAAGCAAGGGAGAGATGAGAGCCCAGCTCAGTCTCCCAATTTCTCCATCTGTACAATGGGCATTAATAATTCCTGTCTCATTGGTTTGTTTTGAGGAGTAAATTAGGTGCGGGACTTGGCATGGGGTTGCTGCTTGGTTGATTCTCCTGTAAATCCTCCTAAATCTGTGTCTAGAGGAGTCCCCATTTCCTAGTCTTTATGTATCTGTGTGGGTTCCGGCCTATGGGCATCTGTGTTTCTGAGCCTCTTTGTGTTGGCGTATTTTGTGGGTTCTGAGAGTGAGTTTATCCAGTCACCTCTTTCTCGTGGACAGGGCTGTGGCCCCATTTCTCCTGCTGGGAGTGCAGTAGGGTCATGATGGAAAGTGGGGAGGGACTGAAGGCCCCTGTGCAGAGGGGTCCCCATTCGTTACCTTTGGGTTGGTCACAGTGAAGCCCCAAATATGGACAAGAGGGGTTGATAGAGAAGGGAGGGTATGTGGCGTGGAGAGTGTCCCTGCTGGAGGCAGGGTGGCCCCCGCATGCGCCTCTGTGACTCCGTGCAGCTGCTGGCGTCCCAGGTTCAGAACAGGGCAGGGGCCAGGTGGGGTAGAGACGGTAGCAGGTGCATTGCCTTGGGTGCCGTGGGCTCTTCTAGGGTGTCTGCGGGCTGCCAGGGGGTGGGCTGGGACCTGCGGTTGGGGTGGGGCTTAGTTAGCTCTGGTCAAGGGTAGGGTGGGGGTTCGAGCAGAGAGTTGGGGTGGCGCTTGGCAGTCTTGTGAGGAAGATGCGTGCTGGCTGAGCAAGGCTGGTCCTTGGCTCTAGTTCAGGTGGCAGGTCCTATCCTCCCAGGAGAGCAAGTCAGTATTTCTCTGATCTCCGGGGACCTCAGAGAACAGACCGACCAGGAGAGTGGCTTCTGCACCTCAGGGCCCAGCCCCCAGCCCTTCCACCCTCCTTGTGGAGAAACTCAGCTCAGCACATTCCAGCTCTGTGCAGAGCCTAGTGAGTGGGGAAGACAGGGCCCCTGCCCACGTGGGCGAGACGGCCGTGTAAGTCAATGGCCGCACTTGTGTGACTGCTCCAGACGAGACCCCGGGAGGAGTGGGGTGAAGCTCCCGGGGGCAGATGAGCGGGGCCGGCAGCAATGGGAGGGGACACTGGGACTGAGCCTCGGCATACCATATTAGCTTGCCAGGTCGGGGAGAAGCCGGGGAACCTAGGCAAGGAGCAGCATCTCCAAGCCTCTGAGGCAGGAACCTATGACTCTTCTCAGACCCATGGCTTAAAGGGAAGTGGTCTGGTTCAGGTGACCCCATCTCTCTTTGCATTTCCCTGAGGTGGTCTGGGAGAGGGGCTTAAAGAATGGAATGAGAAATGCCTGGGTTGGAATTCTAGCTCGCCGCTCGCCAGCTGCGTGTTGACAGGCAAGTGACTTAACATCTCTTAGCCCATTTTCCCATAAGGTTGTGTGTGGAGTAAGTCAAACGAGATGCTCCCACAGCGTGGCTGGCACAGGGCCTGGTACGTAGCAGGGGCTTGATAAACGGTGGCAGCCGCAGCAGCAACAGTATTGATCGTTACCATCCAAGCAGCGCTCGTTGCTCTTATCCAGCAGCAGACTGTGTGTGCAGTGGGTGGGTAAGGCAGACGTTTGGGGGCCCAGGATAAAGGAGGGACTTCGCTTGGCCTGGCCGAGGTAAGAGCTAAGGGGTGCACAAGCCCATGGCTCAGACAATGCTCCTTGCCCTGCATTGTCACCTGCCTTCCTCCCTGTCCTAGGGAGGAGCCCAGTAGAGCTGCCCTTTGTCCCCAGAGGTGGGGCAGGTGTGGTCCCTGGTGCCTCCTCACCAGAGGCCAGCTTTGCTGCCTCTCCCGAGACAGCTTGTCTGCGCTGAGGACCCCTGGAGCTTCAGGGAGCAGATGCGGTGGAGTTGGGAACCCAGCCCACCACCAAGCAGGCGCTCACGCATCCTAACTCGTCCTGCAAGTCACATCTGTGAGAGAAGCGGCACGCAGTGAGCTCTCTCGGAAATGAAGACTGGAAGTTAGGAGCGCCTACGGTGGGGCAGGCACTGGGTTGCACTTCTTCACCGAATCCTCACGGCTGTGCGTGAGGTGGCTGCTGTTTGCTCATCTGTACAACGGAACTACTATAGGCTAGGAGAGGTAAGGTATCACCAGCAAGGTCCCGCAGCTCCATAGCAGAGGCGGAAACGGAGCCAGAGCCTGAGTACCGAGGCTGTGTAAAGGGGCCCCTCCTAGAAGGCAGAAACTGTAGAGTGTTCCGCTACAGGGAGGGGATGGGGTGAAGCAGCATGTCTCTCGAGTTGCCTAGGACCTGCAGGGCTTTCCTTCCCCCATTCTGTTCTTTCTCCTTCCGTCTCCTGGGTGCTGCGGGCTTCAAAGGCTGGGAGCCTGGGCTGCCTTCCCCTTCTCAGATTTTCTAGGGGATGCGGAGTCCTGAAGTCCGGGGGTGCCACCTCTTGGGGCGTTTCTAAGAGGAGGAAACGTTGCGAAGTGTGCTGGAGGTGAGCCCGCTTGGAGGGAGTGCCGCGTGTTCCGGCGCCGGGGATGAATGACAGTAGGCTGAGGTGTGGGTGTTCGTGAGCCAAGAAGGGCACGTCTGACTCGGTGAGGCTCTGAGCCACAGGCAGGGTGGGCGGGGTGAGTCGGACTGCATCCTGGTTGAGAGTCTGGTCTCCAGAGCCAGGCAGACCTGGCTGGGAGTCCCAGAGCAGCTGTCTCCTAGCTGTGTCACCTTGGGTAAGTTACTTCACTTATCTTGCTTTATTTCCTCATCTGCAAAATGGGGTAAAGGTTCATACTGCCAAGGTTTTTTGTTTTTTGTTTTTTTTTGTCTTTTCTTTTCTTGGAGGATTGCAGCGGCTATTGCTTTTATCCTAGCGCCTGGCACGGTCCTAGCTGTGAGGTCGTTTGCGGATGTCCTAGGGCTAGAGAATGGCCTGAAGGGGAATCCCGCCAGCGTCGGCTCGACCCGAGCACAGTCTGTCTTTGACCCTGGAGACTCAGAGGATGCCTCTGGGTATTACCTTCGGGTCTCCGACTCGGGAGGAGGCGGGGGTGCCCCGGGATCCCCGGCCTGCGGGGAGCGGCGGCCGGCCTGGGCCCCAGCCAGCCAGGCTCCGCGGCACTCTCGGCCGTGCCCCCGCCTCCCGGCTGGGCAGGTCCAGCCCCCGGCGGCCCTGCCCCCGCCCGACCGGCCGCAGGGATTGGCTGGCGAGCGCGCCGCCCCCTCCACACCAGCCTCGCCGGCGGCGGGGAGGGGAGCCAAGCCGGCAGCTGGCCGCCGCCGCCTCTGCAGTGCCTCCCTCCGTGCGCTCCGGCGGGGATAATGGGAGGCCCGCCGGCCGATGCACCAGAGGAGGCCGGCCGAGGTAGAGCGGGCAGGGCGGGGAGGGACGGGGCCAGACCGGACGCAGGAGGAGGGGCAGAGCCCTCCTGGATCTGGGGAGGGTGGAAAAGGGAGAAATGAAAACAAAAACACTCTTGAAGGCGAAGGAGCCCGTCCACTGAGCGTCTGGGCGGCAGCTGGAGGCAGGAAGATGGTCCTGCTCTTCTTTCTTTCCGAGGCCCCCTGCCTCCCCTTCTCCCCCTTCCCCTGCAGCGGCGTTGGGGGTGCAGCAGAAGGAGTTTGCCGCTTCTCTGGTGTCGGCCCAGCTTATCAGTCTCTCCGGCTTATTTTGCAGGTGGAAATAAAGGCTGGTGAAGGAGCCGGGCCGTGGGGACAAGGGGCTGCTGTCAAGGTACCTTGTGTGTGTGTGTGTGTGTGTGTGTGTGTGTGTGTGGTAGAGGTGAAGTGTTTGACTGGATTGGATAAAAATAAAGGGTCTCCTCTGGTGATCCCTTAATCTCCCACTGTGTGTGTGTGTAGCAGCAGCTGAGGGGGAGGGGCGGCGGGGGTGTAGGCGGCCAATGAATTCTCAGGCCTGTGTGGGTTTTGTTTGGATTCTTTTTGCTTTCTCAGCTGGATGGTTTGGGTGCAGTTGGGATTGGATTTGTTGAACTGTTTTTTTTTTTTTTTTTTAAGACACACAACCCACTCCCCACCCTTGCCTCTGGAAATCTCTCGAGAATGTCCCTGGCACTGTTGGTTTGCATCCAATCTGCAGAAATCCCCGGGAGAAGGGGGAGGGGGGGAATTGCGCTCCTGAATCTGAAGCTGATAGGGTGTCATTAGTCATGCTGCTGTCACCATGGAGATGGCTGGAGAGGAAAGGAGGTGGTGGGGGTGAGGATATTTTGGGTAGGGTGGGGGCTGATGCAACATCAGGACTGGGAATCCTGCAGGCGGTCGGCTGCTGGGACTCTGTGCAGATTGGTGTCTGGGGGACTAGCAAGGGAATGTTACCAGGTGCGTGGGAAGTGGAGAAGGGGGCACCGAGCTTCTGCCAGTGGTTGTCTCAGGGCCAGGGGTGGGGTATTTGGGCCAGGGCAGAGTCTGTGGAATATAAGGCATTATGAGGAAACCCAGATGTTCCTCCCTGGTTGGCAGGGACCAGGATCAGTAGGTTTCCTTGGGCTTTGCCCTGTTTTCAGGGCTGGAGATCCGCTGTGAGTTTGGGATTACTCAGCAGTATCTTCTCCTGGCCCAGTGTGGAGAAAACAGCAAGAGGCAGCTCAGCGTGGCTGCCTCTCAGGTCAAGAGCAGAGAGGTTGGGGAAAGAGCGTCAGGACAGGTGGGAGGGGTAGACTGGATGGGACTTCCAGGAGAGGGGAACATTCCTGTCCCTGCTTCAGCTCTGTCTTCCTCTTCAGTCCCGGGAGCCTGTGAGGGGTTGGGGGAATCTGGTTGCTTGGGTAGCAGGTGGGCGAGCTGCTCGTGTCCCCAGATGCTCTTAGATTTTCCTCCCTGGAAACCCTCCTCTGACTTCCTGGGAAAACTGTGGGAAGCTCCCCGGAGGTGCCGGAAGTGCCACCCTCACTGCCTGGGCGGGGATGCTGGCAGGGAGGGGCTCTGCTTTCCCAGAGGGAATGGGGGCTCACCCAGAGGGCGAGGCTGTGGGGTGGACCAGGAGCCAGCGTGGTTCCCTGGCCTTCTCCCAGAGGACTTCGGGCGAGGAAGTGCTCGAGGGAGGGCGAGAAATTTGCTGCTAGGGAAGGAAGAGCCAGGTGGCACCGGCTCCCCTGGAGCGCTGGCAAGCCTCGATGAGGCCGCAGGTAGTGGGCGACCGCCTGGGATGAGACCCTGGCAGGCCCCCGAGGCAAGCAGCGGCGGTTGAGTCTGGCAATACTCAGGCTGGGGAGGAGATCGCTGAGAGCTCCCTCCAGAGCGGAGCCCCCGGGTCCCACCTCACTTCTGTCTCTGGCTGTCCACTGCTGTCCTCCCCTGTGTGCTGTTGGGGGTTGTGGACACGGAGGTCGTGCACCTGTTCTGACCCCCTCTCTAGGGAAAGCAGGACAGGGGGACGAGGACAGATGGACTCAAGAAGGGGGCAGCTCCCTCCCTTCTCTGTGTCTTTGGCCTTGTCAGCCCGAGCTTCCCTCTCTGTGGACAGGAAGGACTGCTGGCAGGTTTGTTTACTCCGGAAAGCATCCCCTCCTGCCGAGCGATGGCTGCTCTTCAGCTCTTTCCTTGTGTGTCCTCCGTTCCTCCCTGCCTGCCTTGGGCTGGCTCTGCCGTCCCGCTGGGAGCTCCCCACTTTGCACCTCCATCCTTCGGGTTGTGGGCATGGAGCAGGACTGCCTGGGAAAATAGAGGACGTCCTTCAAACAAGTCTTTCCTCCTTCCCCCGTTTCAGAGCGGGGCCTGAGCTGGTGGCGTTTTTAAAGCTCCGAGGTGTCTGTGCTGGTTTTTATTGTTGACTTGCTGTTGGACAATCCTAGCTTCCTCTTGGCCCGGCATGGGCACTGCCCGCGTGCACTCGGATCAGATCCCTCTCTGTTCCTGGTGCCACCCTCCCCACTCCACATAGTTTTCTCACATAGTCGAGTGTGGTGTCCCGCACACCCTGGTAGAGTGGTTTTGTGAGATCCACTTCTGTCAGAAGGTGGGGCCGAGGAAGCTGTGTGTGCTGGATGAACTCACTGAGATCGGGCAGGGACCCGGGTCTCCCAACCTGTGCTCCCACGGGAGGGGCGCAGGCTCACAGGATGGGTGCGCTCCCTGTGATCCGGTGGTCCTGATATTCAGCAGCCCGTGAGGATGTGCTCCTCTACGGTGTGCTAAGTCCTGACAGAGGTTCAGGAGTATCCACGACGCAGGGTGTGCATCGTGCCTAGCACAGGCAGAAAGTCGAGCTTGATGCATGCAAGTGGTCATTTTCCTGTCGACCGCCTGGGATGAGACCTGGCAGGCCCCCGAGGCAAGCAGCGGCGGTTGAGTCTGGCAATACTCAGGCTGGGGAGGAGATCGCTGAGAGCTCCCTCCAGAGCGGAGCCCCCGGGTCCCACCTCACTTCTGTCTCTGGCTGTCCACTGCTGTCCTCCCCTGTGTGCTGTTGGGGGTTGTGGACACGGAGGTCGTGCACCTGTTCTGACCCCCTCTCTAGGGAAAGCAGGACAGGGGGACGAGGACAGATGGACTCAAGAAGGGGGCAGCTCCCTCCCTTCTCTGTGTCTTTGGCCTTGTCAGCCCGAGCTTCCCTCTCTGTGGACAGGAAGGACTGCTGGCAGGTTTGTTTACTCCGGAAAGCATCCCCTCCTGCCGAGCGATGGCTGCTCTTCAGCTCTTTCCTTGTGTGTCCTCCGTTCCTCCCTGCCTGCCTTGGGCTGGCTCTGCCGTCCCGCTGGGAGCTCCCCACTTTGCACCTCCATCCTTCGGGTTGTGGGCATGGAGCAGGACTGCCTGGGAAAATAGAGGACGTCCTTCAAACAAGTCTTTCCTCCTTCCCCCGTTTCAGAGCGGGGCCTGAGCTGGTGGCGTTTTTAAAGCTCCGAGGTGTCTGTGCTGGTTTTTATTGTTGACTTGCTGTTGGACAATCCTAGCTTCCTCTTGGCCCGGCATGGGCACTGCCCGCGTGCACTCGGATCAGATCCCTCTCTGTTCCTGGTGCCACCCTCCCCACTCCACATAGTTTTCTCACATAGTCGAGTGTGGTGTCCCGCACACCCTGGTAGAGTGGTTTTGTGAGATCCACTTCTGTCAGAAGGTGGGGCCGAGGAAGCTGTGTGTGCTGGATGAACTCACTGAGATCGGGCAGGGACCCGGGTCTCCCAACCTGTGCTCCCACGGGAGGGGCGCAGGCTCACAGGATGGGTGCGCTCCCTGTGATCCGGTGGTCCTGATATTCAGCAGCCCGTGAGGATGTGCTCCTCTACGGTGTGCTAAGTCCTGACAGAGGTTCAGGAGTATCCACGACGCAGGGTGTGCATCGTGCCTAGCACAGGCAGAAAGTCGAGCTTGATGCATGCAAGTGGTCATTTTCCTGTCTGGCGTGTTATGTGTCTACCCATGATATCCTGAGGAACATGCCACAACACAGGCGTTGTTACCACGTGCCTCTTGGCAGCCCGGACAAGAGTGAGTGCCCAGAGCCGAGAGCACCAGGCCGCCCGGCTCACGGGCTCCCACGCTCTGCCCCTTGGGAACCCTCCACTGGCTGAGGATGTGTGGAAACTATTTTGGGACTGTGCCCAGGATCTCTGCCTTCTGCCTCTCCTTTGGACCACCGCTCCTTTTGTCAAGGATCTGTGATCCTCAGCTTTCCACACACGATGGGGAACTCCTCCTGGTTCTTTTTTGCCTGCTCTCCTCACTCTCCAGCCCGTTGTAAGGGTCCGGCGGGAACTCTTTTATCTCTGAGGTTTGTTTACAGGTGGTGGTGAAGTTGGGGAGATACAGAAGCAGGTGGGCATATGAGGCTAGGCTAGGCAAGGGACCAACCAAGAGGATCTGAGCGTGGAGCTTGAGGATGGAAAGAGAGGGCTTCCCCATGCATAGTAAGTACAGTGCTAAAGTTAAGAGTCCCAGAGCTCACCTCCACCTTCTTGGTGACCCCAGCCGTTTTTGAATGTCGTGGGAGAAGGGGTAAGGAGTACAGATGGGTGAGGAGCCTAAGGGAGAACCTTTCTGCCCCTGGAGCTGCCTACATAGTCACTGCGATGGCTCCTTAGTCCCCTGACGGGGCGGGCTGAGGAAGGGCCTAGGTGCTGGGCTCCCTTCAGTTGCAGATGGACATTTCTGCTAGAAATGGTTATTGTGGGCTTGCCAAGGCCCCTCCCATGCCCCTGAGGCTGTAGTAAATGGTTTGGCTGGCTGGGGATGGGGCCAGGCAGTACAGGGAGGGGCCTTGATTTGGCTTAGCTTTTGGGCCTCTTGCCTTTCCCACCCTGACCTCCTGGGTTCTTGGCCTCATTGTCTCGTGTCCTCGGGCATCTGGCCGTCAGCTGAGGACTCCCCTAGTTACCAGGCTGTCTGTAGCTTCCCAGGAGGAGACAGCTTCCTTATGCATTAGTTTAGGAGGGCTTTTGGCCAATAGAGATTGGGGTGACTGAGACAGTTAAAATCTACAGCTCATCGTGCTGTCCAGAACTGTGACCCTGTCCGCATTCACCGTATCTCCCTTTCTTCCTCCCTCTTTCTGCATGTACTGTTTACCACGTTCCACATACAGCACGAGGCCCTGAAAAATAGGAGAAATCATTGGGATGTGAGCTTCACAATATGCCTGGAAGCAGGAGACAATGACTGAATTGCCTAAAACTGTAACACTGAGTGGGGAAACCAGCACTGGCCTTTTCCCCACTTAATACAGTGAACGCTTTGTGTTTGGGGCTGTGCACTGGCACGTGGCAGAGCGAGCCCCTCGTCCCCAGCCCGCCCTAACTCTTTACATCTACTTTCATCACCGACTCAGTGGACCTCAGGGGACGCTGAAGGAAGCATCGACATACCAGCTGTATTTTCACAAAGTCAGCGTTTCTGGGAGCTGACGGTTACAGATTAGGATGGTGGGGTCAAGACAAGGACCAGCTGGACCAAGGCTTTGTTCTGAAAGGAAGGTGTTGGCTTGAGATGTGTTGGGTGTGAGAGTCAAGAAAAGCTGGAAGGAAATACTGTGCCTGGGCAGCTTCCCTTGAACCCCAATTGTCTAATGCTCATTTGAAGTGTGTGGGTCCTGCAGCGCCGACTGCTCCAGCTGCCCCGTGAAGCCCCTGGCTGGCAAGAGGAGAGTGAGAAGTGCAGATGTCCAGTTGCTTTTCCTCTCTGATCCCACCTCTCCTACTCTTGGTTCTGTCATTAGCCATGTGGCAGTCCCTGGACTTTAGTCTTCTCTGTACAATGAAGGGCTTGTCTCTGTAGTTTGTTGTTCTCAAGCTAATGGGGAGAAGGGTCTGTTTTCCTCATTTCCAAAATATTGCAGACCCAAATAAATCCTACGACTACGCAGCAGCTCTAGCCATATATAGCTCCTTTCAGGAGTTCAGCACCATCTGACCCATCTGTGAGCCATTGAACAAGGTGGTCCAGCAAATGCATACCTGAATGGAGCAGCAAATTCAACTCACTGCGCTGGTTCCTAGTCTTGGTTCCTGTGTTTATCCTGAGCTGAACTGGTGATAAAGGTGATGAGCCGTTCCCTGAACAGCATTACTTTAGAACTCCTTCTAGGAGAGCAGAGGGCCTTAGTTTTGACCCCTCTCTTCCATCCTCTTCTTCTTGGGGACAGAGCCATCGCTAGGAAGAGTAGAGATCTTGCTGCTCCAAGAATTCTCTCGGTGTATCCCAAAAGATTTTACTTGCATCACAGCCTCTGTAGGTAAGGACGCCTCCTGTCTGTCCTTTTATCTCTGCAAGTCTCAGGTCCTGATGATGGATTGTCAGAACTTGAGGGGCTGGACAGAAGGGACAGGACTCTGTGTGTGTGTGTGTGAGAGAGAGAGAGAGAGAGCGCACAGTTAGGGTTGAGGCCAGGCCCTGTAGTTGCTGGAATAGACTTGGGACCTGCTAGACCCTTAGGCTCTGTGGGCCTGGGGAGGGTACTTGACTGCAGAGCCTTTTCCATTTGTGACTCTTGATAACATAGAAGTGCAGCCCGTTTTCTCTGAGTGCTGGTCACAGAATCTATCCTGATTTCTGTACGGATGAGTCTCCTAATATTTTTTTTTTTCTAATATTTTTGATGATTTGAGTTCAGGGTTCTCCCTCCTACTTTATGCCATCCCCTCAGTGACCCCTGCCCCCAGCACTCTGCAAAGTTTTTTTTGTTGTTGTTTTTCTTGCTTAAGATCTTTGACCTTTTCATTTAAGATGCTGAAGATCAGAGGAAAAAGTCAAAATACTAATTTCCTTTTCTGTCAGCTGTCTCATCCTAGAGGAGGCAGGAGAGGGTCTAAGGTGTAGTAACATTGTCATGCCACAGAAATATTCCTTAGGAGGCTAACATCCCCAGGACAGTGCGATTAGGGTCTAAGCAGATCCTGGGTACCTCCATGACTTTGAACTCTTGAGCCCTCAGTGCTTAAGTAATTGGATTTCTCAGTCCCATCTCCAAGCATTTTCCATGTGTAACCCTAATGTCATGGGTGTTGTGAGGGAAACAAAGACACTGAAAGGGTTTTCAGCTTATCCCTGAATGGAGCAGCAAATTCAACTCACTGCGCTGGTTCCTAGTCTTGGTTCCTGTGTTTATCCTGAGCTGAACTGGTGATAAGGTGATGAGCCGTTCCTGAACAGCATTACTTTAGAACTCCTTCTAGGAGAGCAGAGGGCCTTAGTTTTGACCCCTCTCTTCCATCCTCTTCTTCTTGGGGACAGAGCCATCGCTAGGAAGAGTAGAGATCTTGCTGCTCCAAGAATTCTCTCGGTGTATCCCAAAAGATTTTACTTGCATCACAGCCTCTGTAGGTAAGGACGCCTCCTGTCTGTCCTTTTATCTCTGCAAGTCTCAGGTCCTGATGATGGATTGTCAGAACTTGAGGGGCTGGACAGAAGGGACAGGACTCTGTGTGTGTGTGTGTGAGAGAGAGAGAGAGAGAGCGCACAGTTAGGGTTGAGGCCAGGCCCTGTAGTTGCTGGAATAGACTTGGGACCTGCTAGACCCTTAGGCTCTGTGGGCCTGGGGAGGGTACTTGACTGCAGAGCCTTTTCCATTTGTGACTCTTGATAACATAGAAGTGCAGCCCGTTTTCTCTGAGTGCTGGTCACAGAATCTATCCTGATTTCTGTACGGATGAGTCTCCTAATATTTTTTTTTTTCTAATATTTTTGATGATTTGAGTTCAGGGTTCTCCCTCCTACTTTATGCCATCCCCTCAGTGACCCCTGCCCCCAGCACTCTGCAAAGTTTTTTTTGTTGTTGTTTTTCTTGCTTAAGATCTTTGACCTTTTCATTTAAGATGCTGAAGATCAGAGGAAAAAGTCAAAATACTAATTTCCTTTTCTGTCAGCTGTCTCATCCTAGAGGAGGCAGGAGAGGGTCTAAGGTGTAGTAACATTGTCATGCCACAGAAATATTCCTTAGGAGGCTAACATCCCCAGGACAGTGCGATTAGGGTCTAAGCAGATCCTGGGTACCTCCATGACTTTGAACTCTTGAGCCCTCAGTGCTTAAGTAATTGGATTTCTCAGTCCCATCTCCAAGCATTTTCCATGTGTAACCCTAATGTCATGGGTGTTGTGAGGGAAACAAAGACACTGAAAGGGTTTTCAGCTTATCCCTGACAGTGAACTCCTGAGTTCCCTTCCCACCTGCCTGAATTTTTCTGTTTTTTTCTTCTTCTTTTTTTTAATTCTTCAATTCCTTTATAAGAGAAGTATTCTTTTTTCTTTTCCCCGTCATGCCTCTTTTTTTTTTTAATTTTAATTTTAATTTTATTTTATTTTTTTAAAAGATTTATTTATTTATTTATTTTGGGGGTGGGTGGGGAGGGAGGGGAGCAGGCGGGCCACTTCTATTGGTCTTTCATTTGTCCATTTTCATCCATCTTTTTGTTCTTTGGCCCGTGTGGGCCTCCCAGCGCGGTGGCCTCTGTCGTCGCAGAGCACCAGCTCTGGGTACATGCGCTCCAGAGCTCAGACTCGGTAATTGGACACATCGGTCCAGCCGCTCCGCAGCACGTGGGATCTTCCCAGGCCAGGGATCAAACCAGCGCCCCTTGCACTGCAAGGCGGTGTCCTTACCCACTGGACCACCAGGGAAGCCCTAATTTTTATTGTTGAATTTTCCTGTTTTGCCCCTGCAGCGGCCACACCACTCCCAGTGCCCGCCTTCCTAGGAGTCTGCTCTTTTCGTTTGCAGGTCTTGGTCCCTAGCCCTGCTCAACAGATGGTGGTTACGGTAGGAGTTGTTTCCTGCCAGTCTGCTTTCCCATGCCTTAGGAGGAGGGTTCTACCTATGATTCCTGCTGGCCACTTTACAGAGGGTGGATGAAGCAGGGAGGCTAGTAACTCCTGACAGGCAGAAACCCTGAAAGGGATTCAGGCTGATAGCCTCACCTGAACCCCCAGACGGACTGCCTTTGCTGCGTCTTTCTCCGTGAGTGGGACCCCTGGGTCAACTCATTTCTCTCTTGGCTTGAACCAGTTCAGGCTGGGTGGAGAGGATGCTGCCTGACTGTACCAGGCTCTGCTGGACCCGGAGAGGGAATCCCAGAGATTCCCGCCGGATCATTGCTGCCCTGCACCTGAACTCTAGTGCGGGAACACAGAAATGGGTTTCAAGTGGGGTGCTGGAGGCTGAGCCCAAGAGATGCCCATGTGTAACCCTAATGTCATGGGTGTTGTGAGGGAAACAAAGACACTGAAAGGGTTTTCAGCTTATCCCTGACAGTGAACTCCTGAGTTCCCTTCCCACCTGCCTGAATTTTTCTGTTTTTTTCTTCTTCTTTTTTTTAATTCTTCAATTCCTTTATAAGAGAAGTATTCTTTTTTCTTTTCCCCGTCATGCCTCTTTTTTTTTTTAATTTTAATTTTAATTTTATTTTATTTTTTTAAAAGATTTATTTATTTATTTTTTTTGGGGGGGGGGAGTGGGGAGGGAGGGGAGCAGGCGGGCCACTTCTATTGGTCTTTCATTTGTCCATTTTCATCCATCTTTGTTCTTTGGCCCGTGTGGGCCTCCCAGCGCGGTGGCCTCTGTCGTCGCAGAGCACCAGCTCTGGGTACATGCGCTCCAGAGCTCAGACTCGGTAATTGGACACATCGGTCCAGCCGCTCCGCAGCACGTGGGATCTTCCCAGGCCAGGGATCAAACCAGCGCCCCTTGCACTGCAAGGCGGTGTCCTTACCCACTGGACCACCAGGGAAGCCCTAATTTTTATTGTTGAATTTTCCTGTTTTGCCCCTGCAGCGGCCACACCACTCCCAGTGCCCGCCTTCCTAGGAGTCTGCTCTTTTCGCTTTGCAGGTCTTGGTCCCTAGCCCTGCTCAACAGATGGTGGTTACGGTAGGAGTTGTTTCCTGCCAGTCTGCTTTCCCATGCCTTAGGAGGAGGGTTCTACCTATGATTCCTGCTGGCCACTTTACAGAGGGTGGATGAAGCAGGGAGGCTAGTAACTCCTGACAGGCAGAAACCCTGAAAGGGATTCAGGCTGATAGCCTCACCTGAACCCCCAGACGGACTGCCTTTGCTGCGTCTTTCTCCGTGAGTGGGACCCCTGGGTCAACTCATTTCTCTCTTGGCTTGAACCAGTTCAGGCTGGGTGGAGAGGATGCTGCCTGACTGTACCAGGCTCTGCTGGACCCGGAGAGGGAATCCCAGAGATTCCCGCTCGGGATCATTGCTGCCCTGCACCTGAACTCTAGTGCGGGAACACAGAAATGGGTTTCAAGTGGGGTGCTGGAGGCTGAGCCCAAGAGATGCCCGCCCCGTTTCCCGCCCTGCTGAGTCCTTTCTCCTCTCCCTCTGTGCTCTCCATCCCAGCACGCTCTTCACGGTCTCCGCTAACCCTCACTCTCACCCCTTCGTGCTTTGAGATCAAACCTAAGTAGACCGAGTGGAGGGCCTCCGAGAACTGCTTTTCAGGACATGGGCAAAGGACTCCTTTGTGTTGAAACTAACTCAGAGCTTGTAGAAATGCTGTGGGGCTGCGTCACACCTGTGGGTTGCTGTCATATACTTAGGTAGAGTGGATGCAGGATGAGTGGGTTGTGGGGGCCCTGGAGGTGAGTGTTGGAACTCTTGGGAGGTGGGTCTCGTGGCATCCTTTTTTACTGCTTGTCGCTGAGCTGGGTCCTACCTGAGCTGTGCACTGACCTCTGCCCTGTGGCCCTTTTTCCCACTGGTATTTCCCCTCGGTTTCCTGTTTTCCAGCTGTGGGTTCCCAGTGGTGTCATTTGGACCCGGGGTAGTAGTTAGGGCTTAGTTCTGGGATTGTGTGGTCGGAGTGGTGAATGTCTTGGGGCCGTATTGACAAGTGGTCGGGAGCAATCTGAACACGCAGCTGGGAACCAGAGCCCAGGGTTCTGTGTCCAACCCCTCCCTAAGAGACTTGCCAGAGGCTGCTTCCTCCATGTGGGGGCCGTTGGTGCTCGCTGGGGCTCGGCTGAGGTCCGGGGAAGTGGGATGTGGAGGAAGACCTGGGCAGGTGGCAGGGCACTCACTGCAGCCCTAAACACGTGCTCCCCCTCCACAGCCTTCACCAAGGTGGGCAGGGGCCGTGCTTCAGCTCAGTGGCCAGGGTCTCTGGTTCAGCTAGTTTATTGCATATTAGAATCTCTGTGGAGCTTTTTAAAAAGAAATTCTCATTGTCTGGGCCTCAGCTCCTGAGAATCTGATGTAACTGGTCTGGGTGGAGCCCTGGCCCCAGCATGCTTCAGAGCTCCCCAGGTGACTTAAATGTGTGCAGGGCTGAGAGCCACGGCTCTCATTTGTTTTGGCTTTCCCTGTGTCTCGTGTATCTTTGGGTTGCCTTGGAATTTTTTCTTTATCAACGACTGATAATTTTAGTGAAAATCTTTCCAGACTCTGTATTTATTAAGACAGTGAGACGTATCAGAAAAAATACTGGATTGAATGTTCTGTTCCATGAATCTGATCCTTAAATTCGTATTAAAACCAGAGCTTAAGAGGGAAATTTTGCAGCTGATGACAGAAACGAAGTGTTCTCCTCTCAGTTTTAAATTTTGAAAAACTTTTACTTTTCACTGAAGCGTAGCATGCACAAGAACACATACCGTGTACAGCTGGGTGAGGTCTGACAAGGCAAGTCCAGCTGTGTGACCAGCACCTGACTCAAAAAGTGAGGACCCTCACCCCATCGCCACTGTTTGTTATTTTCGTGGTGTTTGGCAGAGTAGGTGCGGCTGTGCTTAGTACTGGAGAGTGTGCTGGCTCTGGACAAGCTTCAGCTTGCCCTCTGTCGGGAGTACCTTTGCACGCCTGTGTGGGTGTTCCTGAAACTGAGCGGGTTTTGTGGTGATAGGGTGCGGAGCAGAGGAGGCCTGCCAGCCCCTCCCTCGTGCACGCTCTACTGTCTACCTTTTCCTTCCTTTCCACCTTGACCTTTAGGCTTGCCGGTCCTCCTTCTTGGCTGAATCCAGTATCTATAACATTTTCTGGCTTTTAGTCTCTCTCTCTTTTTTTTTATAATGAGTTTTTTTTTTTTTAAATATATATGTTTGGGGTTTTTTTTTTTTTCTTTTTTGCCTCTAAGTTATCATTTGTTTTTCATGGATCTTTATTCTTTGGCATGTGTGGGCCTCTCATCACAGTGGCCTCTCTTGCTGCAGAGCACTGGCTCTGGGCGCATGCGCTCCAAAGCGCTGGCTCGTAATTGGACACACCGGCCTTGGCATGTGGCATCTTCCTGGGCCAGGGATCAGTCCCGTGCCCCTTGCACTGCAAGGTGAATTCTTTACCCACTGGACTGCCAGGGAAGTCCTATAATGAAATTTTTTTAAAAAAAAATTTATTTATTTATTTGTTTTTGGCTATTCTGGGTTTTCACTGCTGCTGCAGGCTCTTCTCTAGTTGCAGGGAGTGGGGGCTATTCTCTAGTGGAGGTGAACAGGCTTCTTGTTGCGATGACTTCTCTTGTTGTGGAACTTGGGCGCTAGGGCACACGGGCTTCAGTAGTGGTGGCCCATGGGCTCTAGTTGCAGCTCCGAGGCTCTAGAGCACAGGCTCCACAGTTGTGGCTCGCGGACTTAGTTGCTCTGCAGCATGTGGGATCTTCCCAGATCAGGGATTGAACCCGTGTCTCCTGCATTGGTAGATGAACTCTTCACCACTGAGCTACCAGGGAAGCTCTAGTCTCTTTTGATCATACAGATACTACATGTTCTTCAGAAACATCAGAAATAAATAGAAGGAAAGGAATTTGTCCATAGTTCACAGCTTGGTTGATCACTTTTAACTGGAGTATCCCTCTTTACTTGATTGTATGCACACTAAACGCTTGTTCTGTTTGGTTGATAAGAGTCATGCTGCCTTATAGCCCACTTTCCCCTTCGTAATGACTGTAGTGTTATCTGTTGAACACTTACCATGTGTGTGTGTCATGGGGCAAAGTTTTCATCGTTCTCTTTCTCGTAGCTCTCATGACAGCTCCAGGGCAGGTGGTGGTAGCTCCACTTTTCAGATAAGAGTACCGAGATTCAGAACAGTAGTATTACCAAGGCTGATATTTCGTAGGAGGTGGAGCTGGAATTGAGGTCAGGGATATCGTCCCCTTCCCCAGGGATATGTTTTTAACATGATTTGATGATAAAAGATATTTCTCCTTCACCTGTTGATAAGCTGAATTGTGTTAATACAGTTCTTAATACTGAATTGTTTCTGCATTCCTTGAATATACCATAGTTGGTAATGGGGAATTTTAAAAAATATGCTGTTTTGATTTGACTTATTAATGTGAGAGTTTTGCATCTATATTTGTGAGTGAGATGCACTGTACTTTTCATTTTGTGTTTTCATCATCAGATATTGATATTAGAGTAATGATAACTTCATATAATGCATTGTGAAACTTTTTATTCTTTCTTTATGCTCTGAAATAGTTTACATAGCCATTTTATTCCTTAAGGATTTAGAAAAGGGTTTTCACTGCTGCTGCAGGCTCTTCTCTAGTTGCAGGGAGTGGGGGCTATTCTCTAGTGGAGGTGAACAGGCTTCTTGTTGCGATGACTTCTCTTGTTGTGGAACTTGGGCGCTAGGGCACACGGGCTTCAGTAGTGGTGGCCCATGGGCTCTAGTTGCAGCTCCGAGGCTCTAGAGCACAGGCTCCACAGTTGTGGCTCGCGGACTTAGTTGCTCTGCAGCATGTGGGATCTTCCCAGATCAGGGATTGAACCCGTGTCTCCTGCATTGGTAGATGAACTCTTCACCACTGAGCTACCAGGGAAGCTCTAGTCTCTTTTGATCATACAGATACTACATGTTCTTCAGAAACATCAGAAATAAATAGAAGGAAAGGAATTTGTCCATAGTTCACAGCTTGGTTGATCACTTTTAACTGGAGTATCCCTCTTTACTTGATTGTATGCACACTAAACGCTTGTTCTGTTTGGTTGATAAGAGTCATGCTGCCTTATAGCCCACTTTCCCCTTCGTAATGACTGTAGTGTTATCTGTTGAACACTTACCATGTGTGTGTGTCATGGGGCAAAGTTTTCATCGTTCTCTTTCTCGTAGCTCTCATGACAGCTCCAGGGCAGGTGGTGGTAGCTCCACTTTTCAGATAAGAGTACCGAGATTCAGAACAGTAGTATTACCAAGGCTGATATTTCGTAGGAGGTGGAGCTGGAATTGAGGTCAGGGATATCGTTCCCCCTTCCCCCAGGGATATGTTTTTAACATGATTTGATGATAAAAGATATTTCTCCTTCACCTGTTGATAAGCTGAATTGTGTTAATACAGTTCTTAATACTGAATTGTTTCTGCATTCCTTGAATATACCATAGTTGGTAATGGGGAATTTTAAAAAATATGCTGTTTTGATTTGACTTATTAATGTGAGAGTTTTGCATCTATATTTGTGAGTGAGATGCACTGTACTTTTCATTTTGTGTTTTCATCATCAGATATTGATATTAGAGTAATGATAACTTCATATAATGCATTGTGAAACTTTTTATTCTTTCTTTATGCTCTGAAATAGTTTACATAGCCATTTTATTCCTTAAGGATTTAGAAAAATCTACTGATGAACCTGTCTGCACTGTGGCCTCATTCCCCAGGTTTTGCTATTTCTTGTCTGCTGGAGTTCTTGGGGAGGTGCTGATGGCTTACCCAGTTTGAAAATATCAAGTTCCAGTGTAGCCTGACTCCCTTCCTCCTGACATGGCCCATCTCCTGTATGTGGAGAAATGGCAGCACTTGCTTACTTGTCTCCAAACCCCTACCTAGGTAGGGCTCTAGTAATAGTGTACCTGTTTATTAGACGGAACCTGTGGAAAACTTTGTTTTAAAATCTAATAAGCAAAATCAGTTTGAATTTCTAGGACCAGAGCATATCCTAAACCCAAGTGGAAGTTTTAGTAGTATTTATAAGAGCCTTACATATTAGCACCAGAGAAAATAAAGGTAGAAGAAGCTAAATGAGAGAGAGAGAGAGAGAAATGTTTGACCCAGAGCTCCTGGCCTAGCTGAGCTCCTGGCCTAACTGAGCTGGCTTAGGCTGCAGGTTCAAGCCTTGCTCCCTGCTTCTTTCACACGTCTCTAGAAGCTGTGGCCCAGTTGGTGTCCCCGAGGCGACGAATAATGTTGTAAGATGGAAAGGACAGCAGAAGACAAGCGAGGCATCCATAGTGCTAAGAGAAACTTTGATATTACTTTACTCAGGGTGCTGGCAACAGTGATACCAGTTGGGAAGGCAGATTATCCCCTTTCTGAGTCCAGCAGGGCCTGGGGTGTTGCAGGGAGGCCTCTGTACCCAACCCGAACTTGTTCAAACTAGCTGAGAGGACTGGGCCTGGGTGTTGCCCTAAAGGGAGGCAGTGCAACACCTTGGTGGATAGTTTCTCACCTTTCATCTTAACTCCCTAGTGAACAGTAAAGGCCAGGGGAACGGTGTGGGCATGGGACAGAGAGGGGATAAACTTTGAGTTCAGCCTAGAAACCAATGGCAATACTATTACTTTCTTTTTCATTGTTTCCAAATGGAAAAGAAATTTGGACTTGAAATAAAGTACATACTTAGAAATAATGATAACTTCATATAATGCATTGTGAAACTTTTTATTCTTTCTTTATGCTCTGAAATAGTTTACATAGCCATTTTATTCCTTAAGGATTTAGAAAAATCTACTGATGAACCTGTCTGCACTGTGGCCTCATTCCCCAGGTTTTGCTATTTCTTGTCTGCTGGAGTTCTTGGGGAGGTGCTGATGGCTTACCCAGTTTGAAAATATCAAGTTCCAGTGTAGCCTGACTCCCTTCCTCCTGACATGGCCCATCTCCTGTATGTGGAGAAATGGCAGCACTTGCTTACTTGTCTCCAAACCCCTACCTAGGTAGGGCTCTAGTAATAGTGTACCTGTTTATTAGACGGAACCTGTGGAAAACTTTGTTTTAAAATCTAATAAGCAAAATCAGTTTGAATTTCTAGGACCAGAGCATATCCTAAACCCAAGTGGAAGTTTTAGTAGTATTTATAAGAGCCTTACATATTAGCACCAGAGAAAATAAAGGTAGAAGAAGCTAAATGAGAGAGAGAGAGAGAGAAATGTTTGACCCAGAGCTCCTGGCCTAGCTGAGCTCCTGGCCTAACTGAGCTGGCTTAGGCTGCAGGTTCAAGCCTTGCTCCCTGCTTCTTTCACACGTCTCTAGAAGCTGTGGCCCAGTTGGTGTCCCCGAGGCGACGAATAATGTTGTAAGATGGAAAGGACAGCAGAAGACAAGCGAGGCATCCATAGTGCTAAGAGAAACTTTGATATTACTTTACTCAGGGTGCTGGCAACAGTGATACCAGTTGGGAAGGCAGATTATCCCCTTTCTGAGTCCAGCAGGGCCTGGGGTGTTGCAGGGAGGCCTCTGTACCCAACCCGAACTTGTTCAAACTAGCTGAGAGGACTGGGCCTGGGTGTTGCCCTAAAGGGAGGCAGTGCAACACCTTGGTGGATAGTTTCTCACCTTTCATCTTAACTCCCTAGTGAACAGTAAAGGCCAGGGGAACGGTGTGGGCATGGGACAGAGAGGGGATAAACTTTGAGTTCAGCCTAGAAACCAATGGCAATACTATTACTTTCTTTTTCATTGTTTCCAAATGGAAAAGAAATTTTTGGACTTGAAATAAAAGTAATACATGCCCACTTAAAGAAATAAAATAGTATCAAAGTATATAAATCAGAAACTGAAAGTATATAAATCAGAACTGAAAATCCCTATATCATCTCCATCCCAGTATAATCTCTATTAGCAATTCAAAGTGAGTACATGAATCCAAAAGGAGTGCATGAACTTACTGCCTTTTCTGCAGTAATATGCTTGTACCATACTCTTTTGAGGGGTAATCTTTTTTGTTTTTTGAATGAAAAAAGATTTTTAACTGTTTAAATTTTTGTTAGGGTATAGTTGGTGTTAGTTTCTGCTGTATGGCAAAGTGAATCAGTGGCATGGATACACATACATACAGGGTCATCTTTTATTTGCTCATAATATGTTGAGGCCATCTTTCCATATCAGTACACTTCTCTTAGCCTTTTATTTTATAGGCTTATCATATTGAGTTTGTTTCCTCTGGTGGACATTTATAGTTTTAATTAATGATGTAGTTTACATACATCATTAATGATTTAGTTTTAATAAATGATATAGTAGTTTAGTAGTTTATGTGTTTGTATCTATATTTATAAATGATATAGTGGTTTACATATTTGTATATATATATATTGGGGTTATTTGTTCAAGTATTTGTATAAGATAGTTTCATACAAATGAAGTTTCAGCTGACACCACCAAATTACCCTCCAAAAGGTAATTTAATAATATCTACAGATTTTACTCTCCTAACTGAATGAAAAATGATCAGCTTTTAATTTTTGCCAAATTGCTAGGTGAAAAAGGATATGTACTAGTTTATTTTGTTAGTGAACTTGGGAATGTTTTATTTATTTATTTAGGCCGCTGTATGGCCTGTGGGATCATAGTTCCCTGATCAGGAATTAAACCCAGGGCACCACAGTGAAAGTACTGAATCCTAACCATCGGACCGCCAGGGAATTTCTGAGACTCTCTTAAATGTTAACTATTTTGCATTTGTTCTGTGTATTACTTGTTATATACATTACTCACTTTCACTTTTTTTGGAATTAATTTATTTGGCTGTATTGGCTCTTAGTTGTGGCACCTAGAATCTTCAGCTGCAGCATGTGGGGTGTAGTTCCCTGACCAGGGCTCGAGCCCAGGACCCCTGCATTGGGAGCATGGAGTCTTAGCCACTGAACTACCAAGGAAGCTCCCCTCCTCAACTTTTACTTTTAATTCGATTTTTCATTCATTTTTACTTATTATTTATTTGGCTGAGCTGGGTGTTAGTTGTGGCATGTGGGATCTTGTTCCCTGGTCCCCTGGGATGGGATCTCAGAGTCCCAGCCATTGGACCACCAGGGAAGTCCCTAGATTGTCTTCTTATTGATCCACTAAAGTTCTTAATATGTTCTCAATATTATTAACCTCTTCTATTTTAGAAAAGAAAAATTTTGGCCTCTCATTTTTCTTTCCTTGTGTCTGTCAAATGGGATTTGGGTTTTGTACAATCGGAATTCATCAGTATTTTGGCATCAAAGTTCTTACTTTATAGTATAGTTTTATTTAACATATTTAGATCTAAGCTGAGATTTATTTTTGTACATGGTATAAGATAGAGATTGAGTTTTCCCAACTAGAAAACCTGTTATCTCTGATCTGTTTATTAAATATTTATAGTTTCCTAAATGATTTGTAATTCTACCTTAAGCATTTTATAAATCCCATATATTCATGGGCAAACATTTTAGGCCTCTCTTCCGATTTTATGTCAATATTTCATTGTTCTGATTACTGTCGTTTTTACATAATAGTTTGGTTTAAACAAAAACAGATTTTTTTCCCACAATGTTTCTTTCATTTTGATTTTGCCAAATAATTTCCTTTTCCAAATAAGTTTATAAATAATTTGTCAATTTCCGTGGAAAATGTCGGGATGTTTCAGTTGGGATTGCATGGAGTCGATAGATTCTGGGGGAAGACTGGACAGCTTTATAATGAGTCTTCCCTTCCAGGGACTAGGAAGTGTATCTATCATTTGTAGGTGTCTATCGAAGTTTTTTAAAGTTTTTCCATATAGCTGTTACACGCTTCTCCTTAAGCTTATTCTTCAGAGGCTGTAGGTTCTGTGGTTGTTGCCGTTTCACACTTTCTAGCCTATTTCCGCAGGTTTATTAGAACGCTGTGGGTTCTGTCAGCTGCTCTGTGATGCCCAAGCAGCCCTTTTCCCTCCCTCCCCCGAATGCCCTGTCGGTACCTGTGCAGCGACCCTTCGGTGCCTGCTATGAGTTCCTAGTGGTGAGGTGCTCACCTTACTCAATTTCATTCCCCAGCACGTGGCACAAAGCCCGGCATGCAGTAAATCCTTTTAATAAATGCTGCAAACTCAAATTGATGAGAGACAACGAGCGTCACCTCCTCAAAGTCTGACAGCCTAGGCCACCTAGGCTGTGAGGAGCAGAGTGTCGAACAGCCCTGGCCCCAGGCCTGGAAGCTGTGAGCTGGATAACAGAGATGGGGCACCAGCCCTGTCCCCGCAAGAAAAAGAAGGTCCCAGGCCATTTTCCCACAGGCCGATATCAGGGAGGAACCCTCTGAACCCACACCTCATAATTACCCTGGGACTGACGGCCAACTGGTCATTAATCCTCATTAGCACTAAGTAATAGGGAGAGCCGGCTTCACGGTGCCCAGATACCTGGAGACAGCATACAGCAGACTTAACCTGCTCGCTGGGGGTGAGGCCGCATCAAGGCTGGGCTCAGAGCGTGTAAGACCTCTGGTGAAACGGCCCCGCCTCTGTGTGACTGGTCTCCTGTCTCCAGTGTAGTGTCTTCTCTCTGTTTCTCCAGAGCCTATGATAAAGTGTGTTCCTACCCATGTGCTAGTCCTCCTTATTATGGTTTCATTTTAAGTTTTTCCTTGTAATTGGGGAATGGAAGGTGATGGAGCTGTCCATGCTGCCTCGCTCCCCTGCCAGTCTTCCCATAACCACAGGTCCCTGATCACTGCTGCCTAGGAAGGCCGGACCCACCAAGACCCATGCATGCGGGACCCATCATCCTTGGGGCATAGGTGCCCTAAGCTAGAGACAGAGAATCCCCGCTCCTTTTAAGCAGAGTGAGATTTCTCTCTCTTGGCAGGAAAAAGAAGGGGAGGAGGGAATCACCTTGGCTCGTGCATGTAAAAGAAATAGCAGTTAGAAGTGGGCTGTGAGCTGCTTCCCAGCGACTCTGTGCCCTCGTGCGTCTGGTTCAGGGTGTCACGGCGTTGCATGGACGACGGCAGTGAATGGTTCTCATTTATCCGGGGTCTGTGCTGGCCCTCCCCTTCGGTGCTCAGGTGGCCGAGGCAATAGAAACGCTTTCTCTGGCTCGTCTTCCTGCTCTTCAGTTCAGTTCAGTCGTTCAATTGTGTCCATCTTTGCGACCTCATGGACTACAGCAGGCCAGGCTCCCCACCTCTTCACCTTCTTCTTTCTGCTAATTCACTTAAATCTCCTAGAAACAGTGGAACCCAGGGCATCCCCTTGAGGTGTAGGAGAAGCCAGGAGCACTGCTCTGGGCCCCTGCCCCTGTGGAGTCTTACCCGGCCTGAGGTAGGTCACCATAGACCCTGCCTGGGCCATGCTGAGTCCTCAGGCTCCTAGTGGCAGCCACGGCTGCGTTTCTGCCGGCTCTGGAGGAGCTGCCTTCTCAGGGTGCTGCGCAGAAACTCTTGCCAGATCTGTGAACCCGTGGAGTTGTTCCAAGTGCCTTCCCCCCGAGCAGAGTGCATCCTGGCAGTTACTGAACAAGGGGCTGCTCAGGGCTTCACTCACCTGTTGGAGAAAGCCTTTTCCTAGCCCTGCCCCCCACCGGCTTGTCACGCTCTTCCAGGAGTGGAGACCCTGACCACGGGCAGGTGGAGTCCGTGTATGCACTTGGTGGATGGACAGAGACAGCCACCAGTAAAACCCTCAGTTCATCCAGTTTCTGAACTTGCTGGGACTTCTTACTTTTCTGCACTCCAATTGGAGAGGGACTCTCAAAGGGTGATTTGAGGGTGACTCTGTGTGAATCCCCTTTGTAGATGCATAGGGTTGATACCTGGGGGCAGGACCTGAGAACCTGCGTCTGTGGCCAGCTTCCTACAGGCAGTTCCTCTGCCTGCAGGAGTTTGAGAAATTGCCAGTCTGTGGAGTGATGTGCAAGGGGCTCTGTTTATTTGGGGCTCCCAATGCGTGATGAGGACTGAAAAGATATGACTTTAAATGCTGTGATGGTTTGTGAAAAGGCCAAGTGTTGTCCAAACACTTGTGAAAAAAACAAGACGAAATGTAAAAGCTATTACATTTCAGGTAAGATCAAACTCTAGGAAATAGTTAACTTGTTTGGTTGTCTATTATAAATAATACAAATTAATTATAGAAAAATCAGAAAATTCAGGTATCAAATAAAGAAAATAAAACATCTGTAATTTTACCACTCAGAACTCTTGTTAATATTTTTATAGCTTTTTACAATAAGCCATATTTTTAAAAATTTAAATATCTTTATTGAATTTTTATCCCAATTATAAAAATAGTGCACATTTGTTGTAAGCTGTTTTTAATTGGCATAAAGATTGGTATAAAATATTTTGATTTGCAAACTTTTTACTGCTATATTTAGTTGTGATCTGTACTTCTTTGTGAGTACATTTTGATTTGCTTTGCCTGTCTTTCTTTTGTGTATGTTTTCTTAAGAATCCTAAGAGAAATTTATATGTTAATGGTATTAATGTTTTATCATACCTTGGCAAATACTGCAAAAGTCTTAATTTTTTAATGTTTTAGTTTTACTTTGCCATACATTTATATGTTTATATGTACACACACATATATATTATTAAATCTAGTTCTAGTAGTTTAACGGTTGTTTGGTTTTGTTTTTTTCTTCCTAAGAGAACATGCACTACTTTTGCATATTTTAAGAGGAACTGAACAAGATCAGACAGATATAGACCAAACCTGTGCTTCTTTCCTTTTAATGTTCATCCAGATCTCCTGGATATTTCTGTACAATACATTCTCTAATTCAGCAGGTCTGGAGTGGGGTCTGTGAGTCTGCATTTCTAGCAAACTCTCTGGTGATGCTGCTGGACCACACTTTATTTATTGTGGCCCTGCTTCGAGTTTTGCAGGATCTTAGTTTCCCGACCAGGTATTGAACCCAGCCCTCATCTGTGGAAGCATGGAGGCCTAACCACTGGACCACCAGGGAATTCCCTGGACCATAGTTCAAGTAGCAACAGCCAGGAGTTTGAGAAATTGCCAGTCTGTGGAGTGATGTGCAAGGGGCTCTGTTTATTTGGGGCTCCCAATGCGTGATGAGGACTGAAAAGATATGACTTTAAATGCTGTGATGGTTTGTGAAAAGGCCAAGTGTTGTCCAAACACTTGTGAAAAAAACAAGACGAAATGTAAAAGCTATTACATTTCAGGTAAGATCAAACTCTAGGAAATAGTTAACTTGTTTGGTTGTCTATTATAAATAATACAAATTAATTATAGAAAAATCAGAAAATTCAGGTATCAAATAAAGAAAATAAAACATCTGTAATTTTACCACTCAGAACTCTTGTTAATATTTTTATAGCTTTTTACAATAAGCCATATTTTTAAAAATTTAAATATCTTTATTGAATTTTTATCCCAATTATAAAAATAGTGCACATTTGTTGTAAGCTGTTTTTAATTGGCATAAAGATTGGTATAAAATATTTTGATTTGCAAACTTTTTACTGCTATATTTAGTTGTGATCTGTACTTCTTTGTGAGTACATTTTGATTTGCTTTGCCTGTCTTTCTTTTGTGTATGTTTTCTTAAGAATCCTAAGAGAAATTTATATGTTAATGGTATTAATGTTTTATCATACCTTGGCAAATACTGCAAAAGTCTTAATTTTTTAATGTTTTAGTTTTACTTTGCCATACATTTATATGTTTATATGTACACACACATATATATTATTAAATCTAGTTCTAGTAGTTTAACGGTTGTTTGGTTTTGTTTTTTTTTTCCTAAGAGAACATGCACTACTTTTGCATATTTTAAGAGGAACTGAACAAGATCAGACAGATATAGACCAAACCTGTGCTTCTTTCCTTTTAATGTTCATCCAGATCTCCTGGATATTTCTGTACAATACATTCTCTAATTCAGCAGGTCTGGAGTGGGGTCTGTGAGTCTGCATTTCTAGCAAACTCTCTGGTGATGCTGCTGGACCACACTTTATTTATTGTGGCCCTGCTTCGAGTTTTGCAGGATCTTAGTTTCCCGACCAGGTATTGAACCCAGCCCTCATCTGTGGAAGCATGGAGGCCTAACCACTGGACCACCAGGGAATTCCCTGGACCATAGTTCAAGTAGCAACAGCCAGAAGTTTCCAAGCCTGGCTTAACACAGAGGTCCTCAAGAGCATTTTAAGACAGAGTTTTCTGGGCTTTCTCCTGGAGATATCAGGCTGTGGGCATGTCTGGTGATTTACTTAGAGACAATGCCTTGGCCCTTCTGAGCCCTTGGAGTTCTTGTCTGTGAAACAGAGAGGCAGTGCTTACCTCACAGGGATCCGGGATAATTAAAGAAAAAGAAAGATCAACATTTCTTATGACCTAGAAAAATAATGTAATAAACAACTACTGGGCCTGGTGCCTTTTTTCAAGGGTAGCTCTCTGACAGATTTCTGCTTGTTTTGTGTTGGTATGTTCAATATTTCCAGCTTTCTGTAATACATTTTCCTAGAAAATCATCTTTTCATCTGTGTTTTCAGAGTTTTTTGATCAAGTACCTCTTAATCACTGATGATGGTTATATTCTTTGAGCATTTCTAATGCAAACTTTTATGTTTTCTTTTTAAAATGATCAGCCTTGCTAGAAGTTGGCTTATTTTATTTGCCTTTTGGTGGACTGCCTCTTAGATTCATTTATAAATACCACTGCTTTTTGTTTTCTAATCCACTGTTTTTGTCTTTATCTCTACTGATTTATTTTTCCTGCCTTTTATTTAATGTTTATTTTCTAGCTTCTTGGATTGAAACTTCTGTTTTCCTTCTTACTTAACAAAAGTATTATAGAGGCGTAATTTTTTTCTGTTGTTATTGTTTTCATTGGTATAATTCAACTTTTTAAAAACTATTGCCATTTTTTTTTTTTTGGCTGTGCCAGACCTTCGTTGTTGGATGAGGGCTTTCTCTCTTGTGCCTAGAAGGGAGGCTGGGATTCTGTGCTCCAAGGGGCTTGTGTGTTCTGTTGGAGCTTATGTGATGTGTGGTCCCTGTGCTGCTAAACTTGACGTTAGCCCTCTGGAGTGTGCTGCGAATGTGGGGAGGGGGGGGGTCTAGATGGTGGGGAGTGGGGCGGCCCATATTCTGAGGCGCTCTAATTTTCCCGCCAGCCAGCCCCACAGCCTGGCTTAAAAAACCAGAGGGTAGGCCTAACCACTGGACCACCAGGGAATTCCCTGGACCATAGTTCAAGTAGCAACAGCCAGAAGTTTCCAAGCCTGGCTTAACACAGAGGTCCTCAAGAGCATTTTAAGACAGAGTTTTCTGGGCTTTCTCCTGGAGATATCAGGCTGTGGGCATGTCTGGTGATTTACTTAGAGACAATGCCTTGGCCCTTCTGAGCCCTTGGAGTTCTTGTCTGTGAAACAGAGAGGCAGTGCTTACCTCACAGGGATCCGGGATAATTAAAGAAAAAGAAAGATCAACATTTCTTATGACCTAGAAAAATAATGTAATAAACAACTACTGGGCCTGGTGCCTTTTTTCAAGGGTAGCTCTCTGACAGATTTCTGCTTGTTTTGTGTTGGTATGTTCAATATTTCCAGCTTTCTGTAATACATTTTCCTAGAAAATCATCTTTTCATCTGTGTTTTCAGAGTTTTTTGATCAAGTACCTCTTAATCACTGATGATGGTTATATTCTTTGAGCATTTCTAATGCAAACTTTTATGTTTTCTTTTTAAAATGATCAGCCTTGCTAGAAGTTGGCTTATTTTATTTGCCTTTTGGTGGACTGCCTCTTAGATTCATTTATAAATACCACTGCTTTTTGTTTTCTAATCCACTGTTTTTGTCTTTATCTCTACTGATTTATTTTTCCTGCCTTTTATTTAATGTTTATTTTCTAGCTTCTTGGATTGAAACTTCTGTTTTCCTTCTTACTTAACAAAAGTATTATAGAGGCGTAATTTTTTTCTGTTGTTATTGTTTTCATTGGTATAATTCAACTTTTTAAAAACTATTGCCATTTTTTTTTTTTTGGCTGTGCCAGACCTTCGTTGTTGGATGAGGGCTTTCTCTCTTGTGCCTAGAAGGGAGGCTGGGATTCTGTGCTCCAAGGGGCTTGTGTGTTCTGTTGGAGCTTATGTGATGTGTGGTCCCTGTGCTGCTAAACTTGACGTTAGCCCTCTGGAGTGTGCTGCGAATGTGGGAAGGGGGGGGGTCTAGATGGTGGGGAGTGGGGCGGCCCATATTCTGAGGCGCTCTAATTTTCCCGCCAGCCAGCCCCCACACTGTCCAGGTGTCCTCTTTCTTACTTGCCTGCTGCCCTGCAGTTCTCATCCAGTGCTTAGGATGGTGTCGGGGGCTTGCTGTCCTCCGGCGGTTGGGAGAGCCCAGTGTCTGGTGGGGAGGGAAGGCTTGAGTCAGACAGCCTGAGTTCTAGATCCCTCCTCCTGCTGCCGGGGAGCCATGCTCACCCTGTTTCCTAGTCCTTGTCTGCAAAATGCAGATAATGTTACCTTTTCACAGAAACTGGAAGAGTCTCAGAGATCTTCTAGTAACATAACTCTTGTAAAAAATATTTTGATTTTTGGCACAGTTTTAGTTTCAGAAAAGTTGCAAGCATAGCACAAAGAACTCTCTTCACTCTGATGCCCAAATGCTAACATTTTGCTACATTTGCCTATTCTTTTGTCTCTTTGTCTATATTTTTTTTATTTGAACCATTTGAAAGAAAGTAGCAAATGTGACACCCTTTACTTCTAAATACTGAATGTGGATTTTCTGAAATCACATAATAACCACAGTGCAGTGATCAGCATCAGGAAATTAACATAGATGCAGCACCAATACAGACTTAATCTCGGGACTTTGTGAACACTAGCAGCCCTAATTTGCCGACCTTATTCAAATTTTGTCAGTTGTCACACCTTACCTTGTAAGGGGAAAATACCCCAGATCATGCCTGTTCATTGGTCAGAGGTTTTTTGGTCTCCTTTATCTGGAGCAGATTCTCAGTTTTTCCCGACATTTGTTGTTGTTGTTGTTGTTGTTTTGTAAGCAAGTGAGAAGTTCGAGGCCCAGATAGATCAAATTATTTGTTCAGGACTTAGAGTTCAGACAGTCTTAGAAGAGCTGGGGCTGGGTATCTGGTCCCAGACGTGCTTTCCTGGCCACATGCTTGTCCAGCTCAGGTGAGCACTTACCTCCTAGGACTTTCTCGTTCACCAATTCCCCAGGCAGAGAGGTGAGGCAGAACCCAGTTCTCCAGGGAACTAACTGCCTTCTTCTGCACTTCCCTTTGCCCTCTGCCTGCAAGCCCAACTGTCCATGGGGGTCTAGATGGTGGGGAGTGGCGGCCCATATTCTGAGGCTCTAATTTTCCCGCCAGCCAGCCCCACACTGTCCAGGTGTCCTCTTTCTTGCCTGCTGCCCTGCAGTTCTCATCCAGTGCTTAGGATGGTGTCGGGGGCTTGCTGTCCTCCGGCGGTTGGGAGAGCCCAGTGTCTGGTGGGGAGGGAAGGCTTGAGTCAGACAGCCTGAGTTCTAGATCCCTCCTCCTGCTGCCGGGGAGCCATGCTCACCCTGTTTCCTAGTCCTTGTCTGCAAAATGCAGATAATGTTACCTTTTCACAGAAACTGGAAGAGTCTCAGAGATCTTCTAGTAACATAACTCTTGTAAAAAATATTTTGATTTTTGGCACAGTTTTAGTTTCAGAAAAGTTGCAAGCATAGCACAAAGAACTCTCTTCACTCTGATGCCCAAATGCTAACATTTTGCTACATTTGCCTATTCTTTTGTCTCTTTGTCTATATTTTTTTTATTTGAACCATTTGAAAGAAAGTAGCAAATGTGACACCCTTTACTTCTAAATACTGAATGTGGATTTTCTGAAATCACATAATAACCACAGTGCAGTGATCAGCATCAGGAAATTAACATAGATGCAGCACCAATACAGACTTAATCTCGGGACTTTGTGAACACTAGCAGCCCTAATTTGCCGACCTTATTCAAATTTTGTCAGTTGTCACACCTTACCTTGTAAGGGGAAAATACCCCAGATCATGCCTGTTCATTGGTCAGAGGTTTTTTGGTCTCCTTTATCTGGAGCAGATTCTCAGTTTTTCCCGACATTTGTTGTTGTTGTTGTTGTTGTTTTGTAAGCAAGTGAGAAGTTCGAGGCCCAGATAGATCAAATTATTTGTTCAGGACTTAGAGTTCAGACAGTCTTAGAAGAGCTGGGGCTGGGTATCTGGTCCCAGACGTGCTTTCCTGGCCACATGCTTGTCCAGCTCAGGTGAGCACTTACCTCCTAGGACTTTCTCGTTCACCAATTCCCCAGGCAGAGAGGTGAGGCAGAACCCAGTTCTCCAGGGAACTAACTGCCTTCTTCTGCACTTCCCTTTGCCCCTCTGCCTGCAATGCCCAGCCACAGCACGCCTCCTCACCCCTTCCCTAGCTGCTGTAGTGTTGGCCGGGGATTGCGGCCAGAGGTGGTGAAAGAGAGGGACTTTCAAACTGGTTCAGCCAGCATTACCTTGGAGCAAGTTACTTGACCTCCTATGCTTCAGTTTTTGTCTGTAAAATAAGGGGTTGTGAGGATGGAGAATGCAAAGCTCTTAGAACATACCTGGAATGTACTAGTTGGCCGAAAAGTGTGTTCGGGGTTTTTCCATCGTTATGGAGCCAACCCAATAGAAAGTGTTTTATATACATGCATATATATGCATTTCTTCAGCCTCCGAGTCAAGTAGGGAAAAAAAATGAGTGATTCACACTAAAACGTTCTGATAACGGAAGCCAAATAAAAATATACTTCTAATTTTAAATAGAAAAACTGGTTTAACCACTGCCGCTCCCTTTTGAGAACAGGGCTGAGGAGCAAGGATCTCAGCTGTGGGCAGAGCGTGTCTGTCTTTAAGGAGTGAACCTCAGCTGGGGATGTGGGATTAGCCCCCCTTAGCAATGTTGCACTTGGTAGCCAGACAGCCAGAAGTGGGAGCCTCGGATAGATAGGTCCTGAGGCTGGGCCAGAGCTAGCGGGTCACCTGCCTGTCTGCCCCAGATCCTTCTGTGGAGGTTCTGAAGTGGGCATTCGCGTTACAGGCAAATGGAACAGATGACTGACTGCAAGATTATCTTGCGGGGGCAGTGCCCTCTTGTATAATGGGTATTAAAAAACATGATTCAGGGCTTCCCTGGTAGCTCAGCGGTAAAGAGTTCACCCACTAATGTGGGAGACACAGGTTCAGTCCTTGATCCGTGGGAGACACGGGGTCAATCCCCGATCCGGAAAGATCGCACATGCTGCGGAGCAGCTAAGCCCGTGAGCCACAACGAGTGAACCTATGTTCTAGAGCCCCGGAGCTGCAACTCTAGAGCCTCTGTGTCGCAGCTCGTGAAGCCCGTGTGCCCTAGAGCCCAGGTTCCACAACAAGAGAAGTCACCACAACAAGAAGCCCAGTTCTCCAGGGAACTAACTGCCTTCTTCTGCACTTCCTTTGCCCCTCTGCCTGCAATGCCCAGCCACAGCACGCCTCCTCACCCTTCCCTAGCTGCTGTAGTGTTGGCCGGGGATTGCGGCCAGAGGTGGTGAAAGAGAGGGACTTTCAAACTGGTTCAGCCAGCATTACCTTGGAGCAAGTTACTTGACCTCCTATGCTTCAGTTTTTGTCTGTAAAATAAGGGGTTGTGAGGATGGAGAATGCAAAGCTCTTAGAACATACCTGGAATGTACTAGTTGGCCGAAAAGTGTGTTCGGGGTTTTTCCATCGTTATGGAGCCAACCCAATAGAAAGTGTTTTATATACATGCATATATATGCATTTCTTCAGCCTCCGAGTCAAGTAGGGAAAAAAAATGAGTGATTCACACTAAAACGTTCTGATAACGGAAGCCAAATAAAAATATACTTCTAATTTTAAATAGAAAAACTGGTTTAACCACTGCCGCTCCCTTTTGAGAACAGGGCTGAGGAGCAAGGATCTCAGCTGTGGGCAGAGCGTGTCTGTCTTTAAGGAGTGAACCTCAGCTGGGGATGTGGGATTAGCCCCCCTTAGCAATGTTGCACTTGGTAGCCAGACAGCCAGAAGTGGGAGCCTCGGATAGATAGGTCCTGAGGCTGGGCCAGAGCTAGCGGGTCACCTGCCTGTCTGCCCCAGATCCTTCTGTGGAGGTTCTGAAGTGGGCATTCGCGTTACAGGCAAATGGAACAGATGACTGACTGCAAGATTATCTTGCGGGGGCAGTGCCCTCTTGTATAATGGGTATTAAAAAACATGATTCAGGGCTTCCCTGGTAGCTCAGCGGTAAAGAGTTCACCCACTAATGTGGGAGACACAGGTTCAGTCCTTGATCCGTGGGAGACACGGGGTCAATCCCCGATCCGGAAAGATCGCACATGCTGCGGAGCAGCTAAGCCCGTGAGCCACAACGAGTGAACCTATGTTCTAGAGCCCCGGAGCTGCAACTCTAGAGCCTCTGTGTCGCAGCTCGTGAAGCCCGTGTGCCCTAGAGCCCAGGTTCCACAACAAGAGAAGTCACCACAACAAGAAGCCTGCTCACCTTGCCTAGAGAGGAGCCCCCACTCCCTGCAACTAGAGAAGAGCCTGCAGCAGCAGTGAAAACCCAGAATAGCCAAAAATAAATAAATAAATAAATAACAACACGATCCCTTTTTTTTTCAACAAAAGTTAGCTTTTTAAGGTCATGTTTCTTACTTAATACATGTTCTTACTCTTATTTGTTCTAATGTTACTGAATGTCTTACAGACTTCTCCCTGCTCACTGTTTTTAAATAACAGGGACCTTTTGAACCATTCTGCATTTCCCGTCTGACTCGTCTGTGGCTCTTCTCAGCTGGTTTTATGTCAGTGGTTCTTGGTCTGGGGGCCTCAGTGGATGCCCTTTCAGAGCTCCTGTCTTTCTTTCTCAACTCAGAACCCATGGCCACACCATCTGGCTTGCCTCTCCTCTCAGAAGTTATGTCCCTGCTGTCCTTAAGGGTCCTTCTCTTCAACACATGGCAATGGAGTGGAGGTGGTCTCCCCATCGTGACCACCACCACTTGCCCTGAGCTCAGGCTCCTCTTGATTTCACTTTCACTTGTAGCCCAATGAGGAGATAAGAGGAGAGATAACCCTTGTGTGAAGGAGTTACTAAGAAGAGTTTTTAAACGATAATCCTGTCATTCCTCCATTTTCAACTTTTTGTCTTTTAAAGTTTCTTGTTGAGTCGCTTCATCGTGTCCGACTCTTGCAGCCCCATGGACTGTAGCCCGCCAGCCTTCTCTGTCTGTGGGATTTGCCCGGCAGGAATACTGGAGTGGGTTGCCGTTTCCTTCTCCAACTTCTTTTCTTTTTTTTTTGCAAGTTGGGGAGGGTGGGAAGTGGGCGGGCCACTTCTATTGGTCTTTCACTTATCTATTTTCATCCGTCTTTTGTTCTTTGGCCCATGTGGGCCTCCCATCGCGGTGGCCTCCGTTGTCGCAGAGCACTGGGCGCATGTGCTCCAGAGCTCTGGCTCGGTAATTGGACACATCGGTCCAGCCACTCCGTGGCACATGGGATCTTCCCAGGCCAGGGATCGAACCGGCGACCCTTGCACTGCAAGGCGGTGTCCTTACCCACTGGACCACCAGGGAAGTCCCCCAACTTCTTACAGAGACAGAAGTGAAGGTTTTCTCTAAAGGTTTTTTCAAATTAAATTTGCATTTATGGAGATATCGTTCATCTAGCATACAATTTCTCCATTTAAAGTGTACAGTTCATTGGTTTGAGCGTATCCACAGAGTTGTGCAACTATCAGCACTTCTATTTAAGAACATTTCTGTCATCCCAAGGGCTGCCCAGGTGGCTCAGACAGTAAAGAGTCTGCCTGCAGTGCAGGAGATGGGGTTTAACCCCTGGGTCGGAAGATCCTTTGGAAAAGGGAATGGCTACCCACGCCAGTATTCTTGCCTGGAGAATTCCATGGACAGAGGAATTTGACAGGCTGTAGTCCATGGAGTCGCAAAGAGTTGGACACGACTGAGTGACGAATACTTTCACTTTCAAAAAGAATCTCGACCCATTAGCGTTAATTCTCTATTTGTTTCCCCCAGTCTCCTCAGTCTTAGGCTAGTACTGACATTTTTGTTTCTGTGGATTTGACTAATTTTGAACACTTCATATAAGTGGAATCATATACTATGTGGCCATTTGTGTCTGGTTCCTTTCACTGAGGGTTCAACCATGTTGTAGGATGTATCAGTACTTCATTCCTTTTAATGGCTGCATAATACTCATCTCCAGAGGCAGACAGGAGCCGTGCCTTCTAAGTTGTCACCCAAATGAAGTGAAACCCTTGTGCTGATGTGAGTGGAATCCTACCTGTTTTTGTCAAGCTGTTTGGGGCTGTTAGAATCCATCTCTTTAGCAGACCAGAGTCCTGACTAAGTGCCAGGTATTCCGTCTCTGCCCTCAGAGGAATCATGAGCCCAACAGGTGGGAGGAGAAGGGAAGGAGCTCACTGAAAGTTACTGCATGCCATGGGAACGTAGCCAAAGGTAAGAGAACTAGACTTTCAATGTCAGGAGCTGTACGTATGCTATCTACAAGCTAGGAAAAGCAGTAAAACTATTCAAATGAAATTCTTGACGAAGAGTTAGCACTATGAGAATACATAACGATACAATGGGGAAGAAGCTGTCATTTGAAAAAGCTTGAAAAAACTCAGTGATCCCGATTTTGTAAGTCAAGTGCACATTGCATAGGAGGGAAAAGGTGCCAAGTGTCACCTGTGATTGTCTCTGGGAAGTCGGTGTTTCTTGCTTCACCTCTTCATTTTCCAGTGACAGGACTTCCTATTCTTCCACCTTCCTCCTCACTAAATTCCCAGGTGGCAGGGCGTATCCACAGAGTTGTGCAACTATCAGCACTTCTATTTAAGAACATTTCTGTCATCCCAAGGGCTGCCCAGGTGGCTCAGACAGTAAAGAGTCTGCCTGCAGTGCAGGAGATGGGGTTTAACCCCTGGGTCGGAAGATCCTTTGGAAAAGGGAATGGCTACCCACGCCAGTATTCTTGCCTGGAGAATTCCATGGACAGAGGAATTTGACAGGCTGTAGTCCATGGAGTCGCAAAGAGTTGGACACGACTGAGTGACGAATACTTTCACTTTCAAAAAGAATCTCGACCCATTAGCGTTAATTCTCTATTTGTTTCCCCCAGTCTCCTCAGTCTTAGGCTAGTACTGACATTTTTGTTTCTGTGGATTTGACTAATTTTGAACACTTCATATAAGTGGAATCATATACTATGTGGCCATTTGTGTCTGGTTCCTTTCACTGAGGGTTCAACCATGTTGTAGGATGTATCAGTACTTCATTCCTTTTAATGGCTGCATAATACTCATCTCCAGAGGCAGACAGGAGCCGTGCCTTCTAAGTTGTCACCCAAATGAAGTGAAACCCTTGTGCTGATGTGAGTGGAATCCTACCTGTTTTTGTCAAGCTGTTTGGGGCTGTTAGAATCCATCTCTTTAGCAGACCAGAGTCCTGACTAAGTGCCAGGTATTCCGTCTCTGCCCTCAGAGGAATCATGAGCCCAACAGGTGGGAGGAGAAGGGAAGGAGCTCACTGAAAGTTACTGCATGCCATGGGAACGTAGCCAAAGGTAAGAGAACTAGACTTTCAATGTCAGGAGCTGTACGTATGCTATCTACAAGCTAGGAAAAGCAGTAAAACTATTCAAATGAAATTCTTGACGAAGAGTTAGCACTATGAGAATACATAACGATACAATGGGGAAGAAGCTGTCATTTGAAAAAGCTTGAAAAAACTCAGTGATCCCGATTTTGTAAGTCAAGTGCACATTGCATAGGAGGGAAAAGGTGCCAAGTGTCACCTGTGATTGTCTCTGGGAAGTCGGTGTTTCTTGCTTCACCTCTTCATTTTCCAGTGACAGGACTTCCTATTCTTCCACCTTCCTCCTCATCTTCTCCCAGAACTGTCCTTTACCGTCCTCATCATTCTGTTCTTAGGACCTTTCTGTATTCTCTTAGGTCGTCCACCAAGGTCTTCCCTGGCTCTGTGATGAGTTTTAGTATGCTTTTGATATTCTATCAGTAATTACACAAAGGGAAGCCTCACACGAGATAAGCTTATAGTTACTATCCTTTCTTCTTGCTTTCATCACATGCTGGAAGTCACAGAGGACCTAGCGGCTTTACAGTGCCACACACAGTTCAGCGATGGTGGCACATGTCTGCCCTGAAGGAACTCACCTTTGAATGGGACCCAGGGCACATCCAAACGTATGAAATGTCATGTGACGTCCCTTATGTGTAGAATCTAAAAAGAAATGATACAGATGAACTTACTTACAAAACAGAAAGAGACTCACAGACTTAAAAAGTGAACTCATGGTTGCCAGGGGGAAGAGATAGTTAAGGACTTAGGGAAGGTCATGTGCACACTGCTATATTGAAAAATAAATGAATGCATAATTATATTCATATATGAAAGGCATAATTGTTAAAATGTGTTGATAGTCTCTGCAGGTGAAATTTCACAGTTCTTTGGGGCAACTACAGCTGTTTTCATTTTAAAAAACCCTACTTCCCCTCTTTTATGATTTGCATGCATGGTTTTATATAATTCATTCAATATGGTATTTACTTCCCACTTTACCCAGTGTGTGTATTTCCTTGGTGTTCATAATTTATGGGTTTTAATGATTGTATAATATTCCACTAAGTTGTACTGTAATTTTACTAAACTGTTCCCCTTATCCTGATTTTTAAGTTTTCATGAATGTGTAGAAAATATTTTTTGAAGTGCAAATGTATAAGTTCCTTGAGGCAGCACAAGATGAAAAGTTCTTTTCCTTTTTTTTTTTTTTAATTTTGGCTGCTTTTATTGGTTTTTTATGCATTTATTTTCATCTGTCTTTATTCTTTGGCCTGTGTGGGCCTCCCATCACAGTGGCCTCTCTCGTTGCAGAGCATCAGCTCTGGGCACATGCGCTCCAGACTGCTGTCTGGTCATTGGACACATGGGTCCAGCCACTCTGTGGCATGTGGGATCTTCCCAGGCCAGGGATTGAACTGGGCAAGTCCACCCTGCAAGGTGGACTCTTTAGCCACTGGACCACCAGGGAAGCCCGAGATGAAAAATTCTTTTTTTTTTCTTTTTTCCGAGATGAAAAGTTCTTGATTGCCCTCGACACATTTGCTTACCTACTCATTGACTTCTGTCATTTGTATAAAAGGGACGATTGAAGTAGTGAGTTAGAGTTGGAGGATATGGGTTCCAGGCTCAGTGGATGGAACAGGATTCTGAAGGTAGCACACGGGGGCGGAAGCAGAGGTGGGTTGTCCAATCAAGGAGCCTCCTACAGGAGGCTCTTTTCCTGTGAAAGAAAAGTAAGGAGAAAATTGAAAGAAGGCACCTGTTCAGAGGAAGAGTCTCTGGAAAGTGGGGGGCAGGTGCTGGGTTAGGTTTCAAGGGTGGTGGGGTTAAGTTGTACCCAAGTGGAAATGTGTGCTGGTGGAGAGCTGGCCAGGAGCTTGAGGAAGAGTCCAGCAGAAAGGATGCTTTTAGGTTATTGGTGCGGGCTGAGCAGTAGCACCTTGGGTGTGGGCGAGGTTTCTAGGAGAGCTGAGAAAGTGAGGGTAGAAGGGTGAAGAGGAGCTCTGTGGAGGGAATGACGGAGATAGAGGAGAGTAGAGGAGGACCAGGATCCAGAAGCATCACAAACACCCTGGCTGGAGGTGTGGGATGGATTACTTCCCACTTTACCCAGTGTGTGTATTTCCTTGGTGTTCATAATTTATGGGTTTTAATGATTGTATAATATTCCACTAAGTTGTACTGTAATTTTACTAAACTGTTCCCCTTATCCTGATTTTTAAGTTTTCATGAATGTGTAGAAAATATTTTTTGAAGTGCAAATGTATAAGTTCCTTGAGGCAGCACAAGATGAAAAGTTCTTTTCCTTTTTTTTTTTTTTAATTTTGGCTGCTTTTATTGGTTTTTTATGCATTTATTTTCATCTGTCTTTATTCTTTGGCCTGTGTGGGCCTCCCATCACAGTGGCCTCTCTCGTTGCAGAGCATCAGCTCTGGGCACATGCGCTCCAGACTGCTGTCTGGTCATTGGACACATGGGTCCAGCCACTCTGTGGCATGTGGGATCTTCCCAGGCCAGGGATTGAACTGGGCAAGTCCACCCTGCAAGGTGGACTCTTTAGCCACTGGACCACCAGGGAAGCCCGAGATGAAAAATTCTTTTTTTTTTCTTTTTTCCGAGATGAAAAGTTCTTGATTGCCCTCGACACATTTGCTTACCTACTCATTGACTTCTGTCATTTGTATAAAAGGGACGATTGAAGTAGTGAGTTAGAGTTGGAGGATATGGGTTCCAGGCTCAGTGGATGGAACAGGATTCTGAAGGTAGCACACTGGGGCGGAAGCAGAGGTGGGTTGTCCAATCAAGGAGCCTCCTACAGGAGGCTCTTTTCCTGTGAAAGAAAAGTAAGGAGAAAATTGAAAGAAGGCACCTGTTCAGAGGAAGAGTCTCTGGAAAGTGGGGGGCAGGTGCTGGGTTAGGTTTCAAGGGTGGTGGGGTTAAGTTGTACCCAAGTGGAAATGTGTGCTGGTGGAGAGCTGGCCAGGAGCTTGAGGAAGAGTCCAGCAGAAAGGATGCTTTTAGGTTATTGGTGCGGGCTGAGCAGTAGCACCTTGGGTGTGGGCGAGGTTTCTAGGAGAGCTGAGAAAGTGAGGGTAGAAGGGTGAAGAGGAGCTCTGTGGAGGGAATGACGGAGATAGAGGAGAGTAGAGGAGGACCAGGATCCAGAAGCATCACAAACACCCTCGAGCTGGAGGTGTGGGTGAGTGGAGAGCGGAGGTCTGCCACTGGGAGGATTCCTGCGGACTTCCTTATCACCCTGGCCTCGGGGAGGAGAAAATGGATGACTAGGGGGCTGAGGTTTCCATTTCCTTTTCCCCCTAACAGTCCTGTCCTGAAGACAGCACTTTGCGATGGACACGTGCAGAAGCCTAAATCACTAAAATCACTAGCCTCTTGCAGTTATCTGGGCTGACAGACCTGCAGGGAATGCAGATAGTGAGACTTTACTCTCTGTTATGTGATCTTTTCCAGGGGGTTAGGATAAATAGGATAAATAGAAAAATAAATAGAATAGAATAAATAGAATTTGTTTGCCCTCCCCAGTTTCCTGCCTTCTGGCTTCCGTAAATGTCAACTTCCCCCTTTTCCCTCTCCCGGCCCACTGAGGGAAGTCTGTCTTGTGACTGGCCTCTATCAGGCTCCTCTGCCTTAAGTTACTTTTCCTAAAGATTTTTGAGTGGCTGCTTAAAGATTCTTCTTTGTGTGTGTGTGTGAGTGTGAATTTAAAAAAAACTTAAGTCCGCTGAAGTCTTTGAGAAAGGAATGAATGAGGGCAAAAACAAGGGTTCCAGTAGAAGGCTGAACACCATAGTTACTGAGACTCTCCTGCAAATTCTCTAAAAGACTAGAATCCTGGTGGTTTGGAGTCCGCAGGTACCTGCTGTCAGCCTCAGGTTGAATCTGGGCTTTGCCACTTAGGGATTTCGAGCCTTTGGAGTATGTGAGTGAACCTCTCTGTGCCTCAATTGCTCATTCAGTAAAACAGAGGCTGGGTTGTTAGTAGACTTGAAAAGATTATGTCTAAACATGAAATAAATGTATTTGTTGCTCAGTCCTGATTCTTTGTGACCCCCATGGACTGTAGCCTGCCAGGCTCCTCTGTCTGTGGAATTCTTCAGGCAAGAATACTGGACTGGGTAGCCATTCCCTCTCCTAGGGCGTCTTCCTGACCCAGAGATCAAAGCCTGCAGGTTCTTTACCATCTGAGCTGCCAGGGAAAGTGCTTTCTTAGTCCAGAGGTTAGTACCCAGCACTCAGAGCTGCTCTCTCATCATCATTGTGCTTGCACTGGTCCTTTTTTTTTTTTTTTAATTTTTGGCCTCTTTTACTGTTTTTTTTTTTTTTTTTTTTAATTTATTTATTTTCATCCATCTTTATTCTTCGGTCTCCCGTTGCAGTGGCCTCTCTCGCTGCAGAGCACTGGCTCTGGGCACATGCGCTCCAGTGTGCTGACCGGTAATTGAACACACCGGTCTAGCCACTCTGCGGCAGGTGGGATCTTCCGGGGCCAGGGATCGCACCGGCGCCCCTTGCCCTGCAAGGCAGTCTTTACCCACTGGACCACCAGGGAAGCCCCCTAGCACTGGTCCTTTGGACACACTGGAACTGCCATCAGATTTCGGGGGATTGGGGACACTTCTAGAAAGAGTGCATGGGGCTATTAGTTAAGAACTGGCTCTCTGTCAATGGACTGTGATGTTGGCACAGGCTCTCATTTCCTTAGCTATTTAGACTTTGGGAGTAGGAGGTGAGTGGTGAGAACATAGGAGCAGCTGGGTGGGTGGAGCTGTGGCTTGCCTGGCCTGGCTGGGGACTGATGGGGGCTTTTCTGGCTGTGGGACGTGCACTGCGTGGCTTGGGCGATGGCCCCGGTGGCTGTTGCGTTGTGTGTGGGGTGTGCGAGGTCTGTGTGTGTGTGTGTGTGTGTCCGCGGAGGCGGGCTCTCTCGCCGTCTGGCTTGCCTCTGCGTCCTGACCTGGTTCTCGCGCGCTGGCGGCCTCGGAGGCAGCTGCTGCTCCTCTCGCCGGGCCTCAGATGTGGTCGGCTCCATTTCCTCCCGCTGGCCTCCGGCCGGCCGCCGCTTGAGGCAGGGGCTTCCGCCTGGAGAGCCGCGGGGCTGGCTCCACCCCGCCCCTGCCGCGGTCCTCGCTGGGGCGGCGCGAGCTGCTGGGCCTGGCGGGGTGCTGCGGCGGGCGGCGCGGTGGCTCTGTACTGGCACGGCGACGCACAGAGGACTTCTGCTGGGTGGGGAATCTCAGGCTTGGCCCCTTGCCCCAGCCAGACTGGTCTCGCTCCCGGAGGGCTGCTCAGCTCTGCGTGCGTGTCTGCGTGTGCAGCAACAGAAATAGCAAGAAGAAAATGCACCCCTGAATTCCTCTCCCCTGAGGCTCCCCGCCGGTTGTTTAGAGGCCCACATAATTTATGCAGAATTTCAGGTGTGCGGTAGATACTCGCTTCTTAAGCTCTCCTACCCACCCCGCCCCGCACCCGCCCCCAATAAAAAGGTAACATCTACAATAAATTCTGGAGACTGTGAACCGGAGAATATACCCATTTTCTACTACCCAGAGATGAGCACTGTTAACAGGTCTGCATATTGTCCTTCAGTGCTTTGTGTGTGCACAGACACATATTGTTAAGAGAATTGGATTCTTAAATTGAGCAGTAATTCCAATCCTTTTTTTTTGACTGCAAATTGTGTAAACACTTCCGCTGTCATGAAATCCTCAGAAAGCATCTATTTATAAGTACTACATTCTTGAGTTTCATTTGTCCATGGAAGACATTTCCTAGTGTTTTTATTAGTATATGTTCTTTATCATTTTAAGTCGTCATATCTACTGATGGAGTATTATGTATTTTCCTCATGTGTTACTTGAAACATATACTTGACTTAGTGCTTTGTATATTTTAAACATATAAAGCATAATAACAGACACAGGAAACCTCCCTCCCTCCATCAAGAGCTAGGACGCTGCTGCCATTCTTGGACCTTCCTGGGTGTTTTCCCAACCCTGCCCTGCTCCCTCACCTCCTGAGGTAACCACTACCTGGCCTCTTGTGTTTATTGTTCCTTTGCTTCTTAAAAAAGTTGTAGTTACATATGTTTGTATTCTTACACAGTCCATTCACATAGGCTTTTTTTGTTTGAGCTTTTTTGAGGTGAGGTTTGCTTTTTTTTTTTTAAGTCAGTGTAGTTTCTGAGATTCATTTGTGTTCCTGTGGTTCATTCAGTTGCACAGCTGTGTAATATTCCGTTGTCTGTTCTGTGGCTGGTGAGCACTTTGACTATTTCCACAATTTGGTCCTTATGAGGAAGGCTGCTGTGAACCTTTGTGTGCACATTTTCTGATGCGTGTGTACAGCATTCCTCTAGGAAAAAATAAGAATTATAGAATCAGCGCCGACACAGGACCCAATAGGGCCAAGACTGGTCTCGCTCCCGGAGGGCTGCTCAGCTCTGCGTGCGTGTCTGCGTGTGCAGCAACAGAAATAGCAAGAAGAAAATGCACCCCTGAATTCCTCTCCCCTGAGGCTCCCCGCCGGTTGTTTAGAGGCCCACATAATTTATGCAGAATTTCAGGTGTGCGGTAGATACTCGCTTCTTAAGCTCTCCTACCCACCCGCCCGCACCCGCCCCCAATAAAAAGGTAACATCTACAATAAATTCTGGAGACTGTGAACCGGAGAATATACCCATTTTCTACTACCCAGAGATGAGCACTGTTAACAGGTCTGCATATTGTCCTTCAGTGCTTTGTGTGTGCACAGACACATATTGTTAAGAGAATTGGATTCTTAAATTGAGCAGTAATTCCAATCCTTTTTTGACTGCAAATTGTGTAAACACTTCCGCTGTCATGAAATCCTCAGAAAGCATCTATTTATAAGTACTACATTCTTGAGTTTCATTTGTCCATGGAAGACATTTCCTAGTGTTTTTATTAGTATATGTTCTTTATCATTTTAAGTCGTCATATCTACTGATGGAGTATTATGTATTTTCCTCATGTGTTACTTGAAACATATACTTGACTTAGTGCTTTGTATATTTTAAACATATAAAGCATAATAACAGACACAGGAAACCTCCCTCCCTCCATCAAGAGCTAGGACGCTGCTGCCATTCTTGGACCTTCCTGGGTGTTTTCCCAACCCTGCCCTGCTCCCTCACCTCCTGAGGTAACCACTACCTGGCCTCTTGTGTTTATTGTTCCTTTGCTTCTTAAAAAAGTTGTAGTTACATATGTTTGTATTCTTACACAGTCCATTCACATAGGCTTTTTTTGTTTGAGCTTTTTTGAGGTGAGGTTTGCTTTTTTTTTTTTAAGTCAGTGTAGTTTCTGAGATTCATTTGTGTTCCTGTGGTTCATTCAGTTGCACGGCTGTGTAATATTCCGTTGTCTGTTCTGTGGCTGGTGAGCACTTTGACTATTTCCACAATTTGGTCCTTATGAGGAAGGCTGCTGTGAACCTTTGTGTGCACATTTTCTGATGCGTGTGTACAGCATTCCTCTAGGAGTAGAATTATAGAATCATAGGGAACGTGCGTGTTTAACATTAAAAGATAGCATCACAGGCCTTTGCAAAATGGTTGTTTTGCTCTTTGCCCATGGATCATAAGAAAAAAATTCCTGCTAAATCTCACCAGCACTTGGTATCCAACTAAACCCTTTCCTGGTGCTTCCGGTGTACCTGGTACTGTTCTAAGTGTTTTTCATGTGTTCATTTGTTTAATCCTCATGAGCACCCTTTGAAGTTAGGTACTATTATTAATCTTTGACTTACAGAATAGGAAACAGGCCTAGGAAGGTGAGCTTTTAAGCCCAATAAACAGATTTAAAAATGACATACAGGTTAATTAATGTGTTTAAGACCACACAGCTAGTAAGTAGTGGGGGTAAGATTTTAGCTAAACGTTCTTGCTCTTAAATTCTTCATAATGGATATAAAATGGACTCTCACAGTATTTTTTAAATTATGTTCATTCCCCATTCTCTTTTCATGAAAAGAGACATTTAAAATCATCACCCTATTGTTGGTGCACTTAAGTTATTTGTAACTCTTTACTATTAAATCTTCAGGGAAAATTTTTGTAATTTTAAAATTTAAAACATGTAATTCTAAAATTTCTTCTGTTGTTTTTATTTATTTTGTTTGTATTTTCTTAAATGACCTTGCCAGTGCTTGTGCTCAGTTCTTTGTGCCCCCATGGATTGTAGCTTGCCAGGCTCCTCTCTCCATGGGATTTCTTAGGCAGGGATACTGAAGTGGGTTGCCATTTCCTCTTCCGGGGGCTCCTCCTGACCCAGCTATTAAGTTGCGTCTCCTGCATTGGCAAGTGGAATGTTTACTACTGAGCCACCTAGGAATCCTTGAGTGAATTTGTTGCTGTTTGGTCACTAAGTCATGTCTGACTCTTTGCAACCGTATGAACTGCAGTCCACCTGGCCTCCCTCACCATCTCCCAGAGTCTGCCCAAGTTCATGTGTGTTGAATCAGTGATGCCATCCAACCATCCTGCTTCTACTGCCCTCAGTCTTTCCCAGCATCAAGGTCTTTTCTAATGAGTCAGCTCTTCTCATCAGGTAGACAGAGTAATCGAGCTGCAGCTTCAGCATCAGATCTTCCAGTGAGTACTCAAGGGTGATTTCCTTTAGGATTAACTGGTTTGATCTTACTGTCCAAGGGACTCTCAAGAGTCTTCTCTAGCACTCCAGAGACGTTTGAAAACATCAATTCTTTGGTGCTCTGCCTTCTTTATGGGCCAGCTCACATCCATACATGACTACTGGGAAGACCATAGCTTTGACTATACGGAACTTTTGTCGGAGAGTTGCTGTCTTTCTTTTTTAACACTCTAGGATTGTCATAGCTTTCCTTCCAAGAATCAATTGTCTTCTGATTTCATGGCTGCAGTCACCATCTGCAGTGATTTTAGAGCCCAAAAGAGGAAATCTGTCACTGCTTCCACTTTTCCTCTTCTATATAAGTGAGTTTAAGAATGGTTAAAAATGTCTGTGCTCTTTTGGGTTAATATGGGATACTCAGCCTATCATAAGAGCATTCCATCATAATTACATAGAGACTTTTCCTGGTTACTCCTCTTCTTTCCCTTTCTTCCCCAAAACTACATTAATTACTATTCATTTGGAGGGGCATTAAATCTTCAGGGAAAATTTTTGTAATTTTAAAATTTAAAACATGTAATTCTAAAATTTCTTCTGTTGTTTTTATTTATTTTGTTTGTATTTTCTTAAATGACCTTGCCAGTGCTTGTGCTCAGTTCTTTGTGCCCCCATGGATTGTAGCTTGCCAGGCTCCTCTCTCCATGGGATTTCTTAGGCAGGGATACTGAAGTGGGTTGCCATTTCCTCTTCCGGGGGCTCCTCCTGACCCAGCTATTAAGTTGCGTCTCCTGCATTGGCAAGTGGAATGTTTACTACTGAGCCACCTAGGAATCCTTGAGTGAATTTGTTGCTGTTTGGTCACTAAGTCATGTCTGACTCTTTGCAACCGTATGAACTGCAGTCCACCTGGCCTCCCTCACCATCTCCCAGAGTCTGCCCAAGTTCATGTGTGTTGAATCAGTGATGCCATCCAACCATCCTGCTTCTACTGCCCTCAGTCTTTCCCAGCATCAAGGTCTTTTCTAATGAGTCAGCTCTTCTCATCAGGTAGACAGAGTAATCGAGCTGCAGCTTCAGCATCAGATCTTCCAGTGAGTACTCAAGGGTGATTTCCTTTAGGATTAACTGGTTTGATCTTACTGTCCAAGGGACTCTCAAGAGTCTTCTCTAGCACTCCAGAGACGTTTGAAAACATCAATTCTTTGGTGCTCTGCCTTCTTTATGGGCCAGCTCACATCCATACATGACTACTGGGAAGACCATAGCTTTGACTATACGGAACTTTTGTCGGAGAGTTGCTGTCTTTCTTTTTTAACACTCTAGGTTTGTCATAGCTTTCCTTCCAAGAATCAATTGTCTTCTGATTTCATGGCTGCAGTCACCATCTGCAGTGATTTTAGAGCCCCAAAAGAGGAAATCTGTCACTGCTTCCACTTTTCCTCTTCTATATAAGTGAGTTTAAGAATGGTTAAAAATGTCTGTGCTCTTTTGGGTTAATATGGGATACTCAGCCTATCATAAGAGCATTCCATCATAATTACATAGAGACTTTTCCTGGTTACTCCTCTTCTTTCCCTTTCTTCCCCAAAACTACATTAATTACTATTCATTTGGAGGGGGGGGCATGAACAATCACAGTCCTGTGCTTAGGCCAGATACAGTGACCTCAGGGGATTAGGCCTTGTTTCAGCTTCTTTCTGAGCATCACCCCAACCATTGAGAGATTTGCCATATCTATTCATTTTGTAGTAGGAAAAAAGTTAGATTTAAAAATATACTATTTCTATGTACATAGTAGCCACAAGAAGCATTACCTGCCAGCGCTTCACACAGGGACACCCATTTCTACACATAACAGTCTCTAGATGTTAGACATAATCTCTGTCTACAGAGAGAGCTCAGATACGGAGAATGTAGGCAAGGGACTGGGTTAGCCAATGTATACACACACATGTTCACACACACACACACACACACACACACACACCCATTCACTCCTGCAAAAACAGGCAAATGTGTATGACCTCTGAAAAGGTTCCCCTATAGGTCTCTTTCCCTATTTATAAATTGGGGTAATCAATAAATCCCAGAAGAGGAGGATTATCTAAAGAGATGAATAATTGACCAACTCTAGACAGAACTCGCCATAAATACAAGCCCTGTGCCAGCAGAGGGGATGCGCCTGTCCATTTGAGGGAGGGAAGGAAGGAATTGGTTTTCTGTGGAGGTGGCTGGTGAACTCCAGGACCAGGAGAAAGGATGGGGCTGGAAAGCAGCAGTCGCACAGCTACTGAGGGAGCAGGGGAGCTAATCTGGTAGTGTGGGCAGCTGGAAAAGGGCGAGGTTGGGACTTGCTGGCCAGCTGGATTGGCAGGACTCACCCCTGTCCTGGAGTCCATGAGGATTCATTCTTGGAGGCTCCTCTGTAGAGGATGTGCCCAGACTGGCCATGCCTCGTGGGTGGGCACTGGCCCCTGTGGAGCTTGCCTGCAGGCTTATTCATCCTGGCTCAAAACACGTTCTTGAGCATGTTTCTTCCAACAGGGTGTATAACTGTTGGATGGCAGGACAGCCCCCAGGACTCTGTCTCTTCTAATACCTCCTTTCCCAGAGGTCCTAAGAAGGATGGTCAATGAGGACTTTGATTTCTCACAGTAATAGTTTTTATTTTCCAGCCTTCTTTCCATTTCCCTTTAGTGGAGGATTGCTGGTCCGCTTTCCTGTGTTGCTATTCTGACGCTCTGAGAAGGGGCGGCACCAGTACCTTTGGTGGCCCTTCTCTGGAAGCCAATGGAGGAGTGAGGCAGGCCATTCAAGATCAGTCGCCAATGGCGTTGGGCAGCTTTGGAGACCTCTGTGTGCGTGCACTGAACCTGTGCCAAACAGACGCCTCCACACTGCCCAGAGATTCCACAGGCCACCTCTCAAATTCAAGGGTGAGGAGGCTTGTACCAACATGGTCCTGGGAGGAAGGAGCAACTGACCCTTTTGAACATGTACTGAACATTCCATCAGAGTCTGAAGGTGTGATGGCTGCCTTGTCCCCTCAGAGTCTTTACAGTGTAATTTGTCACCTTCTATTAGAAAAGGATCCTCAATAGAAGTTGACTGTGTGGAGGGTCTGGTTCAGACCTGTGGTGGGCAGGACTGGTCCAGGAGGACTTTATCAGAAGGGGTTGATTTTGTTCCTTGTCTCAGCCATATAATCATTTGCTTCCATAATCACACCTCATTCCCATCTCTGCTGTTGCCTTAGTTCAGGCCCTCATGATGCCTGATCTGGACACCAGCGTGTCTCGTAACTGGCCTTCGGGCCACCAGCCTTGACCTCTGCCTGCAGTCAGTGCTCTGTGGGACCATCTGAGGGCCCCTCCTGAAGTGTCCTGCGCCCATGCTGTGGGCTGCGCAGCTGCTCTCCCCGTGCCTCATGCTCGGGATATGCCCAGCTGCTCAGCTGCCAGGCCTTCTCATGATTCTGTGCCTCTGCCTATGAGAGTCCCTCCGTCTGGAATTCCTCCTCCTTCCCCTCCTTCAAAATACCTGTCCATCTGCTGAGCTCATCCTGAAGGTCTCTTCAAGGTGAAACTTTTCTCGACAGACAGGTCCACTTCCCAGAGAGAAGTGGCTCCCGCGCCCCAGGCCCTGGACAGACTGCTCTCGTGGCCCCAGTAAGCTCAAGGGCATTTGTCTGTGGGTCCGCTTCTTGCCTTTGGCCTTGTAAACATCTTGATGTTCATGAAATTCACAGTCTGGTCTACTGTAGGGTAAGAAGCCACCCCAGAATTAACTGCCAGGAAGCAGTAATCATTTTATTAATGGGCTCATGGAGCCTTGGACCTGGAAGTCAGGAAGGAAGGAAACAGCAAAGGTAGCTGGTCTCTGCTCTTGGATGTTAGGCCCCTCGCTGGGAAGTCTCAAAAGCTAGCAGTCTCATACCTGGGCTGGAATCCTCGCAGGGCTCCTTCACGCACTCATTGGGCAGGCAGATGCCCACTCTTGGCTGGAACCTCCGCTGGAAAAGTTTGCCACACCTTCGTGTGCCTTTCCCACAGCCTGCATGTCCTCACAACCTGGTAGCTGGGGCCAGCTATGTCCCTGAGAACGCGAAGCTGTATTGGTCAGAAAGCAACTGACCCTTTTGAACATGTCGCATCCATCAGAGTCAATTGCCTTGTCCCTCAGAGTCTTTACAGTGTAATTTGTCACCTTCTATTAGAAAAGGATCCTCAATAGAAGTTGACTGTGTGGAGGGTCTGGTTCAGACCTGTGGTGGGCAGGACTGGTCCAGGAGGACTTTATCAGAAGGGGTTGATTTTGTTCCTTGTCTCAGCCATATAATCATTTGCTTCCATAATCACACCTCATTCCCATCTCTGCTGTTGCCTTAGTTCAGGCCCTCATGATGCCTGATCTGGACACCAGCGTGTCTCGTAACTGGCCTTCGGGCCACCAGCCTTGACCTCTGCCTGCAGTCAGTGCTCTGTGGGACCATCTGAGGGCCCCTCCTGAAGTGTCCTGCGCCCATGCTGTGGGCTGCGCAGCTGCTCTCCCCGTGCCTCATGCTCGGGATATGCCCAGCTGCTCAGCTGCCAGGCCTTCTCATGATTCTGTGCCTCTGCCTATGAGAGTCCCTCCGTCTGGAATTCCTCCTCCTTCCCCTCCTTCAAAATACCTGTCCATCTGCTGAGCTCATCCTGAAGGTCTCTTCAAGGTGAAACTTTTCTCGACAGACAGGTCCACTTCCCAGAGAGAAGTGGCTCCCGCGCCCCAGGCCCTGGACAGACTGCTCTCGTGGCCCCAGTAAGCTCAAGGGCATTTGTCTGTGGGTCCGCTTCTTGCCTTTGGCCTTGTAAACATCTTGATGTTCATGAAATTCACAGTCTGGTCTACTGTAGGGTAAGAAGCCACCCCAGAATTAACTGCCAGGAAGCAGTAATCATTTTATTAATGGGCTCATGGAGCCTTGGACCTGGAAGTCAGGAAGGAAGGAAACAGCAAAGGTAGCTGGTCTCTGCTCTTGGATGTTAGGCCCCTCGCTGGGAAGTCTCAAAAGCTAGCAGTCTCATACCTGGGCTGGAATCCTCGCAGGGCTCCTTCACGCACTCATTGGGCAGGCAGATGCCCACTCTTGGCTGGAACCTCCGCTGGAAAAGTTTGCCACACCTTCGTGTGGCCTTTCCCCACAGCCTGCATGTCCTCACAACCTGGTAGCTGGGCGCCAAGCGTGCATGTCCCTGAGAACCAAGCAGAAGCTGTATTGTGTTCCATGAAAGCTTTGAAAAACATGACCATGGCACTTCCCCCGTTCTCCCAGGCTCATCCCGACTCAAGGGGAGAAAACATGGACCCCATCTCTCCCTGGGAGAAGAGTTTGCGGATGGAGGGGGCTGTGTGCTCATCTTCAGAGAGTAAATCTGCCACATCTGCCAAGTCCTGGGTGCGTGCAGCTGGCACTCTTGAATTCTGAAGGCTGAGCAAGGGTGGCATGGGAGGGAGGGGTGTGGTCAGTGGCAGACAGAAGAGTGGAGAAAAGACTGGGCTGGGGTAGGGAGCTGTTGTCACGTTGGACAATTAAAAACATGCAACACACCAAGACCCCAGTTAGGAGGGTAAGAAAGGGGCGAGAGAGAACAGGGAGGCAATCGTGTTTAGAATTGTGTGGACCTGGTGACTGGGCACACTGGAAGAACATGGATGATGTCTGGGTTGGAAACTCGCAAGAATAGGAGTTGGGGACGGAGCTGTTGGAGGTGGGACATGGAGTTTGGTCCTTTTTAGACAGGCTGCTCTCAGTGGGCCTGTAGAATGTTCCAGGAGCTGGAGGCCAAACTTTGCGGAGCATCCTCAGAGCAGTGCTTTCCGCAGCCCAGAGGGAATGAGAACTCAGGGAGAAAGGGTGGCGCGCTTTAGGGTTTGGCATGTCTAGCTGGGGCTTTGAAAGGGCCGCCATCCTCCTCCTGCATTGTCCTGTGTAATCGCCAAATAACTGCTTGGTTTCCTTTTCAATACTCTCTGCTTGTTAGGGAGACAGGATGCAGTGCATCCGTTACTAAGTTATTTCTCCGTATTAAAACTTTTCCCTAAATTGAGCCTAAGTCTTTTTTCTCAAGCTTTGCCTGTTTTCTGATTCCACCTCTTTGGACTGCTCAAAATGAGTTTAATTGTTTCCCCAAATGACAGGCCCTCAGACGTTTAAAGATGTTCTTGAGTTTGTTCTGAAGAAGACCAAGATGTGAACCAAAATGGACCTGTTTTGAACTGTCCTGCTAGCTTTTCCCCTGTTCCTCCTCACAGGGTGCAGCCCCAAAGGGGTCCCTGTGTTCTGGTAGGGACTGTCCAGGCACAAGTGGGCTCGTGCTCCCTATTCCAGTCACATCCTATGTGCATGTCCACCTGCAAATAGGTTGGGAGCTGTTAGTGGACTGTGAAATCAACTTAGATGATTGCGACCTGCAGGAAAGAGGGAGGAAGGGATCTGAGGATCTAGTAAGGGGAAATACTATTTTGCAGGCTTGTAATATGAATAGAAAAATATAATGGATCACCATGTAAAATGGGTCTCTTGCTGTCAGTTGTATCAATAGTAAAGAAGTATAGTAAAAAGTAAAGTGAGTAAAGAAGTAAAGAAGTGAGTAAAAAGACCTTCTGAAGCTGCCAAATCACATACCACTGAGTATACATATCATCAGTATTCCTCCCGATTTCTAAGACATTTTCGTGTACACTATTGCCTCTGTTGTGTGCTTCTTCCATCTTTCATGTGCACGGATGTGTTTAAGGACCCTGTTTACCCTGTTAGATCTTTTTCTCTCTTGCCTGTTGACTTTTGGCACCTGATCTATCACTTAACGGTTATATCCCTCCTCTTTTGAACATCTATTTAATAAATGTGCCTTCAATGTTGTATTAATAAATATGTTGACCAGGACAGTTCTGAGGTCAGAGCCCTGTGGCAGACCACTGAAGACCACTGGGTGTGGTCATTTCATTCAGATGTAGGTCATTCCCCAAAGCTAGCCCTCAGAGGGCTCACAGCCACCTTTGTGGAACTTGGATGTCCGCAGCCTGATTCACACATCCAGGGCCTTGGTGAATAACACAGATGAATGAAGTGATGATTAATTTGAGCAATTAATAAGTAACCCCTGACTTGTGACCTTGGTATCAAGGAGTAAATGGGAATGATGAGACTGGGGGTGAGCTGGAGTGGTCGTCAGTGTTTTAGATGAAGTTGCAGGCAGGAGTGTGGACTTTTCAGAAAGGCTTCTGCCAAAGGGCCAAATGACAGGCTCTCAGACGTTTAAAGATGTTCTTGAGTTTGTTCTGAAGAAGACCAAGATGTGAACCAAAATGGACCTGTTTTGAACTGTCCTGCTAGCTTTTCCCCTGTTCCTCCTCACAGGGTGCAGCCCCAAAGGGGTCCCTGTGTTCTGGTAGGGACTGTCCAGGCACAAGTGGGCTCGTGCTCCCTATTCCAGTCACATCCTATGTGCATGTCCACCTGCAAATAGGTTGGGAGCTGTTAGTGGACTGTGAAATCAACTTAGATGATTGCGACCTGCAGGAAAGAGGGAGGAAGGGATCTGAGGATCTAGTAAGGGGAAATACTATTTTGCAGGCTTGTAATATGAATAGAAAAATATAATGGATCACCATGTAAAATGGGTCTCTTGCTGTCAGTTGTATCAATAGTAAAGAAGTATAGTAAAAAGTAAAGTGAGTAAAGAAGTAAAGAAGTGAGTAAAAAGACCTTCTGAAGCTGCCAAATCACATACCACTGAGTATACATATCATCAGTATTCCTCCCGATTTCTAAGACATTTTCGTGTACACTATTGCCTCTGTTGTGTGCTTCTTCCATCTTTCATGTGCACGGATGTGTTTAAGGACCCTGTTTACCCTGTTAGATCTTTTTCTCTCTTGCCTGTTGACTTTTGGCACCTGATCTATCACTTAACGGTTATATCCCTCCTCTTTTGAACATCTATTTAATAAATGTGCCTTCAATGTTGTATTAATAAATATGTTGACCAGGACAGTTCTGAGGTCAGAGCCCTGTGGCAGACCACTGAAGACCACTGGGTGTGGTCATTTCATTCAGATGTAGGTCATTCCCCAAAGCTAGCCCTCAGAGGGCTCACAGCCACCTTTGTGGAACTTGGATGTCCGCAGCCTGATTCACACATCCAGGGCCTTGGTGAATAACACAGATGAATGAAGTGATGATTAATTTGAGCAATTAATAAGTAACCCCTGACTTGTGACCTTGGTATCAAGGAGTAAATGGGAATGATGAGACTGGGGGTGAGCTGGAGTGGTCGTCAGTGTTTTAGATGAAGTTGCCAGGCAGGAGTGTGGACTTTTCAGAAAATCTAGGCTTCTTGTGAAATTTGAAATTTTTTTAGCGTTGGTAAAACAAATAAAAACCAAACAGAACAGATCTGTGGCAGATTTGACCTGCAGCCCTTGCACTTGTGACCTCCTCGTCTCCTGGTGTGATGACCACATGAAAGAAAGTACTAAGATCAGTTGGGTGCTGATGGATAGATGGCTCTCATTGAACCTGACTCCTTAGGTTCCTCTAGTTACCCATGCAGGACTCTTAGGTGGCCTGGGCTCGCCCAGTGTTCTTAAAGTGGGGGATGGCACTTGCTTTTTTCTCATCTGTTGGCACCTTCTCCTGATGGCAGGTTTCTTCCAGGATCCCTGGCAGATGTGAGAATGTGTTGGTGGGCTCTCTCGGCTGGGAAAACTGGGCTTTAGAGGTTCTTAAAATCACCTGCCCATCTTGGCTTCACTTTCCTCTTATCTGTATCTACTCTCAGTTTCCTTTTCTCTTTGGTCCAAAGAGTATTTTCCTTCCCGGGGAATTCATAGGCATAAGAGTGGACCTACCCTTCCTTGTTCTTCTTATATTCACACCCAGGGTAACTTTTTAAAATCCTTTTAGTGGTTTTGACCATTTGGGGGAAGCCTCGGTGCATGCAGCATTAGTCTTCCTGACACTGTTTTTGTAAATCCATGCTACTCTCAGATGTTTCTTCTTGGTTATGCATGCCTCTAATGTCTCTTATACATAAACATGTAAAATTTGACCACTTCAAATTTTGTAGCCTTTTGTAGCCACATTAGGGTTTAAAGGAGAAAGGGAGGGAGAACTGGGTGATCAGCTGCATTTCTAGAGGAAAGGTCTTTGTTCCTAGTTCCTAGTTCTGAAAGATAGTCTCCCACCAGGGTGAGCGAAAGGCTGACATAGTCCATGGCCTATGGGGGTGGATGGTGGCCTGGGCGGGAGGCACAGAAAGTCATTAAGATTTGGCTCTTGTCTTGAAGGAACTACCGTCTGTTGGGGGGAGGCAGCTACGTGGTGTGTAGTGAGCGCTAACAGGTGCAGGTAAAGGTGCTGTGGGAACCACAGGGAGGGAGCACCGGTCAGCCTGCCAGCCAGGTCAGACAGGAAGTGACATTGAGGGCCTGCTTGAAGAATAAGCCAAACAGACCTCAGAGAAGCTGGGAAGAGCATTCCTCGCAGTGAGGATTGCATGTGCAAAGGTCAGAAAAGCATATTAGAAAAGCACGAAGGTCCTTGGTCCTTTGTGTCCAGAATGGGGGCTTGATGAGAATGAGATAGGAACCATAGGCTGAGTCCTCTGCTCATCCCCAAAGGCCTGTCCTACACCCAGCTTCCCACTTCCGCTTTGGAGCCCATAATGGCTATGTTTGACCATCTAAGGACTAGTATCATTTAACCATCTGTTTCATATACTTTATGTTCTACCTGAGGGACCAATTTCTTTAACTTCTTATTTTGATAGAATTTTAAAACTTACAGAAAAAATTAAATAAGAGCACCCTGGGGCTTCCCTTGTGGCTCAGTGGATAGGAACCCGTCTGCCAATGCAGGAGACATGGGTTCGAGCCCTGATCCGGGAAGATCTCACATGCCACAGAGCAACTAAACTCACACATCAACAAAGACCCAGCACAGCCAAAAATAAATAAATAAAAGTTTAAAAAAAAAAAAATACCCTGGGGCTTCCCTGTTGGTCCAATGGGCAGAGTCTGCCTCAAGGGGCGCTGGTTCTATCCCTGGCCCAGGAAGGTCCCACATGCCAATGAGCGGCTGGACCAGTGTGTCCAGTTACAAGCCAGCTCTGGAGTGCATGCGCCCAGAGCCAGTGCTCTGCAATGAGAGGGGCCACTGTAATGGGAGACCCACACAGGCCAAAGAATAAAGATGGATGAAAATAATAAATAACTAAGAAAGAGCTTGTGGCATGAAGTTAAGAAAATTTTTTTCAAAAAAAGAAGAGTACCTGGGACTCCTGTGTGCCCAAATTGTTTACATTTTGCCTTATTTGCTTTATCATTTTCTCTATGTGTGATATTTATATATATATGCATATAATGTTTTCCCAAACCATTTGTAATTAAGATTTGGCTCTTGTCTTGAAGGAACTGGGGGAGGCAGCTACGTGGTGTGTAGTGAGCGCTAACAGGTGCAGGAATGCTGTGGGAACCACAGGGAGAGCACCGGTCAGCCGGCCAGCCAGGTCAGACAGGAAGTGACATTGAGGGCCTGCTTGAAGAATAAGCCAAACAGACCTCAGAGAAGCTGGGAAGAGCATTCCTCGCAGTGAGGATTGCATGTGCAAAGGTCAGAAAAGCATATTAGAAAAGCACGAAGGTCCTTGGTCCTTTGTGTCCAGAATGGGGGCTTGATGAGAATGAGATAGGAACCATAGGCTGAGTCCTCTGCTCATCCCCAAAGGCCTGTCCTACACCCAGCTTCCCACTTCCGCTTTGGAGCCCATAATGGCTATGTTTGACCATCTAAGGACTAGTATCATTTAACCATCTGTTTCATATACTTTATGTTCTACCTGAGGGACCAATTTCTTTAACTTCTTATTTTGATAGAATTTTAAAACTTACAGAAAAAATTAAATAAGAGCACCCTGGGGCTTCCCTTGTGGCTCAGTGGATAGGAACCCGTCTGCCAATGCAGGAGACATGGGTTCGAGCCCTGATCCGGGAAGATCTCACATGCCACAGAGCAACTAAACTCACACATCAACAAAGACCCAGCACAGCCAAAAATAAATAAATAAAAGTTTAAAAAAAAAAAAAAAGAGTACCCTGGGGGCTTCCCTGTTGGTCCAATGGGCAGAGTCTGCCTCAAGGGGCGCTGGTTCTATCCCTGGCCCAGGAAGGTCCCACATGCCAATGAGCGGCTGGACCAGTGTGTCCAGTTACAAGCCAGCGCTCTGGAGTGCATGCGCCCAGAGCCAGTGCTCTGCAATGAGAGGGGCCACTGTAATGGGAGACCCACACAGGCCAAAGAATAAAGATGGATGAAAATAATAAATAACTAAGAAAGAGCTTGTGGCATGAAGTTAAGAAAATTTTTTTCAAAAAAAGAAGAGTACCTGGGACTCCTGTGTGCCCAAATTGTTTACATTTTGCCTTATTTGCTTTATCATTTTCTCTATGTGTGATATTTATATATATATGCATATAATTTTTTCCCAAACCATTTGAAATTAAGTTGGAGATACCCATTGTACCTACATACTTCAGTGTGTATGTGTTTTAAAGGCCAGGACATTCTTTTTTTTTTTTTTTAAAGATTTATTTATTTATTTATTTTGATGGGGGTGGGGTAGGGAGGTAGGGGAGCAGGCGGGCCACTTCTATTGGTCTTTCATTTATTCAGTTTCATCCATCTTTGTTCTTTGGCCCGTGTGGGCCTCCCATCGCGGTGGCCTCCGTTGTCGCAGAGCGCCGGATGCGCCCCAGAGCTCCAGCTCGGTAATTGGACACATCGGTCCAGCCACTCCGTGGCACATGGGATCCTCCCAGACCAGGGATCGAACAGGCGCCCCTTGCACTGCAAGGCGGTGTCCTTACCCACTGGACCACCAGGGAAGCCCCAGGCCAGGACATTCTTTTCCACAACCATAGTATAATCATCCATGTAAAAAACACAGAGATTGAAATGTTAGGATCTTACTGATATCTATATTCAGATTTCATCAGTTGTCCCAGTGATATACTTGATAGCTGTTTTTCCCCCGTCCAAGATCAGTCCCATGAGCATGCATTTGCTGTCTAGTCTTTTAGTCTCATGTCAGTTGGGAGAGGTATTTGTCTTTCTTGTCTTTGAAATGTTTGGAGAGAACAACCCAGATGCTTTCTCACATGCCCTTTAGTTTCAGAATCTGATGTCTCCTGATGGTTACATTTAGGTTGTATGCTCTGGCTCAGATCTGTGTGAGTTTTCTATCCTGCTCAGTGCATCACATCAAGAGGCACATGATGTTGGTTTGTCCCAGTGTGAGTGATGATAATAACTTTGATCATTTGGCAAAAGTGGTGTCGACCAGATTTATAAAGTTGCTATTTAACTAAGTAATTTTTGAAGAGATGTCTTGAGACCATGTATATATCCTGTGCCTCATCCAGCTTCCATCTGCTATTTGTAGCATCCACTGAGGAGCTTCGAAGTCCTCTCTATCCTTCTCTGTTTTTTTTTTTATTAGCATTCTCCTCTAAGGGAGAACTTTCCTTTCCAGTGAAATGAATTCTTGCAAACTCAGTTCTGCTTCTTTGTATTGAACCTTTAACTTGCTGGCCTGGAGCCCTGGCTACTTCCTCTTGTGTTCTCCCCCTTCAGTGTACTTAAGGTAAACATCAGGTGAATAATGGCTAGCAAGGAGCTTGGATCTTCTTCCAAGCAAGAACGCACTTGTCATTGGCGTGACTGGCTCAGCGGAGGGCGAAACCCACCACGCTGTGTCGGATGATCCGTGTTTCCTCAGGCCTGGGACTGGGGCAGGGATGTCGTCTTGTCAGCTTTCTGAGCTCAGCCTGAGCTTAAGTGAGGACAGTATTGGTTGGAGAAAGGAATGGTGGATCCCTTCCCCCGAGAAGCCGTGGTGACCCCTTGTCCAGACTGAATTTGTTAGTCAGAGGTGCATTTCCTGCCCATTCACACACACACACACTTCACACGGTTGGCGCCTTGTTACCTGAGTGTTTAGTCAGCCTTCTTTTCCTCCTGGCAGAAAGCAAAGGTGCTGGTGTCACATCAGTCATTGTTAAAGACCTTTCTGTGTGTCCTCAACAAGTGCTTGGTTTCAGGGGAGATTCATGAGTGTGATCAATATGAGGCTCCGAAAGGATCTGAGCAACGTTCACAGTTCCACGTTAGGATCTCTTAGAGATCCGCTTCTCTGGTGCAGCTAGCCGGGAAAGGAGGTGTGGGGAGCGCTGAGGTTCAGGCTCTAGCAGAGAGCTAGGGCGCTTCTGTGTGGGCGCCACAGAAGAGTGCTTTTCAAATGGCGTGGCTCATCTTTCTCCCTTTCTTCCTCCTCCTCTCTCTCCCCAGACAGGCTCAGAGCTCAGCCCAGTTGATGGACCTGTTCCAGGTCAGATGGACTCAGGGCCAGTGTTCCATGGGGACTCACGGCAGCTAAGCGCCTCGGGCCACCCGTCAATGGTGCTAGAGAACCTGCTGGACCCAGTCTGCTGGGCGCCGGGAGTACTTGGCAAACAGACCAGAAGCCCAACTGGGACACGGCCCCAGGACCAGCGCACGCCGCCGCCTGGAAGATGCGCACGATCTGGTGGCCTTCGGCTGTGGCCGCTGTGTCCTCCCACGGAGCCCTTAGCACCCGGCTCTATGAAACCTTCAACCGTGAGATGAGAACTTTCCTTTCCAGTGAAATGAATTCTTGCAAACTCAGTTCTGCTTCTTTGTATTGAACCTTTAACTTGCTGGCCTGGAGCCCTGGCTACTTCCTCTTGTGTTCTCCCCCTTCAGTGTACTTAAGGTAAACATCAGGTGAATAATGGCTAGCAAGGAGCTTGGATCTTCTTCCAAGCAAGAACGCACTTGTCATTGACGTGACTGGCTCAGCGGAGGGCAAAACCCACCACGCTGTGTCGGATGATCCGTGTTTCCTCAGGCCTGGGACTGGGGCAGGGATGTCGTCTTGTCAGCTTTCTGAGCTCAGCCTGAGCTTAAGTGAGGACAGTATTGGTTGGAGAAAGGAATGGTGGATCCCTTCCCCCGAGAAGCCGTGGTGACCCCTTGTCCAGACTGAATTTGTTAGTCAGAGGTGCATTTCCTGCCCATTCACACACACACACACTTCACACGGTTGGCGCCTTGTTACCTGAGTGTTTAGTCAGCCTTCTTTTCCTCCTGGCAGAAAGCAAAGGTGCTGGTGTCACATCAGTCATTGTTAAAGACCTTTCTGTGTATCCTCAACAAGTGCTTGGTTTCAGGGGAGATTCATGAGTGTGATCAATATGAGGCTCCGAAAGGATCTGAGCAACGTTCACAGTTCCACGTTAGGATCTCTTAGAGATCCGCTTCTCTGGTGCAGCTAGCCGGGAAAGGAGGTGTGGGGAGACGCGCTGAGGTTCAGGCTCTAGCAGAGAGCTAGGCGCGCTTCTGTGTGGGGCGCCACAGAAGAGTGCTTTTCAAATGGCGTGGCTCATCTTTCTCCCTTTTCTTCCTCCTCCTCTCTCTCCCCAGACAGGCTCAGAGCTCAGCCCAGTTGATGGACCTGTTCCAGGTCAGATGGACTCAGGGCCAGTGTTCCATGGGGACTCACGGCAGCTAAGCGCCTCCGGGCCACCCGTCAATGGTGCTAGAGAACCTGCTGGACCCAGTCTGCTGGGCGCCGGGAGTACTTGGCAAACAGACCAGAAGCCCAACTGGGACACGGCCCCAGGACCAGCGCACGCCGCTCGCCTGGAAGATGCGCACGATCTGGTGGCCTTTTCGGCTGTGGCCGAAGCTGTGTCCTCCTACGGAGCCCTTAGCACCCGGCTCTATGAAACCTTCAACCGTGAGATGAGCCGCGAAGCTGGGAACAACAGCAGGGGACCCCGGTCAGGGCCCGAGAGCTGCTCTGCCGGCAGTGAAGACCTCGACACGCTGCAGACGGCCCTGGCCCTCGCACGGCATGGCATGAAGCCACCCAGCTGCAACTGCGATGGCCCGGAGTGCCCCGACTACCTCGAGTGGCTGGAGGGGAAGATCAAGTCTGTGGTCGTGGAGGGTGGGGAGGAGCGGCCCAGGCTCCCGGGGACTCTGCCTTCTGGGGAGGCCGACCTCCCGGTGCCCATCACCAGGCCACTCCTCAACGCTGAGGTCCCCCAGGTGCCTCCTCTGGAGGGCCTGCCCCTGTCCCAGAGTGCCCTGAGCATCGCCAAGGAGAAAAACATCAGCCTGCAGACCGCCATCGCCATCGAGGCCCTCACACAGCTCTCCTCCGCCCTCCCGCAGCCTGCTCACGCCACCTCCCAGGCTCCTTGCCCCCTTCCTGAGGCCTTGTCCCCTCCTGCCCCTTTCCGATCTCCCCAGCCCTACCTCCGGGCTCCCTCGTGGCCTGTGGTCCCTCCTGAAGAACACCCATCCTTTGCTCCCGACACTCCTGCCTTCCCTCCAGCAACTCCTAGAACAGAGTTTCCTGAAGCCTGGGGGACCGACACCCCACCAGCAACTCCCCGGAGCTCTTGGCCCATGCCCCGCCCGAGCCCTGACCCCATGGCTGAACTGGAGCAGTTGTTGGGCAGTGCCAGTGATTACATCCAGTCAGTATTCAAGCGGCCAGAGGCGCTGCCCGCCAAGCCCAAGGTCAAGGTGGAGGTGCCCTCTTCCTCCCCATCCCCCATTCTCCAGAGGGAGGCGCCGCCGTGTTCAGAGCCCAGCACCCACCAGAAGGCGCAGACGGCCCTGCAGCAGCACCTCCACCATAAGCGCAGTCTCTTCCTGGAACAGGCCCGTGCGCCTCCCATGCGCCCCTAGAGAACCTGCTGGACCCAGTCTGCTGGGCGCCGGGAGTACTTGGCAAACAGACCAGAAGCCCAACTGGGACACGGCCCCAGGACCAGCGCACGCCGCTCGCCTGGAAGATGCGCACGATCTGGTGGCCTTTTCGGCTGTGGCCGAAGCTGTGTCCTCCTACGGAGCCCTTAGCACCCGGCTCTATGAAACCTTCAACCGTGAGATGAGCCGCGAAGCTGGGAACAACAGCAGGGGACCCCGGTCAGGGCCGAGAGCTGCTCTGCCGGCAGTGAAGACCTCGACACGCTGCAGACGGCCCTGGCTCTCGCACGGCATGGCATGAAGCCACCCAGCTGCAACTGCGATGGCCCGGAGTGCCCCGACTACCTCGAGTGGCTGGAGGGGAAGATCAAGTCTGTGGTCGTGGAGGGTGGGGAGGAGCGGCCCAGGCTCCCGGGGACTCTGCCTTCTGGGGAGGCCGACCTCCCGGTGCCCATCACCAGGCCACTCCTCAACGCTGAGGTCCCCCAGGTGCCTCCTCTGGAGGGCCTGCCCCTGTCCCAGAGTGCCCTGAGCATCGCCAAGGAGAAAAACATCAGCCTGCAGACCGCCATCGCCATCGAGGCCCTCACACAGCTCTCCTCCGCCCTCCCGCAGCCTGCTCACGCCACCTCCCAGGCTCCTTGCCCCCTTCCTGAGGCCTTGTCCCCTCCTGCCCCTTTCCGATCTCCCCAGCCCTACCTCCGGGCTCCCTCGTGGCCTGTGGTCCCTCCTGAAGAACACCCATCCTTTGCTCCCGACACTCCTGCCTTCCCTCCAGCAACTCCTAGAACAGAGTTTCCTGAAGCCTGGGGGACCGACACCCCACCAGCAACTCCCCGGAGCTCTTGGCCCATGCCCCGCCCGAGCCCTGACCCCATGGCTGAACTGGAGCAGTTGTTGGGCAGTGCCAGTGATTACATCCAGTCAGTATTCAAGCGGCCAGAGGCGCTGCCCGCCAAGCCCAAGGTCAAGGTGGAGGTGCCCTCTTCCTCCCCATCCCCCATTCTCCAGAGGGAGGCGCCCGCCCCGTGTTCAGAGCCCAGCACCCACCAGAAGGCGCAGACGGCCCTGCAGCAGCACCTCCACCATAAGCGCAGTCTCTTCCTGGAACAGGCCCGTGACGCCTCCCATGCGCCCCCTTCAGAGCCTCCTGCTCCTGGCTGGTGGGCGCCCCCCAGCTCCTCTGCCCCTCGGCCCCCCGACAGACCACCCAAGGAGAAGAAGAAGAAGCCCCTGGCACCAGCTGGAGGTCCCGTGGGAGCCGACAAAGCTAGCCCTGGGTTCAAGCCCAGTGTCCGGAAGCCCGTTCACATCAAGCGGTCCAGGCCACGGGAAGCGCAGCCCCTCTTCCCGCCTCTGCGGCAGATCGTCCTGGAAGGTCTGAGGCCCCCAGCCTCTGAGGACGTGCAGGCACCTCCAGCCGCCCCGGTTCCCACCTCGCAGGGCTCGGTCCCCCCGCCCCCAGAACCTTCTCTTGCGCTATTTGCACCTAGTCCCTCCGGGGACAGCCTGCTGGCCCCTACTCAGGAAATGAGGTCTCCCAGCCCCACGGCAACCCTGCAGCCGGGCTCCGCTGGCCCTCTGCCCCCTGCTGACGACAAGCTGGAAGAGCTCATCCGGCAGTTTGAGGCTGAATTTGGGGATAGCTTTGGGCTTCCTGGCCCCCCGTCTGTGCCCATTCAGGACCCCGAGAACCAGCCAACCTGTCTCCCAGCCCCCGAGAGCCCTTTCGCTACCCGCTCTCCCAAGCAAATCAAGATCGAGTCTTCAGGGGCTGTGACTGTGCTCTCAACCACCTGCTTCCATTCAGAGGAGGGAGGCCAGGAGGCCACACCCACCAAGGCGGAGAACCCTCTGACGCCCACCCTCAGTGGCTTCCTGGAGTCGCCTCTTAAGTACCTGGACACGCCCACCAAGAGTCTGCTGGACACACCTGCCAAGAGAGCCCAGGCCGAGTTCCCCACCTGTGACTGCGTAGGTACGTCCTTCTGGGAGTCAGGGAAGGGCGAGGGTAGGAGGCTGGGTGGGCTTGGGTTTCGGGCTCTGGCTTTTATCTGAAAACTATTTACTGTGTGCCAGCAACCACACTGGGGCCTGTGGACCCAGAGGCGACGTGAGCCCAGCACCCACCAGAAGGCGCAGACGGCCCTGCAGCAGCACCTCCACCATAAGCGCAGTCTCTTCCTGGAACAGGCCCGTGACGCCTCCCATGCGCCCCCTTCAGAGCCTCCTGCTCCTGGCTGGTGGGCGCCCCCCAGCTCCTCTGCCCCTCGGCCCCCCGACAGACCACCCAAGGAGAAGAAGAAGAAGCCCCTGGCACCAGCTGGAGGTCCCGTGGGAGCCGACAAAGCTAGCCCTGGGTTCAAGCCCAGTGTCCGGAAGCCCGTTCACATCAAGCGGTCCAGGCCACGGGAAGCGCAGCCCCTCTTCCCGCCTCTGCGGCAGATCGTCCTGGAAGGTCTGAGGCCCCCAGCCTCTGAGGCCGTGCAGGCACCTCCAGCCGCCCCGGTTCCCACCTCGCAGGGCTCGGTCCCCCCGCCCCCAGAACCTTCTCTTGCGCTATTTGCACCTAGTCCCCCCGGGGACCGCCTGCTGGCCCCTACTCAGGAAATGAGGTCTCCCAGCCCCACGGCAACCCTGCAGCCGGGCTCCGCTGGCCCTCTGCCCCCTGCTGACGACAAGCTGGAAGAGCTCATCCGGCAGTTTGAGGCTGAATTTGGGGATAGCTTTGGGCTTCCTGGCCCCCCGTCTGTGCCCATTCAGGACCCCGAGAACCAGCCAACCTGTCTCCCAGCCCCCGAGAGCCCTTTCGCTACCCGCTCTCCCAAGCAAATCAAGATCGAGTCTTCAGGGGCTGTGACTGTGCTCTCAACCACCTGCTTCCATTCAGAGGAGGGAGGCCAGGAGGCCACACCCACCAAGGCGGAGAACCCTCTGACGCCCACCCTCAGTGGCTTCCTGGAGTCGCCTCTTAAGTACCTGGACACGCCCACCAAGAGTCTGCTGGACACACCTGCCAAGAGAGCCCAGGCCGAGTTCCCCACCTGTGACTGCGTAGGTACGTCCTTCTGGGAGTCAGGGAAGGGCGAGGGTAGGAGGCTGGGTGGGCTTGGGTTTCGGGCTCTGGCTTTTATCTGAAAACTATTTACTGTGTGCCAGCAACCACACTGGGGCCTGTGGACCCAGAGGCGACGTGAGCCCAGCCTCCTGGAGAAGTCATTGAAGGAAATGATGCCGTGCGGGGTCTCGCGGGTCCGCGGTGGTGTTCAGTCGTGTGGGCTGAGATGAAGGCATTGTGGAAGCCTTCCTGTGGGAGGTGGTGCTTGTGCCGGGGCCTGCAGGGCCGCGAGGCAGGAGGACAGGCTGAGAAGAGGGAGTAGCTGGGGCAGCCGCTTGGGGGCTGTGCCTGTTTAGACCCTCTTGGTTTGGGAGAGCAAAAGGGGAGGAGTCCGGGGTGGGGAATGCACGGTGGCTTGAGAGGCAGGCAGGGGCCAGATCTTGCAGGGCCGGGGGAGCCACGGTTGAGCGTTTGACTTGATCTTACTGGAGATACGCAAGGAGCGCCTGAGCATTTTAAAGCAAGTAATGCCAGTTGTCACTTTGTGCTTCTGAGAGACTGTTCTGGCTTGTGGTGGGGAGGAAAGGTGAGTGGGGGAGCCAGGCAAGAGGTAACAAGGGTGTGGACTGAAAGAGGGGGTGGGCAGAGGCTGCAGAGTGGGTGACCTCTGGGGGGTGGAGGGTGCAGGTGGGGACAGCTGGGTCTCCACCTCAGTGGTGGTGGTGGTCGCTAACACACGTGTGGAGAAATGATGAGGTCTATTTGGACGGCCTGCATTGGAAGGGGCTGAGAGGCTGGAGATGAGGCGCTGAGTTGTGTGCTGGGATGTAGGTAATACTCAGGTGGTGGTTGAAGCCAGGGTATGGGTGAGAGCACTGAGGAATTGGGTCTGTTCCCGAGCCTGGCCTTCTGACAGAGAAGCGAGATGCCGGGCGTCTGAGGGCTGCGCTGGGGGTCTTCGGCTGTCCCGGGGGAGGTCGTGGATGCCTCGGAAAAGACCAGACTTACTCTAGAATGCGATTCTCTGCTACTTACTGAGTGTTCCGTGAAAGATATGTGTGTTTCAGATGTTGGCCAAAAAGCCACGCTGATGCTGAGCATGTTGAATTCTTGTGATTTTATGATACACAAACAGGTCTTAGGAAAAGGTTCTCTTCTCTGCTTGTGGAAATACACTAGTGTTTGGTCAGTTGTGAGACTTTCTGGGCTCTTGTATCGCAGTTAGTGAGGAGAAGCTGGGCTGTCCTGCCCATTCCAGCTACCCTAGACTCCTGGAATGTCAGACTGGGGTCAAAAGAATCACTTCGGGAACAGGAAAGTTGTCCCCAGTGCTTCTTTCCGGGAGGTGAGCGTCCTGCCAAAGGCTCACAGACTTACTCTGAGCCTGTGGTTTCCACCGAGGGCTGGCCCCCTTCATTACTGGGTGTAATACTGGTGTGACTTAGGGGGCCGCTTATTTCCCAGCATTTGGGAGAGACTTGTTCTGATCATAGGAATTGGGGCCCCCTTTCTTTCCTCATGTTTTAGGTGTCTGGCTTGTCTTCCTTTTTGTTTTGGGCCTTAGAGCCTCATTTGTTGTTTCTCCCCATCCAGGGAAGGACGTAGTCTTATATATGGCTGAGAACATAGTTGATCCGTAATACATACTTTAACTGTGGGATTCAATGATATTGGAATGAGATACTATGTTCGGTCAAACTAATTTTTTTTTAACCTTGAATTTTAATCCCATCACTTCCTCCTGCCTAAAAGGAAAGTGATAATAGTACCCTGTCACCAGGGTGTATCTGAGTGTTAAATTAATATGTGTAAAGCACTTAGGGCTGTAGCTGGCAAGGAAGAAGCACCATAAGATTGCTTAGCTGTTACCAAGCCTCTCAGATGCAGAAAAGCAATAAAAATATGTAGAAGACATCATACGTATTATGAAGGAAGAGAAGTCTCGGCTGTTACTTTACTCATCAGTTGTTGATTGTGTAAGTAACCTAGTCCTAGGGACTAGTGTGGTTAAAGTTAAGAGAGACAGTTCCTCTTCTAAGGACTTTGTAGTTTGCTTGAAGAGACAACATAAACAGTGAAGTAACCAGTGCCCAATCAGCAGGTGTCCGTCTAGTGCCTGTGCTGTCCCATGGATGTGCTTAAACTGTCAGAATGTTCTGTGACACCAGGCTTGGCTGTCCTCATGGAGGGTAACGCTTGCTTCATGTTGAATTCTTGTGATTTTATGATACACAAACAGGTCTTAGGAAAAGGTTCTCTTCTCTGCTTGTTGAAATACACTAGTGTTTGGTCAGTTGTGAGACTTTCTGGGCTCTTGTATCGCAGTTAGTGAGGAGAAGCTGGGCTGTCCTGCCCATTCCAGCTACCCTAGACTCCTGGAATGTCAGACTGGGGTCAAAAGAATCACTTCGGGAACAGGAAAGTTGTCCCCAGTGCTTCTGTCCGGGAGGTGAGCGTCCTGCCAAAGGCTCACAGACTTACTCTGAGCCTGTGGTTTCCACCGAGGGCTGGCCCCCTTCATTACTGGGTGTAATACTGGTGTGACTTAGGGGGCCGCTTATTTCCCAGCATTTGGGAGAGACTTGTTCTGATCATAGGAATTGGGGCCCCCTTTCTTTCCTCATGTTTTAGGTGTCTGGCTTGTCTTCCTTTTTGTTTTGGGCCTTAGAGCCTCATTTGTTGTTTCTCCCCATCCAGGGAAGGACGTAGTCTTATATATGGCTGAGAACATAGTTGATCCGTAATACATACTTCAACTGTGGGATTCAATGATATTGGAATGAGATACTATGTTCGGTCAAACTAATTTTTTTTTAACCTTGAATTTTAATCCCATCACTTCCTCCTGCCTAAAAGGAAAGTGATAATAGTACCCTGTCACCAGGGTGTATCTGAGTGTTAAATTAATATGTGTAAAGCACTTAGGGCTGTAGCTGGCAAGGAAGAAGCACCATAAGATTGCTTAGCTGTTACCAAGCCTCTCAGATGCAGAAAAGCAATAAAAATATGTAGAAGACATCATACGTATTATGAAGGAAGAGAAGTCTCGGCTGTTACTTTACTCATCAGTTGTTGATTGTGTAAGTAACCTAGTCCTAGGGACTAGTGTGGTTAAAGTTAAGAGAGACAGTTCCTCTTCTAAGGACTTTGTAGTTTGCTTGAAGAGACAACATAAACAGTGAAGTAACCAGTGCCCAATCAGCAGGTGTCCGTCTAGTGCCTGTGCTGTCCCATGGATGTGCTTAAACTGTCAGAATGTTCTGTGACACCAGGCTTGGCTGTCCTCATGGAGGGTAACGCTTTACTTAGGAGACTATTTTTCAGACCTGGGTGAAACTGGAGTGAGCATCGATGCTGTGAAGTGAGAAGGTAACCACTCCGGATGGAGGAATTTCTGAGCACGGTCAAGGAGCAAGCTTGCAGGATGTAAGGCCACTGGCACACAGTGGATCCGAACCCTCAGTGTTCCCCTGTATTTCTCAGGCCAGAGGCACCCTCCTCCCCGCAGCAGATAGGACGGAACTCAGCTTCAAGCTCGTGAGCCAAAGCACAGGCAGGGAGTGTCAGCATCAGGGAAGCCCCGTGTGGCAGCGGTGGCAGCCTGTGCCTTGGCAGGCAGGGAGACGGCGAGGGCAGGGGGCACAAGGTCAGGGGATCCCACCACCAGTCATTTGTCGCTCCAGTTTGTATTTTGTTTGTGTGGAATATGGGTAAAATATGTATATACTTTCTAATGCTAAACAGAGAATTAGAACCAAACTCACCTTTGTGGTTAAATGTTAAATTATGGAAAAAGGCTAAAGTGAAAACAGCAGATACAAAGAGCATTTAAATGATCAGCTCACTTAGGTTAAAAAAGATAGAGGAAAGACTTAGGAAGAAATCTATCAACAATGGTTGTATCAGTGGTTAGACTGTGGGGGACTTTGCTCGCATTATGTTTTCTGAATTTTCTCTGATGAAATAATCGAAAAAGAATATTAATCAAAACAATATTTTTGAACATGCCTCCTCCTAGAAGTGGGCGCAGAAGATGGATTGGTGAAGAGTGATAACCTTGTGGCAGACCAGTTAGGAAGCTATTGAGAATGATGATAAGAATCGCAACAGTAGTAATAATAGTAGTGTATGAAAAACTTGCTGGATTCCAGGCGCTGTGCCAAGTGCCTCCTCCTTTAATCCTCTCTAACGTCTACATGAGATAGATACTGTCAGTAGGTCCATAGTGGTGATGTTTCTTCATTTCTTAATGTTTCCTTCTTTCTTGCTAAACTAGATTCAATGATTTTTTCCAAGTCAGAATCGTTGATTCTAACCGGTGGACTCTCAGCGGTTGAAGTCAGATTTGAACCTAGACAGCTGGCCCCCCATGTCATACTGTGATTTGGATTGTTTAGCTGAGAAATAAGTCCAGCTTAAGCGGTGGTACGAGGCATAGGGAGGGCCACAGGAGGAAGGATTCACTTGAAAAACAGCTCCTGGAGGTGCTGAGGCTTGTGTTCGGGACTCGACACGTAGTTTGGCAGAGTTCAGCTGGCTTTGCAGAATTTATCTTTGTGAACTCAGGCTCGGGACAAGGGTTACTCTGGGTTAATGTCCGATGGACACCACCTCATGTTCCAGAAACTCAGCCCCTCAACAGTAGTAGGTAGAAAGTTGTGGATTGCAGGTCACCATGGAAGCATTTTCTGGAGAAGTGACAATGAAATTTGGAGATGTCATAAGCACTCATAAAAGACGATTTAAATATGGGGACAATTTTATTAAAACATGAAAAGGTCTTATAGCATAGCAAAAGATACCTCATATTCAAACTCCATGGTGATTTTTGCCAAATAAGCAGCTTTGGCCAGTATGGGCACCGTCGGGTAACCAAAAACCCAAACACCAAGAACATTGTTTCATAGTTGTCTGAAGATCACAGGTTTTCTGAAGGTATGGCTGGGATTATTTCTACTGGTTCTCTGAATCTTGAAACACTGAAATTATAGGTATCCCTTGAGGCTTCAAAGAAATAAATTGAAAGGACATGAAAGGAGATTTTGTCTAAAAGGTAGTATGATATAATTGAGAGAACATGCCTCCTCCTAGAAGTGAGTGCAGAAGATGGATTGGTGAAGAGTGATAACCTTGTGGCAGACCAGTTAGGAAGCTATTGAGAATGATGATAAGAATCGCAACAGTAGTAATAATAGTAGTGTATGAAAAACTTGCTGGATTCCAGGCGCTGTGCCAAGTGCCTCCTCCTTTAATCCTCTCTAACGTCTACATGAGATAGATACTGTCAGTAGGTCCATAGTGGTGATGTTTCTTCATTTCTTGATGTTTCCTTCTTTCTTGCTAAACTAGATTCAATGATTTTTTCCAAGTCAGAATCGTTGATTCTAACCGGTGGACTCTCAACGGTGGAAGTCAGATTTGAACCTAGACAGCTGGCCCCCCATGTCATACTGTGATTTGGATTGTTTAGCTGAGAAATAAGTCCAGCTTAAGCGGTGGTACGAGGCATAGGGAGGGCCACAGGAGGAAGGATTCACTTGAAAAACAGCTCCTGGAGGTGCTGAGGCTTGTGTTCGGGACTCGACACGTAGTTTGGCAGAGTTCAGCTGGCTTTGCAGAATTTATCTTTGTGAACTCAGGCTCGGGACAAGGGTTACTCTGGGTTAATGTCCGATGGACACCACCTCATGTTCCAGAAACTCAGCCCCTCAACAGTAGTAGGTAGAAAGTTGTGGATTGCAGGTCACCATGGAAGCATTTTCTGGAGAAGTGACAATGAAATTTGGAGATGTCATAAGCACTCATAAAAGACGATTTAAATATGGGGACAATTTTATTAAAACATGAAAAGGTCTTATAGCATAGCAAAAGATACCTCATATTCAAACTCCATGGTGATTTTTGCCAAATAAGCAGCTTTGGCCAGTATGGGCACTGTCGGGTAACCAAAAACCCAAACACCAAGAACATTGTTTCATAGTTGTCTGAAGATCACAGGTTTTCTGAAGGTATGGCTGGGATTATTTCTACTGGTTCTCTGAATCTTGAAACACTGAAATTATAGGTATCCCTTGAGGCTTCAAAGAAATAAATTGAAAGGACATGAAAGGAGATGCTTTAGTCTAAAAGGTAGTATGATATATACAGACTTGAGAGAACATGGCACAAGGTGAAGTTCTGTCTTGAATTATTAGGAGAAGAGGATATTGATGCGTCTGTAGTATTTGGAAACACGCACTGGAGATTCTTCTAACCGCCACTTACCCTGCCTGTAACACGCCTGTCAGGGAGGATGATGACTGGCAAGTGACTGTTGCCTTGGCCCTTTATGCATTTTGTCTGTTCTCAGAAATGGGGACATTCACAACAAAGCCAGCTTAGGACGGGGAATGAATCCAGATGAGGTTTTAGTGGGAAAAGCATTCTTTGAGAACATCTGTTGATCATTTTATAAATAAGGACACAGGTCTATGTTAACTTTTTTTTTTTTAATTTTATTTATTTGTCTTTTGAGGGGTCGGGTTGGGGAGGGAGGGGAGCGGGTGGGCCTTCTATTGGTCTTTCATTTCTCTATTTTCATCCGTCTTTGTTCTTTGGCTCCTGTGGGCCTCCCATCGCGGCGGCCTCTGTCGTCGCAGAGCACCAGCTCTGGGCGCACGAGCACCAGAGCTCCGGCTCGGTAATTGGACACATCAGTCCAGCCGCTCCGTGGCACGTGGGATCTTCCCAGGCCAAAGATCGAACCGGCGCCCCTCGCACTGCAAGGCAGCGTCCTTACCCACTGGACCACCAGGGAAGCCCTATGTTAACTTTTACGTCTTATCCTGATGTCCCTGAGAAGCAGTGCCTAGGTAGCTGGAGGCATATGATGACAATGAAAGCGAGAAATTGACGCATATATTTTAGAGGCTGTTTTCATAATACAACTGAACGTTGTATTTTGTTCAGTTGGTATCTTGTCTTAAAGAATTAGCTAAAGACCAACATAAGGAAAACACCTCCAGAGTGGCTCAGTGGGAAAGAATCCACTTGCTAGTGCAGGACACATGGGTTCAATCCCTGGTCTGGGGAGATCCCACATCCCTCAGAGCAACTAAGTTCATGCATCACAACAACTAAGCCTGTGCTCTGGAGCCTGGGGGCTGCACCCTAGAGCCCATGCTTTGCCATAAGAGAAACCACTGCCAGTGATATAGTATTAGGCTTCAAAGAAATAAATTGAAAAGACATGAAAGGAGATGCTTTAGTCTAAAAGGTAGTATGATATATACAGACTTGAGAGAACATGGCACAAGGTGAAGTTCTGTCTTGAATTATTAGGAGAAGAGGATATTGATCGTCTGTAGTATTTGGAAACACGCACTGGAGATTCTTCTAACCGCCACTTACCCTGCCTGTAACACGCCTGTCAGGGAGGATGATGACTGGCAGTGACTGTTGCCTTGGCCCTTTATGCATTTTGTCTGTTCTCAGAAATGGGGACATTCACAACAAAGCCAGCTTAGGACGGGGAATGAATCCAGATGAGGTTTTAGTGGGAAAAGCATTCTTTGAGAACATCTGTTGATCATTTTATAAATAAGGACACAGGTCTATGTTAACTTTTTTTTTTTTAATTTTATTTATTTGTCTTTTGAGGGGTCAGGTTGGGGAGGGAGGGGAGCGGGTGGGCCTTCTATTGGTCTTTCATTTCTCTATTTTCATCCGTCTTTGTTCTTTGGCTCCTGTGGGCCTCCCATCGCGGCGGCCTCTGTCGTCGCAGAGCACCAGCTCTGGGCGCACGAGCACCAGAGCTCCGGCTCGGTAATTGGACACATCAGTCCAGCCGCTCCGTGGCACGTGGGATCTTCCCAGGCCAAAGATCGAACCGGCGCCCCTCGCACTGCAAGGCAGCGTCCTTACCCACTGGACCACCAGGGAAGCCCTATGTTAACTTTTACGTCTTATCCTGATGTCCCTGAGAAGCAGTGCCTAGGTAGCTGGAGGCATATGATGACAATGAAAGCGAGAAATTGACGCATATATTTTAGAGGCTGTTTTCATAATACAACTGAACGTTGTATTTTGTTCAGTTGGTATCTTGTCTTAAAGAATTAGCTAAAGACCAACATAAGGAAAACACCTCCAGAGTGGCTCAGTGGGAAAGAATCCACTTGCTAGTGCAGGACACATGGGTTCAATCCCTGGTCTGGGGAGATCCCACATCCCTCAGAGCAACTAAGTTCATGCATCACAACAACTAAGCCTGTGCTCTGGAGCCTGGGGGCTGCACCCTAGAGCCCATGCTTTGCCATAAGAGAAACCACTGCAGTGACAAGCCCACTCATCTCAATAGAGAGTAGCCCCCGCTCACAGCAACTCGGGGAAAGCCTAGACAGTAACAGACCCAGCACAGCCAGAAATAAATAAATAAATAAAAGTATAAAAAAGAAAAGAAAAACATCTCCTTTGCCTGAAACACGGTGAAAGTTTGGAGAGGAAGGAATGTTGTCCAGCAAATGTGGCTGTTCTTTTCTTCCCCTGCATCAGGTCTTAGTTGTGGCGTACAGGGTCTTCATTGCTTCATGTGGGGTCTTTCCTTCTGGCACACAGGCTCCGTAGTTGCAGTGTGAGAGCTTGTTAGTTGCTCCATGGTTTGTGGGGTCTTAGTTCTCCGACCAGGGAGAGAACTCATGTCCCCTGCATTGCAAGGCAGATTCCCAACCTTTGGACCCCTAGGGAAATCCTAATTTCCTATAGTTTCTATGAGAAGGTATTTTTCTCCTTTGGATGCAAGTTGATATGAATAAGAACTTCATGTCTTTTAAATATTTTTTGGCAATAGAGTATTTGTATACCAGTATATAATGGAAATCTGAGTCTGGGTAGGAGGGGATCAGAAAGAACTTCCTGGGGCTTCCCCTGGTGGTCCAGTGGATAAGGACACCGCCTTGCAGCGCAAGGGACGCCAGTTCGATCCCTGGCCTGGGAAGACCCCACGTGCCGCAGAGCGGCTGGACAGATGTGCCCAATCACTGAGCCAGAGCTCTGGAGCACATTCTGCAACAGACGCCACCGCGATGGGAGGCCCATAGGAGCCAAAGAACAAAGACGGATGAAAATAGAGAAGCGAAAGACCAATAGAAGTGGCCCGCCTGCTCCCCTCCCTCCCCAACCCGACCCCCACCCAAAATAAATAAATAAATAAATCTTTAAAAAAAAACAAAAAACAAAGAAAGAACTTCCTGGATGAAGTGTTTCCCGAGTTTTAAAGGATACGTTGAAGTTTAGTAGATTAATGGGGAGAAGGTAGCATGTTCTAGGCAAAGGGACATGAAGATTATAGAGATGAAAAGAAAGCACATGAAGATATGGAGATGAGGAGGCTTGGAGAAATACAGGTCGTTCTGGTGTGACTGGTGTGTCAGGTGAAGGATGGGGAGTGGCTAGAGAGGAGAGTTTCAGGGAGAGAGGGGATGATACCAAAGGCGGAGAAACCAGTTTGCAAGCTCAGGCAAGATAGAATGTGTGCCTAAAGTAAGAAGGGCACTGAGGAGGAGGGAGTGAGAGGAGGCGTGGACAAAAGAAAGAACGAGAAAGAGAATGAGCTGGTTGAGTGACCTGTTGAATGCGGGAGAAAAGCAGCAGCAGCCATAGATGACTCCCCGGGGCTCTGGGGGTGACTGGGGGTGGGGTGGGGTTGCCATGAATGGATTGAAACACGGGCACCAGGATTTGAAACGCGGGCAGGGAGGCAGGCTTGGACACCTGCCTTTGAGAGGTCTGTGGGTCCAGCAGGGATGCACTCAGTTGGATCTGTGAATGGGAGGTTTTTTCAGCAGACTGATGGTAGTTCAAGTCTCAGTTATAGACATTCACCAGACTGACTGCGTAGCTCAGGAAAGGAGGATACACGTGAGGGTAGAGAATCTCACCGAGGAGGCCATGAGAGAGGTGTGGAGGAGACGTGGGAAGTAATTAAGGAGACGGCAGGTTAGAACAAACAGCTCGTTTTGGAGAGCTAACCGCATCACTGCTGAAGAAAGGTCAAGATTTAATGCTGCTTTTAAACAAATCGTGTATTATGCATGATTTGTTGGTATATACGTGCTCGTCTTTTCAGTTAAATCCCAGGTTCCTCTAGAGCAGGAACTGAACATGGTATTTCTAAAAGATCTAGACTGCGGTTGACTCTATGCTCCACGTATTCTGTGATCAACAGGTCAACCTTATTTTACCTCTACATTAAATTCTACAAAGATCTCAGATAGATTCAGGCACGGTCTCCTTACCTTTCATCTTTATCATCAGCGCATGTGCCCATTGTTATGAAAGTATTTCTGTCTGCTCCCAGCAGGCCCAGCATGCTGCCCATTAATTCACAGGCAGATGACCTGAAATTTTAGTTTTAAAAAGTTCATTACCTGAGCCAGGGTAGGGTCCATTTCCCTTTTTACCAGGAGGTGCATTTAGAGTTGCTGACTTTCAGAGATATGGAGATGAGGAGGCTTGGAGAAATACAGGTCGTTCTGGTGTGACTGGTGTGTCAGGTGAAGGATGGGGAGTGGCTAGAGAGGAGAGTTTCAGGGAGAGAGGGGATGATACCAAAGGCGGAGAAACCAGTTTGCAAGCTCAGGCAAGATAGAATGTGTGCCTAAAGTAAGAAGGGCACTGAGGAGGAGGGAGTGAGAGGAGGCGTGGACAAAAGAAAGAACGAGAAAGAGAATGAGCTGGTTGAGTGACCTGTTGAATGCGGGAGAAAAGCAGCAGCAGCCATAGATGACTCCCGGCGCTCTGGGGGGTGACTGGGGGGGGTGGGGTGGGGTTGCCATGAATGGATTGAAACACGGGCACCAGGATTTGAAACGCGGGCAGGGAGGCAGGCTTGGACACCTGCCTTTGAGAGGTCTGTGGGTCCAGCAGGGATGCACTCAGTTGGATCTGTGAATGGGAGGTTTTTTCAGCAGACTGATGGTAGTTCAAGTCTCAGTTATAGACATTCACCAGACTGACTGCGTAGCTCAGGAAAGGAGGATACACGTGAGGGTAGAGAATCTCACCGAGGAGGCCATGAGAGAGGTGTGGAGGAGACGTGGGAAGTAATTAAGGAGACGGCAGGTTAGAACAAACAGCTCGTTTTGGAGAGCTAACCGCATCACTGCTGAAGAAAGGTCAAGATTTAATGCTGCTTTTAAACAAATCGTGTATTATGCATGATTTGTTGGTATATACGTGCTCGTCTTTTCAGTTAAATCCCAGGTTCCTCTAGAGCAGGAACTGAACATGGTATTTCTAAAAGATCTAGACTGCGGTTGACTCTATGCTCCACGTATTCTGTGATCAACAGGTCAACCTTATTTTACCTCTACATTAAATTCTACAAAGATCTCAGATAGATTCAGGCACGGTCTCCTTACCTTTCATCTTTATCATCAGCGCATGTGCCCATTGTTATGAAAGTATTTCTGTCTGCTCCCAGCAGGCCCAGCATGCTGCCCATTAATTCACAGGCAGATGACCTGAAATTTTAGTTTTAAAAAAGTTCATCTGGCACCCCTGAGCCAGGGTAGGGTCCAGCCCTCTGCCTGCCCACAGTGAGGATTTGTGATTACCAGGAGGTGACATTCTAGCAGTTGCTGACTTTCACGCAACGGGAGTTAGTTATATACTTAAGGTGATTGACTGTCCACTAAAATGACATCAGGAAACTGACACATGATATAGGATTGCTTGGAAAAAGATGGGTACAATAAGACCTTTGTGTGATCTCTGCACCTCGGCTTTAGTTGGGCACCAGTTATCAACCATCTCTCTGTCAGGGTCATGATGAGAAGCGTGCCTCTGCCTGTCCCTATGCCTGGTTGTGAGGTTCCTCAGTGGAAAGGTGCGGGTCTGGTCTCTGTGTAGAGAGGTGGAGGAGAAGGTAGAAGGGTCCTGTGGAAAGTAAGGACTCCTCTTTCTGTTAGGCAGTAATGAGTGGTTTCTTGTGTTTAATATCGCTTGCTATAGCACAAAGGATACATTACGTTCTCTCCCAGCCTAGTGCAAAAGTAGAACAGAGGATATTTTTCTATTTTGAGTATAAAATTAAGTGCACAGGGCAAAAAAAAAAAAAAAAAATACCTGCAGCCACGTAGCTAGCATATTCTTGAAAATTGGATTTTGCTCTCCTGAGCTCTACCCCCAAGCTTTCTACTGTGTATTTTAGGAAAAAAACGTCATTTCTGTCACTGCTCAAAGTTAGACATGAAAGAGATTTTACTTGAAGAAGAATTGAGCCATTTCCTTTTCCTGTCACTTTACCTCTGTAAAGAAGGAGGAGGTACTACTCTGGGGACTAAAAGGAACAATGATGACTTAATAACAAGGTCACAAAGTGCTCCTTTTCTCAAATGTGGTGAAAGGAACCAAGGCAAACAAAAACAGAAGAGAAAATTTCATCAATGGAAATTTGGAAATGGCCACAATCTTGAACTGTGAATTCCAAGGGCTGTGTGCCAGCTTAAGGTCAATTTGAATTGAATTAATGATGACATGAGATATTTACAGCTCCCAGTGTTGGGAGAAACAAGAGGGGAGGGTCAGAAGGTCTCCCAACTTGAAGGGAGGAACTGGAGACCACCCATTTAGAAGGCATGCGCTTAGAGAAGTGGGAGTACAGATGGGCTCCTTTTCTTGCTCTCCTGTTTCTGATGGGCGAAGGTCTGGGATGAGGATGGTTGGCCGGAGAGTTGAGGCACCATGTCTCTCTCAGGAGCCAGCCTTGTAGCCAAGGGCCAGCAGCACCAAACAGAGGCTGTTGTGCAGAGAGAAATATTTGCTGAACCACCAAACCAACCTTAGGGCTTTATTTTGACTTGATCAGAGTGACCAAGAGTGATCTGGTTTATCTGATTCTAAGATAAACCAGAATCTTAGCATCAGGTCAGACCACAGGCTAAGCCTTCATACCCAGAGATGCACACAATTTGAGAGGCCTTGGCCCCAACGAACAGAGCAAAGAGATGAAATTTCCCAGTTCAGCTGTCCACAGCCAGACCCAGATCCTCCTGGGCTGCTGAGCTTTTGAACTAATAATTAAAACCTCTACAACCTCTGATTCTCCAAGCTTGGTTTCTAAGGGAAGAATTTGAGTTAGTGTCCAGGTAAATACAGAAGAATAAGGCGATTCTACCCATTCTGCTTTTAGGCTAGTGAGTCTAGACAGGTGGCTTTCACCTGAGTGCTTTTTCACCCCAGGGGACACTTGGCAATGTCTGAGGACAGTTTTGGTTGTCACAACCGGTGTGGTTCTACTGGCCTCTAGTGGACAGAGCCAGGGATGCTGTTAACATTCCACAGTGCGCGGGACAGACGCCCCCAACCCCTGCCCCTCAGTGAAGAGTTACCTCGTCCAGAGTGTCAGTAGTGCCAAGGGTGAGAAAGCTGAGACGTAAACGTCCTCCATTGAAAGATTCATTAATAAGCAAAAAACCCAGTGTATAACCCACTCAGATTCTGTGGGGGCAAGTGGAGAGATGAAATATAATATTCAAATGAAGACTTATATTAGGAAATAGAAGAAGAGTTTGAACAGCTGATTTATACCTTCCAGGAAGTTCATGAAAGATGAAACCCTACATTAAAATTGCAAAGAAGTCATGAGGTATGGATTAACCTGCTCAAAAAACATGCTGCTTCACAAAACACTTACAGTGCACTAGAAGCTGAAGAAAGCAGAGTTCGAGTTGCAGAAAAGCAAGTCAGGGAGAAAGAGGACAGGCCTGAAAGATCAGTCCAAAGCGAGAGAAGAAAAGAAATGACCATGATCAGAGTGGCGATAAAAGATACAGACAGAGACAGGAGGGACCCTCCACACAGATTCACTCTGTTGGGAATATTGGGAACATTTGCTGCTGTTCCCAGAGAAATCATGGAACAAATTGAACAAAAGCAAGAGTCAAAGATAAAATAGAAAATATTTTTGAAATGGAAAAAAACCCCACAACAAATAATGATCTGGATGAATTTCAAAATGAATTTCAAGGATGAAGACTTTCCTACTAATAAATTAACCAAAAATTAAGTTGATCGTTAATAAATTAACCCAAAATTAAATTGGTTATGCATACTTGGTTTTTAAATTTTTTTAAGATATGCTTTTTAAATGACTGCAATCCCACTCATGGGCATATATCCAGAGGAAAAGCTGATCCAAAAGGACACATGCAACCCAGTGTTCATTGCAGCACTGTTTACAGTAGCCAAGATATGGAAACTACCTAAGTGTCCATCGACAGAGGAATGGATAAAGAAGCTGTGGTGCATATATGTAATGGACTATGCCCGGTGTGGTCTCTGGTTCACCTGAGTGCTTTTTCACCCCAGGACACTTGGCAATGTCTGGGGTTTGGACAACCGGTGTGGTTCTACTGGCCTCTAGTGGACAGAGCCAGGGATGCTGTTAACATTCCACAGTGCGCGGGACAGACGCCAACCCCTGCCCCTCAGTGAAGAGTTACCTCGTCCAGAGTGTCAGTAGTGCCAAGGGTGAGAAAGCTGAGACGTAAACGTCCTCCATTGAAAGATTCATTAATAAGCAAAAAACCCAGTGTATAACCCACTCAGATTCTGTGGGGGCAAGTGGAGAGATGAAATATAATATTCAAATGAAGACTTATATTAGGAAATAGAAGAAGAGTTTGAACAGCTGATTTATACCTTCCAGGAAGTTCATGAAAGATGAAACCCTACATTAAAATTGCAAAGAAGTCATGAGGTATGGATTAACCTGCTCAAAAAACATGCTGCTTCACAAAACACTTACAGTGCACTAGAAGCTGAAGAAAGCAGAGTTCGAGTTGCAGAAAAGCAAGTCAGGGAGAAAGAGGGACAGGCCTGAAAGATCAGTCCAAAGCGAGAGAAGAAAAGAAATGACCATGATCAGAGTGGCGATAAAAGATACAGACAGAGACAGGAGGGACCCTCCACACAGATTCACTCTGTTGGGAATATTGGGAACATTTGCTGCTGTTCCCAGAGAAATCATGGAACAAATTGAACAAAAGCAAGAGTCAAAGATAAAATAGAAAATATTTTTGAAATGGAAAAAAAAACCCCACAACAAATAATGATCTGGATGAATTTCAAAATGAATTTCAAGGATGAAGACTTTCCTACTAATAAATTAACCAAAAATTAAGTTGATCGTTAATAAATTAACCCAAAATTAAATTGGTTATGCATACTTGGTTTTTTAAATTTTTTTTTAAGATATGCTTTTTAAATGACTGCAATCCCACTCATGGGCATATATCCAGAGGAAAAGCTGATCCAAAAGGACACATGCAACCCAGTGTTCATTGCAGCACTGTTTACAGTAGCCAAGATATGGAAACTACCTAAGTGTCCATCGACAGAGGAATGGATAAAGAAGCTGTGGTGCATATATGTAATGGACTATTACTTAGCCATTAAAGAGGATGAAATACCATTTGCAACAACATGGATGACCTAGAGATTGTCATACTGAATGACGTAAGTCAGATAGAAAAAGAGAAATATCCCTTATGGGTGGAAGCTAAAAAGAAATGATACAAATGAACTCGCAAAACAGAAAGGGACTCACAGGCTTAGAGAAGGAATTTATGGTTGCCGGAGTGGGGAGAAAGGGATAGTTAGGGAGTTGGAGGTGGACATATACACACTGCTATTTAAAATGGATTAACCAACAAGGACCTACAGTATAGCACAGGGAACTCTGCTCAGTGTTACATGGCAGCCTGGGTGGGAGGAGGGGAGTTTGGGGGAGAAAACGTTCTCTTAACTGAAACACAAGTAGGAATGTGTATAAATCTTAAACACACTTTAGAGATGTTGCAGATTTGGTTCCAGACCACTGCAATAAAGTGCGTATCACACTAAAGTGAGTCCCATGGAATCTTTCGTTTTCCAGTCCATATAAAAGTTATGTTTGCAGTATACTGTAGTCTGTTACTGGTGTAATAGCATTATATTTAAAATACACACACACACACACACACATACACACACACACCTTAATTACAAATTACATACCTTAATTACAAACTTTGCTGCTAAAAAAAAATGCTAACCATAATCTGAACCTTCAGTGAGTTGTAATCTTTTGAAAGAGTAACATCAAAGATCAGAGATTACCGTAACAAAATAATAAGGAAAAAATCTGACACATTAGAAGAATTACCAAAATTCACAAGGAGGCAAATGCTGTTGGAAAAATTGCACTGATAGACTTGCTTATCTTAGGTTTGCCAGAAAGCCTCAGTTTGTAAAAGAAATAGTATCTGCGAAGCCCAATAAAATGAGGTGTGTCTATACAGTTTTACAAAAAGCATGTACGTTTGTAAGCTCATCAGGATCCAGAAACAGAACTTTATTGGACTTGCCCTGGTGCAGTGGATAATCACCTGCCTGGCAATGCAGGGGACTTAGGCTCAGTTCCTTGTGCCCACTCATGGGCATATATCCAGAGGAAAAGCTGATCCAAAAGGACACATGCAACCCAGTGTTCATTGCAGCACTGTTTACAGTAGCCAAGATATGGAAACTACCTAAGTGTCCATCGACAGAGGAATGGATAAAGAAGCTGTGGTGCATATATGTAATGGACTATTACTTAGCCATTAAAGAGGATGAAATACCATTTGCAACAACATGGATGACCTAGAGATTGTCATACTGAATGACGTAAGTCAGATAGAAAAAGAGAAATATCCCTTATGGGTGGAAGCTAAAAAGAAATGATACAAATGAACTCGCAAAACAGAAAGGGACTCACAGGCTTAGAGAAGGAATTTATGGTTGCCGGAGTGGGGAGAAAGGGATAGTTAGGGAGTTGGAGGTGGACATATACACACTGCTATTTAAAATGGATTAACCAACAAGGACCTACAGTATAGCACAGGGAACTCTGCTCAGTGTTACATGGCAGCCTGGGTGGGAGGAGGGGAGTTTGGGGGAGAAAACGTTCTCTTAACTGAAACACAAGTAGGAATGTGTATAAATCTTAAACACACTTTAGAGATGTTGCAGATTTGGTTCCAGACCACTGCAATAAAGTGCGTATCACACTAAAGTGAGTCCCATGGAATCTTTCGTTTTCCAGTCCATATAAAAGTTATGTTTGCAGTATACTGTAGTCTGTTAGGGGTGTAATAGCATTATATTTAAAATACACACACACACACACACACATACACACACACACCTTAATTACAAATTACATACCTTAATTACAAACTTTGCTGCTAAAAAAAAATGCTAACCATAATCTGAACCTTCAGTGAGTTGTAATCTTTTGAAAGAGTAACATCAAAGATCAGAGATTACCGTAACAAAATAATAAGGAAAAAATCTGACACATTAGAAGAATTACCAAAATTCACAAGGAGGCAAATGCTGTTGGAAAAATTGCACTGATAGACTTGCTTATCTTAGGTTTGCCAGAAAGCCTCAGTTTGTAAAAGAAATAGTATCTGCGAAGCCCAATAAAATGAGGTGTGTCTATACAGTTTTACAAAAAGCATGTACGTTTGTAAGCTCATCAGGATCCAGAAACAGAACTTTATTGGACTTGCCCTGGTGCAGTGGATAATCACCTGCCTGGCAATGCAGGGGACTTAGGCTCAGTTCCTTGTGCAGGAAGATTCCACATGCCACGGGGCCACTGAGCCAGTGAGTCACAGTGACTAAGCCCACATGCCACAACTACTGAAACCCACACACCCTAGAGCCAGCAAGCCACAACCACTGAACCCAAGTGCTGCAGCTACTGAAGCCCAGGTGGCTAGAGCCTGTGCTCCCCAAGAGAAGCCACGGCAGGGAGAAGCCTGCATGCTGCAACCAGGAGTGGCCCTCGCTCCCCACAACTAGAGAAAGCCTGCATACAGCAACAAAGACCCAGTGCAACCAAAAATAAAAATAGACTTTTTTTTTAAGTGAAGCTCAGCAAGATTTTTATTTATTTATCTATCCTTTGATACTATTGTTTATTTTTGGCTATGCTGGGTCTTGGTTGCTGCACATGAGCTCTTCTCTAGTTGCAGTGGGCGGAGGTTACTCTCACGGTGGCAATGCGCAGGCTTCTCATTGTGGTGACTTCTCTTGCAGCAGAGCACAGGCTCTAGCGTGCTCAGACTTCCATCATTGCTGCACATGGACTCAATCCTTGCAGCTGACGGTATCCAGCATGCAGGCTCGGTAGTTGTGGCTCATAGGCTTAGTTGCTCTGAATCATGTCGAATCTTCCTGGACCGGGGACAGAACCCATCTTCTCTGCATTGGCAGGCAGATTCTTTTTAAAAAAAAATATCATTGAGGGCTTCCCCGGTTGCTCAGTAGTAAAGAATCCACCTGTCAGTGCAGGGAACACATGTTCAGAGCCAGGTCTGGGAAGATTCTGCTTGCTGTGGAGCAACTAAGCCTGTACACCACACTACTGAGCCTGCGTGCTTCACCTCCCGAAACTTGCACATGTAGCGCTTGTGCCCCACAACAGAAAAGGCCACCACGATGAGAAGCCGTGCAACACAATGAAGAGCAGCCCCGCCTTGCCATAACTAGAGAAAGCCCACCTAAGACAGTGAAGACCCCAGCGCAGCCCAAGATAAATAACAGGGAAAAAAAGAAACAGAACTTTACCATCACATCAGAAACCTCCATATACTCCCACCTAGTCACTTACACCTATCTTCCTAAAGCAAACTATCCCCTGCTTGACTTACATCTGTGAGCTAAAAAACATTTTTTTAGATGTTCTTACATTGTTTTTTAAAATCAAAAGAATAGTATTTCATGACTCGTGAAAATTATATGATCAAATTGCAATGTCCATGAAGTTTGTTTTTTTTTTTTTTTAAAGTCACGGATCACTAAGTCCTCGGATTTTTTTTTTAAACATTTATTTTTATTTATTTATCTTTTGGGGGGTGGGGTGGGGAGGGGGACGGGCGGGCCACTTCTATTGGTCTTCCATTTCTCTATTTTCATCCGTCTTTGTTCTTTTGGCTCTTGTGGGCCTCCCATCGCAGTGGCCTCTGTTGTCGCAGAGCACCAGCTCTGGGCGCATGCGCTCCAGAGCTCCGGCTCGGTAATTGGACACATCAGTCCAGCCACTCCACAGCACGTGGGATCTTCCCAGGCTGGGGATCGAACCGGCGCCCCTTACACTGCAAGGCGGTGTCCTTACCCAGTGGACCACCAGGGAAGCCCTGTCCATGAAGTTTTAATTAAACGCCGTCACGCTCATTTGCTCGTGTACTTAGTGTGTGTGGCTGCTTTTGCACCACATTAGCAAAGATGAGTAGTTGCTGCAGAGACTGCATGCCCTGTAAAGGCTGAGCTATTTGCCATCTAACCCTTCACATAAAAAGTCCGCTGGTTCCTGTCCTGAGGTGGCTACTGTTCTACCCACATTGATTAGTTTTGCTTGTTCTATGTATGTATTCTTTTGTATTCTGATTTCTTTTATTCAGCATTTGTGAGGTTCATCTGTATGTGTGTAGCGATACCTGGAGCTCATCATTCTCATTGCTGTATAGTATTCAACTTCATGAATATACCATCATTCATCCCTTAGATTGTTGATGGACTTTTGCATTGTTTCCAGTTTGGGGTTATTATGAATCATGATGCTTTAAGAAATTCTTATATACATCCCTTGGTACATGTATGTACACACTTACATACTACTATTGGGTATATATCTAGGACTGAAGTGTGTTCAGCTTTAGTAGGTACAGTTTTCCAAAATGACTATAGTCGTTTAAACCAGTAGTATTTAGCATCTAAATCAGCAGATTTTATCAACAGACTTTCTGCCATTGTGGTAGGTGTATAATCATTGTGCCTTTAATTTTGCATTTCCCTGATGATTAATTTATGTCCTCTTTTGTAGAGTTCTAGACATGTGCTTATTTCTCTGTTGTGTTTTTTTTTCTTATTGATCTGTAAGGGTTCTTTTTTTATAAGTGTGAGTTCTTTATTAGATATATAAATTGCATTTCCTGTTATATTGAGATAAAATGTTTAAGAATTCTGTGCCTAATAAAGTTGCCATTCATGTGTAAAGGCTTCATAAAGGCATTTCGAAATATCTTTTTTTCCACAATCACAAGTTTTTTTATTTTGATTTTTTGATTTTACAGAGTTTTGCTGTTTACAGATATGTGTGATTCCAGATTAGTCATATGTATATCCCATTCCCTCCCATCCTATCCCTCTAGGCCATCACATAACCCACATGTACAATCACTTAGTCCCACAGCACATTGACAATAGTTCTCTCTTTTACACAAGGTAATATAGGGTTCCATGTTGCTCTTTCCATATTTCTCACCCACTCTTCCCTCTCCCCAATGTCCATAAGTCTGTTCTCTATGACTCTTTTTCCACCGATGCTCTGTGTGTGTATTTATCAGTACAAACTTACTAGATTCCATATATATGTGTTAGTATACTGTATCTGTCCTTCTCTTTTTGACTTACTTCACTGTGTATAATAGGTTTTAAATTCATCCATCTCTTTAGGACCGAATCTTCTGCATTTCTTTTAGTGGCTGAGAAATGTTCCATTGTACATATGTACCAGAGCTTCTTTATCCATTCATTTGTTGATGGACATTTAGGTTGCTTCCATGATCTAGCTATTGTGTAGAGTGCTGCAGTGAGCATTGGAGTACAGGTGTCTCTTTCAATTTTGATTTCCTCAGGGTATATGCCTAATAGTGGGATTGCTGAGTCATGTGGTACTTCTATTCTTAGTTTTTTAAGGAATCTCCATACTGTCTTCCATAGTGGTTGTATCAATGTACATTCCCACCAACAATGCAAGAGTGTTCCTTTTTCTCCTCACCTTCTCCAGCATTTATTATCTGTAGATTTTTTGATGATGGCCATTCTGACTGGTGTGAGCTGTATCTCATTTTAGTTTTGATTTGCATTTCTCTAATAATAAGTGACATTGAGCATCTTTTCATGTGTTTTTTGGCCATCTGTATATCTTTCTTGGATAGGTGTCTCTTTAGGTCTTTTTCCCATTTTTTGATTTGGTTGTTTGTTTTTTTCAGTATTGAGCTATCTGAGCTGCTCGTATATTTTGGAGATTAGTTTTTTGTCTATTGTTTCATTTGCTGTTATTTTCTCCCATTCTGTGGGTTGTCTGTTCACCTTGTTTGTAGTTTCTTTGGCTGTGTGAAAGCTTTTATGTTTCATTAGCTCCCACACATTTATTTTTGTTTTTATTTCCATTATTCTAGAGGGCAGGTCATAGAAGATCTTGCTTCGATGTATGTCACTGAGTGTTTTGCCTGTGTTCTCCTCCAAGAGCTTTATGGTCTCTGGTCTTACATTTAGGTCTTTAATCCATTTTGAATTTATCTTTGTGTATTGTGTCAGGGAATGTTCCAACTTCGTTCTTCTGCATGCAGCTGTCCAGTTTTCCCAGCACCATTTGTTGAAGAGGCTGTCTTTGTCCCATTTTATATTTTCGCCTCCCTTGTCAAAAATAAGGGACCCATATGTGTGTGAGTTTATCTCTGGGTTCTCTATCATGTTCCATTGGCCTATATTTCAAAACATTTCCAAGTATGTTTGAACTCAAATTTTCTGGAGATGAATCAAATAAATAACAGGTCAAGAAAGTGTGATCTGTGGTGTGAAGGGGCTGAAGTAAAGACTAAATGTATTATTTGTCTGAAACAAAAGGTAATGTATTTATTTACACTATGCTTGAACTTTGTTTTGTATTAAATATCTCTTTTGTAATAGAGGGCAAAAATATGTTCTCATGGATGCCAGCAAAAAGCAGGAGGTAGGAGCCAATTAAGACTCCACTCCACCCAGGTTTTAAAAAAAAAAAAGAAAGCAGGAGGTAAAGTGAAGGAAGATGTATGAGAAATTGTGTAAGGGTTATGATTTCCTCTTTTCTGTACGAAGCACCATTAGCATTACTAAAAGCATAGATTGGTGGGACAGGGGGATGTAAAAGAAAACACTAAATATATTTTAAAAGATAGAAAAGGAAACAGGGAAAATTAAAAAAGACGATCATGCATATGTTACAGTAATAAATATAAATAGAATAAGCTCATCTTCTGGGTTTGATTAATAGCATTAGACATTCCCAAGAATATTAACAAACCTTATTTCACTCTGGGAAAACGTAAGCCTGTATTTGCCACTGATTCAAAGTTCTACATTCTATGGAACCTTGTCCCAGCCTTGTGAAATATTGTCACTTATAAAATCTCATTGCCACACAAAAGACTGTATGTGTGTGTGTGTGTGTGTGTGTGTGTGTGTGATGATATATATCTATATCTATATATATCTATATATCTATCTATCTATCTATATATATATATATATATATATATATATATAAATTAGAAGAGTTAAATTTGAGAATATATACTGGTTTTATAGCTAAACATATTTGGCTATAAGCTCAGTTTCTTCCCATAGAGTATCTTCTCCCTCATACAGACATCTAATCAAGGAACATGATAGACATGTATAATATGTGTGTGTATATATGTATTCTGTTTTTTAATATGTATGTATAATCAGGGTAAGGGATGTAATCAAGGGCAACAAGATTTCTGTATGACTGCTTGGGTGTCTTCTAAACTGCCAGGCATGCATACAGGAAAGGGGAGAATGCCTCTGGTTTTGCCTGGCACTTGGAGCTGTGTCTGCCGTTTGTGTGTCAGTGGCCTTCCCAGAGGATTCCAGGTTAACTTTATGTTGGAGCTTTGTATCTTTTCCCCTCGCTGTTGGGATGCAGTTGCCAAGATTTTTCTGTATGAAAATCTTTCTCTACCTTTAATTGTAAATTTTGAGTTTTTCAAATCAGAAAACAACACCAAAAGCTACATTCCATTCCAAGTCCAGTGTGAGGCCCTACAGTCAATCCATTGTGACCAAGTTACACAATACTTTTGAGCTGGAGAGTAGTGAAAGTAATGTTTCTCTATTTTTTTTTTAAATTTTGGTCTCTTTTATTGGTCTTTGATTTATTCATTTTCATCCATCTTTGTTCCTTGGCCTGTGTGGGCCTCTCATTGCGGTGGCCTCTCTCAGTGGAGAACACCAGCTCTGGGTACATGTGTTCCAGAGCACTGGCTTGTAATTGGACACACTGGTCCAGCCGTTCCGCAGCATGTGGGATCTTCCCAGGGCAGGGATTGAACCGGTGCCCCTTGCACTGCAAGGTGGACTCTTTACCCACTAGACCACCAGGGAAGCCCATGTTTCTCTAATTGAGAATTGTTGAGATTATGTGAGATGTAAGGTACCTGGCATAATTCTCAGCTTTGGCTTTTTTCCAGACAGTAGAAACTGGAAAAGAGCTGCGAAGTTCTGGCATACTCTGCTGTTCTATTTTCTGTATAGCCTGTAGTATCCTACTGCCCTTGAAGAGCTTTCTGACCACTGCTTACAACACCCATAGTCCTGCGTTCTCTCTTCCTACCTTTACCTTGGTCTCTTCCCTGCCCCACTCCACATACATCCTTCTATAATCCTCTCTTTCTTATGGTTCAAAATAGTGTGTATTTGGAGCAAGCAATCCTTTGGTTGAAAAGGATTAAAACATTAAACATTGATAGATTGAGAACTGTGCTAGTAGGTACCTTACATCTCACGTAATCTCAACAGTTCTTAAATAGAGAAACACGTCTTTCAGTGCTCTCGAGCTCAGACGTGTTGTGTATCTTGGTCACAGTCATACCATCTGTTTGGCAGAGCCTAGGCAGAAGTTACATATTGAGTTCATATTATATGCCAAATAAGCTGCCCCTGGCCCTTTCTGTACTCTACACAAGCAGGGCTGAGAATTAGAGAGAATGGGAAGATAACTCACCACGGTTGCCCAGGTCTCTGTCAAATCTGTGTTCATTCTGCTGTGACGTGGTAACAATAAAAATGCGACCCATACTTTTATTTTTGTGGTATGCAAGTGCTCTGGGAGGCCAAGGGAAAAAATGTTCAGTAAGGTTTCACAGAAATGGTGGCATTTAAACTAAGCCTTCAGACAGGACGTTTCCAAGGAAGAAGAGAAATGAAGGCACTGCTACCAGTGAGAAAACGTGTTTCAAGGTGCAGGAGTCCTGTCTGGTTGTGTAAAAGGAGCTGCAGTGACTGTCCCAGAAGGCAAGGGTGGGAGGCATGCAGAGACGGGAGCCTGCGGACTGTGGTCTGGAATTTGGGTTCTGTCTTCTGTCTGGCATGGGACTGGTCTGATCAGATTGCTGTTTTGAGGTGGTCTTGGAGGGCTGAGACCAGGTAGGAGACCATGATACGAATTTAAAGTGGGGTGCAGAATCTCCATGAGCAGAAACCATGAGTGGTTGGCAACTTCCATCAGTTAATGCATGTACTGAGCACACACCATGCCAGCCTTTTGTTTGTTTTAAACCAGAAATGCAATTGAACTCATTTTCACAAGCCTGGTCTTACTCTTACACTTACTCTTAGTGTGGTTAATATACACCTTTACGCTTGCGTATGTGTGCGTATGTACCGATGTGTGTGATTGTGGAGTGTGTACTAACTATAGCATATGGCACACGCTATGCTGAAATTTTCTTGTTTCCCCATTTAAAAATATCTAGGAGGTCATTTTTTGGTCAGTGAATCTGGAGCTGCCTAATTTTTGATAGCTGCTTAGTATTTCATTATATAGATGTGCTATAATATATTTATAATATATCATATATAATGGACATTTAGGTTTCTGATATTTTGCCATTACCAATAATGCAGTGAGTATTCTTTGAGTATATGTGCTTTGTACATATGAGTGTATATCCAAATTCCTAGAAATAAATTCTTAGCAGAATTTGACCTTCTTTGAAATTACTGAGTCAAACAGATTGGGCATTTGTAATTTTAATATATTGCTAAATTACTTCCTATACTGCCTATTTTCCTGTACCCTCACCAACATCAGGAGTTATCAGACTTCGATGGTGAATCACCTGAAAGGTAAAACTGGTTCTTTATTGTACCTTTACATATGTTTGACCCATTTTTATGCTCTTTCAACGAGCCAGTTTTGTCTTTTTTTTTCATTTATCTCTTGTGTTATTTTACCTTATTTGGTTATAGGAGCTCTTGATATGTTAAAGAAAGCAGCCATTTGTCTGGTGTGAGTTCCAAGTGTTTCTCCCCAGTGTGGTGTTTGTCTTTTGACTTGACTTTTGGTAATTGTTGCTACAGATTTCTCTTTAGCTATATTTATCAGAGTTTTGGGTGTGTGGGTGTCTGTTGGCTTCAGAATTTCATCTTAGAAAAGATTTTCCCACTTCCATGATTTTTTAAAAAATTTTATTTTTGACTGTTCTGGGTTTTCACTGCTGCCACAGGCTCTTTAGTTGCAGGAAGTGGGGGTTACTCTCTAGTTGAGGTGAGCAGGTTTCTTGTTGCGGTGACTTATCTTGTTGTGGAACTCAGGCTCTAGGGCACACAGGCTTCAGTAGTTGTGGCCCATGGGCTCCAAAGTTGAGGTTCCGAGGCTCTAGAGCACAAGCTCCATAGTTGTGGCTCACTGGCTTAGTTGCTCCACAGCATGTTGAATCTTCCTGGATCAGAGGTCAAACCCACATCTCCTTCATTGGCAGGCAGGCTTCTTACCACTGAGCTACTAGGGAAGCGCCATGATTTAAAAAAGAAGAAACTTGTCCATTGTTTTTTTTCTAGAATTTGTACAGTTTAATTTTGTGTATTTAAACCTTTTAGCCATTTGGAATGTATTTTGGGGTAAGGTATTAAGTATGGGTCAAAATTTTCCTCAGTTGTTCCAACACTGTGTGTTGAAAAATTAATCTTTTCCCCCTTAACGGGAAGTGCTATAAAATATCTTCTTATATGTGAATCCTATCTTCCTAGCATAAGCCTTTTTAAAGGCCCAATTAGTTATTGTCCTATTATTCTACATAGAATCGGTATGAAATTAATTATTTGCCTTTAAAAAGTTGTGAATTCCATATATAGGCAAGTGCACAAAGCATTCGTGTACAGTTTACTGAAAAGTTGTGAAGGGAATGCCTATGTAAGCACAACCCACATCAAAAAATGGGTGTTTCCACCTCCCCAAGTCCCTCGCCTGCCTTTCCCAGTCACTGTTCTCTTCCATCCCCAAGAATAGCCACTCTCTTGACTTGTGACAATGACTTCCTTGTTTTTCTTCAAGATTGAGCTGTATCGGACTTCCCCTGGTGGTCCAGTGGGTAAGGACACCGCCTTGCAGTGCAAGGGGCGCCAGTTCGACCCCTGGCCTGGGAAGATCCCACGTGCTGCAGAGCGGCTGGACCGATGTGTCCAATTACCGAGCGGGAGCTCTGGGGCGCATGTGCCCAGAGCCGGCGGTCTGCAACGACAGGCCACCGCTATGGGAGGCCCACAGGAGCCAAAAGAACAAAGATGGATTAAAATAGAGGAATGAAAAACCAATAGAGGTGGCCCGCCCACCCCCCTTCCTCCCCAACCCGACCCCCGCCCAAAATAAATAAATAAATCTTAAAAAAAAAAAAAAGATTGAGCTGTATGAAGAATAAAAAATGATTGAGCTGTATGAAATTGCCGAATTTTTGTAGGTAAAAAATCATTGAATATCTGTAATTTATATTTCAATTTAATTTAGACATATATACAGATCTCTGGTTGAGCCTGGTTTTGAATATTAGTTAAATGTAATCTTACTGTATTATGGTGGTGTAGCTTCAACCACATTGTTGCAGTTTGTCAGTTCTCATTGCTGAATATGTGCCATTATATGACTTGACTGGGTTTATCTATCTATTCCATTTGCTGGATTATGGGTTATTTCCAGTTTTGACTTCTGCAAGTAATGTTGTCGTAAAATACCTGTACATGTTTTGATGCATATGATCAAGATTTCCTCTAGGATAAGATCAGCAAATTAGGGTCCCCTGCATAGTTTTTTGAGGGGTTTCCTTCTTCTTCTTTTTTGGTTTGTTTTCTTTTTAAAAATATTTTCCCTTGAAGAAATTCTTTTCTTTTTAAGAAAGAATTCATTTATTTATTGGTGTGCTGAGTCTTCACTGCTGCTTGGGCTTTTCTCTGGTTGTGGCGAGCGGGGGCACCTCTGTAGTTGTGATGCACAGGCATTGCCGTAGCTTCTCTTGTTGCAGAGCACAGGCTTTAGGACATGCGGGCTTCAGTATCTGGGTCTTTTGGGCTCTAGAGCACAGGCTCAATAGTTGCAGCATTTGGGCTTAGTTGTTCTGCAGCAGGTAAGGTCTTCCTGGGTCAGGGATTGAACCCATGTCTTCTGCATTGGCAGGTGGGTTCTTTACCACTGAGCCACCAAGGAAGCCCTATTTTAAAAGCTTTTTATTATGAAATAGTTTTACATTTATAGAAGAGTTGCATAGTTGGTATAGAGTTCCTGTATGCCCTTTACCCAGCATACCCTAATATAAGCATCTTATTTAATTATGGTACATTTAAGACTAAGACATTAATGTTGGTATAGTACTATTAGATATAGACTCTGGATTTTGTCAGTTTTTCCACTAATGTCCTTTTTCTGTTGTGGGAACCACATTGCATTTAGTTGTATGTCTCCTTAGACATGAAACAAATTTACCAACTGTATTACATTGTTTTATAGTCTTTGTATAAAGTCCTTTTTATTGTAGTATCCAGTCAATATAGTATTTTCTAGAGTTACTGTCTTTTGTCTTGTTTCTTTCACTTAGAAAAATTCATTTATAAATAATTCATGTTTTTGTGTGAATCAACTTTTTAAAATTGTGGTGAACTTCATATAACATAAAGTTGATCATTTTAAACTGAACAATGTAGTGACATTTAGCACATTCACAATGTTGTGAAATAATCACCTTTGTCTAGTTCCAAAACACTTTCATCACTCCAAAATAAAATCCTGTGCCCATTAAGTTGTAACGTCATTCCTCCCATTCTCTGGCAACCATCATTCTGTTTTCTTTTTCTATGGATATGCCTATTCTGGATATTTCATATGAATGGAATCATGGGACATATGTAATATTTTGTTTTTGACTTTTTCACTTAGTATAATATTTTTGAAGATTTGTTCACATTGTAGCATATATCAATATTTCATTCCTTTCTTTTTTTAAAAAAATAGTGTTACAGTATACATAATATAAAACTTGCTATTTTAACCATTGTTTAGTGGCATTAGTTACATTGATAATATTGTGTAATTATCACCACTATCTATTTCTGGAACTGTTTCAACACTCAACAGAAATTATGTATCCATTAAGCAATAACTTCTCATTCCCCACGCTCAATAGTTGCAGCATTTGGGCTTAGTTGTTCTGCAGCAGGTAAGGTCTTCCTGGGTCAGGGATTGAACCCATGTCTTCTGCATTGGCAGGTGGGTTCTTTACCACTGAGCCACCAAGGAAGCCCTATTTTAAAAGCTTTTTATTATGAAATAGTTTTACATTTATAGAAGAGTTGCATAGTTGGTATAGAGTTCCTGTATGCCCTTTACCCAGCATACCCTAATATAAGCATCTTATTTAATTATGGTACATTTAAGACTAAGACATTAATGTTGGTATAGTACTATTAGATATAGACTCTGGATTTTGTCAGTTTTTCCACTAATGTCCTTTTTCTGTTGTGGGAACCACATTGCATTTAGTTGTATGTCTCCTTAGACATGAAACAAATTTACCAACTGTATTACATTGTTTTATAGTCTTTGTATAAAGTCCTTTTTATTGTAGTATCCAGTCAATATAGTATTTTCTAGAGTTACTGTCTTTTGTCTTGTTTCTTTCACTTAGAAAAATTCATTTATAAATAATTCATGTTTTTGTGTGAATCAACTTTTTAAAATTGTGGTGAACTTCATATAACATAAAGTTGATCATTTTAAACTGAACAATGTAGTGACATTTAGCACATTCACAATGTTGTGAAATAATCACCTTTGTCTAGTTCCAAAACACTTTCATCACTCCAAAATAAAATCCTGTGCCCATTAAGTTGTAACGTCATTCCTCCCATTCTCTGGCAACCATCATTCTGTTTTCTTTTTCTATGGATATGCCTATTCTGGATATTTCATATGAATGGAATCATGGGACATATGTAATATTTTGTTTTTGACTTTTTCACTTAGTATAATATTTTTGAAGATTTGTTCACATTGTAGCATATATCAATATTTCATTCCTTTCTTTTTTTAAAAAAATAGTGTTACAGTATACATAATATAAAACTTGCTATTTTAACCATTGTTTAGTGGCATTAGTTACATTGATAATATTGTGTAATTATCACCACTATCTATTTCTGGAACTGTTTCAACACTCAACAGAAATTATGTATCCATTAAGCAATAACTTCTCATTCCCCACTCCACCCAGCTGTTGGCAACCTCTAATCTAACTTTTTCCGTTATGAATTTGCCTATTCTGGATAGTTCATATAAATGGAATCATATAGTATCTGTCCTCTGGTGTTTGGCTTATTTCACATCAGGAAACTTGCCCAAGCCTCTAATCCTTATCCATCAGGGGTCAGACCGAAGGAACAAGAACAGAAAACTAACCAAAATGATCACATGGTTCACAACCTTATGTAACCCATGAAATGTCGAGCCATGCCCTGCGAGGGCACCCAAGATAGAGAGGGATCATGGTGGAGAGTTCTGACAAAGTGTGGTCCACTGGAGTAGGGAATGGCAAACCACTTCAGCGTTCTTCCCTTGAGAACCCTGTAAACAGTATGAGAAGGCAAAAGACATGACACTGAAGATGAGGCCCTCAGGTCAGTAGTTGTCCACTGTGCTACTAGGGAAGAGAGGAGAAATAACTCCAGAAAGAATGAAGAGGCTGAACCAAAGTGGAAATGATATTTAGTTGTGAATGTGTCTCTGGTGATAAAAGTAAAATCCAGTGCTGTAAAGAGCAATATGGTGTAGCAACCTGGAATGTTACGTCCATGAATCAAGGCAAATTGGAAGTAGTCAACAGGAGATGGCAAGAGTGAACTTCAAAATTTTAGTGAACTAAAATGGACAGGAATGGATGAATTTAATTCAGATGACTATTGTATCTATCTACTATGTAGCCAAGAATCTTTTAGAATATGCAGTGGCAACCATCATTCTGTTTTCTTTTTCTATGGATATGCCTATTCTGGATATTTCATATGAATGGAATCATGGGACATATGTAATATTTTGTTTTTGACTTTTTCACTTAGTATAATATTTTTGAAGATTTGTTCACATTGTAGCATATATCAATATTTCATTCCTTTCTTTTTTTAAAAAAATAGTGTTACAGTATACATAATATAAAACTTGCTATTTTAACCATTGTTTAGTGGCATTAGTTACATTGATAATATTGTGTAATTATCACCACTATCTATTTCTGGAACTGTTTCAACACTCAACAGAAATTATGTATCCATTAAGCAATAACTTCTCATTCCCCACTCCACCCAGCTGTTGGCAACCTCTAATCTAACTTTTTCCGTTATGAATTTGCCTATTCTGGATAGTTCATATAAATGGAATCATATAGTATCTGTCCTCTGGTGTTTGGCTTATTTCACATCAGGAAACTTGCCCAAGCCTCTAATCCTTATCCATCAGGGGTCAGACCGAAGGAACAAGAACAGAAAACTAACCAAAATGATCACATGGTTCACAACCTTATGTAACCCATGAAATGTCGAGCCATGCCCTGCGAGGGCACCCAAGATAGAGAGGGATCATGGTGGAGAGTTCTGACAAAGTGTGGTCCACTGGAGTAGGGAATGGCAAACCACTTCAGCGTTCTTCCCTTGAGAACCCTGTAAACAGTATGAGAAGGCAAAAAGACATGACACTGAAGATGAGGCCCTCAGGTCAGTAGTTGTCCACTGTGCTACTAGGGAAGAGAGGAGAAATAACTCCAGAAAGAATGAAGAGGCTGAACCAAAGTGGAAATGATATTTAGTTGTGAATGTGTCTCTGGTGATAAAAGTAAAATCCAGTGCTGTAAAGAGCAATATGGTGTAGCAACCTGGAATGTTACGTCCATGAATCAAGGCAAATTGGAAGCGGTCAAACAGGAGATGGCAAGAGTGAACTTCAAAATTTTAGGAATCAGTGAACTAAAATGGACAGGAATGGATGAATTTAATTCAGATGACTATTGTATCTATCTACTATGTAGGCAAGAATCCCTTAGAAGATAGGGAGTAACCCTCATAGTCAACAAAAGAGTCTGAAATGCAGTACTTGGGTATAATCTCAAAATGGACAGAATGATCTCAGTTTGTTTCTAAGGCAAGCCATTCAGTATCACAGTAATCCAAGTCTATGCCCCAACTACTCATGCCAAAGGAGCTGAATGGTTCTGTGAAGACCTACAAGACCTTCTAGTGCTAACACCAAAAAAAAAGATGTCCTTTTCATCATAGGGGATTGGAATACAAAAGTAGGAAGTCAAGAGATACCTGGAGAAACAGGCAAGTTTGGCCTCAGAGTGCAAAATGACTCATAGCATAGACTAACAAAGTTTTGCCAAGATAACACACTGGTTATAGCAAACACCCTCTTCCAGCAACAGGAGTTGACTCTACACTACACATGGACATCACCAAATGGTTAATACCAAAATCAGATTGATTGTATTTTTTGCAGCCGAAGATGGAGAAGCTCTACACAGTCAGCAAAAACAAGACCTAGAGCTGACTGTGGCTCAAATCATGAGCTTCTTATTGCCAAATTCAGACTTAAATTGAAGAAAGTAAGGAAAACCACTAGGCCATTCATGTATGATCTAAATTAAATGCCTTATGATTATACAATGAAAGTGACACATAGATTCAAGGGATTAGATCTTGTAGACTTGAGTCCTTGAAGAACTATGGATGGAGGTTCATAACATTGTACAGGAGTCAGTGATCAAAACAGTCCCCAAGAAAAAGAAATGCAGGAAGGTGAAAAGTTTGTCTGAGAAGGTCTTACAAATAGCTGAGTAAAAAAGGGAAGTGAAAGGCAAAAGAGGAAGGGAAAGAAAGATATACCCAACTGAATGTAGAGTTCCAGAGAAGAGCAAGGAGAGATAAGAAGGCCTTCTTAAGTGAACAGTGCAAAGAAATAGAAGAAAACAACAGAATGGGAAAGACTAGAGATCTCTTCAAGAAAATTAGAGATACCAAGGGAATGTTTCATGCCAAGATGGGCACAGTAAAGGACAGAAATGGTATGGACCTAACAGAAGCAGAAGAGATTAAGAAAAGGTGGCAAGAACACACAGAAGAACTGTACAAAAATGTCTTAATGACCCAGATAACGATAATGGTGTGATCACTCACCTAGAGCCAGACGTCCTAGAGTGTGAAGTCATGGGCCTTAGGAAGCATCACTACGAATAAAACTAGTCGAGGTGATGGGATTACCACTGAGCTATTTAAAATCCTAAAAGATGATGCTGTTAAAGTCCTGCACTCAATATGCCAGCAAATATAGAAAGCTCAGAGTGGCTACAGGACGAGAAAAAGTCTGTTTTCATTCCAGTCCCATGAAGAACAATGCCAAAGAACGTTCAAACTACCACACAATTGTGCTCATTTTACATGATAGCAAGGTAATGCTGAAATTCACCAGCATGTGAACCAAGAACTTCAAGATATACAAACTGGGTTTAGAAAAGGCAGAGGAACCAGAAATCAAATTGCCAGCATCAGTTGGATCATAGAGCAAGAAAATTTAAAAAAAAAAAAAATCTACTTCTATGTCATAGACTACACTAAAGCCTTTGACTGTGTGGAAAATTCTCAGAGATGGGAATACCAGACCACTTTACCTATCTCCTGAGAAACCTGTATGCAGGTCAAGAAGCAACAGTTAGAACCAGACATGGAATAACAAACTGGTTCAAAATGGGGAAAGGAGTGCCTCAAGGCTGTATATTGTACCTTACTTATTTGACTTTTATGCAGAGTACATCATGCAAAATGCCAGGCTGGATGAATAACATGCTAGAATCAAGATTGCTAGGAGAAAAACCAGGACCTCAGATACACAGATTAACCACCCTAATTGCAGAAAGTGAAGAGGACCTAAAGAGCATTTTGATGTGAGTGAAAGAGGAGAGTGAAAAAGCTGGCCTAAAACTTAGCATTCAAAAAACGAAGATCATGGCATCTGGTCCCATCATTTCATGGCGAATAAATGGACAAATAATGGAAACAGTGATAGACTTTATTTTCTTGGACACTGAAATCACTGCAGACAGTGACAGCAGCAATGACATTAAAAGACACTTGATTCTAAGGAAAAAAGCTATGACAAACCTAGACAGCACATTAAAAAGCAGAGATACCACTTTGCCAACCAAGGTACGTATAAGCAAAGCTATGGTTTTTTCCAGTAGCCATGTACAGATGTGAGAGTTGGACCATAAGGAAATCTGAGCACTGAAGAATTAATGTTTTCAAAACTGTAGTGTTGAAGAAGACTCTTGAGAGCCCCTTGAAGAGCACAGAGATCAAACCAGTCAGTCCTAAAGGAAATCAACCCTGAATATTCATTGCAAGGACTGATGCTGAAGCTGAAGCTCCACTACTTTGGTCAGCAACGAGCTGACTTATTGGAAGAGACCAGCTTGGAAAGATTGAGGGCAGGAGGAGAAAGGGGTGACAGACGATGAGATGATTTGATGCCATCATGAATGGGCATGAGTTTAAGCAGACTCCAGGAGTTGGTGAAGGACAGAGAAACCTGGCATGCTGCAGTCCATGGGGTTGCAAAGAGTTGGACATGACTGAGCAACTGAATAATAAAATGTTTTCCAGGTTCACCCATGTTGTAGCATGTATCAGAATAAATCTCTCTTATGATCAAATAATATTCCTTTGTGTGGCTGTATCCATTTTGTTCATCTGTTGATGGCCACATCTGTTGTTTTTACCTTTTGGCTCTTGTGAAGAACGAACGCTGCCTGAACACTGCATGCGGGTGCTGTTTGAGTTCTTGTTTTTGGTTGATTTGGATCTGTGCCTTGAAGTGGAGCAGTTTATGGACCTTTTGTTTAGATTATGTATAATGATAAACTAAGTGCCAAAGTGGTTAGGCCTCAGTTTTATCCGATTTTAAAATTTTTGCCAACTTGGTCTGTATATAATGGTGTTTAGTTGTGATTTCAATGTATATCTTCTGATTTCTAATGAGATTGAACATATTCTCACATGTTTATCTACCTTTGAATTTCCTGTTTTATCATGTACCATTACTTTTCCTATTGGTGGTTTGCTTTCCTGAATTAATGTTGATGAATTGATGTCTCCAAATGTTTACTCTATTTCTGCAGAACAAATAGTGGAGAAAGATGAAGGTCCGTATTATACTCATCTGGGATCTGGCCCCACGGTAGCCTCCATCCGGGAACTCATGGAGGAGCGGTGAGTGACGCACCTGTGTCCCAGGAGAAATGGACAAGTTGTTGATAGAATATGCATTTTAAGCACCTCTCATTTTCATTGCCTTATACTAGACAGCCTACAGAAAGGAATCCCTGATAAACAGACAGAAAAGTTGGATTTTCACACACACACACACACACACACTCTCTCTCTCTCTCTCTCTCTCTCTCTCCCAGTGCTCTGGATTTCTTTCTGTCTGCCCTACACATATCCTTCTATCCCCTATTTCTCTTACTCTCTATTGATGTGTTTTTTTTTTTTAATTTTTGGCCTCTTTTATTGGTTTTTTATTTATTTATTTTCATCCATCTTTACTCTTTGGCCTGTGTGGGCCTCCCATTACAGTGGCCCCTCTCGTTGCAGAGCACCAGCTCTGGGCGCATGTGCTCCAGCGTGCTGGCTTGTCATTGGACACACCGGTCCAGCTGCTCTATGGCCCATGGGATCTTCCTGGGCAAGGGATCAAACTGGCACTGCAAGGTGGACTCTTTACCCACTGGACCACCAGGGAAGCCCGTGATGTATTTTTTCTTAAAGAAATGGAGTTAAATATTTGTATGTCCCGTGGCTGGATTTTCCTACTATCATTCCCATGGTATTGTTTAACAGGTTCTTCTGCCCTGTGTCCTGTAAATTGGTAGTTAGATCTAAAGGCTTCATCAGTATCTGAATGTTTCTTTCTTTCAAAACTGCTTCCTAGGTAGTGTTTTGTATCACCACCAGGAGGAACGTATGCCTCATCTTTGGCCAGTGGGTACCTATTCAGATGGTCTCCTGAGTCCTTTTGACATGATCCTAGGAGTTTCTTATTTCTTGTATTTTTATTGGGTGAACAATTATTTAGAAAACAGACTCCAGATGCTAGACATGCTGATTTTTCTGGGCCATTTCAAGTAGAAAGAGCCGAGATATATGTGTGGGTTTTTTAAAAATTTTTGTCATTGTTTAGTGATTAAATATATTTTTGAGTTTATATACACTTACAATTCAAACACAAAACTACAGGGCTTTTACTTAACGAAAGTTTTGCTTTTTTGTATAGATAGAAACTTCTAAATCTATGTACGTACCCACAGTAGATGTTAAATACTATGAGTTCCAGAGTGTAGGGAGGTGAAATAGCTTGTTGATTGAGAGCACTGGGCACTGGAGCTAGACTAGGGTCCAGTCCTGGCCCTTTCAGTTAACTGCTGAGTTCTTTGGTAAGTTGCTTCACTTCTCTGTGACTTGTTTTGGTTTTATTTTTTTATATGCAAAATAGATGATAAAAGAATGTACGTTGGAGGAGAATGATGAGGATGCATGGACTTGATGTCCGGAGAGCACCTAGTGCTTCCTAGTGTTACAGGGTGTCTCTGCCTTCCTGGACATGCAGGGTGTCTGCATCATAGCCACGTGTTAAGAACTGTGTTTTTTAATGACTGTTTATAGTAAAGTCACAAATTATGTAAGACCTAAATATGTTTGCTCATACATATAGACACAGATGTGTGGAAGACCAAAGGCTGACTAACTTAGAATTACCGGAAATTGGGGGACCAGATTTTATCTGTCCAGTATAGCTAAACTAATACTGTCATTAATATAGCAGGAAACATGATTTTGACCTGCTTAACTGTAGTGCTGTCCCCAAGTGGATGAACAGTAAGGCGGATGGAAGACAGTGATCTGCTGCAGACACTCTTAATTCTCCTATACCGTCAGGAGACATTTATATTCAGAGTAGCCCATCAGAAAAGCATTTGATCCAAGACCCAATCTGTAAATTCAGGCCTGACTGAAAGAGCTCCTCTGGGTCCATAAAATCATCAAAAAATCTACAGATAAAAGATGTTAGCTAAAACGGGGAGAAAAGGGAGCTCTTGTATGCTGTTGGTGAGATGGAAACACTTAAAACAGTGTATGGGACGCACACTGACAGATGCCATATCTTAACATACTTTAACCTTTTGTAGAATCAATAGAAACAGTTCAGATGAACCTGTTTGCAGGGCAGGAAGAGATATGCAGACCTAGGAGGTGGACATGTGGACAGGAGCAGGGGGCAGGCAGAGAGAACAGAGTTGGAGGAATTGGGAGAGTAACATGGACATATATATACTACTGTGTATATACATATGTGCATATTATTTTGACATGTGTGAAGTAGATAGCTAGTCGGAACCTGCTGCATAGCCCAGGGAGCTCAGCTCCGTGCTCTGTGATGACTACTAATTTTGGTGGGATAGTTCCAGAGTGTAGGGAGGTGAAATAGCTTGTTGATTGAGAGCACTGGGCACTGGAGCTAGACTAGGGTCCAGTCCTGGCCCTTTCAGTTAACTGCTGAGTTCTTTGGTAAGTTGCTTCACTTCTCTGTGACTTGTTTTGGTTTTATTTTTTTATATGCAAAATAGATGATAAAAGAATGTACGTTGGAGGAGAATGATGAGGATGCATGGACTTGATGTCCGGAGAGCACCTAGTGCTTCCTAGTGTTACAGGGTGTCTCTGCCTTCCTGGACATGCAGGGTGTCTGCATCATAGCCACGTGTTAAGAACTGTGTTTTTTAATGACTGTTTATAGTAAAGTCACAAATTATGTAAGACCTAAATATGTTTGCTCATACATATAGACACAGATGTGTGGAAGACCAAAGGCTGACTAACTTAGAATTACCGGAAATTGGGGGACCAGATTTTATCTGTCCAGTATAGCTAAACTAATACTGTCATTAATATAGCAGGAAACATGATTTTGACCTGCTTAACTGTAGTGCTGTCCCCAAGTGGATGAACAGTAAGGCGGATGGAAGACAGTGATCTGCTGCAGACACTCTTAATTCTCCTATACCGTCAGGAGACATTTATATTCAGAGTAGCCCATCAGAAAAGCATTTGATCCAAGACCCAATCTGTAAATTCAGGCCTGACTGAAAGAGCTCCTCTGGGTCCATAAAAATCATCAAAAAATCTACAGATAAAAGATGTTAGCTAAAACGGGGAGAAAAGGGAGCTCTTGTATGCTGTTGGTGAGATGGAAACACTTAAAACAGTGTATGGGACGCACACTGACAGATGCCATATCTTAACATACTTTAACCTTTTGTAGAATCAATAGAAACAGTTCAGATGAACCTGTTTGCAGGGCAGGAAGAGATATGCAGACCTAGGAGGTGGACATGTGGACAGGAGCAGGGGGCAGGCAGAGAGAACAGAGTTGGAGGAATTGGGAGAGTAACATGGACATATATATACTACTGTGTATATACATATGTGCATATTATTTTGACATGTGTGAAGTAGATAGCTAGTCGGAACCTGCTGCATAGCCCAGGGAGCTCAGCTCCGTGCTCTGTGATGACCTAGACGTGTGAGATGTGAGGGTGCGGTGGGAGAGAGGTCCAGGAGGGAGGGGATGTGTGTGTTCATAGAGCTGATTCACTTCACAGACACTAGCACAGCATTGTAAAGCAGTGATGCTCCAGAACAAATAAACAACTGCGTGTGGCTGTGCATGCATCCCTGTGTATACCCACATGTGTATGTATTGCAGCTTGGAGGGTGGAGTGGGCGCTATTTTGGCCAGTGATTTTTGTTAGGAATTTGGCACCACTGTTGACAGGTTGAGGGCTGCAGTGAAGTCAGATGTACAAGATTGATCTGGGATGGTTTCTTTTTTTTTTTTTTTTAATATTTTATTTATATTTATTTGGCTGCATAGGGTCTCAGTTATAGCATGTGGGCTCTAGTTCCCTGACCAGGAATCGAACCTGGGCCCCTTGCATTGGGAGCACAGTCTTAGCCACTGGACCACCAGGGAATTACCCTGGGATGGTTTCTATATGTGTTTGATTTTTTTTTTTAATTTTGGCCTATTTTATTGGTCGTTCATTTATTTTTTTTCATCCATCTTAATTCTTTGGCCTGTGTGGGCTTCCCATTGCAGCGGCCTGTCTCATTGCAGAGCACCAGCTCTGGCTGCATGCACTCCAGAGCGCTGGCTCATAATTGGACACACCGGTCCAGTCACTCCATGGCATGTGGGATCTTCCCGTGCCAGGGATCAAACTGGCACCCCTTGCACTGCAAGGCGGACTCTTTACCCCCTGGACCACCAGGAAAGCCCCATGTGTTTGATTCTTGGTAACAGTTTTGCAAGATTTCTAGACAGCTCTCTAAATAACTTTTAGTTATAGAAGAGTGTTTTGAAACAAATAATCATACAGTTGAGATTTGAGATTTGTCTTTTTTTTTTCCTTTTTGGTCCTTTTCTTTTTTTCTCATTGCTTTAAAAATTTCTTTTTTTCTCATTGCTTTAAAAATAACAGCCAAGTGTAGATTCTTCAGAAACTGATCCAAGGGAGGAATTCCTCTCAAGACCAGGAATACTTGTGTCTTTCCTCAGCAACTCGTTTATTTTTATCTGAAGGACCTTGTAAATCATGGAACAGATTGTGTTTCCATCTCTATGTTGGCTGCTAGTAAGCTTAGAGCCAGATTTGTGTATCCTCATTAGGAGGAACGTAATTTCTCATCTTTGGCCCATGAAAGTCTATACAGGTTCACTCCTGAGTCCTTTTGATGCGACTCTAAAGAGTCTTCCTTAGCTCCCTTGATTTCTTATGTGATGAAATGTTCTGGGCTCATCTCTTAAAGGTATGCGTAAGATCCCACCATCTGCATTTTACATACGAACATCATGTCTGTCTGTTTCCCCATTTATTTTGATTTCATCACCTGTCATGTTTGCCACATAAACATCCTTTTAAGCTCCTTCTGGAACAGCAAGGAATAAATTTATATTTATTTGGCTGCATAGGGTCTCAGTTATAGCATGTGGGCTCTAGTTCCCTGACCAGGAATCGAACCTGGGCCCCTTGCATTGGGAGCACAGTCTTAGCCACTGGACCACCAGGGAATTACCCTGGGATGGTTTCTATATGTGTTTGATTTTTTTTTTTAATTTTGGCCTATTTTATTGGTCGTTCATTTATTTTTTTTCATCCATCTTAATTCTTTGGCCTGTGTGGGCTTCCCATTGCAGCGGCCTGTCTCATTGCAGAGCACCAGCTCTGGCTGCATGCACTCCAGAGCGCTGGCTCATAATTGGACACACCGGTCCAGTCACTCCATGGCATGTGGGATCTTCCCGTGCCAGGGATCGAACTGGCACCCCTTGCACTGCAAGGCGGACTCTTTACCCCCTGGACCACCAGGAAAGCCCCATGTGTTTGATTCTTGGTAACAGTTTTGCAAGATTTCTAGACAGCTCTCTAAATAACTTTTAGTTATAGAAGAGTGTTTTGAAACAAATAATCATACAGTTGAGATTTGAGATTTGTCTTTTTTTTTTCCTTTTTGGTCCTTTTCTTTTTTTCTCATTGCTTTAAAAATTTCTTTTTTTCTCATTGCTTTAAAAATAACAGCCAAGTGTAGATTCTTCAGAAACTGATCCAAGGGAGGAATTCCTCTCAAGACCAGGAATACTTGTGTCTTTCCTCAGCAACTCGTTTATTTTTATCTGAAGGACCTTGTAAATCATGGAACAGATTGTGTTTCCATCTCTATGTTGGCTGCTAGTAAGCTTAGAGCCAGATTTGTGTATCCTCATTAGGAGGAACGTAATTTCTCATCTTTGGCCCATGAAAGTCTATACAGGTTCACTCCTGAGTCCTTTTGATGCGACTCTAAAGAGTCTTCCTTAGCTCCCTTGATTTCTTATGTGATGAAATGTTCTGGGCTCATCTCTTAAAGGTATGCGTAAGATCCCACCATCTGCATTTTACATACGAACATCATGTCTGTCTGTTTCCCCATTTATTTTGATTTCATCACCTGTCATGTTTGCCACATAAACATCCTTTTAAGCTCCTTCTGGAACAGGAAGGGAATAAATGTTTGCAGAAAATCACCTGGATGGGATCTAGTTTGTGAATCATCCAAGCTCTTTCTCTAGACTTGCCCTCTGCCACCCCACCCTATCCCTGCAGGACCACTCTACAGCCAGGAGTTGGCCAAGTCAAGGAAAGAAGAAAACTGAAATCCAGGGGATGTTGATGATTTTAGTTTGTCTGGTAGACTTTAGAAAGAGGGGGAGGTTCAAAGATAGTCCTAAAATGCTATCAGATTTATTAAAAGGTTTGCTACCTCCTAGGTACCCAGGTCTTTGTGATCCTAGATAATTGGAGTCAGGTGTTCAAACCCATATCCTAGAAGGGCCTGCTGCACAGGGCCATGTGTCCTCCAGCTGGGAAGGGGACTCTCTGCAGCCTAGGAGTTCGTTAAGTGTTTATTCTAGGAATGAAGCACCAAGATTGTGCTAGCAAATTCTCTGAGTTTGGGGGAAACTGTGCTCATTAGCATGTGATGGTGGTAACCCCAAAGAATCACAGTTTTGATTGGTGACTGTTAAGTACACCTCAGGTCTCTGAGGAATCGTGAGGCACAGATTGCTGAACCCCAGCCCAGGGATTCTGAAACAATAGGCCTGAGATGGAACCTGAGAGTGCATGCTGATCCCAGCACCACCTTTGAGAATCACTGGCTAAGACATTCCAGTTATCCTTTAGAATAAAGTTTCAGCTTACCCTTGCAGACTCAGTCTAGGAGTTCACGTATATCCTAGCCTCTCGACGATAGGCCAGAAAGTAAGACATTTAAGAAAAAAAGAACTAAACCCAGAGTTAGGTCTTTAAACACACAGGCAGTTCTGGATTAAAAAGAAGGTTCTAGGGCTTCCCTGGTGGTCCAGTGGGTAAGGACACCACCTTGCAGTGCAAGGCGCGGTTCGATCCCTGGCCTAGCTCCCTTGATTTCTTATGTGATGAAATGTTCTGGGCTCATCTCTTAAAGGTATGCGTAAGATCCCACCATCTGCATTTACATACGAACATCATGTCTGTCTGTTTCCCCATTTATTTTGATTTCATCACCTGTCATGTTTGCCACATAAACATCCTTTTAAGCTCCTTCTGGAACAGGAAGGGAATAAATGTTTGCAGAAAATCACCTGGATGGGATCTAGTTTGTGAATCATCCAAGCTCTTTCTCTAGACTTGCCCTCTGCCACCCCACCCTATCCCTGCAGGACCACTCTACAGCCAGGAGTTGGCCAAGTCAAGGAAAGAAGAAAACTGAAATCCAGGGGATGTTGATGATTTTAGTTTGTCTGGTAGACTTTAGAAAGAGGGGGAGGTTCAAAGATAGTCCTAAAATGCTATCAGATTTATTAAAAGGTTTGCTACCTCCTAGGTACCCAGGTCTTTGTGATCCTAGATAATTGGAGTCAGGTGTTCAAACCCATATCCTAGAAGGGCCTGCTGCACAGGGCCATGTGTCCTCCAGCTGGGAAGGGGACTCTCTGCAGCCTAGGAGTTCGTTAAGTGTTTATTCTAGGAATGAAGCACCAAGATTGTGCTAGCAAATTCTCTGAGTTTGGGGGAAACTGTGCTCATTAGCATGTGATGGTGGTAACCCCAAAGAATCACAGTTTTGATTGGTGACTGTTAAGTACACCTCAGGTCTCTGAGGAATCGTGAGGCACAGATTGCTGAACCCCAGCCCAGGGATTCTGAAACAATAGGCCTGAGATGGAACCTGAGAGTGCATGCTGATCCCAGCACCACCTTTGAGAATCACTGGCTAAGACATTCCAGTTATCCTTTAGAATAAAGTTTCAGCTTACCCTTGCAGACTCAGTCTAGGAGTTCACGTATATCCTAGCCTCTCGACGATAGGCCAGAAAGTAAGACATTTAAGAAAAAAAGAACTAAACCCAGAGTTAGGTCTTTAAACACACAGGCAGTTCTGGATTAAAAAGAAGGTTCTAGGGCTTCCCTGGTGGTCCAGTGGGTAAGGACACCGCCTTGCAGTGCAAGGGGCGCCGGTTCGATCCCTGGCCTAGGAAGATCCCACGTACTGCAGAGCGGCTGGAATGATTTGTCCAATTACCGAGCCGGAGCTCTGGGGCGCATGTGCCCAGAGCTGGTGCTCTGCGACGACAGAGGCCACCACGATGGGAGGCCCACAGGAGCCAAAGAACAAAGACGGATGAAAATAGAGAAATGAAAGACCAATAGAAGTGGCCCGCCTGTCCCCTTCCCTCCCCTCCCCACCACCCAAAAGATAAATAAATTTTTTAAAAAATTAAAAAAAAAAAAGAAGGTTCTATCTAATCAGAGAGTGCTTAGCCCTTTTATTTGCTCTCAGATACGAAGTTCGCTACAAGAAGCGTTACTCACGAGGATAGGACTGTGGGGAAGGTCTTGGTCAGAAAGCCAGAGTCTGTGTCCTCAGCTAACCCTTCTGTGGGGAACACAGTATCCTGTCAATCCCACTGAGAGCAGTGTGGTCACCTCAGGTCGTTCTTCCCACAGCGGCCCCCGGACACACGAGTGCCCAGGCTCTGTTCTCATGGGCCACTTCCTGATAAATGCTGGTGGAGTTGAAAATGTTCCAGGAATCTAACAAAAGCAGCCCTAACTGGTCTTTTCCTTTAGAGTCAGACCAGCTATAGAAACGCCCCAGGTCCTGTCTGCCAGCACATTCTATAAGGGACTAACATAGCCTGGGAGTGTTAATGTAGCAGTTATCAGCTTTTCACCTCCTTCCCAAGGTCTTGAGTGAAACAGAGATCGCTGAACTCAGAGAAACCTTAGATCTGCATTTTCAAAAATATTTGTTTTCTTTTCCATCTGCATATTTCAAAATAAACCCATGCTGATCCCAGCACCACCTTTGAGAATCACTGGCTAAGACATTCCAGTTATCCTTTAGAATAAAGTTTCAGCTTACCCTTGCAGACTCAGTCTAGGAGTTCACGATATCCTAGCCTCTCGACGATAGGCCAGAAAGTAAGACATTTAAGAAAAAAAGAACTAAACCCAGAGTTAGGTCTTTAAACACACAGGCAGTTCTGGATTAAAAAGAAGGTTCTAGGGCTTCCCTGGTGGTCCAGTGGGTAAGGACACCGCCTTGCAGTGCAAGGCCCCGGTTCGATCCCTGGCCTAGGAAGATCCCACGTACTGCAGAGCGGCTGGAATGATTTGTCCAATTACCGAGCCGGAGCTCTGGGGCGCATGTGCCCAGAGCTGGTGCTCTGCGACGACAGAGGCCACCACGATGGGAGGCCCACAGGAGCCAAAGAACAAAGACGGATGAAAATAGAGAAATGAAAGACCAATAGAAGTGGCCCGCCTGTCCCCTTCCCTCCCCTCCCCACCACCCAAAAGATAAATAAATTTTTTAAAAAATTTAAAAAAAAAAAGAAGGTTCTATCTAATCAGAGAGTGCTTAGCCCTTTTATTTGCTCTCAGATACGAAGTTCGCTACAAGAAGCGTTACTCACGAGGATAGGACTGTGGGGAAGGTCTTGGTCAGAAAGCCAGAGTCTGTGTCCTCAGCTAACCCTTCTGTGGGGAACACAGTATCCTGTCAATCCCACTGAGAGCAGTGTGGTCACCTCAGGTCGTTCTTCCCACAGCGGCCCCCGGACACACGAGTGCCCAGGCTCTGTTCTCATGGGCCACTTCCTGATAAATGCTGGTGGAGTTGAAAATGTTCCAGGAATCTAACAAAAGCAGCCCTAACTGGTCTTTTCCTTTAGAGTCAGACCAGCTATAGAAACGCCCCAGGTCCTGTCTGCCAGCACATTCTATAAGGGACTAACATAGCCTGGGAGTGTTAATGTAGCAGTTATCAGCTTTTCACCTCCTTCCCAAGGTCTTGAGTGAAACAGAGATCGCTGAACTCAGAGAAACCTTAGATCTGCATTTTCAAAAATATTTGTTTTCTTTTCCAGCTACAAAAATAAAGCATCTATAAAAGGTCATCTTTTAAAAGCTTATAGTAAATTAAGCTCTCTAGTAATTATCCTCCCAGAAGAAAAAAATGTTTTAAAGTTTGATGCTTACTTTCCTATTTTTTCTAAGCATTTATGGAGACGCACATATGTATATAGAGAAATTTGGAACATAATGGGATCTAGAATACTCTACCCATGTTTATAGCTGCTTTCCCCTTCACTTAATTTCTTTCATGTCAGTCCATATAATTCTGTTGAATCCTTTCTGATAGCTACGTGCTCCCAGGCAGTTGGGGCCTTGAGCAGGTCGGTTCTGCCCTGGGGGCCACAGTTTCATCACCTCTGCATGTGGTGAATCCCTGAGTGTGTGCACATGTGTGGGCCAAGGCAGGGGTGTGTGCAGGATACAGACATGTTCACTGTCCGTGGGAATCTTGGAGCCAGTTTGTACTGAGTAGGGTCACTTCCTGCTGGCCTCAGCTGTCTGTCCTCATCTGTTCAAATGTCATTTGGGGATTGTTGAAGGAGAATCTTAAGGGTTTCCCCGTTTATCTTCTTTTGCTATTGAATTTTATTGAATTTATAAATAACTAACTCTGCTGACAAGGCTAGGTACAAATGCCTATGTTGAGCCTTTGGTTTGAGCTCTCAGAGGTCATCATCAGAGACCCCGTGCCCTGGGACAGAATGAAGCCAGCTGGGCCGGAGGCCCTGGGGTCTGCAAGTGGAGTTGTGCTCCCAGAGGCTTGAACAGGGAATAAACGTTTCAATCTTTCTCTTGCTCCTCTGTTGCCCCCATAGTAACCAGAAACCCAGGCTGAAACGCACTGAGACTTGCCTTCTTACCCAGACTTGCTCTCCTTTGGGATTCACCTGTGCTAATAGTGGCTTCTGTCTTGCTCTCCAGGTACGGAGAGAAGGGGAAAGCCATCCGGATCGAGAAGGTCATCTACACGGGGAAGGAAGGGAAGAGCTCACGTGGCTGCCCCATCGCCAAGTGGGTACGTGTCAAAGCTCCACAGCGCCAGCCGGGCTGAGGGTGGGGGCAGACGTCTGCACGCCAGGGAGCTGTAAGCCAGCATCTGAGCTGGTTAGGGTCATCTTCCCCCAGCCTCAGCTGTTAGTCCTCACTTGGTTTGAATTCCAGCTCCTGATGTCCAGCGCTGGCCTTGGAACTGCCCTTGGTGTTACGCTCAGCTCAGACTGCCCCTTGGTTCAGGGCTGCAGGAGAGGGAGCCCTGGAGGCTGGAGACGTCATCTTGCTCGCGGCTGGGCTCCACCGTGACTCCTCTGCCTGCTCTGTGTGCCCTGGAGGAGCAGGTGTCCCTGTCTCTAATCCACAAGAACTAGACCTCTGGGCAGAGCCAGGGTCAGCACTGCCTCTGCTGTACGTCTGAGCCACTGTTTCCTATGAGGCAGCCTGCGTGTCCTGACAGAAGGCGCGTCAGTAACTCAGACCCTAATTTCACCCAAAGGTTTCTGATCTTATCCTTCCAGTCTTCATAGAGCACTTGAGAACCACTGTAGACACAGTGCCCAGGGCGGCAGCAGATTTATCAGGTGACTGTTTGCTCCTTGCTTGGTAGAGAGAATATGCATGGGAAATAGAAGACTCCATCCCTGTGTTCACGCTGCTTGTGATGTAGAGACACAGGAAGTCAGATTGTAGAGACTTGTATCATCAAGGCTAAACACTGAGAGGCAGCCTGGGGTGCTGTTGAGCTCATGGGCAGGGGCTGTGAGTGGCAGGAGAAGTTCAGCCTGGGTTTCCCAGAGAAGGTGGGTATGCACGCGGCCATGTTAAATGGACGAGGCAAAGACGGACGCGTTCCTGGCGAGGAGAGTGACGTGGGCAAAGGCAGAGAGGCGGGGTGAGCACACAGACGGCTCGTTTGAGTGAGGGATGGTAATAAGATGACCTTTGTCAGCCGCAGTCCGTCTGCACAAGTGCCTGTTTTTATCTCGTCTGTACCCTGTGCCTTTGCACCTTTACGATTAATGAAAATAAAAGGTATCAGAACCTGAACCACTCCATATCTGTTTGTAGCAAATTTCAGACAGTAGAGTAGAATTATCTGGAAAACCTGGAAGGCATAAGCGTATTCACAGGTGTATAGAAGAATGTCATCCCCACCCTTGTGAAAGATGGTCATAGCATAGGAGGTTGATTATGTCTGGCTGATCAGGGTGAGGTGTTATCCCCCCAGAGAAGCCCTCAGGGAAGTGGCGGCTGTCCCTTCCTTCTGCTGATTCATGTCGTTGTCGAGGAATTCCAAAGTCTTGGGCAAGAAACCAAAGATCCTTGGGGTATCAGCAGAGCTAGGGGCTTTTCAGCTTCAGAAACAGTTGGCACCGGAAAAAAAGAAAATAGTTGGCTGTGTGGATGGTGTTGAGGATGAGAATATGCATTTTCAGTCCCTGGACACCCATGGTGAAGCCTTAGCTCTTGACTAGCACTTGTCTGTCTCTGCTGAGGCCTGGGGAAGAAGGTGCCCTGGTAATGTATCAGATCAGTTTCTGGGGCTGTGAGAGGAAAGCAGAATGATGGAAAAGGAGGAACATGGTCCTCAAGGGTCTGTGGACAAACACCCAGAGCAGGGTGCATACAGCACAATGCTGTGTCCAAAGGTTGGAATAGTTTGTGGATATCACCGAGCCTGGGTGTATCTGATGAGTGAAAATAAAAGGAGAGAGGAAGGAAATTTTGTTAGTGAGAAGGTGGTAAATCATACAACTATTACAGTGGCAAGAAATGGCAATGCTCTGTTGTTTCTTTTTTTTTTTCCTAGCCATTTCCCATAGTATGGTGAACTTCTCTTACTTCTTGACTACACGGCCACCAAATATCCTATGTATTTTGGTTGTAGGGCCCATCTAGAGTTCCACCTCCTTGAAAGTTAGACAGAGGTTCCCTTTCTCTGCCCCAACAAATGCTAAAGGATAGATTGTTCTTAGTGGCAGCATGGCAGTGGTCCATGGTCATGAGGGAGTGGCCGCATCTGGCTGCCTGTGGTGGACAGTGCCCCCCCCACTTCCCCATCACACGTCTTGATCCTGTGTTTTCTTTCCAGCTGGGGTTCATGTTTGTGTTTTTAGCCTGAACCCCTGACCAGTACCTTAAGCTGCAAGCAGTGTGCCTGACACGTGTTAGGTTTAACCAGCTAGTATCTCAGGAGACAAAAGCTGTGGTGCATCATGGATGCCCAGCAAGTGTGTGTTGAGACAATGATCTAAGAAGCCAGTGGAGGATTCCCCAGAGAGCCTGCTGGTAATCTTGGATTCTAAGGCGGCCTTTACGAAGCATGGAAATTTCCCAACATGGGAATAAGGGAGTGACACGACTCAGAATAAACGGGGGCATGCCAGAAGCCAACACTGCACAGAGGAAGAGTGAGCTTTTGGTAGAAGAGCCATGGAGATGCTGCCTGGGACAGCCTGTGAAGGTAACAGGTCAGAAGGCAGATACTTGAAGGCTCATCGGGGGCATGGTAGAGTGGACTTACTGGGGAGCCCCAGTGTTGGAACTAAGTGCCAAGGGTGAGAGTTAGGAGAAATAGAGTTGGGTTTCTGCTTGGTGCTCTTCTGTTTTCAGGGCTTAGGGGATTCTGCCCCAAATGTAGACGGTTTGTTTACAGTCTTGGGATAGCATGAGGACCATCCATGTTGCTGTGCTCAGCGTTGGTATATTCACACCTTACATTGGCCTTTGACTTCTGCACTTCGTGTATTTCGTCCTGCTGGGTACCTTCACAGAGTGTGGATAGGGAGCTCACTTTGTTATAGCTTTTTTGAACGTATCCAGAGGCCTTGAGGGTGTGGCCACAGAGCTGTCCCCGCATGCCTCGGTACATTTTGTGTGTGATTAGGCATATTAGGGCTTTCCAGGTGGCTCATAGGTCAAGAATCTGCCTGCCAATGAGGGCAAGAGATGCAGGTTCAACTCCTGGGTTGGGAAGATCCCCCGGAGGAGGAAATGGCAACCTATTCTAGTATCCTTGCCTGAAAAATCTGACAGACAGAGGAACCTGGTAGGCCATGGTCTGTGGGGTCACAAAGAGTTGGATATGACTGAATGACTAAGTATGCACACCGGTGTGTCACATGTGAATGCCATCAGCCAGTGTACAGCCCAGGCCGTGAGCAGAGATTCACAGTAGCGCCTCAGAACCCCTGACCAGTACCTTAAGCTGCAAGCAGTGTGCCTGACACGTGTTAGGTTTAACCAGCTAGTATCTCAGGAGACAAAGCTGTGGTGCATCATGGATGCCCAGCAAGTGTGTGTTGAGACAATGATCTAAGAAGCCAGTGGAGGATTCCCCAGAGAGCCTGCTGGTAATCTTGGATTCAAAAGGCGGCCTTTACGAAGCATGGAAATTTCCCAACATGGGAATAAGGGAGTGACACGACTCAGAATAAACGGGGGCATGCCAGAAGCCAACACTGCACAGAGGAAGAGTGAGCTTTTGGTAGAAGAGCCATGGAGATGCTGCCTGGGACAGCCTGTGAAGGTAACAGGTCAGAAGGCAGATACTTGAAGGCTCATCGGGGGCATGGTAGAGTGGACTTACTGGGGAGCCCCAGTGTTGGAACTAAGTGCCAAGGGTGAGAGTTAGGAGAAATAGAGTTGGGTTTCTGCTTGGTGCTCTTCTGTTTTCAGGGCTTAGGGGATTCTGCCCCAAATGTAGACGGTTTGTTTACAGTCTTGGGATAGCATGAGGACCATCCATGTTGCTGTGCTCAGCGTTGGTATATTCACACCTTACATTGGCCTTTGACTTCTGCACTTCGTGTATTTCGTCCTGCTGGGTACCTTCACAGAGTGTGGATAGGGAGCTCACTTTGTTATAGCTTTTTTGAACGTATCCAGAGGCCTTGAGGGTGTGGCCACAGAGCTGTCCCCGCATGCCTCGGTACATTTTGTGTGTGATTAGGCATATTAGGGCTTTCCAGGTGGCTCATAGGTCAAGAATCTGCCTGCCAATGAGGGCAAGAGATGCAGGTTCAACTCCTGGGTTGGGAAGATCCCCCGGAGGAGGAAATGGCAACCTATTCTAGTATCCTTGCCTGAAAAATCTGACAGACAGAGGAACCTGGTAGGCCATGGTCTGTGGGGTCACAAAGAGTTGGATATGACTGAATGACTAAGTATGCACACCGGTGTGTCACATGTGAATGCCATCAGCCAGTGTACAGCCCAGGCCGTGAGCAGAGATTCACAGTAGCGCCTCAGAACCCCTGGTACCTATTGTGTGTGCAGATGCCCATGAAATGCCTGGCTCAGTCTGTTGTAGGCCAGCCACACAGGGATATGGTTAATGACATGCCCATATATTTACTGATCCATAAAAACAATTTTATAAATAATGTTCTAATCAATGTTCCACAAAGGGTGGAGGTGATGGGCACCATTATTGCTGTGGATTAAGGCATACGTTTAAATTTTGAGGAAATTCTGGTACATGCTGCGTTATGGATGAAACTTGAGGACAGAATGCAAAGTGTAATTGAGCCCATCACTGAAGGACAAATGCTGTACCACTTGTATGAAGTACCCAGAGGAGTGAAATTAATAGAGTCAGAAAGCAGAGTGGTTGTTACCGTAGGCTGGGGTCAGCGGGGAATGGAAAGTCAGTGTTAAATGGGTGGAAAGTTTCTGTTAGGGAAGATTAAAAGTTCCAGAAATGACAGAAGTTCTAGTGATAGTTTATATAACAATATGAATGTGCTTAATGCTACTCAGCTGTACATTTAAAATGCTGAATTTTATGTCACATATATTTTACCACAGTGTAAAACGTGAATTTGGTGTTTATATCTTAAAAAGGAGAGATTTCCTGTAAAAATCTGGATTTCTGTCTTCTTCTTTCAAAACTGGAAGAGATAGGTATGTTTGGCTAGAATTCCCACCAGACAGTGGCCCATGTAGAGAGATCTGGATTCCCACCCACCCTGAAGTCCTTAGTTGTACCTCTGGCCTGCCTGCCTTATTGACATTGCCTTCCTGGTGGCTCTCACAGCGTCTCCCTGCATCCACGTACTCATGACCAAGTCTGTCTCAAGCCCAGACACTGCCTAACCTCCAGACCCATTCTGTTGGGGCTGCTCAGAATAGTGACTCCAGTGTTCCAAAGTGCCTCTGTCTCAGTGTGCTCCCTGCTAACCTGCCCACACTCACCCGCTTTTCTGTGCCACGAAAATGTGAAAGTCATTTAAGACTTTTCCCTTTCCTTCAGCTCCTATGACTAAGTATGCACACCGTGACATGGGCCATCAGCCAGTGTACAGCCCAGGCCGTGAGCAGAGATTCACAGTAGCGCCTCAGAACCCCTGGTACCTGTGTGCAGATGCCCATGAAATGCCTGGCTCAGTCTGTTGTAGGCCAGCCACACAGGGATATGGTTAATGACATGCCCATATATTTACTGATCCATAAAACAATTTTATAAATAATGTTCTAATCAATGTTCCACAAAGGGTGGAGGTGATGGGCACCATTATTGCTGTGGATTAAGGCATACGTTTAAATTTTGAGGAAATTCTGGTACATGCTGCGTTATGGATGAAACTTGAGGACAGAATGCAAAGTGTAATTGAGCCCATCACTGAAGGACAAATGCTGTACCACTTGTATGAAGTACCCAGAGGAGTGAAATTAATAGAGTCAGAAAGCAGAGTGGTTGTTACCGTAGGCTGGGGTCAGCGGGGAATGGAAAGTCAGTGTTAAATGGGTGGAAAGTTTCTGTTAGGGAAGATTAAAAGTTCCAGAAATGACAGAAGTTCTAGTGATAGTTTATATAACAATATGAATGTGCTTAATGCTACTCAGCTGTACATTTAAAATGCTGAATTTTATGTCACATATATTTTACCACAGTGTAAAACGTGAATTTGGTGTTTATATCTTAAAAAGGAGAGATTTCCTGTAAAAATCTGGATTTCTGTCTTCTTCTTTCAAAACTGGAAGAGATAGGTATGTTTGGCTAGAATTCCCACCAGACAGTGGCCCATGGAGAGAGATCTGGATTCCCACCCACCCTGAAGTCCTTAGTTGTACCTCTGGCCTGCCTGCCTTATTGACATTGCCTTCCTGGTGGCTCTCACAGCGTCTCCCTGCATCCACGTACTCATGACCAAGTCTGTCTCAAGCCCAGACACTGCCTAACCTCCAGACCCATTCTGTTGGGGCTGCTCAGAATAGTGACTCCAGTGTTCCAAAGTGCCTCTGTCTCAGTGTGCTCCCTGCTAACCTGCCCACACTCACCCGCTTTTCTGTGCCACGAAAATGTGAAAGTCATTTAAGACTTTTCCCTTTCCTTCAGCTCCTATAGTGAGGTGATTCCAAAGTGACCTTTTTCCTAAAGATCTCTAGAATCCATGCCTTCTCCTGTTTGTTCCCCATTGTCCTAGTTGGAACTTTATCTGTTTTGCTTGTGTTAGGTCAGTGGTCTTCCTGTTTCACCCCTCTCCAGACCATCTGCTCCCCCTTCCAAAGCATGTAGCTATAAACGTAAGGTAGCCCTGTGCTTCCTCTGTAGCAGCCCCTCCTTGAGTCCTTGTCCCTCCACTTGCCACTCAGAGCCCTTCCCAGTCTTCCCTCTTCACAGGTGACCACATCTTATCCAGTCACAGAGCTCCTTGGGATTTGTGCAGGGGACAGTCAGCTGCCTCATCACTGACTCCTGGACCTTTTGCCCTGACATGTCTTTGTGTGAACCAGGACAGTGGTTAGGGCACAAGTGAGAGTCATATGAGAAGCTAGGGGAGTGGACAGCTGGACCTTGAGGAGCAGAGCAGTGCCCACAGTCTGTGGGTTTATTTTTTAACAGTCTTATTAAGATGTAATTCATGGGGCTTCCCTGGTGGTTCCGTGGATAGAGAGTCTACCTTGCAGTGCAAGGGGCACTGTTTAGATCCCTGTCCTGGGAAGATCCCACATGCCATCGAGTGGCTGGACCAGTGTGTTCAATTACGAGCCAGAGCACTGAAGTGCATGCACCCAGAGCTGGTGCTCTACGGTGAGAGACACCACTGCAATGGGAGGCCCACACATGCCAAACAATAAAAAGATGAATGAAAATAAATATAAATAAAGGAGGCATGATGGGAAAAAAGGAAAAAAGTTAATCTTAAAAAAGGGTATAATTCATGTACCATACAGTTCGTTCATTTAAGTATACAATTCAGTGATATTACATATTCATTAAAAAATTTTAAAACATGCATAACATAAAATTTCCATTTTAATCATTTTTAAATGTACAATTCAGTAGCATCAATTACATTCACACTGTAGCTCAACCATCACCACAATCTATTTCCAAAGTTTATTCATCATCCCATATTGAAACTCTGTACCAATTAAACAATAACTCCCTTACCCCAGCCCCTGGAAAGTCTTTTCTCTTTCCTTCAGCTCCTATAGTGAGGTGATTCCAAAGTGACCTTTTTCCTAAAGATCTCTAGAATCCATGCCTTCTCCTGTTTGTTCCCCATTGTCCTAGTTGGAACTTTATCTGTTTTGCTTGTGTTAGGTCAGTGGTCTTCCTGTTTCACCCCTCTCCAGACCATCTGCTCCCCCTTCCAAAGCATGTAGCTATAAACGTAAGGTAGCCCTGTGCTTCCTCTGTAGCAGCCCTCCTTGAGTCCTTGTCCCTCCACTTGCCACTCAGAGCCCTTCCCAGTCTTCCCTCTTCACAGGTGACCACATCTTATCCAGTCACAGAGCTCCTTGGGATTTGTGCAGGGGACAGTCAGCTGCCTCATCACTGACTCCTGGACCTTTTGCCCTGACATGTCTTTGTGTGAACCAGGACAGTGGTTAGGGCACAAGTGAGAGTCATATGAGAAGCTGGGGGAGTGGACAGCTGGACCTTGAGGAGCAGAGCAGTGCCCACAGTCTGTGGGTTTATTTTTTAACAGTCTTATTAAGATGTAATTCATGGGGCTTCCCTGGTGGTTCCGTGGATAGAGAGTCTACCTTGCAGTGCAAGGGGCACTGTTTAGATCCCTGTCCTGGGAAGATCCCACATGCCATCGAGTGGCTGGACCAGTGTGTTCAATTACGAGCCAGAGCACTGAAGTGCATGCACCCAGAGCTGGTGCTCTACGGTGAGAGACACCACTGCAATGGGAGGCCCACACATGCCAAACAATAAAAAGATGAATGAAAATAAATATAAATAAAGGAGGCATGATGGGAAAAAAGGAAAAAAGTTAATCTTAAAAAAGGGTATAATTCATGTACCATACAGTTCGTTCATTTAAGTATACAATTCAGTGATATTACATATTCATTAAAAAATTTTAAAACATGCATAACATAAAATTTCCATTTTAATCATTTTTAAATGTACAATTCAGTAGCATCAATTACATTCACACTGTAGCTCAACCATCACCACAATCTATTTCCAAAGTTTATTCATCATCCCATATTGAAACTCTGTACCAATTAAACAATAACTCCCTTACCCCAGCCCCTGGTAACCACCATTCTACTTTCTGTCTCTATGAGTTTAGCAAGTACAGGCACCTCATGTAAGTGGAATCATACTACATTTGTCCGTTTGTGTCTGGTTTGCTTCCGTTACCAAAATGTTTTCAAGGTTCATCCATGTTGCAGCATGAATCAGACCTTTGTTCCTATTTAAGGTTGAGTAGAGATGTGCCATGTTTATTTTATCCATTCATCAGTGGATGTACATTTGGGTTGTTTCCACCCTTTGGCCATTGCTGGGTAATGCTGCACTAAACATGGGGATGTAAGTACCTGTCTGAATTTCTACTGTAAGTTCCTTTAGTTGTATTCTTAGCTATACCTGGTCATATATGTTTAACTTTCAAGGAACTAACAAAAACTGTTTTCCATAGCATCCAGGCCCTTGCTTTTTAATAAAAAGCATACAGATTCACCCCATTTTCTCTACAAATTTTTTAGGACAATGTAAAAATTCCTGACTATATTTTGGCTTATAATTGTATCTATTTATTTTTATTCCTTTTGTTCAGTTGCTCAGTCATGTCCAACTCTTTGCAGCCCCACGAACTGCAACACAACAGTGTTCCCTGGCCTCCACCACCTCCAGGAGCTTTCTCAAACTCATGCCCATTGAGTCAGATGTCATCCACCCATCTCATCCTCTGTCACCCCCTTCTCCTCCTGCCCTCAATCTTTTCCAGCATCTGGGTCTTTTCCAATGAATCAGCTCTTTGTATCAGGTGGCCAAAGTATTGGAGCTTTGGCTTCATCATCAGTCCTTGCAATGAATATTCAAGGTTGATTTCCTTTAGGATTGTCTGGTTTGATCTCCTTGCAGTCCAAGGGAACTCTCAAGAGTCTTCTCCAACACCACAGCTCAAAAGCATCAGTTCTTTGGCACTCAGCCGTCGTTATGGTCCAACTCTCACAGTCATATAGGACTAGTAGAAAAACCATAGCTTTGACGATATGGACCTCTGTTGGCAAAGTAATGTCTCTGCTTTTTAATTCACTGTCTAGGTTTGTCATAGCTTTTTTTCGAAGGGTCAAGCATCTTTTAATTTCATGGTTGCAATCACTGTCTTCAAAGGTTTTGGAGTCCAAGAAAATCAAATCTGTGACTGTTTCCATTTCTTCCCCGTCTGTTTCCCATGAAGTGATGGGAACAATGCCATGATCTTAGTTTTTGAACGTTGAGTTTTAAGCCAGTTTTTTCACTCTTTCATCATGAGGTTTTTTAGTTCCTCTTCACTTTCTGCCATTAGAATGGTAGCATCTGTGGTGGTTAACAGTAAAACTCTGTTTGTTTTTTTGTTGTTGTTAAGAAAAGAATAGCATCTGCATATCTGAGCTTGATATTTCTCCCAGCGATCTTGATTCCAGCTTGTGCTTCATCCAGCCCGACATTTTGCATGATGGGCTCTGCACAGAAGTTAAATACGTGGGTGACGATACACAGCCTTGACATAACTCCTTTCCCAATTTTGAACCAGTCTGTTGTTCCGTGTCTGGTTCTAACTTTTTAGATTTCTACTGTAAGTTCCTTTAGTTGTATTCTTAGCTATACCTGGTCATATATGTTTAACTTTCAAGGAACTAACAAAAACTGTTTTCCATAGCATCCAGGCCCTTGCTTTTTAATAAAAAGCATACAGATTCACCCCATTTTCTCTACAAATTTTTTAGGACAATGTAAAAATTCCTGACTATATTTTGGCTTATAATTGTATCTATTTATTTTTATTCCTTTTGTTCAGTTGCTCAGTCATGTCCAACTCTTTGCAGCCCCACGAACTGCAACACAACAGTGTTCCCTGGCCTCCACCACCTCCAGGAGCTTTCTCAAACTCATGCCCATTGAGTCAGATGTCATCCACCCATCTCATCCTCTGTCACCCCCTTCTCCTCCTGCCCTCAATCTTTTCCAGCATCTGGGTCTTTTCCAATGAATCAGCTCTTTGTATCAGGTGGCCAAAGTATTGGAGCTTTGGCTTCATCATCAGTCCTTGCAATGAATATTCAAGGTTGATTTCCTTTAGGATTGTCTGGTTTGATCTCCTTGCAGTCCAAGGGAACTCTCAAGAGTCTTCTCCAACACCACAGCTCAAAAGCATCAGTTCTTTGGCACTCAGCCGTCGTTATGGTCCAACTCTCACAGTCATATAGGACTAGTAGAAAAACCATAGCTTTGACGATATGGACCTCTGTTGGCAAAGTAATGTCTCTGCTTTTTAATTCACTGTCTAGGTTTGTCATAGCTTTTTTTCGAAGGGTCAAGCATCTTTTAATTTCATGGTTGCAATCACTGTCTTCAAAGGTTTTGGAGTCCAAGAAAATCAAATCTGTGACTGTTTCCATTTCTTCCCCGTCTGTTTCCCATGAAGTGATGGGAACAATGCCATGATCTTAGTTTTTGAACGTTGAGTTTTAAGCCAGTTTTTTCACTCTTTCATCATGAGGTTTTTTAGTTCCTCTTCACTTTCTGCCATTAGAATGGTAGCATCTGTGGTGGTTAACAGTAAAACTCTGTTTGTTTTTTTGTTGTTGTTAAGAAAAGAATAGCATCTGCATATCTGAGCTTGATATTTCTCCCAGCGATCTTGATTCCAGCTTGTGCTTCATCCAGCCCGACATTTTGCATGATGTGCTCTGCACAGAAGTTAAATACGTAGGGTGACGATACACAGCCTTGACATAACTCCTTTCCCAATTTTGAACCAGTCTGTTGTTCCGTGTCTGGTTCTAACTGTTTCTTCTTGATCTGCACTCAGGTTTCACAGGAGGCAGGTGAGGTGGTCTGGTATTCCCATCTCTTTAAGAATTTTCCACAGTTTGTTGTGATCCACACAGTCAAAGACTTTAGTTGCCTGTTCTATGATCCTACAGATGTTGGCAGTTTGATTTCTGGTCACCTCTGCCTTTTCTAAATTCAGCTTGTACATCAGCCAAGTTCTTGGTTCACATGCTGTTAAGGCCTAGCTTGAAGGATTTTGAGCATTACCTTGCTAGCCTGTCAGATGAGTACGATGGTGTGGTAGTTTGAACATTCTTTGGCATTGCCCTTCTTTGGGGTTGGAATGAAAATGGGCCATTTTCCAATCCCGTGGCCACTGCTGAGTTTTATTTTTATTCCTAAATCTGTCTAAATCACCAGTTACTTGGATTTTGTTGTAATTGTTTTTTATTTTACTGTTTCGTGTTTTTCTTTCCGTAATTTTACTGGTCCTGTAGCCTGTGTGGTTGCTGTTGCCAGGGTGTTCCACCCCTGGGGCACTGCCCAAAAGGTCCGCACCCCCGGGTCTGTGGGGCAGGGGTGAGGGGCATGTGGCACCGCTGCGGAAGAGCGAGGATGCTGGCTCCTCTGGTTCACAGCGCCCCCACTCGGCCTCCCTGCAGGTGATCCGCAGGCACACGCTGGAGGAGAAGCTGCTCTGCCTGGTGCGGCACCGGGCGGGCCACCACTGCCAGAACGCCGTGATTGTCATCCTCATCCTGGCCTGGGAGGGCATCCCCGCAGCCTTGGAGACACCCTCTACCATAAGGGGGAACGCAGTTTTTCGTTGAGTTTTAAGCCAGTTTTTTCACTCTTTCATCATGAGGTTTTTTAGTTCCTCTTCACTTTCTGCCATTAGAATGGTAGCATCTGTGGTGGTTAACAGTAAAACTCTGTTTGTTTTTTTGTTGTTGTTAAGAAAAGAATAGCATCTGCATATCTGAGCTTGATATTTCTCCCAGCGATCTTGATTCCAGCTTGTGCTTCATCCAGCCCGACATTTTGCATGATGTGCTCTGCACAGAAGTTAAATACGTAGGGTGACGATACACAGCCTTGACATAACTCCTTTCCCAATTTTGAACCAGTCTGTTGTTCCGTGTCTGGTTCTAACTGTTTCTTCTTGATCTGCACTCAGGTTTCACAGGAGGCAGGTGAGGTGGTCTGGTATTCCCATCTCTTTAAGAATTTTCCACAGTTTGTTGTGATCCACACAGTCAAAGACTTTAGTTGCCTGTTCTATGATCCTACAGATGTTGGCAGTTTGATTTCTGGTCACCTCTGCCTTTTCTAAATTCAGCTTGTACATCAGCCAAGTTCTTGGTTCACATGCTGTTAAGGCCTAGCTTGAAGGATTTTGAGCATTACCTTGCTAGCCTGTCAGATGAGTACGATGGTGTGGTAGTTTGAACATTCTTTGGCATTGCCCTTCTTTGGGGTTGGAATGAAAATGGGCCATTTTCCAATCCCGTGGCCACTGCTGAGTTTTATTTTTATTCCTAAATCTGTCTAAATCACCAGTTACTTGGATTTTGTTGTAATTGTTTTTTATTTTACTGTTTCGTGTTTTTCTTTCCGTAATTTTACTGGTCCTGTAGCCTGTGTGGTTGCTGTTGCCAGGGTGTTCCACCCCTGGGGCACTGCCCAAAAGGTCCGCACCCCCGGGTCTGTGGGGCAGGGGTGAGGGGCATGTGGCACCCGCTGCGGAAGAGCGAGGATGCTGGCTCCTCTGGTTCACAGCGCCCCCACTCGGCCTCCCTGCAGGTGATCCGCAGGCACACGCTGGAGGAGAAGCTGCTCTGCCTGGTGCGGCACCGGGCGGGCCACCACTGCCAGAACGCCGTGATTGTCATCCTCATCCTGGCCTGGGAGGGCATCCCCCGCAGCCTTGGAGACACCCTCTACCAGGAGCTCACCGACACCCTCCGGAAGTACGGGAACCCCACCAGCCGGAGATGTGGCCTCAACGATGAGTAGGTGGACAGTCCCGTGGCAGCTCGGGGGAGGGCAACACGGAATCAACGCCTCATGGGTCCCGCAGAGTCAGGACTGTATGGAAAGAGTACTCACCCCGGAGGTGGCCTGGGATCTGGCCCTGGCGGGGGAGGGTCTCTTGACTCAGCTTAGCTTTGCCTCCTGCCCTAGATTGACTTTGAGGTTCTCCTTATGGTAACAGGTATGGAAGGCATCAGTGGTGTTCATAAGACCTATCTTTATAGGATCCTTCTCCCTTTTTAAAATTAAGATATGTTTACCTTAGTTTAGACTAAAATTCATCCTTTGAGGTATTCAGGTAGAAGAAGCTGACAGATGTCCATAGCCGTGTAGCCACCACCAGAGTCAAGAGACAGAATAGCTCCATCCCCCAGACTCCACCATGCCCGCTATAGCCCAGTGCTCTCCTCCACCCCTGGCAACCACACATCGGGTTTCCTGTCCCTGCAGGGCTGCCTTTACAAGAATGTCTTATAAAGGGTATGTAGCCTCCTGAGTCTGGCTTCTTTCTCTGAGCACAGTGTTTCTGAGTTTCATCCATGACTGTGTGTATCAGGAACGCGTTCATTTTCACCACTGAGTAGTATTCCACTGTGTGGGTGGGTCACGGTTTGTTTATTCATTCCCCAGTGGGGAGGGTGTTTGGATTGTTTCTGGATCTTGTTAAGTGTTGAATGGTGACGTCAGTGTCTGTTCGGCCTACCAGCACCTGGACCTTTGGGAAACAGGCGTGCTCAAGCTCTTGTGGTTCACATTATTCCCCTGTTTTGTGTGGTTTGTGTTCAAGCTGGTCAAGATATTAGAGTTAAGGCAAAGTGTGAACCAGACTGGATTTTTGGTTAGGTCCTCTCATCCATCTCAGACAACCCGTGTGCTTCTCCCGGTACCAGACTCTCAGACCTTCAGTCTCAGCCGTGGAAGCCCAGCAAGCTGCTCAGAGATGGTCCTCTGCCCACAGGGCTAGCAATCTGGGAAGAGAGTTGAGGGCAGGAAAAGACGTCATCCCAATCACCGGGAGGCGGGTGGATGCCCGGCATCAGCAGGGCCTCCCCGTGAGAAGGGGAAAATTCCAGAACTAAAACTACGCCTTGGATGCCTAACGTGTTGTATGTTGCAGCCGGACCTGCGCTTGCCAAGGCAAAAACCCAAACACCTGCGGTGCCTCCTTCTCCTTCGGTTGTTCCTGGAGCATGTACTTCAATGGCTGCAAATATGCTCGAAGCAAGACTCCTCCCAAGTTCCGCCTCGCAGGGGACAACCCCAAAGAGGTGAGCAGAGCCCCCCGGGGACCGTGGGACCGTCCACTCACCTGTTCCACCTACTGCTTTAACAGTGCGGGTGGCACGCAGGGTGAGCTGATTAAGGCTCAGATGTGCAGAAAATAGAGCTTCCTTGTTTTTCCTTTTTAAACTGACCTTATTTTGCAGAGGAATAAGGGATGTGAGTGATGTGGAAGGATATGACGAGTTAAATATTAGACTTACCAGTTATAGCTACCTCAGACTCTTGCAGTTTAAGAAAGTCTCTTTAAGGTAAATGTTCAGATTCCTCCTTGGAATTTGACCCTCTTCATGGGTTGTCTCTTCCCTCCATTCTTCTCAAGATGTCCCTCTGGGTATGAAGTGTGGCAGGAAGAGGGGCCTCTGGGCCTCAGGCCGCCTTTTGGCTGATGCTGGACTTCCGGGTGTGTCCCCCATCCTGCCTGGCTGCTGTGTCTCTGTGCAGCTCTGTGCAGTTGTCCAGATCCTCGCTGTCCCCTTGCCGCAGGCCTGGCTGTTGAATGGTGACGTCAGTGTCTGTTCGGCCTACCAGCACCTGGACCTTTGGGAAACAGGCGTGCTCAAGCTCTTGTGGTTCACATTATTCCCCTGTTTTGTGTGGTTTGTGTTCAAGCTGGTCAAGATATTAGAGTTAAGGCAAAGTGTGAACCAGACTGGATTTTTGGTTAGGTCCTCTCATCCATCTCAGACAACCCGTGTGCTTCTCCCGGTACCAGACTCTCAGACCTTCAGTCTCAGCCGTGGAAGCCCAGCAAGCTGCTCAGAGATGGTCCTCTGCCCACAGGGCTAGCAATCTGGGAAGAGAGTTGAGGGCAGGAAAAGACGTCATCCCAATCACCGGGAGGCGGGTGGATGCCCGGCATCAGCAGGGCCTCCCCGTGAGAAGGGGAAAATTCCAGAACTAAAACTACGCCTTGGATGCCTAACGTGTTGTATGTTGCAGCCGGACCTGCGCTTGCCAAGGCAAAGACCCAAACACCTGCGGTGCCTCCTTCTCCTTCGGTTGTTCCTGGAGCATGTACTTCAATGGCTGCAAATATGCTCGAAGCAAGACTCCTCGCAAGTTCCGCCTCGCAGGGGACAACCCCAAAGAGGTGAGCAGAGCCCCCCGGGGACCGTGGGACCGTCCCACTCACCTGTTCCACCTACTGCTTTAACAGTGCGGGTGGCACGCAGGGTGAGCTGATTAAGGCTCAGATGTGCAGAAAATAGAGCTTCCTTGTTTTTCCTTTTTAAACTGACCTTATTTTGCAGAGGAATAAGGGATGTGAGTGATGTGGAAGGATATGACGAGTTAAATATTAGACTTACCAGTTATAGCTACCTCAGACTCTTGCAGTTTAAGAAAGTCTCTTTAAGGTAAATGTTCAGATTCCTCCTTGGAATTTGACCCTCTTCATGGGTTGTCTCTTCCCTCCATTCTTCTCAAGATGTCCCTCTGGGTATGAAGTGTGGCAGGAAGAGGGGCCTCTGGGCCTCAGGCCGCCTTTTGGCTGATGCTGGACTTCCGGGTGTGTCCCCCATCCTGCCTGGCTGCTGTGTCTCTGTGCAGCTCTGTGCAGTTGTCCAGATCCTCGCTGTCCCCTTGCCGCAGGCCTGGCATGGTCCTCAGGCACTGGACTGGCATCCGCATAGTATCGCCTCTTGGCCTGAGGCCTCCTCCCGCCCACCGGGGCTCCTCCCCACCCTGGTGACAACAGGACAAGGTCCTCGGGGTCTCCTCTGCAGGCCGAGCCTCGGCTGGGGACCAGGAGTGTCAAGCCACGATGCCTCCACCCTGCCCCGTCTCTTATGCTGCCCTGGTTGTGCAGGCCATTCCACGGGGTCTCCACCTGGAGTCCAGAGGCGGAGCAGGCCCAGGCTGGAGTGGGCTCTCTGTCAGGTTCCCTGCAGCCTCCTTGCCTGCCGCCTCTGCTACTGCAAGAAGGGCGCTGGATCCAGCCGGTACCGTGATCCCAGGCTCCACCTTCCAGATCTCTCCAGGCTCCTTGTACCCGCAGGGCTCGCCTCTTCATGGGGGCAAGGACGGCTGGGGCACATTTTGTTCTAAATTTCTAAATTTTTATGAATTTCTGTACTCAGACTCACAAGCTTTGCTTTTCAGAAATAAAAGGAAACACGTCCAAATTTAGAACCTTTTTTTTCTCTCCAAGCCAGCTTTTTGACTCTTATATAACATAGTCCAAGAGTCTTAATTTGACACTAGACTTTTATTTATGGCAGCACTTGGCCTCCCTCAAAAGCAGCCAGTGCAGTTGCTTCGATGAATGGAGGAGTCTCAGAGCCACCAGGAACTAGGAGTTATCATGAATGAAAGTAACCCATGGGAAACAAATACTTTCTCTCTTCCATCAGCCGCCGTTTCCTGTGCACCTACGAAGTGCTGGGTGCTCCACCCGGCACCTCGCAGGTATCTCGGTTTATCTTATGACACCCTGAGGCTCTAGGCACCGTGAGTGCTCCCTTTCCAGGGGAGGCAGTTAAACTGGCTTGCCCACGAGCATGTGGCAGTGATGATGAAGTCAGCATTTCACCCTGGCCTGTGTTTCCCAGAGCTCACAAGCCTCCCCTGCCCGCCCTCCGTGCTGTGCTGGCTTCAGGCCCTCTGGGCTGCTGGCAGCTCTGTGCAGTTGTCCAGATCCTCGCTGTCCCCTTGCCGCAGGCCTGGCATGGTCCTCAGGCACTGGACTGGCATCCGCATAGTATCGCCTCTTGGCCTGAGGCCTCCTCCCGCCCACCGGGGCTCCTCCCCACCCTGGTGACAACAGGACAAGGTCCTCGGGGTCTCCTCTGCAGGCCGAGCCTCGGCTGGGGACCAGGAGTGTCAAGCCACGATGCCTCCACCCTGCCCCGTCTCTTATGCTGCCCTGGTTGTGCAGGCCATTCCACGGGGTCTCCACCTGGAGTCCAGAGGCGGAGCAGGCCCAGGCTGGAGTGGGCTCTCTGTCAGGTTCCCTGCAGCCTCCTTGCCTGCCGCCTCTGCTACTGCAAGAAGGGCGCTGGATCCAGCCGGTACCGTGATCCCAGGCTCCACCTTCCAGATCTCTCCAGGCTCCTTGTACCCGCAGGGCTCGCCTCTTCAGGGGGGCAAGGACGGCTGGGGCACATTTTGTTCTAAATTTCTAAATTTTTATGAATTTCTGTACTCAGACTCACAAGCTTTGCTTTTCAGAAATAAAAGGAAACACGTCCAAATTTAGAACCTTTTTTTTCTCTCCAAGCCAGCTTTTTGACTCTTATATAACATAGTCCAAGAGTCTTAATTTGACACTAGACTTTTATTTATGGCAGCACTTGGCCTCCCTCAAAAGCAGCCAGTGCAGTTGCTTCGATGAATGGAGGAGTCTCAGAGCCACCAGGAACTAGGAGTTATCATGAATGAAAGTAACCCATGGGAAACAAATACTTTCTCTCTTCCATCAGCCGCCGTTTCCTGTGCACCTACGAAGTGCTGGGTGCTCCACCCGGCACCTCGCAGGTATCTCGGTTTATCTTATGACACCCTGAGGCTCTAGGCACCGTGAGTGCTCCCTTTCCAGGGGAGGCAGTTAAACTGGCTTGCCCACGAGCATGTGGCAGTGATGATGAAGTCAGCATTTCACCCTGGCCTGTGTTTCCCCAGAGCTCACAAGCCTCCCCCTGCCCCGCCCTCCGTGCTGTGCTGGCTTCAGGCCCTCTGGGCTGCTGGCAGCATCTGGAAGGCAGCCCAGGAGAGGCAGGGAGGCTGGCTGGCAGCACTGCTGGCTGAGCCGTTGGTCTCACCCTTCTGTTTCTAATTCTGCGAGTTTGGTACCTTTTTTTCTTCTCTTTCTCCTCTTTCTTCTCCATAAACTCTTCAGACCTGTGCTCAAGGCTGACTCAGATCCCCTGTAGCCCTACTTGTTACCCTCAGAGGGCCAGAGAAAGGCTATGGAGACCTTAAACCCTGCTTGGGGGGTGCTGCAGCTTCGTTGAGGGCAGCACTGTACAGTGGAACTTTCTTTGATGGTGGAGATGTTCTCTAGAGAAAGCACACAGCCACGGAACCACTGGTAGCCACTGTGTATTTGAAATGTGGCTTGTGTAGCGAAAGGGCTCAATTTTTAATTTTATTTCATTTTACTTAAAATTAATTCATATATCAGTAGCCACACATGGCTTGTGAACTAAACTCCTGAGATGGTATGAGTCTAAAGGATGAAGCATTAAGCCTGTCTGTGTACTTGGCTCATGACGGGCGCCGGGCCTGGCCGGCTGTGGGATTTCTAGCACAGGCCTCACCACCCCTCCCCTTGCCTCAGTTTACCTGTCTGGACCGCCGCAGGAAGGATCCATGCTTGCTGCTCATGCTGTTACACACCTGCCATCCCACACCTAGGGTGTTGTGCAAGTACTCGGCGAGAGCAGGAACCTGTTCTAGGTGTTCTGAGTGGCACTGGGCTGGAGCCTTGCAGAGCAAGCCTTTGTGGTCAAGGAGACCAGACTCTCAAGAGTGTCTTCTCGGGACTTCTCTGGTGGCCCAGTGGCTAAGACTCCTGGCTTCCAATGTAGGAGTCCTGGGTTCGAGCCCTGGTCAGGGAGCTAAATCCCACATACTGCAACTAAGACCCAGCACAGTCAAATAAATAAATATTTACAAAAAAAAAGGAGTGTCTTCTCTGGTGAACTTCAGGGTCTCCAACGTTAAATCAGGGAAGGGCACCCGACCCATCCCAGAGAGAGCACTGTGGAGATACCTGACAGCACCTTACCTCTTACCTTGCCAGAGGCAGCCTGGAAGGGCTTCTAGAATGGAGACGGATTTCCAGGGTGCTGCGTGTGCCAGGTGGGGCTGCTCTGGGGATGTGTGACCTTTCTTCTCTCCACAGGAAGAAGTGCTCCGGAAGAGTTTCCAGGACCTGGCCACTGAAGTTGCTCCCCTGTATAAGCGGCTGGCCCCCCAGGCCTATCAGAACCAGGTACTGGATCCTGGGGTGTTCTGTGTCCACACACTACCCCATTTGTGCCCAGGCTCCCTGCAGGGGGCCATGCAGAGAGGGCTCCTCATGGGAAAAGCCCAGCCAGCGCTGCAGCAGCAAGGCAGGCCCTGGTTCAGATCTCTTGTTTATACCACGCTAACCCTATTCCCTTATAGCTCAGCTGGTAAAGACTCTGCCTGCATTGCAGGAGACTCTGGTTTGATTCCTAGGTCAGGACTATCTCCTGGAGAGGGGATAGGCTACCAACTCCTGTACTCTTGGGCTTCCCTGGTGGCTCAGACAGTAAGAATCCACCTGCAACGTGGGAGGCCTGGGTTTGATCCCTGGGCTGGGAAGATCCCTCGGAGAAGGGAAAGGCCTGCCCACTCCAGTATTCTTGCCTGGAGAATTCCATGGCTCATTCACGGGTCGCAAAGACTAGGACACGACTGAGAGGCTTTCACTTTCACTTTTTCCACCATATCCCAGACCTCCTTCCTCTCTCCTCGGTCTTCATCGGTCTCCCGGATAATCCTCCATGTCCTCTGCTTGGGTTTCTACTGGGGAGGCTTGAGTGTTTCTCACCAGTCACCTCTGTACCCCACAGACCAGGCAAAGGGGACTTGCCATAGTCCAGGAGGAAGTAACCCCTATCAGGGCTTCAGCCAGAACACCTACCTCCCGCGGCCCACGTACAAGTCCCTCCTTCTCACTATGACCTGGCCTCCCCCATCCCACATCAGGGCCACTCACCGCAGGTCACTTGACCAGCTCTTCTTGGCCATCCACACAGGTGACCAATGAAGAAATAGCGATTGATTGCCGTTTGGGGCTGAAGGAAGGGCGGCCCTTCTCAGGGGTCACGGCCTGCATGGATTTCTGTGCCCACGCTCACAAGGACCAGCATAACCTCTACAACGGGTGCACAGTGGTAAGGAAGCCTTTGACCGGTCACAGCCCCACCTGCGAGATGATCCCGCAGGGGCACACACCTGCTTTGTCCAGATAGGTGGGCTCAAGGCAGGAAGGGACCTGGAGACAGGCTTCTCAGAACCCTGGCAGAGACCCTCCCAGACTGCCTGCTTCTGCCGACTTCTCCAGGAAATGCAGGATAAGGCTGGCTTGTGTGGATGCTACAGAATGCAGCCTCTTCAGCACCCAGTGTCCCCCAGTTATCTGAAGTGTGGTTCCAGGTCTGTCCGAGCACTTAGATTTAAGTCCAAACCATCTCCTGACTCATTCACGGGGCAGATGTTTATTGTGTCCCAGGTACTGCTGCAGGTGCTGGGGAATAAAATGGACAAAGTGCTGCCCACATGTATGGTATAATGTCCTGTAGCAAGGAAAGTGGTGAGGTGAAGATGAAGTCGGGCAAGGGATGAGATGACCACAACTGCTATTTTAGAGGAAGTGGAGACCTGAGTAGAGATGTGGAAGTAAGGGACTGAATGCATGGAGATGGGAGGCTTCAGGCAGAAGGACCAACACCAGCAAAGGCTCAGAGGAGTGAGTTCAGAGGGGCAGCAGGGTGAGGCTGCAGGGAGCGTGGAGGCTGGGAGGGCTGTGGGTTGTGCTCTAAGGGTGATGGGAAGCCCCAGAGGGGCTTTTCAGCTGGGAACACTAAGATCTCATTTTAATATCAGAAGCACTCTCTTGCTCCTGCAGACGGAGAATAAAATATACTGGGATAGGGGTAGGTGGGGAAGAATCAGAGCAAGCAGGCCAGAGAGGAGGCTGGGACAGTTGTCCAGGCCGGAGGTGACAGGACTTGGGCAGGAGTGGAGGCTGGGGTGGGGAGTAACTGGACAGGTTTGGGGTGATCTCGAAGGCATAGCTGAGAGTATTTGCAGGTGGGCTGGACATAGGATGTGTGAATTGCTTGAGCAGCAAGGTGAATGCTGGTGTTATTTCCTGAGCTGTAGAATGTCAGGAAAGACTAGTCTGGGAGTGAAAATCAAGGATTCTGTTTTGACAGAAACACTCACAGACTTAGAGAACAGACTTATGGTTGCTGGGGGTTAAGGATGGGAGGAAGGGATAGTTAGGGAGTTTGGGAAGGTTGTGTACACACTGCTGTATTTAAAATGGATAACCAACAAGGTCCTACTGGATAGCACTGGAAAGTGCTTAATTGTTCTGCAGCAGTCTGGATGGGAGAGGAGTTTGTGGGAGAATGGATACATGCATACTTAAAAAGGGTGAGTCTCTTTGCTGTCCATCTGAAACTATCACAGCATAGTTAATTGGCTATACTCGCAATATAAAATAAAGAACAAAAATTAATTAAAAAAGAATTCTGTTTTGGGCTTCCCTGGTAGCTCAGTGGTGAAGAGTTCATCTGCCAATGCAGGAGACACGAGTTCAATCCCTGATCCAGGAAGATCCCACATGCTGTGGAGCAACTAAGCTCATGAGCCACAACTGTTGAGCCCGTGCTCTAGAGCCTTGGAGCAACAACTGTTGAGCCCATGTGCTGCAGCTATTGAAGCCCGTATGCCCTAGAGCCCGAGTTCCACAAGAAAAGTCACCACAACAAGAAGCCTGCTCTGCTCAACTAGCGAGTAGCCCCTACACCCTGCAGCTTGAGAAGAGCCCGCAGCAGCAGTGTAAACCCAAGATAGCCAAAAATAAAAATAAATTTCAGAAAAAGAGAATTCTGTTAGAAGATGCCTGCTGGATGTCCAGGTGGAGTTAGACCAGGCAGGGAAAGGGAAGGGCTGGAGAAATGAATTTGAGACTGGAGTTCATAGTTAGGCCATGAGCCTGGATGCAGGTCCCAGAAGAGGGAGGGAAAGATGGAGAAGAGAGGAGGTTTGGGCTTGGCTGGGCACCCCTTGGAATGGGTGACACGGCTCTCTTCTCTGATTTTTAACTAGGTCCTAGGAGACGGGCTCCCATAGGTTTGGGCAATAGCTATTTGCAGGTGGGCTGGACATAGGATGTGTGAATTGCTTGAGCAGCAAGGTGAATGCTGGTGTTATTTCCTGAGCTGTAGAATGTCAGGAAAGACTAGTCTGGGAGTGAAAATCAAGGATTCTGTTTTGACAGAAACACTCACAGACTTAGAGAACAGACTTATGGTTGCTGGGGGTTAAGGATGGGAGGAAGGGATAGTTAGGGAGTTTGGGAAGGTTGTGTACACACTGCTGTATTTAAAATGGATAACCAACAAGGTCCTACTGGATAGCACTGGAAAGTGCTTAATTGTTCTGCAGCAGTCTGGATGGGAGAGGAGTTTGTGGGAGAATGGATACATGCATACTTAAAAAGGGTGAGTCTCTTTGCTGTCCATCTGAAACTATCACAGCATAGTTAATTGGCTATACTGCAATATAAAATAAAGAAAAAAAATTTAATTAAAAAAGAATTCTGTTTTGGGCTTCCCTGGTAGCTCAGTGGTGAAGAGTTCATCTGCCAATGCAGGAGACACGAGTTCAATCCCTGATCCAGGAAGATCCCACATGCTGTGGAGCAACTAAGCTCATGAGCCACAACTGTTGAGCCCGTGCTCTAGAGCCTTGGAGCAACAACTGTTGAGCCCATGTGCTGCAGCTATTGAAGCCCGTATGCCCTAGAGCCCGAGTTCCACAAGAAAAGTCACCACAACAAGAAGCCTGCTCTGCTCAACTAGCGAGTAGCCCCTACACCCTGCAGCTTGAGAAGAGCCCGCAGCAGCAGTGTAAACCCAAGATAGCCAAAAATAAAAATAAATTTCAAAAAAAAAAAGAGAATTCTGTTAGAAGATGCCTGCTGGATGTCCAGGTGGAGTTAGACCAGGCAGGGAAAGGGAAGGGCTGGAGAAATGAATTTGAGACTGGAGTTCATAGTTAGGCCATGAGCCTGGATGCAGGTCCCAGAAGAGGGAGGGAAAGATGGAGAAGAGAGGAGGTTTGGGCTTGGCTGGGCACCCCTTGGAATGGGTGACACGGCTCTCTTCTCTGATTTTTAACTAGGTCCTAGGAGACGGGCTCCCAGGGCTCTGGACGAGGCAAGGGCACAGACGTCGTCAGCTGAGCGGGAGCTCCCAGAATCACTGTAGCTTGTGTCCCCGTGGGGATGGATGAGCCAACCCCGGGCTTGTATTTCTCCATCTTGTCCTCCTTCCTCATATTCAAGACCAAAACCCAAGAGGAGGCAGGCTCTGTCTGCACTGTACTGTGAGGGTTTCCAGCTGCAGTATAGAGGAGTGGGCCCTTCAGGACTAGGAGAGGACAGGGCACTGGGAGATAGGAGCAGGGTCAGGTTATTTGGATCCCAGAGCTTCCAGAGTAAAGTGAAAAGTTAGTAGAGTGAAAGATAAGGTTTTTTCTGAAATGAATAAAAGGTTTTTTCCTAACTGAACAATTGTTTACTGTTAAAAACGTTTTTGATAATATGAGAAAGCGTAAAGTAAAATTTGCCTGAAGTCCCATAGTTAACCTGAGTTAGCACTGTGGTGGCCATCCATTCAGACACCTGGATGCACGTGTGTGTGCACAGCTGTGTGCATTTTACATACTATGTGTGTGTCATGTTCCGTGAGCTAGCTTGTCTCAACTCAGGAGTATGTGTGGACAGCTTTCTGGGTCAGTGGATATAGATGTACTTCGGCGTGTTCCGAAGCTGTGTGTGGGGCTCTGCCTCCATTTATTGACCAGTCCCCCTGTGGAGGACAGTGCTTTCGGACTCCTCTCTGTAAATCGAAGAGCGGGTGTCCTCAGCACAGCTTTGTGCAGCGGCCCCAGGGTGAGGACACTCACAGCCTTGGCGTGCTCCTTCGGCAGCTTCCTGGTCAAGAAGGAGAGGGGCTTCCCCTGGTGGTCCAGTGGGTAAGGACACCGCCTTGCAGTGCAAGGGGTGCCGGTTCGAGCCCTGACCTGGGAAGATCCCACGTGCCGCGGAGCGGCTGGACTGATGTGTCCAATCACCGAGCCGGAGCTCTGGAGCGCATGCGCCCAGAGCTCTGCAGCGACAGATGCCACCGCGATGGGAGACCCACAGGAGCCAAAGAACGAAGACGAATGAAAATAGAGAAATGAGAGGCCAATAGTTGTGGCCCGCCCACTCCCCTCCCTCCCCAACCAACCCCTGCCCAAAGTAAATAAATAAATAAATCTTTAAAAAAAAAAAAAAAAGAAGGAGAGAGGATGGCCCACATCTTTACTGGGAATGTCATGAAAAGGAATGGGCTAAGCAGGGCATGTAAGCTGAGTGACTTTAGGATGGATAGTTTGAATGATTTCTTCAGGCTCTGGGCTTAAGAGGTGATCTGGGGTTGAGACGTGGTTCTTATGGAGTGATTTAAGGCAGGGAGAGTGTTTGATGTGTGAGAGTTTGACAAAGGAGATGGTTGGGGTGGGATTGGTTGATATGTATATCAAAATTGCTCCGGCAGGAGGTCATTTGCTGTCTAGGAGTTAGCTAATATTGGGGAGGGGTCAGTCCCTCCAGGATCAAGGCCCTAAATGTCAAAACAGCAAGAATTCAGAAAATAAAAAAGTCAGTACAAGAATAAAAAGTAAACGAGAAAAAAAAAATCAGACTCATTAGTAATTAGAGAAGCATATTCCAATGGCCAGATGCATTTTGATAACGAGCAATAAGTTTTAAAGAAATTCATGCAAACGTATCAACAAAAGTATAGGAAAGTTGAAACATTCTGCCAGTGTGAGCGACACACGGATGGTGACCATTTTGGAGCACAGTTTGGGAGCAGGTGGCAGTTCTTCCTCACAGTGTTTATTCTAAGGAATTATGTATCTTAGAAAATTCAGTGGAAGTATTCTTAATGATAGGGAAAAATTAGACACAGGTTTTAATGGTTGTGAGGGATTCATTAAGTAGATTAACACGTTGATATAGTGGAATAATATAGTTGGCTCTTAAATTATACGGAGGAAGAATAACACATAATAAAATACACCATGCTAAGGAAAACAGTTGTTCTAAAACTGTATGCATAATATAAATCATGTTATTTAATTATTAAAAAGTAAGCATGTGTTTCCCCAGATATATATATATATATATATATGGGTCATTTCTAGTTGCTGGTATTATGAGATAATTTTATGGCCTTTGCCCTGCCCTAAATTTTCTACCCCCAGCACATGGAGCTTTCCGTCTCAGGAGCCGAAGGAGCCCGAGTGTTGGGGGCAGGGAGGAGGGGGGGCAGAAGGCCCGAGGTATGGGTGAGGCCGTGTGCGGGGAGAGAGGGCAGAGCACATCTCCCGGTCCTGACCTGGCCCCTTTCTGGCCATTTGACCCAGAACTGACCACTGCATCCCCTCTCAGCTTCATCCCACAAAGTAAACAGATGTGCGCTGAAAACTGTCGAGCAGACTCTAAATGTTGGTGAGACCGTTACTCTGTGAACCAAGTCAGATGTGCTTCTTAGATACTCCAGAAAGTGATAGCAGATGGCTGGGGTTGGGACTGCCCAGGGAAGGGTCGGCCTTCCGTGCAGGATACTCAGCCCCTCTCTCGGGGTCTGGCTCCCCAACCCCTCTCGTCTGCTTGGGGCAGGTCTGCACCCTGACCAAGGAAGACAATCGCTGCGTGGGCAAGATCCCCGAGGACGAACAGCTGCACGTGCTCCCCCTCTACAAGATGGCCAACACGGACGAGTTTGGCAGCGAGGAGAACCAGAACGCCAAGGTGGGCAGCGGGGCCATCCAGGTGCTCACCGCCTTCCCCCGCGAGGTCCGGCGCCTGCCCGAGCCGGCCAAGTCCTGCCGCCAGCGGCAGCTCGAAGCCAGGAAGGCGGCCGCCGAGAAGAAGAAGATCCAGAAGGAGAAGCTGAGCACGCCTGAGAAGATCAAGCAGGAGGCCCTGGAGCTGGCTGGCATCACCACTGACCCAGGTGGGTGGGGTTGAGGGTGCCCCGCAGGGGTGGCACGGCGCTGTTGGGTGGGGGCCCTGGACAGCTCCCTCACCGCCCCTCTTCCTGCTTGGAGAGAGAATTCCAGACGGAAGAGTCGGGGCGTCTGTCAGCCTCTGAACCATTCATCCGGTCAGTCAGTGCCGGAGCCACAGTGGCTCGGGGACACCAGACCTGATGGGAGGCCCCTGGGAGCCAAGGGCAGGAGGGCAGCTGGGTGTCCCTCGGGCTCACCCGCTCCCCTCGCGGAGGGTGGTCGGCAGCAGGGTTTTCGGGGGTGAGGCAGCCCTGGCCCCTGCGGCAGCCGGCACCGGGGCGCGTCAGTGAGGACAGGTGGGGTCCGCGCAGGCTGGAGGGCCGGGCCGGGCCGAGCGGCATGGGGAGTAAGTCCAGCTTACTCGTCTCGCGACCTGGCAGAGAAAACCTCTCAGGGGAAGAGGCAGCTCCTGCGGCTGTGTGTCTCTGTGCTCCTTCTCCGTCTCGCCTCCTGTCTTCCCCAGGCCTGTCTCTGAAGGGTGGGTTGCAGCCGAGCCTGAAGCCCTCCCTCAAGGTGGAGCCGCAGAACCACTTCAGCTCCTTCAAGTACAGTGGCAACACGGTGGTGGAGAGCTACTCGGTGCTGGGCAGCTGCCGGCCCTCCGACCCGTACAGCGTGAACAGCGTGTACTCCTGCCACTCCTACTATGCACAGCCCGGCCTGGCCTCTGTCAACGGCTTCCACTCCAAGTACGCGCTTCCCTCGTTCAGCTACTATGGCTTTCCATCCAGTAACCCTGTCTTCCCCTCTCAGTTCCTGGGTGCTGGTGCCTGGGGGCACAGTGGCGGCGGCGGCAGCTTCGAGAAGAAGCCAGACCTCCACGCTCTGCACAACAGCCTGAGCCCGGCCTACGGTGGTGCTGAGTTTGCCGAGCTGCCGGGCCAGGCTGTTGCCACAGACACCAGCCACCCTGCTCCTCACCACCAGCAACCTGCGTATCCGGGCCCGAAGGAGTATCTGCTTCCTAAGGCCCCCCAGATCCACCCAGTGTCCAGGGGCCCCTCTCCCTTTGCACAGAGCTCCAGTTGCTACAACACATCCATCAAGCAAGAGCCGGTGGAGCCACTGGTCCACACCAAATCCGTACCCAGAGAGCCTGGCAAGATGGGCAAGACGCCATTGCCTGAAGCATCTCAGAATGGGGGGCCCAGTCATCTATGGGGACCGTACTCTGGAGGCCCAAGCCTGTCCCCCAAGAGGACTAACAGCATGGGCGGCAGCTGGGGTGTGTTCCCCCCTGCAGAGAGCCCTGCCGTCGTCCCCGATAAGCTTGGTTCTTTTGGGGGCAGCTGCCTGACCCCTGCCCACTTCCCAGATGGCCAACACCAGTGGGGGTTGTTCCCTGGCGAGGGACAGCAGCCAGCCCCGCCGCCCGGAAACAGGCTACGTGGCAAGCCGTGGAGCCCCTGCAAGTTTGGAAGCAGCACCTCGGCCTTGGCGGGGCCCAGCCTGACTGAGAAGCCATGGGGGGTCGGAGCAGGGGATCTCAGCTCTGCCCTGAAGGGTGGGCCTGGATTCCAAGACAAGCTATGGAGCCCCTTGAAGGGGGAGGAGGCGAGGATTCCAACTCCAGGGGCGAGCCAGCTGGACAAAGCCTGGCAGTCCTTCGGCATGCCCCTCGGCCCCAGCGAGAAGCTGTTCGGGGCCCTGAAGTCCGAGGAGAAGCTGTGGGATCCCTTCGGCCTGGACGAGGGGACGGCAGAGGAGCCCCCCAGCAAGGGGACGGTGAAGGAGGAAAAGGGCGGCGCCGGCGGGGCGGAGGAGGAGGAGGAGCTGTGGTCGGACAGCGAACACAACTTCCTGGACGAGAACATCGGCGGCGTGGCCGTGGCGCCCGCCCACGGCTCCATCCTCATCGAGTGTGCCCGGCGGGAGCTGCACGCCACCACGCCCCTCAAGAAGCCCAACCGCTGCCACCCCACCCGCATCTCGCTGGTCTTCTACCAGCACAAGAACCTCAACCAGCCCAACCACGGGCTGGCGCTCTGGGAGGCCAAGATGAAGCAGCTGGCCGAGCGGGCGCGGGCGCGGCAGGAGGAGGCCGCCCGGCTGGGCCTGGGCCAGCAGGAGGCCAAGCTCTACGGCAAGAAGCGCAAGTGGGGCGGCGCCATGGTCCCCGAGGCCCAGCATAAGGAGAAGAAGGGGATCGTCCCCACCCGGCAGGCGCTGGCCGTGCCCACGGACTCCGCGGTCACCGTGTCCTCCTACGCCTACACGAAGGTCACCGGCCCCTACAGCCGCTGGATCTAGGTGCCAGGGAGCCAGCGTACCTCAGCGTCGGGCCCGGCCCGAGCTGCCTCTGTGGTGCTTTCGCCCTCACACCTGGGGGCGGGTTGGGGGTGCAGAAGTCTTTTTATCTATATATACATATATAGATACGCATATATATGTATTTATGGTCCAAACCTCAGAACTGACCCGCCCCTCCCCTCCCCACTGCCCGCCCCCACTTCCCCAGCACTTTGAAGAAGAAACTACGGCTGTCGGGTGATTTTTTTCGTGATCTTACTATTTATATCTCCACATTGGTTTTTTTTCCTCCCTTGTTTGGGGGGCTTTTATTTTCTCTTGTTTTTAAAAACTCTATCCTTGTATATCACAATAATGGAAAGAAAGTTTATAGTGTCCTTTCACAAAGGAGTAGTTTTAAATTCCATTTAAAATGTGTATTTATTGGATTTTTTTTTTTAAGTGACAATTGTAATGGTAAAGGATCGGCAGGAAAGGCCAGAAGCACTCATTCCTGCCCAGTTGTGCTGGGCCCGGTGCGCATGGCCCCCTTGGGAGAGGACGAGGTTTTCTCAGCCATCGGCCCCTCATGAGCCAAGTGCAGGTTGTGGCCACCCACTGCGTCCCCCTGAAAGATATGCCTTCCCTTCAGGGGAGGGAGCCCTCAGGACAGCTTCTGTCCTCTTCGGTAGGATGGGAGAATCTGTAGAAAAACACCTGGGGTCCCTTTTCCAGGCACCGGCTGGGAGTCGGGTTTGGGGGGCAGGTGCACCCCAAGCCAGGCCCCTGCGATGCTGGCATAGATTTCCCCCGAAACCAGGTTGGAAGTAGATAGCTTCAAGCTTGCTAGTCTCCACACTGAATCCTCTCTGTCCCTTAGCTATTCAGTCGCGTGACACCATGACCCTCCTCGGCAGCACCTCAGGACAGAGCTGGAATCGAGAGGTTCTCCGGAGCCTTTTCCACCGAGCTGACTAGCCAATGAATACTGGCTGAAGGAATTGGTCTTAGTGGCAGTTTAAGAAAAAAATGCCCCCAAAGTCTATGCTGAAAAGGGCTACTGTATCTTTAAAACCAAGAAGTCGAACCCAAGCTGTGAAAAGCCGGCCGCGGAGCCTGGTGCTGTAGCGTCGTGCGGGAGCTCCGCACAGTAGTGTGACGGCAGCGACGCCTCTCCTTACCCCTGGATTTCACATTGGACAATGGTGCATGCCTCCCACCTGCGCCCACCCCTCCATGCCGTCATCTGGGGAGTGGGCCTACCCTTAACAATTTTTAAATGCAAGAGTCAAACATTTTCAGCAGGTAGCTATGGTTTCCCTCCCTAATTGGTGCCATTTCTCTATTTGGTCATTTTCTCCTTTCCTTCCTCCCCTCTCCACCCACTTGAATACGCCCATTCTAAAATTCTGGTGCATTCGTTCCGTTCTTTGAAATGAGAATGTGGTGCTTAATTTTTTTTTTTTTTTAACATTTGTTGAGAGAGGTTGGGCCTGACCTACGGTAGGAAGCAAGATGCGTCGACAGCAAGTCAGACTTCTTGGAGTGTGTGTTTTTCCTGTGGTATGAGCAGAAATTATATCCAGCTACCCATGTGGATGTGTGTGGTGAGTGGGAGGTTTCATAAGGACACAGAGGGGACATGGCCTCACAGTGAATGACAGCCAAGCCCTGAGATAAACAGCGGGTGTTTATTGAGCAGGCTTATTCAGAGATGGGTCTTCATACAATGAGTTTAACAATCAGATGACGATGCTAAAGGCAAGTTCCTGAGCTTCCAGGTGCCTTGTGTAAGAGCTGAGAATTGGCCCGCTGGGTGTTTACTGTAACGATTCCAGAAGCACTGGCGGAGAGTCGCTGTGAGATGCCCTAAGCATTTATGTGGTCTGGTTTTAACTGTAAATAGTGAAAAAAAAATTTTTTAAAGCACTTTTGCCTAGATTTAAACAGCAACTTGAAAAAAGTATGTTTTAACATGTAATTGTGGGAGAAATTGTAAATAGTAGCTGATATTTAACGTGCTTTGTCTATCCTTCACTTTTACCATATTCTGTAAAGTTGCGTTTATTTTACAGGACAAAAATGAAATATTATTGCTTTTGAAATAAATGCCCAAGAGCTTATCAGGATTTCGAATTATTCAGAACTCAGATTTATAGGAAAACCTCTGACCTTCAGTCTGACAAGCTAAAGGAAGCAGAGTCTTTAATGAGCATGCTGATTTTTCTAGTTTTGAGGAAAAGTGGGGTCCTTTAAATGCTATTTTGCTTATCGCATCTGTACTTTTCTGCAGGTCTCATTTGACTCCGTGCTTAGGTAGATGCGGGGGTGCCTTGAAAACTTCATTTGAAATTATCTTAAGCAAGAAATACCATATTTTACAAAACATTTGGAGAATGTGACCGTCTGTATGACCCGGGAAAGCCCCAGGTTGGCTGTTGGTTTGGAAGGTCCCGCGTGTAACCCAGGCGATTCTGACACTTGGCGTGTGTGGATCTCCTTGATGTGTGTTAAACAGACTCTTCCCCTCATCACCCTTTGGTAGCAAAGCCATTAGATGAAAGGAGAAACCAATACAATCTAAAAGCATGTGACGTCTGTCCCCTCCCCAACCCCAACAGCCTTTGGTTCATAAATTCTAGATTAGCAAATAGGCTGCTGAGAAGTGAGTCAAGAGACAGTCTCCACGGGATGTCCCCATGCCCTCCAGAATGGTGTTTCAGAAGTTAGGTGGTGCTGTTGCCGTGCTCAAGCCCATGCTGATCTTTCCACACTACATGTATAACCTACCTCAAATCTCCGTCATTAAATTAGCATGCTTTAGACGTATGTTTAAAAAGTAACTATGCACAGCTCTTTATCCCCCACCCCTTGCTGCTGAAGGTTTCTTAAAGAGAAAAATCAAATTTTTATTTTTTACTGGCACTATCATTTTTTAAGTCCTGAAGATGATGAACAGACATTTTTATCATGAGAAGAAAAATAAAGCCATTGCAACTAAAGAACCTAACAGCATGACCAAGTTTTAAGGAAAATAGTATAGCGACAGACATGATGGAGTCCTAAAGTCATCTCCCCAGTGTGCCCTGTCCTCAGACGCCATCCACATGCAGTGCAGACATTTGGTTCTTCTTTTGTGTTGTTCCCTTCCTTTCCGTGTGCAAGGACAGTACTTGCAAAGTCTTGTGCAAAGAGGTCTTTAACATAAAAGTCGCTTTGTGGCAGGTTCTCGCAAAATCACTGGTGCTAGCTCAAGAAACCGTTATCTAACCATCTGAAATCTTGACTAAGGTGTTTCATGGCTTTTGAGGTTTCTTGTTTTTGTTGTTGTTTGGCATGTGTTTTGGCAGGGTCTAGGAAGCCACTTCAGTCTGACAAGCTAAAGGAAGCAGAGTCTTTAATGAGCATGCTGATTTTTCTAGTTTTGAGGAAAAGTGGGGTCCTTTAAATGCTATTTTGCTTATCGCATCTGTACTTTTCTGCAGGTCTCATTTGACTCCGTGCTTAGGTAGATGCGGGGGTGCCTTGAAAACTTCATTTGAAATTATCTTAAGCAAGAAATACCATATTTTACAAAACATTTGGAGAATGTGACCGTCTGTATGACCCGGGAAAGCCCCAGGTTGGCTGTTGGTTTGGAAGGTCCCGCGTGTAACCCAGGCGATTCTGACACTTGGCGTGTGTGGATCTCCTTGATGTGTGTTAAACAGACTCTTCCCCTCATCACCCTTTGGTAGCAAAGCCATTAGATGAAAGGAGAAACCAATACAATCTAAAAGCATGTGACGTCTGTCCCCTCCCCAACCCCAACAGCCTTTGGTTCATAAATTCTAGATTAGCAAATAGGCTGCTGAGAAGTGAGTCAAGAGACAGTCTCCACGGGATGTCCCCATGCCCTCCAGAATGGTGTTTCAGAAGTTAGGTGGTGCTGTTGCCGTGCTCAAGCCCATGCTGATCTTTCCACACTACATGTATAACCTACCTCAAATCTCCGTCATTAAATTAGCATGCTTTAGACGTATGTTTAAAAAGTAACTATGCACAGCTCTTTATCCCCACCCCTTGCTGCTGAAGGTTTCTTAAAGAAAAAAATCAAATTTTTATTTTTTACTGGCACTATCATTTTTTAAGTCCTGAAGATGATGAACAGACATTTTTATCATGAGAAGAAAAATAAAGCCATTGCAACTAAAGAACCTAACAGCATGACCAAGTTTTAAGGAAAATAGTATAGCGACAGACATGATGGAGTCCTAAAGTCATCTCCCCAGTGTGCCCTGTCCTCAGACGCCATCCACATGCAGTGCAGACATTTGGTTCTTCTTTTGTGTTGTTCCCTTCCTTTCCGTGTGCAAGGACAGTACTTGCAAAGTCTTGTGCAAAGAGGTCTTTAACATAAAAGTCGCTTTGTGGCAGGTTCTCGCAAAATCACTGGTGCTAGCTCAAGAAACCGTTATCTAACCATCTGAAATCTTGACTAAGGTGTTTCATGGCTTTTGAGGTTTCTTGTTTTTGTTGTTGTTTGGCATGTGTTTTGGCAGGGTCTAGGCTTCCCACACTCTGGCCTCGTGGGTACTGCTCTGCCGTCTCACTAAGATGACAGGTGCACAGGGAAAGAGATCATCCCCACCCCTCTCGGTCCTTTCACCAGCCTCTTTTGGAAACAGTAGTTTGCAGAGCAAGGGACTTTTCAAGTGCTAACGCAGGGAACGAAGGAGCAGATCTGAATTGCTTTGTATCCTGAATTGCTTTGTATCCGACAGCAGTGGGTGTGCAAGGACGGGTGAGTAGTTGGTAATCTGATTCCACTGAGAGAACCAGCCAGGCTTCATGAAGTTAACCACCACCAGATCTCACACCAAGGCAGTGCTATGGAAATTGAAAACGATAGCCCTGACGTGCCTCAACCAATCTCTTTCCTTTTGTTACTGAAGTGTGTTTTATGGACTAGGAAGCATTTTTATGAATTGAAATAGTCTAAATAAAATGGTGCTATGGTGTTTTAATGTGACTGTCCCTGATCCTGTCCTGCTGAGGTGCTATCAAGGTTCTGCAACCACAACAACCAAAACCAAGGTGGGCTCCAGTCTCTCTTGGCTTCCTCCCCCACCCCCCCTTTCGGTGCTGTCTCCTTAGACTTCTGTTTACGTGCTAGAACCTGCTCTGAGCAGTTTTTCTGTTTTGCTTTACTCTTCCCTTGCTGACCAAACAGAAAGGCAAGTCTCAAAGGCAGCCAGCCCCCTTACTGGGGTGGGGAGGGGCCTGCCTGGCTTGGAGGTGGCAGGTGCTCTGGTTTCCCATCTGTACTCTTGGGTCTATCGAGAAAGGAAGCGTGAGGGGCTTTTGCTTGTATTGCATTTTATTTTTGGAGGAAGGGGAGTCGGGTACTCCTGCCTCTTCTTCCGTGGCAGACATTCTCAGAGCCAACACACATTTTCCTCCTGCAGTCCAGGGTGCCAAGTAGATGTCTCTGAGGGTTCCAAAGGTGCTCTGCACACCAAGGTGGGCAAAACGGGCCTCCTTCCTCACCCAGTACTGGCCAGGACCGTGGTGGGCAGGGGCCTTGTTCCTTTGCTCCTTACAGTCTTTGCCCCAGCCTTGCTCCTGCCTCTCATTGGTAACCCTTCATGTTCAGACGAAAGGAAGGAGCTTTGCTCACTCAATGCCACTGAGGCTGTTTTTAGTTGGTGCTATTCTAACTTTCTTCTTGGGTCCACAGAAGTTAATATTTTAAAAATTCAACAGGAAGCTCCATTGTGTGTCATCCACTGTCACAATAATTTTCTTAAAATACCTCAAAAACAGGACATCATGACAACTTTGGTAAAGTAGATTCCATGAGGGTCTGAAACATACAGGTTGTCCATTTGATGACTCACATGACTTTGAAGAATCTGGGGTCATTTTATTTTTCATTATTCAGTTAAAAGGGCAGAATGCCTAAAGGAAGGACTGTGGTTGGCTTTATTTTGTTTCCTTTGAAGCTTTGCTTTCGAATAAAATGTGAATTTCCTATGCCCATCTCATTGAGCTTTTTCAGTCATTGTTGCTGTCATTGGAAATGACTTCCTCAAAACCTATTTTTATTAGCCAGCTGCAATCTGCTGTAGTACATAGCCAACTTCAACATCCCCTGGACCAAAATGGACATTTTTTGAGGTGCATACCCCAAGTATAGGTTATACAGTCCCAGACCCACACACCCAGGGAGAGTTTTTCCGCGTGTGAGGCCCCTATCTGAGCACTCCCAGCCCTTCCGCAGAGCTGCCAACAAGAGAAAAGCAATAGGCTTCTTCCCTGAGCAGAGACTGCAGCACAGAACTGCAAGGTCTAAAGTTGCTTTTGGCCTAAGAGTCAGTGAGTATCGGCCTACTTCCTTGTTTGCTTCTCTTCTGATATCAGGGATGCTTTTCGTAGTGGTATCGTTTGCTCTCTGTTCTCATTTTGACTACCTGTCATTCAGGGATAACTCATCATTATTCACAGGAGGATTTAAAAAATACTATTTGGCTCATTTGAATATCCAAATTTTCTTGGTTCCAGTATTTTTATTTTTCTTTTGAGGGGAAAAAAAGGAGGAGAAAAACAGGAGTGAAGTAATTTCTTTTCCATGTATTCTAATTAAAAAAAGATACAAGGGCAGGTCATATTGTGGCGTATTAATGCATTAGACTTAATCTAGAACCCCTGTAGCTTTTTGATGTGTTTTATTTCTTCTCTCTTTGAATTCCTGTTTGGTTACTTGGCTTCCAATGGAGGTGAACTTAACAACCATACTTGAATATTCCGTCTTGACTTTGTAACTGTGGCTACTTGAAATGAAGTTTATCTGGGGTTGATGGATGAATGGTAGATTTTTGCAATGTCTCAAGGCAATAGGATGTGTATTATTAAACTGTAGATATTCTTAGTACAGTAAATTTATGCTGATAATTTTATTTTGTATAATTTTTACTTTTTTGTTAATATTTTCTCCTCCCACTTTATTGGTTTTGCCTCCTGAGTGACCCTCCTTGCCCTCCCTTCTCCCCCAGTGTCTCAGCAGATTTAATTTAGGGTGCCTAGAAATTGCAAGTATGTATCCTTTTTGATTTGTATTTTATTATAATTTACACAAACAACTGGGTTTGTGAACTGTATTACTCCTGGTATCTTTAAAATATTGTGGGTGTTTTAATAAATTTTATATTTATTTTTTGCACTCAAATTCTGTGTGGCTTCCTTTCACCCTCCTCCCCCCGAATTGGGCCCAGATTGTGATATTTGAGGTTCCATATGATCCCACCTATCCCTGCAGGTAGTAGGTGCCCAGAGGAAGCCATGATCTCCTTTCACCTTTTCATAAAGGAATTTTTTTTTTTTTAAGATTTATTTATTTATTTATTTTGGGGGGGGTCGGGTTGGGGAGGGGGGGGAGCAGGCAGGCCACTTCTATTGGTCTTTCATTTCTCTATTTTCATCCATCTTTGTTCCTTGGCTCCTGTGGGCCTCCCATCGCGGTGGCGTTGTCGCTGCAGAGCGCCGGCTCCAGAGCTCCGGCTCGGTGATTGGACACATGGGTCCAGCCGCTCCGCGGCACGTGGGATCTTCCCAGGCCAGGGATCGAACCGGTGCCCCTTGCACTGCAAGGCGGTGTCCCCACCCACTGGACCACCAGGGGAAGCCCCCATAAAGGGATTTCCAGAAATTTTTTTCGGGAAAAAGGAGGAGAAAACAGGAGTGAAGTAATTTCTTTTCCATGTATTCTAATTAAAAAGATACAAGGGCAGGTCATATTGGCGTATTAATGCATTAGACTTAATCTAGAACCCCTGTAGCTTTTTGATGTGTTTTATTTCTTCTCTCTTTGAATTCCTGTTTGGTTACTTGGCTTCCAATGGAGGTGAACTTAACAACCATACTTGAATATTCCGTCTTGACTTTGTAACTGTGGCTACTTGAAATGAAGTTTATCTGGGGTTGATGGATGAATGGTAGATTTTTGCAATGTCTCAAGGCAATAGGATGTGTATTATTAAACTGTAGATATTCTTAGTACAGTAAATTTATGCTGATAATTTTATTTTGTATAATTTTTACTTTTTTGTTAATATTTTCTCCTCCCACTTTATTGGTTTTGCCTCCTGAGTGACCCTCCTTGCCCTCCCTTCTCCCCCAGTGTCTCAGCAGATTTAATTTAGGGTGCCTAGAAATTGCAAGTATGTATCCTTTTTTGATTTGTATTTTATTATAATTTACACAAACAACTGGGTTTGTGAACTGTATTACTCCTGGTATCTTTAAAATATTGTGGGTGTTTTAATAAATTTTATATTTATTTTTTGCACTCAAATTCTGTGTGGCTTCCTTTCACCCTCCTCCCCCCGAATTGGGCCCAGATTGTGATATTTGAGGTTCCATATGATCCCACCTATCCCTGCAGGTAGTAGGTGCCCAGAGGAAGCCATGATCTCCTTTCACCTTTTCATAAAGGAATTTTTTTTTTTTTAAGATTTATTTATTTATTTATTTTGGGGGGGGTCGGGTTGGGGAGGGGGGGGAGCAGGCAGGCCACTTCTATTGGTCTTTCATTTCTCTATTTTCATCCATCTTTGTTCCTTGGCTCCTGTGGGCCTCCCATCGCGGTGGCGTTGTCGCTGCAGAGCGCCGGCTCCAGAGCTCCGGCTCGGTGATTGGACACATGGGTCCAGCCGCTCCGCGGCACGTGGGATCTTCCCAGGCCAGGGATCGAACCGGTGCCCCTTGCACTGCAAGGCGGTGTCCCCACCCACTGGACCACCAGGGGAAGCCCCCATAAAGGGATTTTTAAAGACTGGCAGCAGGACTTCCCTGGCGGTCCAGTGGTTAAGAGTCTGCCTTCCAATGCAAGGGACATGGGTTCGATCCCTGGTGGGGGAACCAAGATTCCACATGCTGCAGGACAGCCCTGTGCATCCCAGCTAAGACACAATGCAGTCCCCAACTCCCCACTCTGCAAAAAAGACTGACAGCTGTTTAAACTGCTGTAAAGGGGAAAGTACATGTAGCCTTTTACTCATCTGTTTCTCCTTTTGCTTTTTCCCCCTTTGATTTTTGTCAGCCATTTCCAGTCAGTTTGGAGACTCCCCTACTTCCTCCTGTTCTCATTAGGACTGTCCACTTCTGATGTCATTTTGTTAAGGACCACTGCATCCGGCTCCATCCCAGTGGCCTCCGCAGCACATCCAGTAGAGAGGGCATGTCCTCGGGCAGAGGAGCTTCCCCGCAGGCCCCGTGCCTGGGGCTATTTCTTTTCATTCAGATTGCCAATTCTGTGTGGCTCAAAAGGGAGCTATAAATGGTGGAAGGCCCTGTCCCTCCTTCTTGAAACATCAGACTGCAGCGGATTCAGCGTCTCGAAGGGACAACCAAGCCCACAGTCTATAAACATCACCTTTCTCTCCAGTTGATGCCAGTGTCCTGTCAGGTCACTAGACAGAAAATCTCTTCTGAGAATATCTTTGTGAAAACCCCAGCATTCCAATAGGGGTGCCCGATGACAGACTCAGGGCGTTTCTTCTCCGTTTTGTTTCCATTGCAAAGAAAACCTTGGGAAGCACCTGGGCACACAGGGCTACCAAAGATCTTCAAAGACGCCTGTGTTTTATGGAAGTGGGGTTACACAGTGTTTGATTATCTGCTTCTCTCCCCTTGAAATCTTTTAGTTGAAAGAGACCTCGTGCCCCTTTCCCAGCTCTTGTTGGTCCCATTGCCAGGGCCTGAGGTAAAGGCTGGGAGTTTCCTGCCTTGGCAGGAACTGACTCGCTACTGGTAACTATACATATGCTTTCATCTCTTATACAAATTCAATGTTAAATGTTGAAAAATTAGAAGACAGGAGTTTTCAATTTTTATTTGAAATCCCGCTCTTGTATTATTCATCACATTTTCAAGGTATTTAAATATAACCATATGTGTGTGTATTTTTTAATGGAATAAAACTATCCCCTTCATAGATATATCCCCTTGTCGTGGCAAAGGGGCTTGCATAACTCAATGCAGTTATGAGCCACGCCACGCAGGTTCACCTAAGACAGATGGGTCATAGTGAAGAGTTCTGACAAACCTTGTTCCACTGGAGAACACTACTATTCTTGCCTGGAGACATCCAGGGACAGTTTGAAAGGGAAAAATCTGTGATGCCAGAAGATGAGCCCCCCGGTTGGAAGCTGTCCGTATGCTGCTAGGGAAGAGTGAAGGGAAATTACTAATAGCTCCAGAAAGAATGAAGAGGCTGGGCCCAAGAAGGAATGATGCTCCATTGTGGATGTATCTGGTGGTGAAAGTATAAAGTCCAGTGCTGTAAAGAACAATATTGCATAGGAACCTTGAATGTTAGGTCCATCGATCAAGGTAAACGGGCGTGATCAAGCAGGAGATGGCAACAGTGAACATTAACATCTTTACCAAAATGGATGAGAAAGGGAGAATTTAATTCAGATGACCATTATATCTACTACTCTGGATGAGAATCCCTTAGAAGAAATGGAGTAGTGCTGATAGCCAGCAGAAGAGTCTGAAATGCAGTACTTGGGTACAGTCTCAAAAGCGACAGAATAATCTCAGTTTGTTTCCAAGGTAAACTATTCAACATCATAGTAATCCAAGTCTGTGTCTCCACCACTCATGCCAAAGAAGCTGAAGTTGAATGGTTCTATGATGAACTACAAGAGCTTCTAAAACTAACACCAAAAAAAGATGGTCTTTTCATCATCGAGGATGGGAATGCAAAAGTAAGAAGTCAAGAGATACCTGGAGTTACAGGTAAGTTTGGCCTTGGAGTACAAAATGAAACAGGGCGAAGTTTAACAGAATTTTGACAAAAAAGCATGCTGGTTGTAGCAAACACCTTTTTCCAATAACCCAGGAGGCAACTCTACACATAGACATCACCAGATGGTCAATACTGAAATCAGATTATGTTATTTGCAGCCAAAGATGGAGAAGCTGTATACATTCAGTGAAAACAAGACCCGGAACTCTGTGTGGCTCATATCATGAGCTCCTTGTTAGAAATTTAGGCTTTAATTGAAGAAAGTAAGGAAAATCACTAGGTCACTGAGGTATGATCTAAGTCAAATCCTTATGATTATACAATGGAAGTGATGGGTAGATTCAAAGGATTAGATATGGTAGACAGAATGCCTGAAGGACTATGGATAGAGGTTCTTAATATTTACAGGAGGCAGTGACCAAAAACATTCCAAAGAAAAGAAATGCAAGAAGACAGAGTGGTTGTCTGAGGAGGTTTTACAAATAGCTGAAAAAGGAAGATCAAGGAAAGGCAAGGGAGAAAGGGAAAGATAATCCAACTGACTGCAGAATTCCAGAGGATAGCAAGGAGAGATAAGAAGGACTTCCTCAGTGGACAAGGCAAAGAAATAGAGGAAAACAATAGAATGGGATAAACTAGAGATCTCTTCAAGAAAGAGACGTCAAGGGAGCATTTCATGAAAGGATGGGCATGATAAAGGGCACAAACAGGATCCAACAGAAGCAGAAGAGATGGCAAGAATACACAAAAGAACTGTACAAAAAAGGTCTTAATGTTGCAGATAGTCATGATGGTGTGGTCACTCAGCTAGAGCCAGACGTCCTGGAGTGTGAAGTCAAGTGGGCCTTACTACTACTACAAACAAAACTAGTGGAGGTGATGGAATTCCTTGAAAGGGGACAGAATTTTAAGTACCTGAGCTATTGAAAATCCTGAAAGATGATGCAGCTAAAGTGGTGGACTCAATCTGCCAGCATATTTGGAAAACTCAGCAATGGCCACAGGACTGAAAAAGATCAGTTTTCATTCCAATCCCAAGGAAGGATAATGTCAAAGAATGTTCAGATTTTCATCAAACTTATGGGGGCAAGTAAGAAGTCAAGAGATACCTGGAGTTACAGGTAAGTTTGGCCTTGGAGTACAAAATGAAACAGGGCGAAGTTTAACAGAATTTTGACAAAAAAGCATGCTGGTTGTAGCAAACACCTTTTTCCAATAACCCAGGAGGCAACTCTACACATAGACATCACCAGATGGTCAATACTGAAATCAGATTATGTTATTTGCAGCCAAAGATGGAGAAGCTGTATACATTCAGTGAAAACAAGACCCGGAACTCTGTGTGGCTCATATCATGAGCTCCTTGTTAGAAATTTAGGCTTTAATTGAAGAAAGTAAGGAAAATCACTAGGTCACTGAGGTATGATCTAAGTCAAATCCTTATGATTATACAATGGAAGTGATGGGTAGATTCAAAGGATTAGATATGGTAGACAGAATGCCTGAAGGACTATGGATAGAGGTTCTTAATATTTACAGGAGGCAGTGACCAAAAACATTCCAAAGAAAAGAAATGCAAGAAGACAGAGTGGTTGTCTGAGGAGGTTTTACAAATAGCTGAAAAAGGAAGATCAAGGAAAGGCAAGGGAGAAAGGGAAAGATAATCCAACTGACTGCAGAATTCCAGAGGATAGCAAGGAGAGATAAGAAGGACTTCCTCAGTGGACAAGGCAAAGAAATAGAGGAAAACAATAGAATGGGATAAACTAGAGATCTCTTCAAGAAAGAGACGTCAAGGGAGCATTTCATGAAAGGATGGGCATGATAAAGGGCACAAACAGGATCCAACAGAAGCAGAAGAGATGGCAAGAATACACAAAAGAACTGTACAAAAAAGGTCTTAATGTTGCAGATAGTCATGATGGTGTGGTCACTCAGCTAGAGCCAGACGTCCTGGAGTGTGAAGTCAAGTGGGCCTTACTACTACTACAAACAAAACTAGTGGAGGTGATGGAATTCCTTGAAAGGGGACAGAATTTTAAGTACCTGAGCTATTGAAAATCCTGAAAGATGATGCAGCTAAAGTGGTGGACTCAATCTGCCAGCATATTTGGAAAACTCAGCAATGGCCACAGGACTGAAAAAGATCAGTTTTCATTCCAATCCCAAGGAAGGATAATGTCAAAGAATGTTCAGATTACCACAAAATTAAACTCATTTCACATGTTAACAAGGTTATGCTTAAGCAGTACATGAACCAAGAACTTCCAGATGTACAAACTCAGTTTAGAAAAGACAGAGGAACCAGAGATCAAATTGCCAACATTAGTTGGATCATGCAGAAAGCAAGGAAGTTCAAGAAAAACATTTAACTCTGCTTCACTGACTAAACTAAAGACTTTGACTATGTGGATCACAACAAACTGTGGAAAATTCTGAAAGAGATGGGAGAACCAGACCACTTACCTGTCCCCTAAGAAACCTGTCAAGAAGGACATTTAGAACCAAACATAGAACAATGGACCGATTCCAAATTGGGAAAGGAGTACATCATGGCTGTATATTGTCACCCTGCTTATTTAACTTATATGCAGAGTACATCATGTGAAATGCTGGACTGGATGAATCGCAAGTTGAAATCAAGATTGCATGGAGAAATATCAACAGCCACAGATGTACAGATAATACCATTCTAATGGCAGAAAGTGAAAAGGCTCTGAATAGCCTCTTGATGAAGGTGAAAGAGGAGAGTGAAAAAGCTGGTTTGAAACTCAACATTCAAAAAAACTAAGATCATGGCATCTAGTCTCATCACTTCCTGTCAAATAGAAGGGGAAATGTGGAAACAGTGACAAATTTTATTTCCTTGAACTCCAAAATTACTGTGAACAGTGACCACAGTCATGAAATTAAAAGATGCTTGCTCCTTGGAAGGAAGGCTATGACAAACCTAGACAGAGTATTAAAAAGCAGAGACATGGGACTTCTCTGGTGGTCCAGTGGGTAAGGACACTGCCTTGCAGTGCTAGGGGCACTGGTTCGATCCCTGGCCTGGGAAGATCCCACGTGCCGCGGAGCAGTTGGACCTATGTGTCCAATTACTGAGCCAGAGCTCTGGAGCACATCCACCCAGAGCCAGTGCTCTGCGACAACAGAGGCCACTGCAATGGGAGACCCATGTGGGCCAAAGAACAAAGATGGATGAAAATAGATAAATGAAAGGCCAATAGAAGTGGCCCGCCCCCCTCCCAAAAAAAAGATCCTTAAAAAGCAGGGACATTACTTTGGGGACAAAAGTCTGTATAGTCGAAGCTATGGTTTTTCTGGTAGTCATGTATGAATGTGAGAGTTAGTCCATAAAGAAGGCTGAGCATGGAAGAATTGATGTTTTTGAATTCTGGTGCTGAAGAACTCTTGAGAGTCTGTCAGACTGCAAGGATATCAAACCAGTCAATCCTAAAGGATATCTTCCCTGAATGTTCATTGAAAGGACTGTTGCTGAAGCTGCAATACTTTGGACATCTGATGGGAAGAGCCGACTCATTGGTAAAGACCCTGACACTAGGAAAGATCAAAGGCAAAAGGAGAAGGAGACCACAGAGAATGAGAGGTTTAGATAGCATCTCTGTCTCCTGTATTGTAGGTCTCCCCCATTGCAGGCAGATTCTTTACCATGTGAGCCACCAGGAAAGCCCAGAAATCCTGGAGTGGGTAGCCTAACCCTTCTCCAGGGGGTTTTCCTGACCCAGGGATCAAACCAAGGTCTCCTGCATTGCAGGAAGAGTCCTTACCAGTTGAGCTACAAAGGAAACACTAGGAAAGATTGACGGCAAAAGGAGAAGACTATATGGACTTCTGTTGACAAAGTGATGTTTCTGCTTTTTAATACACTGTTCAGGTTTGTCATAGCTTTTCTTCCAAGGAGCAAACGTCTTTTAATTTCATGGTTGCAGTCACCATCCACAGTGATTTTGGAGCCCAAGAAAATAAAGCCTGTCACTGTTTCTATTATTTGCTCATCTATTTGCCATGAAATGATGGGACTGGATGCCATAATCTTCATTTTTTGAATGTTGAGTTTTAGGTCAGCTTTTTTTACTCTCCTCTTTCACCTTCATCAAGAGGCTCTTTAGTTCCTCTTCACTTTCTGCCATAAAGATGTTGTCATCTGCATACCTGCACTTACTGATATTTCTCCTGGCAATCTTGATTCCAGCTTGTGCTTCATCCAGTCCAGCATTTAGCACGATGTACTCTGAATATAAATTAAATAAGCAGGGTGACAACATACAGCCTTGACATACTCCTTTCCCAGTTCGGAACCAGTTCATTGTTCCATGTCCAGTTTTAATTGTTGCATCTTGTCCTGCATTCAGGTTTCACAGAAGGCAGGTAAAGTAGTCTGGCATTCCCATCTCTTTCAGAAATTTTCACAGTTTGTTGTGATGCACACAGTCAAAGGCTTTAGTGTAGTCAGTGATTCAGAAGTAGATGTTTTTCTGGAATTGCCTTGCTCTTTCTATGATCCAATGGATGTTGGCAATTTGATCTCTGGTTCTTCTACCTTTTCAGCTTGATCATGAACTCCTTCTTCCCAAATTCAGACTTAAATTGAAGAAAGTATGGAAAACCACTAGGCCATTCAGGTATGATCTAAATCGAGTTCCTTATGATTATACAGTGGAAGTTACAAATAGATTCAAGGAATTACATCTGGTAGACAGAGTACTTGAAGAACTATGGATAGAGGTTCATAACATTGTACAGGAGGCAGTGATCAAAACCATCCCCAAGAAAAAGAAATTCAAAAAAGGCAAAATGACTGTCTGAGGCTACTTTAAAAAATAGCTGAGAAAGAAGAGATGCAAAAGGCAAATGAGAAAAGGAAAGATATACCCATCTAACTGGAGAGTTTCAGAGAATAGCAAGGAGAGGTAAGAAAGCCTTCTTAAGTGAACAATGCAAAGAAGTAGAGGAAAACAATACAATGAGAAAGACTAGAGACCTCTACAAGAAAATTAGAGATAACATGGGAATATTTCACATAAGATAGGCACAATAAAGGACAGAAACTGTATGGATCTAACAGACACAGAAGATATTAAGAAGAGATGGAAAGAATATACAGAAGATCTATACAAAAAAGATCTTAATGACCTGAATGACCACTATGCTTCATTTTTTTTTCAACTCTCCTCTTTCACCTTCATCAAGAGGCTCTTTAGTTCCTCTTCACTTTCTGCCATAAAGATGTTGTCATCTGCATACCTGCACTTACTGATATTTCTCCTGGCAATCTTGATTCCAGCTTGTGCTTCATCCAGTCCAGCATTTAGCACGATGTACTCTGAATATAAATTAAATAAGCAGGGTGACAACATACAGCCTTGACATACTCCTTTCCCAGTTCGGAACCAGTTCATTGTTCCATGTCCAGTTTTAATTGTTGCATCTTGTCCTGCATTCAGGTTTCACAGAAGGCAGGTAAAGTAGTCTGGCATTCCCATCTCTTTCAGAAATTTTCACAGTTTGTTGTGATGCACACAGTCAAAGGCTTTAGTGTAGTCAGTGATTCAGAAGTAGATGTTTTTCTGGAATTGCCTTGCTCTTTCTATGATCCAATGGATGTTGGCAATTTGATCTCTGGTTCTTCTACCTTTTCAGCTTGATCATGAACTCCTTCTTCCCAAATTCAGACTTAAATTGAAGAAAGTATGGAAAACCACTAGGCCATTCAGGTATGATCTAAATCGAGTTCCTTATGATTATACAGTGGAAGTTACAAATAGATTCAAGGAGTTACATCTGGTAGACAGAGTACTTGAAGAACTATGGATAGAGGTTCATAACATTGTACAGGAGGCAGTGATCAAAACCACCCCCAAGAAAAAGAAATTCAAAAAAGGCAAAATGACTGTCTGAGGCTACTTTAAAAAATAGCTGAGAAAGAAGAGATGCAAAAGGCAAATGAGAAAAGGAAAGATATACCCATCTAACTGGAGAGTTTCAGAGAATAGCAAGGAGAGGTAAGAAAGCCTTCTTAAGTGAACAATGCAAAGAAGTAGAGGAAAACAATACAATGAGAAAGACTAGAGACCTCTACAAGAAAATTAGAGATAACATGGGAATATTTCACATAAGATAGGCACAATAAAGGACAGAAACTGTATGGATCTAACAGACACAGAAGATATTAAGAAGAGATGGAAAGAATATACAGAAGATCTATACAAAAAAGATCTTAATGACCTGAATGACCACTATGTTGTGATTACTTGCGTAGAGCCATGCATCTTGGAGCGTGAAATCAAGTGAGTCCTAAGAAGCATTACTATGAACAAATCTGGAGGTGATGGAAATCCAGCTGAGCTATTTCAGACATTAAAAGATGATAATGTTAAAGTGCTGTACTCAATATGCCAGCAAATTTGGAAAACTCAGCAGTGGCCTCAGGACTGGACAAGGTCAGTTTTCATTCCAATCCTAAAGAAGGGCAATGCCAAAGAATGTTCAGACTACCTCACCATTGCACTGATTTCTTTGTCTAGAAAGCAGCTAATAACACCACGTAAGATTAACATGAACTTAAAAAAAGAAATACTGCAGAAGTAAAAGTACTGGGCACTTGAGATATGGCGGGTATAGAAGCTATAGACTTAGTTGTGGATTACAGAGTGACCTCATGTGTGAACAATTGCTAAGACAGGCTCGCAGCTTCAGTGTAAAGTACAAAATTCGTTTTGTATTTTAGAGATGGCACTCAGAGCTTAACCATTCTGAATAGACTATTTAACCCATCCTCCCTGCCAGTATTGAATCTTAATTTGTCAATATTGTTTAGTCCTACAAAGCTATGCAAACTTGCTCAATAACCTTATCACAAGTTCTGATGATGCTCTTATAGGCTTCTTAACCTAGGAGAGTTCTTAGTTAGTTTATGTCCCTCCATGTACTCTGAAAATAATAGGTGCTCATCATCCTATATGAAGAAATGAAAAAAATGACTGTCTGAGGCTACTTTAAAAAATAGCTGAGAAAGAAGAGATGCAAAAGGCAAATGAGAAAAGGAAAGATATACCCATCTAACTGGAGAGTTTCAGAGAATAGCAAGGAGAGGTAAGAAAGCCTTCTTAAGTGAACAATGCAAAGAAGTAGAGGAAAACAATACAATGAGAAAGACTAGAGACCTCTACAAGAAAATTAGAGATAACATGGGAATATTTCACATAAGATAGGCACAATAAAGGACAGAAACTGTATGGATCTAACAGACACAGAAGATATTAAGAAGAGATGGAAAGAATATACAGAAGATCTATACAAAAAAGATCTTAATGACCTGAATGACCACTATGTTGTGATTACTTGCGTAGAGCCATGCATCTTGGAGCGTGAAATCAAGTGAGTCCTAAGAAGCATTACTATGAACAAATCTGGAGGTGATGGAAATCCAGCTGAGCTATTTCAGACATTAAAAGATGATAATGTTAAAGTGCTGTACTCAATATGCCAGCAAATTTGGAAAACTCAGCAGTGGCCTCAGGACTGGACAAGGTCAGTTTTCATTCCAATCCTAAAGAAGGGCAATGCCAAAGAATGTTCAGACTACCTCACCATTGCACTGATTTCTTTGTCTAGAAAGCAGCTAATAACACCACGTAAGATTAACATGAACTTAAAAAAAGAAATACTGCAGAAGTAAAAGTACTGGGCACTTGAGATATGGCGGGTATAGAAGCTATAGACTTAGTTGTGGATTACAGAGTGACCTCATGTGTGAACAATTGCTAAGACAGGCTCGCAGCTTCAGTGTAAAGTACAAAATTCGTTTTGTATTTTAGAGATGGCACTCAGAGCTTAACCATTCTGAATAGACTATTTAACCCATCCTCCCTGCCAGTATTGAATCTTAATTTGTCAATATTGTTTAGTCCTACAAAGCTATGCAAACTTGCTCAATAACCTTATCACAAGTTCTGATGATGCTCTTATAGGCTTCTTAACCTAGGAGAGTTCTTAGTTAGTTTATGTCCCTCCATGTACTCTGAAAATAATAGGTGCTCATCATCCTATATGAAGAAATGAATTAATACCCTTAGGGAGGGGCTTCCCTGGTGGTCCAGTGGGTGAGGACACCGCCTTGCAGTGCAAGGGGCGCCGGTTCGACCCCTGGCCTGGGAAGATCCCACGTGCCATGGAGCAGCTGAACTGATGTGTCCAATCACCGAGCCGGAGCTAGACAGAGGCCACCGTGATGGGAGTCCCACAGGAGCCAAAGAACAAAGATGGATGAAAATAGAGAAATGAAAGACCAATAGAAGTGGCTTGCCCATCCCCCCCCCCCCCCCCCCCACCCCCCAAAAAAGATAAATAAAATTAAAAAAAAAAAAAAAAACCCTTAGGGAGCCAGGGATCAGCTGAAATTCACTCAACACTTGTAACTCAGAGCATATTCTTATCAGAGGCACAAGGACACCACAAGAGAACCACACATAGACGAGACCATAGCAGACACAGTCACAGTTTCATCAAGATCTAGATCCTTCCAACTGCATCCAGACTCCCACCTACAGAAGCCTTGGCAGATACTTGCTCTCCTTCTGTACCAGGAAGCCCAAATCCAGGTCCAACTCCCCTTCCCTACCCTTCAAACAACTTCCCCTGTTTTGTCTCTTTTCTTCACACACATTGACTCCTACTCCTTGGAACTATTCCCCACCCCTTGCCCTGACATTTTCTCTTGATTTGCACCCTTTGCTCCTGATCTGGGACATGCCTCATCAAGTACCCTCTTTCTGCAGCTCCTCCCTGACCACGCTCTCACGACAGTCAGCCTGATTCTGCTCTGACCTCAAGTCAGCACTTTTCCCCTGATCCCTATTGCACCGTGTTTCTGCAAGTATAAACCACCTCCTGGTTTCAACATCCACATGAATCCCTCATTGTGTCCTAGTCCCTCCAGAAAGAGCTGTCTTCCAGCCCAGTGATTCTGTCTTCACAGATCTCTCAAAGCCTGGAATGTATGAATACCACCAGTGACACCCCATTAATCTAGAGCCCTAAAGCCTTCCCCTGTTTTCACGGTCCCTTTGTGCCTTCATGTTCTTCAAACATAGATGCTCCCCAAGAGAAGAGGCTCAATCCTCACTATGACCTCTAGGCTTTCCCTTCATGGCCTTGTTCAGTCACCAGGCCTCAATTATGTCCCTAATGACAAAGCTGTGTCTAGTAGCTCTGGATAGCTGTTTGTCACACCTAAAATTGGCCTCTTGGGACGTCCCTGGTGGTCCACCACTGTAGAATCCACTCTCCAATGTAGGTAACCCCGTACCCTGGTATGTAGTTTCCTGGTCAGGGAACTAAGATCCCACATGTCACAGGGCAGCTAAACATGTGAGTGGCAACTACAGAAAGCCCGTGTGCAACAACAAAGACCCAACACAGCCAAAATTTTAAAAAGTATACTATTACTAATAATAAAATAAAATTGACCTCTCAAGTCTCTGCCGTATTTCCTCTGGCCCCATCATTCTGCTGGTCACTTCCTGACACCTGCCAAGGCTGCATTTTGTCCCCTACGTGTCCTCCATCCTGCCTCCTCTTTCCACTGTTACTAGCAGTCCACACTGTGTTGTTGAACAGGCTGCACATGGATCTAGACAAGCATGTGGGCCTTGATCATTAACATAGACACCCAATGGGCAGGAGAGGACCACAGAAGGGCCTTCTAAAGCCAGGAGCCAAGGGCAGAGGCTTCTCATATTTTCATCTACAAATGAGAACTTTCAGGAAGAGTGACTTTCACAAGACCATCAGCTAGGAAGTGGCAGAACCCAGACTCAGACCAGGTGTGTCTGACACCAAAGCTTATTCCCTGTGCAAATAAATCCCTGCTTCTTCTGTATCTTAAGAGCCATGTAGCCAAAGGATGGATCCACACTGTTCTTGCTGGCAGGCATCTACCCACAAGCTGAGCTTAAAGCATGGGTGGTAGCCTGAGGGTCTATGAACACAGGAGACATAGGGCAAGGTGGCTGTGCAGGAAGACAAGCTTTTCAACAGGTATCTATATGTGAAAGTCTGCATTCTAGCCCCATTTTATCTTTCTGCTCACCTCACCAAAAACAATCTCCTTACTCAGATAATCTTGCTTAAACCAAAGACGATGATACTTTTTCCCAGTTGCAATACCGCCCAACGTTCTCCACTTGGCATGGCTGTCAGGGTTAGGTGCAGCACCCGGACCGTCAGAGGGCCCTGCGAAACCTGGCCCCAGCTCATGTCATTGTCTGACAATCTCCTACGTGCCTACCCCAACCCCAGCCAAGTGGCTTCTCACCCGTGAAAGTGCTTCCCAGCTAATGGTAGTGCAAATAATACCACCAAGAAATCACTCCTTTTAAAATCCATTAAAATATTTCCATAAACTATTAAACTACTCCAAATAAATTATCAGTAAGAATAAAAACATCAATAAGATTTTACTCAAAAAGTATGAGTAAACCCATGGGGTCACGAAAAGTCAGACATGACTGGCTGAGTAAACAACAGCAGACAGTGACTGCACTCTATTTTCAAAGAAATTAAGAAGAATATCTCACCGACTCAACAAAACCAAGTTTCCTACATAATAGACTAAATGGTATCAATGCTGAAATGATGTGAATGACCGAATCAGTATGAATGACTGATGTGCAGGGAGCAGAATAACTAAGGTAGATAGCAAATAGTTTTTTAACACAAAAGATTACATAGGGAGGCCATAAAAGACCAAGAGACTGGAGTACTGAAATGCCTCTTGAAAATATTGATAGTTCCCAACAAAAGACACAGAATAAACGATCCTGAATCAGTAATCAAAGGTTTATGGGAAGAAAAATGCTCTGAATGAGATCAAGGGGAATTGATATCTCCAAGATTTTGCAGACTGTGGCTCATTTGATCAAGAAAGCTGAACCCTAGGGATTAACTCCCTTCTTATTGGTTGAGGAACTATTTCTGCAAAGATGTTTTAACTTTTCAACCATGTTTACATTTGGAACCCTGAGTGAAAGTTCTAGGCCCACAACCCGCAAGTCTTAGATCCACTCGACCCACAAGCAGCCCTGAACACCTTGCTGTCAGCAGCTTCTGTGCTGGGTGCTGGTCACATGCCACCAAGCCCAGACCTCCAGGGCAGAGGACCTCACTGGAGACTAAAATGTCAGGCTGTTTTTTACTATCCGTGGTGCTAATGGTTATTTAGTCACTAAGTCATGTCCAACTCTTGCAACCCCATGGACTGTAATCTGTGAGATTCTTCTGTCCATGGGATTTCCCTGGCAAGATTACTGGAGTGAATTGTCATTTCCTTCTCCAGAGGATCTTCCCAACCTAAGGACTGAACTCATGTTTCCTGCATTGGCAGATTCTTTACCGACTGAGTCACCATGCCCTGGCAATTCTAAAGAATATCATGGCTAAGGCAATAAATGAGGTATAGTTTATGGTACAAAAAAAGGAAAAATAAACGCTTTGTTTTAAAATCAATAGATTTTATTGTAGAGTGTTTTTGTTATTCAGTAGTTCAGTTGTGTTCGACTCTTTGCCACCCAAGGGCTGCAGCATGCCAGGCTGCCCTGTCCTACACCAGCTCCTGGAGTGTGCTCAAATTCATGTCCATTGAGTCAATGACGCCATCCAACCATCCATTCCCTGTCACCCTCTTCTCCTGTCCTCAATCTTTCCCAGGATCAGGCTCTTTTCCAGTGAGTCAGCAGCAAAGTGATGTCTCTGTTTTTTAATACTCTGTCTAGGTTTGTCATACCTTTTCTTCCAAGTAGCGTCTTTTAATTTCGTGGCTGCAGTCACTGTCTGCAGTGATTTTGGAGCCCAAGAAAATAAAGTCTGTCACTGTTTCTGCATCTCTTTGCCATGAAGTAATGGGGCCAGATGCCGTGATATTCAGTTTTTTGAATGTTGAGCTTTAAGCCAGCTTTTTCACTCTCCTCTTTCATCTTCATTTAGTGGCTCTTTTGTTCCTCTTGGGTTTCTGCCATTAGAGTGGTGTCATCTGCATATTCAAGGTTATTGATATTTCTCCCATCAATCTTGCTCCTGTCTTGTGCTTCATCTAGCCCAGCATGTTGTATGATGTACTCTGCATATAAGTTAAATAAGCTGGGTGACAATATACAGCCTTGACACGCTCCTTTCCCAAATTTGAACCAATGCGTTGTTCCACGTCTGGTTCTAACTGCTGCTTCTTGACCTATATACAGGTTTCTCAGGAGATAGGTAAGGTGGTCTGATATTCCCATCTCTGAGAATTTGCCACAGTTTGTTGTGATCTGAGCAGTCAAAGGCTTTAGCGTTTTAGAGCAGTTCTAGGTTTATAGAAAAATCGCATGGTAAGTAGAGAACGCCCACCTCATCCTCCCCTACTTCCCCTATTATTAACAGCTTGCATTAGTGTGGTATATTTGTTATGCTAGGTGAGTCATGTTGATGTAAAATTATGAGCCAAACTCTACAGTTTACATTAGGCATTGCTGTTTGTACCATACATTCTATAAGTGAGTGTTAGTTGCTCAGTCGTGTCTGACTCTTTGCGACCCCATAGACTTTAGCCCCCCGGGGTTTCCCTTTTTCCGTGGAATTCTCCAGGTGAAAATACTGATGTGGGTTGCTATTTCCTTCTCCAGAGGAGCTTCCTGACCCAGGGATGGAACTCAAGCCTCCTGCGTTGCTGGCAGATTCTTTACCATCTGAGCCACCAGGGAAGTCCGCTGCAGTGGTATGTGTCCCATGAGAGGTTCTCTTGGGGGCGGGGGCAGTCTAGAAGGTAAGGGAGGCATGCCTCTTCCCCCCACCTTGCTGGGGGCCAGGTGGTGCCTCCTTGTGGTCATCCTCATGGCCTGTGGGGGGTGGTGACTTTCTGTCTGGCCGCAGGCTATGTGTCCCTCTTTGTTGGGGCTGCACACGGGCGTTGTGGGCCGAGACATGTGCAGAGGGCGTGATCGGGCTTCTCCTGTACCCTCCATGGGCTTTAACAAACGTATGATGATGTGTATCCACCATTGCGGCATCCTACAGAATAGTTCCACTGCCTAAAAATCTTCTCTGTGTCATCTGTTCATCCTTTTCTCCTCTTCAACCCCTGCCAATCTCTGATTTTTTCCCCCCATCTCCATAGTTCTGCCTTTTCCAGAGTATGGTATAGTTGGAATCCCACATTGTGCAGCTTTTCAGGTTGGCTTCTTTCACTCAAAATATGCATTTGAGGTTCCTCCTGTGTTTTCCTGTCTTGATGGTTCATTTCTTTTGTTGCTGGAATCAACACTTTTAAATTGCATTAATGTGTGTTTTGAAAGAGGGAGGGAAGAGGGGTTTCTGCACATGTGGAGAAGTGTTGGGTGTGGACAGAGCACCAGGTCTGAGGAAGCTCTGGGTACCCAGGATAGGGTCTGTGGCTGCATCCCGGCTGCCAGGTGAGCCCAGAGAATGTGCCCCTTCTCTGACGAATTTGCCACAGTTTGTTGTGATCTGAGCAGTCAAAGGCTTTAGCGTTTTAGAGCAGTTCTAGGTTTATAGAAAAATCGCATGGTAAGTAGAGAACGCCCACCTCATCCTCCCTACTTCCCTATTATTAACAGCTTGCATTAGTGTGGTATATTTGTTATGCTAGGTGAGTCATGTTGATGTAAAATTATGAGCCAAACTCTACAGTTTACATTAGGCATTGCTGTTTGTACCATACATTCTATAAGTGAGTGTTAGTTGCTCAGTCGTGTCTGACTCTTTGCGACCCCATAGACTTTAGCCCCCCCGGGTTCCTTTGTCCGTGGAATTCTCCAGGTGAAAATACTGATGTGGGTTGCTATTTCCTTCTCCAGAGGAGCTTCCTGACCCAGGGATGGAACTCAAGCCTCCTGCGTTGCTGGCAGATTCTTTACCATCTGAGCCACCAGGGAAGTCCGCTGCAGTGGTATGTGTCCCATGAGAGGTTCTCTTGGGGGCGGGGGCAGTCTAGAAGGTAAGGGAGGCATGCCTCTTCCCCCCACCTTGCTGGGGGCCAGGTGGTGCCTCCTTGTGGTCATCCTCATGGCCTGTGGGGGGTGGTGACTTTCTGTCTGGCCGCAGGCTATGTGTCCCTCTTTGTTGGGGCTGCACACGGGCGTTGTGGGCCGAGACATGTGCAGAGGGGCGTGATCGGGCTTCTCCTGTACCCTCCATGGGCTTTAACAAACGTATGATGATGTGTATCCACCATTGCGGCATCCTACAGAATAGTTCCACTGCCTAAAAATCTTCTCTGTGTCATCTGTTCATCCTTTTCTCCTCTTCAACCCCTGCCAATCTCTGATTTTTTCCCCCCATCTCCATAGTTCTGCCTTTTCCAGAGTATGGTATAGTTGGAATCCCACATTGTGCAGCTTTTCAGGTTGGCTTCTTTCACTCAAAATATGCATTTGAGGTTCCTCCTGTGTTTTCCTGTCTTGATGGTTCATTTCTTTTTGTTGCTGGAATCAACACTTTTAAATTGCATTAATGTGTGTTTTGAAAGAGGGAGGGAAGAGAGGGGTTTCTGCACATGTGGAGAGAAGTGTTGGGTGTGGACAGAGCACCAGGTCTGAGGAAGCTCTGGGTACCCAGGATAGGGTCTGTGGGGGCTGACGGCATCCTCACGGCTGCCAGGTGAGCCCAGAGAAGTGCTGCCAAGAGACCTCATGTCAGAAGTAGCCTGGAGTTCCCAGGCGGGGTCTCTGCTTTCAGCAAGAGCTTGTGGAAGACTTCCACGAGAAGTCCACGTTGTGGGTCTAAATTCTACCAATTGTAGCCCCTCTTTGAACAATAAAGAACCTTCAAATTACCACATTTTAAAATGACTTACCCTAGGGCTTTCCTGGTGGCTCAGATTAATAAACATTACACTCTGAAGGCAAATTAGCATGAAATCCATCCCTGACAAGCAAACTCAGCAGAATGCTTTCTCTTTTCTTTTTTTTTAAATTATTACTATTATTTGGATTAAAGTGTGGTTTCCCTTTGGCTTCTATTTACTTAGCAGGCTTTAAATTGTTTCTTTGTTATTTTATCTTTTTATTGCTACTTAGCCATTTTTAATATTCTTTTTACTGTGACATGTACATCAAATAAAGTTGACTATGTTAACTATTTACACACGCTTAGTTTAGTGACATTTATTACCTTCACATTGTTGTGCAATCTCCACCATCCATCCCCAGAACTTTTTCATCATCCCAAACAATCTCTTCGTGCCCACTCAACAATCATTCCTCATCCGCCTCCCTCCCAGCCCCGGCAACCACTTCCTACTTTCCCCCTCCATAAATTTGACTGCTTAGGTACCTTGTACAAGTGGAGTCAAATAACAGTTGTCCTTCTGTTTCTGACTTTACTCACTTTGTATTAATGTCTTAGAGATCCATCCATGGAACAGCACGTGTCAAAACTTCACTCCTTTCTAAGCCCAAAGAACATTCTACTGTGTACAGAGTCAGACATGACTTACTGACTGAACAACAAACAGACATACCACATTTCATTAGCCACTTTTTTTCTCTTTTTTTGGCCACTTCTATTGATCCTTCATTCACTTTTCTTTTCTGTTCTTTGGCCTGTGTGGGCCTCCCATCACAGTAGCCTCTCTCATCGCAGAGCAGTGGCTCTGGTGCATGCGCTCCACAGCAGGTGGGATCTTCCCAGGCCAGGGATGGAACCGGTGCCCCTTGCACGGCAAGGCGGTGTCCTTAGCCACTGGACCACCAGAGAAGCCCAGCCACTTGCTTTTAAGAGTTCTGAATCGGGCTTCCCTGGTGGTCCAGTGGGTAAGGGCACCACCTTGCCGTGCAAGGGGCGCCGGTTTGATCCCCGGCTTGGTAAGATCCCACGTGCCGTGGAGCGGCTGGGCCCGTGTGTCCAACAACCGAGTCAGCACTCTGGAGCACATGCACCCGGAGCTACTGCTCTACAGCGAGAGAAACCAGTGCGCTGGGGGTCCCACACAGGCCAAAGAACAAAGAAATCAATGAAAGGCCAATATTAGTGGCCAAAAAAAAAGATTTCTGAATCTTTGACTCTGGCTTTGAGCTCTTCAAGTCACTAATTACCCCCTGCCATCATACCCCTCTTTAAATTGTACATTTGAAATAAAATCCTCACAATAAAGTGTAAGGATGAAGAAATAGACCTATTTCCATTCTGTGAGGCCACTTTGAAATTATGTCTGAAACTTTTAACCTGAAGACAAATTAAATGCACTAGAATCAGTCCTGAAAAAAAAGATAAAGACATAATTGCAATTTCTGGAATTCATTGCAAAAAGACACTTTTATGAATCTCTGCCAAACTTAGTCATTTGTTTGCAACTCTTCCTGTTGGAGTATTTTTTTTCCCATAAGCTATGATTGAAGATTGACATACCTGTGTACTGTCAACTGAACATGCAAAAAAACCCTGTTTTGACAAATTTGCAGAAATTAAGAACATAAAAAGGAAATTTTAACTGTATTTTTTATTACTATGATAGATCAACATGTAGGTATAAATTCTCCCCTTTCAAAAAGACATTTATTGATATAATTTTAAAATATTAATCCATTTTTTCCTTTTGTACTGTATTTTACTTTTTTAATATTTTCTTCCAAATATAAAATACTTATGTTTTATATGTACAAATGTATGTATATGTAGCAATCAGATTAAATAATGTAAATTTATTACTGAAAAAGTACTGTGCCACAATGACTGATGATTGTGAACGATATGAATTATAGAAAAGCAATTACTAATACTATACAAATAACTATAAGTTTAATGCAGAGGGAAATAGATGGACAATTAACACAAAGACTGAGAGACAGTATTAGTTGGGTAACCTTAGAAAAGCGTACATTCTTTTTCTTTTTTAATTTTGGCCTCTTTTATTGGTTTTTTATTTATTTATTTTCATCCATCATTATTCTTTAGCCTATGTGGACCTCCCATCACAGTGGCCTCTCGTTGCAGAGCACAGGCTCTGGGCACATGCGCTCCAGAGCTCTGTCTCAGTAATTGGACACACCGGTCCAGCTGCTCCGGGGCACATGGGATCCTCCCAGGCCAGGGATGGAACTGGTGCTCCTTGCACTGCAAGGCAGACTCTTCACTCTCTGAACCACCAGGGAAACCCAGAACATACATTCTTTCTGAGCCAAAAGAATATTCTCTGTAAGCTTCAATCTAAACCTAATAAGAAATATGATGACAAAGAGAAATTGTTGAAAAAAGTTAAGTACTCATTTTACTTTACTAATTTGACTTCAAACAATGGCCTTTATAAAAATAATTTTAGAATACTTTAGAGAAAAATTATCCTTGTATTATTTTAAAATAATGTGGGTCTTCTCTTGTAGTTTAGTGGTTAAGAATCCACCATCAATGCAGGTTCAGTCCCTGATAGGGAAGATTCCACATGCTTCTGGACAACTGCATCCCAACTATTGAGCCCATGTGCTACAACTACTGAAGCCCTTTCTCGGCAACAAGAGAAGCCACTGCAATGAGAAGCCCATGCATCAGAAGGAGAGAGTAGCCCCCCTACCTGCCCCAACTAAGGAAATCCTACATGAAGCAACAAAGACCCAGTGCAGTCATAAATAAAATAAGTAAAACAATGTGAAGCATAAAAATGAGGTGAAATCTAAATTCTAATCTACCAATTCTACCAATAGATGTGGTTGGTACAACCTTTCATAACTTTGGACATATGAATCTTTAAGAACTAAATTAATTTTAGTTATTTAGTTATATGTAGGTCATGAATTATACTGAAAAGTACTGTGCCACAATGACTGATGATTGTGAACGATATGAATTATAGAAAAGCAATTACTAATACTATACAAATAACTATAAGTTTAATGCAGAGGGAAATAGATGGACAATTAACACAAAGACTGAGAGACAGTATTAGTTGGGTAACCTTAGAAAAGCGTACATTCTTTTTCTTTTTTAATTTTGGCCTCTTTTATTGGTTTTTTATTTATTTATTTTCATCCATCATTATTCTTTAGCCTATGTGGACCTCCCATCACAGTGGCCTCTCGTTGCAGAGCACAGGCTCTGGGCACATGCGCTCCAGAGCTCTGTCTCAGTAATTGGACACACCGGTCCAGCTGCTCCGGGGCACATGGGATCCTCCCAGGCCAGGGATGGAACTGGTGCTCCTTGCACTGCAAGGCAGACTCTTCACTCTCTGAACCACCAGGGAAACCCAGAACATACATTCTTTCTGAGCCAAAAGAATATTCTCTGTAAGCTTCAATCTAAACCTAATAAGAAATATGATGACAAAGAGAAATTGTTGAAAAAAGTTAAGTACTCATTTTACTTTACTAATTTGACTTCAAACAATGGCCTTTATAAAAATAATTTTAGAATACTTTAGAGAAAAATTATCCTTGTATTATTTTAAAATAATGTGGGTCTTCTCTTGTAGTTTAGTGGTTAAGAATCCACCATCAATGCAGGTTCAGTCCCTGATAGGGAAGATTCCACATGCTTCTGGACAACTGCATCCCAACTATTGAGCCCATGTGCTACAACTACTGAAGCCCTTTCTCGGCAACAAGAGAAGCCACTGCAATGAGAAGCCCATGCATCAGAAGGAGAGAGTAGCCCCCCTACCTGCCCCAACTAAGGAAATCCTACATGAAGCAACAAAGACCCAGTGCAGTCATAAATAAAATAAGTAAAACAATGTGAAGCATAAAAATGAGGTGAAATCTAAATTCTAATCTACCAATTCTACCAATAGATGTGGTTGGTACAACCTTTCATAACTTTGGACATATGAATCTTTAAGAACTAAATTAATTTTAGTTATTTAGTTATATGTAGGTCATGAGGTTTTCAAGAGATAATACTGTTTGGGAATTCTGTGCATCACACTTTGATAAAGTAAAACACCACCAATATACATTTTTATCTCAAAACATTACAAGGAGAAAAAATTTCAAGATGATGTACCAATATCCATGTTCAGTGAGCTTATATGAAAATACTTCAGATAAAAAAGGTTTTATACCCTTGAATCCATGAGAGCTAAATTTTTGAAGTATTTGTTTTTTAAAAATGTCAAATTTATAGAAAGATTACAAATACTACAATGAATATCTCCACATGCCTTTTACCTAGAATCCCCATTAGTGTTTAGTTATATCTGCTTCTCTTGCACTCTCAACGCACACATAGACACAGACACACACACACGGATATCTATACACACCTTTGGCTGTTGTTGTTCAGTCACTTAGTCATGTCTGACTCCTGGCCACCCCATGAACTACAGCACACCAGGATTTCCTATCCTTCACCATCTCCTGGAGTTTGCTTGAACTCGTCCATTGAATTGGTGATGCCATGTAACTATTTCATCCTCTGCCGCCCCCTTCTCCTCTTGCCCTCAGTCTTTCCCAGCATCAAGGTCTTTTCCAATGAGTCAGCGCCTCACGTCAGGTGGCCAAAGTACTGGACGTCAGCATCAGCATCAGTCCTTCCAATGAATATTCAGGATTGATTTCCCTTAGGATTGACTGGTTGGATCCTCTTGCAGTCCAAGAGACTCTCAAAAGCCTTCTCCAGCACCACAGTTCAAAGGTATCAATTCTTCACTGCTAAGACTTCTTTATGGTCCAACTCTCACATCCATACATGACTACTGGGAAAACCATAGCTTTGACTATATACATCTTTTTTTGGCAATGTGATGTCTCTGCTTTTTAACATGCTGTCTAGGTTTGTCATAGCTTTTCTTCCAAGGAGCAAGCATCTTTTAATTTCATGGCTGCAGTCACCATCCACAGTGATTTTGGAGCCCAAGAAAATCAAATCTGTCAGTGTTTCCACTTTTCCCCTTCTATTTGCTATGAAGCGATGGAAACAGATGTCCTGATCTTGGTTCTTTTGAATGTTGAGTTTCAAGCCAGTTTTTTCAGTGTCTTCTTTCGCCCTCATCAAGAGGCTCTTTAGTTCCTCCTCACTTTCTGCCATTAGCATGCTATCATCTGCATAACTGAGGCTGTTGATATTTCTCCCAACAGTCTTGATTCCAACTTGTGATTCATCCAGCCTGGCATTTTGCATAATGTACTCTGCATAAAAGTTAAAATCAAGGTACAATATACAGCCTTGATGTCCTCCTTTCCCAACTTTGAACTAGTTTGCTATTCCTAACTTTTCCAACTGTCAGGTTCTAACTGTTGCTTCTTGTCCTACATACGGGTTTCTCAGGAAACAGGTCAGGTGGTCTGGTATTCCCATCTCTGAGAATTTTCCATAGTTTGTTGTGATCTACACAGTCAAAGGCTTTAGTGTAGTCAACAATTCAGAAATGGATTTTTTTTGAAGGAGGGGATTCTCTTACTCTTTCTATGATCCAACTGATGTTGGCAATTTGATCTCTGTTTCCTCTGCCTTTTGTAAACTCAGCTCATATATCTGGAAGTTCTCAGTTGCTGTTGAAGCCTACCTTGAAGAATTTGGAGCATTACCTTGCTAGCATGTGAAATGAGGGCAATGGAGCATTCTTTGGCATTGCCTTTCTTTGAGATTGGAATGAAAACTGACTTTTCTAGTCCTGTGGCTACTGTTGAGTTTTCCAAATTTGCTGGTGTATTGAGTGCAGCACTTTAATAGAATCACCTTTTAGGCTTTGAAACAGCTCAGTTCGAATGCAATCACCTCCACTAGCTTTGTTCACAGAGATGCTTCCTAAGGCCCACTTGACTTCACACTCCAGAATGTTTGGCTCTAGGTGAGTGATCACACCATCATGGTTTGTGTAGTTCTTCTGTGTATTCTTTCCATTCTTCTTATTTATTTTATTTTATTTATTTAGGTTTTTTTTTTTTAATGGAGTTTTGTTGTTTACTGTCACACATCAACCTGAATCCACCATAGGTATACATATGTCCCCCCACCCTGAACTTTCCCCCCATACCACCCCCCAGGTCTTCACAAAGCCCCTGTTTGAGATCCCCTAGTCCCACAGCATATTCCCCTCTCTCACTCCAATGTCTGTAAGACTGTTCTCCATGTCCACCTCTCCATTGCTGCTCTGCATGTTCATTTATCAGCACGATCTTTTATATGCTTTCTACTCTTCTTAATCTCTTCTGCTTCTGTCCAGAATATATGTGTATGTATTTACCTATAAATGTTTTTTGATGAACGATTAGAGAATTCATTGCAAATGTCTTGACACTTTTCTCTAAGTCCTTTTGCCTGTGTCTGCAAAGAATAAGGTTATTTTTCATAATTCCAGTATAATTATTGCACTCAGAAGATTTAGCATCAAAAATATAATGCTATCTAATATAGATATCATGTCCAGTGGTTGTATTAATGTCCCTTGTAACTGTGGTTCCCTCCCCACAAACCAAAAGCGTTGCTTCTTGTCCTACATACGGGTTTCTCAGGAAACAGGTCAGGTGGTCTGGTATTCCCATCTCTGAGAATTTTCCATAGTTTGTTGTGATCTACACAGTCAAAGGCTTTAGTGTAGTCAACAATTCAGAAATGGATTTTTTGAAGGAGGATTCTCTTACTCTTTCTATGATCCAACTGATGTTGGCAATTTGATCTCTGTTTCCTCTGCCTTTTGTAAACTCAGCTCATATATCTGGAAGTTCTCAGTTGCTGTTGAAGCCTACCTTGAAGAATTTGGAGCATTACCTTGCTAGCATGTGAAATGAGGGCAATGGAGCATTCTTTGGCATTGCCTTTCTTTGAGATTGGAATGAAAACTGACTTTTCTAGTCCTGTGGCTACTGTTGAGTTTTCCAAATTTGCTGGTGTATTGAGTGCAGCACTTTAATAGAATCACCTTTTAGGCTTTGAAACAGCTCAGTTCGAATGCAATCACCTCCACTAGCTTTGTTCACAGAGATGCTTCCTAAGGCCCACTTGACTTCACACTCCAGAATGTTTGGCTCTAGGTGAGTGATCACACCATCATGGTTTGTGTAGTTCTTCTGTGTATTCTTTCCATTCTTCTTATTTATTTTATTTTATTTATTTAGGTTTTTTTTTTTAATGGAGTTTTGTTGTTTACTGTCACACATCAACCTGAATCCACCATAGGTATACATATGTCCCCCCACCCTGAACTTTCCCCCCATACCACCCCCCAGGTCTTCACAAAGCCCCTGTTTGAGATCCCCTAGTCCCACAGCATATTCCCCTCTCTCACTCCAATGTCTGTAAGACTGTTCTCCATGTCCACCTCTCCATTGCTGCTCTGCATGTTCATTTATCAGCACGATCTTTTATATGCTTTCTACTCTTCTTAATCTCTTCTGCTTCTGTCCAGAATATATGTGTATGTATTTACCTATAAATGTTTTTTGATGAACGATTAGAGAATTCATTGCAAATGTCTTGACACTTTTCTCTAAGTCCTTTTGCCTGTGTCTGCAAAGAATAAGGTTATTTTTCATAATTCCAGTATAATTATTGCACTCAGAAGATTTAGCATCAAAAATATAATGCTATCTAATATAGATATCATGTCCAGTGGTTGTATTAATGTCCCTTGTAACTGTGGTTCCCTCCCCACAAACCAAAAGCTAACCCAGAATCATGAAAGGCATTTCATTGTAATGTTTCTTTCATCTCCTTTATTGACGCCACTGTTGCCCTATCACTTTTTTCTTTTATGATATTGATAGAGACAGAGTAGAACAGGTAGGTGGTTGTAGAATCCTAGTAGGGGACAGTAGTTAGAAGGGTGAAACCTGAGAAAGGTTGGGAGGCCAGTGAGCTGATGATAACTCAGGAAAGCTGCTCCTTGTTTAGTAAAGCAGGTTTGACTAGGTATAAACAGCTGATGAAGGAGGAGCTGGCGAAGAACTAATGATGTATGCCTTCCATCTGTGTCTACTTGAGGGGGGCGGTCTTCTACCATGCTATATATGTTGCTGCCCACTCAATTGAAGAGAGAGCAGAGCAGAGCTTTCCTGCCTGTCCACTTGCACTGCTTACAAGTACCCTATCCTAATAAATCCTTTTCTTGTCTATCTGCTTCTTGCTGAATTCCTTTTGTGTTGAGGCACGAAGAACCTGAGCCTCAGTGGGTCCAGATGTTGGGTGAGTGCTGGATTAAGTCCTGGCCACGTGGGTTTGAGTCCCAGACAGGGTTTTGGCCGGGATTGAGTCCTGACTACGTGGGTTGAACTCCCAAGCAGGGTTTGGGCTGGGGTTAAGGCTTAGCCACGTGAGTTCGAGTCCCAAACCGGGTTTTGGCTAGGTTCAAGCTCCATTCACGTGGGTTCAAGTCCAAAACAGGGTTTTGGCTGGAATTCAAGCTTCAGCACATGGGTTCAAGTCCCAAGCAGGGTTTGATCAGGTCTGGGCCCTGGGTTTAAGTCTCAAATCGAGGTAAAACCCTTTCAATATTGTTACCTTTTGAGAGTTCAGGTCAATTTCTTTGCAGAATGCTGTTTGATTTTAATTTGTCTGTTTCTTCATTATTAAATTCAGGCCAAGCCAATTTGACAGTCCTACTCAGACAAGGTGTCTTTTTCAGTGACTCACATGGAGAGACACTCTTCTCCTATTATTGGTAATGTGAGGCTTATCATTTAGCTCAGGTGGTGTCCAGCAGAATTCTCAACTTCAGAGGTGCCTGAAAAGCTTCCTGTGTAACATATCAAGTAATCTCTGATCCCCGTGTTTTCATTGTAATGTTTCTTTCATCTCCTTTATTGACGCCACTGTTGCCCTATCACTTTTTTCTTTTATGATATTGATAGAGACAGAGTAGAACAGGTAGGTGGTTGTAGAATCCTAGTAGGGGACAGTAGTTAGAAGGGTGAAACCTGAGAAAGGTTGGGAGGCCAGTGAGCTGATGATAACTCAGGAAAGCTGCTCCTTGTTTAGTAAAGCAGGTTTGACTAGGTATAAACAGCTGATGAAGGAGGAGCTGGCGAAGAACTAATGATGTATGCCTTCCATCTGTGTCTACTTGAGGGGGGCGGTCTTCTACCATGCTATATATGTTGCTGCCCACTCAATTGAAGAGAGAGCAGAGCAGAGCTTTCCTGCCTGTCCACTTGCACTGCTTACAAGTACCCTATCCTAATAAATCCTTTTCTTGTCTATCTGCTTCTTGCTGAATTCCTTTTGTGTTGAGGCACGAAGAACCTGAGCCTCAGTGGGTCCAGATGTTGGGTGAGTGCTGGATTAAGTCCTGGCCACGTGGGTTTGAGTCCCAGACAGGGTTTTGGCCGGGATTGAGTCCTGACTACGTGGGTTGAACTCCCAAGCAGGGTTTGGGCTGGGGTTAAGGCTTAGCCACGTGAGTTCGAGTCCCAAACCGGGTTTTGGCTAGGTTCAAGCTCCATTCACGTGGGTTCAAGTCCAAAACAGGGTTTTGGCTGGAATTCAAGCTTCAGCACATGGGTTCAAGTCCCAAGCAGGGTTTGATCAGGTCTGGGCCCTGGGTTTAAGTCTCAAATCGAGGTAAAACCCTTTCAATATTGTTACCTTTTGAGAGTTCAGGTCAATTTCTTTGCAGAATGCTGTTTGATTTTAATTTGTCTGTTTCTTCATTATTAAATTCAGGCCAAGCCAATTTGACAGTCCTACTCAGACAAGGTGTCTTTTTCAGTGACTCACATGGAGAGACACTCTTCTCCTATTATTGGTAATGTGAGGCTTATCATTTAGCTCAGGTGGTGTCCAGCAGAATTCTCAACTTCAGAGGTGCCTGAAAAGCTTCCCCTGTGTAACATATCAGTAATTGTGAGGAGATGCTCTGAAATGGTATGAGTAACCTGTTCCATAACAGGCTTTCACCCAGAGGTAGGGTTTTGTTTGTGGTGAAGGCAAACGTAGTGTTTACGGCAAGGTACCCAGCCAATGGTTTTATTTTCCATCATTTCTTGTGTGAATCAGTCATTAATTATGGCTGTTACAAAAGTAATAATTTTTCAAAGATATGATTTCTACATTTATTGATTGGCATTCTTCTATTTGAGAAAAGCATTTTCCTTCTCCTTCTTTTTATACTATTAATATTGATATTAGAACTATGAACTCATAGAGTCTTATTTACAATTGCATGTTTTTAAATTATTCATTTTTAATACAGCAACTGTCTCAGCTTTAAGTACTGGCAGCCCCTCAAGCTCATGCCTGTGACCTTTGACATGTCCTTGTGTTTTTTCTTGTTTTCTCTGACACAGTATATTCCAGATTTATCTCATACTTTCCCTGCCCCAGTCCTGGAATCGACCATTTCTCTAAAAAGCCCTGGTTCTTTTTAAATGAGAAATATTTTAAAATCAAAATATGGGAGATATTCATGTTCAGGGTTACCAGAGTATCATTTCTCAGTGGACAGATTTAGAAAGATACATGAATAGATTTTTTTTTTTAATGATGAGTTCAAATGGAGAAAGTTAGTTTTACTCTAACACCACAAGGTTTTTCCTCTCTGTTCTATATTCGGCATCTGTATTGTAAATCTCCTTCATCAATCAAAAGTCACCAAGGGGAATTCCCTGGTGGTCCAGTGGCTAAGACTCTGTGCTCCCAATGCAAGGGGCCCAGGTTTGATCCCTGGTCAGGGAACTAGAGCCCACATACTACAACTGAGACCCAATGCAGCCAAATAAATATAAATAAAATATTTTTTAAAAAAAGTCACCAGGAACACAACTATAGTTGAACAGACTTATGTTTTTTGACCTGTTGTAGCAAAAAAAGCACTCAACTTGGGGAGCCAAGGAATATCCCAGGGGGAGCATGTCAGAAAGAACTTAGCAGGATTTGGGCTTGTGATGGGTTATCACAGAGGAAGGTTTGAGGGAGTGGGCTTTGCTTTGCATATGGGTGTAAGGAGGCAAAGCTAATTCTATGGGCAGGTGTTTTAATTCCTATCTAGAAAGAGAGAGACATGGGAAGAAGACTACCAATCACATTTTAGGCCATTTTTGTGATTTAAATAATGTTTAAGGACTTCTCTGGTGGTCCAGTGTATAGAAGTCCACCAGCCAGTGGAGGAACACGGGTTCCATCCCAGGAGGATTCCACATGCTGCAGAGTGACTAGGCCTTTGCACCACAACTACTAGGCCTGTGCGCTATATCTACTGAAGCCCATGGGCATAGATCTGTGCTCTGTAACAAGAGAAGTCACTGCAATGAGAAGCCCCTGCATCAGCACTAGAGAGTAGCTCCCACTAGCTGCAACTAGAGAAAGGCTGCATGCAGCTACAAGATTAGCACAATCAAAAATGAAGGTGACAATGCAAGTCAAGTTGCTCAGTCGTGTCCAACTCTTTGCAACCCATGGACAAGCCATGGAATTATCCAGGCAAGAATAAATGGAGTGGGTAGCCTATCCCTTCTCCAAGGACTCCTCCCCACCTAAGAATCGAACCAGGGTATTCTGTATTGCAGGCAGATTCTTTACTAGCTGAGCTACTAGGGAAATCCATAACCCAAATAAAAATAATAGAAAATAAATAATTAAGAAAAAACAACAAAAACAAAAACCAATATTCAGGTCTTTTGTGCGTGCGTGTTTGGATATGATTATGAGGTAACCTTGTTTTTGTTTGGATCCGTGACCATTACGGAGTGGCCTTCTCTAATGTTGCTGTCCTGAAATTGTTTACTTTTAAGAAACACCACAGTTGAGCTCTGGGTGCCAGGTCAGTTGCTAGATGACACAGGCTAACACTCTTCTCTCTCAATATGTTCCTTTTTCCACAGTGAAAACATTCACTCCCAACAGTATCACTATATTTAGGTCATTTGTTCAATCCTGAAACACAAAATAGTTTCAGAAGTGTTACACTCATACCACTACCAACAACAAAAATATCAAGTAAAATTTAAGATTTCTTTGTAGATTTTTTTATTCTCAGAATATGCCCACTAGGAAGACTATGTTCACTGTCATATTGAAGATGGATAACCAACAAGGGCCGATGTTATAGCACATGGAACTCTGCTCAATGTTATGTGGCAGCCTGGGTAGGAGGCGAGTTTGGGGGAGACAGAATACATGTATATATACGGCTGAGTCCCTTTGTTGTTCACCTGAAATTATCACAGCACTCTTCATCGGCTATATCCCAGGAAAAATAAAAGGTTGCTTTAAAAAAGGAGGACTGTGTTCAAAGTTACTTGAACTGATCATGTTTTTTCTTTTGTATGAGTTTGTTACCAATTGTTATCAATTTGACATACAGCTAAGTTCATTTAAAATGTTAAGTATTTCCCCCATCCTCATTGATTTATTTTCATTTTTGAATATGTAAAATATTAACACAGTTAAAAAGTCAAAGCTAAATGAAAAAGATGTATTCAGAAAAGTCACATTCATTTCTGTCTTCCTTCCTCTCCATTTCCCCCAAGCTCCTCGAGGTCAGCCAATCTCCTTAAAATTCTGGTCTATCTTTCCTTTTCTAAAAATAAGCAGACACAGTCATGGATTTTTGTTTCCTTTATTTATACAAAAGTCAGCATGTAAAGGATACTTGCAAAATATTTTTAAAAGGAAGGTTTTTTGAAGTATAATATAGTCACTCCTTTTTAAGTGTACAGCTTGATTGATACTGATGTATTGAGCTAGGTAACCACCACCAAAACCTAGATAAAGAGCATGTCCATTACCCCAGGAAGTTCCCTGTCCCTTTGCAGTCAGTCTTCTTCAACTCCCAGCCTCTGGCAAACACTGATTTAATTCCTCTGTCTATTATTTGATCTTTTCTAGAATATCATACAAATGGTATCAGACAGTAGTTAGTCCTTTGCATCATCTGGCCTCTAAGCATAATGAAGGTGAGAGTCACAGTTGTTGTCAAAAGTGCTAGTTGTTCCTTACTTTTTATTGCTGTGTACTTTTCCATTTTGTGGCCAGAACTATTTATTTATCCCTCTACCAGTTCCTGGACATATGAGTTACTTAGTTGATTGCACTTTTATAGCTTAACAACATAAACTGGAAATAAGTCTTTATCACTTTATAGAGTTCTTTCTTATTCTTTTACCTCCACTTCTATAAGGTTATGAAAGTCAGAACTTTACTGAGGTATAATTCATAAAGTGTAAGGTTCACCATTTTAAAGAGTACAATTCAGAGGTATGCACAAAGTTGTGTGTGGATCAACACTATATAATTCCAGAATATTTTCATCACCACAAGAAGAAACTCCATACTCATTAGCAGCCATATCTTATCCCTAATTCTATCTACTTCTTTTTCTTTTTCCCCATCATGCCTCTGATAGGGACAGAGTAGAATAGTTAGGTAGTTGTGGAGTCCTCGTAGGGGACTGTAGGTGGAAAGGCAAAACCTGGAATAAGGTGGGAGGCCAATAGGTTAGCGATAACTCAAGAATGTTGCTCCTTATTCAATTAAGCAGGAAGAGCTGGGGAAGGAGGAACTAATGATGTATGCCTTGTGTCTGCATCTGCATCTACTTAAGGAAGGCAGTCTTCTACCCTCCTTTGTATATGTTGCTGTTCACCCAAAGAGGAGGACCAGAGCGTTCCTGCCTGCCAGCTTGCACCTCTTACAAGTGCCCTATCCTAATAAATCCTTTTCTTGCCTATCGCTCTGCCTCTCGCTGAATTCCTTCTGCGTTGAGGTACGAAGAACCTGAGCCTCAGTGGGTCCAGACGTTGAGTGAGTGCTGGATTAATTCCCGGCCACATGGGTTCAAGTCCCAGACAAGGTTTGGCCAGGATTGAGTCCTGACTACGTGGGTTCAAGTCCCAAGCAGGGTTTTGGCTGAGGTTGAGCCTCAACCACGTGGGTTCAAGTCCCAAACAGGGTTTTGGCTGGGGTTAAGCCCCAGTCACATGAGTTCGAGTCTCAAACAGGATTTTGGCTGGAATTCAAGCTCCAGCCACGTGGGTTCAAGTCCCAAGCCCAGGTCTGGGCCCTGGGTTTAAGTTTCAAATCGAGGTAGAATGTTTTCACCTCTTTTATTTATATTTAGTTTCATCCTTTTTTTTTTTTGCAGTGGCCTCTCTCATTGCAGAGCACTGGCTCTGGGCACGTGTGTTCCAGAGCGCTGGCTCATAACTGGACACACTGGTCCAGCCGCTCCACGACACATGGGATCTTCCCAGGCCAGGGATTGAACAGATGCCCCTTGCACTGCAAGGCGGACTCTTTACCCACTGGACCACCAGGGAATCCCCTCTACTTTCTTTTTCTAAGAATTTGTCTACTCAGGACTTCTCATGTAAATGGAATCATATGTGTTCTTTTTTTCTGGCCTCTCTCACTTGGCATAATGATTTCAGTGTTCATTCATGCTTGTCACATGTATCGGTACTTCATTCCTTTTAAATATAGCACATTCTGTTGTCCATCAGCTGATGGAGATTTGTAGTGTTTGTACCTTTTGGCTATTAGGAACAAAGCTATGAACATTCACATATGAGATTTTATGTTGGCATGCTTTTCCTTCCCTCAGGAACCTAGAAGTGGAATTTCTGGGTCATATGGTAACTCTATGTTTAACTATCTGAGAAATTGTCAGACTGTTTTCCAAAAGAGCATGTATCAACATGTATGAGAGTTCCAGTGCAAAGAGGAGGACCAGAGCTTTTCCCCCACCCCTCTTACAAGTGCCCTATCCTAATAAATCCTTTTCTTGCCTATCGCTCTGCCTCTCGCTGAATTCCTTCTGCGTTGAGGTACGAAGAACCTGAGCCTCAGTGGGTCCAGACGTTGAGTGAGTGCTGGATTAATTCCCGGCCACATGGGTTCAAGTCCCAGACAAGGTTTGGCCAGGATTGAGTCCTGACTACGTGGGTTCAAGTCCCAAGCAGGGTTTTGGCTGAGGTTGAGCCTCAACCACGTGGGTTCAAGTCCCAAACAGGGTTTTGGCTGGGGTTAAGCCCCAGTCACATGAGTTCGAGTCTCAAACAGGATTTTGGCTGGAATTCAAGCTCCAGCCACGTGGGTTCAAGTCCCAAGCCCAGGTCTGGGCCCTGGGTTTAAGTTTCAAATCGAGGTAGAATGTTTTCACCTCTTTTATTTATATTTAGTTTCATCCTTTTTTTTTTTTGCAGTGGCCTCTCTCATTGCAGAGCACTGGCTCTGGGCACGTGTGTTCCAGAGCGCTGGCTCATAACTGGACACACTGGTCCAGCCGCTCCACGACACATGGGATCTTCCCAGGCCAGGGATTGAACAGATGCCCCTTGCACTGCAAGGCGGACTCTTTACCCACTGGACCACCAGGGAATCCCCTCTACTTTCTTTTTCTAAGAATTTGTCTACTCAGGACTTCTCATGTAAATGGAATCATATGTGTTCTTTTTTTCTGGCCTCTCTCACTTGGCATAATGATTTCAGTGTTCATTCATGCTTGTCACATGTATCGGTACTTCATTCCTTTTAAATATAGCACATTCTGTTGTCCATCAGCTGATGGAGATTTGTAGTGTTTGTACCTTTTGGCTATTAGGAACAAAGCTATGAACATTCACATATGAGATTTTATGTTGGCATGCTTTTCCTTCCCTCAGGAACCTAGAAGTGGAATTTCTGGGTCATATGGTAACTCTATGTTTAACTATCTGAGAAATTGTCAGACTGTTTTCCAAAAGAGCATGTATCAACATGTATGAGAGTTCCAGTGTCTCCACATTCTCTCCAAACATTTTATTGCTCAATTTTTTAATTCTAACAATCCTAGTGGGTGTGCAATACTATCTCATTGTAGTTTTTTTTTTTTAAAAGATTTATTTATTTATTTATTTTGGGCGGGGGTCAGGTTGGGGAGGGAGGGGAGCGGGCGGGCCACTTCTATTGGTTTTCCATTTCTCTATTTTTCATCTGTCTTTTATTTCTTTGGCTCCTGCGGGCCTCCCATCGCGGTGGCATCTGTTGTCGCAGAGCACTGACTCTGGGCGCATGCACTCCAGAGCTCTGGCTCGGTAATTGGACACATCAGTCCAGCCGCTCCGCGGCACATGGGATCTTCCCAGGCCAGGGCTCGAACCGGCGCCCCTTACACTGCAAGGTGGTGTCCTTACCCACTGGACCACCAGCGGAAGCCCTCATTGTAGTTTTGATATTCATTATCTTAATCGCTAATGCTGTTGAGAATCATTTCACATATTTTTGGCAATTTGTATATCTTCCTTGGAAGGGTTCAAAAAAGAAATTTTTTTTTTACCTCTAAGTCATCATTTATTTTCATCCATCTTTATTCCTTGTCATGTGTGGGCCTCCCATGGCGGTGGCCTCTCGTTGCAGAGCACCAGCTCTGGGCGCATGTGCTCCAGAGTGCTGGTCTGTAATTGAACAGCCGCTCCACGGCACGTGGGATCTTCCTGGGCCAGGGATTGAATCGGTGCCCCTTGCACAGCAAGGCGGACTCTTTACCCACTGGACCACCAGGGAAGCCCAAGGGATTCAAATATTTTGCCTATTTTTAAGTTGGGTTATTTGTATTTATGTTTGAGTTGTGTGATTACATCGTTAACATTTCCACCTCTGATCGTTTGAACTTTTTTTTCTTGTCTATAGTGTAAGAAATAGATCCAGGTCCCTTATTACAAGTCTTTCTCCCATCCTTTGAATTGTATTTTCACTTTCCTGATGATGTGTTTTATTTGGATGAAATCCAACTTATTTTTCCTTTCTCACTTGCTTTTAGTCTCATATATTGAAGGTAGTGTCTAAGCTAAGATCATAAAAGTTAACTTCCATGTTTCCTTCTAAGAATTTTATAATTTTAGCCCTTACACTAAGGTCTATGATAGACTTTTAATTAATTTCTGTGTACAGGATGAAAAAGGGGTCCAACTTCAGTACTGTACATCTGGATATTCTATTGTCCCAACAATATTTATTGAAAAAATTGATCTTTCCACTCTGAATTGTCTTGGTAACCTTCTGGTTTCAATTCTCCACTGATCTCTATTTCTATCCTTACAGCAGTACCACATTGTCTTGATTACTATAGCTTTGTAGTTAAGTTTTGAAATTGGAAAACACAAACTATCTAACTTCATTTGTATTTTTCAATATTGTTATAGCTAATCTAGCCCCTTACATTTCCATATGAATTTTAGAATCAGCTTGCCGATTTCTACCCAAAAAAGGCAACTGGAATTGTTAGAGATTGTGTCGCATCTATATAGATCAATCTGGAGAGTACTGCCATCCTAACAATATTCTAATTCATGAATAGGTGATGTCTTTCCATTTATTTTAGATCTTTTACTCAATAATGTTTTGTGGTTTTCAGTGTACAAATCCTACATGTATTTTGGTAAATAAAATCCTGTTTTATTCTTTTTAAGCGATTGTATGTGGAATTGCTGTAATTTTATTTTCATATTATTCATTATCAGTGTATAGAAATACAACTGATTTTTGTATATTGTTCTTGTTGGCAGTTTTTCCTCCCTCCAGTCCAAGGCAGAATCCAGAGGGAGACTGCAGCATACTCTAACTCCTGGACGCCAACTGATTCGCCCAGGTGGCTCCTATTAGAGGTCCTCCCTGGCACCCTTTGAAGTGGAAGCTGGAAAGAAAGTCTGTCCTTCTCATGACCTGCACCTTAAGATACTAAAATTAAGAGCTGCTGGCCGCATAGTCAGCTGTGTACTGGCAGCATGTCTTAAACGTTGATTTCCAGTGAGAGACAGCAGAGCTGACGTGCAGAGAGCGGACAGGAGTGGTGAGGAGCCCCAGGTGGTGGTGGTGTGTTCCTGACATCCAACTGCAACCCTGTCCTTTCTGCAGTTTGGCTTTTCAGCTCTTTTTCTTTTTTTGGCTTTTTTTAAGATTTATTTATTTATTTATTTTGGTGCTGGTGGGAGTAGGGAGGGAAGGGAGCAGGCGGGTCACTTCTATTGGTCTTTCATTTCTCTATTTTCATCCGTCTTTGTTCTTTGGCCGTGGGGTCTCCCATAGCAGTTGCCTCTGTTGTCCAGAGCACCGGCTCTGGGCGCATGCGCCCACAGCTCCAGCTCGGTAATTGGACACATCGGTCCAGCGCTCCGCTGCACGTGGGATCTTCCCAGGCCAGGGATCGAACTGGCGCCTTGCACTGCAAGGCGATGTCCTTATCCACTGGACCACCAGGAAGCCCCTTTTGGCCACTTTTATTTATCTTTCATTTATTTATCTTTGGTTCTTTGGCCTGTGTGGGCCTCCCATAGCAGTGGCCTCTCTCACCGCAGAGCACTGGCTCTGGGTGCATGCACTCCAGAGCTCCAGCTCGGTAGTTGGACACATCTGTCCAGCGACTCCGCGGCACGTGGGATCTTCCCAGGCCAGGGATCGAACTGGTGCCCCTTGCACTGCAAGGCGGTGTCCTTACCCACTGGACCACAAGGGAAGTCCCAGCCCTTTCAATATGTGTACTGCCCAGTGTTGTCCTAGTAATGCACATGTGTGTCCGTTATCTATTGCTGCATAAATTTATCTCAGAATTTCATTGTTGGAAACAACAGACATTTACTATCTCACAGTTTTGATTGGTCAGGAAGTAGTACTCAGCCTAGCTGAGTAGTTCTGGCTGTTTGCAGCCAAGATGTCAGTGGGGACTAGTTTTCTGAAGACTTGACTGTGACAAATTGGGCGGATCCACATCCAAGATGAATGACTCTTGTCTTAGCAGAAGGCTCGGTTCTCTGTGGCCTGCTGGCAGGCCTACTTTATGGACAGTTGGGAAGACGCTTTGGTTTCTCACCACTTGGACCTCTCCACAGGCTGCTTTGGAGTGTCCTCACACCATGGCAGCCACCTTCCCCCAGAGCAAGCAATCCAAGCAAGCAAAGGCGGAAGCCACTGTGCCTTTTATGACTGCTACACAGGCTCACTTCCACTTTAATTTGTTCTTTAGAAGCAGATCACTATGTGCAGCCTACCCTCAAGAGGACAAGTAGTCTCCACACAAGTAATCAACATGTATCTAATTCTGGGGTCTCTGCTCTCCCTGACCACGGCTGCCTTCTTGTCTCTGGGACTTAGGCGTTTCCTCACGACACCATCTAAAAGCTGTCTTCCTGGGTGTGTGGCTCTTTCAGAGGCACCTTGGGCCCTCAGGACTTCCATTTTATTGTATCCATCAACTCAGATACAACTGAGTGAATCTATTCCCTGTAAAAGGCAGTTTTCCACCTTGGCAGGACACCAATCCCTCCTCCACACTCTGGGGTTAGAGAATAATTTTAAACCAAAAACTGAAGGCACAGCATGTGAACAGACTATTTAAAATTTGTTCTTCTCCAGAGTTCTGGAGCTCAAAATTGTTTTATCTACATATTTTTATTTCTTAGGGAGGTGAGAGGCATCTTAAGAACTGATAGTGAACAGTGATTTCTCTGGTAGTCAGTTCATGAAACACAAGTGAGGAGTTTGAGGAAGGAGTGGATGGTCAACCTGCCGTCGCCATGGTGACCGGAAATTTCAGCATCCAAGATCATTCTGGTAAGAAGTTTGGAGGAAAAGAGAAAGAGAGTGGTAAACTAAGGGAAGAGCAAAACCAAAGAGTCTTTCCTTTTCTTCTTGGTATGATTAAGGGACCTGAGCAATTTCACAGAAGAAAAGAAAAAGTTTCCTGACAAGAAACGGAAGCTGGCACTCCATTCCGCCTCTAGTATCAGGACAGAACTGTTCAAAGACAAGACTACTGTGAACCAGGATTACTCATAACTCTTCAAAATTTTCATATCGAATTTCTTGGTCTGTTTCTATTAATTACATTATCCCAATGTTAAGAATGTTGCCCAGGGGCTTCCCCTGGTGGTCCAGTGGGTAAGGACACCGCCTTGCAGTGCAAGGGGCGCCGGTTCGATCCTTGGCCTGGGAAGATCCCACAAGCCACGGAGCGGCTGGACCGATGTGTCCAATCACCGAGCCGGAGCTCTGGCGCGCACGCGCCCAGAGCCCAGAGCCGGCGCTCTGCAACGACAGACGCCACTATGATGGGAGGCCTACAGGAGACAAAGAACAAAGATGTATGAAAATAGAGAAATGAAAGACCAATAGAGGTGGCCCACCTGCTCCCCTCCCTCCCTAACCCCCGCCCAAAATAAATAAATAAATAAATAAATCTTTAAAAAGAATGTTGCCCAGCACAGAGCAGGATTCAGTAAATATTTTTGTAATTAAAAAAAAAAACTCAGTTATTTGTTGCCTTTAATTTAATATCTAAATAGATACCATATTCTTCTATAATTACAATATGGAAATGTCTATGAACAAAATAGATAAACTTTTTGACATATGCTGAGGAAAGAAGGGTGGTAGTTTCATCCAACGTTTCAGCAGCGGCATCTACGCAGTCAGAGCATGGTCAGTGCTTGGGGACAGAGGTAAATATCCGCAATCCGTGCATACCTTTGATTTCTTCTTTTAGTGCCTAAGAAGCAGAAGTGTATCGTCAGTCACTGGTTTGTATTTGACACTGGAATGTTTTTATATACTAAAAACTCTATCTCTGTAGGACATAACCTGCTCTGGTAGTCAGTTCATGAAACACAAGTGGGGTTGAAAGCCGGTCGCCATGGTGACCGGAACTTTCAGCATCCAAGATCATTCTGGTAAGAAGTTTGGAGGAAAAGAGAAAGAGAGTGGTAAACTAAGGGAAGAGCAAAACCAAAGAGTCTTTCCTTTTCTTCTTGGTATGATTAAGGGACCTGAGCAATTTCACAGAAGAAAAGAAAAAGTTTCCTGACAAGAAACGGAAGCTGGCACTCCATTCCGCCTCTAGTATCAGGACAGAACTGTTCAAAGACAAGACTACTGTGAACCAGGATTACTCATAACTCTTCAAAATTTTCATATCGAATTTCTTGGTCTGTTTCTATTAATTACATTATCCCAATGTTAAGAATGTTGCCCAGGGGCTTCCCCTGGTGGTCCAGTGGGTAAGGACACCGCCTTGCAGTGCAAGGGGCGCCGGTTCGATCCTTGGCCTGGGAAGATCCCACGTGCTGCGTAGCAGCTGGACTGATGTGTCCAATCACCGAGCCGGAGCTCTGGCGCGCACGCGCCCAGAGCCCAGAGCCGGCGCTCTGCAACGACAGACGCCACTATGATGGGAGGCCTACAGGAGACAAAGAACAAAGATGTATGAAAATAGAGAAATGAAAGACCAATAGAGGTGGCCCACCTGCTCCCCTCCCTCCCTAACCCCCGCCCAAAATAAATAAATAAATAAATAAATAAATCTTTAAAAAGAATGTTGCCCAGCACAGAGCAGGATTCAGTAAATATTTTTGTAATTAAAAAAAAAAACTCAGTTATTTGTTGCCTTTAATTTAATATCTAAATAGATACCATATTCTTCTATAATTACAATATGGAAATGTCTATGAACAAAATAGATAAACTTTTTGACATATGCTGAGGAAAGAAGGGTGGTAGTTTCATCCAACGTTTCAGCAGCGGCATCTACGCAGTCAGAGCATGGTCAGTGCTTGGGGACAGAGGTAAATATCCGCAATCCGTGCATACCTTTGATTTCTTCTTTTAGTGCCTAAGAAGCAGAAGTGTATCGTCAGTCACTGGTTTGTATTTGACACTGGAATGTTTTTATATACTAAAAACTCTATCTCTGTAGGACATTTTGCATACACTTTCTTTAAACAATTTTTTTTCCTTTTTTTTTTTTTTTTAAGATTTATTTATTTATTTACTTTGGGCGGGGGTGGGGTTGGGGAGGGAGGGGAGTGGGCGGGCCACTTCTATTGCTTTTTCATTTCTCCATTTTCATTCGTCTTCGTTCTTTGGCTCCTGTGGGCCTCCCATCACGGTGGCGTCTGTCGTTGCAGAGCACCGGCTCTGGGCGCATGCGCTCCAGAGCTCCGGCTCGCTGATTGGACACATCAGTCCAGCCGCTCCGCGGCACGTGGGATCTTCCCAGGCCAGGGCTCGAACCGGCGCCCCTTGCACTGCAAGGCGGTGTCCTTATCCACTGGACCACCAGGGAAGCCCTCCTTTTTTTTTTTTTTGGAAAACATTTTTTTTTTGACTCAGTATTTAACCTGGCTCAGAAATCAAAAGGCATAATAAGGCATGCAGTGAAGCCTCCCTCCCACACCCATACCCCAGTTTCCACCTCTATCCCCAATACAAAACTTTTAGGTGTACCTTTGTGATAACTTAAAAAATGCATATTCGGGCTAATATGAATATATATTGTATCCTACTACCTTTTTAAAACACCAAAGATAGCATTTCAAACACATTGATCTACACTCTGTGTTATTCCTAGCACAGGGGATCTTTCCATAAAGCACACCCTCATTCTTTTCTGTATCAACACAGTGTCCCATTGTATGTATTATAACTTTTTAGGCTGTCCCCTAATGGAGAATTTTTAGGCTGCTTCTTATGTTTTGCTATTTTGAGCAAAGAACAGCTAGCTGTTTTTTAAAACCACACTGGGTTTAGGGGGAGGTTCCTGGTAGCTCAGTGGTAAACAATCACCTGCCAATGCAGAAGACACAGGTTCAATCCCTGATCCAGGCCTACTACTGACCATATTCTTCTATAATTACAATATGGAAAGCATCTAGTTTTGCAGTAAGGGTTTAAAAGAGCATTGGTCAGTGTATTGGGGACAGAGGTAAATATCCAATCCGTGCATACCTTTGATTTCTTCTTTTAGTGCCTAAGAAGCAGAAGTGTATCGTCAGTCACTGGTTTGTATTTGACACTGGAATGTTTTTATATACTAAAAACTCTATCTCTGTAGGACATTTTGCATACACTTTCTTTAAACAATTTTTTTTCTTTTTTTTTTTTTTTTTTTTTTTTTAAAATTTTTTTTTTTTTTTTTTTTTGGGGGGGGGTTGGGTTGGGGAGGGAGGGGAGTGGGCGGGCCACTTCTATTGGTTTTTCATTTCTCCATTTTCATTCGTCTTCATTCTTTGGCTCCTGTGGGCCTCCCATCACGGTGGCGTCTGTCGTTGCAGAGCACTGGCTCTGGGCGCATGCGCTCCAGAGCTCCGGCTCGCTGATTGGACACATCAGTCCAGCCGCTCCGCGGCACGTGGGATCTTCCCAGGCCAGGGCTCGAACCGGCGCCCCTTGCACTGCAAGGCGGTGTCCTTAGCCACTGGACCACCAGGGGAAGCCCTCCTTTTTTTTTTTTGGAAAACATTTTTTTTTTGACTCAGTATTTAACCTGGCTCAGAAATCAAAAGGCATAATAAGGCATGCAGTGAAGCCTCCCTCCCACACCCATACCCCAGTTTCCACCTCTATCCCCAATACAAAACTTTTAGGTGTACCTTTGTGATAACTTAAAAAATGCATATTCGGGCTAATATGAATATATATTGTATCCTACTACCTTTTTAAAACACCAAAGATAGCATTTCAAACACATTGATCTACACTCTGTGTTATTCCTAGCACAGGGGATCTTTCCATAAAGCACACCCTCATTCTTTTCTGTATCAACACAGTGTCCCATTGTATGTATTATAACTTTTTAGGCTGTCCCCTAATGGAGAATTTTTAGGCTGCTTCTTATGTTTTGCTATTTTGAGCAAAGAACAGCTAGCTGTTTTTTAAAACCACACTGGGTTTAGGGGGAGGTTCCTGGTAGCTCAGTGGTAAACAATCACCTGCCAATGCAGAAGACACAGGTTCAATCCCTGATCCAGGAAGATACTACATGCCATTGAGCAACTAAACCCATGCACCGTAACTACTGAGCCTGTGCTCTAGAGCTGGAGAACCGAAACTATTGCCGCAGCTACTAAAGCCCATGCGCCCTAGAGCCTTGCTCCACAACCAGAGAAGCCACCACAGTGGGGAGCCCTCACACCACAACCCGAGAAAAGTACTTGCAGCAACAAAGACCCAGCACAGCCAAAAATAAATAAATAAAAATTTTTAAAAAAATATATATACACTGGAAGTTCCCTGGTAGTCTAGTGGTTAAGACTCAGCACTATCACAGCAGAGGCCCAGGTTCAATTCTTGGTTGGGGAACTGATATTCCACAAGTCGAGCAGCATGGCCAGAATTTTAAAAAATTACTTGAAGAAAAAAAAAATTATATAGCTTCATGTAAAACAATTTTTTTACATAAATAAAATTATACTAATCAGCACCAATTCCCCAATTTTATGCTAAATCAGAATAATTATAAATTATGAGATTTGCTTTAAGGCTACAGATGACATCAGGGTCCAAGAGTAAATGAGCAACCACGAATGTTTAGTCCCTGCAGGACCAGGAGACAAGCTACAGGACCTGAATGCGGCCGAAGGTCAGGCTGTGGGAACGCCCTTCCTCCCCTGCCAACCCGGCTCCAGGGGCTGTGGGCCTTGCCGTGGAGCTGCTCCAGGTTAAAAGTGCACCAATGCCAGAAGGTGAATTCTCTGAAATGGAAAGTCTTTCAGGCAGTAAACATTTAATTTCTCTGTAAAAACCCAGGAATTCTTCTCTGAAACCTATTTTAAGATAGCATTTCAAACACATTGATCTACACTCTGTGTTATTCCTAGCACAGGGATCTTTCCATAAAGCACACCTCATTCTTTTCTGTATCAACACAGTGTCCCATTGTATGTATTATAACTTTTTAGGCTGTCCCCTAATGGAGAATTTTTAGGCTGCTTCTTATGTTTTGCTATTTTGAGCAAAGAACAGCTAGCTGTTTTTTAAAACCACACTGGGTTTAGGGGGAGGTTCCTGGTAGCTCAGTGGTAAACAATCACCTGCCAATGCAGAAGACACAGGTTCAATCCCTGATCCAGGAAGATACTACATGCCATTGAGCAACTAAACCCATGCACCGTAACTACTGAGCCTGTGCTCTAGAGCTGGAGAACCGAAACTATTGCCGCAGCTACTAAAGCCCATGCGCCCTAGAGCCTTGCTCCACAACCAGAGAAGCCACCACAGTGGGGAGCCCTCACACCACAACCCGAGAAAAGTACTTGCAGCAACAAAGACCCAGCACAGCCAAAAATAAATAAATAAAAATTATATATTAAAAAAATATATATACACTGGAAGTTCCCTGGTAGTCTAGTGGTTAAGACTCAGCACTATCACAGCAGAGGCCCAGGTTCAATTCTTGGTTGGGGAACTGATATTCCACAAGTCGAGCAGCATGGCCAGAATTTTAAAAAATTACTTGAAGAAAAAAAAAATTATATAGCTTCATGTAAAACAATTTTTTTACATAAATAAAATTATACTAATCAGCACCAATTCCCCAATTTTATGCTAAATCAGAATAATTATAAATTATGAGATTTGCTTTAAGGCTACAGATGACATCAGGGTCCAAGAGTAAATGAGCAACCACGAATGTTTAGTCCCTGCAGGACCAGGAGACAAGCTACAGGACCTGAATGCGGCCGAAGGTCAGGCTGTGGGAACGCCCTTCCTCCCCTGCCAACCCGGCTCCAGGGGCTGTGGGCCTTGCCGTGGAGCTGCTCCAGGTTAAAAGTGCACCAATGCCAGAAGGTGAATTCTCTGAAATGGAAAGTCTTTCAGGCAGTAAACATTTAATTTCTCTGTAAAATAATAACCAAACCCAGGCCAACTCTCCTTTCTATCAACTATGCTCCAATATAAAGTAAAATTTACAAAAAAAGAAAACAGACGTGGGCCTGGGCTCTGTAGTTGGCTTCCTAGGGTAACAACGGACAAGTGAGCAAGGTTTTCCAGTAAAGACAGGGCCAGGGAGGGCATGTGTTCAAGAGGGGCCCAAAGGAAACGTTAAGCCCAAGATGACGCAGGGACCTCCCAAGTGGAGGATGTCGCTGCCCCGCCCCTTGGCTTGGCGCAGGTTCCTCTCAGCGTTACTGGGCAACCATGAAGATGGTGATGGCAGCTGACATTCATGAAGGTCTCACCGTGCGTCAGACCCTGTTCTCAGTGCTTCACATGCCTTACCATTAATCCTCAAAAGAGCCCTTTGAGGCAAAGCCTGTAACTTTCCCTGTTACAAACTAGGAAACTGAGGCAAAGCGAGGTTAAGTGACTTGCTCAAGGTCACACAGCAGAAAATAGCAGAGCCCAGATTTGAAATGTGGGCCGTCTAACCCCAGAACCTACCTCCTTGTGACCATGGCTTCAGGCTGGGGGATGTGCTGTAATTAGCAGACCCCTACGAGCCCAGCTGCACTAGACAGCTTGAGTAGTTCTGATAACAAAACCCAAAGTTCTACCAGTTGCAGGTGATTTGCCCAGCCAGGTCTTCTTTCCTTATTCTCTTTTTTTAAATTTTTTTTCTTTTACCCATCATGCCTCTTTTTATTTATATTTATTTTCATCCATCTTTATTCTTGGGCCTGTGTGGGCCTCCCACTGTAGTGGCCTCTCTCACTGAAGAGCCCGGCCCTGGGTGCATGAGCTCCAGCCGGCTGGTATTGGACAAGGCTACAGATGACATCAGGGTCAAAATGAGCAACCACGAATGTTTAGTCCCTGCAGGACCAGGAGACAAGCTACAGGACCTGAATGCGGCCGAAGGTCAGGCTGTGGGAACGCCCTTCCTCCCCTGCCAACCCGGCTCCAGGGGCTGTGGGCCTTGCCGTGGAGCTGCTCCAGGTTAAAAGTGCACCAATGCCAGAAGGTGAATTCTCTGAAATGGAAAGTCTTTCAGGCAGTAAACATTTAATTTCTCTGTAAAATAATAACCAAACCCAGGCCAACTCTCCTTTCTATCAACTATGCTCCAATATAAAGTAAAATTTACAAAAAAAGAAAACAGACGTGGGCCTGGGCTCTGTAGTTGGCTTCCTAGGGTAACAACGGACAAGTGAGCAAGGTTTTCCAGTAAAGACAGGGCCAGGGAGGGCATGTGTTCAAGAGGGGCCCAAAGGAAACGTTAAGCCCAAGATGACGCAGGGACCTCCCAAGTGGAGGATGTCGCTGCCCCGCCCCTTGGCTTGGCGCAGGTTCCTCTCAGCGTTACTGGGCAACCATGAAGATGGTGATGGCAGCTGACATTCATGAAGGTCTCACCGTGCGTCAGACCCTGTTCTCAGTGCTTCACATGCCTTACCATTAATCCTCAAAAGAGCCCTTTGAGGCAAAGCCTGTAACTTTCCCTGTTACAAACTAGGAAACTGAGGCAAAGCGAGGTTAAGTGACTTGCTCAAGGTCACACAGCAGAAAATAGCAGAGCCCAGATTTGAAATGTGGGCCGTCTAACCCCAGAACCTACCTCCTTGTGACCATGGCTTCAGGCTGGGGGATGTGCTGTAATTAGCAGACCCCTACGAGCCCAGCTGCACTAGACAGCTTGAGTAGTTCTGATAACAAAACCCAAAGTTCTACCAGTTGCAGGTGATTTGCCCAGCCAGGTCTTCTTTCCTTATTCTCTTTTTTTAAATTTTTTTTCTTTTACCCATCATGCCTCTTTTTATTTATATTTGTTTTTATCCATCTTTTTATTCTTTGGCACGTGTGGGCCTCCCACTGTAGTGGCCTCTCTCACTGAAGAGCCCCGGCCCTGGGTGCATGAGCTCCAGAGCGCCGGCTGGTAGTTGGACACACGGGTCCAGTCGCTCTGCGGCACATGGGATCGTCCCAGGACAGGGACTGAACCAGTGCCCCTTGTACTGCAAGGCAGACTCTGGACCCACTGGACCACCAGGGAAGTCCCTTTCCTTATTTTCTACCTTGGCTCTGATCGCTGGGATCGCCAAGGGCTAGTACTGCTTCTGGAGGACAGAAGTGGTTGCTGTTCCATCCCAGACCACCCAGTCAGACCACCGGCGTGCCCTAGGGTCGTATGCGCCCACACCCAGGGGAAAATGGACTCTAGGGGGAATCCAAAGATGGATCCAACAAGGAACCAGGGTATCCATGGACCTAAGTATCCAGGACACAGGAAAGGCTGGAGTCAGAGGGTGGAGGGCATTCATGCCCTACTGGGCAGGTGAGGAGGCAGCATTTGAGCCTCGCAGAGAAATGAGGATGGGGCAGCCCAGGCAGGAGGTCTGATCTGGGCAAAGGGCAAGAAGCATGGAGAGACCAATGGACAGGGGCCAGAGGGAGGGCCCATGCCAAGAAGGGTAGGGAAAGGCCTAGAAGGGAAGTTTGGAACACCTGAACTTGACTTTCATGACCAGAGCTCTGCTTTACAAAAGCTAACTAATTCACAGAGTGCAATTTTCCAGAATGATAAACACACCAGTGAAGGTGAGCTTACCCAGGCCCAAGGGTCAAGGCTGGTATGAATTCCACGTAAAATAAGCATGTTGTCTGTCACTCAGTCATGTCTGACTGTTTGTGACCCCATGGCCGGTAGCTCCCCTTTTCTTGGGGTTCTCCAGGCCAGAATACTCGAGTGGATTGCCATTCCCTTCTCCCCGCTTTTTCAGGCTGGGATGTGCTGTAATTAGCAGACCCCTACGAGCCCAGCTGCACTAGACAGCTTGAGTAGTTCTGATAACAAAACCCAAAGTTCTACCAGTTGCAGGTGATTTGCCCAGCCAGGTCTTCTTTCCTTATTCTCTTTTTTTAAATTTTTTTTCTTTTACCCATCATGCCTCTTTTTATTTATATTTGTTTTTATCCATCTTTTTATTCTTTGGCACGTGTGGGCCTCCCACTGTAGTGGCCTCTCTCACTGAAGAGCCCCGGCCCTGGGTGCATGAGCTCCAGAGCGCCGGCTGGTAGTTGGACACACGGGTCCAGTCGCTCTGCGGCACATGGGATCGTCCCAGGACAGGGACTGAACCAGTGCCCCTTGTACTGCAAGGCAGACTCTGGACCCACTGGACCACCAGGGAAGTCCCTTTCCTTATTTTCTACCTTGGCTCTGATCGCTGGGATCGCCAAGGGCTAGTACTGCTTCTGGAGGACAGAAGTGGTTGCTGTTCCATCCCAGACCACCCAGTCAGACCACCGGCGTGCCCTAGGGTCGTATGCGCCCACACCCAGGGAAGATGGACTCTAGGGGGAATCCAAAGATGGATCCAACAAGGAACCAGGGTATCCATGGACCTAAGTATCCAGGACACAGGAAAGGCTGGAGTCAGAGGGTGGAGGGCATTCATGCCCTACTGGGCAGGTGAGGAGGCAGCATTTGAGCCTCGCAGAGAAATGAGGATGGGGCAGCCCAGGCAGGAGGTCTGATCTGGGCAAAGGGCAAGAAGCATGGAGAGACCAATGGACAGGGGCCAGAGGGAGGGCCCATGCCAAGAAGGGTAGGGAAAGGCCTAGAAGGGAAGTTTGGAACACCTGAACTTGACTTTCATGACCAGAGCTCTGCTTTACAAAAGCTAACTAATTCACAGAGTGCAATTTTCCAGAATGATAAACACACCAGTGAAGGTGAGCTTACCCAGGCCCAAGGGTCAAGGCTGGTATGAATTCCACGTAAAATAAGCATGTTGTCTGTCACTCAGTCATGTCTGACTGTTTGTGACCCCATGGACGGTAGCTCCTCTTTTCATGGGATTCTCCAGGCGAGAATACTCGAGTGGATTGCCATTCCCTTCTCCAGGTGATCTTCCTGACCCAGGAATTGAACCTAGCAGCAAGTCTCCTGCATTGCAGGCAGGTTCTTTACCATCTGAGCTACCAGGGAACCCCCAAAATAAGCATAAGTAATGAATACGGCGGGCCTTACTCGGGTTAAATCTGAAGTTCTGGACCCCTGCTACTGTCACTGGGTCTGGGACAGCAGGAGAAATTTTCAATCAGGCCTGCCTCAACTTATCCACTTGTAAAGCAGTCCTGAAAGAGGCTTAAATAAAACCTTCCAAATCTACAGGAACATATATCTTTTAGTTCTCTTGTGTTTACAAATACTATTCAATATGCAATAATAACAGTAAACATTGGTAGCACTATACAGGAAAACACAAAATTACTTTTGGGTGGCCTGTTTTCAATTTTGAATAAAATTCCTATTTGCCTACAATCCAATCCCACCAGACAGCTTCGGTTTCTATCTTTCTCAGATCCTGAGTCCCGTTCCCACGACTGTGGTACTGCACTAAGCTTTCTTTCCTAAGTACCATACCACCTCCACTTGCAGATGCTTTTCAGATGCAGAGACCAGTGGCAAGCAAGCCTTGTTGCCTCTACTGACCTGATTGACCATCTGGTGCTGCTGGACAGTTCTCTTCTCCTTAAATTCTTCTGATTCAATTTGAATTTCATACATGGCCCCACAACCTCCTGAAATAAACGTGATTTGAAAGTGTTTTGATTATTAAGTTCTAGCATCCATAGTTCCTTACCGGGCCAGAAGGGCAAGCATTGGACAGGGGCCAGAGGGAGGGCCCATGCCAAGAAGGGTAGGGAAAGGCCTAGAAGGGAAGTTTGGAACACCTGAACTTGACTTTCATGACCAGAGCTCTGCTTTACAAAAGCTAACTAATTCACAGAGTGCAATTTTCCAGAATGATAAACACACCAGTGAAGGTGAGCTTACCCAGGCCCAAGGGTCAAGGCTGGTATGAATTCCACGTAAAATAAGCATGTTGTCTGTCACTCAGTCATGTCTGACTGTTTGTGACCCCATGGACGGTAGCTCCTCTTTTCATGGGATTCTCCAGGCGAGAATACTCGAGTGGATTGCCATTCCCTTCTCCAGGTGATCTTCCTGACCCAGGAATTGAACCTAGCAGCAAGTCTCCTGCATTGCAGGCAGGTTCTTTACCATCTGAGCTACCAGGGAACCCCCAAAATAAGCATAAGTAATGAATACGGCGGGCCTTACTCGGGTTAAATCTGAAGTTCTGGACCCCTGCTACTGTCACTGGGTCTGGGACAGCAGGAGAAATTTTCAATCAGGCCTGCCTCAACTTATCCACTTGTAAAGCAGTCCTGAAAGAGGCTTAAATAAAACCTTCCAAATCTACAGGAACATATATCTTTTAGTTCTCTTGTGTTTACAAATACTATTCAATATGCAATAATAACAGTAAACATTGGTAGCACTATACAGGAAAACACAAAATTACTTTTGGGTGGCCTGTTTTCAATTTTGAATAAAATTCCTATTTGCCTACAATCCAATCCCACCAGACAGCTTCGGTTTCTATCTTTCTCAGATCCTGAGTCCCGTTCCCACGACTGTGGTACTGCACTAAGCTTTCTTTCCTAAGTACCATACCACCTCCACTTGCAGATGCTTTTCAGATGCAGAGACCAGTGGCAAGCAAGCCTTGTTGCCTCTACTGACCTGATTGACCATCTGGTGCTGCTGGACAGTTCTCTTCTCCTTAAATTCTTCTGATTCAATTTGAATTTCATACATGGCCCCACAACCTCCTGAAATAAACGTGATTTGAAAGTGTTTTGATTATTAAGTTCTAGCATCCATAGTTCCTTACGTCCTTGAAGTTAAGTACCACCCAATCCAAGGAAGGCCTGAATGCTGCTAAGATTGTCGGAAGATCACAGCTTACAGTCTGACCACATCCTCCTCTTAGCAGGCTGCCTCCATCCACAGTGCATTCTGCCTTTGGCAGAGCACTTGTATTATCCAGGATTATTGCTTCCAGTGCAGGAAAGATAAAGCACAAAACATGCAAAGTCTAAGAAATGTAGGTTGTCCTACTTGTTCCTTTTATTAAGCCAGCAAATGCCTGTGGGAGGGACTGAATTTCAGTGTTCCACCTCCCAAAGGACCAGCAACTGGTATTTTTTTCTAATTTTGGCCTCTTTTATTGGTTTTTTTAATCTTCATCCATCTTTATTCTTTGGCCTGTGTGGACCTACCACTACAGTTTCAGAGCACCTGCTCTGGGCGCATGTGCTCCAGAGCGCTGGCTCCAAATTGGACACAGCGGTCCAGCCGCTCCGCAGCACGTGGGATCTTCCCAGGCCAGGGATCAAATCGGCGTGCCTTGCACTGCAAGGCAGACTCGTTACCCACTGGACCACCAGGGAAGCCCAGCAACTGGTGTTTTTTAAAATGCATAAACACACTAAAATCTGATTTGAAAACCATGTGCAGCACTATCCAAAAGGAAAGGAATAAGGGAGCATGAGGGAGGCAAGGACACAGCACTACAATACACAGTGAAGACACTCTAATCACAGAGCTGCAGTCTCCGGCACTTTTGCTCTACAAGCTGAATTAAGGGTTTCCCCCTGGGCTGTGGCCGGGAATTGCCTACAATCCAATCCCACCAGACAGCTTCGGTTTCTATCTTTCTCAGAGTCCCGTTCCCACGACTGTGGTACTGCACTAAGCTTTCTTTCCTAAGTACCATACCACCTCCACTTGCAGATGCTTTTCAGATGCAGAGACCAGTGGCAAGCAAGCCTTGTTGCCTCTACTGACCTGATTGACCATCTGGTGCTGCTGGACAGTTCTCTTCTCCTTAAATTCTTCTGATTCAATTTGAATTTCATACATGGCCCCACAACCTCCTGAAATAAACGTGATTTGAAAGTGTTTTGATTATTAAGTTCTAGCATCCATAGTTCCTTACGTCCTTGAAGTTAAGTACCACCCAATCCAAGGAAGGCCTGAATGCTGCTAAGATTGTCGGAAGATCACAGCTTACAGTCTGACCACATCCTCCTCTTAGCAGGCTGCCTCCATCCACAGTGCATTCTGCCTTTGGCAGAGCACTTGTATTATCCAGGATTATTGCTTCCAGTGCAGGAAAGATAAAGCACAAAACATGCAAAGTCTAAGAAATGTAGGTTGTCCTACTTGTTCCTTTTATTAAGCCAGCAAATGCCTGTGGGAGGGACTGAATTTCAGTGTTCCACCTCCCAAAGGACCAGCAACTGGTATTTTTTTCTAATTTTGGCCTCTTTTATTGGTTTTTTTAATCTTCATCCATCTTTATTCTTTGGCCTGTGTGGACCTACCACTACAGTTTCAGAGCACCTGCTCTGGGCGCATGTGCTCCAGAGCGCTGGCTCCAAATTGGACACAGCGGTCCAGCCGCTCCGCAGCACGTGGGATCTTCCCAGGCCAGGGATCAAATCGGCGTGCCTTGCACTGCAAGGCAGACTCGTTACCCACTGGACCACCAGGGAAGCCCAGCAACTGGTGTTTTTTAAAATGCATAAACACACTAAAATCTGATTTGAAAACCATGTGCAGCACTATCCAAAAGGAAAGGAATAAGGGAGCATGAGGGAGGCAAGGACACAGCACTACAATACACAGTGAAGACACTCTAATCACAGAGCTGCAGTCTCCGGCACTTTTGCTCTACAAGCTGAATTAAGGGTTTCCCCCTGGGCTGTGGCCGGGAAGGGACAGCTCTCTGGAGACCCTCTCCAGGCAGAAATCGTGTGGACACATCTAACCCCCAACCAAGCTTTGTCTCCACGAGGCTAGAGAGCTAGTGGGGATGAATGACGATGAAACGTATTATTCTAGGAAGAAACAATTCGGCAAGAAAATGCCGTGTATTCAGTAGGCTTTGTTAAGCTTTTCTCATGTGTTCTAGGAGCCTAAACTTGGGTGAAACCACGGTTCCCAGGCTTGATCCCTTTTCTGTCTGGCAGAGTCAGACCGGAGGTCAAGTTCTGCCCTAACTGGGCCTGCGGCGGGTACAGGATTGGTGACATTAAGACCTCGGCACTGCCCTGGGACCCGTGCAGAGGGCTCCCTCAACATGCTGTTCTAACAGATCTTTAAACTGGTTAACTTCCTACGTGTGTGTGTGTTTCAGTTGTGTCCCACTCTCTGTGACGCCATGGACTGTGTAGCCGGCCAGGCTCCTCTGTCCATGGTACTTTCCAAGCAAGAATACTGCAGCAGGTTGCCATTTCCTTTTCCAACTTTCCTACAGTGTCCACAATAAAACGACTCCCTGAACCTTCTCCTAATGCTTGTAACTGTTACGTTCTCAGAAAGCGAGCGAGCCTAAGAGCAATGCAGAGTGACAAAGGCTGCATCTGCATTTGGGAACTGCCAGCTCTTGTGTATGTAGGTCTAGATAAAGGCCTTATCTTCCCCATCCAGTAGGGGCAGATGCCGACTGCCCAGCCTGCTCCTAAGACACAGCCTGAACTCGAGGCGCCGGTGGCCATCTGAGAAAGGCAGGGCCTGGCCAGGGCCGGTCACTGGGCTCAGGACAGAGTCCCTCTGGGTCCTGGCTCTGCTGCCTCCTCTCTGTGAAGGGCCCTGCGAGTTCTTTGACCTCTCTGAACTCATTCTTCCTGGGATCTTTTCCAGCCCTGACATTCTAGGGTGTCAGAAAAATGTGCGGAAATGAGTCTGGCTCATCTCAAAGTCACAATGAAGACTGGAGCTGAGCCCCAGAGTGACGGAGAGGGACCTCATCTGGGCTGGGCCAGGCTGGCAACCATGAGTCCCTACAGTTCCCCGCTGAAGTCTCTGCATTCCCACCTCCGCCCCTTCCAGGGAGAGCGGAGAGAGGCCAAGGTCTTCCTGTCCAAAAGCCATACATACTGAGAAGCCACTGAGTCCCCTCCAAGTCCCCTGCTCTCTTCCCCTCCAGCGAGTGAAACCCTACCAAACTTTGTGGGAAAGAGGAGAGAAAACCTTACCTGAAATGTCTGTGACTTTAATAGCTGTAGCTCGAGGAAACTTTTCTTTGAGAATCTGGGTCACTTTGAGCTCCCCCTCAGTCTGTGAGGCAAACGTACGCTGGGCCCAGTGGAGAAAAGGAAGCTGTCACGGAACAGAGCAGTTACTGCGCAGGCCCCTCTGCCCTCCCCGCAAGGCAGGGCCCCAGGCGAAATCATTTAAAATCCCCAGGATGCAGAATAAACGTTTCTTGAGGCGGGGAGTGGAAAAGTAAGATCTCACTTAGACTCTAGAGATAACAAGGCCCCCAACTTCATTCAATAGAGAGACACTGTCATAACGACATCATCAGTCACTGCAGATCATGACTGTAGGCATGAAATTAAAAGATGCTTGCTCCTTGGAAGGAAAGCTGTGAGGTTCTCAGAAAGCGGCGAGCCTAAGAGCAATGCAGAGTGACAAAGGCTGCATCTGCATTTGGGAACTGCCAGCTCTTGTGTATGTAGGTCTAGATAAAGGCCTTATCTTCCCCATCCAGTAGGGGCAGATGCCGACTGCCCAGCCTGCTCCTAAGACACAGCCTGAACTCGAGGCGCCGGTGGCCATCTGAGAAAGGCAGGGCCTGGCCAGGGCCGGTCACTGGGCTCAGGACAGAGTCCCTCTGGGTCCTGGCTCTGCTGCCTCCTCTCTGTGAAGGGCCCTGCGAGTTCTTTGACCTCTCTGAACTCATTCTTCCTGGGATCTTTTCCAGCCCTGACATTCTAGGGTGTCAGAAAAATGTGCGGAAATGAGTCTGGCTCATCTCAAAGTCACAATGAAGACTGGAGCTGAGCCCCAGAGTGACGGAGAGGGACCTCATCTGGGCTGGGCCAGGCTGGCAACCATGAGTCCCTACAGTTCCCCGCTGAAGTCTCTGCATTCCCACCTCCGCCCCTTCCAGGGAGAGCGGAGAGAGGCCAAGGTCTTCCTGTCCAAAAGCCATACATACTGAGAAGCCACTGAGTCCCCTCCAAGTCCCCTGCTCTCTTCCCCTCCAGCGAGTGAAACCCTACCAAACTTTGTGGGAAAGAGGAGAGAAAACCTTACCTGAAATGTCTGTGACTTTAATAGCTGTAGCTCGAGGAAACTTTTCTTTGAGAATCTGGGTCACTTTGAGCTCCCCCTCAGTCTGTGAGGCAAACGTACGCTGGGCCCAGTGGAGAAAAGGAAGCTGTCACGGAACAGAGCAGAGTTACTGCGCAGGCCCCTCTGCCCTCCCCGCAAGGCAGGGCCCCAGGCGAAATCATTTAAAATCCCCAGGATGCAGAATAAACGTTTCTTGAGGCGGGGAGTGGAAAAGTAAGATCTCACTTAGACTCTAGAGATAACAAGGCCCCCAACTTCATTCAATAGAGAGACACTGTCATAACGACATCATCAGTCACTGCAGATCATGACTGTAGGCATGAAATTAAAAGATGCTTGCTCCTTGGAAGGAAAGCTGTGAGGAATCTAGACAGTGAAGTCAAAAGCAGAGGCATCATTTTGCTGACAAGTCTGTATAGTCAGAGCTATGGTTTTCCCAGTAGCCATGTATGGATGTGAGAGCTGGACCATAAAGAAGGCTGAGAGCCGAAGAATTGATGCCTTTAAACTGTGGTGTTGGAGAAGACTCTTGAGAGCCCCTTGGACTGCAAGGAGATCAAACCAGTCAATCCTAAAGAAAATCAACCCTGAATTTTCATTGGAAGGACTGATGCTGAAGCTGAAGCTCCAATACTTGGGCCACCTGATGCAAAGAGATGACTCATTGTAAAAGACCCTGATGTTGGGAAAAATAGAAAGCAGAAGGGGACGATAGAGGATGAGATGGTTGGATGGCATCACTGAATCAACAGACATGAGTTTGAGCAAGCTCCGGGAGATGGTGAAGGACAGGGAAGCCTGGCTTGCTGTAGTCCATGGGGTCGCAGAGTTGGACAAGATTGAGTGGCTGAACTGACTGATCATGAGGACACTTTTTTTTTCCCCAATGCATTTTATTTATTTATTTATTTTTGGCTATTTTGGGTTTTCACTGCTGCCACAGGCTCTTCTCTAGTTGCAAGGAGTGGGGGCTACTCTCTAGTTGAAGTGAGCAGGTTTCTTGCTGCAGTGACTTCTCTTGTGGAACTCGGGCTCTAGGGCACTTGGGCTTGAGTAGTTGCAGCTCCGAGTCTCTAGAGTGCAGGCTCAATAGTTGTGGCTCATGGGTTTAGTTGCTCTGCAGCATGTGGAATCTTCCCAGATCAGGGATGGAATCCATGTCTCCTGCATTGGCAGGTGAACTCTTTACCACTGACCCACCAGGGAAGCCCATGATCATGAGGACAATTTTTATAAGTGAGGTGCCTGAAGCACTAAGTAATATGCCCAAGGTTAGATCCCTGAGTAAGATGCCAGGTATGCCTTGCTTAGGCCAGTACGCCACTGACCATGTACTTACGGAGCCAAATGGCACCCACCCTCTAGGCCTGAGTAACATTCCACATACTCTACAGTAGGGTGTGACCCTGTGACCTACTGCTCAATAAGACAGCTATCCTTTGCAATTCTTACTGGAAAGAAGAAATAGTATTTAACGGACCTGAAAGAGGAACATTTTTAGATTCTTTACCATGGACAGTAATACTCCCCCACCCCCAATGGCTACCCTCAGGAGCTAGAGCTTCTGATGGAAATGTCTCAACCCTTAGGAAATAAAGATGCAGAAAAGCATGTGAGCAGCCCCTTGGCTAGGTTAAGCACTTGCGAAAAAGGGAGACTAAAAATAAAGCATGCCAGGGGCTTGCCTGGAAGTCCCAGGGGCTAAGACTCTGTGTTCCCAATGGAAGGGGCCTGGGGCACTGGAAGGGGCTAGATCCCACAAGCAGCAACCAAGAGTTTGCATGCTGCTACTAAATCTCCTGTATGCTGCAACCAAGACCAAAACTCCTGCATGCCACAGGAAAGGCCCAGTGCAGCCAAACAAATAAATATTGAAATAAATATTGGGAAAAAAAAAAGATGAAAGAAAATAGAGCATGGGAAGCCTTCAATGTCAGGCAAAAGATTTTGGACTTTGTTAGAAAAGCTTCTTGATGCCAAAGTAACAAAGCCTTTTGAAGCCAGTTCGGATAGATTCCCAGATACCAGTATCCCTATCATGGGCTCCTGGGGGGGCCAGAGGGAGTGGGGGCTACTCTCTAGTTGAAGTGCAGGTCAATCTCTTGTGGAACTCGGGCTCTAGGGCACTTGGGCTTGAGTAGTTGCAGCTCGAGTCTCTAGAGTGCAGGCTCAATAGTTGTGGCTCATGGGTTTAGTTGCTCTGCAGCATGTGGAATCTTCCCAGATCAGGGATGGAATCCATGTCTCCTGCATTGGCAGGTGAACTCTTTACCACTGACCCACCAGGGAAGCCCATGATCATGAGGACAATTTTTATAAGTGAGGTGCCTGAAGCACTAAGTAATATGCCCAAGGTTAGATCCCTGAGTAAGATGCCAGGTATGCCTTGCTTAGGCCAGTACGCCACTGACCATGTACTTACGGAGCCAAATGGCACCCACCCTCTAGGCCTGAGTAACATTCCACATACTCTACAGTAGGGTGTGACCCTGTGACCTACTGCTCAATAAGACAGCTATCCTTTGCAATTCTTACTGGAAAGAAGAAATAGTATTTAACGGACCTGAAAGAGGAACATTTTTAGATTCTTTACCATGGACAGTAATACTCCCCCACCCCCAATGGCTACCCTCAGGAGCTAGAGCTTCTGATGGAAATGTCTCAACCCTTAGGAAATAAAGATGCAGAAAAGCATGTGAGCAGCCCCTTGGCTAGGTTAAGCACTTGCGAAAAAGGGAGACTAAAAATAAAGCATGCCAGGGGCTTGCCTGGAAGTCCCAGGGGCTAAGACTCTGTGTTCCCAATGGAAGGGGCCTGGGGCACTGGAAGGGGCTAGATCCCACAAGCAGCAACCAAGAGTTTGCATGCTGCTACTAAATCTCCTGTATGCTGCAACCAAGACCAAAACTCCTGCATGCCACAGGAAAGGCCCAGTGCAGCCAAACAAATAAATATTGAAATAAATATTGGGAAAAAAAAAAGATGAAAGAAAATAGAGCATGGGAAGCCTTCAATGTCAGGCAAAAGATTTTGGACTTTGTTAGAAAAGCTTCTTGATGCCAAAGTAACAAAGCCTTTTGAAGCCAGTTCGGATAGATTCCCAGATACCAGTATCCCTATCATGGGCTCCTGACCAGAGGAGGATGGTGGGTGCTGATGCTGAAGGTGCCATCCCTTCACCCCCTCAGTCTTGCCCATCCTCGGGCCTTTTTTGATGGCCTAGAGCAGGGTCCTTTTTTATAGAACCTCGGAGAACCTTCTTTTAAAATAACCACTGCACTGACATTTTCTTCAGCTGGTCTTAGAGGCCAAGACTGGGTCTGTCTTCCACAGCTGACCCGGGGTAGGCCCTCGGAGTCCTTGAGTGATGGGTGATTGACTATACAAATGAATGAGCAAGGGAAAAAAGACACACGATTCAGGGCATATGCACTGGTACCTGCCAAGAAGTCCTGATTCTAGCAGGCAGCTGAAATCCAGGTCAGAAGATCTGGAGGGAGGCTGAGTGCTGTACAGAGGGACAGAATCTTATGTTTGGACCTGGGTAAGACCAGGGGGGTGGGGAGACCTCCTCTGAAGACAGTGCCCCAAGGGTCAAAAGCAGAGGGTAGCCAGGTGGCAGGCAGCGGTCTCTAAGGGGTGAGGATGGGGTTAGCACTGACTCCTTGGGAGAAGTCCTTCCCTCACCTCAGCTGATCAGCAGGTAGCGGCCTTTAAACCAGCCATCCCCCCTGGAATGCCGACTGTCCACAATCAAAGTCACCAGTAGCAGTGCCCTTCATGCTAGGCGGGTCCAAGAGAAGAATGTGAGAGGAAAGCAAAAGAAGCGGATGAAGAATGAAAGACGGATCAGAAAGGGGAGAGAGGAAATTAGGAGAGCGCGCGGTGAGTGCCCTCTACTGGCGTCCTCCTTCAGGAGTGTCGATGTGGAGAGGGTCAAGGTCACAGACGCCAGAACATTCCGGAACCCTGACCCAGTCACAGGCTACAGCACGCAAGCCGCGACTCCAGGCTCTGACTCCCATGTCCGACTAAAGGCACGCTGCTTTTTCCGTGCCAGCTGTATTATGGCTGTTTAGGTACCCGCTCCCCTCGGCCTCAACCCCCACGTGGTTGGGGAATACCCCGAGCACGCGCCGGACCTGACACTTCTCTCAGTGCCCGTAGCCGGGCGCACGGAATGAATGAGCCAACAAATCAATGAATGGGAGAAAGGAAGGGGAAACCGCTGGTCGGACGCGCAGCCCTCCGCCGGCCGGTTCTCCAGCCCCGGTCCGCCCCGCCGTCCCAGCGCTGCTCCCGCCCCGGGGAGAGCGGCTCGGTCCCTGCCCTCGCTCACCCGGCGGGTTCCGCGGAGCAGAGGCACGACCGCGGCCGGGCTCCACGCCGCCATGCCCGGCCGACGCGGCCCGCCGTCCGAGGGCCCGGGGTCGTCCAAAAGACGCCGATTCCGGGACCAGAGCCGCCGCCGCCGCGGGCGAGGCCGCCCCCTGCTGTCCGGAGGCCGCGAGCCGCCCGGCACGCCGCGAGCCCCGCGCTCCTCCCTGGCGCTCCGCCGGCGTCCGCGGCTTCCCAGCCCCCGCCCCCGTGGGTCCGTCCACGTACCCTGGTCCAAGAACCCTGGTGCCCGAGGTGGACCGCCTCCACGCAAACTGTCCACCCGAAAACCCGCTGCTTCGGCTCCTCCCTCCGTGAGGGACACGGAGGAGGATTTTAAGCAGGCGTCGTTTTCAGATTTGGGTTTTCTAAAGATCACGGGCTTCTGCTAAGAGCGGTCCACGTGAGACTAAAGGCCTGAACAGCAGCAGGAATGGGAGGAGCGGACCCGAACATCTGGAAGGTGAGGTGAATGAACTGGAGAGACCCGATTGGCGGGTGAGGGGATGAAGGTCTACGGGATGACGCTCAGGTTCCTGGCTTGGACAATGACATGGGTGGAGGAGGGCTACGTTTGGGTGAAGAGCGTCGAGGAACTCAGTTTTGGATTTGCCTGAATTTAAGGTGCCTGCAGGAAATGGCCTAGCAGAAGAGCTGCTGGAGCCATAGACCTTGAATTAGTCTGGCGAACTCTTGAGCTATTTTGCAGAATTCAAACACCACCCCCATCACCCTGGAAAGCTCAACCAGCAAATCAACTGGAAGCAAAGGAATGATACTGACCTTCTCTGACTCTCCTGACTGGAATCAGCTAAAACGGACTCTGCCAATTTCTGCCCCAGTTCTAGACTGAATTCTCCTTGGCTCAAGCCCTTCGTGAATATGCATGTAACTTTAGCTTAACCCGGAATGAATGAGCCAACAAATCAATGAATGGGAGAAAGGAAGGAAACCGCTGGTCGGACGCGCAGCCCTCCGCCGGCCGGTTCTCCAGCCCCGGTCCCCCCCGCCGTCCCAGCGCTGCTCCCGCCCGGGAGAGCGGCTCGGTCCCTGCCCTCGCTCACCCGGCGGGTTCCGCGGAGCAGAGGCACGACCGCGGCCGGGCTCCACGCCGCCATGCCCGGCCGACGCGGCCCGCCGTCCGAGGGCCCGGGGTCGTCCAAAAGACGCCGATTCCGGGACCAGAGCCGCCGCCGCCGCGGGCGAGGCCGCCCCCTGCTGTCCGGAGGCCGCGAGCCGCCCGGCACGCCGCGAGCCCCGCGCTCCTCCCTGGCGCTCCGCCGGCGTCCGCGGCTTCCCAGCCCCCGCCCCCGTGGGTCCGTCCACGTACCCTGGTCCAAGAACCCTGGTGCCCGAGGTGGACCGCCTCCACGAAAACTGTCCACCTGAAAACCCGCTGCTTCGGCTCCTCCCTCCGTGAGGGACACGGAGGAGGATTTTAAGCAGGCGTCGTTTTCAGATTTGGGTTTTCTAAAGATCACGGGCTTCTGCTAAGAGCGGTCCACGTGAGACTAAAGGCCTGAACAGCAGCAGGAATGGGAGGAGCGGACCCGAACATCTGGAAGGTGAGGTGAATGAACTGGAGAGACCCGATTGGCGGGTGAGGGGATGAAGGTCTACGGGATGACGCTCAGGTTCCTGGCTTGGACAATGACATGGGTGGAGGAGGGCTACGTTTGGGTGAAGAGCGTCGAGGAACTCAGTTTTGGATTTGCCTGAATTTAAGGTGCCTGCAGGAAATGGCCTAGCAGAAGAGCTGCTGGAGCCATAGACCTTGAATTAGTCTGGCGAACTCTTGAGCTATTTTGCAGAATTCAAACACCACCCCCATCACCCTGGAAAGCTCAACCAGCAAATCAACTGGAAGCAAAGGAATGATACTGACCTTCTCTGACTCTCCTGACTGGAATCAGCTAAAACGGACTCTGCCAATTTCTGCCCCAGTTCTAGACTGAATTCTCCTTGGCTCAAGCCCCTTCGTGAATATGCATGTAACTTTAGCTTAAAATTTCTCGTTTTGCTCTTGAGGAGATATTCTGTTGTCCTTACTTGTTGTCTGGTCATTAACTTGTGTCCAGTCTTTGCAACCCCGTGGACTGGAGCATGCCAGACTTCCCTGTCCTTCACTGTCTCCTACTCAGACTCATATCTATTGTGTCAGTGATACCCTCCTCCAACCATCTCACTGTCACCCCCTTTCTCCTCCCCTCAATCTTTTCCAGGATCAGGGTTTTTATTTGGAGCTTCAGCACCAGTCCTCCCATTGAATATTCAGGGTTGATTTCCTTTACAATTGACTGGTTTGATTTTCATGGTGTCCAAGGGATTCTTGAGTCCTCCAGCAGCCACAATTGGAAAGCATCATTTCTTTGGTACGCAGCCCTCGCAACAGAAATATACCCTTCGTTAATACTGGACTGCTTGTACCTCCTGTGCAACAACTCTGGTTATGTGGTAACCAGCCCATCTTTTAAAGTCAGTTCTCCAAATTAGTCATACATTTTCTGTTCATCACCAATAAGGTAATGTGTCACATAGAACCCTTCTGTCTCCTGAGGTAGGTTACCTAAGCCTGAAATAATCCTTTTGAATTATCTTAACTTTTAACGTCTTTTCCTCTCGGTAGCCCTTTGAAATTCTCCTTTACTGGCTCGGTGAGATGCTGCCTGAATTACGAGGCATTCAATAAAGCCTAGTAGACTTTTAAAGTTAAACTCAGTTGTATTTTGTCTTTCTACTGTTTTGACCCTCATAATCTTTCATTAGTGCTAATGCTCAGTTGCATCCTGTTCTTTGCAACCCCATGGACCATAGCCCACCAGATGGTCTTTGGGATTTTTCCAGGCAAAATACTGGAGTGGATTGCCATTTCCTCCTACAGGGGTTCCCCCCCCACCCAGGGATTGAACCCGCTCTCCTGCAGCTCCTGCACTTGGCAGGCAGATTCTGTACCACTGAGCGACCTGGGAAGCCCCAATTTCTCTTTTGGGTAACTATAGTAGCCTCTTTTTTTTTTTTTCCGCTTGATTCCTTAAAAATTATGGGTGATGGGATAAGGGATAATTTACAAATTATTTTTCTTCAGTGATGTAACTGAATCGCCAAAGAAATTTCTTCCAGAGTAAGTGCTACTTAGATCAGGTAGTTTCAATGAGGCAGACCATACCCAGCTCTGGGTCACAAGACCCAGGCCTCTGGTCAATCAGATCTAGGAATTGGCTTAGACTTAGTCACGTCATCTGAGCCAGAGCAATCAGAATTGGTCTAGAGACTTTGGAGAAAATAAATGATCATTTGAAAATGGATTACTACTCTTGTACTCTTGGGGACCATTTTTGTAATTATGTGGGTAGTGTCACATTGGAAATGAAGCAGACACAGAAGAAAGGAGAGTTGGGAAGAAACAAATGTTTGACATCCTTTGCACAACTGAAAACAAGCAGAGTCAGAATGGTTGACAATATACAGCCCTGTCATACTTCTTTCCCAATTTTGAACCAGTCAGTGGTTCCATGGAAGGTTCGAACTGTTGCTTCTTGACCTGCATACAGGTTTTTCAAGAGATAGGTAAGTGGTCTGGTATTTCCATCTCTTTAAGAATTTCCACAATTGTGATCTACACAAACGCTTTGGCCTAGTCCATGAAACAGAAGTAAATTTGGTCCCATGAAACTCTTTAAGCCGTGCTATGTCCTAAGCTGCCTTTGAATATCTTAACTTAGTCTTTTCTGGTAGCCCTTTGAAATTCTCCTTTACTGGCTCGGTGAGATGCTGCCTGAATTACGAGGCATTCAATAAAGCCTAGTAGACTTTTAAAGTTAAACTCAGTTGTATTTTGTCTTTCTACTGTTTTGACCCTCATAATCTTTCATTAGTGCTAATGCTCAGTTGCATCCTGTTCTTTGCAACCCCATGGACCATAGCCCACCAGATGGTCTTTGGGATTTTTCCAGGCAAAATACTGGAGTGGATTGCCATTTCCTCCTACAGGGGTTCCCCCCCCACCCAGGGATTGAACCCGCTCTCCTGCAGCTCCTGCACTTGGCAGGCAGATTCTGTACCACTGAGCGACCTGGGAAGCCCCAATTTCTCTTTTGGGTAACTATAGTAGCCTCTTTTTTTTTTTTTCCGCTTGATTCCTTAAAAATTATGGGTGATGGGATAAGGGATAATTTACAAATTATTTTTCTTCAGTGATGTAACTGAATCGCCAAAGAAATTTCTTCCAGAGTAAGTGCTACTTAGATCAGGTAGTTTCAATGAGGCAGACCATACCCAGCTCTGGGTCACAAGACCCAGGCCTCTGGTCAATCAGATCTAGGAATTGGCTTAGACTTAGTCACGTCATCTGAGCCAGAGCAATCAGAATTGGTCTAGAGACTTTGGAGAAAATAAATGATCATTTGAAAATGGATTACTACTCTTGTACTCTTGGGGACCATTTTTGTAATTATGTGGGTAGTGTCACATTGGAAATGAAGCAGACACAGAAGAAAGGAGAGTTGGGAAGAAACAAATGTTTGACATCCTTTGCACAACTGAAAACAAGCAGAGTCAGAATGGTTGACAATATACAGCCCTGTCATACTTCTTTCCCAATTTTGAACCAGTCAGTGGTTCCATGGAAGGTTCGAACTGTTGCTTCTTGACCTGCATACAGGTTTTTCAAGAGATAGGTAAGTGGTCTGGTATTTCCATCTCTTTAAGAATTTCCACAATTGTGATCTACACAAACGCTTTGGCCTAGTCCATGAAACAGAAGTAAATGTCTTGCTGTAATCCCCTGGCTTTATGATCTAACGAATGTTGTCAATTTGATCTCTGGTTCCTCTGCCTTTTCTAAATCCAGCTGTATACCTGATAGTTCTCAGTTCGCATATTGCTGAAGACTCAAAATGTATATAAAGCTTCTCTATCTTTGGCTGCAAAGAATTCAATCTAATTTCAGAATTGACCATTTGGGGTGTCCATTTGTACTCTATTGCGTTGCTGGGAAAGGGTGTTTGCTATGACCAGTGTTTTCTCTTGACAAAACTGTTAGCCTTTGCCCTGCTTCATTTGTCCTCCAAGGCCAAACTTGCTTATTACTCTAGGCATCTCTTGCCTTCCTACTTTTGCATTCCAATTCCCTATAATGAAAAGAACATCTTTTCTGGTGTTCTATTCAACTTCAGCTTCTTTGGCATCAGTTGTTGAGACATCAGTTCAGTCGCTCAGTCATTTGACGCTTTGCAACCCCATGGAATGCAGCAACCAGGCTTCCATGTCCTGCACCGTCTCCTGGAGTTTGCTCAAACTCATTTCCATTCCATCAGTGATGCCATCCAACCATCTTGTCCTCTGTCATCCCCTTCTCCCCCTGCCCTCAATCTTTCCCAGCATCAGGGTCTTTTCCAATGAATCATGACTTTGCATCAAGTGGGCAAAGTATTGGAGCTTCAGCATCGTTCCTTTCAGTGAATATTCAGGGTTGATTTCCTTTAGGATTGACTGGTTTGATGTTTTTTTTAAAAACTACTCTTGTACTCTTGGGGACCATTTTAGTAATTATGTGGGTAGTGTCACATTGGAAATGAAGCAGACACAGAAGAAAGGAGAGTTGGGAAGAAACAAATGTTTGACATCCTTTGCACAACTGAAAACAAGCAGAGTCAGAATGGTTGACAATATACAGCCCTGTCATACTTCTTTCCCAATTTTGAACCAGTCAGTGGTTCCATGGAAGGTTCGAACTGTTGCTTCTTGACCTGCATACAGGTTTTTCAAGAGATAGGTAAGTGGTCTGGTATTTCCATCTCTTTAAGAATTTCCACAATTGTGATCTACACAAACGCTTTGGCCTAGTCCATGAAACAGAAGTAAATGTCTTGCTGTAACCCCCTGGCTTTATGATCTAACGAATGTTGTCAATTTGATCTCTGGTTCCTCTGCCTTTTCTAAATCCAGCTGTATACCTGATAGTTCTCAGTTCGCATATTGCTGAAGACTCAAAATGTATATAAAGCTTCTCTATCTTTGGCTGCAAAGAATTCAATCTAATTTCAGAATTGACCATTTGGGGTGTCCATTTGTACTCTATTGCGTTGCTGGGAAAGGGTGTTTGCTATGACCAGTGTTTTCTCTTGACAAAACTGTTAGCCTTTGCCCTGCTTCATTTGTCCTCCAAGGCCAAACTTGCTTATTACTCTAGGCATCTCTTGCCTTCCTACTTTTGCATTCCAATTCCCTATAATGAAAAGAACATCTTTTCTGGTGTTCTATTCAACTTCAGCTTCTTTGGCATCAGTTGTTGAGACATCAGTTCAGTCGCTCAGTCATTTGACGCTTTGCAACCCCATGGAATGCAGCAACCAGGCTTCCATGTCCTGCACCGTCTCCTGGAGTTTGCTCAAACTCATTTCCATTCCATCAGTGATGCCATCCAACCATCTTGTCCTCTGTCATCCCCTTCTCCCCCTGCCCTCAATCTTTCCCAGCATCAGGGTCTTTTCCAATGAATCATGACTTTGCATCAAGTGGGCAAAGTATTGGAGCTTCAGCATCGTTCCTTTCAGTGAATATTCAGGGTTGATTTCCTTTAGGATTGACTGGTTTGATCTCCTTGCAGTCCACAGCACTCTACAGCGTCTTCGCCAACATCACCATTTGAAGGCATAAATTCTTCAGCACTCAGCCTTCTTTATGGTCCAACTCTCACATCTATACATGACTTCTGGAAAAACCATTCCTCTGACTATATGAACTTTTATCGGCAAAGAAATCTCTGCTTTTTTAATGCACTCTCTAGGTTTATCATAGCTTTCCTTCTCAGAAGTAAGCATCTTTTAATGTCATGGCTGGAGTCACCGTTCACAGTGATTTGGGGGCCCAAGAAAGTAAGTCTGTCACTGTTTCCATTGTTTCCCCATCTATTTTCTATGAAGTGATGAGAATGTTGAATTTTTTAAAGTATGGAACACTTCATGAACTTGTGTGTCATCCTTGTGCAGGGGCATGCTAACCTTCTCTGTATCGTTCCAATTTTAGTATATGTGCTGCTGAAGCGAGCACTTGAATGCTGGATTTTAAACCAGCTTTTTCACTCTCTAGACTTGGATTAAATGAACCGAGATCATTTTGTTTGTGATTGCACCCAAGTACTGCATTTCAAACTTTTGCTGACTATGAGAGTTACTGCATTTCTTGTCCATAGTAGTAGATACAATAATCATCTGAGTTAAATTCTCCAGTTCCCATCCACTTTAGTTCAGATTTCTAAGATGTCAATGTTTACTCTTGCCATCTGCTCGACCACAGTCAATTTACCTTGATTTGTGGACCCAGCATTCCAGGTTCCAATGCAATACTGTTCTTTACAAAGAGAGCTTTACTACCACCACCAGACACACCCACAACTGAACATCATTTCCACTTTTGACCAGCCATTTCATTCTCTGTGGAGCTGTTAGTAATTGTCCTCTGCTCTTCCCCAGTAACATATTGGACATCTTCCAACCTGGGTGGATTATCTTCCGATGTCCTATCTTTTTGTTTTCTCTTTATGGGGGTACTCTTTATGGGGTTCTCAGAGCAAGAATACTGGAGTGGTTTGCCATTTCCTCCTCCAGTGGACCAGAGTTTTGTCAGAACTCTCCACTATGACCAATCAATCTTGGGTGGCTCTGCATGGCGTGGCTCATAACTTCATTAAGCTACCCAAGATCCTTCGCCACAACAAGGCTATGATCCATGAAGTTGTCCTTTAACTTTACTCAAAACAATTCTGTTAGATTATGGCAGCTGTAGCATGCATTTTAAAATATGTATCAAAATTGAAGTTTTGTGTAGCCATTTTAATATTGAAGATGGAAGGAAAAAAGCAACATTTTCAGTTTATTATGCTTTATTATTTCAAGAAAGGTAAAAACACAACTGAAAATGTAAAAAAAAGATTTGTGTAGTTTATGGAGAAGGTGCTATGACTGATTGAACATGGTTTGTGGGGTTTTGCTCTGGAGACTTCTAGCCGGACAATGCTCCATGATTGGTAAACTAGTTGAAGTTGACTGATCAAATCAAGACATTAACTGATACCAATTAATGTTTTACCACAAGGGAGATAGCCAATACACTCAAAATATCCAAATAAATCACCAAAAATCATCTTGGTTATATTAATTGCTTTGATGTTTGGGTTCCACATAAGCCAAAAAAAAAAAAAACCTTCTTGACTATATTTTCCCACGGAATTATCTACTAAAATGTAACAAAAAGAGTTCTATTTTTAAAACAAATTGTGACAGGTGATGAAAAGGAGATACTATACAATAATGTGGAATGGAAGAAATCATGGGTCAGACAAAATGAACTATACCAACCACAAGCCAGTCTTTATCCAAAGAAGGTGACGTTGGTGGGATTGGAAGGGAGTCCTCTATTATAATCTGTTTCTGGAAAACCACAGGATTAATTCCAGAAAGTATGGCTTCCAATCAGAGTGACTGGAACTAGTCAACATAAAATTCATAATCTTCTAGGTCTCTTTGATAACCAGGTGGAAATGAAAAATGTGTCTTATTTTTAATTTAAAAACCAGAGGAACTTTTTGGGCAACCCAGTATGTCTGTTTTCCCCAATGGTCCATAAACTCCATGACAGGATCTTGCTAAATTTATTAACCTATGTCAAAGGTCCAGCATGGCACAGGACAAAGCAGACATGCACCGACTAATAGTGGGTTTACAATTCTAGGTCCAGAGTGTGGACTGGAATCTTTTGGAAAAGGGTTTTTAAAACAATCTCATTATCTTGAGCTCTCACTTTTTCCTTTTAGCTTACTGAGAGGATTGTTTTAAATTGCAGTCATTTTACGAATTCTAGGTCCAGAGTGTCCTTTAACTTTACTCAAAACAATTCTGTTAGATTATGGCAGCTGTAGCATGCATTTTAAAATATGTATCAAAATTGAAGTTTTGTGTAGCCATTTTAATATTGAAGATGGAAGGAAAAAAGCAACATTTTCAGTTTATTATGCTTTATTATTTCAAGAAAGGTAAAAACACAACTGAAAATGTAAAAAAAAGATTTGTGTAGTTTATGGAGAAGGTGCTATGACTGATTGAACATGGTTTGTGGGGTTTTGCTCTGGAGACTTCTAGCCGGACAATGCTCCATGATTGGTAAACTAGTTGAAGTTGACTGATCAAATCAAGACATTAACTGATACCAATTAATGTTTTACCACAAGGGAGATAGCCAATACACTCAAAATATCCAAATAAATCACCAAAAATCATCTTGGTTATATTAATTGCTTTGATGTTTGGGTTCCACATAAGCCAAAAAAAAAACCTTCTTGACTATATTTTCCCACGGAATTATCTACTAAAATGTAACAAAAAGAGTTCTATTTTTAAAACAAATTGTGACAGGTGATGAAAAGGAGATACTATACAATAATGTGGAATGGAAGAAATCATGGGTCAGACAAAATGAACTATACCAACCACAAGCCAGTCTTTATCCAAAGAAGGTGACGTTGGTGGGATTGGAAGGGAGTCCTCTATTATAATCTGTTTCTGGAAAACCACAGGATTAATTCCAGAAAGTATGGCTTCCAATCAGAGTGACTGGAACTAGTCAACATAAAATTCATAATCTTCTAGGTCTCTTTGATAACCAGGTGGAAATGAAAAATGTGTCTTATTTTTAATTAAAAACCAGAGGAACTTTTTGGGCAACCCAGTATGTCTGTTTTCCCCAATGGTCCATAAACTCCATGACAGGATCTTGCTAAATTTATTAACCTATGTCAAAGGTCCAGCATGGCACAGGACAAAGCAGACATGCACCGACTAATAGTGGGTTTACAATTCTAGGTCCAGAGTGTGGACTGGAATCTTTTGGAAAAGGGTTTTTAAAACAATCTCATTATCTTGAGCTCTCACTTTTTCCTTTTAGCTTACTGAGAGGATTGTTTTAAATTGCAGTCATTTTATGCTACAGAATCTCCTAGTCCTCTTGAGAATATGTAACTTTTACAATGCAACCAATAGAAAAAGACCCACGTGACTATGTAGTTGAAGTCTGAGCTTCTGTGACATGGTCTACAAAACAATGAAAATCCCTAATGTACTTCTCAACTTACACCCCCTTACAGGCTGCTGTAAGGATTAAATGAGATAAAACTGCTGAGAGTCTTCCCCCACAATTTCCCACTCCAAAGAAAAAGGTAGTTTCCTCTAAGCAAGTGAAATTCAAAATGCTGGTCAGTCACAAGATAAGGAGCTTGGCCAGAATCTGAATCAGCAATCGACTTTCTTCAGTTAGCAAATATACTACAAAAAAAATACCAGCTGAGCTGAGGAGAGCACTCAGATACTTATAGTGAAAATTCATCTTTCACAGAACAGAAACAAAAAGTCCACATAACAGCAGCCTGTCCAGACTTTTGCACCATCCAGGATTTTTCAAACAATTTGCTATGCAGTGAAGCAACGGAAAGACAGACATGGACAGTGGACATATGGACATTGTGGGGAAGGAACAGAGGGTGAGAGGCGTAAAGGAAGTAGCATGAAGGCCTGTACTATCGTAAGTGAAGAAAACAGCTACAGTCATTGCTCTGTGAGAAAAGGAGATCCTTCAGGGGTGCTATGTGATGGTCGAGAGGGGAGGGGGGGAATATACATATGACTAGTCTGGGAATATACATATCTGTAAACAACAAAACTCTGTAAAAGTTAAAAGTAAAATAAAAGTTAAAAAAAAAAAAAACCCAAAAACAATTTGCTATGAGCTCTGAATCCAAAGTAAAACCCAGAAACTTTTTCCTGGCGCCACTTGCAAGCAGGAGAGAGCTATGTGCCCTAGGATCTGCCAATGAGAACCAATCATTTAAACTTGTAAGTAGGAAGAGACACAAAAGGAAGGAGGTACTAAGTAAAATCCTTTATTCTGGTCAAGGCAGATGCTGGACCAGCTTTGGGGAGGAACTAAGGTGCACTGACATCTAGTGGTCAGTAACAACAATGCACACTACAGAGTCCAAATCTATCTCAACAGCACTGGGGTATTTGCTAAAGTCCCAAGGCATGATTCGGACACTGTTTCTGGCTGTACAGCTTCAAAACCAGGCTCTGGCTCTTCCAAATATTATTTGAGTTCTTCTACTCACTCATGAAGTTTAAAATAGCGTTCAAACTTATCCACTAGACACCTTTACAAACACAACACTTTAGCAATAGATTTTAAGCTTACACAAATATATAAAAAAGAAAGTTCAAATTTTGATTACTAGCTTACCCAGACCTTTATACAACATTAATGTTAACCCGTATTATTTAGCCACATTCATTAAGTTTTCATTAATTCTACTCAAAAAAGGTCAAAACAATTTTAGCAATGCTATACTATTTGAATACACCTAAAATTAGGCATCTGTAATTTGAACCTCTAAAAATGACTAATATTTCTCCTATGATAATGAAAAATGGCTGTTTGGGTCAGGGTTGTCTTATGGATATGCTGAGCACTCATTTTCAAAGTCAAAACTAATGAGTCTAATCTTTCCTCTTCCTTTTTCTCAATCTTACAATCAGGAATGTACAAAAGAAGTCCAAGAGATTGGTCAGCACATTAAGAAGACTTCTTCTTTGTCTGGGATGGGTTTTAGCCACTGCATCCAGAGGTACAGTTTGTTTCTAGGGGATGGGGCCCTGAGAGTATAACATGTTTAGCTCATTTAGGAACTTCCCTTTCTTCTAAGAGTTAAGCAAACCTTTTCACTACTAAATGATAAGCCACGGACTCCACAAAAAACCCTCAAGTTTCGGATTTAAATGGAAACAAATGTGTTGAGACATACTTTCATCAGTCCTTTCTTTCTTTCAATGTATTTTATTCTGATGAAGTTACAAAAGTAGATACAAAATACTTTTTAAAAAAAGTACAGTTGACTGACTTAGAAAAATAGATAAAGCCCCTAAAGGTTTAAAAATACAAAATAAGTTTTCATGTAAAGAACATTTAAAAATATTTTAGATGATAACCAAGACTAACTTAAGCAAGTTATTTTCAATGTAGACCCAATATAGAATACAGAATGTTGTTCTATAAAAAATCTATAGCACACTGGTAATCCATTTGGATTTACAGAATACTTGTTTGGAATACAATCTGATGAGAGAAAACCCAAGTGAATTTCAATGCAGTTGCTTCAGTAAAATTACTGCTACCACAGATAATACCACCCCCCAAAGTCCATTACAGTCTGAAATATCAAAACCTAATGCAACACAGGAAGACTGAGGGAATACTATTTTCCCTCTTTGCCAGAATTGTACAATAAAATTGTTTTTTGTAAATAAAAAGAACAAATCCAGTTACTGAACTGATATTAGGAGGAAATAATGTCCCTGTTGAAGCTCCTTAGTTTGGTGTCCCAGCCAGTATTTTCAGACCAGAACTCTATAGACAGCAGAGACAGCTTCCTATCATCAGGCTAGGGCAACACCAGTAACATGATTGGAGCTGCTTAGAAACAAATTTCGAGGACTTATAAGACTTTTGGGGCTGATTTGTTTATGAGGTAATGATGTAATGTTCAAAACTTCTAATGACCTCTTTTTCTGTTTGGGTCAGGGTTGTCTTATGGATATGCTGAGCACTCATTTTCAAAGTCAAAACTAATGAGTCTAATCTTTCCTCTTCCTTTTTCTCAATCTTACAATCAGGAATGTACAAAAGAAGTCCAAGAGATTGGTCAGCACATTAAGAAGACTTCTTCTTTGTCTGGGATGGGTTTTAGCCACTGCATCCAGAGGTACAGTTTGTTTCTAGGGGATGGGGCCCTGAGAGTATAACATGTTTAGCTCATTTAGGAACTTCCCTTTCTTCTAAGAGTTAAGCAAACCTTTTCACTACTAAATGATAAGCCACGGACTCCACAAAAAACCCTCAAGTTTCGGATTTAAATGGAAACAAATGTGTTGAGACATACTTTCATCAGTCCTTTCTTTCTTTCAATGTATTTTATTCTGATGAAGTTACAAAAGTAGATACAAAATACTTTTTAAAAAAAGTACAGTTGACTGACTTAGAAAAATAGATAAAGCCCTAAAGGTTTAAAAATACAAAATAAGTTTTCATGTAAAGAACATTTAAAAATATTTTAGATGATAACCAAGACTAACTTAAGCAAGTTATTTTCAATGTAGACCCAATATAGAATACAGAATGTTGTTCTATAAAAAATCTATAGCACACTGGTAATCCATTTGGATTTACAGAATACTTGTTTGGAATACAATCTGATGAGAGAAAACCCAAGTGAATTTCAATGCAGTTGCTTCAGTAAAATTACTGCTACCACAGATAATACCACCCCCCAAAGTCCATTACAGTCTGAAATATCAAAACCTAATGCAACACAGGAAGACTGAGGGAATACTATTTTCCCTCTTTGCCAGAATTGTACAATAAAATTGTTTTTTGTAAATAAAAAGAACAAATCCAGTTACTGAACTGATATTAGGAGGAAATAATGTCCCTGTTGAAGCTCCTTAGTTTGGTGTCCCAGCCAGTATTTTCAGACCAGAACTCTATAGACAGCAGAGACAGCTTCCTATCATCAGGCTAGGGCAACACCAGTAACATGATTGGAGCTGCTTAGAAACAAATTTCGAGGACTTATAAGACTTTTGGGGGCTGATTTGTTTATGAGGTAATGATGTAATGTTCAAAACTTCTCCACTTTCAGTGTGACCTCACTGTTCAGAGAGAAGGCCAATCTCAAAAATATTTGAAAAATATCACTACCGGGACTGCTCCTCTTGCCTTTGCGCTACTAGAAAAACTTTCCTTTTGCTGTTGTCAACATCATGATGAATACAGATGTGCATTTCTCAAGTAGGCAGCTACATGAGCTAGGGATCTACAAGTCCAAGATGAAAGGAAATACTCTATTAACTGGCAGCCCACTAAAAATCACTTTATTCAGTTTGGAAAATAAAGGAGCTATTTGCTTGTCAATATAGAAACCAGAGGACAAAGAAGTTTCACTGTTTAAACAAAAATCTGCACATCGTTGTCTAAAAGGTTTTCTGAAGACCTGGAAATTAAAGCACCATAGGATTAACTGCATTAGTCAGAGAGTGCTGTCCAACCTATGATTTTAGTCAGCTGTGATCAGACTTGGAGAGAGGATTTCGGATTCGGAGGAGCCAGAGGAGTGAGTGTTACTGGGAGAGATAAATCAAGATTGAGGGGAGTCAAAGAGAGACTGATTTCTTTCAATTTTAATCAAAGGTTGGCCCTCCAGTCAAGCCAAAAAGGTGTTATCTTCTCCCTGTTCTCTCCCCTTTCCTCCAACTCTCCTGTCTCAACTCCCTGGCCTTGGATGTAAACAAATAATGTTAACACTAATGTCTGGTTGTATTCTTTGTTAAGTCATATTAGTTTGAGAACTTGGTGATTTTCAGTAAAATTACTGGCTACCACAGATAAATACCACCCCCCAAAGTCCATTACAGTCTGAAATATCAAAACCTAATGCAACACAGGAAGACTGAGGGAATACTATTTTCCCTCTTTGCCAGAATTGTACAATAAAATTGTTTTTTGTAAATAAAAAGAACAAATCCAGTTACTGAACTGATATTAGGAGGAAATAATGTCCCTGTTGAAGCTCCTTAGTTTGGTGTCCCAGCCAGTATTTTCAGACCAGAACTCTATAGACAGCAGAGACAGCTTCCTATCATCAGGCTAGGGCAACACCAGTAACATGATTGGAGCTGCTTAGAAACAAATTTCGAGGACTTATAAGACTTTTGGGGGCTGATTTGTTTATGAGGTAATGATGTAATGTTCAAAACTTCTCCACTTTCAGTGTGACCTCACTGTTCAGAGAGAAGGCCAATCTCAAAAATATTTGAAAAATATCACTACCGGGACTGCTCCTCTTGCCTTTGCGCTACTAGAAAAACTTTCCTTTTGCTGTTGTCAACATCATGATGAATACAGATGTGCATTTCTCAAGTAGGCAGCTACATGAGCTAGGGATCTACAAGTCCAAGATGAAAGGAAATACTCTATTAACTGGCAGCCCACTAAAAATCACTTTATTCAGTTTGGAAAATAAAGGAGCTATTTGCTTGTCAATATAGAAACCAGAGGACAAAGAAGTTTCACTGTTTAAACAAAAATCTGCACATCGTTGTCTAAAAGGTTTTCTGAAGACCTGGAAATTAAAGCACCATAGGATTAACTGCATTAGTCAGAGAGTGCTGTCCAACCTATGATTTTAGTCAGCTGTGATCAGACTTGGAGAGAGGATTTCGGATTCGGAGGAGCCAGAGGAGTGAGTGTTACTGGGAGAGATAAATCAAGATTGAGGGGAGTCAAAGAGAGACTGATTTCTTTCAATTTTAATCAAAGGTTGGCCCTCCAGTCAAGCCAAAAAGGTGTTATCTTCTCCCTGTTCTCTCCCCTTTCCTCCAACTCTCCTGTCTCAACTCCCTGGCCTTGGATGTAAACAAATAATGTTAACACTAATGTCTGGTTGTATTCTTTGTTAAGTCATATTAGTTTGAGAACTTGGTGACGCTTTTATTTAAAAAAATAAAAAGGACATATATAATTACAACAAATTTTAAAATTTATGTCCCATTCGTAAGCTGCCTCTACTATTGTCCATCTTCAGTTAGTTTTAGGGCTGTCTCCTAGGAAGAGAGGGAGTATTTCTACCACTGAAAATAAGTGAAGAAAAGATGGTATTTTTATCTGATACCTGAAATACTAGAAGGATTAAAAATACAGTCCTAGTTGAGAAATATTTCATTCCTAGCAGACTTACTTAAAGCCAACAATGTTCAAAGTCAAGAGACAGTAACATTCTAAAACCTTCTTTCTTGCTGGGAAATAATCAACATAAACATACAGATCCTGACGGTCTTTTGGATAACCTTAAAATATGGATTATGGAATGTTTCATAGAGGGCTTTTTCCACTCTTATTTCCCCAAACAACGATGTATGGTTTCAGCCTAAATCAGATGAAATGTTTTGTTTCCTTTAAAATTCTATATATATATTTAAGAATTTATTGAAATTGAGTTATTACAAAAATGGGGTTTCTAAGTCATTTTTTTCTTTATACTCTAGAATAATAAAAATAAATAACCAAAAAACCCTATCAAATTTAACATTAAAAAGGTATTAAAGAACACAGTACTTTGCAAAAAATCATAGCTCTGAAAAAAAGAATGTTGATAAACTTAAACTGATAGTCTGGCAAGTCTTTAGTAACATGCGTGCCTCTAATGAAAAGCAGATCTTTTCTTCACTAAAGGAGTTCTTTTTACCCCAAGAGAAACAGAATAATTTCAAGTTTTGATACAAAAACAAAACAGAATAAAACCCCAATCTATCCTTTGACTATTAACAGAATGAAGATTTTTTTTTAACTTATCCCATTTTGTCTCCTTTAAACATATACACCCCCCACCCGCAACACATAGACACATATATTAGAGAACATGTAGCACACCAAACTTTGAGCTGGGCTATAAAATGTGTACATCTTTAAGGTTTTTTATTGTGGTTTTCTTTACGTTTTAGCCTCATTGGGATAAAGTTCGTGCATTTCTATACTACTCTTAACTAAGTCTCAAGACACAATAAAACCTATAAAAGTAGTTTCTTTTTGAAGGAAAACTCAAAACAAAATAATCAAGTACTCTTGAGTACTTTCTTCTATTCTCCTATTCAAATTATAAGGCCTCTGAAACCAAAAATGTGAATGAAAATAATCATTTTTGAGACCCAAATTTGTTATGTTTTGGAAGTCTTCCTTTTCTCAGTCAAAACCTACATATTAATCTGAATGAAGCATTTCAAAATAAAAATCTGCAAGACAATTCTCAGATGCCCTAAAAAAATTATTTGATACACAGGTATCAAATAATAGGTTTATGTGAATAAAATCCCAAATAAAGATTTTTTTAAGAACGTCATTTTAAAAATAACTTTGGTTACACCTCTACCACATGTCATATGAGGATTTAAACCGCAATCATGGATTCTGCAAAAAACATACATATGTATAATCTATAAAAACACTAACATACAAACTTCAAACTAAAAGTTATCCAAAGTGACACAAATGCTTTTAATCCAAAAAAAATTTCAAAATGTCTCTTCTATTTGTCGAATAAAAGCAGAATAAAGCTAATCTGGCTGTGTTATTAGGAAATTTGTTCTACAAACTTAGGAAATCATTGGTGAAATTCTTAATATCCATTATGCTGTTACCTGAAACAGACTCAGTCACCTTCTTCAGTAAAAGAATAAGGAAACTAATAAACTACAGGTTAGTCCTTACATACTATAACCAAGTATGCTCTGTGGCAGTAACAGCAGTGACCACTCAGATTCAGCCGTGTCCTGAATTTCTCACTCTGAAGGTATTTAGGCCAAACCTACCTTTGAGACAATTGTATCAGTAGACACAAACAATAGGTGTCTTTTTATCCTGTTTTCTTAAAGTCTGTATCACTAGTCTACAGCAGAAAGCAATGAGATAGCTCTAGCAGTTGATGAAGCAAGAAGATAACTGTTCTGGAGGGAAAATTTATCTGTCTTTTGATCCAAGCTTCTCAATTAGTTCCTGAAGAGGTGCCAACTCACGCCTATCAATCAGATTAAACTCCTAAAAAAAAAGAAGAAAAATAAAATGAAAAAAAAACAGATCTAAAACGAAAACTCTGTTATTCAGACAAGGGATCCCCAACTCTAGCTTTCTAAAATCCAAAGAACATTTTAAAATAGGATCATATTTACACTCTATTTTAAATATTTTTAATAGACAGTGGCCTCCTCTGAGACAGTGTATCTTTTACTGCCATGTACCTGGGATGCAACAATCTCCAAGAAAGACAAAAAAGAGAGCACAGTGCATCCTCCTTTGTGTGGTATACAGAATTGTTATGTTTTGGAAGTCTTCCTTTTCTCAGTCAAAACCTACATATTAATCTGAATGAAGCATTTCAAAATAAAAATCTGCAAGACAATTCTCAGATGCCTAAAAATTATTTGATACACAGGTATCAAATAATAGGTTTATGTGAATAAAATCCCAAATAAAGATTTTTTTAAGAACGTCATTTTAAAAATAACTTTGGTTACACCTCTACCACATGTCATATGAGGATTTAAACCGCAATCATGGATTCTGCAAAAAACATACATATGTATAATCTATAAAAACACTAACATACAAACTTCAAACTAAAAGTTATCCAAAGTGACACAAATGCTTTTAATCCAAAAAAAATTTCAAAATGTCTCTTCTATTTGTCGAATAAAAGCAGAATAAAGCTAATCTGGCTGTGTTATTAGGAAATTTGTTCTACAAACTTAGGAAATCATTGGTGAAATTCTTAATATCCATTATGCTGTTACCTGAAACAGACTCAGTCACCTTCTTCAGTAAAAGAATAAGGAAACTAATAAACTACAGGTTAGTCCTTACATACTATAACCAAGTATGCTCTGTGGCAGTAACAGCAGTGACCACTCAGATTCAGCCGTGTCCTGAATTTCTCACTCTGAAGGTATTTAGGCCAAACCTACCTTTGAGACAATTGTATCAGTAGACACAAACAATAGGTGTCTTTTTATCCTGTTTTCTTAAAGTCTGTATCACTAGTCTACAGCAGAAAGCAATGAGATAGCTCTAGCAGTTGATGAAGCAAGAAGATAACTGTTCTGGAGGGAAAATTTATCTGTCTTTTGATCCAAGCTTCTCAATTAGTTCCTGAAGAGGTGCCAACTCACGCCTATCAATCAGATTAAACTCCTAAAAAAAAAGAAGAAAAATAAAATGAAAAAAAAACAGATCTAAAACGAAAACTCTGTTATTCAGACAAGGGATCCCCAACTCTAGCTTTCTAAAATCCAAAGAACATTTTAAAATAGGATCATATTTACACTCTATTTTAAATATTTTTAATAGACAGTGGCCTCCTCTGAGACAGTGTATCTTTTACTGCCATGTACCTGGGATGCAACAATCTCCAAGAAAGACAAAAAAGAGAGCACAGTGCATCCTCCTTTGTGTGGTATACAGAATTGGATATTTAAAAGAGCTACCAGTTTTCCCATCAAAGTATCTACAGACAGAGACATATTTATATTTTGCATACAGAATTCTATATTTCTAAAGTTAGGCTAAGGAATCCCTAATTCTTTGATCATTTTTTTTTTCAAACCATATGAATTATTTTGACTTTAAAAAGCTCTAAGTCCAACTAAGGTTGCATAAGGAAACAGGCTACACCTCTGAAGGGGCTGGTTCTTTGTGAAGTTTCTAGCTGCTGACTTTGTTAAGATCTGGCCTAACGTGGACTTCTAGAAACTAAGATAGTAATTAATTGAGTTCTTCCAAAAGTTCCTCTTTCAGGCACAAAAACTTCACGAAACAATACACTTCTAGATGTTTTTCCATGGCAACAGAACAGGAGGGTGTGGACAAGCTTTCCTGGGCATCTGGTCATATTCCAACCAGAGTCCAGGACACGTCTCTCCAGAGGCAAAAGGCCCAAAATGGGGGTGATGCCTGCTATGCTTTTACGTGAATTAAAGAAATAAACAAGAAAAAGGGAACAAGGGAGGAGAACCCTTAGCTCTATATCTATAAATAAGACCCTATAAATACTCTTTATTAAGTACCAATTAAATATGTCCAAGTCAAAGGACACAAAATTCAGTGCAATTCAACTTACCTGAACAAAGAAAATAAAGTGCTTAAAGGAGGTGTTGAGGTGGGCCTCCTCCTGCAGCTGCATCACGGAATCAAAGTGCTGGTGATAAATATGGGCATAAACCCTGAACAGACGCTTTAGAATGGTCTTCGCCACAGACATAAAGTTTTTAGGAAATGGGACACCTGTAATTTATGTATGTCTCAATCAGTCATTTATCATGAGAGAAAAATAAATAGCACAACAGTTTAGACAATGCCATGAGCATCTCCAATACACAAATTCGCAAATAAAAGCCTGTTTCCATATATATGTATTTTTGAAAGGCAAGGGAAAAAAACCACCTAAACCTAAGTATGTGAGGTATCCTCACACCGCATTTTTCCTGACTGCTTTAGAATAGTAGGAACAAATGGTAAGTTACATTAAGATGATGTTGAATCAAAGTTGAATTTTAGTTGTTTAATACTAGAGAGTTTCTCCCTAAGATTAACTGCAAAAAGTACTTTTTCTTTTGGCTCTGCCACGCAGCCTGTTAGGATCTTAGTTCCAAAACTAGGGATCAAACTCCCTAATTCTTTGATCATTTTTCAAACCATATGAATTATTTTGACTTTAAAAGCTCTAAGTCCAACTAAGGTTGCATAAGGAAACAGGCTACACCTCTGAAGGGGCTGGTTCTTTGTGAAGTTTCTAGCTGCTGACTTTGTTAAGATCTGGCCTAACGTGGACTTCTAGAAACTAAGATAGTAACTAATTGAGTTCTTCCAAAAGTTCCTCTTTCAGGCACAAAAACTTCACGAAACAATACACTTCTAGATGTTTTTCCATGGCAACAGAACAGGAGGGTGTGGACAAGCTTTCCTGGGCATCTGGTCATATTCCAACCAGAGTCCAGGACACGTCTCTCCAGAGGCAAAAGGCCCAAAATGGGGGTGATGCCTGCTATGCTTTTACGTGAATTAAAGAAATAAACAAGAAAAAGGGAACAAGGGAGGAGAACCCTTAGCTCTATATCTATAAATAAGACCCTATAAATACTCTTTATTAAGTACCAATTAAATATGTCCAAGTCAAAGGACACAAAATTCAGTGCAATTCAACTTACCTGAACAAAGAAAATAAAGTGCTTAAAGGAGGTGTTGAGGTGGGCCTCCTCCTGCAGCTGCATCACGGAATCAAAGTGCTGGTGATAAATATGGGCATAAACCCTGAACAGACGCTTTAGAATGGTCTTCGCCACAGACATAAAGTTTTTAGGAAATGGGACACCTGTAATTTATGTATGTCTCAATCAGTCATTTATCATGAGAGAAAAATAAATAGCACAACAGTTTAGACAATGCCATGAGCATCTCCAATACACAAATTCGCAAATAAAAGCCTGTTTCCATATATATGTATTTTTGAAAGGCAAGGGAAAAAAACCACCTAAACCTAAGTATGTGAGGTATCCTCACACCGCATTTTTCCTGACTGCTTTAGAATAGTAGGAACAAATGGTAAGTTACATTAAGATGATGTTGAATCAAAGTTGAATTTTAGTTGTTTAATACTAGAGAGTTTCTCCCTAAGATTAACTGCAAAAAGTACTTTTTCTTTTGGCTCTGCCACGCAGCCTGTTAGGATCTTAGTTCCAAAACTAGGGATCAAACTCACATCCCTTGCATTGGCAGTGTAGAGTTTTAACCACTGGACTACCAGGTTAAGTCCCAGAAAATAAGTACTGTTGACTATATATAGAACATTCTTACTTTAGGCAATCTGTCACTCTAAAAAGAGTTTTACACACACACACACCCATCCACACCCCCACACACAAAACCAGGACTGGAAACTCTTCCAAGCAAAAGAAAAAGGCATACTGTTGAGTCATTATTGCCTACTGTCTACAAGTAAAAAATATATTATCTTCTGAAGTACTCGGAAAAGCTAGTGTTCCTTCTTAAACTAGGAGTCCCCACCTTTTTGTTTATTTTTTTAAAGGCTATTGCCATGTTCCTGCAGTCTAAGAAGAGGAACAATACTTTCATTAAAGGGGAAGAATGGCACCTCCCGATTTTTCAAAGAAAATAAACACCCCCTCTTAAAAAAACCGGGAGAGGACTTGGTCATCTATCTCTAAACAGTGTAAGTGGGGATATGACTGGTTGCATTCTTGAGAATTTTGGTTGACCAGATTAGTATGTCTTATAAAAAGGAGCAAGAGAAAGACAATATAACATGCACTGAATATAGCATGAAATTTAGTATATTTTGCTCTTGTAAGCTGATGTGTGTGTGTGTGTACATGTGTCCCCCAAACCCTCACACCAATCTTCATAACAACTTGCCTTTTTATACATTATCCTGGGGCTTGCGTGAGTGCTAAGTCACTTCAGTTGTGTCTGATCTGTGACGTATGGACTGCAGCCCACCAGGCTTCTCCGTCCATGGGATTTCCCAGGCAAGAACACTGGAGTGAGCTGCCACACCCTCCTCCAGGGGATCTGCCCGACCAGGGACTGAACCCGCCTCTCCTGTGTCTCCTGCACTGCAGGCAGCTTCTTTACCACTCACCCACTGGTGGAACCTTATTCTGGGGCTCATGGACATGTTTTTCTGGACTTGATCTTATATTCATGTACTGAACAGATTTTTTTTAATTGTACTTTTTACTTTTACAGAGTTTTGTTGTTTACAGATATGTACGATCCCAGATTAGTCATATGTATATCCCCCCATCCCACCTCTCCAGGATCCCCTTTTCCCACAGTGCAATGACAATAGCTATTTTTTTCATATATGGTAGTATAGGTTTTCATGCTACTTCCTTTATGCCTCCCACCCACTGCTGAACAGATGGATTTTTTAAGTCAAAATCACTTTGCTCTCAGAATTAGCTAATGGGCACCTTACTATTAAAAATAACACTAATAAGCTAGAGATATTACTTTAAAAATGAGTAATAGGGCTTCTCTGGTGGTCCAGTGGGTAGAGAGTTCGCCTTGCACTGCAAGGGGTACCGGATCAAACCCTGGCACAGGAAGATCCCACGTGCCACGGAGCGGCTGGACCGGTGTGTCCAATTACGAGCTAGCACTCTGGAGCGCATGCGTCCAGAGCCAGTGCTCTGTAAGGAGAGAGGCCACTATGAGGGGAGGCCCATACATGCCAAAGAATAAAAGATGGATGACAAAAAAAAGTAATAAACTACTGTAATCAAAATATCCAGAAATTCACACTTTAAAAATGAGACATGAAAAACCCCTCTTAAAACCGGGAGAGGACTTGGTCATCTATCTCTAAACAGTGTAAGTGGGGATATGACTGGTTGCATTCTTGAGAATTTTGGTTGACCAGATTAGTATGTCTTATAAAAAGGAGCAAGAGAAAGACAATATAACATGCACTGAATATAGCATGAAATTTAGTATATTTTGCTCTTGTAAGCTGATGTGTGTGTGTGTGTACATGTGTCCCCCAAACCCTCACACCAATCTTCATAACAACTTGCCTTTTTATACATTATCCTGGGGCTTGCGTGAGTGCTAAGTCACTTCAGTTGTGTCTGATCTGTGACGTATGGACTGCAGCCCACCAGGCTTCTCCGTCCATGGGATTTCCCAGGCAAGAACACTGGAGTGAGCTGCCACACCCTCCTCCAGGGGATCTGCCCGACCAGGGACTGAACCCGCCTCTCCTGTGTCTCCTGCACTGCAGGCAGCTTCTTTACCACTCACCCACTGGTGGAACCTTATTCTGGGGCTCATGGACATGTTTTTCTGGACTTGATCTTATATTCATGTACTGAACAGATTTTTTTTTTAATTGTACTTTTTACTTTTACAGAGTTTTGTTGTTTACAGATATGTACGATCCCAGATTAGTCATATGTATATCCCCCCATCCCACCTCTCCAGGATCCCCTTTTCCCACAGTGCAATGACAATAGCTATTTTTTTCATATATGGTAGTATAGGTTTTCATGCTACTTCCTTTATGCCTCCCACCCACTGCTGAACAGATGGATTTTTTAAGTCAAAATCACTTTGCTCTCAGAATTAGCTAATGGGCACCTTACTATTAAAAATAACACTAATAAGCTAGAGATATTACTTTAAAAATGAGTAATAGGGCTTCTCTGGTGGTCCAGTGGGTAGAGAGTTCGCCTTGCACTGCAAGGGGTACCGGATCAAACCCTGGCACAGGAAGATCCCACGTGCCACGGAGCGGCTGGACCGGTGTGTCCAATTACGAGCTAGCACTCTGGAGCGCATGCGTCCAGAGCCAGTGCTCTGTAAGGAGAGAGGCCACTATGAGGGGAGGCCCATACATGCCAAAGAATAAAAGATGGATGACAAAAAAAAGTAATAAACTACTGTAATCAAAATATCCAGAAATTAAAAAAATACTCTTACAGAAGAACATTTTTAAAAAATGGAGAAAACCTTATGATCAATGACAGATAATGCATAAAACCCTATAACCAACTTAATTTTTTTTAAATTTATTTTTACCTTGAAAAAATGCTTCTAAATTCTTTGGAAGAACAAACTTTTTCCAGAAATAGCCATGAGTATTCTGACAAAGAAGAGCAAGGAGAGACTAGCCCTACAAGATGTTCCAAGACACATGGCCATGGTAATTAAAACAGTGCAGAATTTTCATAAGAATAAAGACATTAAAAGACAAAAAGAAAAGAGGATCCTGCAGGGATGCTGCGCTGACGGCCTGGAGGGGTGGGATGGGGGGCATATACATATGACGAATCTGGGCTCATACATATATGTAAACAACAAAACTCTGTAAAAGTAAAAAGTAAAATAAAAATTAAAAAAAAAAGAAAAAGACTCCAAAACATGTCAATTTGCTATACACATACAATTGTTAGGGGATAAAAGACACATGTGGGCTTCCCTGGTAGCTTAGTGGTAAAGCGTTCGCCAGCCAATGCGGGAGACATGGGTTCAATCCCTGATCTGGGGAAGATCCCACAGGCTGCGGAGCGACTAAGCCCGTGAGCCACAACTATGGAGCCTGCACTCTAGAGCCTTGGAGCTGCAAGTGCTCAAGCCCAAGTGCACTACAGCCCAGGTTCCACAAGAGAAGTCACCGCAAAAAGAAGCCTGCTCACTTCAACTAGAGAGTAGCCCCTACTCCCTGCAACTAGAGAAGAGCCTGTGGCAGCAGTGAAAACCCAGAATAGCCAAAAATAAATAAATAAATAAATAAAATTTTAAAAAAGGATCATTCAAAAAAAAAAAAAAGATACATGTATTGGACAAACTGACTAGCACCTATAATTGCAAAAAAATTAAAGGGAACACTGAGGAAAAATTCCTGACAGAACAAAGATTAAAATGTAAAAACAAAACCACAAGAACACTAAATAAAAGCATCTACAAATATTTTTATAATCTTTAAATACGAAAGTTCCTTCTAATCACTGTACTAAAATCCAAACATCATAAACCTTACAAAGATTAACACGTCAAAATAAGAACATTATATATAGCCAAAAGACCCTCATAACCAAAACAAGACAATAAGGCAACTTGAGGAAAAATATATACAACATGCATGACAAAAGCTAATATCTTAACATAAAGACACAAAGGATATAAACAGAAAACACACCAGTGATCAATAAACCAAAAAATGCTCACTCTTTATCAATATTTTAAAAAATCTACATTATACTAGAAATTTATTTACCTGTATTACAAAAGATGGAAAAAAAAGAAAAGATGAAAAACTGAGTAGTACTGATGAAGAAACACGGCTGGAAGGAGTATACATTTATAATCTTTCTAGAGAGGAATTTGACAGCCTTTATTACACGTCATTATACTAATAGAGCATTAAAAAGAATATAACACATTTATCATTTAAAAAGAAAATTAGTTCTACCAGCACTAACTTACCAATTTTGGAAGGAAAAAGAGTTTCATCATCAAGTTGATCTTGAACCCAAGTCATCAAATAGTCAATGTATTTTGGTGCAGAACATTTGATTGGCTTTTTAATATTAGTACCATCTGCCCAGTGATATTCATATCTGGAGAGAAACAAATTTTACTGATAAATTTCAAAAACATGTGCAGGGCTTCCCTGGTGGTCCAATGGGTAAAGAGTCCGCCTTGCAGTGCAAGGTGCACCGGTTTGATCCCTGGCCCGGGAAGATTCCACGTGCCAAGGAATGGCTGGGCCAGTGCATCCAATTACGAGCCACCGCTCTGGAGTGCATACGCCCAGAACTAGTCCTCTGCAAGCAGAGGGGCCACTGCAATGGGAGGCCCACACATGCCAAAGAATAGAGATGGTTGAAAACAAATAAATAAAATATTAAAAAAAGAAAAAAACAAAACATGTTGCAATTTACAATCACAATTGGTTCAGTTTGCTTATATAACTTTTAAATCAATCAATCAATATATATATATATACACACACACATAATTTTAGTAAATTAACCAAAGTTCTACTGATGATTACTTGGGAAGTCCCTGAAGAAATACAGGCGACCCTTGAAAATGTGGGTTTGAACCACACAGGTCCACTTACACAGCTATTTTTCAATAGAAAATACTACATGATCCATCATTGGTGGAAGCCATACAGAGGGACCATGGACAGTGGAGGGCCAACGCTAAGGTAGGCCATGTTCTGATACACGGTAGTAAAAGATGGAGGAGAAAAGGAAGACAGTAAGCTGGCTGTGCCAAAATCTGTTTTACAGAGCAGCCCTGTGAAAGATCAAGAAACTGAGCTCCTGTTGGTCTGACAGAGGGTGCTGAGGACTGGAGAAGGTGCCAATGGATCCACCATATTCTGAGCTTGCTGGCATTAAGTACTTATCAACAAAGCCAAGATTAGAAAACCCTGTTTTTTGGAGAGGGCTTTAAAGAATGAATCTGACATGTGTATCTTGTTCTACCTCACCTTTGCCGAGCTAGAATGATTAATAAGACAATAAAAACTTCACTGCGTGAAGTATTTAAGCCAAAGATAGGAAATTTGAAGAATAAAGTAACACTTCACGAAATAAAAAACATCTCTCCTAGATAATGTAATAAAAACAGAACTCAAACTCATAAGGATCTCTTTTTCCTTTACAACTACAGCAAATTCAGAAAAGATGGTGTTTTTTTTTCCCCACAAGGAAAATATCTTGATACCTGAGAGAAACAAATTTTACTGATAAATTTCAAAAACATGTGCAGGGCTTCCCTGGTGGTCCAATGGGTAAAGAGTCCGCCTTGCAGTGCAAGGTGCACCGGTTTGATCCCTGGCCCGGGAAGATTCCACGTGCCAAGGAATGGCTGGGCCAGTGCATCCAATTACGAGCCACCGCTCTGGAGTGCATACGCCCAGAACTAGTCCTCTGCAAGCAGAGGGGCCACTGCAATGGGAGGCCCACACATGCCAAAGAATAGAGATGGTTGAAAACAAATAAATAAAATATTAAAAAAAGAAAAAAACAAAACATGTTGCAATTTACAATCACAATTGGTTCAGTTTGCTTATATAACTTTTAAATCAATCAATCAATATATATATATATACACACACACATAATTTTAGTAAATTAACCAAAGTTCTACTGATGATTACTTGGGAAGTCCCTGAAGAAATACAGGCGACCCTTGAAAATGTGGGTTTGAACCACACAGGTCCACTTACACAGCTATTTTTCAATAGAAAATACTACATGATCCATCATTGGTGGAAGCCATACAGAGGGACCATGGACAGTGGAGGGCCAACGCTAAGGTAGGCCATGTTCTGATACACGGTAGTAAAAGATGGAGGAGAAAAGGAAGACAGTAAGCTGGCTGTGCCAAAATCTGTTTTACAGAGCAGCCCTGTGAAAGATCAAGAAACTGAGCTCCTGTTGGTCTGACAGAGGGTGCTGAGGACTGGAGAAGGTGCCAATGGATCCACCATATTCTGAGCTTGCTGGCATTAAGTACTTATCAACAAAGCCAAGATTAGAAAACCCTGTTTTTTGGAGAGGGCTTTAAAGAATGAATCTGACATGTGTATCTTGTTCTACCTCACCTTTGCCGAGCTAGAATGATTAATAAGACAATAAAAACTTCACTGCGTGAAGTATTTAAGCCAAAGATAGGAAATTTGAAGAATAAAGTAACACTTCACGAAATAAAAAACATCTCTCCTAGATAATGTAATAAAAACAGAACTCAAACTCATAAGGATCTCTTTTTCCTTTACAACTACAGCAAATTCAGAAAAGATGGTGTTTTTTTTTCCCCACAAGGTAAATATCTTGATACCATCTGTCATCACATAAAATCAATCACTTAGGAAAAAAGACTGGAAGGACACACTAAAATGTGAATTCCATAACATCTTATTAACCTTCTGGGTGATACAGAATTCCAGCTCTTTATCAGTATTTCTAGAAATTTACCACAGTCAAAACACTTTAATCTAGCATCTTAAAGCCAGGTAACTCAAGCAGCATAATTTAGAAGTAATTAACACTAAATAAACACAGAAAAAAATTGAATATTAAAGGTCAACTAAAACTCTAAGAAATTAATTTTAAAAACAGAACCATAAATATTAGCAAAATTGAAAAAATAACTTTCACAAAGCAAGATAAATCTAACTTAAATTTCTTTATTTTTGATCCTACTACCAAACATTCATACTTACTAGAGGGCAGTTATAAAAAACCAAAACACTGGGAATCACATACCCAATTATTAATAACTAAAAGCTTATAGGCAAGCCTTTTGTTTTCAGAGCAAATAGGCAAGAAAAACAATACGTTTTTACTATTTAATTCATATCAACTGGTGATTAGCTTCATTTAGTAATTCAAATACCTATATAATAGCCAGTATAAGTACCTTGGACCTGCAGACATGACTGCACAGCTTGCTTCAGTGCAGAATTCTGTGATAGTTCCGTATAACATATTGATCTGGTTGAAGAAATCCACAGCTGGAAAGGTAATAGCAGAATTGTGTTAAAATGTCCATGTAAACACAATAAAATATCAGATCTCTCAGCTGAAGGATTCAGCCAAGAATCCTCAGGAGAATCAACAATCCACAGACACTATAAATACTCTTTTTTTGAGTTGTTACACCTAAAGTAAACTTAAAAAAAATTTATTTATCTATCTATGTGGCTATGTCAGTTCTTAGTTGCAGCATGTGGGATCTAGCTCCCTGACCAAGGATCAAACCTGAGCCCCTGCACTGGGAAGATAACTTACGAAATAAAAACATCTCTCTAGATAATGTAATAAAAACAGAACTCAAACTCATAAGGATCTCTTTTTCCTTTACAACTACAGCAAATTCAGAAAAGATGGTGTTTTTTTTTCCCCACAAGGTAAATATCTTGATACCATCTGTCATCACATAAAATCAATCACTTAGGAAAAAAGACTGGAAGGACACACTAAAATGTGAATTCCATAACATCTTATTAACCTTCTGGGTGATACAGAATTCCAGCTCTTTATCAGTATTTCTAGAAATTTACCACAGTCAAAACACTTTAATCTAGCATCTTAAAGCCAGGTAACTCAAGCAGCATAATTTAGAAGTAATTAACACTAAATAAACACAGAAAAAAATTGAATATTAAAGGTCAACTAAAACTCTAAGAAATTAATTTTAAAAACAGAACCATAAATATTAGCAAAATTGAAAAAATAACTTTCACAAAGCAAGATAAATCTAACTTAAATTTCTTTATTTTTGATCCTACTACCAAACATTCATACTTACTAGAGGGCAGTTATAAAAAACCAAAACACTGGGAATCACATACCCAATTATTAATAACTAAAAGCTTATAGGCAAGCCTTTTGTTTTCAGAGCAAATAGGCAAGAAAAACAATACGTTTTTACTATTTAATTCATATCAACTGGTGATTAGCTTCATTTAGTAATTCAAATACCTATATAATAGCCAGTATAAGTACCTTGGACCTGCAGACATGACTGCACAGCTTGCTTCAGTGCAGAATTCTGTGATAGTTCCGTATAACATATTGATCTGGTTGAAGAAATCCACAGCTGGAAAGGTAATAGCAGAATTGTGTTAAAATGTCCATGTAAACACAATAAAATATCAGATCTCTCAGCTGAAGGATTCAGCCAAGAATCCTCAGGAGAATCAACAATCCACAGACACTATAAATACTCTTTTTTTGAGTTGTTACACCTAAAGTAAACTTAAAAAAAATTTATTTATCTATCTATGTGGCTATGTCAGTTCTTAGTTGCAGCATGTGGGATCTAGCTCCCTGACCAAGGATCAAACCTGAGCCCCCTGCACTGGGAGTTCAGAGTCTTAACCACTGAACCACTAGAGAAGTCCCCAATAATATATACTCATTTTTAATATACTGGGCCTTTAAACAGTGGCTGATGGCATCACCAACTCAATGACATGAGTCTGAGCAAGCTCCGGGAGATAGTGAAAGACATGGAAGCCTGGTACAGAGAGACATGACTGAGCAACTAAAATGAACTAGGAAAATATTACAGATAATTCTAACTTAATGGTAATTATTATGTTAGAATATACACACTTGATTATATTCAAGCAAATGAAAAAATCCATACTTTCTCAGTCTGGACCAGACTGATATTTGTGTTAGGAGAGAGAAGAAAAGTGTTACAGAATATATTGTGAGGAAGAAGGTGTTTCAGTTTTATCAGGCATTTTAAAAATCTAATTTATCATGAAAAACTGATATCCAGTACATATTGAGGACATTAAAAAAAAAACACATGAAATAATGTCCCATGCCCTAGAGCCTCTAGCTAGCAAAAAGGAAAAAATCAAAAGCGAGGAGTAATACAACATATAAGAAGGTAGCATCCAAAGGTCAACAAAAAATGCTAGAAGAATTCAGAGAAAAGGTAACATCTTGCTGAGACAGTCAAGGAGCTTCAGCTAGAACTGGAAAATAATAGAAGAGGAAGGGGGAAGAAACTAATTTAACTAAGTTGAACATTATTACTTTGTGCAGAGAGAACCACATAAGCTTTGGAAAGTTTTTAAAAAATGTTTCAGTTCCCTGTCTAAAAGACTACCTAAAATTCAACTAGGGCTTCTCCAAGTTTCTTAAAAAACAAATGAATAAAAAAGCTCCACCACGTCGAAAGGAATTTTATATAAAACTCCCTCATTTACAAATCTTACTCTTAAATAAGTCATGTTTCTAAGAGTGTAATACATTCAATATTCATTCAAAACAAGATGATACGCTGGTTTATTGGTCTGTTCTCAAAATATGGTTGAGAGAGCTCCTGTTTCTTGGGGGAAGCTGTGAGGTCAGAAACATTTTAACTGCTCTGAATTCTCACTCTCTCAGGAGGTACAGTGGATGAAGTTCAAAAAAAGTATTTAAAATTGCTCAGTTTAAATTTCTAAGAAATATCACTAAATATAACCCATATAAAAGCTCTTTAGGGTTCTCAATTTTTAAAAGAACCAAACGGATCTTAGAACCAAAAGGTTAAGACCAGCTGATTAGAGTAGTTAAGTCTCAAAGAAAAATCTAAGGCTGAAGAAGTCCTCCAAATGAAAGATACACAGACAGCCAATAGGTACAAGAAAAGATGTTCAACACTGGAGCTTCCCTGGTGCTACAGTGGTTATGAATCTGCCTTTCAAAGCAGGGGACATTGGTTCCATCCCTGGTCCAGGCAGATCCCACAGGCCTTAGGGCAACTAAGTCTGTGTACCAGTACTGAGCCCATGGGCCACATCTACTGAAGCTCGTGCGCTGCAAAGCCAGTGCTCCGCAATGAAAGAAGCCCCTGCAACGAGAAGCCAGCGCACAGCAACGACAGAGTAGCCCCCGCTCTCCACAACCAGAGAAAACCCATGCACAGTAACGAAGAGCCAGTGTAACCAAAAACAAACAAAAACAAAACAAATAAAGATGAGAAACAACAGAAAGATGTTCAATATCACTAATCCTTAAAGAAACACAAATCTACACAAACACAAAGCTACAACAGGGTACACCTCATACCAGTCAGAATGGCCATCATTAAAAAGCCTACAAATAACACACGTTACAGAGGATGTGGAGAAAAGAGAGTACTCCTACACTGTTGGCGGGCATATAAGCTGGTGCAGCCACCGTGAAAAACAGTATGAAGGTTCCTCAGAAAACTGAAAATGGATTACCAAATTATCCAGCAACCCTATTCCTGGGCATATATCCAGACAAAATTATAATTCAAAAAGAGACATGCACTACTATGTTCACAGCAGCACTATTCACAATAGCCGAGACATGGAAACCTAAATGTCCATTAACAGATAAATGGATAAATACATGGTACATATAAACAATGGAATATTACTCAGCCAACGAAATAAGGCACTTCCCTGGCAGTCCAGTGGTTAAGACTACATGCTCCCAATGCAGTGGGAACAGGTTCAATTCCTGGTTGGGGAACTAAGATCCTGCATGCTGGACAAAAAAAGAGAATGAAATAATCCCATTTTCAGTAACATGAATTGCTCAGTTTAAATTTCTAAGAAATATCACTAAATATAACCCATATAAAAGCTCTTTAGGGTTCTCAATTTTTAAAAGAACCAAACGGATCTTAGAACCAAAAGGTTAAGACCAGCTGATTAGAGTAGTTAAGTCTCAAAGAAAAATCTAAGGCTGAAGAAGTCCTCCAAATGAAAGATACACAGACAGCCAATAGGTACAAGAAAAGATGTTCAACACTGGAGCTTCCCTGGTGCTACAGTGGTTATGAATCTGCCTTTCAAAGCAGGGGACATTGGTTCCATCCCTGGTCCAGGCAGATCCCACAGGCCTTAGGGCAACTAAGTCTGTGTACCAGTACTGAGCCCATGGGCCACATCTACTGAAGCTCGTGCGCTGCAAAGCCAGTGCTCCGCAATGAAAGAAGCCCCTGCAACGAGAAGCCAGCGCACAGCAACGACAGAGTAGCCCCCGCTCTCCACAACCAGAGAAAACCCATGCACAGTAACGAAGAGCCAGTGTAACCAAAAACAAACAAAAACAAAACAAATAAAGATGAGAAACAACAGAAAGATGTTCAATATCACTAATCCTTAAAGAAACACAAATCTACACAAACACAAAGCTACAACAGGGTACACCTCATACCAGTCAGAATGGCCATCATTAAAAAGCCTACAAATAACACACGTTACAGAGGATGTGGAGAAAAGAGAGTACTCCTACACTGTTGGCGGGCATATAAGCTGGTGCAGCCACCGTGAAAAACAGTATGAAGGTTCCTCAGAAAACTGAAAATGGATTACCAAATTATCCAGCAACCCTATTCCTGGGCATATATCCAGACAAAATTATAATTCAAAAAGAGACATGCACTACTATGTTCACAGCAGCACTATTCACAATAGCCGAGACATGGAAACCTAAATGTCCATTAACAGATAAATGGATAAATACATGGTACATATAAACAATGGAATATTACTCAGCCAACGAAATAAGGCACTTCCCTGGCAGTCCAGTGGTTAAGACTACATGCTCCCAATGCAGTGGGAACAGGTTCAATTCCTGGTTGGGGAACTAAGATCCTGCATGCTGGACAAAAAAAGAGAATGAAATAATCCCATTTTCAGTAACATGAATAGACCTAAAGATTATCATACTAAGTGAAGTAACTCAAAAAGAGAGAAACAAATACCATATGCCATCACTTATATATGGAATTTAAAATATGATATGAACAAATCTATTTATTAAACCAAATTACAGACACAGAGAACAGACTGATGGTTGTCAAGCGCTGGGGAAGACGGGATACAGGCCAGGGTGCAAGGCTGGGGTTAGCATGTAAGCTTTTTATATACAGAATGGATAAACAATAAGATCCTACTGTACATTACAGAGAACTAATATCCAGTGATAAACAATAATGAAAAATAATATAAAAAAGAATGTATATATGTGCATATAACTGAATCACTTTGCTGTATAACAGTAATTAACACAATACTGTAAATCAACTATCCTTCAATAAAAAAGGATCCAAAAAAGAATAAAAGATAATTTGAATAAATTTATAAAAAAGGGGGCTTTTTGAATAGATAATACTTCACACAGTTCCCATAACAAAAGAGAGATAAAAATATAAGAGTATAAAATCTAGGGACTTCCCTGGTTGTCCAGTGGTTAAGAAGCCACCTTCCAATGTAGGGGATGCAGGTTGGACCCCGTGGTCAGGAAACTAAGAGCCCGCATCCCATCAGACAACTACTGAGCCCGTGAATTCTAGAGGCCATGGGCCAAAACTAAAAAAACTCCCTCTGGTGGCAAGGAAAGATCCTGCGTGCCACACTAAGATACAATACAACCAAAGAAAGAAAGAAACATATTTTTTTAAAAAGGTCAAATTCAACCATTTCAGACTTCCCTGTACACAGGTAACTACTATACTAATTTTTTCTCCTAACTTTCTTTATCCCATCTAACACAAAAGAAAACACTTTATATACAGACAAAATTATAATTCAAAAAGAGACATGCACTACTATGTTCACAGCAGCACTATTCACAATAGCCGAGACATGGAAACCTAAATGTCCATTAACAGATAAATGGATAAATACATGGTACATATAAACAATGGAATATTACTCAGCCAACGAAATAAGGCACTTCCCTGGCAGTCCAGTGGTTAAGACTACATGCTCCCAATGCAGTGGGAACAGGTTCAATTCCTGGTTGGGGAACTAAGATCCTGCATGCTGGACAAAAAAAGAGAATGAAATAATCCCATTTTCAGTAACATGAATAGACCTAAAGATTATCATACTAAGTGAAGTAACTCAAAAAGAGAGAAACAAATACCATATGCCATCACTTATATATGGAATTTAAAATATGATATGAACAAATCTATTTATTAAACCAAATTACAGACACAGAGAACAGACTGATGGTTGTCAAGCGCTGGGGAAGACGGGATACAGGCCAGGGTGCAAGGCTGGGGTTAGCATGTAAGCTTTTTATATACAGAATGGATAAACAATAAGATCCTACTGTACATTACAGAGAACTAATATCCAGTGATAAACAATAATGAAAAATAATATAAAAAAGAATGTATATATGTGCATATAACTGAATCACTTTGCTGTATAACAGTAATTAACACAATACTGTAAATCAACTATCCTTCAATAAAAAAGGATCCAAAAAAGAATAAAAGATAATTTGAATAAATTTATAAAAAAGGGGGCTTTTTGAATAGATAATACTTCACACAGTTCCCATAACAAAAGAGAGATAAAAATATAAGAGTATAAAATCTAGGGACTTCCCTGGTTGTCCAGTGGTTAAGAAGCCACCTTCCAATGTAGGGGATGCAGGTTGGACCCCGTGGTCAGGAAACTAAGAGCCCGCATCCCATCAGACAACTACTGAGCCCGTGAATTCTAGAGGCCATGGGCCAAAACTAAAAAAACTCCCTCTGGTGGCAAGGAAAGATCCTGCGTGCCACACTAAGATACAATACAACCAAAGAAAGAAAGAAACATATTTTTTTAAAAAGGTCAAATTCAACCATTTCAGACTTCCCTGTACACAGGTAACTACTATACTAATTTTTTCTGTCTCTTTCCTCCTAACTTTCTTTATCCCATCTAACACAAAAGAAAACACTTTATATAGTTCTGCACCTTTTTTTTCTTTTAGTAATATGAACAACATTTTTTACATTTATAGCTTACAATGTATTGCTATTAGACCACACCAACCAAGACAATGATTATCAACCTGGAAGTATTTACACTATTGGAAGTGTATACCACCACCTAAGAAGTAGTCTTAAAACAAACAAAATCACATATGACTGAACTGGGAACATACATGTTTGTGAACGACAAAACTCTAAACTTTAATAATAAAGAAAGAAAGAAAACAAACAAAATCAAACCTGAATTTGATCAAAGCTCCAAATCTATACCAACATGACAGCCACTAGACATATAGGGCAATTTACATTCAAATTAAATTTAAAATTCATCTTCAGTCAGAGTAGCCACATTTCAAGTGCTAAATGGCCACAGTGAAGATACACATTTGCATTATCACAGAAACTTCTATTGGATAGTGCTGCTGTAAGATCTAACATTTACAGGCAATAAGAGAATGAGATAATAGATGCCTTGGGGATGTTATCAGCAAAACTCATCCTGTGGAAAATGATTTCTTCAATGACAAAAATAGCAAGAAAAAAGACTGCATTGAGGGGAACCCTGTAAATTAAGAGATTTAAGAAACATTTATACAGGTCTTGTAGGATCCTGATTTAAATTAAGCATATATTTTGGAAAAAGAAAAAAGAATCATTTACAGGACAATCAAGGGAAATGTGAACATTAATTGCATATTTGATAACATAAAGGAATGATGGTACTGTCATTATTTTTAAACGGGTAGTTTTTAAATACTGAAATATTCATAGAAGAGATAATACGTCTGGGATTTCCTTCAAAATAATCAGGGTGGTATACAAAGCAGTCCAACTGGCCGCATCCCTAGACAACTGAGCGTGAATTCTAGAGGCCATGGGCCAAAACTAAAAACTCCCTCTGGTGGCAAGGAAAGATCCTGCCCACACTAAGATACAATACAACCAAAGAAAGAAAGAAACATATTTTTTTAAAAAGGTCAAATTCAACCATTTCAGACTTCCCTGTACACAGGTAACTACTATACTAATTTTTTCTGTCTCTTTCCTCCTAACTTTCTTTATCCCATCTAACACAAAAGAAAACACTTTATATAGTTCTGCACCTTTTTTCTTTTAGTAATATGAACAACATTTTTTACATTTATAGCTTACAATGTATTGCTATTAGACCACACCAACCAAGACAATGATTATCAACCTGGAAGTATTTACACTATTGGAAGTGTATACCACCACCTAAGAAGTAGTCTTAAAACAAACAAAATCACATATGACTGAACTGGGAACATACATGTTTGTGAACGACAAAACTCTAAACTTTAATAATAAAGAAAGAAAGAAAACAAACAAAATCAAACCTGAATTTGATCAAAGCTCCAAATCTATACCAACATGACAGCCACTAGACATATAGGGCAATTTACATTCAAATTAAATTTAAAATTCATCTTCAGTCAGAGTAGCCACATTTCAAGTGCTAAATGGCCACAGTGAAGATACACATTTGCATTATCACAGAAACTTCTATTGGATAGTGCTGCTGTAAGATCTAACATTTACAGGCAATAAGAGAATGAGATAATAGATGCCTTGGGGATGTTATCAGCAAAACTCATCCTGTGGAAAATGATTTCTTCAATGACAAAAATAGCAAGAAAAAAGACTGCATTGAGGGGAACCCTGTAAATTAAGAGATTTAAGAAACATTTATACAGGTCTTGTAGGATCCTGATTTAAATTAAGCATATATTTTGGAAAAAGAAAAAAGAATCATTTACAGGACAATCAAGGGAAATGTGAACATTAATTGCATATTTGATAACATAAAGGAATGATGGTACTGTCATTATTTTTAAACGGGTAGTTTTTTTAAATACTGAAATATTCATAGAAGAGATAATACGTCTGGGATTTCCTTCAAAATAATCAGGGTGGTATACAAAGCAGTCCAACTGGCCATGAATTGATCATTGCTAAAGCTGAGTAACAGATACCTGGGAATTCATTCTACTAGTTTCTCTACTTTTGCATGTTTGAAATTTTCCGTTAAAAAGATTCAAAAACGAATGAATGGATACAAAAGCTCTGGTACATATATACAATGGAATACTACACAGCTGTAAAAAGAAATGCAGAAGAATCAGTCCTAATGAGGTGGCTGGATCTAGAACCTATCATAAAAAGTGAAGTAACTCAAAAAGAGAAGGACAAGTACAACTAACACATTATGTACAGAATCTAGTAGAATGGTAATGATAACACATGCAGTGAAGTGATGGGAAAACAGACATGGACAGTAGAAATATGGACATTGTGGGGAACGAACAGTGGGTGGGAGGCGTAAAGGAAGTAGCATGAAAACCTGTACTATCATATGTGAAGAAAATAGCTATAGTCAATGCTCTATGAGAAAAGCGGACCCTGCAGGGGTGCTGCGTGACGGTCTGGAGAGGTGGGATGGGGGGGATATACATATGACTAATCTGGAAACATACATATCTGTAACAACAAAACTCTGTAAAAATTTTTAAAAAAAGTTTCAAAGAAAAAAGTTTTAGAGATTCCTTCTAGTAAGTTCATACTGATAAATACACACGGAGAGCATCAATGGAAAAACAGTCGTAGAGAACAGACTTATGGACATTGGGGAGAGGGAAGAGCGGGTGAGAGATATGGAAAGAGTAACATGAGAACAGAAAACTTCTATTGGATAGTGCTGCTGTAAGTTTTTGAAAGGGAAAACCCTTGTAAATGATTTCTTCAATGACAAAAATAGCAAGAAAAAAGACTGCATTGAGGGGAACCCTGTAAATTAAGAGATTTAAGAAACATTTATACAGGTCTTGTAGGATCCTGATTTAAATTAAGCATATATTTTGGAAAAAGAAAAAAGAATCATTTACAGGACAATCAAGGGAAATGTGAACATTAATTGCATATTTGATAACATAAAGGAATGATGGTACTGTCATTATTTTTAAACGGGGTAGTTTTTTTAAATACTGAAATATTCATAGAAGAGATAATACGTCTGGGATTTCCTTCAAAATAATCAGGGTGGTATACAAAGCAGTCCAACTGGCCATGAATTGATCATTGCTAAAGCTGAGTAACAGATACCTGGGAATTCATTCTACTAGTTTCTCTACTTTTGCATGTTTGAAATTTTCCGTTAAAAAGATTCAAAAACGAATGAATGGATACAAAAGCTCTGGTACATATATACAATGGAATACTACACAGCTGTAAAAAGAAATGCAGAAGAATCAGTCCTAATGAGGTGGCTGGATCTAGAACCTATCATAAAAAGTGAAGTAACTCAAAAAGAGAAGGACAAGTACAACTAACACATTATGTACAGAATCTAGTAGAATGGTAATGATAACACATGCAGTGAAGTGATGGGAAAACAGACATGGACAGTAGAAATATGGACATTGTGGGGAACGAACAGTGGGTGGGAGGCGTAAAGGAAGTAGCATGAAAACCTGTACTATCATATGTGAAGAAAATAGCTATAGTCAATGCTCTATGAGAAAAGCGGACCCTGCAGGGGTGCTGCGTGACGGTCTGGAGAGGTGGGATGGGGGGGATATACATATGACTAATCTGGAAACATACATATCTGTAACAACAAAACTCTGTAAAAATTTTTAAAAAAAGTTTCAAAGAAAAAAAAAGTTTTAGAGATTCCTTCTAGTAAGTTCATACTGATAAATACACACGGAGAGCATCAATGGAAAAACAGTCGTAGAGAACAGACTTATGGACATTGGGGAGAGGGAAGAGCGGGTGAGAGATATGGAAAGAGTAACATGGAGCCCTCTACTATCTTATGTAAAAGAAATAACTATTGTCAATGCGCTGTGGGACTAAGGGATTGTACATGTGGGCTATGCAACGGCTTAGAGGGGTGGGGGGAATGGGATATACATATGACTAATCTGGAAATATATATATCTGTAAACAACAAGACTCTGTAAAATCAAAAAAGCAAATTAAAAACTTGTGATAGGGGCTTCCCTGGTGGTCCAGTGGGTAAGGACACCGCCTTGCAGTGCAAGAGGCACCAGGTTCAATCCCTGGCCTGGGAAGACCCCACGAGCCGCGGAACGGCTAATTACCGAGCCAGGGCTCTGGAGTGCATGTGTCCAGAGCCGGTGCTCCGCAACAACAGAGGCCACTGCGATGGGAGGCCCACACGGGCAAAAGAACGAAGATGGATGAAAATAGATAAATGAAAGACCAATAGAAGTGGCCCGCCCGCCCCCTCCCTCTCCAACCCGCCCCCTCCAAAAAATAAATAAATAAATAAATAAAATCTTTTAAACAAACAAAAAAAACAAAACTTGTGATTGTGGGGGGAGAAACAGACATAATGAAATTGCCTAGTAGATTCCCACTGCCCCCCCCCCACACCCCTAAAAAAGTTCTAAATATTCCTGGAACAACAAAAATTCCTAAGAGACTTAAATCCTATCGCCCAAAACTGATCTAATCTCAGAAATCATGGACTCCAATATTCTAATTGCCAGTCTGAGAATATCCTTCCACGTCACGCTCTTACTTTCCTGAATTCTGAGCTACTTTCAGCTCATGGATCCCCCTGCTTTCTCCCAATCTCTCAATTTCCTTCTGATTACTCCTAAGTCGCAATAATCAAGTGATTGACCACAGCAGCTTCACTTGACTTTTCTGTATACACAGGCAGATGAAAGCTGCTACGTGTAGGGGCACAACTGTGAAGACAGAAAGCCATGTACGCCACAGGTAGGATCCTTGCATTTATCAATTTTTCATTTGACCTTATGCAGCAATTCAGGCCATTCTCCTCAGAGATGACCCCAAAGCCCTCTTCATTTCTCCTCAGGTCTCTCTATTTAACCACACAAGCTATACCCCAAAGAGAATACACCTTGGATGTATTTGTAGTTACATGTTTCTTTACAGATAATCTGCTTTATTGTGATACTTACACTCATAAAAGAAAATTCATCAACAAAAAATTTTTAGCAAAATCTGATCAACCAGTAATGCTGAATGTTATTTAAAACACTTACTGTTAACCGCAATCCATTCATTGAGGTCCTCTCCCTCTGGCAACATAACAGCTTGTCTCAGATTCCCACTTCCTAGAGTTGCTTCTGCATGTTTTAAGAGTTCATACTGATGAGATCCTTCAGGGATGTTCTTCTTTGGTTTGAATGTTTTAGAAGAACGGCTACTACTGTTTAGGTTAAAAGTAAAAGTATATCAGTTTTTAGGACCAGAAGGAGAATGACAATTTCAGGCTTATAAATTGTTTTGAAAAAAAAAAAAAAAAGTCTCTGAAAAGTGTGAGGATGAGGGGGAGAAACGTAATAAAATAAATACTTAAACTGTTTGTCCTACGCAGAAACAGGAATAGCAGCACAATTTCACACAGAAGGCAATTTTACTATGCTGCAGGAAGCAGTCTGGTGTAACAGAAAGGGCACCTTAACCAAAAAAAGAAAAAAACCTGGATTCTAATTCCTGTCTGTCACTAACTCTGTGACTAACTACGTGAGAAACCTAACCTCCTTTTGGCCTCAACTTTCACCTACAGAAAACGAACGGTACTGTGGCAGGGGTAGTTCATTTATTGCTCAAAAGGCCACTTTTCTCTATCAAAATATTTGTGATGCCGTCAAAGCAAACTACAAGAGGAAGCACTAACATCTGGACTTTCCTGAATTCTGAGCTCTTTCGCATGGATCCTCCAATCTCTCAATTTCCTTCTGATTACTCCTAAGTCGCAATAATCAAGTGATTGACCACAGCAGCTTCACTTGACTTTTCTGTATACACAGGCAGATGAAAGCTGCTACGTGTAGGGGCACAACTGTGAAGACAGAAAGCCATGTACGCCACAGGTAGGATCCTTGCATTTATCAATTTTTCATTTGACCTTATGCAGCAATTCAGGCCATTCTCCTCAGAGATGACCCCAAAGCCCTCTTCATTTCTCCTCAGGTCTCTCTATTTAACCACACAAGCTATACCCCAAAGAGAATACACCTTGGATGTATTTGTAGTTACATGTTTCTTTACAGATAATCTGCTTTATTGTGATACTTACACTCATAAAAGAAAATTCATCAACAAAAAATTTTTAGCAAAATCTGATCAACCAGTAATGCTGAATGTTATTTAAAACACTTACTGTTAACCGCAATCCATTCATTGAGGTCCTCTCCCTCTGGCAACATAACAGCTTGTCTCAGATTCCCACTTCCTAGAGTTGCTTCTGCATGTTTTAAGAGTTCATACTGATGAGATCCTTCAGGGATGTTCTTCTTTGGTTTGAATGTTTTAGAAGAACGGCTACTACTGTTTAGGTTAAAAGTAAAAGTATATCAGTTTTTAGGACCAGAAGGAGAATGACAATTTCAGGCTTATAAATTGTTTTGAAAAAAAAAAAAAAAAGTCTCTGAAAAGTGTGAGGATGAGGGGGAGAAACGTAATAAAATAAATACTTAAACTGTTTGTCCTACGCAGAAACAGGAATAGCAGCACAATTTCACACAGAAGGCAATTTTACTATGCTGCAGGAAGCAGTCTGGTGTAACAGAAAGGGCACCTTAACCAAAAAAAGAAAAAAACCTGGATTCTAATTCCTGTCTGTCACTAACTCTGTGACTAACTACGTGAGAAACCTAACCTCCTTTTGGCCTCAACTTTCACCTACAGAAAACGAACGGTACTGTGGCAGGGGTAGTTCATTTATTGCTCAAAAGGCCACTTTTCTCTATCAAAATATTTGTGATGCCGTCAAAGCAAACTACAAGAGGAAGCACTAACATCTGGAATTCACAGCAGGGAAAACAAATGAAAAAAAATGGTTTTGGAGGGAAAAAATAAATTTTTATTCCTATCTCACACCATCCATAAGGAAAGTCTTCCTAACATAACACAAGACCCAGAAAAAAAGACAGGTTTCTAACCATAGCAATTAAAACTTCCCTAATTCAGAACAAGAGACAAGTAGCAAAAAAAAAAAATGCTTGCAACACATATTACAGAGCATGAACTTCACAAACTGTGAAGAAAAAGGCAAGGAATGTGTTACAAAAATGGGCTAAAGAGATGAATATACAATTCAGGAAGAAAAATAGAATGACAAATGAAAAATGTGAAATGTTCCTCAATCCATCCCTTTTACTTCTAGGTATCTCTCCTCAATATGGAAGGATGTGTTTTCCAAGACTGTTTTTCACAGTGAAAAACCTGGAAACAATTCTAAAGCTTACTAGTAGATGAATGAGTAATTATGACACATCTACATCATGGAACACCATACAGGAGTTAAGAACAAGATGGAGCCACACGTACTCACACAGACAGATTTCAACACATAGCTACACATATTACAAAATGAGACATACAGCAGAAGCCCATTTTGTAAATGTATAGAAAATGTCACCCATCAAACTGATACTGGTGATTACTTCCAGGAAAGGGAAGGAAATAAAACTGAGAACTTTCACTTTACCTGATTTAAAATAAGACTGACTGTGAAGTAAAAGGAGTTATGAAAACAATAAAAATCAAATAGGCAGAGTTTATGTTTAACATGGTAAAGAGCTAAACTTAACAGGGGAGTATTAAATTAGAGGCCCTTTACAATAGAAACAAGCTGTGAATGACAGCAAGCTAAGTATGGAAAATTAGGAAGAAATGCTGACTCAAGTTCAATATGATCTTCATATAAATGAACACTTCAGTGCTTCAAATGGCACCATCGAGAGAGTGAAAAGATCCACAAAATTGGAGAAAATATTGTAAGCCATAGATGTGATAAGGGACTCGTATCCAGGATAAAGAATTTTTACAACTTAAACCAAAGTCAAGCCAATTTAAAAAAAATGGTCCAAGTAGGTGAATAAGCATTAGTCCAAAAAAGATACACAAATGGCTATAAACATAGAAAAAGATGTTCAATATTAAAGAAAAGGAAATTAAAATCACGAGATACATTTCATGTCCACTTAGGATGGCTACAATCAAAAATGCAATTAACAAGTGCTTCAAGGAGGGTGTGGGGAAATTTCCAGGAGGCACAGCACATACATCCAAAACAGAAATCTATACACAAACGTTCTCAGCAGCATTATTCAATTCTCTATCACTAAAACAAAGTTTAAAAGAAATATAACAGCCTCATACTTCAAAAAGCAAAAAAGAACTGCGCATCTACAAACACACCAATAACTAAACATTAACATAAGAAACAGACAGCTCAGGCCGGGGAGCGATTGTTCTAGTAATATAGAAATCTGCAGTTAAAATGTAAACATCAAAACCAGATTTTTTTTGATACGGTAATCACATTCTGAAGACTATAAGCTTAAAAAAAAATAATTCAAAGGAGGGGAAAAGCGATTTAGTCAAAGATATACTTGTATTCCTACACTATTTTAGATGTCAAGTATGTGGGTGATGCCTTAACTAAAAATGGACATTTATTCGCTCATACAATACATATTTAAGCAGTACACGCGGTACAGAGGGCCACGCGAGAAAAATAAAGTGCTACAGCAATGCTTCCCAAACGTTAATGTGCTTAAGAATCATCAGAGAATTTACGAACTTTCCCACTGAAGGCTCACTTGGGTCCAAGAGTTATCTTTAAAACAGCATGCTACTGAGTTGCAAAGAAGTCAGTTAATTACACAAATGCACCAAGTGGGCTGCATCAGAACTGGATGCAAGGCCGCAGCTTCAGTTTAGAGGCACTCCCACATTTTCTTGGGGCGGCATTTTTCCGCGGGGGTAATTTAATACTGACGATAATAAAGCTGGACTTAACGGTGGAGGAAAAGGCTTCGTCAGCATGCATCGTCACTAAAAGGCTGGGCACTTGAGAGAAATCGGGAGCCCCACATCGGCCCCCTGCCCTAAGACGCACTCGGGCGGAAAAGTTTGGAGGCGCTCCCGGCCTCGGGGCCTTTCTACCACCCCCACCATCTCGCTCAGCTTCCTCTGCCTCGACCTTTCTCTTCGTCGGCTTCTGCCCACATCCCAGCCTCCCCCGTGACCCTGGGCGCTGGCAGGGCAAACGCCAGGGACCCCGACCCCGGCCCGGGGGCCGGCGCCCGCCCCAGGCCCCCTCTCGGCTCCCGGCCCGCAGCCCCGGAGCCCTCGACCCCGCCACACTCACAAGAGGAAGCTCATCTTCTACCCGCGGGGGGAGGGCCCGCCGGCCCCGCCGCGTCGGGACTGGGAGTCCGCGCTGCACCGAGGGGAGCGGAAGGTGCTCGGCCGGCGGACAGCGGAAGCTCGCGCCGCCACAGCTCCCAACCGGGGTCGAGCGGGTGCCGAGCCCGTGCGAGCGGGTGTCAGCTACTGCACCCGCCTCGCCCGCCTCCCCCACCTCACGCACCCAAAATGCGGAACCAGCGAAGTCTCGCGAGCTAGGGCTTCGTCCTGCTCCGCCCCTCCGAGAGCGTCTCGACCGCCCCCTTTTTCCACCGCCGCTTCTGCACCTGCGCCAATCATTGGCCTCTAAGGTCAGGCTTCCGCTCCCCAGTGCAGTTGGGTCCACTGTCCTTGGCTCGAGAGAAGGGCTGGCTTTGTGCTAGGTCCTGGTTGTCGGTGGTGTGTTGCCTCCTGTCTCCCAGGTGGCAAGGCGCCTCTGTGAGGGCAAATTTTACGTCATTTAAAACTAGCATGGCTTACTGAGTTGGCCAAGAGTTATCTTTAAAACAGCATGCTACTGAGTTGCAAGAAGTCAGTTAATTACACAATGCACCAAGTGGGCTGCATCAGAACTGGATGCAAGGCCGCAGCTTCAGTTTAGAGGCACTCCCACATTTTCTTGGGGCGGCATTTTTCCGCGGGGGTAATTTAATACTGACGATAATAAAGCTGGACTTAACGGTGGAGGAAAAGGCTTCGTCAGCATGCATCGTCACTAAAAGGCTGGGCACTTGAGAGAAATCGGGAGCCCCACATCGGCCCCCTGCCCTAAGACGCACTCGGGCGGAAAAGTTTGGAGGCGCTCCCGGCCTCGGGGCCTTTCTACCACCCCCACCATCTCGCTCAGCTTCCTCTGCCTCGACCTTTCTCTTCGTCGGCTTCTGCCCACATCCCAGCCTCCCCCGTGACCCTGGGCGCTGGCAGGGCAAACGCCAGGGACCCCGACCCCGGCCCGGGGACCTGCGCTCGCCCGAGGCCCCCTCTCGGCTCCCGGCCCGCAGCCCCGGAGCCCTCGACCCCGCCACACTCACAAGAGGAAGCTCATCTTCTACCCGCGGGGGGAGGGCCCGCCGGCCCCGCCGCGTCGGGACTGGGAGTCCGCGCTGCACCGAGGGGAGCGGAAGGTGCTCGGCCGGCGGACAGCGGAAGCTCGCGCCGCCACAGCTCCCAACCGGGGTCGAGCGGGTGCCGAGCCCGTGCGAGCGGGTGTCAGCTACTGCACCCGCCTCGCCCGCCTCCCCCACCTCACGCACCCAAAATGCGGAACCAGCGAAGTCTCGCGAGCTAGGGCTTCGTCCTGCTCCGCCCCTCCGAGAGCGTCTCGACCGCCCCCTTTTTCCACCGCCGCTTCTGCACCTGCGCCAATCATTGGCCTCTAAGGTCAGGCTTCCGCTCCCCAGTGCAGTTGGGTCCACTGTCCTTGGCTCGAGAGAAGGGCTGGCTTTGTGCTAGGTCGTGGTTGTCGGTGGTGTGTTGCCTCCTGTCTCCCAGGTGGCAAGGCGCCTCTGTGAGGGCAAATTTTACGTCTAATGTGTGGGGTGCAATTTGTGGAATCTTAGTTCTCCGACCAGGGATGGAACCTGGGGAAAGCCTTGAGTCTTGATTCCCTAAAAAATGTTTTTAAATTTTAATTTGATTTTTGAGTTATTTAAAATCCATCCTTTAAAAAAGTACCCTCTGGTGGTGTGTGTCTGCGTTCACAGAGACCTTCAACCATAGATACTGATTCTAGATCATTTCTTTCCATGACCCACCCCCCACCCACCCAAAAAAAGCCGATACCCATTAGCAGTTGTACCTTAGGACTCCCTCTTTCTAACTCCTGGCACAGCTTCTCTAGCCTCTTTTTATATGAATTTGCCTAATTAAATATATCCTATAAGTGGAATCATACAATATGTGGTGGTGCGTGACTGGCTTCTTTCAGTTACCATAGTGTTCTTAAGATTCATCCACATTGTAGCATGTATCAGTACTTCATTCTTTTTTATGGAGGAGGACTCCATCTTAGCTACATGTTATTTCCCCATGGTTTTTTCCCACTTTTTGGCTATTAATGAATACCGTCTACAATTTTTGTGTGGATGACTGTGTTCTTTTCTCTTGGATATATGCCTAGGAGCCTCTGGGTCATATGATAACTATATGTTTAACCTTTGTGGTAGCTGCCAGATAGTTTTCCAGATTGGCTGAAACCATTTTACAGTCCCACTGGCAAATAATCCCAGTGTTCTGATATTTCCACATACTTGATAGCATGTGTTATTATGCATCTTTTTGATTATAGCCATCCTAGTGGGCGTGAAGTACTTTCTCTTGCTTGTGAGTTGCATTTCTCTGTTGGGTGATGGTGAAAATCTTTTCATGTGCTTATTGATCTTTCAGGTGCTTCCCTGCTGGCTCAGTGGTAAAGAATCTGCCTGCAATGCAGGAGACCTGGGTTTGATCCCTGGGTTGGGAAGATCCCACAGACGAGGGCATGGCAACCCACTCCAGTACTCTTGCTATAGAATTCCATAGACAGAGGAGCCTGATGGGCTACAGTCCCTAGGATCACACAGAGTCAGACATGACTGAAGCAACTAAGTAGGAGCAGCAGCAGCAGTTACCTTTGAAACAAATAGATTTTTATCTTCAAGTTTGTTGTTGTTCAGTCACTAAGTCTTGTCTAACTCTTTGAGACCCCCATGGACTGCAGCATGACAGGCTCCTCAACCTCAACTATCTCCAAGAGGTTACTCAAACTTGTGTCCATTGAGTCAGTGATACTATCTAACCATCTCATCCTCTGCAACTCCTTTTCTTTTTGTCTTCGTTCTTTGCCAGCATCAGGGTCTTTTGGTCAAAGTATTGGAGCTTCAGCTTCAACATAAGTCCTTCCAATGAATATTCAGGGCTTACTTCTGTAGGATTGACTGTTTTGATCTCTTTGTAGTCCAAGGGACTCTCAAGAATCTTCTCCACCACCACAGTTCAAAGGCATCAATTCTTTGGCACTCAGCCTTCTTTATGGTCCAACTGTCATGTCCATATGTGACTACTGGGAAAGCCATAGCTTTGCTCTATGGATGTTTGTCGGCAAGGTAATGTCTCTGCTTTCTAATATGCTGTCTAGATTTGTCCTAGCTTTGCTTCCAGTTATCGTCTGCAGTGCTTTGTGAGCCCAAGAGAATGAAATTTGTCACTGCTTCCACTTTTCTCCCTTCTATTTGCCATAAAGTGATGGAACCAAATGGTATGATCTTAGTTTTATGAATCTTTCCAGTCAGCTTTTTCACTCTCCTGTTTCACCCTCATCAAGAGGCTCTTTAATTCCTCTTCACTTTCTGCCATTATCATGGTATCATCTAAGGTTATTGATATTTCTCCTGGCAATATTCTTTCCAGCCTGTAATTCATCCAGCCCAGCATTTTGCATGGTGTACTCTGAATAGGAGTTAAATAAGCAAGTTTGTAACAGAAGGATAAGAGGCAGGTCACAACTTTGGAAAGAATGACATAGCCCAAGGACACAACATAAACCAATTAGAATCAGATGGGTCCAATGGCAGATAAGCGACTTCAACTAGACCTTGATCATCCTTAATCAGTAAGCTAAAAGACACATCCAGAGGTGCCATGACAGTTCCAAGGCACTATCAAAATACCAAGGAATGGGCAGTGGCCTAATTCCTAGCAATCTCCACCCCTTCCCCAAAATAGTTGGAATAATCCTCCCACTCAATAGCCTATGAAATTACCCAAAAGCTATCTGCACCACATTTCACGGCCACACTTGCCCTCTGCAATGGCCCACACTTTGTGAGTATATTTCTCTTTGAATCTGAATAAATCCACTTCTTACCTATCACTTTCTCTCTCACTGAATTATTTCTGCAATGAGACATTAAGAACCTGAGCTTCATTAAGTCCTAAAATCAGGTATTGTGGGTTTTGGCTGGGTTTGAGTCCCGGTCACATGGTTCAAGTCCCAATTTGAGGTAAAAAATTTCAGGTTGACAATATACAGCATTGAGGAACTCCTTTCCCAATTTGGAACTTTACTTCCTACATTTCCATTCCAATCCCTATATGAAAACAACATCAATTCTTTGGCACTCAGCCTTCTTTATGGTCCAACTGTCATGTCCATATGTGACTACTGGGAAAGCCATAGCTTTGCTCTATGGATGTTTGTCGGCAAGGTAATGTCTCTGCTTTCTAATATGCTGTCTAGATTTGTCCTAGCTTTGCTTCCAGTTATCGTCTGCAGTGCTTTGTGAGCCCAAGAGAATGAAATTTGTCACTGCTTCCACTTTTCTCCCTTCTATTTGCCATAAAGTGATGGAACCAAATGGTATGATCTTAGTTTTATGAATCTTTCCAGTCAGCTTTTTCACTCTCCTGTTTCACCCTCATCAAGAGGCTCTTTAATTCCTCTTCACTTTCTGCCATTATCATGGTATCATCTAAGGTTATTGATATTTCTCCTGGCAATATTCTTTCCAGCCTGTAATTCATCCAGCCCAACATTTTGCATGGTGTACTCTGAATAGGAGTTAAATAAGCAAGTTTGTAACAGAAGGATAAGAGGCAGGTCACAACTTTGGAAAGAATGACATAGCCCAAGGACACAACATAAACCAATTAGAATCAGATGGGTCCAATGGCAGATAAGCGACTTCAACTAGACCTTGATCATCCTTAATCAGTAAGCTAAAAGACACATCCAGAGGTGCCATGACAGTTCCAAGGCACTATCAAAATACCAAGGAATGGGCAGTGGCCTAATTCCTAGCAATCTCCACCCCTTCCCCAAAATAGTTGGAATAATCCTCCCACTCAACAGCCTATGAAATTACCCAAAAGCTATCTGCACCACATTTCACGGCCACACTTGCCCTCTGCAATGGCCCACACTTTGTGAGTATATTTCTCTTTGAATCTGAATAAATCCACTTCTTACCTATCACTTTCTCTCTCACTGAATTATTTCTGCAATGAGACATTAAGAACCTGAGCTTCATTAAGTCCTAAAATCAGGTATTGTGGGTTTTGGCTGGGTTTGAGTCCCGGTCACATGGTTCAAGTCCCAATTTGAGGTAAAAAATTTCAGGTTGACAATATACAGCATTGAGGAACTCCTTTCCCAATTTGGAACTTTACTTCCTACATTTCCATTCCAATCCCCTATGATGAAAACAACATCTTTTTTTGGTGTTAGTTCTGGGTCTTATAGGTCTTCATAAAACTGGTCAACTTCAGCATCAGTGGTTGGGGCATGGTAGTCTAGTCACTAAGTCGTGTCTCTCTTGTGACCCTATGGGCTGTAACCTGCCAGGTTCCTCTGTCCATGGATTATCCAGGCAAGAATACTGGAGTGGGTTGCCATTTCCTTCCCCAGAGGATTTTCCAGACCCAGGAATTGATCCCAGGTCTCCTGAATTACAGGCAGATTCTTTACCCAGTGAGCTACGAGATTGGCACATAGATTTGGATTAAATGAACCAAGGCACCAAGATCATTCTGTTGTTTTTGAGATTGCATCCAAGTACTGCATTTCAGACTCTTTTGTTGACTATAAAGGCTACTGCATTTCTTCTAAGGGATTCTTGTCCATGGTAGTAGATATAATGGTTATCTGAATTAAATTCTCCCATTTCTGTCCATTTTAGTTCACTGATTCCCAAGATACTAATCTTCAATCTTGCCATCTCCTGTTTGACCATATCCAATTTATCTCAGTGCATGGGCCTAACATTCCAGGTTCCTATACAATATTGTTCTTTATAGCATCAGAGTTTACTTTCCCTTTGCATCACAGCCTTGTGATAAGGGGGCTTGCATATCTCAATGAAGCTATGAGACGTGCTATGCAAGACCACCTATGACGGATGTATCATAGTGAAGAGATCTGACAAAACAGTCCACTGGAGAGAGAAATGGCAACCCACTCCAATATTCTTGCCAGGAGACTCCCATAAATAGTATGAAAAGGCACAAAGATATGACACTGGAAGATGAGCACACCCAGATCAGAAAGTGTTCAATGCGCTACTGGGGAAGAGAAGAGGGCAATTACTAATAGCTCCAGAAAGAAGGAAGTGGCTGGGCCAAAGCGTAAATGATGCTCAGTTGTGGATGTGTCTGGTGATGAAAATAAAGTCCTTAAACTAGGCCTGCAAAAGACCATCTGAAGAAGGGTTCCAGTTACAGTCTTCATTCACTATCGCCACAACATCACCATTTCTTCTGTTTCTCAACACCAATCAGTTCACATTCTGCAGTGTTCTGGCCCTCCCACAGGAATTTTTCTGACCAGGCTCACCAGTGTTTGTTGTCAAGTCCTATAAACATTTTTCAGTCATTATCCTTCTTGCCATTTAATTCTATGTGGCCCATTCCCCTAGACTCCTGATTCGATCAGTGATTTCATTTTCTAAGCACCTCTTTGTCTTTTCCTGTGATTGAGCTTCTACAAGATACAAGTAGGGTACAGAGAAGGGGAGACAATGGCCAGATAGGTCTACTTTAGCCAGACTTGTTTGGTAGCATGTGATAGAAACCCACATTGTTTATATTTCCAACAGAACTCTGTGTTCTTTCCCAATACACTGTGAATTTCCTTTGGAGGCAAAGACATACCTTGCTTACTTGTCGTCCCCAGTGCTCAGCACAGTGCTTGACACACAGTAAATGCTCAGTGAAAGAAGAGGGATAGAGACTGGAAATCCCAGACTAATCAAGGTAACTGACATGGGGATAAATGGTAATTAGTACAATAACACGAGGACTGATAAGATGAAAGGTAGTAGAATTCTAGGCTTTTTATGTTTTGGCCTTTAGTTTTCTAGCTTCATTGCTCAAGGTGGTTTTCCAGCCAAACAACTTCTTGCTGTTTCCCCAATAACCCTTGGACCTCCTTCCATCCATGCTCCTGTTCTTGCAGTTCTTTTTGCTGGAATGCCCCAATATCCACATTAGTTTGTCCTTCAAGATCCAGCAGAATTTCTCTTTTCTTCCTCCGAACTCTTATAGCCCTTTATCTGTATCCTTTTTACAATATATTATTATAGTTCATGTTAAAAAGTAGTCTTTGTGGGGACTTCCCAGGCAGTTCAGTAGCTGAAACTCTGAGCTCCCAATGCAGGGGTCAGAGTTCAATCCCTGGTCAGGGAACTAGATCCCACAAGCTGCAACCTAAGATCCTAACTGCAGCAACAAAGATTGAAGATCCTGGGATCCTGGGTGCCCCAACCAAGACCTGATACAGCTAAATAAATAAACAAATAAATAAACTTTTTAAAAAGTAGTATTTTCAGGGGCTTCCCTGGTAGCTCAGTGGTAAAGAGTTCACCTGCTGATGCAGGAGACATGAGTTCAATCCCTGATCCAGGAAGATCCCACATGCTGTGGAGCAACTAAGCCCATGAGCCACAACTATTGAGCCTGTGCTCTAGAGCCTCAGAGCCACATTTGAGGCCTATTGAGTCCATGTGCTGCAACTACTGAAGCCCGTGAGCCCTAGAGCCTGAGTTCCACAACAAGACAAGTCACCACAACAAGAAGCCTGCTCACCTCAACTAGAGAGTAGCCCCCACTCCCTGCAACTAGAGAAGCGCCTGTGGCAACAGTGAAAACCCAGAAGAGCCAAAAATAAATATTTAAATAAAATTTAGAAAAAGAAGTAATATTTTCATATGTAACAGTTATTGTGTTGGGTGGTAAGACTTTGAGAGTTTATGTTCTTTTCTATTTTTCCGCGTAATTCCAATTCTTCTCTAAGAACCAAATGCTAAATTCTTTTTTATTTTTTTCCTGAAAGGCGATACAAGATAGAATGGTGACCTCATATTATGGAGGTGACTGTATTTGAACCCTGCCCGTGCTACTTAATAACCATATAATCTTGAGTATTTTTATAACTTTTTGCCTCAGTTTTCTTATTTGTAAAATGGAGTAATTTCACAGGGATTTGGTGATTAAATAAGGTATAGAATTCTTTTAGACAATTCTAGAGCATATATTTACTTAATCAATATTTGCTATGTAAAAGGGAAGAAAAAAATGTTTTATTACCTTTACTGGATGATCAGCTTCCTGAAAACAAATCCTTGACTTTTTTATGCTTGTACTTTAACTATACCTACTGTGGAGCTTTGCATCAGGTATTTAACCAATACTTGCTAAATACTGTAACTGAATATTTGGCTATTTGGGAAGGGGGCTCTTTTATTTTCTTTTATTTTTCGTTTCATCTATCTTTATTCTTTGGCCTGTGTGGGCCTCCTATTGCAGAGCACTGGCCCAGGGCACATGTACTCCAGAGCGCTGGCTTGTAATTGGACACAGCGGTCCAGCCACTCCAGGGCATGTGGGATCTTCCCCGGCCAGGGACCGAACCTGTGCCCCATGCGCTGCAAGGCAGACTCCTTACCCACTGGACCACCAGGGAAGCCCTGTTATTATTTATTTTTTGACTTACTGGCAGCACTGCACAGCTTGTGGGATCTTAGATCCCCCACCAGTGATCAAATGTGAGCCCTCAGCAATGAAAGACACACACACACACATACACAATTATTCTAGAGAGGTGTAGTCTAATAGAAACACCTGGGGACACACATGTAATTTTAAATTTTCTAGTAGGAAAAAAAATATATAGTTATTTATTTAAATATATAGTTTAAATATATTAAAATATATTAAAAGTCAAAATAAAATTAAAAATGAGTGAAATTAATCTTGATAATATATTTTATTTAGCCTAATGTATCCAAAATAATTCTATTTTTAACATGGAATCAATTTAAACATTGTTAATGAGATATTCTACTTTTTGTTTGCAAAACAGGATATGAATGTATTCATGTCTACACACAGCTCAGTCCAGACTAACCACACTTCAAGTGCTCAGTAGCCATGCATTTGGCTAATGGCTGTCACGTTAGACAAGAGAGTTTCAGGTCATCTGCCCGATCCTCTTATAACATATATCTGATTGTGCTTGCTCTTGTTGGGACCAAAGTACCAAGTTGTTATGACGTAATAAAACATTAACAGAAGCAGACAATGTGAAGACAATGCGTCAGTACCAATGAACAGCCACACGACCTGCCATGGAATGACGAAATTAAGAAAAAAGAAAATTGTAAGAGAACCAAGGAGAGTTCAGCAAATAGTGGTGCGGGATGCCCAGTGCCAAAGAATTTGCTGTGCAACTGTCGCAGGTGACTTTATTTCATCCAAATATGACATGTCCTTGACTTTTTTATGCTTGTACTTTAACTATACCTACTGTGGAGCTTTGCATCAGGTATTTAACCAATACTTGCTAAATACTGTAACTGAATATTTGGCTATTTGGGAAGGGGGCTCTTTTATTTTCTTTTATTTTTCGTTTCATCTATCTTTATTCTTTGGCCTGTGTGGGCCTCCTATTGCAGAGCACTGGCCCAGGGCACATGTACTCCAGAGCGCTGGCTTGTAATTGGACACAGCGGTCCAGCCACTCCAGGGCATGTGGGATCTTCCCCGGCCAGGGACCGAACCTGTGCCCCATGCGCTGCAAGGCAGACTCCTTACCCACTGGACCACCAGGGAAGCCCTGTTATTATTTATTTTTTGACTTACTGGCAGCACTGCACAGCTTGTGGGATCTTAGATCCCCCACCAGTGATCAAATGTGAGCCCTCAGCAATGAAAGACACACACACACATACACAATTATTCTAGAGAGGTGTAGTCTAATAGAAACACCTGGGGACACACATGTAATTTTAAATTTTCTAGTAGGAAAAAAAATATATAGTTATTTATTTAAATATATAGTTTAAATATATTAAAATATATTAAAAGTCAAAATAAAATTAAAAATGAGTGAAATTAATCTTGATAATATATTTTATTTAGCCTAATGTATCCAAAATAATTCTATTTTTAACATGGAATCAATTTAAACATTGTTAATGAGATATTCTACTTTTTGTTTGCAAAACAGGATATGAATGTATTCATGTCTACACACAGCTCAGTCCAGACTAACCACACTTCAAGTGCTCAGTAGCCATGCATTTGGCTAATGGCTGTCACGTTAGACAAGAGAGTTTCAGGTCATCTGCCCGATCCTCTTATAACATATATCTGATTGTGCTTGCTCTTGTTGGGACCAAAGTACCAAGTTGTTATGACGTAATAAAACATTAACAGAAGCAGACAATGTGAAGACAATGCGTCAGTACCAATGAACAGCCACACGACCTGCCATGGAATGACGAAATTAAGAAAAAAGAAAATTGTAAGAGAACCAAGGAGAGTTCAGCAAATAGTGGTGCGGGATGCCCAGTGCCAAAGAATTTGCTGTGCAACTGTCGCAGGTGACTTTATTTCATCCAAATATGACATGTCCCATCAAGTAGTGACGTGTCAACTACACATTGGCCAAGGACATTTGCCATCTGCCTCTGGATGACTGAATCCTGTGCTGCGGTAGCTGTTGCCCTTGGCCACTCCCTGAAGGGAGTGCAGAGTGGAGAGTGAGGCACTTTGTGCTCCAAGAAAACTGGAGAAACGAGTCTTTAGATATTTTTAGGAACTGATTTCATGATCACAGTTCTTGCATTTCCTCATATCTAGAAAAGCAATAAATCCCTTCATGGTGACATCAGTTCCCCGTGACTAACAGAAAACCTTTTGTAAGATATGCGCTTAATTGCACTGAATTTTCCCCTCCACCAAAATCACATATATTGATATTGACCTTCCCCTACTGCCTCTTTGGAGCAGTTTCTCAGAGTTATCTGAGGTGCTGTCTCCTGGGCTGCAGTTCTTATTTTGCCCCCAGATAAAACTTAAGCTGCAACTCTCACATTTTGTAGCTGTTTTTAGTCAACAGATGTTACTTTGACTTTATTAACTTTACAACTTTTGTTGGTGTATAATTTATACCTGTGTGATTTGATAACTGTTTAAAAGCTATAAACATAAGGACATTTAGAAATTTATGCTTTTATAATAATTTGTATTATTCAAATAATGTAATTGTTGGGACATCCTTGGTGGCCCCATGGCTAGGACTCTGCACTCCCAACGCAGGGGACCCTGGCTCGATTCCTAGTCAGGAAATTAGATCCCACATACCACAACTAAAAAATCCTACATGCAGCAATAAAATCAAAGATCCCAGTGTGGCAACTAAGACTCCCACAGCCAAACAAATAAATATAAATTAAAAAATAATGTAATTGTCATGAAAAATATTTACAGACAACATGAGGAGAAGGGAATTCATGAAAGGTTTTCTCCCTTTTCATGGGATTATTCTTAAGTTGAAGAATCACTGAGGATAAGAAAGGCCAACCATTTATCAGAAAACCTTTCCAGATAGCTAAATTTGAGAGAAGAGGGGAGGTGGAGGTGCCTTAGGGATGTGGGGAACATCCCAGGTCAACATTGGACCAGGATGTCAATATAGACTGCTTAGGGATCAAATATAGAATTTCAGAATGAACAGAGAGAGAAATTGCTAATTGCTAAGGGTGATTTGCTCCTCTTAGACACAGCCCATAGTTTACAAATGCCTCTGGGATGACTGAATCCTGTGCTGCGGTAGCTGTTGCCCTTGGCCACTCCCTGAAGGGAGTGCAGAGTGGAGAGTGAGGCACTTTGTGCTCCAAGAAAACTGGAGAAACGAGTCTTTAGATATTTTTAGGAACTGATTTCATGATCACAGTTCTTGCATTTCCTCATATCTAGAAAAGCAATAAATCCCTTCATGGTGACATCAGTTCCCCGTGACTAACAGAAAACCTTTTGTAAGATATGCGCTTAATTGCACTGAATTTTCCCCTCCACCAAAATCACATATATTGATATTGACCTTCCCCTACTGCCTCTTTGGAGCAGTTTCTCAGAGTTATCTGAGGTGCTGTCTCCTGGGCTGCAGTTCTTATTTTGCCCCCAGATAAAACTTAAGCTGCAACTCTCACATTTTGTAGCTGTTTTTAGTCAACAGATGTTACTTTGACTTTATTAACTTTACAACTTTTGTTGGTGTATAATTTATACCTGTGTGATTTGATAACTGTTTAAAAGCTATAAACATAAGGACATTTAGAAATTTATGCTTTTATAATAATTTGTATTATTCAAATAATGTAATTGTTGGGACATCCTTGGTGGCCCCATGGCTAGGACTCTGCACTCCCAACGCAGGGGACCCTGGCTCGATTCCTAGTCAGGAAATTAGATCCCACATACCACAACTAAAAGATCCTACATGCAGCAATAAAAATCAAAGATCCCAGTGTGGCAACTAAGACTCCCACAGCCAAACAAATAAATATAAATTAAAAAATAATGTAATTGTCATGAAAAATATTTACAGACAACATGAGGAGAAGGGAATTCATGAAAGGTTTTCTCCCTTTTCATGGGATTATTCTTAAGTTGAAGAATCACTGAGGATAAGAAAGGTCAACCATTTATCAGAAAACCTTTCCAGATAGCTAAATTTGAGAGAAGAGGGGAGGTGGAGGTGCCTTAGGGATGTGGGGAACATCCCAGGTCAACATTGGACCAGGATGTCAATATAGACTGCTTAGGGATCAAATATAGAATTTCAGAATGAACAGAGAGAGAAATTGCTAATTGCTAAGGGTGATTTGCTCCTCTTAGACACAGCCCATAGTTTACAAATTCTGGGGAGGTTTCAGTCCTTCTTTGGCTCAGATGGCCAGAGAGATCACTGCACACTGTCTGGTCACAGCAGATGCTGAAAGCTGAAGCTAAACAGCAAATTATACTGCAGCCATTACTGCCTTTTTTGGACCTCTCCTGCCCCCGCCCCCTCCGCCACCCGCATTCATCACACAGTTCCCCTTTCCAGCTCCCTGGGCAGAATTTGCAACCTTGCATTTTCATTCTGTGTTAAGTGCTTGGTCTCCCCGTTTGTAAAACTCCAGCTTTACCCTAACCACTTCGCTCAAGCCAGTGTCACTTCCCCCTTTGGTCACAGCAAGGTCCCACCCCTCCCAGCATATCTGTGCTCTTGGCAGCCTGTGTTTTACCCCTGCTCCATGTGGATAAAAAAAGATAGTGAAATTGCTAAACTGTCCCTACCCATAGTCTCAGGACTCTGGTCACAGGCAGCGAAGGAGAAATCCCAATTTATGGACTGATTTTGCAATGATCCTGAAAGTTCCAGGAAGAGAACTGAAGGGAAAGTTTATAAACGTGGTAACCTTTTGGAAATCTGACTGCATTCTCATCTTCTCGTTCCACTGTGGTGATTTAGGTGAGAACCTGTGTAAATGCCATCAGTGAGAGGGAAGAGACAGACAGGAACCAAATGCACTGATGAAAACTTTTGTCACCCAGGCATGTCCTGTGGTGAAGAGCATGATCTGTGGTGAAGAACAGTCTCTGAAAGTGCCATCTTTTTAATCGAATGAACGATTCTTTAAATTTCAGAAATTCTGCATACATGATCTCATAATCCCACTGAAAGTGTACCCCTGAGTGAGAAATGCTGACAAGAATTTGGGTCGTATTGTCTTCAGCCACAGAGATCCCAATGACACTAAAGTTTTTAATTCCTTTTCTCATATTTTTTGACCACTGTCCTTTGCTTAACCCTACCTCTTACTAGCTGTGCACCTAGGGCAAGTTTTTAACCTCTTTATACCTCAGTTTTCTCATCTGTAAGCTAGGGACAATAATAGGACCAATAAGAGGATTGGACAATACATGTAAATTACTCAAAACAGTGCTAGCATATGTTGGCTATTATTATTAGTCTTAGTCTTAGAAACTAAAGATTATGTTGTTGACACCTTTTCTCCTAAAGTTTTGAAGTTATTTTTCTTTTGTCTTAAAAAAGAAAAGGGGCTTCCCTGGTGGTCCAGTGGGTAAGGACACCACCTTGCAGTGCAAGGGGCGCCGCTTCGATCCCTGGCCTGGGAGGATCCCACGTGCTGCAGAGCGGCTGGACCGATGTGTCCAACTACTGAGCCGGAGCTCAGGAGCGCATGCTCCCAGAGCCAGTGCTCTGGGACAACAGAGGCCACTGCGATGGGAGGCTCACAAGAGTCAAAGAACAAAGACGGATGAAAATAGAGAAATGAAAGACCAATAGAAGTGGCCCGCCCACCCCTTCCCTCCCCAACCCGCCCCGGAAAGAATAAATAAATAAATATTAAAAAAAAAAAAGAAAAGAAATGGATTTGAAAATTAGATTTGCCATTTACTAGCTGTGTGATCTTTGGGAAGTTACTAACCACTCTGTGTCTTAAGTTTCCTCATCTGCAAAATGAGGGTAATAGCAGCATGCTGCTTTATGGGCTTATGGTGGAGATTTAATGAGTTCTAAAGCATTAGAGCATTTAGAACAGTGCCTGGCCCATAGCAGGTGCTACCTGTTATGTTGCTCTCTGCAGCTAATCATTTCCCTCATTATTACCATCACCTTTAATCTTGAATGTAATAAAATGAGGACAAGTAGAAAATATGTAGAATTTTTCTCATGATATGTTTTTATTTATTTGCAATTAATTATAAGGAGATAATAAGCAAGGACAAGATGAATTGGCAACTAAGTACTAACATTTGGAAGAAAATGAAAAACAAAAATTTCCATAACAATTTCTAAGACTGCTGTCAGAAACATGAATTTTTGAACATTTTGGTTAAAGTGATTAAAAATCATCTCTCTCCATTAAAGAATCATACAAAACTTTTGTCAATGGTAAAAATTAGTAAGAGTTCTTTTTGGCAGGCCAGAAAGAAGAAAGAAGAGGAAAAAGAAATACCAAAGTTGTGTTTAATACAACTTTGCAAAGGATGATGTTCTTTCATATTCCATAAGCTTGTCAACCTTCCTTGTTCCACTTGCTCCATTCCAGCTGTTGCAAGGAAGGGACCCCTTCCTGGGTCCAAGAGTGGCCTCTTGCCTAACACTTGGAAAAGAATTGTCCGAGAAGACACACATGCTGACAAAGCAAGATCCTTTATTGGGAAAGGGCACCACTTGGCTTGCAGTCTCGAGTTTTATGATAATGGGATTAGTTTCCAGGTTGTTTTTGGACAGTCATTCTGATTCAGGGTCCTTCCTGGTGGCACATGCATTGCTCACGCAAGATAGATGCCAGTAAGAAGAATTCTAGGAGGTAGTAGGACACGTGGTGTCTTTATGACCTTTCCTGAACGTTTCTGGTGGGAGGTGGCTTGTTAGTTCCATGTTCCTTACCAGGATCTCCTGTCGCAAAACAACTCACGAAAGTGGTTCCTGTGGTGCCTGGCCAGGGTGACCGGTTTCAGTCAGTGTGCTGCTCCTAACACACCCACTGTGTGCTGACGAATGCCCTGTCTTCCAACGGACCTCACACAACTATGATAGGCACATTTTGTGAAAGAATACGGGTTTTGGATGGAGACTGACCTATGCTTAATTCTGACACCGCCGTTACTAGCTGGTGGTCATGCAAACTGACTTTGTGAGTTTGTTGCTTCTTCTGTAATAAATTGACCTCACAGGAACATTAGGTTTATATGAGTGTATATAGGGGAAGCTTCTAGCATAGTTCCTCGCACGTGGTTAATTGTCTACAAATTTAGTTCCCTTTTCTCTACACTCTGACACCCTGGCCCCTTTCCTGTCCTACAAAATACGTAAGGATCCCTTGCTTCCCCTTGAAATTAGAAGAAAACTGAATTGTATCTCCTCATATTACCCAGGTCCAAGCTTGCTCTGCTCACCACTCAACAGGCCAGTCAATTCAAGAGAGGAGGTGTTGAGACAAGGAGTATAGCTTGATAAGATGACAGGGTAGTGTTTCACTGTAACCATCTTGTTGGGAGTCTGGATGCCAGTTTCTTTAGAACAGAGAAGGGGAGGAGTTGAGAAATTGAAGTAAAAACCATTATCTTGCAAATATACCCTGGAGTGGCTGGCCTCAGGGAGAGGATGTGTTCATTCTTCATTCCTGCAGTCTTTCGCAAGTGGTCAGATTATCTGCCTGTGAGTTGAACAAGGTCACGTTTAGTTTAATAGTCAGGCTGAGGGGCAGAGTTCCCTAAGGCAGGCAATTACAGAAGACACACATGCTGACAAAGCAAGATCCTTTATTGGGAAAGGGCACCACTTGGCTTGCAGTCTCGAGTTTTATGATAATGGGATTAGTTTCCAGGTTGTTTTTGGACAGTCATTCTGATTCAGGGTCCTTCCTGGTGGCACATGCATTGCTCACGCAAGATAGATGCCAGTAAGAAGAATTCTAGGAGGTAGTAGGACACGTGGTGTCTTTATGACCTTTCCTGAACGTTTCTGGTGGGAGGTGGCTTGTTAGTTCCATGTTCCTTACCAGGATCTCCTGTCGCAAAACAACTCACGAAAGTGGTTCCTGTGGTGCCTGGCCAGGGTGACCGGTTTCAGTCAGTGTGCTGCTCCTAACACACCCACTGTGTGCTGACGAATGCCCTGTCTTCCAACGGACCTCACACAACTATGATAGGCACATTTTGTGAAAGAATACGGGTTTTGGATGGAGACTGACCTATGCTTAATTCTGACACCGCCGTTACTAGCTGGTGGTCATGCAAACTGACTTTGTGAGTTTGTTGCTTCTTCTGTAATAAATTGACCTCACAGGAACATTAGGTTTATATGAGTGTATATAGGGGAAGCTTCTAGCATAGTTCCTCGCACGTGGTTAATTGTCTACAAATTTAGTTCCCTTTTCTCTACACTCTGACACCCTGGCCCCTTTCCTGTCCTACAAAATACGTAAGGATCCCTTGCTTCCCCTTGAAATTAGAAGAAAACTGAATTGTATCTCCTCATATTACCCAGGTCCAAGCTTGCTCTGCTCACCACTCAACAGGCCAGTCAATTCAAGAGAGGAGGTGTTGAGACAAGGAGTATAGCTTGATAAGATGACAGGGTAGTGTTTCACTGTAACCATCTTGTTGGGAGTCTGGATGCCAGTTTCTTTAGAACAGAGAAGGGGAGGAGTTGAGAAATTGAAGTAAAAACCATTATCTTGCAAATATACCCTGGAGTGGCTGGCCTCAGGGAGAGGATGTGTTCATTCTTCATTCCTGCAGTCTTTCGCAAGTGGTCAGATTATCTGCCTGTGAGTTGAACAAGGTCACGTTTAGTTTAATAGTCAGGCTGAGGGGCAGAGTTCCCTAAGGCAGGCAATTACAGTGGGCTTGTGTAGTTGCTTAGTTGTGTCCCACTTTTGTGACCCCGTGGGCTGTAGCCTGCCAGGCTCCTCATCTGTGGGGTTTCCCAGGCAAGAATACTGGAGTGGGTTATCATTCCCTTCTCCAGGGGATGTTCCTGACCCACAGCGATCAAATTGGCTGTTATGTATGATTATCATAACAAAAGCAACCAAAAGCAAAGGTTAAAGTCAAAGGAACGGATCCATCATGGAGTCAGAAGTGGCTCTTTTCTGCAACATTCAGAGCGCTCTGTGTAGCAATATCCAGAACCCTTTACAGACATCACCCCCAATTCAAAGATAAGAGTGAGAAGAATTGAAGAAAGAACCTAAATCCTAGAAATTCTGAGATAAGCATTCTCCAACTACAGGATCCTTAACCAGCTGCCTTTCAGCCCATAACAGTTTATGAAGGAGACATGCAAAGCGAGCCTGTAAGTCACCGACGGCTTGTGTGCAGTCTTCCGTGCAAAGTTCTCAGTTTTTATGAGCTGCAATGAACAACTGCCTGTGAGTTGTGAGCTCACCCTTTTTCTGTCTGCCCCCATGACCCTTTCAAAATGGCCAAACATGCTCCTCAGCCTGCTTCCCCAAGGCTGCACTTTCACTACGGCCATAAAGGCGATTCCAGTCTAAATGCAAGGACAGGACTTAGCCTAGAGTCCGGGGTCCCCCCACTCAGCTCCCTGAACCCCCAAGCACACCTACGTAAGGATCCCTTGCTTCCCCTTGAAATTAGAAGAAAACTGAATTGTATCTCCTCATATTACCCAGGTCCAAGCTTGCTCTGCTCACCACTCAACAGGCCAGTCAATTCAAGAGAGGAGGTGTTGAGACAAGGAGTATAGCTTGATAAGATGACAGGGTAGTGTTTCACTGTAACCATCTTGTTGGGAGTCTGGATGCCAGTTTCTTTAGAACAGAGAAGGGGAGGAGTTGAGAAATTGAAGTAAAAACCATTATCTTGCAAATATACCCTGGAGTGGCTGGCCTCAGGGAGAGGATGTGTTCATTCTTCATTCCTGCAGTCTTTCGCAAGTGGTCAGATTATCTGCCTGTGAGTTGAACAAGGTCACGTTTAGTTTAATAGTCAGGCTGAGGGGCAGAGTTCCCTAAGGCAGGCAATTACAGTGGGCTTGTGTAGTTGCTTAGTTGTGTCCCACTTTTTGTGACCCCTTGGGCTGTAGCCTGCCAGGCTCCTCATCTGTGGGGTTTCCCAGGCAAGAATACTGGAGTGGGTTATCATTCCCTTCTCCAGGGGATGTTCCTGACCCACAGCGATCAAATTGGCTGTTATGTATGATTATCATAACAAAAGCAACCAAAAGCAAAGGTTAAAGTCAAAGGAACGGATCCATCATGGAGTCAGAAGTGGCTCTTTTCTGCAACATTCAGAGCGCTCTGTGTAGCAATATCCAGAACCCTTTACAGACATCACCCCCAATTCAAAGATAAGAGTGAGAAGAATTGAAGAAAGAACCTAAATCCTAGAAATTCTGAGATAAGCATTCTCCAACTACAGGATCCTTAACCAGCTGCCTTTCAGCCCATAACAGTTTATGAAGGAGACATGCAAAGCGAGCCTGTAAGTCACCGACGGCTTGTGTGCAGTCTTCCGTGCAAAGTTCTCAGTTTTTATGAGCTGCAATGAACAACTGCCTGTGAGTTGTGAGCTCACCCTTTTTCTGTCTGCCCCCATGACCCTTTCAAAATGGCCAAACATGCTCCTCAGCCTGCTTCCCCAAGGCTGCACTTTCACTACGGCCATAAAGGCGATTCCAGTCTAAATGCAAGGACAGGACTTAGCCTAGAGTCCGGGGTCCCCCCACTCAGCTCCCTGAACCCCCAAGCACACCTCTGTTACTTAACGTACTCAACTGTTGACATGATTTGTCTTCTACCTCACTGGGCTACAAACCTAGTTAGAACCAGTGCATATTTAAAACTGAAAAAACTGTAAAAAAAATTCCTCACTTCCAAGCCCAGTACCATTTACCTAATTCTGAGTGTTTCTGATTGCTGCTGGAGTGAGTGTCATTTCTGTCTCTCCTTCTTAGTCTTTTTGTATTTTCCAGTGTGCACGCTTATATGTGTGTCTGTTTTAAACGAAGAACACAAATTGATTTCATGGTAAGAAAAAAGTCACAGGTCTCCCTGGTTGGATTTTTCAGAGACGGAGCTGCCTGTCTTAGTGCTGTCTACTTTGGTGATATTAAAGCAGAAGTTACATTGGCCAAAAAATAGTACGTCCCAAGCTGAGAGAAATTTAAGGGATATGAGATGGATAGGCATGGTCCAAACTGGCCTACTGTGAAAGCAGGATCATGGCCTGGGTGTCAATATTAATTCCCCTAGGGAGGAGTGCTAGGGTGTGGTAGATAGTCTGAGGGCTTGGGAGAACAAGTTTTACTGATTGATAACAGAAATACTTCAATATTTTCACAACTGGAGTGGCTGTCTTGGTGCCATTATAAGTTTCAGATCATGAGGGATGCCTAGCATAATCCTTACTTAGCAATTGCTTTGAGATGATAATGAGTCCTTGATTTCTTCAGGTGAATCAGTTACGCTGGAGGGCTGGCAGGTGGTGGAAAGGGTTGGTGTTCATAAGCTCTGGGGTTCCTTCTAGACATGGAACACTGTTAGAGTTTAGCTACCAACTCTGTGGGTCCTACAACAATGGCCTTCTCTGCCCAACTGTTCTCTCGCACCCATTTATAATTCTAAGTGATTCTGCCTGAATGTGGTCTGACTTCTTCCTTTACCTATTCATATTCAGGCCACATGAAGTGGAGGGCTAGAGGCAAGGCTTCCCCATCAGGTTCCTCTTCCTCATCTTGCTGGTGAGTGTCTTCAGGCAACAACCAAGTCTCGGCTCTTTCATCTTTCAATATAATACATACCCACATGGGGTTGTTGGGATTAAAGAAGATGGTTCTGAACCCAGTGTCTGGCCCCAAATAAGTGCTCAATAAATGGTACCTAATGGCAATATATGGACTCTGGAGCCAGCCTGTCTGGCTTCAGTCTCGGCTCTCCCCTACTAGCTCTCTGACCTCCAACATGTTCCTTAAACTTCCTGTGTCTCATTTTCCCCATCTGAAATATGGAGGTAATAAGAGCACTGACTTCATAGGGTTATTGTCAAAACTAAGTAGGATAATATATTTAAAGGTCATAAAACAGTGCCCAACACATTGTAAGTATTCAGAAAACATTAGCTATTATTAGAATAACTATTAATAAATGGTAATAAAAGTGTTTTCTGCTTACATGAATGAAATGAATCATGAAATAGTAATTGTCTTGGTTTGATAAGAATCAGGAGGTATATAGTATTTAAAAAAATAAGAAGAATCAGGAGGGAATGGGCAGGGTACAATCTTTAAAAGGATGACATAGCCATGTTGCTAAGTCAAAGGCAGAGGAACCAGAGATCAAATTGCCAACATCTGCTGCATTGTAGAAAGAGCAAGGGAATTCCAGAAAAACATCTGCTTCTGTTTCACTGACTACGTTAAAGCCTTTGACTGTGTGGATCACAGCAAACTCTGGAAAATTCTCCAAGAGATGGGAATACCAGACCACCTTATCTGCCTCCTGCAAAACCTGTATGCAGGACAAGAAGCAACAATTCAAACCAGACAAGAAACAACAGATTGATTCCAATTTGGGAAAGGAGTACATCAAGGCTGTATATTGTCATCCCGCTTATTTAATTTATATGCAGAGCACATCATGCAGAATGCCAGTCTGGATGAAGCACAATCTAGAATCAAGACTGTTGGGGGCTCCCTGGTGGTCCAGTGGGTAAGGACACTGCCTTGCAGTGCAAGGGGCGCTGGTTCGATTGCTGGCCTGGGAAGATCCCATTTACCACGGAGCGGCTGGACCGACCCATAGCTCTGGAGTGCATGAGCCCAGAACTGGTGCTCTGCGACAACAGAGGCCACTGTGATAGGAGGCCCACATGGGCCAAAGAACAAAGAAAGATGAAAATAGATAAATGAAAGACCAATAGAAGTGGTCCGCCCGCCCCCCTCCTTTCCCCCTACTCCCAAAAAAAGACTGTTGGAAGAAATCTCAGTAACCTCAGGTACGCTGATGACACCACTCTTATGGCAGGAAGTGAGGAGGGCTTCCTGATGAAAATGAAAGAGGAGAATGAAAAGGCTGGTCTAAAACTCAAAGTTCAAAAATCGAAGATCATTGCATTCGGTCCTATCACTTCATGGCCAATAGATGGGCAAACAATGGAACCAGTGACAGACTTTATTTTCTTGCGCTCCAAATATCATTGTGGATGGTGACTGCAGCCATGAAATTAAAAGATGTTTGCTCCTCGGAAGAAAAGTTATGACAAACCTACAAGCGTATTAAAAAGCAGAGACATCACTTGGCTGAAAAAGTCCGTATAACCAAAACTATGGTTTTTCCAGTAGTAGAAGGGGACGACAGAGGGCGAGATGTTCTAATGGCATCACTGAGTCAATGGACATGAGTTTGAGCAAGCTCCAGGAGATGGTAAAGGATAGGGAAGGCTGATGTGGCACAGTCCAAGGGGTTGCAAAAAGTCAGACATGGCTGAATGCATGAACTGAACTAAATTGCGCCAACAGTAGGGATCATGAGTTCAATCCCTGTTCCAGAAAATTCCACATGCTTCAAGGCAATTAAGCCAATGCACCACAACTACTGGCCTGTGCTCTTGAACCCTGGAAATGCAACAATTGAAGCCCATGCACCCTAGAGCCTGTGCTCCACAATGGAAAGCGACTACAATGAGTAACCTGCACACGGCAAAGAAGAGTAGCCACCACTCACTGCAACTCAAGCCCATGCGCAGCAGTGAAAATCTAGGACAGACAAAAATAAAAATAAATAAGTAAATAAAAGAAAAAAGGCCATGGATTCATGTCCCAATCTAACTTTCACTGGTGAGCCATGAAATGACAGTGACAAGGTAAGAAAATATTGAGAACTGGTAGAGGGGGCCATAAGCCAAGGTATTTCAGGGTTCGATTGCTGGCCTGGGAAGACCCCAAAAGACCCCCTGGGTGCTCCGGGCGCACAACAGAGGCCACTGTGATGGGAGGCCAACATGAGCAAAAGAACAAAGAAAGATGAAAATAGATAAATGAAAGCCCAATAGAAGTGGCCCGCCCGCCCCTCTCCCTCTCCACCCCTACTCCCAAAAAAAGACTGTTGGAAGAAATCTCAGTAACCTCAGGTACGCTGATGACACCACTCTTATGGCAGGAAGTGAGGAGGGCTTCCTGATGAAAATGAAAGAGGAGAATGAAAAGGCTGGTCTAAAACTCAAAGTTCAAAAATCGAAGATCATTGCATTCGGTCCTATCACTTCATGGCCAATAGATGGGCAAACAATGGAACCAGTGACAGACTTTATTTTCTTGCGCTCCAAATATCATTGTGGATGGTGACTGCAGCCATGAAATTAAAAGATGTTTGCTCCTCGGAAGAAAAGTTATGACAAACCTACAAGCGTATTAAAAAGCAGAGACATCACTTGGCTGAAAAAGTCCGTATAACCAAAACTATGGTTTTTCCAGTAGTAGAAGGGGACGACAGAGGGCAAGATGTTCTAATGGCATCACTGAGTCAATGGACATGAGTTTGAGCAAGCTCCAGGAGATGGTAAAGGATAGGGAAGGCTGATGTGGCACAGTCCAAGGGGTTGCAAAAAGTCAGACATGGCTGAATGCATGAACTGAACTAAATTGCGCCAACAGTAGGGATCATGAGTTCAATCCCTGTTCCAGAAAATTCCACATGCTTCAAGGCAATTAAGCCAATGCACCACAACTACTGGCCTGTGCTCTTGAACCCTGGAAATGCAACAATTGAAGCCCATGCACCCTAGAGCCTGTGCTCCACAATGGAAAGCGACTACAATGAGTAACCTGCACACGGCAAAGAAGAGTAGCCACCACTCACTGCAACTCAAGCCCATGCGCAGCAGTGAAAATCTAGGACAGACAAAAATAAAAATAAATAAGTAAATAAAAGAAAAAAGGCCATGGATTCATGTCCCAATCTAACTTTCATGTTTTCAGCTGGTGAGCCATGAAATGACAGTGACAAGGTAAGAAAATATTGAGAATTAGAACTTGGTCCTAGATGGGCTTGTGGGATACCATAAGCCAGGTATACCAGGGAGGATGCTCTGCTGCATCCAGCCCATTTTATCAAGTTTGTCAGCCCGGAATGCTTTAGGGCTCTGATCCAGAACCTAGGTCCAGACTAGAGGAATGATGGCAATTGGCAATTTTTTTTTTTTAATAGAAAGATGGCATGGAATGGCTATGTTTATGCACATCTAACGGTAGGTCTAGGACAGAACTGTTGCTGGAGGATAAGTTTGGCCTCTTTTATTGACTTTTAATTAATTTATTTTTATCCATCTTTATCCTTCGGCCTGTGTGGGCCTCCCATTGCAGTGGCCCCTCTCACTGCAGAGCACTGGCTCTGGGCACATGCGCTCCAGAGCACTGGCTCGTAATTGTACACACTGGCCCAGCCATTCCTTGGCATGTGGGGTCATTCTAGGCCAGGGATCGAACTGGTGCCCCTTGCACTGCAAGGCGGTGTCCTTACCCACTGGACCACCAGGGAAACTCATATATTCTTCTTGACTCAGATTTTTCTCCTACATTTTGTGTTCATTCATATTCCATTTCTCTCTCTCTATCTCTTTTTTTTAACCTCAAAAGACCAGTGTGGCTGCCAAGATGTACTTTCTGTGGACAAGTGTTGACCCTTTATTTCTGACTTGGAACTACATCAACTCCTGCTGATCATCCACACTGGGTGATACCTTTGTACTACTCCTTTGCAACAACTTTTTGGGCACCAACACCTGATTGGGGAACTATCTTTGGAAGGAATAACGTCTAAAATTGTTAAGTGTGTGGTGATTTTTTTTTTTTTTCTTTTTTGCCCCGCCACCCAGCTTGGAGGATCTTAGGTCCACAGTCAGGGACTGAAGCTACACCCCCTACACTGGAAGTGCAGAGTCCTAACTATTAGACTGCCAGAGAAGGAAATGGTAACTTGACAATGGATAGCACAGGAGTTAGCAATACCACATCAGGTTCAGGTCTGAAATGGGTCACGCTGCATCAATCCTAGCTCCCCTGGGCTGTATACTTTAGGATGGAATTGGGGAAAATTCAGACAACAGGTATTAAAACAGGAAAAAACTTACTAGGTTATATAATCTGGTTTGGTCACAGTATGGGTGGGGATATTTAAAGAGAGTGAGACCTTCAAATTCTGTATCTTGGCAATGGAAACCAAAAGGAATTTAAGGCACGTGTAGCTCAGAGGTATAACCCTAGGAAGGACAAAGAGGACATGTTAACTGATCCAGCCTACAGGGTCAGGATCCCCTGAGGTACAGACCCTTTTGGCTATGAATTTCACCAGCCAGTGTGCTCCCAGACGTCAGGCACATAATTCAGCAAACAACTGCTGATCCTCAGATTCTGATAAATGATTTCTTCCAATTGGCTTAGTTTGTTTTCAATAATAGGGATATGGTTGAAAAGGCTGAATGCCCTACGCAAGAGGCCCAATTGACAAATACGCAAGGGGGGCCCAATTGATGGCAGTGGCTTGATCATGTCCTTGGCATGTGGGGTCATTCTAGGCCAGGGATCGAACTGGTGCCCCTTGCACTGCAAGGCGGTGTCCTTACCCACTGGACCACCAGGGAAACTCATATATTCTTCTTGACTCAGATTTTTCTCCTACATTTTGTGTTCATTCATATTCCATTTCTCTCTCTATCTCTTTTTTTTAACCTCAAAAGACCAGTGTGGCTGCCAAGATGTACTTTCTGTGGACAAGTGTTGACCCTTTATTTCTGACTTGGAACTACATCAACTCCTGCTGATCATCCACACTGGGTGATACCTTTGTACTACTCCTTTGCAACAACTTTTTGGGCACCAACACCTGATTGGGGAACTATCTTTGGAAGGAATAACGTCTAAAATTGTTAAGTGTGTGGTGATTTTTTTTTTTTTTCTTTTTTGCCCCGCCACCCAGCTTGGAGGATCTTAGGTCCACAGTCAGGGACTGAAGCTACACCCCCTACACTGGAAGTGCAGAGTCCTAACTATTAGACTGCCAGAGAAGGAAATGGTAACTTGACAATGGATAGCACAGGAGTTAGCAATACCACATCAGGTTCAGGTCTGAAATGGGTCACGCTGCATCAATCCTAGCTCCCCTGGGCTGTATACTTTAGGATGGAATTGGGGAAAATTCAGACAACAGGTATTAAAACAGGAAAAAACTTACTAGGTTATATAATCTGGTTTGGTCACAGTATGGGTGGGGATATTTAAAGAGAGTGAGACCTTCAAATTCTGTATCTTGGCAATGGAAACCAAAAGGAATTTAAGGCACGTGTAGCTCAGAGGTATAACCCTAGGAAGGACAAAGAGGACATGTTAACTGATCCAGCCTACAGGGTCAGGATCCCCTGAGGTACAGACCCTTTTGGCTATGAATTTCACCAGCCAGTGTGCTCCCAGACGTCAGGCACATAATTCAGCAAACAACTGCTGATCCTCAGATTCTGATAAATGATTTCTTCCAATTGGCTTAGTTTGTTTTCAATAATAGGGATATGGTTGAAAAGGCTGAATGCCCTCAGACAAATACGCAAGAGGCCCAATTGATGGCAGTGGCTTTGATCACTCAGAGGCCAGCAAAGGGGGAACTGGTTTTTCTGGACCAATTTGATCCTTGTGGACCATTAGTCCCATGGGTACTCAGATAGGACCAGTGTACCCTGTATGGGTAAAGAAGCTCTAGAGGGAGGCTTGCATTGGAAGAGATATTAGAGAGTGATGGGGATTGTAACGTTGGTCCCTGCTGGGTGTTTTAAAATGAGAGAGGAGGATCGGAATTGGTGAGGCAGAGCAGGCTTTATTGGACGGGCGCTCTCGGGCGTCCCTCACGGGGAGGAGAGGAGAGAGGGAGTGAGGGAAAGCGCACACAAAGACTGGGAGGGCCCCCTTTATAGGTAAGGTGACGCGGTCAGCAGAGCCCCTGGCAAGGTTGGGGCGTCGTCGACCTGATTGGTTGAGGCCAGGTGTTGGGGCGTTTGCAAATTGGGCAGTTTCATCTTTCCTTTGTCCAGTGAGAACTTTTGGCGGGGGCAGGGTGGTCCTCCGTTGGTGTCATGGCTGTCTTTCATTGGCCTTGTTCAATCTGGCGTGAGGGGCCTTCTAGTCAAGGTCTTTCTTGTGTCGGGGAGGTAGGAAGTGGGGGAAAGGAGCCTTGGGACCAGATCTTACAGGGATGCCTTGGCCATTGCAGGTTTTGCAATCAGAAGACTGACGAGGCCCAAGGCCAAAAATGGCTCTGCCTAGAGAAACCATCTACATAGCTAATACTTTGCCTCGGATGGTCACTGACATAGTGGGCTACTGGATAGAATTCCTTACAGGTACTAGTGCTATTAGGAGAGACACTGACTGCAGCTATCTACCCTGGTTGGACACAATATTAACCACTTCCATGAGTTATCTTACAACAGGAGGTCCTTGTAAGGCACCCAGAACTAACAAGCTACCACCAACTGGAAGAAATCAGGAAAGGTTAAAAAAACAAAAAAAAGAATTTAGGAAAAGGAGAGAGGAGACACCAGTCCATATGTCCTATCAACTTCCAAGAATCCTCACTGTAATCTATCCTGGCTGACCAATGTGTGTGCTACCAGGAAGGACCTTGAGTCAGAATGATTGGCCGTAGACAACCCAGAAACTAACCCCATCCCCATAAAACCCAAGACTGTGAGCCTCCTGGCAGAGAAGTTCTCCTGGGTTCTCTTACCCTACTGTTCTCTGCCCAAGGCCACTTCCCAATAAAGTCTCTTGCTTTGTCAACACATGTGTCTCCTCAGACAGTTTCTGAGTGTTAGAAAAGAGCCTACTCAGGAGCCCTAGAAGGGATTCACCTTCCTGCAACAATGCAGTATTTTCAATTTTAACCCAAAGCATTGGAAACCTTAGCAATCATAACAGATGTGGGGATGCCATTGAAGAGGCAGGGGTGCACCATCCTGGAATGCCTTTTGTGCAACATCAATGGCCAACTGTTTCTACATTCCCTGTGATTTGTGCCTAATTGCCCCATCCCTTTAAAGGGAAGAAGTTTATTAATGAAGTTAGGAGCCACTCTGTTTCTTGATGGGCAAGAGAACCATGCCAATCATCCAATGATTCTAAAAGAAAGTGGAAAGAAAGAAAATCTGAAGCTAAAATAGAAATCTTAGTAGACCTGGAATGTAGAATATCAAGGTTCTTGTTGTTCAGTCGCTCAGTCATGTCTGACTCTTTGCAGCCCCATGGACTGCAGCATGCGAGGCTTCTCTATCCTTTACTATCTCTGGGAGTTTGCTCAGACTCATGCCCATTGACTCAGTGATGCCATCCAACCACCTCATCCTCTGTCACCCCCTTCTTTTGCCTTCAGTCTTTACCTACATCAGGGTCTTTTCCAATGAGTAGGTGCTTCACATCAGGTGGCCAAAGTATTGGAGTTTCAGCTTGAACATCAGTCTTTCCAATGAATATTCAGGGCTGATTTCCTTTAAAATTGACTGGTTTGATCTCCTAGCTGTCCTGGGGACTCTCAAGAATCTTCTCCAGCACTGCAGTTCCTGCAGTGGAAGGCAGACTCTCAGTAACTGTACCACTAGGGAAGTCACCAGATGGAAGCTTTTTCCTACTAAAGTGATGAAAAGGTTTTTTTTTTAAGCTCACCAGTCCATATGTCCAACAAAGCCTCGCTGGGCTACCAGGAAGGACCTTGAGTCAGAATGATTGGCACAACCCAGAAACTAACCCCATCCCCATAAAACCCAAGACTGTGAGCCTCCTGGCAGAGAAGTTCTCCTGGGTTCTCTTACCCTACTGTTCTCTGCCCAAGGCCACTTCCCAATAAAGTCTCTTGCTTTGTCAACACATGTGTCTCCTCAGACAGTTTCTGAGTGTTAGAAAAGAGCCTACTCAGGAGCCCTAGAAGGGATTCACCTTCCTGCAACAATGCAGTATTTTCAATTTTAACCCAAAGCATTGGAAACCTTAGCAATCATAACAGATGTGGGGATGCCATTGAAGAGGCAGGGGTGCACCATCCTGGAATGCCTTTTGTGCAACATCAATGGCCAACTGTTTCTACATTCCCTGTGATTTGTGCCTAATTGCCCCATCCCTTTAAAGGGAAGAAGTTTATTAATGAAGTTAGGAGCCACTCTGTTTCTTGATGGGCAAGAGAACCATGCCAATCATCCAATGATTCTAAAAGAAAGTGGAAAGAAAGAAAATCTGAAGCTAAAATAGAAATCTTAGTAGACCTGGAATGTAGAATATCAAGGTTCTTGTTGTTCAGTCGCTCAGTCATGTCTGACTCTTTGCAGCCCCATGGACTGCAGCATGCGAGGCTTCTCTATCCTTTACTATCTCTGGGAGTTTGCTCAGACTCATGCCCATTGACTCAGTGATGCCATCCAACCACCTCATCCTCTGTCACCCCCTTCTTTTGCCTTCAGTCTTTACCTACATCAGGGTCTTTTCCAATGAGTAGGTGCTTCACATCAGGTGGCCAAAGTATTGGAGTTTCAGCTTGAACATCAGTCTTTCCAATGAATATTCAGGGCTGATTTCCTTTAAAATTGACTGGTTTGATCTCCTAGCTGTCCTGGGGACTCTCAAGAATCTTCTCCAGCACTGCAGTTCCTGCAGTGGAAGGCAGACTCTCAGTAACTGTACCACTAGGGAAGTCACCAGATGGAAGCTTTTTTTTCCTACTAAAGTATGACTTGTCCCTCCAAACTTAATTAGGTATCTTATATTTTTATTTGCAACTTGTTCGTCATTCAACTTCAATCAATTGTTCAGACATCCATTGATTATTCTCAGTCAGTGTTTACTATAATCATGCCAAATAGTTGTTTTCTCACTGCACTATTCTACATATACTGGCTGTTGTTCCATCTTCCTATCGTTTTACGCGGGCTTCTTGTGCCTTCAGTCTTTAAGACTGAATCCGAGTCTTCACTGCGCCTGGCACACAGAAGGCACCCAGGATATTTACGCAGTGAATGTGAGTTGGCCAGGCTTCCCTGACAACTTTCCGCCTTCCTCAGCTGCTAGCTATCAAGCGGTGAGAGCCATCCAGGGCGCCTCCAAGGTTAAGGAAAACAATGATTGGCCCCTTCCGCTCCAGCGGCCGGGCGGCGGGGACCAATTGATGCCAGCAGGAGGCGGGGCCTGCCACGGTGCAGCGGTATAACCGTGAGGCCAGCGCGTGTTTCTTCCCGGCGCCGGCGATGGCTGCAGCGTCCTCTCTAACCTCTTGGGTCACCCGACTGCTCCGGTCCGCGCAGGGTGGCCGCCTCCACCATCGTCCCTTCTACCTCTCGGCAGTGCGGTAAGAAGGTCGGCGAGCTGGGTCATCGCGGAAAACCGAGGGGAGCTGAGCGCCGGCCGGCTTAGGGACGCTCTTCTTTGGCATCTTCGTCCCGGGCAGTGGTGGCCACCAAGAGGGGTGCGGCGGGGCGACGTGGCAGGCCAGCGTGGCTTCAGCCTAGGGCCAAGGCGCTCGCTCGGCGTTGTGGGCTGAGCCCGGGAGCCAGCCTTTTGGAGGCAGCTGGTCTCCGGCAGGCTCCGGGCGTTGCCGTGTCTCGAGGCCAGGGCGCGGGTGGGATGGGGCTCACGGTGGGGAGCAGAGGTGCCGGCGGGCTCCGGGCGCCACGATTTACGTGGAAGCAGACAGAAGTCATCGATCAGAACCTGCCGGCCGCCCCTGGTGTGAAACCAACAGCTGAAAAGCCGAGGCGTTTTGGCGAGCGCGGCTAAGAGTTGTGAGCAGCCTTCAGCGACCCGCCCCTTCCCGGAACCCTAGCGGCGGAGAGGGTTAGAGCAGTCTGATGAAATCCCCTACGAGCTTTGCTTAGGTATCTTATTTTTTACATTGTTCGTCATTCAACTTCAATCAATTGTTCAGACATCCATTGATTATTCTCAGTCAGTGTTTACTATAATCATGCCAAATAGTTGTTTTCTCACTGCACTATTCTACATATACTGGCTGTTGTTCCATCTTCCTATCGTTTTACGCGGGCTTCTTGTGCCTTCAGTCTTTAAGACTGAATCCGAGTCTTCACTGCGCCTGGCACACAGAAGGCACCCAGGATATTTACGCAGTGAATGTGAGTTGGCCAGGCTTCCCTGACAACTTTCCGCCTTCCTCAGCTGCTAGCTATCAAGCGGTGAGAGCCATCCAGGGCGCCTCCAAGGTTAAGGAAAACAATGATTGGCCCCTTCCGCTCCAGCGGCCGGGCGGCGGGGACCAATTGATGCCAGCAGGAGGCGGGGCCTGCCACGGTGCAGCGGTATAACCGTGAGGCCAGCGCGTGTTTCTTCCCGGCGCCGGCGATGGCTGCAGCGTCCTCTCTAACCTCTTGGGTCACCCGACTGCTCCGGTCCGCGCAGGGTGGCCGCCTCCACCATCGTCCCTTCTACCTCTCGGCAGTGCGGTAAGAAGGTCGGCGAGCTGGGTCATCGCGGAAAACCGAGGGGAGCTGAGCGCCGGCCGGCTTAGGGACGCTCTTCTTTGGCATCTTCGTCCCGGGCAGTGGTGGCCACCAAGAGGGGTGCGGCGGGGCGACGTGGCAGGCCAGCGTGGCTTCAGCCTAGGGCCAAGGCGCTCGCTCGGCGTTGTGGGCTGAGCCCGGGAGCCAGCCTTTTGGAGGCAGCTGGTCTCCGGCAGGCTCCGGGCGTTGCCGTGTCTCGAGGCCAGGGCGCGGGTGGGATGGGGCTCACGGTGGGGAGCAGAGGTGCCGGCGGGCTCCGGGCGCCACGATTTACGTGGAAGCAGACAGAAGTCATCGATCAGAACCTGCCGGCCGCCCCTGGTGTGAAACCAACAGCTGAAAAGCCGAGGCGTTTTGGCGAGCGCGGCTAAGAGTTGTGAGCAGCCTTCAGCGACCCGCCCCTTCCCGGAACCCTAGCGGCGGAGAGGGTTAGAGCAGTCTGATGAAATCCCCTACGAGCTTTGCTCGCCCGGTACCGGTACTGCCCTCCTTCTGGTTGTGGATGTGGCTCGCGCTGCTCTACAAGCCGCCCCTCTCCCTCCTAAGACAATAAATGTGCTGTGGTCACCAGGACTTTGCTTGCGGCTCACCTGGAGTTGGTCAGTGCCAGATCGGTAAACCAAGGTGGTAAACACCCGGGAAGTGAAGAGCAAAAGCTCTGTTTTCTTAAGGAGTCATAAATATTTCATGATCCTTCTGGACATCAAATTCCCATTCTAAACCTAGGTTGAAAAACTGTTTTTTTTTTCTTTGGAGGAGGGCTGCAGTGGAAGGTTAGCAGTGATTTCAACTAAAATTATGTACCCTCTTTCCTATTTTCAGAGTTTACTTGTACCAGGAGCCCCTTTATCCAGGTACTTTGCTAGGCTGTGCATGCTCAGAGATGGTAAAAAGCGGTTCTTTCTGTAGAGGAACTTCCCTACCTGTCAAGGGGCAGAACTGTGTAATTTCCAGTTAGGGGAAAAATGTTACTAGAGTTGTTTTCCAAGGTGCTGTTGGAGCACAGAATGGAGACAGAATAGGGATTAATGCATCTTTTTTTTTTTTTTAATATTACTTGAGACTTCTCTGGTGGTGCAGTGACTAAGAATTCCCCTGACAATACAGGTTGTATCCCTGGTCGGGGAAGATGCTACATGCTGTGAAGCAACTGAGCCAGTGTGCCACACCTCCTAGCCTGCCAGCCGCAGTCACTGAAGCCCACATGCCCGAGAGCCTGTGCTCCCCAGCAACAAAAGAAGCCACCACAATGAGAAGCCTGCCCTTGGCAAGGAACAGTAGCCCCTACTTGCCACAACCAGAGAAAACCCTCAGCAACGACAAAGACCCAGCACAGCCAAAAATGAAATTGATTAAAATTAAAAATACTAGTTTATTTGGCTGTGCTGGGTCTTAGTTGCAACAAGCAGGATCTAGTTCCTGACCAGCGATTGAACTGGCCTCCTGCATTGGGAAGTTTCAGTCTTAGCCACTCCGAAAGGGGGGTTTTGGCGAGCGCGGCTAAGAGTTGTGAGCAGCCTTCAGCGACCCGCCTTCCCGGAACCCTAGCGGCGGAGAGGGTTAGAGCAGTCTGATGAAATCCCCTACGAGCTTTGCTCGCCCGGTACCGGTACTGCCCTCCTTCTGGTTGTGGATGTGGCTCGCGCTGCTCTACAAGCCGCCCCTCTCCCTCCCAAGACAATAAATGTGCTGTGGTCACCAGGACTTTGCTTGCGGCTCACCTGGAGTTGGTCAGTGCCAGATCGGTAAACCAAGGTGGTAAACACCCGGGAAGTGAAGAGCAAAAGCTCTGTTTTCTTAAGGAGTCATAAATATTTCATGATCCTTCTGGACATCAAATTCCCATTCTAAACCTAGGTTGAAAAACTGTTTTTTTTTTCTTTGGAGGAGGGCTGCAGTGGAAGGTTAGCAGTGATTTCAACTAAAATTATGTACCCTCTTTCCTATTTTCAGAGTTTACTTGTACCAGGAGCCCCTTTATCCAGGTACTTTGCTAGGCTGTGCATGCTCAGAGATGGTAAAAAGCGGTTCTTTCTGTAGAGGAACTTCCCTACCTGTCAAGGGGCAGAACTGTGTAATTTCCAGTTAGGGGAAAAATGTTACTAGAGTTGTTTTCCAAGGTGCTGTTGGAGCACAGAATGGAGACAGAATAGGGATTAATGCATCTTTTTTTTTTTTTAATATTACTTGAGACTTCTCTGGTGGTGCAGTGACTAAGAATTCCCCTGACAATACAGGTTGTATCCCTGGTCGGGGAAGATGCTACATGCTGTGAAGCAACTGAGCCAGTGTGCCACACCTCCTAGCCTGCCAGCCGCAGTCACTGAAGCCCACATGCCCGAGAGCCTGTGCTCCCCAGCAACAAAAGAAGCCACCACAATGAGAAGCCTGCCCTTGGCAAGGAACAGTAGCCCCTACTTGCCACAACCAGAGAAAACCCTCAGCAACGACAAAGACCCAGCACAGCCAAAAATGAAATTGATTAAAATTAAAAATACTAGTTTATTTGGCTGTGCTGGGTCTTAGTTGCAGCAAGCAGGATCTAGTTCCCTGACCAGCGATTGAACTGGCCTCCTGCATTGGGAAGTTTCAGTCTTAGCCACTGGATCACCAGGGAAGTCTCTAATGCATTCGTGAAAGGTTTCAGGGGGAACATTCAAGGATTTCTTTAGACCCTGACCTGCCCTTCCAGTCCCATCTTTTATTACTGTCTGTTCTCCTTCTTCCTCCCTTCCTGACTTCTGGCCAAATGTGCTTCCATGATTGAAAAGAGAATTATAAAGAGGCTCCAATTTGTTATCTAAAGAACTGGAACAGTTTGCTCAAACTGTCCAGTAACAAATGCCTTCCTTTTACTTTTCAGAATGAATATGTAGGTTTCCACATCTCTGAAAGCAATAAGTACATTTGGTATTCAGGGTTCTGATGTATTGCTTTGATTACTGCTACCTGGTAAAATTAAAACATCTTTTTAAGAATATAGATCTGCATGTATTCCTTTGAGGGAGAGTCTATGAGAGTTTTCATAGTTAGAAAGATAGTTCTGTAGTCTAGGTGACCATGGATTACGGGAAAAAAATGAACTTTGGAGACAGAATTTTGTTTGAATTTTGTAACTATTGTCTTAGTTTCTTATTCTGTGTAATAAGCTTATTATAACAGTCCCAAGTAACTGAGTGATGTCTGTAAAAATATTTTTTAAAGAAAAAAAATTTTTTTTAATTTTAGCCTCTTTTTATTGGTTTATTTATTTATTTACATCCATCTTTATTCTTTGGCCTGTGTGGGCCTCCCATTGCAGTGGCCTCTCTCATTGCAGAGCACTGGCTCTGGGCACATGTGCTCCAGAGAGCTGGCTCCTAATTGGACATATGGGTCCAGCTGCCCCACGGCACGTGGGATCTTCCCAGGCCAGGAATTGAATCCGTGCCCGTGGCACTGCAAGGCAGACTCTACCCACTGGACCACCAGGGAAGCCCTGTATGTAAAACTCTTAAGCAAAATATCTAGTGTTTAAGGCATGTACAGTTGCATCTCCCTTCATGTCTTTGTACACTTGTTACTGAATAATTAGTAGATAATAGAACTCTTTCCAAAATAAATCCTGATCATGACTTGTAAAATGTATCTGATTTTTTTTTGGCCGCTTCTATTGGTCTTTCATTTATTTTATTTTCATCCATCTTTGCTCTTTGACCTGTGTGGGCCTCCCATCACAGTGGCCTCTCTTGTTGCAGAGCACTGGCTCTGAGCACATGTGCTCCAGAGAGCTGGCTCCTAATTGGACATATGGGTCCAGCTGCCCCACGGCACGTGGGATCTTCCCAGGCCAGGAATTGAATCCGTGCCCGTGGCACTGCAAGGCAGACTCTACCCACTGGACCACCAGGGAAGCCCTGTATGTAAAACTCTTAAGCAAAATATCTAGTGTTTAAGGCATGTACAGTTGCATCTCCCTTCATGTCTTTGTACACTTGTTACTGAATAATTAGTAGATAATAGAACTCTTTCCAAAATAAATCCTGATCATGACTTGTAAAATGTATCTGATTTTTTTTTGGCCGCTTCTATTGGTCTTTCATTTATTTTATTTTCATCCATCTTTGCTCTTTGACCTGTGTGGGCCTCCCATCACAGTGGCCTCTCTTGTTGCAGAGCACTGGCTCTGGGTGCATACGCTCCAGAACTCCGGCTCGGTAGTTGGATACATCGGTCCAGCCGCTCCACAGCACGTGGGATCTTCCCAGGCCAGGGATCGAACTGGCGCCCCTTGCACTGCAAGGCGGTGTCCTTACCCACTGGACTATACCAGGGAAGCCCCTGTATCTGATATTAATTTTTCATGGAAAATCTAATACGGTAAACTATTGAATTAGAAGGAAAAGAAGATGCTACTGACTTGGGCCTCGGTTTTTAATTTTATTTGGACAGTCCTCTTCTTTCTCATCTGTTGATTCATAATTTTAAGGGAAAGCTTTTCAAGCACATCTGTGAAAAAACTCCTAAATAAGTGTTAGCTCATATGGTTAATACATTTTGCATTCTCTGTGGGACTAATTCAGTCTCCATTTCCATTTATTCTGGGATAGCAGTAACTTTATCTGCCCTTTGGCAAGAAAGAAAAAAAAGTTGGGCAACTAAGTAATGACACCCTCACAGGACTGTGTTTCGCATTTGGCAGAGTTGCGCTCTGCGGAGAAGGGTTAAAACACAGTTATATTATGAAGGATACTCATTGCATTGTGGCTTTGTTTTGGCTCTTGTTACTCTTTGACTTTTTTTTTTTTTTTAAAGCAAATTGGCATAACATCCAGAACTTGCCTCTGGAACTTGGAACACTGGATTCTCCCAGAACTTTGTGTCCTTAGGTTTATTATATCATGCTTAGCTCGAACGTGCTGCTACCATTTTATCTTAAGTTTACTGCTTTCAAAAGGAATTTGTGGGGGGGTGGTGGTGGTGGTGGGTGCGGGTTGGGGTGGAAGAGGGGTGGGCGGGCCACTTCTATTGGTCTTTCATTTATCTGTTTTCATCCATCTTTGTTCTTTGGCCCGTGTGGGCCTCCCATCACAGTGGCCTCTGTTGCCGCAGAGCACCTGCTCTGGGCGCATGCGCTCCAGAGCTCCGGCTCTGCAATTGGACACATCGGTCCAGCCGCTCTGCAGCCCGTGGGATCTTCCCAGACCAGGGATCAAACCAGCGCCCCTTGCACTACAAGGCGGACTCTTTACCCACTGGACCACCAGGAAGCCCCAAAAGGAATTTTTTGACAAAGTGTAATCTAAGTGCTACTCACTCAATATGTTTATAGATCCTTATGAGTATATAAATAGATAAATATGCCTATTGTTAAGGATGTGTATGTGTGTAAATCTACCCAACAGAAGAGAGTTAAAAATTAATTTTTAGTTAATATATATGCTTGGCATTTTATACATTATGTCATTCATAACGTATGAAGTCATTCAATATAAATTACAGTCCTAAATACTTTTAAAGTAATCTTTCACTCTATTTCTGTGCCAGGACAGGTATTCTCGGTATTACTATAGATCAAGAATGTTGCCAGGGGTATTTGTATCAGCAAAGTCCTTTTAAAGAAGTCTCCTTCAACCCTATATCTAAAATGGATTTGTAAATATTAACGTGTTTTCCTTAATTTCCTTAACATACTATGAGTATATATGAAATGCTGTCATATATTTTGCACTATACTAGTATTATCACATAAAATCTGGGTAAAAGCATTTGGTTTGCTATAAAATTGTGGTATCTTTTAAAAATATATTTATTTATTTGGTTGCTCTGGGTCTCAGTTGCAACACGTGGGATCTTCATTTCATGTGAACTCTTAGTTGTGCCATGTGGGCTCTAGTTCCCTGACCAGGGTTGAACCTGGGGCCCCTGCATTGGAAGTGCAGAGTCTTCGCCATTGGACCACTAGGAAATTCCAGCTTACTTTTTTTTTTTGAAAGCAAATTGGCATAACATCCAGAACTTGCCTCTGGAACTTGGAACACTGGATTCTCCCAGAACTTTGTGTCCTTAGGTTTATTATATCATGCTTAGCTCGAACGTGCTGCTACCATTTTATCTTAAGTTTACTGCTTTCAAAAGGAATTTGTGGGGGGGTGGTGGTGGTGGTGGGTGCGGGTTGGGGTGGAAGAGGGGTGGGCGGGCCACTTCTATTGGTCTTTCATTTATCTGTTTTCATCCATCTTTGTTCTTTGGCCCGTGTGGGCCTCCCATCACAGTGGCCTCTGTTGCCGCAGAGCACCTGCTCTGGGCGCATGCGCTCCAGAGCTCCGGCTCTGCAATTGGACACATCGGTCCAGCCGCTCTGCAGCCCGTGGGATCTTCCCAGACCAGGGATCAAACCAGCGCCCCTTGCACTACAAGGCGGACTCTTTACCCACTGGACCACCAGGGAAGCCCCAAAAGGAATTTTTTGACAAAGTGTAATCTAAGTGCTACTCACTCAATATGTTTATAGATCCTTATGAGTATATAAATAGATAAATATGCCTATTGTTAAGGATGTGTATGTGTGTAAATCTACCCAACAGAAGAGAGTTAAAAATTAATTTTTAGTTAATATATATGCTTGGCATTTTATACATTATGTCATTCATAACGTATGAAGTCATTCAATATAAATTACAGTCCTAAATACTTTTAAAGTAATCTTTCACTCTATTTCTGTGCCAGGACAGGTATTCTCGGTATTACTATAGATCAAGAATGTTGCCAGGGGTATTTGTATCAGCAAAGTCCTTTTAAAGAAGTCTCCTTCAACCCTATATCTAAAATGGATTTGTAAATATTAACGTGTTTTCCTTAATTTCCTTAACATACTATGAGTATATATGAAATGCTGTCATATATTTTGCACTATACTAGTATTATCACATAAAATCTGGGTAAAAGCATTTGGTTTGCTATAAAATTGTGGTATCTTTTAAAAATATATTTATTTATTTGGTTGCTCTGGGTCTCAGTTGCAACATGTGGGATCTTCGTCATTTCATGTGAACTCTTAGTTGTGCCATGTGGGCTCTAGTTCCCTGACCAGGGGTTGAACCTGGGGCCCCTGCATTGGAAGTGCAGAGTCTTCGCCATTGGACCACTAGGAAATTCCAGATATCATCTTAATATCTCAAAAGATATAAATACAGATTAATAGAAGATTTACATATAAAATTACTGCATTACACCTAAGACATTGAGACTTGGCTTAAAGTAGGCATTTAATCACAATGCAACTGAAAAGCAGGCATTGAAGGCTTAGACTGTTGAGAGTTTTTAAATTTTTAATTAACAGTGGCCCTGAGAATTAATTATATATCTGACTGTACAAAATATCCAGTACCTTGATGTTATCCCTGAGAATTAAATATGTACTGTCAAAAAAAATGTACTCTAAGGGAAATAGATTGTTTCAGTATTTCAAACAAATCATATTCTTGTTGAGTTGGAGTATACCTTATGACACTGGGGGCAAAACTCTAAAGGGGAAGCCTTGTTTTCAGTGGGGGTCCTTGTTCTTGTTCTGCTTTAAGTAATGAGAACTTTAGTGTACGGATAATATGTGGAAATGGGAAAATCAGGAATCTTCAACATTGGAACCCAGGAAGAGCTGCATAATCAATTGTAATTGGGGAGAGAAAGGTTTTCAGAGATTTGAACATGTTTTGAGGGACTACAGGTTCTTCTAGATCTGAGTTTTCTCACTGTCTGTCCCCAACAAGCAGTTTATCATCCCTGTGGTTCTAGCATGTGAATATAGCTCAGAGAGAAGATCATACTCGGTATTACTATAGATCAAGAATGTTGCCAGGGGTATTTGTATCAGCAAAGTCCTTTTAAAGAAGTCTCCTTCAACCCTATATCTAAAATGGATTTGTAAATATTAACGTGTTTTCCTTAATTTCCTTAACATACTATGAGTATATATGAAATGCTGTCATATATTTTGCACTATACTAGTATTATCACATAAAATCTGGGTAAAAGCATTTGGTTTGCTATAAAATTGTGGTATCTTTTAAAAATATATTTATTTATTTGGTTGCTCTGGGTCTCAGTTGCAACATGTGGGATCTTCTCATTTCATGTGAACTCTTAGTTGTGCCATGTGGGCTCTAGTTCCCTGACCAGGATTGAACCTGGGGCCCCTGCATTGGAAGTGCAGAGTCTTCGCCATTGGACCACTAGGAAATTCCAGATATCATCTTAATATCTCAAAAGATATAAATACAGATTAATAGAAGATTTACATATAAAATTACTGCATTACACCTAAGACATTGAGACTTGGCTTAAAGTAGGCATTTAATCACAATGCAACTGAAAAGCAGGCATTGAAGGCTTAGACTGTTGAGAGTTTTTAAATTTTTAATTAACAGTGGCCCTGAGAATTAATTATATATCTGACTGTACAAAATATCCAGTACCTTGATGTTATCCCTGAGAATTAAATATGTACTGTCAAAAAAAATGTACTCTAAGGGAAATAGATTGTTTCAGTATTTCAAACAAATCATATTCTTGTTGAGTTGGAGTATACCTTATGACACTGGGGGCAAAACTCTAAAGGGGAAGCCTTGTTTTCAGTGGGGGTCCTTGTTCTTGTTCTGCTTTAAGTAATGAGAACTTTAGTGTACGGATAATATGTGGAAATGGGAAAATCAGGAATCTTCAACATTGGAACCCAGGAAGAGCTGCATAATCAATTGTAATTGGGGAGAGAAAGGTTTTCAGAGATTTGAACATGTTTTGAGGGACTACAGGTTCTTCTAGATCTGAGTTTTCTCACTGTCTGTCCCCAACAAGCAGTTTATCATCCCTGTGGTTCTAGCATGTGAATATAGCTCAGAGAGAAGATCATACTGATCTACTTCACTACCCCCACTCCTGATGCAGAAGCTTTTGCACCAACTAGATTATGCCAGCCTAGAAATTGTTGTTCTTGGCATCAGATACTCAGGCCTGGTTTCTCAGCTGTGGGTGGGGTGTTGGGGTCTTGTGGTAGAGCACACTGCCATCTATAAGATGGTGCCCTAGTTCCCCTTCCAATCTCTAGGCTTTTTTTTTTTTTTTTCAATAATTAATTAATTTTTGGTTGTACTACGTCTTTGTTGCTGCCCAACAACTTTTTCTAGTTGCTGCAAGTGGGGGCTACTCTTTGTTACAATGCACAGGCTTCTCATGAGCGGTTTCTCTTGTTGCAGAGCATGGATTTTAGATAGATGGGCTTCAGTAGGTGCAACCCACAGACCATAGAGCATTGACTTCCTAGCTGTGCCACACAGACTTAGTTGCCTGGAGGTATGTCGAATTTTCCTGGATCAGGGGTCAAACCTGTGTTCCCTGTATTGGCAGGTGGATTCTTATCCACTGTACCACTAGAGAAGTCCACAATCCTTATCCTTCCAAAATATCTTTTCAAAGATGTATGGGAAGCAGTTGTTGTTCAGTCACTAAGTCTTGTCTGACTCTTTGCAATCCCATGGACTGCACCATGCCAGGCTTCCTTGTCCTTTACTGTCTCCGAGATCTTGCTCAAACGCGTGTCCGTTGACTCAGTGATGCCATCCAACCATCTCATCCTCTGCTGTCCCTTCTCCCCTCCTTCAGTCTTTCCCAGCGCTAAAAAATGTACTCTAAGGGAAATAGATTGTTTCAGTATTTCAAACAAACACTGTTGGGAGTATACCTTATGACATTTCCTAAAGGGAAGCCTTGTTTTCAGTGGGGGTCCTTGTTCTTGTTCTGCTTTAAGTAATGAGAACTTTAGTGTACGGATAATATGTGGAAATGGGAAAATCAGGAATCTTCAACATTGGAACCCAGGAAGAGCTGCATAATCAATTGTAATTGGGGAGAGAAAGGTTTTCAGAGATTTGAACATGTTTTGAGGGACTACAGGTTCTTCTAGATCTGAGTTTTCTCACTGTCTGTCCCCAACAAGCAGTTTATCATCCCTGTGGTTCTAGCATGTGAATATAGCTCAGAGAGAAGATCATACTGATCTACTTCACTACCCCCACTCCTGATGCAGAAGCTTTTGCACCAACTAGATTATGCCAGCCTAGAAATTGTTGTTCTTGGCATCAGATACTCAGGCCTGGTTTCTCAGCTGTGGGTGGGGTGTTGGGGTCTTGTGGTAGAGCACACTGCCATCTATAAGATGGTGCCCTAGTTCCCCTTCCAATCTCTAGGCTTTTTTTTTTTTTTTCAATAATTAATTAATTTTTGGTTGTACTACGTCTTTGTTGCTGCCCAACAACTTTTTCTAGTTGCTGCAAGTGGGGGCTACTCTTTGTTACAATGCACAGGCTTCTCATGAGCGGTTTCTCTTGTTACAGAGCATGGATTTTAGATAGATGGGCTTCAGTAGGTGCAACCCACAGACCATAGAGCATTGACTTCCTAGCTGTGCCACACAGACTTAGTTGCCTGGAGGTATGTCGAATTTTCCTGGATCAGGGGTCAAACCTGTGTTCCCTGTATTGGCAGGTGGATTCTTATCCACTGTACCACTAGAGAAGTCCACAATCCTTATCCTTCCAAAATATCTTTTCAAAGATGTATGGGAAGCAGTTGTTGTTCAGTCACTAAGTCTTGTCTGACTCTTTGCAATCCCATGGACTGCACCATGCCAGGCTTCCTTGTCCTTTACTGTCTCCGAGATCTTGCTCAAACGCGTGTCCGTTGACTCAGTGATGCCATCCAACCATCTCATCCTCTGTTGTCCCCTTCTCCCCCTCCTTCAGTCTTTCCCAGCGTTAGGGTCTTTTCTAATGAGTCGGCTCTTCACATCACGTGGCCCAAGTATTGGAGCTTCAGCTTCAGCATCAGTCCTTCCAATGAGTATTCAGGATTGATTTCCTTTAGGATTGACTGGTTTGATCTGCTTACTGTCCAAGGAACTCTCAAGAGTCTTCCCCAACACTGCAGTCCAAAAGCACCAGTTCTTCAGTGCTCAGGCTTCTCTATGATGCAACTCTCATATCAATACATGACTGCTGGAAAAACTATAGCTTTGACTACTATATGGACCTTTGTCGGCAAAGTGATTTCTCTGCTGTTTAACATGCTATCTAGGTTTGTCCTAGCTTTCCTTCCAAGGAACAAGCATCTCTTCATTTCATGACTGCCATCACCATCTACAGTGATTTTGGAGCCCAAGAAAATAAAATCTGTCACTGTTTCCACTTTTCACTTTCTATTTGCTGTGAAATGATGAGACCAGGTGCCATGATCTTTGTTATTTGAATGTTGAGTTTTAAGCCAGCTTTTTTCACTCTACTTTTTCATTCTCATCAAGAGGCTCTTTAGGTCCTCTTCACTTTCTGCCATTATCATGGTATCATCTGCATATCTAAGGTTATTGATATTTCTCCTGGCAGTCTTGATTCCAGCTTGTGATTTATCCAGCCTGGCATTTTTCATGATGTACTCTGCATAGAAGTTAAATAAGCAGGGTGACAATATACAGCTTTGTTATACTACTTTCCCAATTTTGAACCAGTCAGTTGTTTCATGTAAAGTTCTAATTGTTGCTTCTTGACCTGCTTACAGGTTTCTCAGGGGACAGGTAAGGTTGTCTGGTATTCCCATCTCTTTAAGAATGTTCCACAGTTTGTAGTTATCCACATAGTCAATGGCTTTAGCATAGTCAATGAAGCAGAAGTAGATGTATTTTTCTGGAACTCCCTTGCTTTATCTATGATCCAAAAAATGTTGGCAATTTGATCTCAGGTCCTCTGCCTTTTCTAAACCCAGCTTGTACCTGGGTTCTTGGTTCACATACTGGGTTGAAGCCTAGCTTCGAGGATTTTGAGCATTACCTTGCTACCATGTGAAATGAGTGCAAGCATATGGTTGTTTCCACATTCTTTGGCATTGCCCTTCTCTGGGACTGGAATGAAAACTGACCTTTTCCAGTCCTGTGGCCGTTGCTGAGTTTTCCAAATTTGCTGACATATTGAATGCAGCACTTTAACAGCATCATCTTTTAGAATTTTAAATAGCTTTAGCTGGAATTTTATCACCTCCACTAGCTTTTTTTTTTGTAGTAATGCTTCCCAAGGCCCATTTAACTTCACGTTCCAAGATGTCTGGCTCCCGATAAGTGACCACACCGTGGTGATTATCCAGGTCATTAACAGCTTTGTATCATTCTGTATATTTTTGCCACCTCTTCGTCTCTTCTGTTTCTGTCAGGTCCTTATGGTTTTTGTCCTTTACAGCATTCATCCTTGAATGAAATGTTCCCTTGACATCTCCAGTTTTCTTGAAGAGGTTTCTAGTCTTTCCTACTTACTGTTTTCCTCTATTTCTTTGCATTGTTCGCTTAAGAAGGCTCTCTTCTCTCTCCTTGCTACCCTCTGGGACTCTGCTGTCAGTTGAATGTATCTTTCCCTTTCTCCCTTGCTTTTTGCTCCTCTTCTTTCCTCAGCTATTTGTAAAGCCTTCTCAGACAACCACTTTGCCTTCTTGCATTTCTTCTTTGGGGTGGTTTTGGTCGCTCTCTCTTGTACAATGTTATGAACCTCTGTCCGTAATCCTTCAGGCACTCTGTCTACCAGATCAAATCTCTTGAATCTACTTGTCACCTGCCCTGTATAATCATAAGGGATTTGATATAGGTCGTACCTGAATGGCCTAGTGGTTTTCCCTATTTTCTTCAATTTTAGCCTGAATTTTGCAATAGATATTGTCTGGTATATTGTTTATTGGTTTAACTGCATAATATCATTTATATATTTAAAAGCATGTATAAATTAAAAACCAATTCAGGGACTTCCCTGGTGGTCCAGTGGTTAAGACTCTGTGTTCCCAATGCAGGGGGCCCAGGTTCAAACACTGGTCAGGGAACTAGATCCCACATGCCACAACTACAACCCAGAGCAGCCAAATAAATAAATAATTAAAAAAAAAAAAAACCAATTCACTAACTGGGAAATGATTTGAAACATATGACTAGGTGCTAACAATCTAGGCAAAGCACAAACTACAAATGGCATATAAGCATATACAATAAACTAACCTCATAACGGTGAGGATTCCAGTAAAATATTGCACATTAACAACTTTTTTTTTTTTGCCTACAGTTTGTCAGTGATCAGGAGGCAGGATGGTGTAGTATTAAGAGGCTAGACTCTGGATTCAGAAGAGCTAAACATGAGATCTACCTTCTGTTAAATAGTACTTATTAGTTAATGAAGCTCTTTGAGTTTAGATTCTGATAGTCACTATTTCAGTCAACTTTATTCTCATAAATATGTAGCTCAGTAGTGTGGTACATGGGCTCCGTGTCCTGTGGCACGTGGAATCTTGTGGATCAGGGATCGAATCCACGTCCCCTGCATTGTAAGGTGGATTCTTAACAACTGGTCACCAGGGAAACCCTCATATAGATATTTTTATAAAAATAAAAAGTATAAATATTCTCCTGATGATAAGAGCTCTTAGGATTTATTATTTTAACACGTTTCCGATATATTATAGAGCAGGAGTAACTAAAGTCATTATTGTATATAGTACATTATGTCTCTGTGTGTGCGTGCTCAGTCATGTCCAACTCTTTGCGAACTCATGGACTGGGGTCCACCAGGCTTCTCTGTCCATGGAATTTTCTAGGCAAGGATACTGGAGTGGGTTGCCATTTCCTTGTCCCTAGAGCTTATTAATATTATAATGAGAAGACTGTGACAGTCCTCCTTCAGTATCTGAGTTGTCTGGTATATTGATACTGGCTTTTTATTTTCTTCAATTTTAGCCTGAATTTTGCAATAGATATTGTCTGGTATATTGTTTATTGGTTTAACTGCATAATATCATTTATATATTTAAAAGCATGTATAAATTAAAAACCAATTCAGGGACTTCCCTGGTGGTCCAGTGGTTAAGACTCTGTGTTCCCAATGCAGGGGGCCCAGGTTCAAACACTGGTCAGGGAACTAGATCCCACATGCCACAACTACAACCCAGAGCAGCCAAATAAATAAATAATTAAAAAAAAAAAAAACCAATTCACTAACTGGGAAATGATTTGAAACATATGACTAGGTGCTAACAATCTAGGCAAAGCACAAACTACAAATGGCATATAAGCATATACAATAAACTAACCTCATAACGGTGAGGATTCCAGTAAAATATTGCACATTAACAACTTTTTTTTTTTTGCCTACAGTTTGTCAGTGATCAGGAGGCAGGATGGTGTAGTATTAAGAGGCTAGACTCTGGATTCAGAAGAGCTAAACATGAGATCTACCTTCTGTTAAATAGTACTTATTAGTTAATGAAGCTCTTTGAGTTTAGATTCTGATAGTCACTATTTCAGTCAACTTTATTCTCATAAATATGTAGCTCAGTAGTGTGGTACATGGGCTCCGTGTCCTGTGGCACGTGGAATCTTGTGGATCAGGGATCGAATCCACGTCCCCTGCATTGTAAGGTGGATTCTTAACAACTGGTCACCAGGGAAACCCTCATATAGATATTTTTATAAAAATAAAAAGTATAAATATTCTCCTGATGATAAGAGCTCTTAGGATTTATTATTTTAACACGTTTCCGATATATTATAGAGCAGGAGTAACTAAAGTCATTATTGTATATAGTACATTATGTCTCTGTGTGTGCGTGCTCAGTCATGTCCAACTCTTTGCGAACTCATGGACTGGGGTCCACCAGGCTTCTCTGTCCATGGAATTTTCTAGGCAAGGATACTGGAGTGGGTTGCCATTTCCTTGTCCCTAGAGCTTATTAATATTATAATGAGAAGACTGTGACAGTCCTCCTTCAGTATCTGAGTGGGATTGGTTCCAGGAACCCCAACAAACCAAATTCCCAGATGCTGTAACTCCGTAATATAAAATGGCAGAGTATTTTATATAGCTTATCCACCCATATACTTTAAATCATCTCTATATTACTTGATTTTTTATAATGCCTAATATAAATGCTGTGTAGTTAGTTATAAAAATAAACATAAATGCTGTGGAAATACTTGCCAGATACAGGGCAAATTCAGGTTTTGCTTTTTGGAATTTTTTTCTGAATATTTTCAACCCATGGTTGGTGAACCCTCAAATGCAGAACTTAAACATAGAAGGGCCTGCTGTGCCTGACCATCTTCTTCCAATTCCCTCCACCTCCCCACCCCAAAGTTTTGGGTATTTAATAACACTGTTTTTAGTCTGATGTTTACTCTTTACAAAAATTCAAGCTATTTGTGTTTTGTGATTTTATTGCCTTCTGCAGAAATGAAGCTGTTGTCATTTCTGGAAAGAAACTTGCTGAGCAGATCAAGCAGGAAGTGCGGCAGGAGGTGGAAGAGTGGGTGGCATCAGGCAACAAACGGCCACACCTGAGCGTGGTTCTGGTTGGTGAGAATCCTGCAAGTCAGTCCTATGTCCTCAACAAAACCAGGGCAGCTGCCAGCGTGGGTGTGTATCGCTCTCAGATCTGAGGCAAACGCTATTGTAATTTATGTTTCCTATGCTGATTAGAACACCCAGAGGAGGCTAATGTGATTCAACTGTATCTAAATATTTGTCAGAAAGAAACCAGGCTGTCTGTTGGAGTGGTGTATAGACTCGAACTGGAGGAATTCAGTTGGTAATCTCGGTGGAAAGTATAAATATTCTCCTGATGATAAGAGCTCTTAGGATTTATTATTTTAACACGTTTCCGATATATTATAGAGCAGGAGTAACTAAAGTCATTATTGTATATAGTACATTATGTCTCTGTGTGTGCGTGCTCAGTCATGTCCAACTCTTTGCGAACTCATGGACTGGGGTCCACCAGGCTTCTCTGTCCATGGAATTTTCTAGGCAAGGATACTGGAGTGGGTTGCCATTTCCTTGTCCCTAGAGCTTATTAATATTATAATGAGAAGACTGTGACAGTCCTCCTTCAGTATCTGAGTGGGATTGGTTCCAGGAACCCCAACAAACCAAATTCCCAGATGCTGTAACTCCGTAATATAAAATGGCAGAGTATTTTTATATAGCTTATCCACCCATATACTTTAAATCATCTCTATATTACTTGATTTTTTATAATGCCTAATATAAATGCTGTGTAGTTAGTTATAAAAATAAACATAAATGCTGTGGAAATACTTGCCAGATACAGGGCAAATTCAGGTTTTGCTTTTTGGAATTTTTTTCTGAATATTTTCAACCCATGGTTGGTGAACCCTCAAATGCAGAACTTAAACATAGAAGGGCCTGCTGTGCCTGACCATCTTCTTCCAATTCCCTCCACCTCCCCACCCCAAAGTTTTGGGTATTTAATAACACTGTTTTTAGTCTGATGTTTACTCTTTACAAAAATTCAAGCTATTTGTGTTTTGTGATTTTATTGCCTTCTGCAGAAATGAAGCTGTTGTCATTTCTGGAAAGAAACTTGCTGAGCAGATCAAGCAGGAAGTGCGGCAGGAGGTGGAAGAGTGGGTGGCATCAGGCAACAAACGGCCACACCTGAGCGTGGTTCTGGTTGGTGAGAATCCTGCAAGTCAGTCCTATGTCCTCAACAAAACCAGGGCAGCTGCCAGCGTGGGTGTGTATCGCTCTCAGATCTGAGGCAAACGCTATTGTAATTTATGTTTCCTATGCTGATTAGAACACCCAGAGGAGGCTAATGTGATTCAACTGTATCTAAATATTTGTCAGAAAGAAACCAGGCTGTCTGTTGGAGTGGTGTATAGACTCGAACTGGAGGAATTCAGTTGGTAATCTCGGTGTCTTCTGGAATTCTATCTAAATTTTGTTAGATGACCTTGAACACCGTTTACATCTGCTTTCCTTGAGCAGGGAGTCTCTGACTAAGGTGTTTGAGTATTTGATTGAGAGGACCTCAGTGATGTGACCTAGGATACAATCATGGATTTGGAGGAAATGACTCTGGCTTCTTTTAAATAACCTGTGATTTCTCCACTGGTGCGTTCAAAAGCCAATTAAATGATGCAGTTTAGAAGTGGTTGGAGGTTCAAATGCAGAAGGCACAGGTCTGAGCGATGAGGGATTTGGCTTCTAGGTCTCACCGTACTATAGACGGTGGCCACAGATCTGAGGTGAGTGGGCTTAGTGTGCCCCTGCCTGTTTATCTGTGGTCTGAGCATGGTGTGCCTGCCCTCTGAAGGGCTGTGAAACCAGTGGACCGTGAGCCCTTGGCACACTTTATTTTCTGTCACTGAGTATTGAGGCCTCCTGCCCTTTTCACTGAAAAACCTTTAGGGCTTCCCTAGCGGCTCAGTGGTAAAGAATCTGCCTGCTAGGCAGGGGACACTAGTTCCAACCTTGATCTGGGAAGATCCCATGTGCGACAGAGCAGCTAAGCCCAGGCTCCACAGCTACCGAGCCTGTGCTCCATCACAAGAGAGGCCGTGCTGCAACAAGCCCACACATCACAACTAGAGAGCAGACTCCACTCACTGCAACTAGAAAAAAGTCTACACTGCAACAGAGACCCAGCACAGCCAAAAATACATAAAATAAAATTATAAAAGAAAAGCCTCTAGAACCTCTAGAAAACAGTAAGCTGTGGTCATCACACGGCCACACCTGAGCGTGGTTCTGGTTGGTGAGAATCCTGCAAGTCAGTCCTATGTCCTCAACAAAACCAGGGCAGCTGCCAGCTGGTGTGTATCGCTCTCAGATCTTAGGCAACCGCTATTGTAATTTATGTTTCCTATGCTGATTAGAACACCCAGAGGAGGCTAATGTGATTCAACTGTATCTAAATATTTGTCAGAAAGAAACCAGGCTGTCTGTTGGAGTGGTGTATAGACTCGGACTGGAGGAATTCAGTTGGTAATCTCGGTGTCTTCTGGAATTCTATCTAAATTTTGTTAGATGACCTTGAACACCGTTTACATCTGCTTTCCTTGAGCAGGGAGTCTCTGACTAAGGTGTTTGAGTATTTGATTGAGAGGACCTCAGTGATGTGACCTAGGATACAATCATGGATTTGGAGGAAATGACTCTGGCTTCTTTTAAATAACCTGTGATTTCTCCACTGGTGCGTTCAAAAGCCAATTAAATGATGCAGTTTAGAAGTGGTTGGAGGTTCAAATGCAGAAGGCACAGGTCTGAGCGATGAGGGATTTGGCTTCTAGGTCTCACCGTACTATAGACGGTGGCCACAGATCTGAGGTGAGTGGGCTTAGTGTGCCCCTGCCTGTTTATCTGTGGTCTGAGCATGGTGTGCCTGCCCTCTGAAGGGCTGTGAAACCAGTGGACCGTGAGCCCTTGGCACACTTTATTTTCTGTCACTGAGTATTGAGGCCTCCTGCCCTTTTCACTGAAAAACCTTTAGGGCTTCCCTAGCGGCTCAGTGGTAAAGAATCTGCCTGCTAGGCAGGGGACACTAGTTCCAACCTTGATCTGGGAAGATCCCATGTGCGACAGAGCAGCTAAGCCCAGGCTCCACAGCTACCGAGCCTGTGCTCCATCACAAGAGAGGCCGTGCTGCAACAAGCCCACACATCACAACTAGAGAGCAGACTCCACTCACTGCAACTAGAAAAAAGTCTACACTGCAACAGAGACCCAGCACAGCCAAAAATACATAAAATAAAATTATAAAAGAAAAGCCTCTAGAACCTCTAGAAAACAGTAAGCTGTGGCTTTTTGGACACTGGGACGGGGAGTAGCATGGTAGAGTGGAGAGAACATGGACTTAGGAATTTCAAAGGTTGGCTTTGTCACTAGCCAGCCTATGTTTCAATTTCAGGGAGGCTTATCTATAAGGTGAGGTTAATGAGGATTATATAGAACAATATATAGAAAGTATCAAGCCAGTACTCTGGAGTCTTTTATTTGAGAAGTTATGCAATCTTTCCAGCTAAAAGGGGTGTGTGATGATGAAAGGCCTCTCTGGTAGCATGGCAGGCAATGAAGCCTTGCCTCAATAAATGCCTTTATTTAATTAATTTATTTATTTGTTTTCTTCGAATCCTTTTGCCTAATTTTTTTTTTTTTTTGCCTCTTTAATTTTTTATTTAATTTTCTTTTTTATGGCTCTCAGGGGTTTTCACTGGTGCTACAGGCTCTTCTTTAGTTGCAAGGAGTGGGGGCTACCCTCTAGTTGAGGTGAGCAGGCTTCTTGTTGCAGTGACTTTTGTTGTGGAACTTGGGCTCTAGGACACATGGGCTTTAGTAGTTATGGCACATGGGCTCAATAGTTGTGGCTCTGAAGCTCTAGAGCATAGGCTCAATAGTTGTGGCTCACGGGCTTAGTGGCTCCAAAGCATGTGGAATCTTCCCGGGTCAGGGATCAAACTCGTTTCTCCTGCATTGGCAGGCGAACTCTTTACCACTGAGCTACCAGGGAAGTCTGAGATTTTTCTTATTTCTTGAGGTATGGTAACACTATAAGCTTCCCTCTTATAATTGCTTTTGCTACATCCCAGTTTTGGGTCATCATGTTTTCACTGTCATTTGTTTCAATTTTTTAATTTTCCCTTTGATTTCTTCAGTAATCTCTTGCTTATTTCATAGCATACTTTTTAGCTTCCATGTCTATGAGTTTTTTATATTTTTTTTTGTAATTGATTTCTAATCTCATAGCATTGTAGTTAGAAAAGATGCTTGATACTGTTTAAATTTTCTTAAATTAACTGAGATTTGATTTGTGGCCCAAGATGTGATCTATCCTGGAGAGTGTTTGGTGTGCGCTTGAGAAGAAAGTATGTTCTGCAGTTTCAGGATGGAATGTCCTGTAAATATTAATTAAGTCTGTCTGGCGTAATGTGTCATCTACAACTTTAAATGACACATTAGGCAGACAGACTTAGTTAATATTTACAGGACATTCTGTGCCAAAAACCTTATTAAGTTTTTGTCTCAGTGATCTGTCCATTGGTATAAATGAGGGTATTAAAGTCCCCCACTATTATTGTGTTACTGTTGATTTCCCCTTTTATGGCTGTTAGCATTTGCCTTATGTATTGAGATACTCCTGTGTTGAGTACATATATATTTATAATTGTTATATTTTATCTTCTTCTTGGATTGATCCCTTGATCATTATGTAGTGTCCTTTGTCTGTTTTGTCTCACAAGGGTGTTACAACTCCACCTTTCTTTTGATTTCCATTTGTGTGGGATATCTTTTTCCATCCTCTTACTTTCAGCCTGTGTATTACCCTAGTTCTGAAGTGGGTCTCTTATAGATAGCATATAAAGAATCTTATTTTTGTGTCCACTCAGTCTGGATCTTTTGGTTGGAGGATTTAATCGATTTACATTTAAGATAATTATCAATATGTGTGTTTCTATTAACATTTTCTTACTTGTTTTGAGTTTGATTTGTTTATTTAGCTGTGCTGGGTCATCATTGCTTTCTTTAGCTGTGGCAAGTGGGGGCTGCTCTCTTGTTGTGGTTCATAGGCTTATCCTTGTGGTGGCTTCTCTTGTTGCAAAGCACAGGTTCTAGGGTGCGTGGGCTTCAGTGGTTGTGGCACACGGGCTGTGCTGTCATCACTCATGGGCTCCAGAACTCGTGCTCAGTAGCATCTTAGTTGCCCCACAGCATGTGGGACCTTCCTGGATCAGGAATCAAACCAGTGTCCCTTGTATTGCAAGGCATTTTCTTAACCACTGGACCACCAGGGAAGCCCCTTGGGTTTGTTTTTGTAAGTCTTTTACTTCTCTTAGGTTTCTCATGTAGAGAAGGTCTTTTAGCATTTTCTGTAAGCTGAATTGATGATGCTGAATTCACTTAGCTTTTGCTTGTCTATAAAGCTTTTGATTTCTTCATTGAATTGGAATGATATCTTTGCTGAGTAGAGTAATCTTGATTGTAGGTTTTTCCTTTTCATCACTTTAAGTATATCCTGCCACTTGCTTCTGGCCTTCAGAGTCTGCTGAAAAATCAGCTGATAACTTTAGGGGATTCCCTTGTATGTTATTTTTTGCTTTTCCCTTCCTGCTTTTAATATTTTTTCTTTGAATTTAATTTTTGTTAGTTCAATTAGTATGTGTCTCAACATGATTCCTCCTTGGGTTTATCTTGTATGGGACTTTCTGCTTTCTAAACTTGGATTGTATTTCCCTTCCCGTATAAGGAAGTTTTTAACTATAATCTCTTCAAATATTTTCTCAGACCCTTTCTCTTTGTCTTTCTCTTTTTCTTCTGGGATGCCTATAATTCAAACGTTGTGTTTAATGTTGTCCCAAAGATTGTCCCCATTTTTTTTTCATGCTTTATTCTGCTCCTTAGCAGTTATTTCCACCAATCCTCTTCCAACTCACTTATCCATTTTTCTGCTTAAGTTATTCTTCTATTGATTCGTTCTGCTGTATTTTTCATTTTAGTTATTGTATTATTCATCACCATTTGTTTATTCATTGGTTCTTCTAGATCCTTTGTAAACATTTCTTGTATTGTCTTGATCCATGCCTCCATTTTTCAAAAAAATTTCTTTTAATTTTATTTTTTTAACACCAAAAACATTTCATATTGAGGTATACCTGACTACCAATGTTGTGATAGTTTCGGGTGAACAGTAAAGGGACTCAGCCATACATAGAACATACATGTGTGTCGATTCTCCCCCAAACCAACCACCTATCCGAGCTGTCCATGCCTCCATTTTATTTCCAAGACTTTGGACCATCTTTACTATCATTACTCTGAACTCTTTTTCAGGTAGATTCTATTTCCTTTGCATTTATCTGGTTTTTTAGGGTTTTGCCTTGCTCCTTCATCTGTTACATATTTCTCTGTTGTCTCGTTTTCACTGATTGAGGCTGTGTTCCTCTTCTGGTTGTTTGTCCTGAGGCATCGGGCACTGTAGCTTGGAGGCAGTTGGGTGGAGCTGGGTCTTGGTGCCAGCATGAGGACCTCTGGCAGAGCTCATGCGAAGTAGGATTCTCTGGGGCCTGAAGGTCTCTGGTGGTCCAGCAGCTTGACCTTGGCACTGCCATCACAGAGGCTCAGGCCTGACTCATGGCCTGGGAACCAAGACCCTGCAAGCCATGTGGCATGGAAAAAAGAAAAAAGCAAACAAACAGCCAAACAAAGCCCAAGGCAAATAATAATTATGAAACTGGAACAAACAAACAAAAGAAGAAAATAGACGAACATAATGCTCAACAAATAATGAAAACAAATTCAAGTAACCAAAAAGCAAACCAATAAGCAAAAAAACGATGGAAGTAAAAAACAAGACACCCAAACAAACAGGAGAGCCCCCAGACCAAAAGCAATAATAAAAACAAACCTGGGCTAAACAGAAAAGAAAAAATAAAGAAAGAAAGAAAGAAAGAAGTAAAAACTGAAAGAAAAGCTCTTCCTGTGTTCCTTTTACCAGGGTCTGCTCTTGAAGCCGGCTCGGAGCACATGTGCCAGCACAGGCTGGCTAGAGCGCAGGCTTCTGTGGGCATGACCGCAGGGGCTGGGGCAACAGGAAGAGGCCTTGGAGGAGGGCCACCCTCCGCCTGCCTGGACCCATGACTCATGGAGGCTTTGCGGAGGGTGGTGCTTGGGTCCACTGGGACTCCAGCAGCCAGGGGAGGTGTTGGTGGAGTTGGGACTAAGGCCTGGGACACCAGCAGGTTTGTTGGGGCCTGAGCAGGCTGGGGAGACCCTGGCTGGAGGGGTGAGCAAGCCTGCCCAGGTGTCTGCTCCCATCACTGCCTTAGGAGGCTGGGCTGGTAGGTAGGCAAAGGTACAGCAAGGGCAGCCCTGCCCTTCATGTGCCACTCAGCAGTGGTGCCTTGCCTCTATCGTGACCCAAGAGCCTCATGCCCAGTACCCAGGCCATCCTCTTACTGCCAATAGCTGTCCCCGCCTTAGGTCCACTCCCCAAATCCCACTCTTTGGCACCCAGCCCTCCTCCTTACCTTGAAACACACAATCTGGGGTATGCAGGGCTGCAGTATGAACCATGTGCGCAGGCCGCACTCTGTCCTGTCCTCCACAGACCGGCTGCTGCGTGCCCTGGCCATCCTCAGGTCCCCACCTGTCCCTGCTGATCCCTCACTGTGAGCCTGCTTCCCCCAGAGTGGGGTTGTGTCCTCCCCGCCAGCTCCCCCCAGGGGTGCTGGCCCTGTCCTGCCTCCACTCCTCCCCGCTTCCTTCCCGCACCCTGTCTGGTTGCACAGGGACTCCTCCCATTCCCCTGGGCATCTGAGGCCCTCTACCAGTGCCCAGCAGGCACTCCGGGAGAACTCTTCTGTTGTACTCCTGACATACCTGTGAGGAGATATGAACTCCGTGTCCTCCTACTCTGCCGTCTTCCATAATCTGTTTCTCTTTTTAACCTTGAAAATTTCTTATAGGAATCAACAGTGAGACAATTGTGAAACCAGCTTCAATTTCAGAGGAAGAACTGTTGAATTTAATCAATAAACTAAATAATGATGATAATGTAGATGGCCTCCTTGTTCAGCTGCCTCTTCCAGGTGAGATTTGGACAGCACCAGTTAAAATGATTTCTGGGGAGTGGAGAGGCTTATTGACTTTGTAAAACTGGCCCCTCGTGTGGATTTGATTTAAAGAAAGGGGAGGTAAACTCAAGAGAGTAAGTATGTTGTTAGATCTCAGACAGACCTACTCAGAATACCAATTACTCCCTGATTTAGCGTTGAGATCTTAATGCAAAGGACAGTGGAGGAAAGCTGTTTAGGGAGGAAAAGAAGACATTGGTTTGATCTCGGCTTTTGGCTTTGCTTGATGTGTGTTCCTTATGCACAGGTAGGGTGAGTCATGGGGTGAGTTATAGAAGGGGAATGGTTTTTTTGTTGTTGTTTTTTTTTTTTACTTTTATTTTACAGAGTTTTGTTTACAGATATGTGTAATCCCAGATTGGTCACATGTATATTCCTGGCCCCCTCCTTGCTCCACGGGAATGGGTTTTTATGGCAAAGCAGGTAAGCTGGAGTCTAGCAGTGCTAACTATCTAACAGTGACTTGACCGCCGTTCTGATTTCTTTTTCAGAGCACATTGATGAACGAAAAGTCTGCAATGCTGTTTCTCCAGACAAAGATGTTGATGGCTTTCATATAATTAACGTAGGGCGAATGTGTTTGGACCAATGTTCCATGTTACCGGCTACGCCATGGGGTGTGTGGGAAATAATTAAGCGAACTGGTAGGTATATCCATCTCAGTTTTATCAAAGCATACTTATAAAATGGTAAAAATTTCTATAGAACAAAGAATAGAAGCTCCTACCTCAGATCATCTTGTCCTACTTCCCAGAGCCTGACTCCTTTACCAGTTGCCTACAACTGTTTTTGCTGCTTAAGCCAGAAAACTCTGAAGGGAACTTAAGCTTTAATAGTGTTGATAGTGCACATTCATATAACATTCTGTAGCTTATGTTTCCTTTTAGCTTTCACTGTGTGTAGCAATAGTTCAGTTGACTGATGAGTCAGTAAGCTCGTCATTTCCTTCATTATGACAATTAGAGTCACATCCTACCTAAGCCACCAGCCTTCCTTTTTCTTAGATGCTCTAAGATAATCTGGCAGTATCTGAAATGCCAATATATTTATTTTTCATAGGCATTCCAACCCTAGGGAAGAATGTGGTTGTGGCCGGAAGGTCAAAAAACGTTGGAATGCCCATTGCAATGCTACTGCACACAGATGGGGCACACGAACGTCCAGGAGGTAAGGATGTTGCTCTCAGGGCAGTGTCCTCCTCTCCCTTGTGAGAGATCCTTGAGAGACTGCCCTGTGGATGTTTGGAAGTGTTAGCTTTGTTAAGCTTTGTATTTGTTTTTGTTATAATTTTGTTCATAGGTACTTGGGGAGTAATCTTTGTAGGAGAAGCTATACTAAGTGTTATTTGAGAGTTAATTTGTATTCATTGGTATGGAGCTTGTATGCAGACGACACCACCCTTATGGCAGAAAGCAAAGAGGAACTAAAGAGGCTCTTGATGAAGGTGAAAGAGGAGAGTGAAAAAACTCGCCTTAAACTCAACATTGAAAAAACAGGAAGATTATGCCATCCAGTCCCATCACTTCACAGCAAATAGATGGGTAAACAATGCAAACAGTGACAGACTTTATTTTCTTGGCCTCCAAAATCCCTGTGGATGGTAACTGCAGTCATGAAATTAAAAGATGCTTGCTCCTTGGAAGGAAAGCTATGACATACCTATACAGCATATTCAAAAGCAGAGACATCAGTTTTATGACAAAAGTCTGTATAGTTAAAGCTATGGTTTTCCCAGTAGTCATGAATGGATGTGAGAGTTGGACCATAAAGAAGGTTGAGCACTGAAGAATTGATGCCTTTGAACTGTGGTGCTGGATAAGACTCTTGAGAGTCCTTTGGACTGTAAAGAGATCAAGCCAGTCAATCCTAAAGGAAATCAACCCTGAATATTCATTGGAAGGACTGATGCTGAAGCTGAAGCTCCAATACTTTGGTCACCTGTTGCAAAGAGACAACTCATTGGAAAAGAGCCTGATGCTGGAAAAAATTGAAGGCAAAAGGAGAAGGAGATAACAGAGGATGAGGTGGTTGGATGGCATCACTGAGTCAATGGACATGAGTCTGAGCAAGCTCTGGGAGAGGGCGAAGGACCAGGATGCCTAGCATAGCATAGTCCATGGGATGGCAGAAAGTTGGGCATGACTGAGCAACTGAACTGAAATATCCAACTAATTAATAAGTAGATATATCTCAGAAATTTGAGTTTGAAGTATAAGCATGGTTATAGACAATTGGAATTTCTAGTTGTGACTTTGATAGTTCGAGCTAAGAGGTATATGTTATTCAAAATTAGTATCCTGTTCTGTGCCATATGGTAAGAAAAAAAAATTCTTAGACTGCTGCAGAAGATTGAATTCATATGACTGCAATGTGTCATCATTATGTCAAATTCTGTTAACTTGAGAAAAAGCCTCAAATCAAAATTATATGTGATTATCATATGACCATACATGATTATATCAGAAATAAAATATAGCAGAAAGCAAAGAGGAACTAAAGAGGCTCTTGATGAAGGTGAAAGAGGAGAGTGAAAAAACTCGCCTTAAACTCAACATTGAAAAAACAGGAAGATTATGCCATCCAGTCCCATCACTTCACAGCAAATAGATGGGTAAACAATGCAAACAGTGACAGACTTTATTTTCTTGGCCTCCAAAATCCCTGTGGATGGTAACTGCAGTCATGAAATTAAAAGATGCTTGCTCCTTGGAAGGAAAGCTATGACATACCTATACAGCATATTCAAAAGCAGAGACATCAGTTTTATGACAAAAGTCTGTATAGTTAAAGCTATGGTTTTCCCAGTAGTCATGAATGGATGTGAGAGTTGGACCATAAAGAAGGTTGAGCACTGAAGAATTGATGCCTTTGAACTGTGGTGCTGGATAAGACTCTTGAGAGTCCTTTGGACTGTAAAGAGATCAAGCCAGTCAATCCTAAAGGAAATCAACCCTGAATATTCATTGGAAGGACTGATGCTGAAGCTGAAGCTCCAATACTTTGGTCACCTGTTGCAAAGAGACAACTCATTGGAAAAGAGCCTGATGCTGGAAAAAATTGAAGGCAAAAGGAGAAGGAGATAACAGAGGATGAGGTGGTTGGATGGCATCACTGAGTCAATGGACATGAGTCTGAGCAAGCTCTGGGAGAGGGCGAAGGACCAGGATGCCTAGCATAGCATAGTCCATGGGATGGCAGAAAGTTGGGCATGACTGAGCAACTGAACTGAAATATCCAACTAATTAATAAGTAGATATATCTCAGAAATTTGAGTTTGAAGTATAAGCATGGTTATAGACAATTGGAATTTCTAGTTGTGACTTTGATAGTTCGAGCTAAGAGGTATATGTTATTCAAAATTAGTATCCTGTTCTGTGCCATATGGTAAGAAAAAAAAATCGTAGACTGCTGCAGAAGATTGAATTCATATGACTGCAATGTGTCATCATTATGTCAAATTCTGTTAACTTGAGAAAAAGCCTCAAATCAAAATTATATGTGATTATCATATGACCATACATGATTATATCAGAAATAAAATATAGCAGAACTAAGTATTTCAGCATGCTTTTAAGAAAAATCCTTGATTAATTCTAGTGACATTTTGTTTAGAAAGACTGTTAAATTGGATAAGGAATAAATCTAATGATATATGATTCCAAAGCATAGAGCTAGGGCCAACGGATAAAAGTTTTAAGGAATTGAGTATTAGTTGTTTTTTTTTTAAATGCTGATTGCTCCTCAGAAAGTATGCATAAGAATTGTCAATTATTTTTTCAGACATCCTGAATTTCTGGCATAGTTTGCCTAGTTGAGATCTAATCCATTCCTAGCTTTGATTTGGAAATCAAGACATCTGTTTTGTGACTCACAGGCGATGCCACCGTCACCATCTGTCATCGATACACTCCCAAGGAGCAGCTGAAGAAGCACACAGCTCTTGCCGACATTGTGATCTCTGCTGTAGGTGAGAGCATTGGCAGGGGGAGGGGGAGACTGGGAGGACCTTGCCTCGAAGGATGAAGATGTACTGCTCATCTTCAGCTTTGCCTGCTGCCCTGCCGGTTCATCCCTTATTCCCCTGGGACTGACAGTAATGGGAGCTGCTTACAAAGGTGAGAGTTGTGGTTGGAATACCCATTTCTGGAATTTCATTATATATATTTGATGGGTAAATGTTATTTCTATAGCCTCAAAATATTTCTGGTTACTATATGAAGTTTAAATGTTGGCTTGGTGAATAAATTTTTGATTATTTTAGGTCAATGAGAACATGAGTCTGAGCAAGCTCTGGGAGAGGGCGAAGGACCAGGATGCCTAGCATAGCATAGTCCATGGGATGGCAGAAAGTTGGGCATGACTGAGCAACTGAACTGAAATATCCAACTAATTAATAAGTAGATATATCTCAGAAATTTGAGTTTGAAGTATAAGCATGGTTATAGACAATTGGAATTTCTAGTTGTGACTTTGATAGTTCGAGCTAAGAGGTATATGTTATTCAAAATTAGTATCCTGTTCTGTGCCATATGGTAAGAAAAAAAAATCGTAGACTGCTGCAGAAGATTGAATTCATATGACTGCAATGTGTCATCATTATGTCAAATTCTGTTAACTTGAGAAAAAGCCTCAAATCAAAATTATATGTGATTATCATATGACCATACATGATTATATCAGAAATAAAATATAGCAGAACTAAGTATTTCAGCATGCTTTTAAGAAAAATCCTTGATTAATTCTAGTGACATTTTGTTTAGAAAGACTGTTAAATTGGATAAGGAATAAATCTAATGATATATGATTCCAAAGCATAGAGCTAGGGCCAACGGATAAAAGTTTTAAGGAATTGAGTATTAGTTGTTTTTTTTTTAAATGCTGATTGCTCCTCAGAAAGTATGCATAAGAATTGTCAATTATTTTTTCAGACATCCTGAATTTCTGGCATAGTTTGCCTAGTTGAGATCTAATCCATTCCTAGCTTTGATTTGGAAATCAAGACATCTGTTTTGTGACTCACAGGCGATGCCACCGTCACCATCTGTCATCGATACACTCCCAAGGAGCAGCTGAAGAAGCACACAGCTCTTGCCGACATTGTGATCTCTGCTGTAGGTGAGAGCATTGGCAGGGGGAGGGGGAGACTGGGAGGACCTTGCCTCGAAGGATGAAGATGTACTGCTCATCTTCAGCTTTGCCTGCTGCCCTGCCGGTTCATCCCTTATTCCCCTGGGACTGACAGTAATGGGAGCTGCTTACAAAGGTGAGAGTTGTGGTTGGAATACCCATTTCTGGAATTTCATTATATATATTTGATGGGTAAATGTTATTTCTATAGCCTCAAAATATTTCTGGTTACTATATGAAGTTTAAATGTTGCCTTGGTTAATAGTTTTTATACATTTTTATAAAACAAGCTAATTCATTTTTCCAGGTCTCTTGAAATTGATAAGAATCTTACAGGTGGAATATGCTTTTAAGTACTAAGTCAATCATTCCTATCTCCTTTTCTAGGTATTCCAAATCTGATCACAGCAGATATGATCAAGGAAGGAGCAGCTGTCATTGATGTGGGAATAAATAGAATTCAAGATTCCATAACTGCTAAATCCAAGTTGGTTGGAGATGTGGATTTTGAAGGTAAATGGTAATTTTTAAAAATATAAAAATTAATAAATACTACTTTATTGAACAATTAGGGCAGACCATTTACTTTTTCTTTAACTTTTAAACTTACATTACTTTGCTTATTACCATTTATGAGTAACATGCTTTCCATGATAATTAATTGAGAGAAATCTTTTTAAAAATTATAGTCATTCTGGGGGATTCCCTGGTGGTCCAGTGAATAAAGAGTCCGTCTTGCAGTGCAAGGGGCACCAGTTCAATCCCTGGCCTGGGAAGATCCCATGTGCCATGGAACAGCTGGACCAGTGTATCCAGTTTCTAGCCATGTGCCCAGAGCTGGTGCTCTGCAATGAGAGAGGCCACTGCAATGGGAGGCCCACACAGGCCAAAGAATAAAGATGGATGAAAATAAATAAATAAAAAACCAATAAAAGAGGCCAAAATTTAAAAAACAAATTATAGTCATTCTGGAATTTTAGGAGTTTGTATCATCAAATTATGGAGAACAGATATTACGTTTTCAGGAAATTTCTTTCATCTCATTAGGGTTATTCTATAATGAAAACAAGCCTTGTAACAAGTCTGAAAATTTAATGAAGTGATTTTCCTAAACTATTGAGTCTCCTAAAAAGTATTAGAGATTTCTCACTTTCATACTGAGAGGAGAGATATCAGACTTGGAATATTAGAAGTCCAGGAAAAAACCCATATTACTAAGATTTTGGAACTTTCTGGTAGATTTCTCCTTTCAGTTCTGAGTTTATCTGAATTTTATGCTGATCATTCTATTTCTAGCTTTCTGTTTCTTCTCAATCAGTCAGATCCAAGCCTGGGGGTCTAACTATTTTTTCCCTTTAGATTGGATTAGAAAAAAATCTTACTTTCTACTTTCCAGAAAATTACTTTGCTTGGTCCTTTGGGCAAATGGTATAGTTAAATAAATAGGAAAAATTAAGAGAATGTTATAGGCAGGTATTAATGGAAGTAATGCTTATTTTTATTATAGTTACATTTCCCATACAGTTAAGCTACTGAGATGTTTCTTTTTTTCTTTTTTAACTTTTATTTTACTTTGTTGTTTACAGATATGTATGTTCTCAGAATAGTCACATGTATATCTCCCCCCGTCCCACCCCTCCAGACCGTCATTTAGCACCTGTGAAGGATCTGCTTTTCTCACAGAGCAGTGACTATAGCTATTTTCTTCACATATGATAATACAGGCCTTCATGCTACTTCCTTTACGCCTCTCACCCACTGTTCCTTCCCCACAATGTCCATATGTCCACTGTCCATGTCTGTCTTTCTGTCGCCACTTTTTCCATCCCTAGATTGGCCTGGGCAAAGCATTCAATCCCTGGCCTGGGAAGATCCCATGTGCCATGGAACAGCTGGACCAGTGTATCCAGTTTCTAGCCATGTGCCCAGAGCTGGTGCTCTGCAATGAGAGAGGCCACTGCAATGGGAGGCCCACACAGGCCAAAGAATAAAGATGGATGAAAATAAATAAATAAAAAACCAATAAAAGAGGCCAAAATTTAAAAAACAAATTATAGTCATTCTGGAATTTTAGGAGTTTGTATCATCAAATTATGGAGAACAGATATTACGTTTTCAGGAAATTTCTTTCATCTCATTAGGGTTATTCTATAATGAAAACAAGCCTTGTAACAAGTCTGAAAATTTAATGAAGTGATTTTCCTAAACTATTGAGTCTCCTAAAAAGTATTAGAGATTTCTCACTTTCATACTGAGAGGAGAGATATCAGACTTGGAATATTAGAAGTCCAGGAAAAAACCCATATTACTAAGATTTTGGAACTTTCTGGTAGATTTCTCCTTTCAGTTCTGAGTTTATCTGAATTTTATGCTGATCATTCTATTTCTAGCTTTCTGTTTCTTCTCAATCAGTCAGATCCAAGCCTGGGGGTCTAACTATTTTTTCCCTTTAGATTGGATTAGAAAAAAATCTTACTTTCTACTTTCCAGAAAATTACTTTGCTTGGTCCTTTGGGCAAATGGTATAGTTAAATAAATAGGAAAAATTAAGAGAATGTTATAGGCAGGTATTAATGGAAGTAATGCTTATTTTTATTATAGTTACATTTCCCATACAGTTAAGCTACTGAGATGTTTCTTTTTTTCTTTTTTAACTTTTATTTTACTTTGTTGTTTACAGATATGTATGTTCTCAGAATAGTCACATATATATACGCTCCCCCCGTCCCACCCCTCCAGACCGTCATTTAGCACCTGTGAAGGATCTGCTTTTCTCACAGAGCAGTGACTATAGCTATTTTCTTCACATATGATAATACAGGCCTTCATGCTACTTCCTTTACGCCTCTCACCCACTGTTCCTTCCCCACAATGTCCATATGTCCACTGTCCATGTCTGTCTTTCTGTCGCTTCACTGCGTGTGCCATCATCACCATCCTGCTAGATTCCATATATATATGTTAATATACTGTATTTGTCCTTCTCTTTCTGACTGACTTCACTTTTTATGATATGTTCTAGATTCAGCCACCTCATTAGGGTTGATTCTTCTGCATTTCTTTTTACAGCTGTGTAGTATTCCATTGTATATATGTATCAGAGCTTTTGTATCCATTCTTTCGTCGATGGGCATTTAGGTTGCTTCCATGTTCTAGCTTTTGTATATAGAACTGCAATGAACACTGGGGTACAGGTGCTTCTTTCGGATTTAATCTCATCGGGGTATAAGCCTAAGAGTGGGATTGCTGGGTCATATGGTGCTTCAATTTTTAGTTTTTTAAGAAATCTCCAGACTGTCTTCCATAGAGGCTATATCAATCTACATTCCCACTAGCAATGCAGGAATGTTCCCTTTTCTCCACATCCTCTCCAGCATTTATTGTCTGTCGATTTGTGGATGATGGTCATTCTGATGGGTGTGAGGTGATATCTCATTGTAGTTTTGATTTGCATTTCTCTAATAATAAGCGAGGTTGAGCATCGTTTCATGTGTTTTGGGGCCATCTGTATGTCCTCTTTGGAGAGGTGTCTGTTTCGGTCCTTTTCCCATTTTTTGATTGGGTTGTTCATTTCTCCGGTGCTGAGTTGTCTGAGTTGCTTGTAGATTTTGGAGATTCTTTGTCTGTTGTTTCATTTTCTATGATTTTCTCCCATTCTGTGGGTTGTCTGTTCAGCTTTTTTGTAATTTCTTTTGCTGTACAAAAGCTTTTAAGTTTCATTAGGTCCCACATGTTCATTTTTCTTTTGAGTTCCGCTATTCTAGTAGGTGGGTCAGAGAAGATCTTGCTTTGATTTATGTGCTTGAGGATTTTGCCTATATTCTCCTCTAAGAGTTTGATGGTTTCTGGTCTTACATTTAGGTCTTTAATCCATTTTGAGTTGATCTTTGTGCATGGTGTCAGGGAATGTTCCAACTTCATTTTTTTGCATGTAGCTGTCCAATTTTCCCAGCACCGTTTGTTGAAGAGGCTGTCTTTGTCCCATTTTATAGTTTTGCCTCCTTTGTCAAACATAAGGTACTCATAGGTGCGTGGGTTTATCTCTGGGTTCTCGATCTTGTTCCATTGGTCGATATTTCTGTTTTTGTGCCAGTACCATGCTGTCTTGATGACTGTTGCTTTGTAGTAGAGTCTGAAGTTAGGGAGGCTGATCCCTCCAGCTTCATTCTTCTTCCTCAGGATTGCTTTGGCTATTCAAGGTCTTTTGTGTTTCCATATGAACTGTGTTATTCTTTGGTCTAGTTCTGCGAAGAATGTCATTGGTAATTGGATAGGGATCGCACTGAATCTATAGATGACATTTGGTAGTATGGTCATTTTCACAATATTGATTCTTCCAACCCAGGAACATGGAATATCTCTCCATCTGTTTAAGTCTTTAATGTCTCTCATGAATGTCTTGTAATTTTCAGTGTACAGTTCTTTTGTTTCTTTGGGTAGGTTTATTCCTAGATATTTGATTCTTTTGGTTGCGATGGTGAAGGGGATTGCCTCTTTGATTTCGTTTTCTGATTTTTCATTGTTTGTGTATAGGAATGCCAGTGATTTCTGTGTATTGATTTTGTATCCTGCAACTTTGCTGAATTCGCTGATTAGCTCTAGTAGTTTTGTAATAGTGTCTTTGGGATTTTCCATGTATAATATCATGTCGTCTGCGAATAGAGAGAGTTTGACTTCTTCCTTTCCAATCTGGATTCCTTTTATTTCTTTCTCTTCTCTTATTGCTGTTGCTAGAACTTTCAGGACTGTGTTGAATAATAGTGGTGAAAGTAGACACCCTTGTCTTGTTCCTGATCTTAGAGGGAATGCTTTGAGTTTTTCACCATTGAGGATAATGTTCGCTGTGGGCTTCTCATATATGGCTTTCACTATGTTGAGATAGTTTCCTTCTATGTCCATTTTTTGAAGAGTTTTTATCATAAATAGGTGTTGTACTTTGTTGAAGGCTTTTTATGCATCTATTGAGATGATCATGTGATTTTTGTCTCTCAATTTGTTGATATGGTGTATCACATTGATTGATTTGCGGGCACTGAAGAAGCCTTGCATGCCTGGGATGAACCCGACTTGATCATGATGTATGAGCTTTTTGATGTGTGGTTGAGTTCTGTTTGCTAGGATTTTGTTGAGGATTTTGGCGTCTAGATTCATCAGTGAAATTGGCCTGTAATTTTCTTTTTTTGTGTTGTCTTTGCCTGGCTTTGGTATCAGAGTGATGGCGGCCTCATAGAATGTGTTTGGAAGTGTTCCTTCCTGTGCAATTTTTTGGAAGAGTTTTAGAAGGACAGGCATTAGCTCTTCTTTAAATGTTTGGTAGAATTCGCCTGTGAAGCTGTCTGGCCCTGGGCTTTTATTTTGGGGTAGATTTTTTTTTTTTAACATTTATTTTATTTATTTATCTTTTTAGGGGGTAGAGTGGGGAGGGAGGGGACGGATGGCCCACTTCTGTTGGTCTTTCATTTCTCTATTTTCATCCATCTTTGTTCTTTGGCTCCTGTGGGCCTCCCATCGCGGTGGCGTCTGTCGTTGCAGAGCGCCGGCTCTGGTTTGATATTTGATTCTTTTGGTTGCGATGGTGAAGGGGATTGCCTCTTTGATTTCGTTTTCTGATTTTTCATTGTTTGTGTATAGGAATGCCAGTGATTTCTGTGTATTGATTTTGTATCCTGCAACTTTGCTGAATTCGCTGATTAGCTCTAGTAGTTTTGTAATAGTGTCTTTGGGATTTTCCATGTATAATATCATGTCGTCTGCGAATAGAGAGAGTTTGACTTCTTCCTTTCCAATCTGGATTCCTTTTATTTCTTTCTCTTCGTTTATTGCTGTTGCTAGAACTTTCAGGACTGTGTTGAATAATAGTGGTGAAAGTAGACACCCTTGTCTTGTTCCTGATCTTAGAGGGAATGCTTTGAGTTTTTCACCATTGAGGATAATGTTCGCTGTGGGCTTCTCATATATGGCTTTCACTATGTTGAGATAGTTTCCTTCTATGTCCATTTTTTGAAGAGTTTTTATCATAAATAGGTGTTGTACTTTGTTGAAGGCTTTTTATGCATCTATTGAGATGATCATGTGATTTTTGTCTCTCAATTTGTTGATATGGTGTATCACATTGATTGATTTGCGGGCACTGAAGAAGCCTTGCATGCCTGGGATGAACCCGACTTGATCATGATGTATGAGCTTTTTGATGTGTGGTTGAGTTCTGTTTGCTAGGATTTTGTTGAGGATTTTGGCGTCTAGATTCATCAGTGAAATTGGCCTGTAATTTTCTTTTTTTGTGTTGTCTTTGCCTGGCTTTGGTATCAGAGTGATGGCGGCCTCATAGAATGTGTTTGGAAGTGTTCCTTCCTGTGCAATTTTTTGGAAGAGTTTTAGAAGGACAGGCATTAGCTCTTCTTTAAATGTTTGGTAGAATTCGCCTGTGAAGCTGTCTGGCCCTGGGCTTTTATTTTGGGGTAGATTTTTTTTTTTTAACATTTATTTTATTTATTTATCTTTTTAGGGGGTAGAGTGGGGAGGGAGGGGACGGATGGCCCACTTCTGTTGGTCTTTCATTTCTCTATTTTCATCCATCTTTGTTCTTTGGCTCCTGTGGGCCTCCCATCGCGGTGGCGTCTGTCGTTGCAGAGCGCCGGCTCTGGGCGCATGAGCTCCAGAGCTCCGGCTCGGTAATTGGACACATTGGTCCACCCGCTCCCTGGCACATGGGATTTTCCCATGCCAGAGATCGAATCGGCGCCCCTTGCACTGCAAGGCGGTGTCCTTACCCACTGGACCACCAGGGAAGCCCTTGGGTAGATTTTTGATCACAGATTCGATTTCTGAGCTTGTGATTGGTTTGTTCATAGTTTCTATTTCTTCCTGGTTGAGTCTTGGGAGAGTGATCTCTAAGAAACTGTCCATTTCTTCCAGGTGAGATGTTTCTTTTCAAGTTCATTTAATATGGAGGAAAAGTATGGCTGGTTATTTAGATATACACATATTCACTAAACAACCCTGCTTATTATAAGTGCGTTGTTTTCTGGTTGTTGCTTTTTGGCCACACTGTGCTGCATGCAGGATCATGGGTTCCCTGTGCATGCTTATACACTCAGTCAACTGTCTCTTTGCAGCCCCATAGACGATAGCCCACCAGGCTTCTCTTCTCCGTGGGATTTCCTGGCAGGAAAACCAGAGTGGGTTGCCATTTCCTCTGACCCAGGGATCGAACCCAGATCTCCTGCATCACCTTTATTGCATGCAGACTCTTTACCACTGAGCCACCAGGGAAGCCCTTAGTTCCCAGACCAGGGATCAAACACCCGCCCCTTGCAGTGGAATCTTGGAGTTCCAACCACTGGACCACCTGGAAGATCCCTAAATGCATGTTATGTTATTAGTGTGTTCAAAAGCCCTTATTCTTGGGTAATGTAGTTGTGATTTTTTAAATGAGTTTTAGGTTTATCAATGAGTTTATGTTTATGTATGTTATTGCTTTTTCTTTGCATGCTTCTTCCATGAAATGTTAAAGTACATACAGTTCCTTTGCCATAATTAAAGAGTTTGCCTGTCTTATTTCTATGTAGAAGTCAAACGGATTTATTAGCTTTTTTGTTGTAGAATTCGCCTGTGAAGCTGTCTGGCCCTCTTTATTTTGGGGTAGATTTTTTTTAAACATTTATTTTATTTATTTATCTTTTAGGGGTAGAGTGGGGAGGGAGGGGACGGATGGCCCACTTCTGTTGGTCTTTCATTTCTCTATTTTCATCCATCTTTGTTCTTTGGCTCCTGTGGGCCTCCCATCGCGGTGGCGTCTGTCGTTGCAGAGCGCCGGCTCTGGGCGCATGAGCTCCAGAGCTCCGGCTCGGTAATTGGACACATTGGTCCACCCGCTCCCTGGCACATGGGATTTTCCCATGCCAGAGATCGAATCGGCGCCCCTTGCACTGCAAGGCGGTGTCCTTACCCACTGGACCACCAGGGAAGCCCTTGGGTAGATTTTTGATCACAGATTCGATTTCTGAGCTTGTGATTGGTTTGTTCATAGTTTCTATTTCTTCCTGGTTGAGTCTTGGGAGAGTGATCTCTAAGAAACTGTCCATTTCTTCCAGGTGAGATGTTTCTTTTCAAGTTCATTTAATATGGAGGAAAAGTATGGCTGGTTATTTAGATATACACATATTCACTAAACAACCCTGCTTATTATAAGTGCGTTGTTTTCTGGTTGTTGCTTTTTGGCCACACTGTGCTGCATGCAGGATCATGGGTTCCCTGTGCATGCTTATACACTCAGTCAACTGTCTCTTTGCAGCCCCATAGACGATAGCCCACCAGGCTTCTCTTCTCCGTGGGATTTCCTGGCAGGAAAACCAGAGTGGGTTGCCATTTCCTCTGACCCAGGGATCGAACCCAGATCTCCTGCATCACCTTTATTGCATGCAGACTCTTTACCACTGAGCCACCAGGGAAGCCCTTAGTTCCCAGACCAGGGATCAAACACCCGCCCCTTGCAGTGGAATCTTGGAGTTCCAACCACTGGACCACCTGGAAGATCCCTAAATGCATGTTATGTTATTAGTGTGTTCAAAAGCCCTTATTCTTGGGTAATGTAGTTGTGATTTTTTAAATGAGTTTTAGGTTTATCAATGAGTTTATGTTTATGTATGTTATTGCTTTTTCTTTGCATGCTTCTTCCATGAAATGTTAAAGTACATACAGTTCCTTTGCCATAATTAAAGAGTTTGCCTGTCTTATTTCTATGTAGAAGTCAGGAAGAGAGCCGGTTACATCACTCCTGTCCCTGGGGGTGTTGGTCCCATGACAGTGGCAATGCTGATGAAGAATACAATTATTGCTGCAAAAAAAGTGCTGAGGCTTGAAGAACAGGAAGTACTGAAGTCTAAGGAGCTTGGAGTAGCAAGTAATTAATTATTGTGTCTTCTGTGTCCTGAACAGCACTCCAAGCCAGCTCAAGAGGAAAACCAGGCCAATAGAAATGCAATATTTTTCATTTATTCTACTTAAATGGCTTTAAACAATGCTTTGTATTTATTGTAAGCTTAAATGAGTGGGTGTTTAGGCACACAGCTCTGCAGTAACCTACCCAACCTACTATCATGTTGGGTCATGTGATCCAACCAAGAGAAGCATTAACCTAGTGATTAACAGGGAGGATCCTGTCACACCAAGAATGGCTGCGTAACCGTCAGGCCATTTCAGCTAAGATTTGTCTTCTTTAGGAAGGCAGCTGTGCTCACCATTGTACCACCAATGCTGCATAAACTTGTTTTCTACAATTACATTTCCACAAGTGCTATTCCAGTAATGAGTTGATACTCATTTTAGGTTCCAAACCTTTTGAGTTCAACTGGTCAAACCAAAGGAAAATTGTTACTAGAGAAAATTAGGGCAAAGCTAAAAAGAAAGAAATGATGGTGATTGAGTAGAAAAAAAATTACCCTAATTTATATATGTATTAAGGATAAACAGAAAAACTGCGTGTTAATAGTCTCCTAAGCTATCATTTTGTGACTCAGTCATTGGAAAAATATTTGGGGTTTTCCATTTACTTTTAGCCCCTGTTTTATGTTCATTACCATTCCTGAGGTTGCCCACTTCTACTTTTCTAGGATTGAAAGATTAAATTATTCATGTGTGTTGTCATATTTGACTTGTCCTACATCCTTAAACTTCACTGTCAAATTTTTATACTGTTGGAGGTATCTGTATGGCTTCTGTAGTATACCTCAAAATCTATTTTTGGAAATCATAACTTGGACTTGATAATCATTAGGGCAGCTTATATAAGTATGCAACTTACTTTTCCACCAAAGAACTGTCAACAGCTGCCTGCTTTTCTCTGCTGCACCTGTTGGCTTTCCTTGATTGATTTTGGAGGGTGAGAGTTAATACTGAATTTAATAAGACTTTATCTGATTAGGGGACGTTTTTCCTTCACTTTTTTTTTTAAATAAAACACTTCTGACTGATAAGGAATGAGTTTTTGAAATACTGTCTTTCTGCTATTATCTTGTTGTGACCTCATTTTTCTCATTGGATGTAATCAATTTAAATATTCCTGTGTTTGGTAATATCCAATCCTAAGTCTTAAACAAATTGATTTAAAGAACCTTGGAGAAACCAGTTTAGTCCTTTTAATCTTAAATCCCCACAGGTTGTGCCAAGCCAGGAGTTTAATCTGTAAGATTCATTTCAGTGGTTAGTCTTGCTTTGAGTATTTTAAACCATATGTTCAGTTTACACAGGCCTTCTTGATGTGCTTTGTTAAATCTCCCCCTCCTCCATATATATGTATTTTTTTCCTGTGTGTGTGTGTGTGTGTGTGTTTAAAGCATTAGTTTGATTGCACAAATTGGAAGGCATTTGCTGTGGCATATTTGTGACTCAGCTAAGTCCCGTGCGTTCTGCTTGAGGGCTGGGTATTTGGCTTTCATGAAGGCAGAAGCAGCTCCTCCTCCAGGCAGTCTGAAGCAGAGAGAGGAAGGAGGACGACGGAGAGCCGCTCTTCTCCCGACTTGTTCCTTCGCTGCCTTTATGCTTTTGATAGTTCTCTGGAGATGAAGAGTTTTAATAGTTTGATAGTTCTGATAGTTTGCTAGAGATGTTTTTGTAAGGTATAGTTACTGTCCATAAGCCGTGCCTGCTTACCCCCCTAAATTATTAAACATGGAGCAAGAGGAGCAGTCAGGGTTAAGTTTTATTGAATTGTAGTTACAAGTGGAAAGAAGTACTGACCTGGGTGGAGAAGTAACAATATGTCAACCTGGTAAAAGCTATTAAAATTAAAATGTTTGTATGTATGTATGTGTACAAAATGCAAATGACATGTAAGGTGAAAATTACAGTGATCAATTTACAACAAGAAAATCAACATTTTAGCTTTCTAGCTTGTTTGATTCCCAATCCTGAATTTGTTACAAAGCTATTAAAGCCAGGTGCACCTGTTGGCTTTCCTTGATTGATTTTGGAGGGTGAGAGTTAATACTGAATTTAATAAGACTTTATCTGATTAGGGGACGTTTTTCCTTCACTTTTTTTTTTAAATAAAACACTTCTGACTGATAAGGAATGAGTTTTTGAAATACTGTCTTTCTGCTATTATCTTGTTGTGACCTCATTTTCTCATTGGATGTAATCAATTTAAATATTCCTGTGTTTGGTAATATCCAATCCTAAGTCTTAAACAAATTGATTTAAAGAACCTTGGAGAAACCAGTTTAGTCCTTTTAATCTTAAATCCCCACAGGTTGTGCCAAGCCAGGAGTTTAATCTGTAAGATTCATTTCAGTGGTTAGTCTTGCTTTGAGTATTTTAAACCATATGTTCAGTTTACACAGGCCTTCTTGATGTGCTTTGTTAAATCTCCCCCTCCTCCATATATATGTATTTTTTTCCTGTGTGTGTGTGTGTGTGTGTGTTTAAAGCATTAGTTTGATTGCACAAATTGGAAGGCATTTGCTGTGGCATATTTGTGACTCAGCTAAGTCCCGTGCGTTCTGCTTGAGGGCTGGGTATTTGGCTTTCATGAAGGCAGAAGCAGCTCCTCCTCCAGGCAGTCTGAAGCAGAGAGAGGAAGGAGGACGACGGAGAGCCGCTCTTCTCCCGACTTGTTCCTTCGCTGCCTTTATGCTTTTGATAGTTCTCTGGAGATGAAGAGTTTTAATAGTTTGATAGTTCTGATAGTTTGCTAGAGATGTTTTTGTAAGGTATAGTTACTGTCCATAAGCCGTGCCTGCTTACCCCCCTAAATTATTAAACATGGAGCAAGAGGAGCAGTCAGGGTTAAGTTTTATTGAATTGTAGTTACAAGTGGAAAGAAGTACTGACCTGGGTGGAGAAGTAACAATATGTCAACCTGGTAAAAGCTATTAAAATTAAAATGTTTGTATGTATGTATGTGTACAAAATGCAAATGACATGTAAGGTGAAAATTACAGTGATCAATTTACAACAAGAAAATCAACATTTTAGCTTTCTAGCTTGTTTGATTCATCAAGCACATTTACTCCTGAATCCATACCATTTCTACAACCCAGTTTGGACAAAGTGCTATTGGAAATCAGCCAGGTTTTTTTTGTTGTTGTTGTTCTTCAGTCATTCTTTTCTTTTTCTTGTTAAAATTTTTGGCCTCTTTTACTGGTTTTTAATTACTTATTTATTTATTTTCATCCATCTTTGTTCTTTGGCCTGTGTGGACCTCCCATTGCAGTGGCCTCTCTCGTTGCAGAGCATCGGCTCTGGGTGCATGCACTCCAGAGCGTTGGCTCCTAATTGGACACACCAGTCCAGCTGCTCTGCAACATGTGGGATCCTCCCGGGCCAGGGATTGAACCAGTGTCCCTTGCACTGCAAGGCGGATTCTTTACCCGCTAGACCACCAGGGAAGCCCTTAGCCAGGTTTTAAAACTGAAATGTTAGGATAGATTCTTAGCTTTCCCAGAATTGGTGCAGATGAAGACAAAGAATTTACACTTAAACTCAGGCAATGGCTCTGAACTAATGAGCAGCTAAGTAATTCTGCTGCTCTCAGTAGATGTGGTGAGGTTTAGAGCTTTACCTTATGGCAGTGTCCTTAGAAGGGACTTCTGAGATTGAATTTCACAAACACTGAGAGCTTTCTATCGACCAGGCACTATACTGGCTCTGAGGATCAAAGGCTGTCCCCATACTCAAAGGGGTTAATGATCAATGTACCTTTTAAAAATAGAAAGGAATAAAGAAAAAGTACCTGCATTTGTCATTTTGAGTAAGTGTGGTAACTGTAACTGAAGTAATTTACCTAAGATACAAATCCACAGTTGTTTTTGAGAAGGTAAATGTTAGATGCTCTGTGGCTATCAGGCACACAGTTGATGGTAAATAAGCATGGTTGGTGTTTGTTAAGTGTGAGTTGAAGATAAAGAGACTGATCTTAAGCAAGTTTCATGAGGAAAAGGGTTTGCTTCTCTATTAATGGATTCTAAATCTACCTTGTTTGTTTCCAATTATTCCTTTAATTGATGGTGAAAGACAGGGAAGCCTGGCGTGCTGCAGTCCATGGGGTCGTGAAGAGTCAAACACCATTGAGTGACTGAACTGAACTGATTCCTTTAAAATACTAGTCTCTCAGTATTATAGAGTTATAATCTTCCAAAATTTCGCATTGGCTTTTCCTAACATGTAGTGTTCATGTGAATGCAAGTTTGGGAATCAGGCTATTGAAAACTTGCAGGAAAGAGCTACCTAAATGCATAAAGAAATGTGATTCTGTGCTTGAAAAACTAATGACACTAAGATCATTTTGTTGATTTGCCATGTGATTTGAGATTTCATTTAATTGTTTTTAATACTCCATACTCAAATGTGTTGGTTCTTTCACGACCAGACTTTTAGAACTAGCGTCAGACTGGAAAAGCCCGTCACACTTCTGTGCAGGAACAAGGCCCAGGAGGCAGATGGTTCAAGCTTTCCATATGACTCTTAGAAAACTGAATGGGCTGGAGAGATAAGAGGACCTTTTCAGCATTTCTTAATATGTAAAACAATTTCCAACCTTGGTCTATTGAAGTACAAGCATTTTAACAGTTCTTTTAAGACCATCTAGATAATTTAAAATCTAAGCATTAAAAAAAAATCTTAACTGATATTTGTTTTAAGTACAAATTGACTAGAGCCCCTTTATCTTAGCTACAGTTTTGAGAGGCAAGTATTTTTTCATTTCAAAAGAAATGTTATCATCATTTCTATGCTGGACTGCATTTTAAAATAAGGTGTACCATTAAGCTTTAGTTATTTTCATAACTACAAAGGGAAGGAAAGGGCTTTGCACATACGTAGTACTTTTCACCGGCAGATCTCCAGTTTTCTGTCAAGCAGAATGACTCCGTCTGCTTGGTAAATACGGGAACAGGCTTTGAAAAGTGAAAGGTTTCAGCCCAGACCCTCACCGTGAAGACTAAAACCAGGCCCTCACCCTGTGCCCCATCAAGGGGATGCTCCTCCTAGAGGGTGGTTTCGCCGTCAGCGTCTCTCCCAAATCTGTCCACATCTGTGAAGTCACAGTCTGGCTCCATCTCGATCTTCACCTGTGGCACCATGAAGACGGGGCTCTGTGAGTAGTTGAAGGCAGGCGAAGCTGGACAGGAGATTTTGAAGTGCAGGGTGATGCTGAATGAGAGAAAGAGGAGGGAAGAATGATTTTTCTAAGATGTGGTGTTTTTAAATGCTGTCTCCCAGAACAGGGTTCTAGTGCAAATAGCCGTCTTTGCTTTTGATCTCTTAACACACCACGGAAACTAGCTGTATCCTAGCTGCTTGGCCTTCCCAGTGTCACAATGACCGGTCTCACCCTGTTTCAACCGATTTTTCACACGGTCGCCAAAGTGAACTTTCTGAATCATGAACCTGGCTGGTTCCCGCTGTTCAAAAGAGAGAATTCATGCTCCTTCACCTGGCTAGACGAGAACCTTCTCTGCTTGAACCCCTGCTTGCAGTTTGTCCTGTTCTTTGGCCTGTGACTGCGTAGTATTTCAGGCCTCTTCTCAATACCTGCAATGCCTTGTCTCTCTTTTGTCCTTTATGCATCGGCAGACTCCTACTTAGTGTTCCCAGATTCTCTGAGGAAGGCAGATCCTTCCCTTGGATTCCTGTCTTTTCTCTTACATGTGCTCCCTTGTTCTTGGCATGTGGTACTGTAGGTCTCTGTCATATGTCTTTCTATATTCCCAGGGATTAAGCATCGTGCCTGGTAGATCATAGATGCTAATCTGTTAGATGATGTTACTGAGTTTTTTCTTCACTGAAGCAGAATCCTGCTTCTTAGTTGTCTTTTCTTCTGTCTACTTTCATTGATTCAGTAAATTACCAGTGTAGTTGGGAGGTATCATTACCAGTTATGAAATTTTCTGCATTTTTTGACCTTGTCCTATGCTTTATGTATTTGAACAAGTTTTTCTAGGTATTCTACCCTGATTCAAATTCTCTCTCCATTAACTGAAATTGGAACTATTGGAGAATCAACTTTGTATAGGCTACTTTAAAATGAAAATAAATCAAGATAGACAGAGTGCTTTTCTCCTGACACATTTATTCACAAAGATCAGTGGCATGATGGGGCTAGGGGCCCTGATTGAGGCGGAGGGATGAGATGGCAGGCAGAGATGTCATTTGGACATGTGACACTCCTGGGCTACAGTGGCCTTGGGCCTGATGTTTAGGTTTGTACCATTGATGGATCTCATCCTGGCAATGTGATAATGGCTTTGACTTGTAACTCAGAAGATCCCTTGGATGATCTATAATCTCTTATACACATTCCCTACAATCTCTTGGGTGAAGGCCATCTATATCTGGAGCCAGCTGCCCCTAGTCTTGGGACAGCCCGCGCATTCCCCATGAGATCTAGCACAGAGTGACTCCTGTCCAGCCTAGGGCACACTGTAGTAGAGGGACTGCCTTCACCATCTTCCCTAGTAATGCCTGGGGCAGACTTTCTTGACTCTGAATTCCTCTTTTCTATTTTTGATACCCCCTACCTTGTTTTCAGTCATCAAGTGGTCCCACCTTTTTTGAGGGTGACTACTTATTAAAAACGTCAAGGAATCACATTGGCATGGGAGTTCCCAGAAACCAGGACTTGAATCCTTTCTTGACTGTTCTTATCTCCACTCAATCACTGATATTTAGTTTTCCTTGATAGCTTTTCTGACATTTGCGAATTCATCACGGTGTTATTTTATTCCACAGAGTATTAATGTGCTTAGTATTTTGATCCTTAAAATTCATTCATCCTGGTTTTCAACAGTACATACTTAAATCATGTCTAGTTTCTGTTTTCTTTTCGTCAATATTTACTTTCAATTTTCATTTTACTGACTATTTTGTAATAATTTCCTTTACTAAAGTTAAACACCCTTGTGTGTTGTAATCATATTATATTAGTACGAGGACAAATTTGTTATTTGACACTTAGTAATCAGGTCTATGTATTTGTATCCTGTGTTAGAACAGCAAAGGCCTTTTACTAAAACACTGGCTTGGGAAATCCTAGGCCCTCAAGCTTCAAAGCCATTACTCCTATCTAACACCCAGAGCCTTTCTCATAGCTGTTACCTTCGGTCAAGTTCTGAATCACTGAAGGAAGAATCAGAATGAGTAACTCCAACTGGAAGATCTTTGTCCTGGCAGGAAAATTAAAGCGTCAGATGTGAAGTTGGTTTGAGAACTATTCTGGAGAATACTCTTTCTCCAGGGCTTCCCGCACCCATTTCTTCTCCTTCCTCTAACCCCATGGCCGGTGCTACACAAGACAAATACCGGGACCTCAGAGATGGGTGGCTTCTGATTCAGTTGTTCCTTCACCTGGAGGTAGGTGGGAGGCATGGTGAGGGCTAGGGAAGAATAAAGAAGGCTGATGGAAGTAGGAAATAGGAAGGGAGGAGGCGAATGAGAAATTCGAAAGGAAGAGGTGTTTCAGTAGGAGAATATGATGGGAAGCCCTTTTATTGGAGGGTGCTTGAGGGGGCTGGCAGGATCCCTAATATGGATCTTTGGGGGAAGTGGCAAGCCCTTAGGAGCACCAGGGTCAGGGCTCATGTTGGGCTTTTTCAGGCTACTCCTGGGATAGGCTATGTGGTCTTGATGAGAAGACTGTCCACCAATAGGAAGCTGAGGCTGGGAGTGGGTAAAGACAGCAATAAAATCCCTGAGGATCATCATTAGCCACATCTGATTCTTCCCGGGCAGGTTCTCTTTCAACATGTGGAAGGTGCTTGTGACTCACAGAATCACAGCCCAGCCCCTAGGTCCTCATGATCCCAGTGTGATGCTACTTGCTTTGCCTGAAGGGGACCGCTCAGCTTGAATTTGAGCTCTCAGTCATTTCAGCAATCGGGCAACCATGAGAGGCTTGGCAGGTGTCATATCTGGATCAGTGCAGCCCGAAACAATGCAAGAGGGGGCAGGGTGGTGCTATGGGCACTTGAGGGCACTAGGGTCACTGGGGGTAAGGAAGGAAAGAGGAGGTTTGCCCAAACTTAAGTGAAGATTGATCACTCGGGGGTTCCATATGGTTGGATTCCCAGTGTATTTGTATCCTGTGTTAGAACAGCAAAGGCCTTTTACTAAAACACTGGCTTGGGAAATCCTAGGCCCTCAAGCTTCAAAGCCATTACTCCTATCTAACACCCAGAGCCTTTCTCATAGCTGTTACCTTCGGTCAAGTTCTGAATCACTGAAGGAAGAATCAGAATGAGTAACTCCAACTGGAAGATCTTTGTCCTGGCAGGAAAATTAAAGCGTCAGATGTGAAGTTGGTTTGAGAACTATTCTGGAGAATACTCTTTCTCCAGGGCTTCCCGCACCCATTTCTTCTCCTTCCTCTAACCCCATGGCCGGTGCTACACAAGACAAATACCGGGACCTCAGAGATGGGTGGCTTCTGATTCAGTTGTTCCTTCACCTGGAGGTAGGTGGGAGGCATGGTGAGGGCTAGGGAAGAATAAAGAAGGCTGATGGAAGTAGGAAATAGGAAGGGAGGAGGCGAATGAGAAATTCGAAAGGAAGAGGTGTTTCAGTAGGAGAATATAATGGGAAGCCCCTTCATTGGAGGGTGCTTGAGGGGGCTGGCAGGATCCCTAATATGGATCTTTGGGGGAAGTGGCAAGCCCTTAGGAGCACCAGGGTCAGGGCTCATGTTGGGCTTTTTCAGGCTACTCCTGGGATAGGCTATGTGGTCTTGATGAGAAGACTGTCCACCAATAGGAAGCTGAGGCTGGGAGTGGGTAAAGACAGCAATAAAATCCCTGAGGATCATCATTAGCCACATCTGATTCTTCCCGGGCAGGTTCTCTTTCAACATGTGGAAGGTGCTTGTGACTCACAGAATCACAGCCCAGCCCCTAGGTCCTCATGATCCCAGTGTGATGCTACTTGCTTTGCCTGAAGGGGACCGCTCAGCTTGAATTTGAGCTCTCAGTCATTTCAGCAATCGGGCAACCATGAGAGGCTTGGCAGGTGTCATATCTGGATCAGTGCAGCCCGAAACAATGCAAGAGGGGGCAGGGTGGTGCTATGGGCACTTGAGGGCACTAGGGTCACTGGGGGTAAGGAAGGAAAGAGGAGGTTTGCCCAAACTTAAGTGAAGATTGATCACTGAAATCTATATGGTTTGATTTAGGGCTTCCATATGGTTGGATTCCCAGTTCTTATAGCCCAGTTCTTTTTGAACTCTGCCTAGCACAGGAGTCCTAAGACCAACAGATCTGAGTTAAAGATGAAAGTTCCTTGAGGAAGAGGTGGAGGATTAGTAGTAAGTAGGAAGGGAGAGACCTATGTGTTGTACTTACTGTTCATGCAGTGAATACTGTTTTGGGGATCTGATTGGACACTTTTCATGGGAATCTTTATAACTGAGGAAGGAGGGAACTAGGGCTGGAGAGAAATAGCGAGAAAAGCTGATAAACACCACCAATCCTACAGCGTTCACTTTCTTGCCAGGATGGAGAATACATGCATCCACTGTGTGCAAACCACCATCCTCTTCACATCCAGACTAGATGGTGGGGACTGCAAATACCCTGGGATCCACTGAGGACACTAGAAAGGACATTAGTTTTGCAGGAATGTTGTTACTCAGTTGAACAGTTTCAACTGTCATGATAACAGTCATTTGGGAGTGACCCTCACACAATAGCTGCATAAAATGAATTTATATAAATTGAATCCCATTTTCCCATTGAATATATAATCCAGAGATCCAGAGATGTTTTGTCCTCTGGCATGTGGTAGCCACTCAAATATTTATTGAATGAATCAATGAAAGAATAACTTTTGTCTTTAAAAGGCACTTAGACTCTCTCATGTTTCTTTGCAGAACCTTTCAAATCATCTAACTCATCCAAAATGGGGAGTTCCCTGGTGGCCTAGTGGTTACGAGTCTGGACTTTCACTGCTGTGGCCTGAGTTCAATTCCCTGGTCAGGAGCTGAGACCCTGTAAGCTTAAAAAAAAAAAAAAAACAACGAAAAATATGTGAATGGGGATCATAGGGCTCTTACCTTCCTGGAAGAGGACAGGTATTAAGGACCAGGGGAGTTTGGACCTATCACCACCATCAAAAGATGGTTTAATCATCACTAATCAGGGCTTGCAACTTGGATCTGCAAAAGGCAAGATTGCTAGAACAGTTCACAGTGGAGGAAGGGATATGGGTTTGGATCAGATTGGGAGAATGGGAGCCAGACATGGTATTAGGAATGACAAAGGCAGCTTCGTATATTGGAAATGATCAGATTCAAAGTCAGGAATGGTTTTCTTAATTCCCTCCTAGACACTTAACCTATGTGTCTATCTTGGGTGAGTCACTTCCCTTTTGGGGACAGCTTCATCATTTGTAATGAACACTTGAACTAGACCATCTTTTCTCCGAATATTTTGTGATTTACTAAAAACTCTGGACTGGCTTCCTGTCTGTTGATGCCCTAAGTGTTTTGGGGTGAGGTGGGGAGGAGCATGGGAGAAGAGGGGGGCAGAGGGGGCAACAGAGCGGTCCCAGACTTCTGGGGAATGTAGTTATTCTTTCAGTGAGGACTGTGCTTCTCACCCCATCCCCTCTCCAGGACCTTAGGGACAGGCCCAAGCAAGACCCCAGTCTTCCCACGTGCCAAGGAACTGAGTTTAGTAATGAGTCCCCATTAGACCCCTCCCCCAGGCCTGCTCTGTTCTTCGGAGGTCAGTCCTTGTAACCATGTCCATGATGGAGCCGAGTCTTCCACCCTGTCCCCTCTGAGGCCCACACTGCAGTTGTAATGGCCCTAGCGCCCACAGGAATGGGAGACAGGCGTGGCCAACCAACTCTCCCCTGGGTGAGGGCGCTCATTCACTGTAGCCTACCCTAAGGATATTCATATAAACAGATGTGGTCTCAGCACATCAGACCAAGACTGGGCCCAGGAAGTTCCTCCTGGCTACCTGAGAAGCCGCCCCTCCCTGGCCATGGCAGAGGCAGACGGAGGGTCTCTTGATCCCTCCCATCAGCCCAGACCTCACATCCTCCCCACCTCCTCGTCACTGTCCTCATGGGCCCCTTTCCTTCTCTTCTTATCTGCCTCCTTCTTCTCCTTCTCTGGGAGAATGTTGTCAATCCAAGCCAGGTCATGCTGGGAGAAGATGAAGTCCAGAAGCTTTCGAACAATGATGAGACCCAGAATCTGTGGTGAGAATTCAGAAAAAATCATGGGCTCAAGGCCCCAAGTCAGGCAAATTTTTTTTCTTCCTCTCAGCTATGTTCAGGGACTTTCTCTATATCTTTGGAACCCTCTCAAAACTGCCCCAAACAATGGTTCACTTCCCACCCATCTTGGTTCCTCTCATCTGGCCTTTCCTTAGGTGAGGGACAGAGTTTGTGACACCTGAGGTGGGAGCCAGGTAGGGACCATGGGTGGAGAACTAATTATTCTTTCAATAAGTGATTCTCAAACTTGAGCTTGCATCAAATCACTTGGCAGGCTGTTAGTACACATATTTGCATCTCTAACAAGATTACCAGCAGATGTGGATGGTTCTGACTCAGGAACTACACTTTGAGATCAACAAGGCCTATGCTACCATTTCTAGGAACTGCCAATCTCCCTGCTTAACAGAAGCTGAATACTGCCATATCTAGAATTTAAAAAAAAATTTTTTTTTTTTGCCTGTAAGTCATCATTTATTTTTCATCCATCTTTATTACTCTTTGACATGTGTGGGCCTCCCATCGCAGTGGCCTCCGCTGTCGCAGAGCACTGGCTCTGGGCACATGTGCTCCAGAGTGCTGGCTAGTAGTTGGACACTGGTCCAACCGCTTCACGGCACATGGGATCTTCCAGGGCCAGGGATCTAACCTGTGCCCCTTGCACTGCAAGGCGGACTCTTTACCCACTGGACCATCAGGGAAGCCCCATATCTAGAACTTTTAAAGGAAAATCTAGAGAGTTTGGTTTTGTTCAGGATAAACAAATTGAAAAACACCTTTTAATAAGTGCAGTAGATCCCAGTAGCTAGTTTTGGATATTGTCCTTTCACCACCAAGAACTAGCCATTAAGTGAGATCAGGGAGAAAACTGTCCAGCCAGAGTTTTAACACTGGACCCTGTGTCTTGGGAGCAAGTCGAGGTTGGGAGTTGGACAGATCTGATTTTTAAAATTCCTGGCTCTGAAAACAGATCATGTTGCTACGGGCAAAGGTGGGAAGAAGGGCTGTCTACACAGGGATGACACAGAATTTTAGAGGTGATGGAACTGTTCTCTATCCTGACTATGGTGGCAGAATCACTACTCTGACTTGTCAAAACTCAAAAAGCAGACAGAATTTTATTGCATTGTAAATTGAAAAACATCAATGTGGGGGAAGGTATGAATCTTTGCTCTGGTCCTTTCTGCTTGTATGACTTGAGTCACTCACAGCCTCAGTTTTCTAATCTATAAAATGGGGTTACTAGTAGTATTTTAGGTCTGGTGTGGACTAAATGAAACAGCTCTCAGTTCATGTCCTTCATCACGCCTGAACTCCCCACTGATGGGGAGGATCCATTTCATGTTCCCTGGAGTGGTGGTTTTCAAACCTGAATGCAGGTCTGCAGGTTTATGTTTACTTGTAGACTTATTACAAATACCAATGCCTGGGTTTTTCTAAGAGATTCTGACTTAATTGATCTGGGATGAGGCCTGGGTACATGTGCTTTTAAAAAGCTCCCAAGTGACTTTTATGAGCAGCCAGGATCAAGAATCACTGACTCAGAACCTTCCCAGGATATTTCAGATCTATTCTGTGTCCTCTCTTTGGCCCCAAATCCATCCCAGCAGCCTCGGGGGCCCACCTAGGGCTTCCCCCAAGCATCAGCCCATAGAACACCCCCTCCATTCCCCAGCCCCCGACAGGAGCAGAGGCCACTGTTCCCCAAGGGGACAGAGGCACTATCTTGTGGGCTTTTCTTTTTTCACTTTTAGTTTTAGAATAATTTAAAACTTACACACGATTTCAGATTGATTATACCAAAATCAGATCGATTATATTCTTTGCAGCCAAAAATGGAGAAGCTCTACACAGTCAGCAAAAAAAAAAAAAGACCTGGAGCTGACTGTGGCTCAGATCATGAAGTTCTTATTGCAAAATTCAGACTCAAATGGAAGAAAGTAGGGAAAACCATTAGGCCATTCAGGTGTGGTCTAAATGAGATTCCTTACGAGTATACAATGGAAGTTACAAATAGATTCAAGGAATTAGATCTGATAGAGTGCCTGAAGAACTGTGGATGGAGCTGCTCCCAATAAAAAGAAATGCGAAAAGACAAAACAGTTGTCTGAGGAGGCCTTACGAGTGGCTGAGAAAAGAGACGCGAAAGGTAAAGGAGAAAAGGAAAAACATACCCATTGGAATGCAGAGTTCCAGAGAATAACAAGGAGAGAGAGGAAAGCCTTCTTAAGTGAACAGTGCAAAGAAATAGAGGAAAACAACAGAATGGGAAAGACTAAAGATCTCTACATGAAAATTAGAGGTACCAAGGGAATATTTCATGCAAAGATAGGCACAATAAGGGACAGGAAGAGTATGGACCTAACAGAAGCAGAAGATATTAAGAAGAGGTGGAAAGAATACACAGAAGAGCTATACAAAAAACACCTTAATAAACCAGATGACCATGATGGTGTGATCACTCACCTAGAGCCAGGCATCTTAGAGTGCAAAGTCAATTGGACCCTAGGAAGCATCACTGTGAACAAGCTGGTGGAGGTGATGGAATTCCGGCTGAGGTATTTCAAATCCTAAAAGATGATGCTGTTAAAGTGCTACAGTCAATATGCCAGAAAATTTGGAAAACTCAGCAGTAGCCTAGGGACTAGAAAATGTCAGTTTTCATTCTAATTCCAAAGAAGGGCAATGCCAAAAATATTCAGACTACTGCACAACTGCACTCATTTCACATGCTAGCAGAATAATGCTCAAAATCCTCCAAGCTAAGACTTCAACAGTACATGAACTGAGAACTTCCAGATGTACAAGCTGGATTTACAAAAGGCAGAGGAACCAGAAATCAAATTGCCAACATCTGCTTGGTCATAGAATGAGCAAGGATATTCCGGAAAAACATCTACTTCTGCTTCATTGACTACACTAAAGCCTTTGAATGTATGGATCACAACAAACTGGAAATTTCTGAAAGAAATGGGAATACCAGACCACCTTACCTGCCTCCAGTGAAACCTGAATGCAGGCAAGAAGTAACAGTTAGAACTGGAAATGAAAGAACAGACTGGTTCAAAATTGGAAAAGGAATACATCAAGGCTATATATTGTCACCCCTCTTACTAAATTTATACATAGAACACATCATGTGCAATGCTGATCTGGATGAAGCGCAAGCTGGAACCAAGATTGCCAAGAGAAATATCAGTAACGCCAGGTATGCAGATGACACCACCCTTACGGCAGAAAGAGAAGAGGAACTAAAGACCCTCTTGATGAAGGTGAAAGAGGAGAGTGAAAAAACTCGCCTAAAACTCAACATTCAAACAATGAAGATCATGGCATCCGAACAGTGCAAAGAAATAGAGGAAAACAACAGAATGGGAAAGACTAAAGATCTCTACATGAAAATTAGAGGTACCAAGGGAATATTTCATGCAAAGATAGGCACAATAAGGGACAGGAAGAGTATGGACCTAACAGAAGCAGAAGATATTAAGAAGAGGTGGAAAGAATACACAGAAGAGCTATACAAAAAACACCTTAATAAACCAGATGACCATGATGGTGTGATCACTCACCTAGAGCCAGGCATCTTAGAGTGCAAAGTCAATTGGACCCTAGGAAGCATCACTGTGAACAAGCTGGTGGAGGTGATGGAATTCCGGCTGAGGTATTTCAAATCCTAAAAGATGATGCTGTTAAAGTGCTACAGTCAATATGCCAGAAAATTTGGAAAACTCAGCAGTAGCCTAGGGACTAGAAAATGTCAGTTTTCATTCTAATTCCAAAGAAGGGCAATGCCAAAAATATTCAGACTACTGCACAACTGCACTCATTTCACATGCTAGCAGAATAATGCTCAAAATCCTCCAAGCTAAGACTTCAACAGTACATGAACTGAGAACTTCCAGATGTACAAGCTGGATTTACAAAAGGCAGAGGAACCAGAAATCAAATTGCCAACATCTGCTTGGTCATAGAATGAGCAAGGATATTCCGGAAAAACATCTACTTCTGCTTCATTGACTACACTAAAGCCTTTGAATGTATGGATCACAACAAACTGGAAATTTCTGAAAGAAATGGGAATACCAGACCACCTTACCTGCCTCCAGTGAAACCTGAATGCAGGCAAGAAGTAACAGTTAGAACTGGAAATGAAAGAACAGACTGGTTCAAAATTGGAAAAGGAATACATCAAGGCTATATATTGTCACCCCTCTTACTAAATTTATACATAGAACACATCATGTGCAATGCTGATCTGGATGAAGCGCAAGCTGGAACCAAGATTGCCAAGAGAAATATCAGTAACGTCAGGTATGCAGATGACACCACCCTTACGGCAGAAAGAGAAGAGGAACTAAAGAACCTCTTGATGAAGGTGAAAGAGGAGAGTGAAAAAACTCGCCTAAAACTCAACATTCAAACAATGAAGATCATGGCATCCAATCCCATCACTTCACGGCAAATAGACAGGCAAACAATGCAAACAGTGACAGAATTTATTTTCTTGGCCTCCAGAATCACTGTGGATGGTGACTGCAGCCATGAAATTAAAAGACGCTTGCTCCTTGGAAGAAAAAGCTATGACAAACCTAGACAGCATATTAAAAAAGCAGAGACATCACTTTGCTGACAAAAGTTCATATAGTCAAAGCTATGGTTTTTCCAGTTGGCATGTATGGATATGAGAGTTGGACCATAAAGAAGGCTGAGCACTGAAGAATTGATGCCTTTGAACTGTGGTGTTGGAGAAGACTCTTGAGAGTCTCTTGAACTGCAAGGAGATCAAACCAGTCAATCCTAAAGGAAATCAATCCTGGATATTCATTGGAAGGACTGATGCTGAAGCTGAAGCTCCAGTACTTTGGCCACCCAATGCAAAGAGATGACTCATTGGAAAACACCCTGATGCTGGGAAAAATAGAAGGCAAAAGGAGAAGGGAATGACAGAGGATGAGATGGTTGGATGGCATCACTGAGTCAATGGACATGAGTTTGAGCAAGCTCCAGGAGATGGTGAAGGACAAGAAAGTCTGGCATGCCACAGCACATGGGGTCACAAAGAGTCAGACACAACTGAGCAACGGAACTGAACACATGGTTTAAAGAATAGCCAAAGAATTCTCATATACTTTCCCCAACTTCTCCAAACAATGACATGTTAATGACATTAAACTTAGAAATTCTAAATGTCTGATTCTAGCTCTCCCTATCCCATCCCCCCATTCATTTTTTCAAATTCAGTTATATTGAAAGGTAGATTTACATTTAGCATAGATCTTCTTCTGCGTTCACTCCGAATTTTGGCAGTTGGTAACTCAGTTTCTTTGTTGACTTTGCTCAGCTCCATCACACCCCAGAGCAGAGGAATCTGGGTGGCTTCTGCATTCTCACTGAGCCACCCTTCCCGGAGCTGTGTGGAGCTAGGCAGGGGGATTGTCACTACAGTGTCCACCCACCACACAACATCCCTCCCCCTCTCTCCTCTCCACTCCACCACTAGTCCCCTACCTCCATCTGGCCTGGAATCACAACCTAAATCTTATCCTTGTCTGCCTTTGCGACCCCAAGAGAGTCAGGCCATTGTGGGGGTGCCTAGAGTGGGTCTCCCCATGGATACCTTCCCTGGCTGAACCTGCAGAGCTAGGAGGGAGAAGCCCCTGCCCATCTTACCATGACTGGGAAGATGATGGCGGCCATGGTGGACTTGAGGATCCAGAGCACAGCCAGGCAGAGGATCTGCACCAGGGTGAAGAGGTGGATCCGGCGCAGGGGCACATGGCGCAGGAAGGCATAATCTGGCTGGTGCTTGGCTGGCATCAGGAAGAGTTTGCAGCGATCCCAGAACTAGTGAGGACAGTCCAAGTCTCAGTCAGGCCCTGGGGACTCTGGTAGCCCTGCTGGAGGCTTGACACCGCAGGGCATCAATGGGGGAGCCCCTGGTCAGGTCTCCAGGAGCCTGGGGACATGGAGGGGACATGGAGGCCTAGGAAGAGGTATAATGAGATTTTATGGGGGAAGTGCTGAGCCGTTGGTCAGGGGTACAGCCCTAGTGCTGGTGCCCATAAAACATCCACTTTAAGGCAAGTGCAACTTAACAGCAGTGCAAGCTGTCCAAGACATCTGGTGTATCATGGTAAAGAACAAAACAAAACAAAATTCTTGCTTCTGGGCAACTTGCCTTAGAGAAGAGAGAGGGGTAGTGAAATGCTCATAGGAGTCAGGGTTTTGAGTTCTGAGCCTCAGTTTCTCATTTGTAAAATGAGGACTGGAGGACCTGAGGGTCCTTACCTGGATGCCATTCAGGGAGGCCACACCCATGTAGAGGAAGACTCCATACAGCACTGGCAGAGGGATGTACTGAAATGAGAGGGGGAAGCAGAGCTCTGGACTGGGCCGCACCCAAGGCAGGCTCTTGGCCACCCTGTTCAGGATGACAGTGTCTGCCAAGCCAAGAGGGATGTCTGAAATGAGAGCATCACACCCCAGAGCAGAGGAATCTGGGTGGCTTCTGCATTCTCACTGAGCCACCCTTCCCGGAGCTGTGTGGAGCTAGGCAGGGGGATTGTCACTACAGTGTCCACCCACCACACAACATCCCTCCCCCTCTCTCCTCTCCACTCCACCACTAGTCCCCTACCTCCATCTGGCCTGGAATCACAACCTAAATCTTATCCTTGTCTGCCTTTGCGACCCCAAGAGAGTCAGGCCATTGTGGGGGTGCCTAGAGTGGGTCTCCCCATGGATACCTTCCCTGGCTGAACCTGCAGAGCTAGGAGGGAGAAGCCCCTGCCCATCTTACCATGACTGGGAAGATGATGGCGGCCATGGTGGACTTGAGGATCCAGAGCACAGCCAGGCAGAGGATCTGCACCAGGGTGAAGAGGTGGATCCGGCGCAGGGGCACATGGCGCAGGAAGGCATAATCTGGCTGGTGCTTGGCTGGCATCAGGAAGAGTTTGCAGCGATCCCAGAACTAGTGAGGACAGTCCAAGTCTCAGTCAGGCCCTGGGGACTCTGGTAGCCCTGCTGGAGGCTTGACACCGCAGGGCATCAATGGGGGAGCCCCTGGTCAGGTCTCCAGGAGCCTGGGGACATGGAGGGGACATGGAGGCCTAGGAAGAGGTATAATGAGATTTTATGGGGGAAGTGCTGAGCCGTTGGTCAGGGGTACAGCCCTAGTGCTGGTGCCCATAAAACATCCACTTTAAGGCAAGTGCAACTTAACAGCAGTGCAAGCTGTCCAAGACATCTGGTGTATCATGGTAAAGAACAAAACAAAACAAAATTCTTGCTTCTGGGCAACTTGCCTTAGAGAAGAGAGAGGGGTAGTGAAATGCTCATAGGAGTCAGGGTTTTGAGTTCTGAGCCTCAGTTTCTCATTTGTAAAATGAGGACTGGAGGACCTGAGGGTCCTTACCTGGATGCCATTCAGGGAGGCCACACCCATGTAGAGGAAGACTCCATACAGCACTGGCAGAGGGATGTACTGAAATGAGAGGGGGAAGCAGAGCTCTGGACTGGGCCGCACCCAAGGCAGGCTCTTGGCCACCCTGTTCAGGATGACAGTGTCTGCCAAGCCAAGAGGCAGCATGGTCAGCCTCAGCTTTCTCCAAGTGTTGAAAGAGCTGGAATTTTTGAGGAACGAAGCATCTATGAGCAGATCTGGAATCAAGAGTGTCAGTGGGGAAAAGATGGTCTTTGTTGTTCCTTCTCTAGCCCAGAAAACATCTGCTCTCCCAGCCTGGTCCCTGCCCCTTCACTTTATGGCCTGCAGATGCCATGTAGTCTGGCTCTAAGCCTTCCGGAACATGGCAAATCTCCAGACTGCTCATTCCTACCAGCCCCTTCCCACCTCCAGCCCCAGCTAAGGGCCCCTCTCAACTGCGCTGCTCACCTTTCAGGGGGCTAGGGACCCTTGAGGAGCTTACCTGCTATTGGGGAGTACTTGTTGAGGAACAAAACTCATGCTTCATACAATCAGATAAAAAAAGAAGCAAAACAGAGTATATGAAGTAACCATCATTGGACAACAACCACCTGCTGATGGTTTGATGACTGTCTCTCCTTCCCATCATGCTCCTGTGTAATTTGCTTTTTCAAACATGGGATCACAGCACTCATACTGGCCTCCAGTGGGCACTGCGACTCTTTAGACTTCTGAGGCATGTCTCCACTGTCTAAGTTGTGTCTCTGCTTCTTTCTTCCTTCCCTTTTCCTGCGCAAGGCTGCTGCTCTGCTCCCTCCCGGGGCTGCTGTGCTAAACACAGGCGAGGACACGAAAGTACTGTATCCAACTTTTAGAAACCATTTAAGAATGTCAGCCAATCCAAACAAATCAATAACTTTTCATTTGAAATAAATTAGGCTGTGTTCATTTTTAAAACACAAAACATGATTTGGACCAACATGCTGTAAACCTTACTCTATGGAATTTGAACTTAAAGAAAGGAAACCCGGGAGCATTGCATCATCCCATTTGTATATGGCTTATGAGGTTTTTGCCTAATTATTAAATAAGGTAAAAATTTCAACCCATAAACAGATGATTGACTTAATAAATTTGGTGTACATGTATGTGTATATATATATATATATATATATATATATATATATACATACAATGGAATATTAATCTATTAGATAGCTATAAAAATGAAGTATTGCCATTTGCACAACATGGATGGACCTAGAGAATATCATAGTAAGTCAGACAAAGACAAATATTATAATATCATTTATATGTGGAATCTAAAAAATAACACAAATGAATCTTTATACAAAACAGAAACAGGCTCACAGACAAAGAAAATAAACTTACAGTTACCAAAGGAGAAATGGAGGGGCAAGAATAAGAGTATGGGATTAACAATACACACTGCTATATATACAATAGAAAAGCAACAAGCATTTAAAGTACAACACAGGGAACAATATTCAATATCTTGTAATAACCTACAATGGAAGATAATCTGAAAAAAAATTTGTCCTAATCAGTCTCAAAATGTGGGAGATAATAAGAGAGAAAGAAAATCTTAAATAAAAGAAACAAGCTACAATCTGTAACACCACAAATCTTTTTAAATTGAATTAATTTATTAATTTTTGGCTGTACTGGGTCTTTGTTGCTGCATACGGGCTTTCTCTAGTTGCAGAGAGCAGGGGCTACTCAGCTGCAGTGTGCAGGCTTCTCCTTGTGGAGTACAGGCTCAATAGTTGTGCCACATGGGCTTAGTTGCCCTGTGGCTTGTAGAATCTTCCCAGACCAGGGATCTAACCCATGTCTGCTGCATTGGCAGGCAGATTCTTAACCACTGGACCACCAGGGAAGTGGTTTAAAATGTTCCTTTTGCCATAATGAGTGAAAACCACATCAAACAGAAGAATTGCATCGTCGTAGTTTGCAGTTATCAGTTACTGATTATTTTTACCTCATTATCAAGCCTAGGGAATTGCCTACAGTCTTTTTTTTGAACTTTTATTTTTTTTTTTTTGGCCACTTATATTGATCTTTCATTTATTTATCTTTGTTCCTTGGCCTGTGTGGGCCTCCCATCACAGTGGCCTCACTCGTCATAGAGCACCAGCTCTGGGTGCATACGCTCCAGAGCTCTGGCTCGGTAGTTGGACACATCGGTCCAGTTGCTCTGCTGCACGTGGGATCTTCCCAGGCCAGGGATTGAACCTGCACCCCTTGCACTACAAGGCGGTGTCCCTACCCACTGGACCACCAGGGAAGCCCTGCCTACAGTCTCATCATTAGAGTATTAAAAAGTAAAGACATCACTTTGCCAACAAAGGTCCGTATAGTCAAAGCTATGGTTCTTCCAGTAGTCAGGTACAGATATGAGAGTTGGACCATAGAGAAGGCTAAGTGCTGAAGAACCAATGCTTTTGAACTGTAGTGCTGAAGAGTCAGACTCTTGAGAGTCCTTTGGACTTCAAGATCAAAGTAGTCAATCCTAAAGGAAATCAACCCTGAATATTCATTGGAAGGACTGTTGCTGAAGCTAAAGCTCCAATACTTTGGCCACCTGATATGAAGAGTCAACTCATTGGAAAAGGCCCTGATGCTGGGAAAGATTGAAGGCAAAAGAAGAGATAGTTAGAATCACTGACTCAATGGATGTGAACCTGAGCAAACTCCAGGAGATAAAGAAGGACAAGGAAGCCTTGAATGCTAGAGTCCATGGGGTTGCAAAGAGTCAGACACAACTTAGCAACTGAACAACAACTTGTCATTTGCAGGCTGAAACAGCTTTCTCAGAAAATCCCAGAGGCCTGTAACATTATACTCTGACCAGTGACAGGACTGTGTTCTAGAATTCTAGATTAATTGGTACAAATCTTTCTTGGATCTCTGGGGAGGGGCTCTTTTCAGATATTAATGACAGAGTAGAGTGGCAAGATGGTGACTCTAGTGTCAGCTTTATATCACTTGCTAAAGCAAAGAACAAGGATCACAGTCCTACAAACAAGGCCTTCCTATATAATTCAAGGCTGAGACCATGAGAGCAGTATGCAGACCAGATAGTGTTCAGTTCCACTGAGGCAGAATGAAGAAATTCATAGTCCTGGCAAGCTGTGGTTAGTTGTAGGCAAAAAAGTAAAGCAAGGAAACCCTTTGGTGCTTGGGATGAATCTACAGAGCTGAGTGTGTTAGACATTTATGCTGCCCATCAGATACATGGCCACTTCATCCCCCAGTGCCCTCGTTTGGCAAGATAACCAAATATTTGTAAATTGCTGATGGAAGGACTGAAATTTATCACTGATCCTCTAATAAACATCACTGTATCTAATATCAGTCTAACTGTCCATTTATATAGAGAGACTGGTTAGTGGTGATTTTGTTCCTTGCTGCTCAAAGCGTGATCTTTGGACCAGCATGGTTTGGTACCATTGGTGAGTTTGTCAAAAATGCATAATTTGGGGCCTCACCCAGACCTATTGAGTCAGTTTCTTCATTTAACAAAATTTCCAGATGATTTTTAGTACACATTAAAGTTTGAGAAGCCCTGGAGTAAAACTCTTTGGGAGGAATTGGTACAATTAATAAATGATACAGAAAAAATAATAAAAATAAAAACACTAATAACTAAGATCCAACCTGCACCTAAATTTGCAGCATCTCCTCTATTGGCTACATAAATAAAATTTAAAATTTCAGCTAAAGTATAATCTTGGGTAGATGGTTCTCCAGTGTGAGTTCTCAGTGAGTCTAGTACATGCCTAACTTGACAGAACTAGGAAAACTTATAGCCGCAAAAAGTTAAACAAGCTTCATGGAAAAGTTTCTTGATTGAAAATAAATTCTGGGGTTAAATCTAGGAACTCAGATCTGGTTTAAATTGTATTTTTCTTGAACTGGCTATACCAAATATCTCTACCTAAAATCAACCTAATGTTTAGTCCTAGTGCCAACTAGTAGCTTCCTTGGTGGCTCTGCAGTAAAGAATCCAGCTGCAATGCAGGAGATGTGGGTTCGATCCCTGGGTCAGGATGATGCCCTGGAGAAGGGAATGGCTACCCATTCCAGTATTCTTGCATGGGAAAGCCCATGGACAAAGGAGCCTGGGGGTTTACAGTGCATGGGGTCTCAAGACTTGGACATGACTTAGCAACTAATCAATAACAACAAACTAGCGATAATGCTTTAGTCACCTAACAATTTTGAAATTCTTGCTATAATTAAATCAGAAGTCTTAAATCTTACGGTCTATTAGAATCTAGTTTCTTCCTCATTATAACTATATAGAGAGACTGGTTAGTGGTGATTTTGTTCCTTGCTGCTCAAAGCGTGATCTTTGGACCAGCATGGTTTGGTACCATTGGTGAGTTTGTCAAAAATGCATAATTTGGGGCCTCACCCAGACCTATTGAGTCAGTTTCTTCATTTAACAAAATTTCCAGATGATTTTTAGTACACATTAAAGTTTGAGAAGCCCTGGAGTAAAACTCTTTGGGAGGAATTGGTACAATTAATAAATGATACAGAAAAAATAATAAAAATAAAAACACTAATAACTAAGATCCAACCTGCACCTAAATTTGCAGCATCTCCTCTATTGGCTACATAAATAAAATTTAAAATTTCAGCTAAAGTATAATCTTGGGTAGATGGTTCTCCAGTGTGAGTTCTCAGTGAGTCTAGTACATGCCTAACTTGACAGAACTAGGAAAACTTATAGCCGCAAAAAGTTAAACAAGCTTCATGGAAAAGTTTCTTGATTGAAAATAAATTCTGGGGTTAAATCTAGGAACTCAGATCTGGTTTAAATTGTATTTTTCTTGAACTGGCTATACCAAATATCTCTACCTAAAATCAACCTAATGTTTAGTCCTAGTGCCAACTAGTAGCTTCCTTGGTGGCTCTGCAGTAAAGAATCCAGCTGCAATGCAGGAGATGTGGGTTCGATCCCTGGGTCAGGATGATGCCCTGGAGAAGGGAATGGCTACCCATTCCAGTATTCTTGCATGGGAAAGCCCATGGACAAAGGAGCCTGGGGGTTTACAGTGCATGGGGTCTCAAGACTTGGACATGACTTAGCAACTAATCAATAACAACAAACTAGCGATAATGCTTTAGTCACCTAACAATTTTGAAATTCTTGCTATAATTAAATCAGAAGTCTTAAATCTTACGGTCTATTAGAATCTAGTTTCTTCCTCATTATAACTATATAGAGAAGATTAGTGATTCAATAAAATGATTATGTATTTTTTTCCTTTCATGGTAAAAAAAAAGTGGCGGGTAGATCTTTCAAATCCTTTTGTGATTGAATGTGAAGACAATTTCAGAACATTTGGAGCTATAATAAACCTTGTAGAACTTTTTCATGACAGTCAAAGCAATAATGAACATTTTCCTGTAGATGGCATCTTACCACTGTCAACTACAAGTTGGCACTTACCAACTACATTGCCAATGACTGAACAACAAGGGCATTTGCCGTCTGCCTCTGTGGAGACTGACTGCTGCACTGCAGCTGCTGATCTTCAACACCCCCTGAGTTAGTTCAGAGTGGAGTGAGGCCATCTGTGCTCTAGGGAATCTGGTGGGGCAGGTCTTTAGACAGGTGGATGTTTTTAGGAAGAGATTTTATGATCTCAATCCTTACATCTCCTCATACCTAGAAACGGTCACCCTTCATGGTGACATCAGACCCTCATGACTAACCAAAAAACCCCTTTTGGAAAATGAGTGTTTCATAGTATTGAAATCCCTCTTCAGCAATACCTTATATACTGATTTTCCTCCTATTGCATCTTTGGAGCAGTCTCTCTCAGAGGTATCTGAGATGCGGCCTCCTGGGCTGCAGTCCTTTTTTTACCCCCAATAAAACTTAACTCTTAACTTTCAAGTTGTTCATCCTTTTTAGCTAACACCATCTATAGAGTTTATACAGCTTTTTTTTTTTTTTGCTGCACCACGTGGCTTGTGAGATATAATTCTCCAACCAGGGATTGAACCCAGTCTACAGCAATGAAAGTGTGAGTAGCATATCTAAGGTACAAAACCACAGGAATGCCATGGAATTTACTCTTTTTTTTAAGGCTGAAATTTATTTATTAAAATTTTTTTTTATTGCAAGATACTTGCTTTACAATAGTGTGCTGGCTTCTGCCATGCATCAACATGAATCAGCCATAGGCATATATATGTCCCCTCCCTCGTGGACTTTCCTCCCATCTCAATCTGTCCTGCCCTCTAACCTGGCACAGAGCATGGGGTGGAGCTCCCTGTGCCTCACGGCAAATCCTCACCTGTTATCGACGGCACCCATGATAATTGTACATGTTTCCATGCTACTCTTTCAATTTGTCCCACCTTTTCCCTCTCATACAGTGTTCATAAGTCTGTTCTCTAAGTCTGCATTTCTATTGCTGCCCTGCAAACAGGTTCATCAGCACCATCTTTCTAGATTCCGTATACATGTGTTAATATACAATATTTGTCTTTCTCTTTCTGACTTAGTTCATTCTGTACAATAAACTCTAGGTTCATTCACTTCATTAGACTGACTCAGATACGCTCTCTCTTTTTTAAAAAACATTTATTTATAGACTCTTTTTTTTGCCTCTGAATCACCATTTATTTGTCTTCCATCTTTATTCTTTGGCCTGTATGGGCCTCCCATCACAGTGGCCTCTCTCATTGCAGAGGACTTATTCTGGGCACATGCACTCCAGAGCGCTGGCTCAGTAGTTGGACACACCGGCCCAGCCATTCCTTGGCACGTGGGATCTTCCCAGGCCAGGGATCAAACCAGCGCCCCTTGCACTGCAAGGCGGACTCTTACCCACTGGACCACCAAGGGAGCCCAGATGTGTTCTTTTATTTTTTTAAAGTTGAGTAACATTCCATTGTGTATATGTATCACAAACAATGAATGCTGGAGAGGATGTGGAAAAAAAGGGAAAAAAGGAAAAACCCTCTTGTGCTGTTGGTGAGAATGTAAATTGATGCAACCACTATAGAAAACAGTATAGAGATTCCTTAAAAAACTAGGAATAGAATCACTATATGACCTAGCAATCCCATACTGGGCATATTCCTTGAGGAAACTATAACTGAAAGAGATCTCCAATGTTTGTTGCAGCACCTTTTGCAATAGCTAGGACATAGAAGCAGCCCACATGAACATCAACAGATGAATGGATACAGAAATCGTATATATATATACACGCACAATGGAATGTTCCTCATTTCTTTTTATAAGATGCATAAATTAACAAAGAAATACAGTTCACAGTTTGGAAAACTTTCCTCCCATCTCAATCTGTCCTGCCCTCTAACCTGGCACAGAGCATGGGGTGGAGCTCCCTGTGCCTCACGGCAAATCCTCACCTGTTATCGACGGCACCCATGATAATTGTACATGTTTCCATGCTACTCTTTCAATTTGTCCCACCTTTCCCTCTCATACAGTGTTCATAAGTCTGTTCTCTAAGTCTGCATTTCTATTGCTGCCCTGCAAACAGGTTCATCAGCACCATCTTTCTAGATTCCGTATACATGTGTTAATATACAATATTTGTCTTTCTCTTTCTGACTTAGTTCATTCTGTACAATAAACTCTAGGTTCATTCACTTCATTAGACTGACTCAGATACGCTCTCTCTTTTTTAAAAAACATTTATTTATAGACTCTTTTTTTTGCCTCTGAATCACCATTTATTTGTCTTCCATCTTTATTCTTTGGCCTGTATGGGCCTCCCATCACAGTGGCCTCTCTCATTGCAGAGGACTTATTCTGGGCACATGCACTCCAGAGCGCTGGCTCAGTAGTTGGACACACCGGCCCAGCCATTCCTTGGCACGTGGGATCTTCCCAGGCCAGGGATCAAACCAGCGCCCCTTGCACTGCAAGGCGGACTCTTTACCCACTGGACCACCAAGGAAGCCCAGATGTGTTCTTTTATTTTTTTAAAGTTGAGTAACATTCCATTGTGTATATGTATCACAAACAATGAATGCTGGAGAGGATGTGGAAAAAAAGGGAAAAAAGGAAAAACCCTCTTGTGCTGTTGGTGAGAATGTAAATTGATGCAACCACTATAGAAAACAGTATAGAGATTCCTTAAAAAACTAGGAATAGAATCACTATATGACCTAGCAATCCCATACTGGGCATATTCCTTGAGGAAACTATAACTGAAAGAGATCTCCAATGTTTGTTGCAGCACCTTTTGCAATAGCTAGGACATAGAAGCAGCCCACATGAACATCAACAGATGAATGGATACAGAAATCGTATATATATATACACGCACAATGGAATGTTCCTCATTTCTTTTTATAAGATGCATAAATTAACAAAGAAATACAGTTCACAGTTTGGAAAACTTTCATTTGTGCAGAAAACAGCAGGAAAGTTCCCATTACTGCTTAAATTAGAAAACAATTATATATCACCAAAGAACGAACAATGTGGCTGCACATCATTTAAAGGATGACCATCACAGGTCAAAGAATAAAGATGGATGAAAATCAATAAATAGAAAAGCCAAAAAAAGAGGCCAAAAGTTAAAAAAAAAAGTGGGGGGGATAACCATCAAAGGCTTTGGCAATAGCATATCTTATGTACAGAACTATTTTCATCCCAAATACTTTAAGTATATTCTGTGAGCATGCTACTGATATTTATATTAAGAAGAGAGACAATATTACTGCAAAAACAAAAATTTACTAACATCAAGTATGTCCAATATGAGTATCAAACCCCAGAAGATTTATATTCATAATATAATGCATCCATAAGATAATCAATTAAAATGCAAATGGAACACAAGTAGGAATGTGAGTGGAATTTTCTCACTGCTTTGTGTGCTATTCAGATACAAACAAGAGCTTGTGAAAAATGACTAAATCACTGAACATTCAACAGCTGGGGCAGCGGGCCTCTCAGAGAGGCGGATACTGCCTCTGCAGTGTTGGAAGGAACTTTTGGGCTCCTCAAGTGTCTATTGGAGCTTTTTTATGCACACGTTCAGTTATTAAACAGTATCAGGATTGACAGTCACAATGGTTTTTTGGAAACCTCTCTGCAAAAGTTAATAGTCCCTGGTCATTTAAAGTACTCCTTTAAATTAACAAAATGCCCCTCTTTTCCCCATTGTATGTAATGTTTCCTGCAAAGTGGAAATATCCCTTTTAAAAAATACTCAGCCTCTAAGCTATTTGGTTGTGCCCAGCACCAGTTCTCAAGCCAGAAATATTTTCCATTGTAAACAAATCAGTTAACATCATGGTTCTTTAGTCTTTGTTATTTTCACAAGCTTACCCCTGAGGGAGGTTGTAAAAATACATTCAAGGGGGAAAATAGCTGCAAAAGATTTGGTGACTACCAACTAAGCTTAATTCAACAAAGGAAAGTATTTTGTAGGCATTAAGGGAAAGAGCTACTGATAGGTCTTCTGGGCTGAATCATGTCCTTCCCACTCTCACCTCAGCTTCCTCAAGTTCTCCCCGACCCCATTCTCCCCCTACTCCCATCAATTTCATGTGTTACAGTCATACCTCTAGTACCTCAGAATGGAACTGAATTTGGAGATAGGTCCTAAGTTATATGGGTGAAGCCTAATTCAATACAACTGGTATTCTCATACAGACACACACAACACAGAGGAAAGACTAGGTGAGGAGAAAGTGGCCATCTGCAAGCCAAGGAGAGACACCACAGAAGAAAGCACACTTGCTGACACCACGATCTATCTACTCCTAGAACTTTTGAGAAAATGTCTATTGTTTAAGCCACCCAGTTATGACATTTTGTTATGGCACCCAGAGCAGACTAATTCAACAGGTGAGTGGCTGAAATGAAGAGGCATTCTGGGGACAATGTGCTCCAAATGTACTGCCCACTGATATCATCTCTTACAGCTGATCTGAAGGGACTATTTGAAGCTATAGTATGAGAAAAAAAATCACTTATGTGCCCAAGACATGCAAGACAGAGGAGCAGAAAACAGGCCCCAAGAACAGGGAGAGGAGCTCCCCTCTGCAAGTATTAAGCTTTAGAAAACAGGTGAGCACCGAGACCAAACACTGAAACATGGAAACTACCAGCTTGAGAAGCTCCTGACTTCAGCAAGGATAGAACTTGGCAGAACTTTCTGAGGGAAGTGTCCTTCAGAAAGGTGAGCGTGGACCCTGGGAAGGGTAAGAAAGAACAGTGAGGATGGTCTAGTGCTGATAATAAAGGATGCAATATTACAGAAAACAATAGTGATGATGTTATATCTTTGGTCCCTATTAAGGGGCCAGGTGGGGAGCCTGTTCCCCGCTCTGAAGCATCAGGCCAGGGCCTTCTCAGATCGACAGGCCTTAGCAGAAGGTGCAGAGCCTCACCTGCAGGATGGGAGCCAGGAAGACAGAGATCCCTGTCAGGATGAAGACGACGGTGCCAGTCACTCTCTGTTCCCTGGCAAAGAAAAGCACATCGTCAGGGTGGGCTGGGGGATGTTACATGACATTCCAACTTTCTGTGGGCATTAAGGAAAGAGCTACTGATAGGTCTTCTGGGCTGAATCATGTCCTTCCCACTCTCACCTCAGCTTCCTCAAGTTCTCCCGACCCCATTCTCCCCCTACTCCCATCAATTTCATGTGTTACAGTCATACCTCTAGTACCTCAGAATGGAACTGAATTTGGAGATAGGTCCTAAGTTATATGGGTGAAGCCTAATTCAATACAACTGGTATTCTCATACAGACACACACAACACAGAGGAAAGACTAGGTGAGGAGAAAGTGGCCATCTGCAAGCCAAGGAGAGACACCACAGAAGAAAGCACACTTGCTGACACCACGATCTATCTACTCCTAGAACTTTTGAGAAAATGTCTATTGTTTAAGCCACCCAGTTATGACATTTTGTTATGGCACCCAGAGCAGACTAATTCAACAGGTGAGTGGCTGAAATGAAGAGGCATTCGGGGGACAATGTGCTCCAAATGTACTGCCCACTGATATCATCTCTTACAGCTGATCTGAAGGGACTATTTGAAGCTATAGTATGAGAAAAAAAATCACTTATGTGCCCAAGACATGCAAGACAGAGGAGCAGAAAACAGGCCCCAAGAACAGGGAGAGGAGCTCCCCTCTGCAAGTATTAAGCTTTAGAAAACAGGTGAGCACCGAGACCAAACACTGAAACATGGAAACTACCAGCTTGAGAAGCTCCTGACTTCAGCAAGGATAGAACTTGGCAGAACTTTCTGAGGGAAGTGTCCTTCAGAAAGGTGAGCGTGGACCCTGGGAAGGGTAAGAAAGAACAGTGAGGATGGTCTAGTGCTGATAATAAAGGATGCAATATTACAGAAAACAATAGTGATGATGTTATATCTTTGGTCCCTATTAAGGGGCCAGGTGGGGAGCCTGTTCCCCGCTCTGAAGCATCAGGCCAGGGCCTTCTCAGATCGACAGGCCTTAGCAGAAGGTGCAGAGCCTCACCTGCAGGATGGGAGCCAGGAAGACAGAGATCCCTGTCAGGATGAAGACGACGGTGCCAGTCACTCTCTGTTCCCTGGCAAAGAAAAGCACATCGTCAGGGTGGGCTGGGGGATGTTACATGACATTCCAACTTTCTGTGGGCACTTGAGGGTTGTGTCCAAGGCCCTGGGCTCTGCCTTGCTCTCCCATTCCAGAGAGTAAACTAGTGACCTGAGGACAAGCTGCCCAGCACATGAGCACAGAGTGAATCTGACTGAGGTGAGGACATCTGTGGGGGTATTCAGGAGGCTCTTTAGGGGGTGCTTGAGTCAGACCAACCTGGATTGAATCCTGGTTCTGTCACTTATTAGCCATGTGGCATCAGGAAAGGCCCTTAATGTCTTCAGCATCAAGAGAATGTACTTAATGATACCCACCTCTGGAGTTGTTGTGAGGATGAAGTGGGAGATGAAGTGCTTATTATCCATGCCTTTCAATTATAACAAGACCCATGTTTGTGGGACATGACTGATGAAGATTTAGGGGAAGGGGGCCAGGCTGACAGTAAAGCAGGTATCGCGGCTAGAGGGTAGGTGTTTCCTGGAGTGCTCAGACCCAGGCACAGGCCTGGTGCGAGCTTGGAACTCTGAGGCAGACTGCTCAGGTCCAGCCATCTGGGATTCAGGGGTTGTGGAGAGGACACTGTTTGGACCACAGGATCCTTGTTCAGGGCCTGCTGGGCAGCCCAGGTATCCTGAGGCCATGGGAAGAAGCTCTGAAAGGACAGTCATGTATGAGAACATTAGTGTCTGACGTGGGCTCACCCCAGAGGATTTAAGAGGTGGAAGCCACTCTTCCCCGCCTGAAACAGGTCAGGGATCTGATGTGGGCACGAGAGGATGGGCCAGTGAAGGAATGGATATGACAGGCCATGGGCCACAGCCCAGGTGTGGCAGTGGTTCTGGAAAGTCTTTCTGGAGGAATGGAGATTGAACAGGACCTGAAACCTGATTTGGGGGGTTTGAGGGATGGTGTGGCTAGGGAGTCTTGAAGAGGGAACAAAGAATATGGACAGAAGGGCTCTTTGGGAACCCCTGAGTGGCTTACATAGGCAAGAAGTGAGAATTTGTGAAGGGGCTGGGGCGTGCTCCTTGGAATCTGTTAAGGATAAAACACTATAACTGAATTTTTATCTTCCTCTCCCCTCACTTCATAGATACCACTCCTATCTCTGTGACTCCTGGGTTGTCAGAGAATGGGCTCTACTCACCCAAATACCTCACTGCTAAGAAAAATCCTCTTTCCCCCCAGACTGACCTCAATGTGACCCCTCTTGCTAAGGTGGTCCCCAGGTCCTGACCTCCACCTACCTGACCCCAAGAAACTGGGGCTGCTCCCCAGGAGCGCTGGTCTCTGTCTCCATCTTGAGGCTGTCGATGTGGGCAATGGAGATGACTGTGGCAGCCACGTACCAGGGAAGCCCCAGGAAGGAGCAGAGAGCCATGAGGATGCCCACCCAGAGCAGGTCCAGATGGTAGCCAGCAGCCTTCTGCAGAGGCAGGGGAGGGAGAAGACTGGGGAACCTATTCCCAACCATTTGTGGGGTGGGGTGGGGGAGACAGGACTCTCCCAAAGCAGCCATTTTGTGGAGCAGGTTTTGAGGGCTGTCCTTGGCCTTCTAGAGAGTACTCTGCAAGAACTGCCACTCTGAGATGGTCAGGCCTTATTCCCCCAGGGTTTGGTGAACCAGGGAACTGATACAGGTCAGGGAAGTGAGGAATTTCAGACTTGGAGAGGCCCTGGTTTTGGGTCCTTTGGGAGCAGGTCTTCTGTCAGCAGTGTAATATCTCTACAATTCCTTAACAAGAGGCCCCAAATGGGGCAGGTCTAGCCTAGGCTTAGAGTGGTCCAGATTCAGATGGGGGAGAGGGTACTCAGAGGCAGGGAGAGGAGTTGGAGGGGTCAGAAAGGCTAAGAGTGCTCCTCGGCTTATGGTTCCGAGTCAAAATCCCCTTGTTAGCATCTGTTCAGACTTTCAGGTTCAATGTTGGGAGACAGAGTGGGAGGGTCACTCTGGGAGAAGCGAGGAGCCCATGCTCAGTGACCACCCTGGGCTTTGTCCTTGCCTTTGGAGCCTCCCCTGGCCCTTCCAGCCTTATCTACATCTGGAGGTCACATAGCCCACACCCCACAACTCCCGCCCAAGAACTCCAGTCTTCTGCCCTAACATTTGCTTCACAAATGGCCCAGTGTTTTGCAAGAAGCACCACCTCCCTCCTTCATCCCTTCTGACTCTGTGGAAAGAGGCCGTGTCCCTGCTCCTAGCACCAGGCTTACCCTCAGCTTGTTCTCCTTCCGGTTGACTATGACGGCGGTGATCTGCTGGTCCATGAAGATCAGGATGGTCACCAGCAGGGCGGGCAGGATGCTCGCTAGGTACACCCACCATGGGTTCTTCCCGAAGGGGGTCACAAACCAGCCTCGGTCAGGCCGTGTGGGCTGAGCAGAGCAAAGGAGAGGGCCCTTTCCTCTCTCCCTTGTTCAGGTGCACCTGTCCGGCCCACTCTCCCAGATCTCTGCTATTCCCATATGTGGGGTACTTTTCAAATACAATCTTTTTCATTAAAGCCATTAGGTACCTATAACTTGAGTAAAGAGACCCCAGAGGGGTTTTCCTGGTCATCCAGTGGGTAAGGACACTGCCTTGCATTGCAAGGGGCATCGGTTCGATCCCTGGCCTGGGAAGAGCCCATGTGCCATGGAGCAGCTGGACTGATGTGTCCAACTACTGAGCCGGAGCTCTGGGGTGCATGTGCCCAGAGCCGGTGCTCTGCAGCAACAGAGGCCACTGCAAAAGGAGGCCCACATGGGCCAAAGAACAAATATGGATGAAAATGGATGAATGAAAGACTGATAGAAGTGACGCCTCCACCATAAAAAGAGACACCAGAGGCACAGAGGTCTTGGGAAGGGTATGGTGTCTACAGAACAAAGGAGATGACTTGTTGCAGCCCCCTGTGTTTGTTTGGGAAACGGAAGTGCAGAGTCAGAGGGCATTGGGAGAGAGCTTGTGGTCAGTAATTGCAAAATATGTTAACAAGAAATGGGGATGAGGCCTAACTGACAGATAAAAAGAAAATAAGATACCTATGGGAGGGTCACTCTGGGAGAAGCGAGAGCCCATGCTCAGTGACCACCCTGGGCTTTGTCCTTGCCTTTGGAGCCTCCCCTGGCCCTTCCAGCCTTATCTACATCTGGAGGTCACATAGCCCACACCCCACAACTCCCGCCCAAGAACTCCAGTCTTCTGCCCTAACATTTGCTTCACAAATGGCCCAGTGTTTTGCAAGAAGCACCACCTCCCTCCTTCATCCCTTCTGACTCTGTGGAAAGAGGCCGTGTCCCTGCTCCTAGCACCAGGCTTACCCTCAGCTTGTTCTCCTTCCGGTTGACTATGACGGCGGTGATCTGCTGGTCCATGAAGATCAGGATGGTCACCAGCAGGGCGGGCAGGATGCTCGCTAGGTACACCCACCATGGGTTCTTCCCGAAGGGGGTCACAAACCAGCCTCGGTCAGGCCGTGTGGGCTGAGCAGAGCAAAGGAGAGGGCCCTTTCCTCTCTCCCTTGTTCAGGTGCACCTGTCCGGCCCACTCTCCCAGATCTCTGCTATTCCCATATGTGGGGTACTTTTCAAATACAATCTTTTTCATTAAAGCCATTAGGTACCTATAACTTGAGTAAAGAGACCCCAGAGGGTTTTCCTGGTCATCCAGTGGGTAAGGACACTGCCTTGCATTGCAAGGGGCATCGGTTCGATCCCTGGCCTGGGAAGAGCCCATGTGCCATGGAGCAGCTGGACTGATGTGTCCAACTACTGAGCCGGAGCTCTGGGGTGCATGTGCCCAGAGCCGGTGCTCTGCAGCAACAGAGGCCACCGCGATGGGAGGCCCACATGGGCCAAAGAACAAATATGGATGAAAATGGATGAATGAAAGACTGATAGAAGTGACGCCTCCACCATAAAAAGAGACACCAGAGGCACAGAGGTCTTGGGAAGGGTATGGTGTCTACAGAACAAAGGAGATGACTTGTTGCAGCCCCCTGTGTTTGTTTGGGAAACGGAAGTGCAGAGTCAGAGGGCATTGGGAGAGAGCTTGTGGTCAGTAATTGCAAAATATGTTAACAAGAAATGGGGATGAGGCCTAACTGACAGATAAAAAGAAAATAAGATACCTAGTGCCTGACACTTTCTGCCTCTCCTCTGAGTTGTCTGTCTGGGGAGTGTTAGAGAGTTGTCTATAAAACACCAAACATTAATTCAAACTTGCATATTGAGAATAAGGGATTATCTGTACAGGAGCTAGGCTGAAGTTTATCTTTTGTTTAGTTAAGAAAAAGAAGTACTTTAAATTTCAAGGCCAACATGAGTTTTATGAGATGTTTAAGCCGAAATAATATTGCAAAGGTCAAGCCCTCAAGAGTAGGGAGGGTCAGTTCTAGAACCTGTACCTTCCAGTCCAGTTTAAGGGGGCAGTGCTCCTTGTGAGGGAGCAGGGCTTAAGTGGAGCTACTAGCAAATATCACCAATTTTGCACTAATGGTTCAGTCAGTAAAGTATCTGCATGCAGCACAGGAGACCCGGGTTCAATTACTGGGTTTGGAAGGCCCTCTGGCAAAGGAAATGGCAACTTACTCCAGTATTCATGCCTGGAAAATCTCAAGGACAAAGGAACCTGGTGGGCTACTGTCCATGAGGGCACAAGAGTCAGACACAACTTAGCAACCAAACCACCTGGACTAATGGGAAATTTCTGAAACTTAAGTAGATCCCAGAAGCTCCTGGAGGTCTGTTAAAATGCAGAGGCCTAAGCCCCACCCCGAGATTTTTCAGACCACGTTTTGAGGGTCACTGGTTTGTGTTTGTTTTGTTCTGCTGTACCATGCAGCTTGTGGGATCTCGTTTCCCTGACCAGGAATTGAACCTGGGCCATGGTAGTGACCACCCAGCCTCCTAATCACTAGGCTAGCAGGGAACCTTCAAGGATCTTTGTTTTAAAGAATCATTTTCAACAGATTCTAGGTGGCTCAATTTGTAGACTGCTGTTGAATGAGGGAATTGTAGACCCATAAGTGGAAATCAAGGAGCCTCAGCTGGGTTGGAGAGTGGATTCCAGCACTTTCTCTATGCTGTGGCTACACAGCAGTAATTCGTCATGGATATCCCCAAATCACCACCTCAAAGGACTGTCCCCAGGAGGCTGTGTAGAGGAAGCATGGAGCATATACAGAGAACCTACGTGGTCACTTGTTTGAGTACATTAAAAACTTGATCAGCACAGAAGGGAAGGGATCTGCAGCTGGTGGGCAGGCAGAGAGAATGTCCAAAGCAAGGGCCCAGAGCAAACCTTGATTTCAATGGGGACCAGCAGCTTGGGGGTTGCCAAGCCGAAACAGGCATCAATTCCACAGAACATCAGGATGGAGAAGATGATGGAAAAGTCAGCTATTAGGGCCCGAACCTGCAAAAAAGAGATGAGCAACTCAGAGAAGCTCCTGCCCACTCCAGGCATATAGCATCCTCCACAGCAAAGAGAACTGCTGAGAGCTTGAGTCTGGAGTCAGAATGCCAATCTTCAGCTGTCTCAGAGAATGCCAGCTCTTCTCTAATTTGGATGAACCTAGTGAAACTTCCACCCATTCCTTTTCCTCTCCAACACTTGATTTTCCAAGACCTTTGTGTTTTTAGCAGTCTACAGCTGTGAAATGGTATGTTCTCCTTCTTCTCTGCAACACTGAATTCCAAGAGGGAACATGGTGGTTGGTAAGTAGTTTGAAGGAGAAAAGGGTGATGATTAGTGTGTGCGTGTGTGTGTGTGTGTATGTGATGATTTCTTTTAAAGTCTTCATTGAATTTGTTTCAATACTGCTTCTCTTTTATGGTTTTTTTGGCCATGAGGCATATGGGATCTTAGCTCCCCAACTAAAGATTGAACTTGCACCCCCTGCATTGGAAGGCAAAGTCTTAATCACTGGACCACCAGGGAAGACCCAGAGATTTGTTTTAATGCATTTGTGTTGCAAGTACACTATTTTTCGCTCAATTTATATTTTGTAAAGACTAAATAACTCTTTAGAAAGATTTTTAAAAAAGTTAAAAATGAAGAACCTAGGAATAAATCTGATAAAGATGTGCAAGACCTCAAGATCAAAACCTATAAAATATTACAAAGAGAAAAAGACAAATAAATGGCAAGGTATACCATATTCATGGATCAGAAGACTCAGAATTTGAAAGTGTAAATTCTCCTCAAATTAACATTTAGAAAATCAAAATCAAACAAGTTTTATTTTGGTCAAATTTTAGATTCTAAAATTTATGTGGAAATGCAAAAGGCCAAGGCTGTGTAGAGGAAGCATGGAGCATATACAGAGAACCTACGTGGTCACTTGTTTGAGTACATTAAAAACTTGATCAGCACAGAAGGGAAGGGATCTGCAGCTGGTGGGCAGGCAGAGAGAATGTCCAAAGCAAGGGCCCAGAGCAAACCTTGATTTCAATGGGGACCAGCAGCTTGGGGGTTGCCAAGCCGAAACAGGCATCAATTCCACAGAACATCAGGATGGAGAAGATGATGGAAAAGTCAGCTATTAGGGCCCGAACCTGCAAAAAAGAGATGAGCAACTCAGAGAAGCTCCTGCCCACTCCAGGCATATAGCATCCTCCACAGCAAAGAGAACTGCTGAGAGCTTGAGTCTGGAGTCAGAATGCCAATCTTCAGCTGTCTCAGAGAATGCCAGCTCTTCTCTAATTTGGATGAACCTAGTGAAACTTCCACCCATTCCTTTTCCTCTCCAACACTTGATTTTCCAAGACCTTTGTGTTTTTAGCAGTCTACAGCTGTGAAATGGTATGTTCTCCTTCTTCTCTGCAACACTGAATTCCAAGAGGGAACATGGTGGTTGGTAAGTAGTTTGAAGGAGAAAAGGGTGATGATTAGTGTGTGCGTGTGTGTGTGTGTGTATGTGATGATTTCTTTTAAAGTCTTCATTGAATTTGTTTCAATACTGCTTCTCTTTTATGGTTTTTTTGGCCATGAGGCATATGGGATCTTAGCTCCCCAACTAAAGATTGAACTTGCACCCCCTGCATTGGAAGGCAAAGTCTTAATCACTGGACCACCAGGGAAGACCCAGAGATTTGTTTTAATGCATTTGTGTTGCAAGTACACTATTTTTCGCTCAATTTATATTTTGTAAAGACTAAATAACTCTTTAGAAAGATTTTTAAAAAAGTTAAAAATGAAGAACCTAGGAATAAATCTGATAAAGATGTGCAAGACCTCAAGATCAAAACCTATAAAATATTACAAAGAGAAAAAAAGACAAATAAATGGCAAGGTATACCATATTCATGGATCAGAAGACTCAGAATTTGAAAGTGTAAATTCTCCTCAAATTAACATTTAGAGTCAATATATGCTATCAAAATTCAAACAAGTTTTTATTTTGGTCAAATTTTAGATTCTAAAATTTATGTGGAAATGCAAAAGGCCAAGGCGTTATTGAAAAGAAGGACAAAGAGGGAAAATTTGGTCTGTAAGATACACAGACTTATTATCAGTTTTAGAAATTAAGACTGTGATACTGGCATGCAAATAAATCAGTGAAACAGAATAAAATACTTAGAAACAGGTCCAATCACATATGGACATTTGATGTACAGCAAGGGAAACACTGCAGAACAGTGGGGACAGGAAAATCTCTTTAAAAAAAAAAAAAAGTGCTGGAGCAGTTGGCTATCCAAAAAAAAAAAAAAAAAAAAAGCATTCTCTCATACTTATGTCAAAAGGAATCCTGGTGGATTATAGGAAGTCTACATGAAAGGAAAAACAATGAAGTTTTTAGAAAATAACATAAGAGAATATCTTCTATCCAATATTTTCCTTGAGGAAAATCTTGATATATTAGATTACAGTGAAGCTAAGAATCTCTGTTAATCAAAAGATACCATTAAGGAACGTCCCTGGTGGTCCAGTGGATGGGAGTCTGCCTTCCAATGCAGGGGACACGGGAAGATCCTACATGCCACCAGAGCAACTAAATCCGTGCTCTGCAACAAGAGAAGCCACCACAGTGAGAAGCCTGTACACCACAACTAGAGTAGCCCCCTTCTCATTGCAACTATAGAAAGTCCCTGTGTAACAACACAGCACAGCAAAAAAAAAAAAGATAACAGTATGAAAGTAAACAAGGCCAATTATAAAGCAGGAGAAGACATGATCACAAAAAAGCTTCTATCCAGAATGTAGAAAGAGTTGCAAATTGGAAAGAAAAAGACAATTTAATTGAACATGTGCAAGAGATTTAAACACACTCTTACAAGAAATTCAATAGCTATATGGCCAATAAACACATGATTAGATTTTCAACTTCATTAGTCACTGGGGAAATGAAAGAAAAACAAACAAACAAAAAACAAAACAAAACAAAATACTATACTACTATGCTAAAGATAAAAGTCTGATAATATCAAGTGTTATCATGGGGACTTGACAACAAAGGAACCCAGGTCTCTCTGATTACAAAGACTGTCCTCCTAACAATAAAATCTCAGTGAACAAGAGCTGATGTGGTGTCCATCCTATCATATGGACCAGAACTCTCTCAGGTACTCAGCAGGGCTTCCCTGGTGGTCCAGTGGGTAAAGAGTACGCCTTGTAGTGCAAGGGGTACCAGTTCGATCCCTGGTACAGGAAGATCCCGTGTGCTGCAGAATGGCTGGGCTGATGTGTTCAATTATGAGCCAGCGCTCTGGAGTGCATGCACCCAGAGCTGGTGCTCTGCAACAGGAGAGGCCACTGCAATGGGAGGCCCACACAGGCCAAAGAATAAAGATGGATGAAGATAAATAAATTGAAAAAACAATAAAAAAAGAGGGACTCAGCAGAGGCTTCTATGTGAACTGACTAGAGGCCTCCTTATAACTGTGGGGTAAAGTTACCTTGGTAGGGAAATAGCGGCTGAATTTGAACTTCTTCAGGGTCAGAGTCATGGAGTAGGTCCCGAAGAAAAGGATGAAGGACATGAGTGCCAGGTCTGGGATGAACTGGCAGGAATTCCCAAGTAGGCGCCCACCATAGTTCAAACACTCCTTTTTGCTCAGCAGGGACCAGTCCAGCGCTGTGAGGTTAAGGGGGTTGTACTTGGAGACCAAGACAGGAGAGAGATGGTCAGGGCCTTCCTGGCAAGTCAGTTGGGTCCTCCCACCTGCAGCTTCCAGGCAGCCCACACACCCCTCCCATGCTCGTAGGGACCCCAGCCCTGCTGCCCCATGATGATGCCCAGCGATGGAGTTATGTTTCCGGGGGTAGGGTGTTTTAAGAAATGTCAAACAGGAGGCTCCCTGGAAAGGTTAGGAGCTGACATGTGCTTCTTCATCGTGTTCTAGGATGTATTGTTGTGTTATGATGGAAAGTGCAGATCTGGCTGCCATCTCTCAGTCAACCACAGGTCCAGTCCACACCGCCTTCCTGGAGTATCTCACATGTATCCTTCCTTTTCCTTCCGCTACAAACATCCTTTCCCACTGGGCTCACATCCTACCCTTGTGCTATCTCTCAGTCACCAAGGTCCAGTCACCGGAAAACAAAATACTATACTACTATGCTAAAGATAAAAGTCTGATAATATCAAGTGTTATCATGGGGACTTGACAACAAAGGAACCCAGGTCTCTCTGATTACAAAGACTGTCCTCCTAACAATAAAATCTCAGTGAACAAGAGCTGATGTGGTGTCCATCCTATCATATGGACCAGAACTCTCTCAGGTACTCAGCAGGGCTTCCCTGGTGGTCCAGTGGGTAAAGAGTACGCCTTGTAGTGCAAGGGGTACCAGTTCGATCCCTGGTACAGGAAGATCCCGTGTGCTGCAGAATGGCTGGGCTGATGTGTTCAATTATGAGCCAGCGCTCTGGAGTGCATGCACCCAGAGCTGGTGCTCTGCAACAGGAGAGGCCACTGCAATGGGAGGCCCACACAGGCCAAAGAATAAAGATGGATGAAGATAAATAAATTGAAAAAAAAACAATAAAAAAAGAGGGACTCAGCAGAGGCTTCTATGTGAACTGACTAGAGGCCTCCTTATAACTGTGGGGTAAAGTTACCTTGGTAGGGAAATAGCGGCTGAATTTGAACTTCTTCAGGGTCAGAGTCATGGAGTAGGTCCCGAAGAAAAGGATGAAGGACATGAGTGCCAGGTCTGGGATGAACTGGCAGGAATTCCCAAGTAGGCGCCCACCATAGTTCAAACACTCCTTTTTGCTCAGCAGGGACCAGTCCAGCGCTGTGAGGTTAAGGGGGTTGTACTTGGAGACCAAGACAGGAGAGAGATGGTCAGGGCCTTCCTGGCAAGTCAGTTGGGTCCTCCCACCTGCAGCTTCCAGGCAGCCCACACACCCCTCCCATGCTCGTAGGGACCCCAGCCCTGCTGCCCCATGATGATGCCCAGCGATGGAGTTATGTTTCCGGGGGTAGGGTGTTTTAAGAAATGTCAAACAGGAGGCTCCCTGGAAAGGTTAGGAGCTGACATGTGCTTCTTCATCGTGTTCTAGGATGTATTGTTGTGTTATGATGGAAAGTGCAGATCTGGCTGCCATCTCTCAGTCAACCACAGGTCCAGTCCACACCGCCTTCCTGGAGTATCTCACATGTATCCTTCCTTTTCCTTCCGCTACAAACATCCTTTCCCATACTGGGCTCACATCCTACCCTTGTGTCTAGACCTCTCTAAGGTTAGTCATGTCAGTCACTCAATCTTTGGTGTCCCAGATGCCTACAATCCAGGCACATAAAACAATTATATGTGTGTATATAATATACTTTCCTACACATACTCTTAATATATATGTGCCTAAGTATGTATGTGTATATATAGTCATATATGTTTTTAAGTATAATAAAAGGAGAGTAATTTATTTAAAATTTTAACATATACTTTGAAAAATTAATATGCAAATAGTCAAGAACCTACATCATGAAGTAAACAGATACTTGTGATTAGCCATAATGTATGTTTGTATTAAGAGAAGTGTGGTTGTTTGATATAATCATGGGTCTCAATGACTCACGCCCTGCTGCTTCCCACTCCTCTGCAATGTGACATCGCCAGTTCTCCCACAGACAGAAGCCTTTGAATGTCTGACATAGAGGAGAGGACTTACCAGAGAAGTGTTGGTGTTTGGTGACAGCATGGCTGAAGCATTGAACATGGTTGTATTCGCTGTGGATGAGCACAGGGCATGGGGAAGGGTCAGCAACTGGTGGGTGGGGAGCCTTCCCCCCAGCCCGGGCCCTAGCCTTTCATGTTGCCTTCCAATTCCTCAGGGCCAAAGACTGGCTTTCACTGTGAGGACAGCTGCCCCTCTTCACTCTTCTGACTTTGCCTTGGGAGGGATTCTAGGCCACAGCTCTACTAGACTGGCCAGGCCAGGTTAGGACAGAGCCTATCTAATGCCAAAGGGCTGGCTTTAAAAACTGCTGCTAAGGGGCTTCCTTGGTGGTCCGGTGTGTAAAGAGTCCGCTTTGCAGTGCAAGGGGCACCGGTTCGATCCCTGGCCCAGGAAGATCCCACATGCCGTGGAGTGGCTGGACTGGTGTAGCCAATTACCAGTCAGTGCTCTGGTGTGCATGCACCCAGAGCCGGTGCTCTCCCACACAGGCCAAAGAATAAAGATGGATGAAAATAAATAAAAAACCAATAAAATAGGCCAAAAAAAAAAGAAAAAACCTGCTGCCAAGACAAAATACTAACACAGGCAGGTAAATAATGTGCCTTATGAAACACTACCACTCACCTGACCAATGTCTGTGCTCTTAGACTGAAAAGACATTTTCAAATCTACTATGCCAAACCCATCCACCATGCCAAACCCTACATGCATCATCTTGCTAAATTCCTAAATCCCCAAGAAGTATCCCCATTTTAAAAATGAGGGGAAATGAGGCCCAGAGAGGTTAAGTAACCTGCCCATTGCCCAAGGTCACACAACTCCTACTTGAAGGAACCACTACCATCCCAGACAGGCTGGCTGGAGAGGGAGGAGGAGGCCCAGCCAGTTTGCTGGCAACGACCTGAAATGCATCCTAAACCCCATTTGGTTCCTGCTGGCTCTGGTTAGGAGCCCAAAGGGAAGAAGAGCCTATTCTTGAAGCTTCCTGGAACCTTCAATAAACTGTCATGGGTGGATGTGATCATGGGACCCTTCGATGTCACCTATTTCTTGGGTATTTGGGGCTGGCAGTGGCTGAGGAGTTCAGTCTTGACCCATAGTAGACTATTCTGAGAAGTTCTACAAGCACAGAAGTTTGTTACCATTATTCTAAAAAGAAATCAAGGACATCTGATGCCTTTTCTCACACTGCTGACCAAAAGAACATGAGACTCAGTTGACAATGGAGTAAAGAAAGTGGGCAAGAAGGCTGGCTCAGGGCCACACACGCAAACGCTGCAGGAGGCCCAGCGAGGACCTGAGCCGGCGAGGGCTGCGCTGCTCCTTTGCCCTAGCTGTCAGACCAGATGTTCTTCTGATGTCTTCTGCTTAGGCTTTATCATGCTTTTATATCGAGAACTATGTAAGGTTTATTCGAAAGCCACTTTGAGATGAAGAAGGAAGAACTTAACATGGAGAATCCCAGAAAAGGTCCAAGTATCAGATCGGTTCGATCCCTGGCCCAGGAAGATCCCACATGCCGTGGAGTGGCTGGACTGGTGTAGCCAATTACCAGTCAGTGCTCTGGTGTGCATGCACCCAGAGCCGGTGCTCTCCCACACAGGCCAAAGAATAAAGATGGATGAAAATAAATAAAAAACCAATAAAATAGGCCAAAAAAAAAAGAAAAAACCTGCTGCCAAGACAAAATACTAACACAGGCAGGTAAATAATGTGCCTTATGAAACACTACCACTCACCTGACCAATGTCTGTGCTCTTAGACTGAAAAGACATTTTCAAATCTACTATGCCAAACCCATCCACCATGCCAAACCCTACATGCATCATCTTGCTAAATTCCTAAATCCCCAAGAAGTATCCCCATTTTAAAAATGAGGGAACTGAGGCCCAGAGAGGTTAAGTAACCTGCCCATTGCCCAAGGTCACACAACTCCTACTTGAAGGAACCACTAACATCCCAGACAGGCTGGCTGGAGAGGGAGGAGGAGGCCCAGCCAGTTTGCTGGCAACGACCTGAAATGCATCCTAAACCCCATTTGGTTCCTGCTGGCTCTGGTTAGGAGCCCAAAGGGAAGAAGAGCCTATTCTTGAAGCTTCCTGGAACCTTCAATAAACTGTCATGGGTGGATGTGATCATGGGACCCTTCGATGTCACCTATTTCTTGGGTATTTGGGGCTGGCAGTGGCTGAGGAGTTCAGTCTTGACCCATAGTAGACTATTCTGAGAAGTTCTACAAGCACAGAAGTTTGTTACCATTATTCTAAAAAGAAATCAAGGACATCTGATGCCTTTTCTCACACTGCTGACCAAAAGAACATGAGACTCAGTTGACAATGGAGTAAAGAAAGTGGGCAAGAAGGCTGGCTCAGGGCCACACACGCAAACGCTGCAGGAGGCCCAGCGAGGACCTGAGCCGGCGAGGGCTGCGCTGCTCCTTTGCCCTAGCTGTCAGACCAGATGTTCTTCTGATGTCTTCTGCTTAGGCTTTATCATGCTTTTATATCGAGAACTATGTAAGGTTTATTCGAAAGCCACTTTGAGATGAAGAAGGAAGAACTTAACATGGAGAATCCCAGAAAAGGTCCAAGTATCAGATAGTCTTAAATTTTAGTGTTTACAAAGTGGTACTCACTTGGGATTGAAAGCAGCCCAGTCAGTGTGTGCAGCATCCATAAATAGAATACAAATCAGTTACAATGGAAACACGATTAAATTAAAAAGAGTGCCCCCAAACAAGCTCTTATGATAAAGAGTGACAAAGAGTGAGAGGGCCATAGTCAAACTGGGTTTTGCAGAAACCCCAGGATTACGGAACTATCAGTAAACTAGCAACCCGTGGACTGGGAAAGAAATCTCCTAGTTAGCTCCCCAACTCCAGTCTGCTAAACATCTAGAATTTTCCCTTTCATATTCTTCTAATCAAAATGAACTTGTTCTGTTTCCAGTTCCTTAACTTCTCATGAAGAAACTGAAAACCTAATCTCACTGTGACTAGTTGCTAATCATGATTCAGTTTAGTTAGAGCAGTGGCTCTCAAACTTCAGAATGCCTGAGAATCACCCAGGAGGCTTGTTAGTATACTGCTGTCTTTACTTCAGAAATTCTGAATCAGCACAGCTGGAGTGGGGCCTACAAATTTGCTTCCAAACAAGTTCCCAGATAGTGCTACTGATGCTTCTAGGGACCAACTTTGAGAACCATGGCAACAGCATGACCCAAAAGAATGCGGTGACATTAGGTACCTGGGTCAGATCAAGGAGATGCTATTTGGAGTTAGGTACGTTCTATTATGGTTCTCAATTTCTACTTTATGAATTCTTTTATGCCTACATCCCCTGTTCCTAGGGAACCTCTATATTTGGTTTCTACTGTGGATAGATGATTCCCACAGTGGCCATATGACCCCAGAATCTGGACCATTTCTGAAAGAAATCAGACATGTGTTGTTCTTAAAACCATGTTTGTGGGGACATTTGTGTTCAGTGCAGTGGATTGTAGTTCAGAGGGTGTGAGCAGAAAACGAAAGTGCCCCAACCAGGCTCAGCCCACAGAGGTGGAATTTGCTCTAGGGTGTGATAACGAGAGCCAGCAGGTAGGATCTCCTCCGTCCCTGGGGCAAGCAACATGGCTCAGGAGGAAGGACGGCTTCACCTACTGCTGGATTTTAATGCAATACCTCAAAATTAGTTATAGAACAAAAAAAAAAAAAAAGGAGAAAAAAGTGTCTAGACCTCTTTACAAATTCAGTGCAGTGACAGAGGATGAGAGGGTACAACCAAAATCACATTCCCTGAGGTCAAACAACTTTATCTTTACAAGGCTAAGTCTAAAGTAGAGTGCATGATAATTGCACAACAGATATTTTTGGTTGACTTATGATCAACTGTTTTATCAGTCATAGGTATTAAGGCGTTGAACAAAATTATCTGCTTATGTGAAACTCCAATCCAACCAGAGTGCAAATGTGAAAACGTCATAAGTGTCCCATGAGACCAGCACTGATATCCCTCTTTTACAGCTAAGGAAGCTGGTGTGACCTTGGGTGTCTCTGGACCTCAGTTGGCTCCGTGAGTCCAGCCACATGGTGCTAGGAGCTATGTAGCTGTCTCTCTAGCCTCTGCTCTTCAGCCTCCTGGGCACTCTGGGCACATCCCTCTGAGAGCTCTTAGGGGCATGATTATGCCCGTGAAGGAGGCCAATGGTTTGCATATGGAACGTCCTAACATTACAGATGACACTTTTTTGGGTCAGACAGGAACTCCACTAAGGAATGGCACTAAGTATTACTGGATTGATGATTTGGTTGATTCAGCCTTCAACCCAGTGCAGAGATCATTTCTATGATACCTTTGGCAGGTGGATACCCAGGTAGTGTCCAAGGACCTTGCAATCACCCAAGGGGGCCCATACCTCTCAGGGTGGTGGCTCCTACCATTGTAAGTTACACCTTGAATTCGGCCAGCATTTGGCTTCCTGGAGCTTTTGCACCTCAGCCCTCCTTCTACATCCTATGGTTACACAGGGTGAATCTGGCCCCTCCGTGACACGATGTGAGAAAACTTTTCGGCCCCGCCCTTTGTGCTGTGCCTCCTTTTCACCCTTCTACTCTGGACAAGTAACCAGGCTCAGCCCACAGAGGTGGAATTTGCTCTAGGGTGTGATAACGAGAGCCAGCAGGTAGGATCTCCTCCGTCCCTGGGGCAAGCAACATGGCTCAGGAGGAAGGACGGCTTCACCTACTGCTGGATTTTAATGCAATACCTCAAAATTAGTTATAGAACAAAAAAAAAAAAAAAAGGAGAAAAAAGTGTCTAGACCTCTTTACAAATTCAGTGCAGTGACAGAGGATGAGAGGGTACAACCAAAATCACATTCCCTGAGGTCAAACAACTTTATCTTTACAAGGCTAAGTCTAAAGTAGAGTGCATGATAATTGCACAACAGATATTTTTGGTTGACTTATGATCAACTGTTTTATCAGTCATAGGTATTAAGGCGTTGAACAAAATTATCTGCTTATGTGAAACTCCAATCCAACCAGAGTGCAAATGTGAAAACGTCATAAGTGTCCCATGAGACCAGCACTGATATCCCTCTTTTACAGCTAAGGAAGCTGGTGTGACCTTGGGTGTCTCTGGACCTCAGTTGGCTCCGTGAGTCCAGCCACATGGTGCTAGGAGCTATGTAGCTGTCTCTCTAGCCTCTGCTCTTCAGCCTCCTGGGCACTCTGGGCACATCCCTCTGAGAGCTCTTAGGGGCATGATTATGCCCGTGAAGGAGGCCAATGGTTTGCATATGGAACGTCCTAACATTACAGATGACACTTTTTTGGGTCAGACAGGAACTCCACTAAGGAATGGCACTAAGTATTACTGGATTGATGATTTGGTTGATTCAGCCTTCAACCCAGTGCAGAGATCATTTCTATGATACCTTTGGCAGGTGGATACCCAGGTAGTGTCCAAGGACCTTGCAATCACCCAAGGGGGCCCATACCTCTCAGGGTGGTGGCTCCTACCATTGTAAGTTACACCTTGAATTCGGCCAGCATTTGGCTTCCTGGAGCTTTTGCACCTCAGCCCTCCTTCTACATCCTATGGTTACACAGGGTGAATCTGGCCCCTCCGTGACACGATGTGAGAACTTCTCTCATACCACTTCAAGAGTCTGGGTAACCCCAGGTTCTCAATCATTCTTTAGTGACATGGTTGCTACATCCTTTTCACCCTGACCAGCCCTCTACTCTGGACATATCACTATCTGTAGGGATGTCCATTCTGCTGTAAACACTGGCAGTGATGTGTCAGGGAGAGCTCACAGTCTCTTGCACCCAAGTAACTGGGAGGGATTGAGGCCCCATCAAGTCTACCTCTGGCCTGAAGTAGGAACCCTTGGGCAGCATTCCTGACAGGTGTGGCCTGCACATCACCCTACACGAGGACCAAGCATGCCTTCGTCTCTCCCCGAGGTATCACTCTCACTACTCCTTCCTGATTATAGCCCTGGCCTCTTCTATTGTGGCCCTCCAAAGAGCTCTTGTCCCCTTGGATTCCTTTCAAAAGCTGGTTTAAGACCCTGTATTTGCTCCCTTGGAACAGAAAGCCCTTGGCTGAACAGCCCCTCCCAAGCTGCCTCACTCTTCTATATTTGAGTAGAGAAACGGAGGGCAGAAGGGCACTAGGTGTCAGGGGAGTGGACGAGTGTCGGGGCCCAGGGCACCTCCAGGTTTACCGGTCACCTGTGTCAGGGGCGACACACTCGCATTTGTAGGTGGTGATAGAGTCAGGCTTGAAGTCCATGTTGATGGGGTAGTACTGGAAGGCACCAATCATCTTCTTGATGGCATCGTAGATGAAGATGAAGCTGATGAGGGTGGAGAAACCCTCCTCAGTGAAGCGGGTGATATATTTGATGATAAAGCTGGCATCTGTGGCCACCAGGATAAGGCACTGGACGGCTGAGTGTAGGCCAATCCAGAGGCGGAACTCCATGTAGTCCAGGCCATTGCCTCTGGAAGGCAGAGGGAAACAAAGACCTCCAGCCCAGGGCCCTTGGCGGTGCTCAGCTCCCCAGACTCATCCTGGGTGGCTCATCTGCCTCTCCTGTGACACAGATGCCCTCCTGGGGATGGGGGCAGGTCCTGAGTGGGGTTGTCTGGTCTTTGAGAATTCTGGGCAAGGATCTCGTGGGGTGGCAGAAAGGTGCATACACACCTTAGTTCTTAGACATTTGGTAACAAATACCCAGAACTCTTCCCCTACCCCAACCTCGGCATAACTGCTGCAGATGTGAGAGTAGCCACTGGGGTCCACCAAGGGCACCTACTTGCTGAAGTCAAGAGGAGCTTCTCGAAGATGAGGATGGGCCCCGTGCTGCTGAGTATGATGAGAGGCTGTCCCGAGAAGAGGCAGAACAAGGAACCAGCCATGGCAGTGCCCAGAAAGCTCTCCATCACTCCCTGGGGGCACGAGGAGAGTGAGACTCAGTAGACGCATGAGAAGGGGTCTCTCCAACAAGCTAGAACCCAGTTATCCCTCAAGGGCTCAGGCCACAGTGCTCATCCTTTATCCTAGGCCCTCTCCTCCTTCCTGATTATAGCCCTGGCCTCTTCTATTGTGGCCCTCCAAAGAGCTCTTGTCCCCTTGGATTCCTTTCAAAAGCTGGTTTAAGACCCTGTATTTGCTCCCTTGGAACAGAAAGCCCTTGGCTGAACAGCCCCTCCCAAGCTGCCTCACTCTTCTATATTTGAGTAGAGAAACGGAGGGCAGAAGGGCACTAGGTGTCAGGGGAGTGGACGAGTGTCGGGGCCCAGGGCACCTCCAGGTTTACCGGTCACCTGTGTCAGGGGCGACACACTCGCATTTGTAGGTGGTGATAGAGTCAGGCTTGAAGTCCATGTTGATGGGGTAGTACTGGAAGGCACCAATCATCTTCTTGATGGCATCGTAGATGAAGATGAAGCTGATGAGGGTGGAGAAACCCTCCTCAGTGAAGCGGGTGATATATTTGATGATAAAGCTGGCATCTGTGGCCACCAGGATAAGGCACTGGACGGCTGAGTGTAGGCCAATCCAGAGGCGGAACTCCATGTAGTCCAGGCCATTGCCTCTGGAAGGCAGAGGGAAACAAAGACCTCCAGCCCAGGGCCCTTGGCGGTGCTCAGCTCCCCAGACTCATCCTGGGTGGCTCATCTGCCTCTCCTGTGACACAGATGCCCTCCTGGGGATGGGGGCAGGTCCTGAGTGGGGTTGTCTGGTCTTTGAGAATTCTGGGCAAGGATCTCGTGGGGTGGCAGAAAGGTGCATACACACCTTAGTTCTTAGACATTTGGTAACAAATACCCAGAACTCTTCCCCTACCCCAACCTCGGCATAACTGCTGCAGATGTGAGAGTAGCCACTGGGGTCCACCAAGGGCACCTACTTGCTGAAGTCGAAGAGGAGCTTCTCGAAGATGAGGATGGGCCCCGTGCTGCTGAGTATGATGAGAGGCTGTCCCGAGAAGAGGCAGAACAAGGAACCAGCCATGGCAGTGCCCAGAAAGCTCTCCATCACTCCCTGGGGGCACGAGGAGAGTGAGACTCAGTAGACGCATGAGAAGGGGTCTCTCCAACAAGCTAGAACCCAGTTATCCCTCAAGGGCTCAGGCCACAGTGCTCATCCTTTATCCTAGGCCCTCTCCTCCTCAAATGCTATTCCCCATCTCTGACTCCACAGCTTCTCACAATTGCCAGGGTCACTCTCCCTAACTCTAGGCCCTATAACCTCCTCTTGGCATCCCAGGGCCTCAAAAACAGGGCTGCTGATGGTTGTGCTTGTTCCCATGCCCATTTTCCTCTCAGAGGGCAGCCTATTCATCCAGCCAATCATGTATTCATTCAAAGATCTAGTAGGTGCTTTTAGAGGTCAGATCATTCATTCATTCATTCAAAATCTAATAAGGGCCTACTATGTATCAGGCATATTGAGGACCCATGAGTAAACAAGAAAATACACCTTCAATCTAGTGGGAGATACAGACAAGTAACTAGGCAACTGCCTTATAGCAGAGAAATTTCTCAACCTAAGCACTACCGACATTGTAGCACTACTGGCTAGATTATTCTTTGTTGTGGGGGGCTACCTTGTGCCCTGTAGGATGTTTATTAGCATCACAGTGGCACCTCACCTCTCAGTTATAATAACTCAGAGTGTCTCTAGATGTTACCCAATGTCTCCTAGAGGTGAAGATCATCTCTTATTAAGAACCACTGCCAAGGAATGTGATAAGCTGGGATAAGGTAAGGGAGTCATAGAAGCACACAGAAGGAGGGAAGGGTGGTCAGAAAAGCCTCACAAGAGGTAGATACATCAAAGCTGAGGGCTTTTTCTGGGCAAGGATCTCGTGGGTGGCAGAAAGGTGCATACACACCTTAGTTCTTAGACATTTGGTAACAAATACCCAGAACTCTTCCCCTACCCCAACCTCGGCATAACTGCTGCAGATGTGAGAGTAGCCACTGGGGTCCACCAAGGGCACCTACTTGCTGAAGTCAAGAGGAGCTTCTCAAGATGAGGATGGGCCCGTGCTGCTGAGTATGATGAGAGGCTGTCCCGAGAAGAGGCAGAACAAGGAACCAGCCATGGCAGTGCCCAGAAAGCTCTCCATCACTCCCTGGGGGCACGAGGAGAGTGAGACTCAGTAGACGCATGAGAAGGGGTCTCTCCAACAAGCTAGAACCCAGTTATCCCTCAAGGGCTCAGGCCACAGTGCTCATCCTTTATCCTGGGCCCCTCTCCTCCTCAAATGCTATTCCCCATCTCTGACTCCACAGCTTCTCACAATTGCCAGGGTCACTCTCCCTAACTCTAGGCCCTATAACCTCCTCTTGGCATCCCAGGGCCTCAAAAACAGGGCTGCTGATGGTTGTGCTTGTTCCCATGCCCATTTTCCTCTCAGAGGGCAGCCTATTCATCCAGCCAATCATGTATTCATTCAAAGATCTAGTAGGTGCTTTTAGAGGTCAGATCATTCATTCATTCATTCAAAATCTAATAAGGGCCTACTATGTATCAGGCATATTGAGGACCCATGAGTAAACAAGAAAATACACCTTCAATCTAGTGGGAGATACAGACAAGTAACTAGGCAACTGCCTTATAGCAGAGAAATTTCTCAACCTAAGCACTACCGACATTGTAGCACTACTGGCTAGATTATTCTTTGTTGTGGGGGGCTACCTTGTGCCCTGTAGGATGTTTATTAGCATCACAGTGGCACCTCACCTCTCAGTTATAATAACTCAGAGTGTCTCTAGATGTTACCCAATGTCTCCTAGAGGTGAAGATCATCTCTTATTAAGAACCACTGCCAAGGAATGTGATAAGCTGGGATAAGGTAAGGGAGTCATAGAAGCACACAGAAGGAGGGAAGGGTGGTCAGAAAAGCCTCACAAGAGGTAGATACATCAAAGCTGAGACCCTCAAACTGAGCAGAGAACAGACTAGGAGCATAGGGTAAGTGGAATGATGAGAAAGTGGAGCAGTGATTACAGAGGTTGGAGCTGAAAGGGAGTATGCCTTTGAAGAACTGAAAGATGATCTGGATTGATGGAAAACAATGCAGATGAGTAAGGACAGAAATCTGACAAGGGGAATAATTGGGAGATGAGGCTTGAGAGGCAAGTAGGACCATATTTTGAGGACTACTGGGGAAAGCTGGGGTCTATGAGTCAAGGATGGTGTGTGAATATCTGGGTCAACCATGGTGTGACTCACTGTCTGGGGGGTGGGGCAGGGGGAAGCAGCACGTCCAGAGGGAAGACAATAGGTGCAATTTTGGCCCTGTGAGTTGGGGAATCCCAAGGGACAGCCAAATGGACACGCCCAGGAGGCAGCTGGATATTGAACCTGCTGCTGGGGAGAGTGGTGTGGACTAGAGATAGGCACTCATCTCAATTTATCTTGGAAAATGAGTCTTCAACTTGGTGCTCTGAGCTTTCCAGTGGTACTATCTTGAAGGCCCCCATTAGAGAAAACTCATGCCTGGGTCTTCCCCTATCGCTCAGACAAGTATAGAATCTGCCTGCAATGCAGGAGACCTAGGTTTGATCCCTGGGTCTAGAAGATCCTCTGGAGAAGGAAATGGCAACCCAGTCCAGTATTCTTGCCTGGAGAATTCCATGGACAGAGGGGCATGGCAGGCTACAGTCCTTAGGATCACAAAGGGTCAAACGTGACTGAGTGACTAACACTTTGACTTTTGTCCGAGGCTAAGTGTCTCTGATGAACTGTTTTCCACCAGGAAGACCTCTTATTGTCATGATCAACATTTTAAAAAATATCTTAGCTTCAGAGGTTTCCCTGGTGGTCCACTGGATAAAGAGTCCACCTTGCAATGCAAGGGGCACTGGTTTGATCCCTGGCCTGGGAAGATTCCACGTGCCGAAGAATGGCTGGGCTGGTGTGTCCAATTACGAGCCAGTGCTCTGGAGCACATGTGCCCAGAGCCAGTGCACTGCAACGAGAGAGGTCACTGCGATGGGAGGCCCACACATGCTGAAGAATAAAGATGAATGAAAAATAAACGATGAATTAGAGGTACAGAAAATTACTAAAAATTGCAAAAAAAAAAAAAAAAAAAAAGAAAAAAACTTAACTTCAAGCTAAAAATTTAAGATTAGGTTTTTAAAAAGGTACAAGAAGGGCTTCCCTGGTGGTCCAGTGGGTAAAGAGTCCACCTTGCAGTGCAAGGGGCACCGGTTTGATCCTTGGCACTGGAAGATCCCATGTGCTGTGGAGCAGCTGGACCAGTGCATCAATTACGAGCCATTGCTCTGGAGTGCATGTGCCCAGAGCCGGTGCTCTGCAACAGGAGATGCCACTGCAATGGGAGGCCCACACATGCCAAAGAATAAAAGATGGATGAAAAATAAATGAATGGAAAACCAATAAAAGAAGCCAAAATTTAAAAAAAAAAGTATGAGAAGAAGTTTACAATTAGCAACTCAATAAATAGGTATCATTAAAATCATTTATGTATCAGCGGGGAAAATATCAACAAAGCAGATGATTTCCCCTTAAACATTTGATCTATTTGCATCATCTTTAAATTTGGTCTTCAGTAATATGATTTCGCTTTAGATTTTTCAATTATGTCAGCTCGTTATTATTTTTTTTGAAGGGTAAAGGATTACAAAAAGGGATGAACTGACCCTGCTTGGAAGAAGAAACCCATACCTTGGTTCTGGGATCATGGGAAGAAGCTCCTTACCACCACCTGTGGCAGCAGATTTTTCTGAGATTTGCACTCAATGGCTCCAACGTACACACACCTGATAATTGTCCGTGGCATCTCCCAGAAGCCCACCAAAGGTGATTGCGTTGGTAATGCAGCCGAGGTAGATGAAGAGGATGGCTGAGATGGACTGAATGTGGAAGCCATCGTAGAAGTCACTTGGGAACCAGGGCAGCTTCCTCTTGACATCAAGACACAGGCCCCCGAAGAACCTGCTCAAGACAGGCCCAGAGACTGCTTTCTCCCCACCAGCACCAGGGCAGGGGCAGGGCTATTCCAGGAGCCTGCAGGGCCTGTGGCAAGGAAGGGAACTTGACTAGGGGCAGATGGGGAAAGGGATCTTTCCAGCAGACCATTTCAGACCAGGGACGAATTCTCTCCTTAGACCCACCATCTCCACTGGGAATGGAGGTCACAGACAGCCTGAGTGGGAGAGGGAAGGCCTGAAGGGAATACATCTTGGGGGAGACCTAACATTCCACTGGGAATGGAAATCCTGGGGTCCAAAGAAGGCTGTCCTCCTACTGTGCCTGATGTCGGCAGGCACGTTTGTAAACACGAATGTGTCCACCTGTAGAGACAGTGTGATCCCGGTTTATAGCAGATACATCAAGGGAAGATTCTAGGCCTTATAACTGGTTTATTTGCTTTGTGGAACAAACAAGTGGGAAATTTTAAGTTTAGGGAGAGTGTTTACTGGAAATGCTATTCCTCAAAGCTCTAAACACAGTGAGCAGGGTTTAGCAGAGAGCAGGGCTTTTCAACCTTGGTTCTACTGACATTTTGGACTGGATAATCCTTCGCTGGGGAGGAGGGCAGTCCTGTGAATCAGAGGATGTTGAGCAGCATCCTTGGTCTCTGTCTGCTAGAGACCAGTATCATCTCTCCCCACTTGGGACACACAAAAATGCCTCTGAACATTGCCAAATGTCCCCTGGGTGAGGATGGGAGTAGGGAGTGCATAAAGTTGGAAAACACTGGCTGGCAGAGAGCCAAAGGTGTACAAACACGACTCCTTTCTGGAAGTCATGATTTATGCATAACTTTGCAAGACTGACTCTGTCCTTTCCTAAATTCGGATCAACCAAAGTTATTCTAAGAGCTATTGTTCTCTTTTAAAACAAGTTTTTCGACTAGGTAACACAAGGTTAAAACAATTTCAAAAGGTATTGTTATGGACTGAATTGTGGCCCCCTCAAAAGATGTATCGAAATTCTAACCTGTAAATGTGACCTTATTTGGAAATAGTCTTTGCACATGAAATCAAGTTAAGACGAAGTCATTAGGGTGGGCCCTAATCCAATATGACTGATATCTTCACAAGAAGAGGAAACTGCTCTGTGAAGAGCAAAACACAAGGGAGAACCTGCTCAAGACAGGCCCAGAGACTGCTTTCTCCCCACCAGCACCAGGGCAGGGGCAGGGCTATTCCAGGAGCCTGCAGGGCCTGTGGCAAGGAAGGGAACTTGACTAGGGGCAGATGGGGAAAGGGATCTTTCCAGCAGACCATTTCAGACCAGGGACGAATTCTCTCCTTAGACCCACCATCTCCACTGGGAATGGAGGTCACAGACAGCCTGAGTGGGAGAGGGAAGGCCTGAAGGGAATACATCTTGGGGGAGACCTAACATTCCACTGGGAATGGAAATCCTGGGGTCCAAAGAAGGCTGTCCTCCTACTGTGCCTGATGTCGGCAGGCACGTTTGTAAACACGAATGTGTCCACCTGTAGAGACAGTGTGATCCCGGTTTATAGCAGATACATCAAGGGAAGATTCTAGGCCTTATAACTGGTTTATTTGCTTTGTGGAACAAACAAGTGGGAAATTTTAAGTTTAGGGAGAGTGTTTACTGGAAATGCTATTCCTCAAAGCTCTAAACACAGTGAGCAGGGTTTAGCAGAGAGCAGGGCTTTTCAACCTTGGTTCTACTGACATTTTGGACTGGATAATCCTTCGCTGGGGAGGAGGGCAGTCCTGTGAATCAGAGGATGTTGAGCAGCATCCTTGGTCTCTGTCTGCTAGAGACCAGTATCATCTCTCCCCACTTGGGACACACAAAAATGCCTCTGAACATTGCCAAATGTCCCCTGGGTGAGGATGGGAGTAGGGAGTGCATAAAGTTGGAAAACACTGGCTGGCAGAGAGCCAAAGGTGTACAAACACGACTCCTTTCTGGAAGTCATGATTTATGCATAACTTTGCAAGACTGACTCTGTCCTTTCCTAAATTCGGATCAACCAAAGTTATTCTAAGAGCTATTGTTCTCTTTTAAAACAAGTTTTTCGACTAGGTAACACAAGGTTAAAACAATTTCAAAAGGTATTGTTATGGACTGAATTGTGGCCCCCTCAAAAGATGTATCGAAATTCTAACCTGTAAATGTGACCTTATTTGGAAATAGTCTTTGCACATGAAATCAAGTTAAGACGAAGTCATTAGGGTGGGCCCTAATCCAATATGACTGATATCTTCACAAGAAGAGGAAACTGCTCTGTGAAGAGCAAAACACAAGGAGAACAGCACGCGAGGGCCCCGGCAAGATAGGAGTCACGCAGCTGCAAGCCGAGGAGCATCAAGGCCTGCTGGCCACTACCAGAAGCTAGGGAGAGGCAAGGAAGGATCCCACCCAGGATCTCAGAGGGAACGTGGTCCTGCTGGTGCCTTGATTTGGACCTTCTAGACTCCAGAACTGCCGGAGAATAAATTTCTATTGTTTAGGCCACCTAGTCTGTGATATTTGTTTCTGCAGCCCTAGAAAACTAATACAGGTAACAAAGCGTGTTCCAGAAAGCTTGGGTTCCTTCACTCCATGAGCACTTGCCCTTTTCTGTGGGATCAAAAGGGACTTGGAGGGCCGGGGAGGAAAAGCGTGCAGTGGGCAGACCCCAAGGCCTGAAGTGAGTGCTGTAGACAGAGGAGGAAAAGGTTCCTAAAAGTAGAAGAGAAATTAAAGGCAGCTGGTGTGGCCGTCTGGCCTGGAGTGGGCACCTTCCTGTCCAGATAAGCTCTTCTCCGATTTCATGAACAGATGGCATCTCTCCATCATCCCCGCTGCTCCCTCCTCCGGCCCCGTTGCCACCTCCGCCGCTTGTAGCGCCACCTCCCGTAGCCCCGCCGCTGCCTCCGGCCACTGAGCCGTTCATCTGACCTAATTCCGTCAGGGAGAACACGGACTTCCTGGAAGGAGAAGGGAGACAGAGACAGTAGTGCTCCCAATCCGGAAAAGAGCTCCGCACCTCCAGGACTGTTCTCACAACGCCATTACCTCTGCAGCTACAATCATCAGAGATCTTAAAATACAGAGAAAACACAGAAAAGGATCCAGCAATACCCCTGCACAGGTCACCCAGGTTTTACAGATGTTCATTCATACTCAGCATATTTGCTTCTGATTTTTTTTTAGGAAATAAAATAAGACTGGAAAAATTTTTTAAAAGAAATAAAATAATTGATTTCCTGACCCTTCATTAAACAGCAGAAAGTCCAGGGCTTTGCACATGAAATCAAGTAAACAAGTCATTAGGGTGGGCCCTAATCCAATATGACTGATATCTTCACAAGAAGAGGAAACTGCTCTGTGAAGAGCAAAACACAAGGAGAACAGCACGCGAGGGCCCCGGCAAGATAGGAGTCACGCAGCTGCAAGCCGAGGAGCATCAAGGCCTGCTGGCCACTACCAGAAGCTAGGGAGAGGCAAGGAAGGATCCCACCCAGGATCTCAGAGGGAACGTGGTCCTGCTGGTGCCTTGATTTGGACCTTCTAGACTCCAGAACTGCCGGAGAATAAATTTCTATTGTTTAGGCCACCTAGTCTGTGATATTTGTTTCTGCAGCCCTAGAAAACTAATACAGGTAACAAAGCGTGTTCCAGAAAGCTTGGGTTCCTTCACTCCATGAGCACTTGCCCTTTTCTGTGGGATCAAAAGGGACTTGGAGGGCCGGGGAGGAAAAGCGTGCAGTGGGCAGACCCCAAGGCCTGAAGTGAGTGCTGTAGACAGAGGAGGAAAAGGTTCCTAAAAGTAGAAGAGAAATTAAAGGCAGCTGGTGTGGCCGTCTGGCCTGGAGTGGGCACCTTCCTGTCCAGATAAGCTCTTCTCCGATTTCATGAACAGATGGCATCTCTCCATCATCCCCGCTGCTCCCTCCTCCGGCCCCGTTGCCACCTCCGCCGCTTGTAGCGCCACCTCCCGTAGCCCCGCCGCTGCCTCCGGCCACTGAGCCGTTCATCTGACCTAATTCCGTCAGGGAGAACACGGACTTCCTGGAAGGAGAAGGGAGACAGAGACAGTAGTGCTCCCAATCCGGAAAAGAGCTCCGCACCTCCAGGACTGTTCTCACAACGCCATTACCTCTGCAGCTACAATCATCAGAGATCTTAAAATACAGAGAAAAACACAGAAAAGGATCCAGCAATACCCCTGCACAGGTCACCCAGGTTTTACAGATGTTCATTCATACTCAGCATATTTGCTTCTGATTTTTTTTTTTAGGGAAATAAAATAAGACTGAAAAAAAGGAAGTATAAACCCATATATACTGACGTCATTTTTTCAAATACAAAAAGGAAATGAACAGACTGAAAGCTCGCTCTGGACCACTTTCCTGCTTGTTACCCTTCATTCACACACACCTCTTGTCAGCAGAAGGCACCTTCTTGGGTGGCTCAATTCGGATATTTGGGTCCCACTCTCCAGGGGGAAGCACGATGACCTCGTCCAGAAACTCATCGATCCCGGCGATCAGATCCTCTCGATTCCGGGCCTTGTAGGCCACATCGCTGAAGAGCTGGCAGGGAACGAGGTAGAGGAAGTCACAGGGCCGCTCTCTTGCTGTGGCTCCCATCTCACCCACCCCACTGGGGCACACCACCTATACTTTCAAAGATAGGTGCCTCCTGGGCCTAAAAGTACGTCTCTGTGTTCCAGTTGTCCAATCTGGGTTGAGTTATCTAAACTTTCTGCTCTGTTTCCCACAGAGCAAGCCTATCAGAAACCTTGTGTAGAGCCCACAGCTGAAATACCTGAGTATTATTTCAACTGTATTTTACACCCCAGCCACTCCTCTTTGGAGGGTCAGGCTGTATCATTCCATGCTGTCTCCAGCATGTTCTTTCTGACTTTATATGATTGGGTCATGCTTAATCATGTTTAAACTCCCTTAGGGTCCCCGTCACAGATGGTCAACTCTCAGCTCTGCCTAGAGGCTCTGTGTAGTATCTGGCTCCTCTCTTTGATGTCACTTTCTGTCCTTCAAGCTCTTGCACTGAACCTATATCAAACCATCTAGCTCCTCCATCTCTGAGCTGTGGTCCCTGTCCTCTTCTGGAATGCCTGCCTCCTAGGCTTGTGCTCATCCTTAACTTTACAGCCCCACTGTGTGTGCAGAAGGCCCTAACTGCCTGGGCAGGTGGCATGTGGTTCACTCTAGAATTGTAGGCCTGGGCTTCCCCTGGTGGTCCAGTGGGTAAGGACACCGCCTTGCAGTGCTAGGGGCGCCAGTTTGATCCCTGGCCTGGGAAGATCCCACGTGCCGCGGAGCGGCTGGACCAATGTGTCCAATTACCGACCCGAAGCTCTAGGGCACACGTGCCCAGAGCCGGCGCTCTGCAACAGAGGCCACCGCGATGGGAGGCCCACAGGAGCCGAAGAACAAAGATGGATGAAAATAGAGAAATGAAAGACCAATAGAAGTGGCCCGCCATCCCCCTCCCTCACCACCCACCCCCCAAGAAGATAAATAAATAAATAGATAAAATAAATGTTAAATGTTAGAATTGTAGGCCTGTCTCTCCCATTGGTGCCCGTAAAGGGCCGGGACTATTTCCTCATTGTCATAATCGTCACACCTGCACACAGCCAGGCATACAGTAGGTGCTTAAATGTGACTGTTGGATAAGTTATGGATGAAGGCACAGTGTTTGATGCAGGCGCCATGACATTCAGGAGTACACGCTTCTTACGGCACTTACGTCATCTACCATAAGGGTTGCAATGGCACGGCCAATTTCGTTGTAGGATTTTGCTCTCCCAGAAGGTCCCAGCAGTATGAACAGGAATCTGCAAAGAAAATGGAGGAGGGGGAGGGGGAAAGAGAGAAGGGAAAATAAAAGCAAGTAGAGAGAAGAGCTTTCTGACCCTAAATAGTACCCGCTCTTAACTTTTTAACTGACCATAAACATCTTCCATATTTGCTCCCACAAATCCTGTATTTGCTTTGAAGAACCATTCTTCTTCACTTCTGGTGTCCCAGAGCTCATCCAGCAGCCCCTCTCCCACCTGTTGGCTACCTCTTGTTTATGAGTGTTTTAAACTCTCAAAAACTCTTCCTGAGTCAAATCTCCCTCCCCAGCCAGTTCTCTAATTTTCCTTCTTCGTTTTAGAGGTGTCTCCAGCAGCACTGCTGACTGACTGCATTGTCACCTGGCCAACCAAGGATGGGTGTGGTGAGCAGATGCCAACAGCTCTCACCTGGTGGGGACAGGCACCTCGGTCACTCCTCCCAGCATGGCTGACTGGATGAGCCGCACAAAGGCAATGAACGGCTGGTCCAGAAAGTCCACCTCGCCCACAAGCACGTTGGAGGCTTCTGAGTCCTTGGGGATCTTCTTCATGAATTTGTTTTTCCGCTGGTTAGTGAGGGGACATGAGATACCCATGGATACTCATAGGCAGTGGTTTCAGATCTTACTCAGCTCATTCAGACTACTGTGGAGGCCTGACCTTACAATAGTCTCCCAGTGTTTCTCAAGAGACTGAAGGAAATAACCCAACACTCTCTTGTGGTCAGCAGATAAGGAGACTCAAAGTTGGTAAACCCCAGGGACCAACTAGAAGAGAAGGACCAGACAAAGACTTAATTCTCCAAGACATTCCTGTTCTACTGAAGTGTGAGCTGAGGGGTCAGAGAAGAGAGTCAGGCTTGCTGGGCAGCAGGTCTCATCCTGCAGCTGCAGCTCAAGCAGTTGTGGGTTTTGGCTCATACACTCCAGCCGCCCAGCCTTCCCTCTTTACCTTCACCCGCTGGCTGTGGGAGGAATGAGACTATTCTGATGACAGGGTGGAAACACTTTGTTTTCTCTTTTCCACCAGCATCCTGGCTGACAGGAATCCTTGCACCTGTGGGCCCAAGGCTATGGGAGACTTCTATGCCCCCGAGTCACTCCTAGCTAAACTTGTAGCTTCTGAGTCTTTCCAACTGAGACTATTGACGGGCCCTCCATCCGATCCTTCTAGCTGGTATCTATTCAAGGCAGAAAGGTCAAATAGGCAGAGTGAGTTGGCTTTAGAGTGAGAGGTGCTGGAGACAAGCCCTCTGTCCCAGATCAGTCCCACTCTCTGTGGTTATGACCTCCATCCTACGAATAAGACACTGACTCCTCCTGAGTCTTCTCTTACAGTGAAAATGCCCAGGAGTGGTCACATAGATGTTTTTCTTAGTCTTTAACACCTAAGGGTGCATTTGTTTTTCAGCTCACTTTCCCTCTGGGTAGCAAGGGATGGGCAAGGGACAGAGATGAGTTTGTAGAGAGAGGTGAGGAGGGAGCGTTTGGGGAGGACAGGGCTGGAGGCAGTTCACAGCAGCTAACAAAGGAAGAAAGGGCCCTGGAGGAGCAGGCAAGAGCTTCAGAGAAATCCTGTGGATGCCACAGTTTTGCCACCCACTCCCCACTGATGGAAGTCTTTCTCATGAGCACAGAAGCTCAGTGAAGACAGGTTCTTTCTGTCCCTGGAGAGGAGTCAGCTGTGGGCATGGGCTTGGCCAATAGGTCTTGCTCCTTTGGGTCCACAGCCATTTCCTGATTTGACTCATGGAGGACGTGATACAGGCTGGACTGGAGCCCTGCCAGCACTAGAAAAGGCCTGTGAGCAAGGGCTGCACCCTTCTAATCTCCTAAATCCCTTTAAAAACAAAACTCTCCATAACCACCCAGGCGACAGCCCCAAGGACCCTAATGCAGTGAGAACAAGCAACGGCAGGAGTAAAGGGGAAGGCCAGAATTGCCACGACTCAAAAAGTCCCTTTGTCCCAAGCTCAGTCAGCTGATTCATAAGCAGGTTCTTCAGGATGGAGGGCTGGGTGTGCCAGGGCAGTCAATGTCCCCTCGCCACCCCATGTTCCTAGGGTATCAGGCAGAGAGAGGTCTAGGAGACTGGAGGGAGGGAGTGGTAGGAGTGTCTTGAAGAACAAGGTTTTGCCATGCGCTGGGGTAGCCCAGGCAGCACACGAGTAACCAGGAGCACAGAGGCGCTAAAACAAGGCGTTGGGCCTCCTTTGCAGAATGTGGTCCCAGTAAGAAGACTGGGGTGGTGGTATGCCAGAATTGGGCCATGTGGGCATTCTGACCACCCTGGCTGGGTGATGATCTGGACAAGGCCTATCTAACCAGGGTCCTGCTGACCCCAGCGTCTAAACCCAGGGGACTCTGGTCCAGTTCCACGGCGCACAGCCACGCTGTCTGAACCCACTTCTGCTCTCTGAGAAGCATGCGAACTCAGGGCCAATATGGAGTGGTGAAGAAAGATGCATCTAAAGAAACCCACTATTGTACAAACTGTTGTTCCCACAATAAGCCGGCTGCTGCTACAAATACTGAGCAGCAGCAGCCCACAACCGGTTAGAAGAACTGGACGCTGGGGCCTGATGTTGAGCTCCCATCTCTCAGTGAAAGGCAGCATTGCCTGGGGAAAGTAGTGGGTAGTATTCTTGTTACCACCTAGGTAGTGAAAAAACAGGTTGTGAAAAACTTTCCCTGGGCAGTGCTTTCTTATCACAGTTCAGCCGTCTGTCCATGACTATATTAAAGGGAGATTCTTCTTTAAATAATATTCCAGAATACTAATTACTAAATCACTCCCAAATTAAGGGCTCTAGAGTCAGAGTGTCTGGATTAAATCATGGTCATGCCACCTTTCATCTGCATGACCTTGGGCATGTTATTTACCTGCTTTTATGTTCTTATCTGTAGAGTGAATTTGATATAGTACTTTCATGATGCATAGCAAATACCCGGCACAGTGCAGTGCATACAATATGTGGACCTCAAATATAGGTTGATGCTGTTACTGCTATTTTATTACTTTGGTAATAAAAGGGCCCTCCAAACACTGACATGAGGGAATACTTTTGTTTTGCTTTCTACCAAACTGGGGCTGCCTTAAAGGCCTGGAAGCCTTCCAAAATCTTGAGAAGTTGGTGGCACATTTCAGGTTTCCTTCATCACCTTCCTTACCACTCCTGGAGGCACTGGTAAGGGGACCCTAAGATTTTGCCCGAGTCTTAGTGTTATAGGAAAAGGGTTGGAGACCTCCTTTCCCAGAAATGAGCACAGAGGCGCTAAAACAAGGCGTTGGGCCTCCTTTGCAGAATGTGGTCCCAGTAAGAAGACTGGGGTGGTGGTATGCCAGAATTGGGCCATGTGGGCATTCTGACCACCCTGGCTGGGTGATGATCTGGACAAGGCCTATCTAACCAGGGTCCTGCTGACCCCAGCGTCTAAACCCAGGGGACTCTGGTCCAGTTCCACGGCGCACAGCCACGCTGTCTGAACCCACTTCTGCTCTCTGAGAAGCATGCGAACTCAGGGCCAATATGGAGTGGTGAAGAAAGATGCATCTAAAGAAACCCACTATTGTACAAACTGTTGTTCCCACAATAAGCCGGCTGCTGCTACAAATACTGAGCAGCAGCAGCCCACAACCGGTTAGAAGAACTGGACGCTGGGGCCTGATGTTGAGCTCCCATCTCTCAGTGAAAGGCAGCATTGCCTGGGGAAAGTAGTGGGTAGTATTCTTGTTACCACCTAGGTAGTGAAAAAACAGGTTGTGAAAAACTTTCCCTGGGCAGTGCTTTCTTATCACAGTTCAGCCGTCTGTCCATGACTATATTAAAGGGAGATTCTTCTTTAAATAATATTCCAGAATACTAATTACTAAATCACTCCCAAATTAAGGGCTCTAGAGTCAGAGTGTCTGGATTAAATCATGGTCATGCCACCTTTCATCTGCATGACCTTGGGCATGTTATTTACCTGCTTTTATGTTCTTATCTGTAGAGTGAATTTGATATAGTACTTTCATGATGCATAGCAAATACCCGGCACAGTGCAGTGCATACAATATGTGGACCTCAAATATAGGTTGATGCTGTTACTGCTATTTTATTACTTTGGTAATAAAAGGGCCCTCCAAACACTGACATGAGGGAATACTTTTGTTTTGCTTTCTACCAAACTGGGGCTGCCTTAAAGGCCTGGAAGCCTTCCAAAATCTTGAGAAGTTGGTGGCACATTTCAGGTTTCCTTCATCACCTTCCTTACCACTCCTGGAGGCACTGGTAAGGGGACCCTAAGACTTTCTGCCCCTGAGTCTTGAGTGTTTGGAATCAAGGACAGCCTCCTGTGGCCTTCTCTCAGGGGCATAGTCATAGGGCTCCCAGACTGTCTGTGGGATTTTGATCTTATCTAGCTTTCAGCCAAGCTGGTGGGAAATATGAATTGACTTTATCCAGCACCAGCAAAGGAGAAGATACACTATTACTCAGTCCGGCTGATTCACTATTCTTATTGTCTCCACAGGGAGGCCCCACTCCTCTCGACGCCACCAAGACCCCACTTCATCATTAACAGTGCTGTGGGTGGGTGATGGAGGAGATGAAACTCTGCATGGCAGTCTCTCCAATAAATCCCGAGCTCAAGGATCTCCTCTGATCATATTTACAGCATCTCCTCTGAGCATATTTCTCTGTCTCCTATCCCCCCAGGGCCTGGCACAGAGCCGGCACCCAAGTGATAGACTTGGCAGTCACTACAGCAGCCCAGAGCCCCTCCTGTGTCCTTCCGAGGGACCCCACTTTTTCATGGGCCTGGAGTTTTGCCCATAGGGGCTCTCTACCCCTAAAACCAAAGACTGCTTCCTGCCCTGGCCCTCCATTGCAGCCAAGTGCAGGGGTTTTACTACCTGGTCGGTATTTGGGGTGAGAGAAATATCATTCATGCTTCTGCTTTGGGCGTGACCTAGGAGAAAAGGAAAAGACAGTCCATCATGGAAAGACAAGTTCTCGAAGGTCCCTTTCTCTTGGTCTCTACACAGGCTTTCCCCATCTTCACAACCAAAGCAAACTGCCTCCCATAATTCTGCAGCCCCTTTCAGCCAGCATCCTCTCTCTTTTCTTCCTTTCAATGGCAACTTTCTTAAAAGCTTTGCAGGGCCCAGGTTCTACTGCTTCCTTCTCAGCCCTCAATATGTACTCCCTGGTCCCAGGCTGTGCCCTGCTTTTCAGAGACTCAGATGCCTGCCCTGAGCCAGGCCTGGAGGTGGGGAGGGCACAGGCCTGGAGGTGGGGAGGAAAAGGGCTCCTTTTCCTCTACTGGAAAAGGAGCCAGGGGTCACTAAGCTTGGACTTTATTGGAGAGAGAGGAGCAGTTTCTCATTTGTCCTCTGTGACCCATGTGAGCCTTTAGAGAGGGTTGGGAATTTGGGCTGGCACAAGGGAGGAAGGTGGGGCTCCCCATGGCCAACCGTTTCTTCCTCCACTGTGGCAGGAGAAGGTCAGCTCTCATTTCCCACCAGCAGCCAAATCCAATGAGCCCCTTTAGACTTTCTGTGGTCTGTGATGACCCTGTACTTCCAGACTCTGCTTCCCTTTATTTCCATCCAAGATCCTCTCCTGTTGGGCTCTCCTCAGGGCCTTGCTTTGTGTTCAAACCCTCCAGGGCCCTCACCCTCCTCCTTGGTCAATTTCACCCACTCCTGTTTCTTTCCATCCACATGGAGAAGGTGCCCAGGTTGGGTCTCCAGTCTACATCTCTCTCCTGAGCTCCAGATTCCTCTCAGCAGTCCTACCTGGCACCTCAAACTGTGCACACTAGGAAACAAAGCTCATTGTCTTCCACCAGATCACTCTCTCTATATACCCTTCTAGTTTATTTCTCGTACAAGAATCTGATCATGGTATCTGCCTTCATAAAACTTCTCAGGAGGGCTTCCCCTGGTGGTCCAGTGGGTGAGGACACCACCTTGCAATGGAAGGGGCATTGGTTCGATCCCTGGCCTGGGAAGATCCCACGTGCCGCAGAGTGGCTGGACCCATGTGTCCAATTACTGAGCCGGAGCTCTGGAGTGCATGCGCCCAGAGCTGGTGCTCTGCGACAACAGAGGCCACTGTGATGGGAGGCCCACAGGAGCCAAAGAACAAAGACGGGTGAAAATATAGAAATGAAAGACCAATAGAAGTGGCCCACCTGCACCCCTCCCTCCCCAACCCAACCCCCGCCCAAAAATAAATAAACCTTTTTTTTTTATAATTTTATTTATTTATCTTTTTTGGTGGGTGGGGTGGGGAGGGAGGGGTATGGGCGGGCCACTTCTATTGGTCTTTCATTTATCTATTTTCATCCGTCTTTGTTCTTTGGCTCCTGTGGGCCTTCCATCGCAGTGGCATCTGTTGTCGCAGAGCGCCGGCTCTGGGCATGCATGCGCCAGAGCTTCGGCTCAGTAATTGGCCACATCAGTCCAGCCGCTCGGTGGCAAGTGGGATCTTCCTAGGCCAGGAATCGAACCAGCGCCCCTTGCACTGCAAAGCAGTGTCCTTACCCACTGGACCACCAGGGGAAGCCCAAATAAATCTTAAAAAAAAAAAAACTTCTCAGGAGACCCCATTACCCTCACAATAAAGGCTGGGACCTTTAATCATAGGTCCCCTTTGGTTAGACCCTGTTTCCTTATATCCTACCCCTCTGGTCAACAGAATTGCTGTATTTTCCCAAATATATGGTCCCCTTCACAGCACCTTCTCTTGCCCGCTGTTTCTTTTGTTCTAAAAAACGCTCTCTTCTTCCCCTATGCTACTGCGAAACTTCTGTTTATTCTCCAAGACTTAGGCAAGTGTCTCCTCCTCTCTGAGTCTTGCCAGGTGCTATCTTGGGGCGGGGCAGCACGCACACAAGGCTGTAATCTTTACTCATGCCTTATATCCAGGTCCCCGCCATAGCAATGCTGGCACGGGGTGACTTCATACACAGTGAATAAATGAGCAGAAGGCTCATTCCAAAACCACCCACTGCCTCTGACGGCACATTCCTCTGTGGAATAACCAAGACCAGGGAGACTAAACACATTCTGGGGTCACTAAGAACAGAGAGGAAAGACTGCAGCAGACCCAGCGGCAGACATGGTCACATCGCCGTTGTCCTGGGCTGTGCTTGTTCATATCTTGTCATTTTAAGATACAAATTAAAAGTAATTAAAGGAAAATACTCTGCTTTTTCTTTTCGTTTCCCAAGTTTGCCCTTTTCTTGGCCTCACAGTTTACCCATCTGTTCATTCCTGATGAACTGCCTGACAGAGTCATCTGTGACCTTTCCCCTCGCAGGTCCCTATAGGCGCTGCTGCTCCACCAGCATTTCACTGTTGTGGGGCCCAAGACTGTTACGCAGGGACATGTCATGAGAACATTCTCTGACTCTTCTGGGGGAAAGTCTGGGCTACCAGATACATCTAGCCAGCTTTAAATTCTGTTTCTAGGAAGTCTCACCAAAAATGCGGTTAATGATCAGTTTGGTGAACACAAGGCCATAGACTAAGTTAAGAATGCCTAGCACACAGGACTGGGTATTAATTATGACAGCACTTGATTTAGAGTTGCCTTTTTTGGAGTAATCATTTGGAAAATTATGATAGTTAGACTCTGAGGGCAGCCCAGGTTTTAGGGTGAACCTTAGATTTCTTCTGATGCCTGAGAATTCTATACAAACCCTGGGCTTTACCCACTCTGCTATGAAAGTATGAGAATCAACTCCAGAGTCACCACAGCCAGAACAAAGGGGTCGCACAGCCGCAGAGAAAGAAGATACTCACAGAGACGGCCGTAATTCGCACTTTGCCGCACCCTCAGGTCCTCGGTGGAGTGGTGTAGGCTCGGGCCGGCCGCGGGGCTCCGGGCTGGGCTGCGACCTGCGAGGAGGCACAGGAGGGACTTAACTTCAGCAGACTTGCTGGAGTGATGCAGCTTCTCCCCTAGCACAGTCCTCACTCACGATCACTTCACCTGCATAAAGCTGGGCTACGAGACAGATCTCTTCCCCTTCAAGGAAAAATGGATGGTTTGGTTGTCTTGGATTTTGTTCTTGCTTTTCAGGACTTTTTGAAGCAAGTGAATAGTGTGAACATGATTCGAGAAAGTATTTGTACCGTTGAAAGTGAGATAGATACACAATTGATTAAATAGGCACCAGATGTTGTAGATGATCTAGGTTCTCCCCTGATTCCACAACATACTGGCCACTTGACCTGAGGCAAGTGACTTGACCTCTGCATGGCTCAGCCTCCCCCTCTGGGGACGATGAGAACAGTACCTGGTCACGGGGTTCTTGTGAAGACAACATGTGTTAACATATGGGGAGCACTCGTGCCTGGAACAGGTAAGTGCCAAGTATGTACATGCTGTAGGCTACACTCTTTCCATTTTAAAATTGTTCATCTAAAGAGATTCCTCAAGGCTCTTCAGTTAGCAGCATTATCCACTTTGTACTAATTATTGCACTTATCTGACAGGTCCAGCAAGGCAAGAGTCTGGACATATCAACTCTGGGATATCAGGAGTGGAGGGTTGGAGATTTGAGATGAGTACAGAGAACAAACCACCAGTGTACAGCCGACTCACTGTTGGTAGAGGAGACTGACTTCCCAATGTCAACCAAGGAGCGGTGGATGGGCTTCTTGGTTTGGTGACGGTGTTTCCTCAGGAGGACGTAGCTGACCCTCTCACGGAGCTCTGGCCGAAGGAGGCCATCTTCGATTTGCTTCTCAATGACATCATCTAAGAGGGAAACAAACACGCCTTGGCCACAGGGGACAGAGTGACCAGGGGAGTGGGGGTCTTCAGTTTCAACTGTTATCATGGGATTAAAAGTGAACTAAGGCATGGAATAGAAATAGTCCCACTTTTGCTACAAATGGAAAATTCGGACCGTCATGAGCCTTCAGCCTCCTTATATGTAAAAGTGTGTGTGCACGTTGGTGGGCTGCGACCTGCGAGGAGGCACAGGAGGGACTTAACTTCAGCAGACTTGCTGGAGTGATGCAGCTTCTCCCTAGCACAGTCCTCACTCACGATCACTTCACCTGCATAAAGCTGGGCTCTGAGACAGATCTCTTCCCTTCAAGGAAAAATGGATGGTTTGGTTGTCTTGGATTTTGTTCTTGCTTTTCAGGACTTTTGAAGCAAGTGAATAGTGTGAACATGATTCGAGAAAGTATTTGTACCGTTGAAAGTGAGATAGATACACAATTGATTAAATAGGCACCAGATGTTGTAGATGATCTAGGTTCTCCCCTGATTCCACAACATACTGGCCACTTGACCTGAGGCAAGTGACTTGACCTCTGCATGGCTCAGCCTCCCCCTCTGGGGACGATGAGAACAGTACCTGGTCACGGGGTTCTTGTGAAGACAACATGTGTTAACATATGGGGAGCACTCGTGCCTGGAACAGGTAAGTGCCAAGTATGTACATGCTGTAGGCTACACTCTTTCCATTTTAAAATTGTTCATCTAAAGAGATTCCTCAAGGCTCTTCAGTTAGCAGCATTATCCACTTTGTACTAATTATTGCACTTATCTGACAGGTCCAGCAAGGCAAGAGTCTGGACATATCAACTCTGGGATATCAGGAGTGGAGGGTTGGAGATTTGAGATGAGTACAGAGAACAAACCACCAGTGTACAGCCGACTCACTGTTGGTAGAGGAGACTGACTTCCCAATGTCAACCAAGGAGCGGTGGATGGGCTTCTTGGTTTGGTGACGGTGTTTCCTCAGGAGGACGTAGCTGACCCTCTCACGGAGCTCTGGCCGAAGGAGGCCATCTTCGATTTGCTTCTCAATGACATCATCTAAGAGGGAAACAAACACGCCTTGGCCACAGGGGACAGAGTGACCAGGGGAGTGGGGGTCTTCAGTTTCAACTGTTATCATGGGATTAAAAGTGAACTAAGGCATGGAATAGAAATAGTCCCACTTTTGCTACAAATGGAAAATTCGGACCCGTCATGAGCCTTCAGCCTCCTTATATGTAAAAGTGTGTGTGCACGTTGGTGGGAGTTTGTGCATGTGTGTGCGTGCAGGTGCACCTGTGGGCGCACGTGTGCAGTATGCGTGAGTGTCTTATGGTTGCACGTGTGCATGCATGTGTGGGTACAGGCTTGGTCTATCAGTAAGATGGTGGAAAATGAATGAAATAGTAACCATGAAAGTACCCTAAAAACCACAAGGTACTATGCTAAGTGATTTTAGTCTTAATATGAATTCTTTTTAGAAAAGTATTTTGGGCAGCATAGTTCTCACAAAACTGAATGTGCTCAAACAAAATTCACAGGAAGTTTTCAGGACAGTAAGATAGGCCATTCCCTCCCTTTGCCACTCTAACCAATGAGAGCTACTTTCTTAAAGACAAATGATGCTCCATTTACCCTGACAAGAAACAGGTTGCCATGGCAATAGGAGTCTCCAACCAGGCTAAGAAGTGCTCTCCCTTTTGTGACATTGCTGAACGACATTTCAGAGGCTGATCTTTCCCTCTATGTGTACCTGCTGTGATACCGCTTTGGGGGCATCACACCCAATGCTTGGTCTCTGCAGAATTAGGCAGGCCTCAGAGGTGGACACGCCACACAGACAAAGGGAGGGCATGAGATGGGGCAGGGGACGGGGGCCGTTGCCCTGGTTTGTGGGGGCCACAGCAGTCCTTGCTCACCTATGATCTGTGGCAAGGAGCCGCCGTCCAAATCCAGGAGGACTGTTCCCGTCTGCAGGCAGGTCCGGAGCTCAAAGAGGCTGTGCAGGGACAGAGTGGACACGTGGGGCTTGCTCCAGCGCTCGCCTCCTTCCTCTACCTTTTCTTCAAACTTTATCCACCTGGAAAGGTAAGGACGGGGCTCAGCATGGCCATGCCCTCAGAAAGACCCCTGCTGGGCCTCTTCAGGAGAGGCATGTTGGTTTGCAGGTGATGCTTTGCACTGTTGAGCCATTAGCCCTGTACTCACAAAGGGTCTCCTGGGGACACCCTTTCTCATCCCTCACTCCTCCTGAGGAGGCCATGCTCAGGACAAAGTGGCAGCAGAGAATGACCATAAATAGGTGTGAAGGATACTTTGGGGACATTGGATATGCTCTTTTCTCTTTTCTTCCTTTTATTTGTTTTTTATTTTTTAATCGGAGGATAGTTGCTTTATAGGATATATTGTGAAGTTGGATTTGGGGATGGAGGCAGAATTCTGCCCATTGACTAAAAATCATCTAATTCATACCCTTAAAACAAGGGACCTTTACAGTTTCCTACAGTCATAGAGCTCTTTCAAAAACATCATCCAGCTCTGTACAAGCAAAAAACAGAACACTGTAAAAGCAAAAAGTAAAATAAAATAAATAAATGAGGGACTTCCCTGGTGGTCCAGTGGCTAAGACTGTGCTCCCAGTGCTAAAGGCCCAGGTTCGCTCCCTGGTCAGGGAACTAGATCCCACATGCTCTAAGACCCAAGTGCAGTCCAATAAATAAATAAATAAATATTAAAAATAAATAAATGAATACCACCCTCCACTGGATCCTAGTTACCTGTCTACGGGTCACATGTGTGTTCAGTGCCTGCCTCAGGGGGTGTGGTTCGCTGGGAGCAGAGATACATTTCCCACAGCTCTACTGTAGGGCCTGAGGATTCCATGAGTCCCACCTGGATTTTGGCTCTGAAGGTTTCAAATGTAATTTAAGGGAGGAAAGGAATTAAACCAAAGATGTATAGGAATTCGTCCTTTCGAGAAGCCTTGGGATCAGAGGCTGGCGGGGAAGGAGGTCGAGTGGGAAGGCCTCGGGCGCCTGGCAGCGGCAGCCCTGGCCGCACGTCCTCTGCAGGGGGCAGCACTGCACAGCCCGGAGAGCCCCAGGGAAGCAACGCCTCCTGGCCGGAGACCTGCTAGCTCAGTTTTATTAGATGTTAACCTCAAATTCGTGAGGAGCTTCAACCTGTTGCAATCAAAATCCTCTGGGAATATATGTGGACTGTGACTAATTCTAAAGTTCCTCTGAAAAAGTAAATATCTGAGAATGGTTGGAGAAAGTCTGAAAAAGAAGAAGAATAGGGAGGAAACATTCCTTTAGCAGATATAAAATCTTCCTGAAAACCTTGAGTAATTAAAGCATTATAATTCCAGTCCAGATATAGACAAAGGGATCCATAAAACAATCGCCCAGAAACAGACCTGGGCCTCCATGGGAGTTTGGGTTTAATGGAGGAGCTATTTAAAAGATGACCAACTTAATGTCATGTCCAATGGTTAATAATCCACCTTCCAATGCAGGGGACACAGGTTTAATCCCCGGCTAGGGAACTAAGATCTCATGTACCACTGGGCCCCGAAACCCATGCACCACCACTAGAGAAGCCTGCGCACAACAAAGAGGTCACTTGCTGCCACGCAGACCCAGCACAGCCAATAAATAAATAAAATGATAAAACTAAAAGATGACCAACCTAAGTATAAAATAGTTAAGTCCCTACTTCTTACCACACACTACTAAATTCTATACGAATTAAAGGCAAAACAAGAAAAAAAAAATCTATAATGGACCATGCTTGAGCCTTAAAAAAAAAAAAAAGTGACATCTTGATACATGCTACAGCCTGGATGAAACCTAAGGACATTATGCTAAATGAAATAAGCCAGTCACCAAAAAACCAATATTGCAAGATTCCACGAACATGAGGGCATGGAGTAGTCAAATTCACGGAGACAGGTGGTTGCTAGGGGCTGAGGGGAGGGGTGGGGGAAGGATTACTGTTTAAGTGGAATAGAGTTTCCGTTTTGCAAGATACAAGAGTTCAGGAGATGGTAGTGATGGTTACACAACAGTGTAAATACACTTAAAGATGGTCAAAATGGTAAAGTTTATGTTTATTTCACCACAATTAAAAATAAATAAATAACAACATTAAAATCTATAAACACAAACATAAATATACCAGAGGAGAATATAGAAGAATATTCTTATATTCTTGACTGTGGAGAGACTTCCTAACAGCATGTAGAACAATAAAGGAAAAGAAATGGGCACACTTCATTACATAAAAATATATTAAAACCTCTGCATAATACAATAAGACATAAATGAAGTTCAAAGAAATGCAGCAGACTCAGAAAACATTTGCAGCAATCTGGACATCAAAAGATTCTTTTTTTCTGGCTGTATCTCATGGCCTGTTCTAGTTCCTGGTCTAGTTCCCTGACCAGGGATCGAACCCACAGCCCCTGCACTGGAAATGCAGGGTCTTAACCACTGGACTGGCAGGGAAGTCTACAAAGCTTCTTCACACCAATAAGAAAAACTAAAACTACCGAAATGAAAAGTGAACAATTCTGAAAAGAAATGAAGGTGGCCATTAAACATATGGAAAGATGTCCGACTTTACTAATCATCAAGAACATTTAAAGATCTCATGTACCACTGGGCCCCGAAACCCATGCACCACCACTAGAGAAGCCTCGCACAACCAAGAGGTCACTTGCTGCCACGCAGACCCAGCACAGCCAATAAATAAATAAAATGATAAAACTAAAAGATGACCAACCTAAGTATAAAATAGTTAAGTCCCTACTTCTTACCACACACTACTAAATTCTATACGAATTAAAGGCAAAACAAGAAAAAAAAAATCTATAATGGACCATGCTTGAGCCTTAAAAAAAAAAAAAGTGACATCTTGATACATGCTACAGCCTGGATGAAACCTAAGGACATTATGCTAAATGAAATAAGCCAGTCACCAAAAAACCAATATTGCAAGATTCCACGAACATGAGGGCATGGAGTAGTCAAATTCACGGAGACAGGTGGTTGCTAGGGGCTGAGGGGAGGGGTGGGGGAAGGATTACTGTTTAAGTGGAATAGAGTTTCCGTTTTGCAAGATACAAGAGTTCAGGAGATGGTAGTGATGGTTACACAACAGTGTAAATACACTTAAAGATGGTCAAAATGGTAAAGTTTATGTTTATTTCACCACAATTAAAAATAAATAAATAACAACATTAAAATCTATAAACACAAACATAAATATACCAGAGGAGAATATAGAAGAATATTCTTATATTCTTGACTGTGGAGAGACTTCCTAACAGCATGTAGAACAATAAAGGAAAAGAAATGGGCACACTTCATTACATAAAAATATATTAAAACCTCTGCATAATACAATAAGACATAAATGAAGTTCAAAGAAATGCAGCAGACTCAGAAAACATTTGCAGCAATCTGGACATCAAAAGATTCTTTTTTTCTGGCTGTATCTCATGGCCTGTTCTAGTTCCTGGTCTAGTTCCCTGACCAGGGATCGAACCCACAGCCCCTGCACTGGAAATGCAGGGTCTTAACCACTGGACTGGCAGGGAAGTCTACAAAGCTTCTTCACACCAATAAGAAAAACTAAAACTACCGAAATGAAAAGTGAACAATTCTGAAAAGAAATGAAGGTGGCCATTAAACATATGGAAAGATGTCCGACTTTACTAATAATCAAGAACATTTAAAGAGGGCATCCCTGGTGGCCCAGTGGGTAAAGAGTCTGCCTTACAGTGCAGGGGGCACTGGTTCAATTCCTGGCCCAGGAAGATCCCGTGTGCCGTGGAGTGGCTGGACCAGTGTGTCCGATTGCGAGCGAGTGCTCTGGAGCGCATGTGCCCAGAGCTGGCACTCTGCAGTGAGAGAGGTCACTGTGATGGGAAGCCCACACAGGCCAAAGAATAAAGATGGATGAAAATAAATAAATAAAAAAACATTTTAAAGAATGTTGTTGCAGGCTTCCCTAGTGGCTCAGCGGTAAAGATTCCATCTGCCAATGCAGGAGACACGTGTTTGATCCCTGATCCCAGAAGATCCCACACATCCAGCAGCAGCTAAGCTCATTTGCCACAACTACTGATCTTGTGCTCTAGAACATAGGAACTGCAACTACTGAGCCCACGCACTGCCACTACTGAAGCCCACGAGCCCTTAAACCCATGCTCAGCAACAAGGGACGCCACTGTGTTGACAAGCCCTCACTCGGCAACTTGAGCAGCCCCCGCTCACCGCAGCTGGAGAAAAGCCTGCATATCAGGGAAGACTCAGCACAACCAAAAATAAAGAAATTAATTTGAAAAAAGAATGTTGCTGCAAATAAAACAACAATCTTTGCTTCTAATATTGGCAAAAATTGACAACTTCCTGTGTTGGTGGAAGTATGGGCAGGTGTGCATTCATATACTGTATGTATGTATGTACACAGTGTGTATGTATATCTATAGTGTGTGTGTGTGCATATAAATATATGTATATATATATATTATTATAGCCGCACAGCCTTCTTGGGGTGGGGAATTGGGGAGCCTCTTCTGTCTTTTGACCCAGTGGTTCCATTTCTGGGAAATTATCGCAGGAGTATCACTGCACATCTGCACACAGTAATGTGGATACCAGGAGACACTCACCGCAGCTTTGTCCATTAGGGTGAAGAACTGGAAACCACCAGTGTTCAGTAAGGACATTGTTATACCAATTCTGTATGTTCATGCTACAGAATACCTCTCAGAGACAAAAGGTATAAGGTGAACTACGAGTACTAACAGGATGGACAATACGACCCCATTTTATAACAAAAAGAAAAACACACACGTGTGTGCGCGTGTCTTTACACATGTGTATGAACAAACCCAGCAGCAGTTTTGACCTCCTTTCAGGAGGTTAAATGGTTACTTCTGTGAGGTTGTTGGTGGGGGCAGGATTTAAGAGATTTTCACTCTGCTGGGGTTAATTCATGTAGTAAGAATGCAGCCTGGGCTTTCCTGGTGATCCAGTGCATATAGAGGTCCGCCTTGCTGTGCAAGGGGCACTGGTTCGATCCCTGGCCTGGGAGAAGCCCATGTGCCTGGGAGTAGCTGGACTGGTGTGTCCAGTTAGGAGCCCGCGCTCTGGGGCGCATGCGCCCAGAGCCAGTGCTCTGCAATGAGAGAGGTCACTGTGATGGGAGGTCTACACAGGCCAAAGAATGAAGATGGATGAAAAATAAATGAATGGAAAACCAATAAAAGAGGCCAAAATTTTAAAAAGGGGGGAGGGGGAGGGGCAGCCTGTGGAGCAAGACAACCAGGTTTTGAATTCCAGCTTCACAGTTACTAGCTATGGACTTTGAGCATATTTCTTAGTCTCTCACCACCTTCGTTTTCTTCAGGAATGATAACAGTTTATAGCAGTTAGAAAAGAGCCTGGCACATAATGCACACTCTGTTAGTGTTAGCTATCAATGTAAAAGTAAATAACATTGCTTTTGCAAATTTAGAGAAAATAAGAAAGTAAAGGCATGTAAAGCTCTACCAACCAGAAGATATCGCGGCTAATATTCTGATGACCTTCACATTAAATTTCTGTATATACAACAGGCACATACATGCACACACACACACTTCTATATTAATGACACGTTAAGAATGTGGTGTCTAATGGGTATCTTTTCATGTCTATAAATATTCATATCACTTAAAAGGCTCTTTAACATGCCATTGTATGAATAGACCAAAATGTATGTGAATAACCCTAACTTGATTTATGTTTAGATTATTTCTAATTATCTCTTATTATAAACAAGGCTGGTTTTAATATCCTTGGCCCCTGCTTACACATTTTTGTATATGACATACACTGTCATACTATTTCAAATGCCGATTCATATTTCCCTATAATTACATTTCTTCTTGTAAGGACATTGTTATACCAAACACCAGAATACCTCTCAGAGACAAAAGGTATAAGGTGAACTACGAGTACTAACAGGATGGACAATACGACCCCATTTTATAACAAAAAGAAAAACACACACGTGTGTGCGCGTGTCTTTACACATGTGTATGAACAAACCCAGCAGCAGTTTTGACCTCCTTTCAGGAGGTTAAATGGTTACTTCTGTGAGGTTGTTGGTGGGGGCAGGATTTAAGAGATTTTCACTCTGCTGGGGTTAATTCATGTAGTAAGAATGCAGCCTGGGCTTTCCTGGTGATCCAGTGCATATAGAGGTCCGCCTTGCTGTGCAAGGGGCACTGGTTCGATCCCTGGCCTGGGAGAAGCCCATGTGCCTGGGAGTAGCTGGACTGGTGTGTCCAGTTAGGAGCCCGCGCTCTGGGGCGCATGCGCCCAGAGCCAGTGCTCTGCAATGAGAGAGGTCACTGTGATGGGAGGTCTACACAGGCCAAAGAATGAAGATGGATGAAAAATAAATGAATGGAAAACCAATAAAAGAGGCCAAAATTTTAAAAAGGGGGGAGGGGGAGGGGCAGCCTGTGGAGCAAGACAACCAGGTTTTGAATTCCAGCTTCACAGTTACTAGCTATGGACTTTGAGCATATTTCTTAGTCTCTCACCACCTTCGTTTTCTTCAGGAATGATAACAGTTTATAGCAGTTAGAAAAGAGCCTGGCACATAATGCACACTCTGTTAGTGTTAGCTATCAATGTAAAAGTAAATAACATTGCTTTTGCAAATTTAGAGAAAATAAGAAAGTAAAGGCATGTAAAGCTCTACCAACCAGAAGATATCGCGGCTAATATTCTGATGACCTTCACATTAAATTTCTGTATATACAACAGGCACATACATGCACACACACACACTTCTATATTAATGACACGTTAAGAATGTGGTGTCTAATGGGTATCTTTTCATGTCTATAAATATTCATATCACTTAAAAGGCTCTTTAACATGCCATTGTATGAATAGACCAAAATGTATGTGAATAACCCTAACTTGATTTATGTTTAGATTATTTCTAATTATCTCTTATTATAAACAAGGCTGGTTTTAATATCCTTGGCCCCTGCTTACACATTTTTGTATATGACATACACTGTCAAACTATTCTCCAGAAAGCTGTGCCGATTCATATTTCCACCAGTGTATAGGAGACCTTACATTTCTTTCTTTTTTTTTTTAATTTTGACCTCTTTTATTAGTCCATTATTTATTTATTTTCATCCGTCTTAATTTTTTGGCCTGTATGGGCCTCCCATCACAGTGACCTCTCTTGCTGCAGAGCATTGGCTCTGGGCGCATGTACTCCAGAGCTCTGGCTAGTAATTGGACACGCCGGTCCAGCCGCTCCATGGCATATGGGATCTTCCCATGCCAGGGATCGAACCGGTTCCCCTTGAACCTCAAGGTGGACTCTTTACCCACTGGGCCACCAGAGAAGCCCGGAGACCTTACATTTCTTTGAAGTCTTTCAGACTCTAATATCCTTTCCACCTTTGTTTCTTTGGGAATGGAAAAATTATATCATACTTGCATTCTTTTGACTACATGTGAGGTTGAACATCTTTTCCTTTGCCAGATTTCCTTTTTACATATTCACGTGAGTACCTTGCAGTATTAATGTTTAACATCCTGATTCAGTCTCATTGAGACTAGTTAACTGGGAGCCTGGAGGGGCCTTGGGGGCTTGGAGAGACACAGGATGAAGAGGCTTTTTTCCCTGACTATATACATGTATACATGTTTATATACATGTCTATATACATGTTTATTGACTAGTGTTACTATGAATCTATTATTACAGGTAAATGATTATTTTAATATTGAAATATAGTTGACTTACAAAGCTGTGTTAGTTTCTGGTTTGGTCATTAAGTCATGTCCAACTCTTACGACTCCAGGCACTGTGGTCCACCAGGTTTTTCTTTCTAAGGGATTCTCAGAGCAATAATATTGGAGTGGGTTGCCATTTCTTTCTCCAGGGGATCTTCCCCACCCAGGGATCAAACCTGAGTCTCCCGCATTACAGGAGGATTCTTATCAACTGAGCGACCAGAAGTAGTTTCTGATACTTGCCAAAGTGATTCAGTTATATACGTATATATACACATAAATGTGAAAAAGTTATATATAAAACTTTTTCATGTTCTTTTATACTATGGTTTATTACAGGATATGAAGTACTTCCCTGTGCTATACAACAGGACCTTGTTGTTCATACAGTCTGTATATAATAGCTTGCATCTGCTAACAATCCCAAATTCCAAAGAATGGGAAAGTTTGATTAGAGTCCTGGGAGGTGAAAACCTAAAACATGTGGCTGGAGCAGAAACCACTCAGATACTTGCTTTCGAGACTCACAAAGGTACAGTGGACATTTTTAATGTGGAAATATGTTTCGGAGAACATTATTTTAATTATGGTAGATCCAAGTCTCTATGATATCAGTCCGAAGTTTTTCTGAAAGTTGTATTAACACAAGGGTTTGCAAGGAAGAGATCAAAGGACAGGTCCAAATGTTTTGGTCAGGAGATGCTTACTCGTCTCCCTGAGAGTCTTTCTCCTATTTAATCACTCAAAATTTCCCCTTATAACTCAAAAATTAGCTCTATCCACAGACAAGATCTCAACCAACCTGAGCACAGGTTGCAGAAAGGCAAAGGTACCTGTTTCCAGGTATGCCAGAACTAGACACCTGTTAGCAGCATCCCTTGAGAACTTGATTTTTTTAAAAGTCCAGGACACTCAACAACTTCACTAGGGGTACCTCTTCAGCTGTCCTTGCAACTCTTTTGGGAATCCAGATATGGAAACAGTAAGCCCAAGACCTGAACTTAATTTTGTGTTTTTAATGCTACAGCTAGAAATTAAGCTTACTGTCTGTCACCTTGTGAAGAACATAAAACATAGAAACACAGGGAGAATTCAAGATCTGCAGCTTGGTTTTCAATTTTGGCTGTTTATTAGAATTGCCTGAAGAGATATTTAGTAATACTGCTGCCTAGATGGTCACACCACAAGGCTACAGGAGGGCGGCCTGGCCATGGAAGCTCCCAGGTTATTTTTGCCCTGAGGCTTGATGAGCCTCTGCCCTGTAGTCATACAGAACCACGGGGCTCAGGAATAGGTGAACTTGTCTAGGGTCCCAATGCAGGCAAACATCCTTGTGCACATGGGTCCTATTCTTTTTGTATAAGAGAGGACATGGTCTCTTTCTCTTAGAAAAGCTCTGAGAACACTGGTTGAAAAAATGGGGTAGATCTCCGAAGCTTCTTTTCCAACTTTATCATTCTATACTTTGATTTTTCTGATTTTTAAAGCAGAGTACATAACTCTACACTAGTATATCTCAAACTCTAATGTCCATACAAGTACCCTGGGATTTTATTAGAATGGAGGTTCTAATTCAGCAGATCTGGGAAGGGGAATCTGCCCCTTTATTTTATTATTTTTAATTTCTTTTTTAACTGACATATGGTTGATTTATAATGTTGTGTCAGTTTCAGGTGTATAGCAAAATGATTCAGTTATATATATATTCTTTTTAGATTCTTTTCCATTATATGTTATTCCAAGACATTGACTATAGTTTTCTGTGTTATATACTAGGTCTTTGTTGTTTTTCTGTTTTATTGTATAGTAGTGTGTATCTGTTAATTCCAAAGTTCTAATTTATTCCCCTCATCCTCTTTCCCTTTTGGTAACCATAAGTTTGTATTCCACATCTGTAAGACTATTTTTTATTTTGTAAATAAGATCATTTGTGTACTTTTTTAAGATTCCACATGTAAATGATATCATATGATATTCGTCTTTGACTTCACTTAGTATGATAATCTCCAGGTCCATTCATGTTGCTACAAATGGCACTATGCATTCTTTTTTATGGCTGAGTAATATTCCACACTTTAAGAACTGCTAATCCTAGGATGATGATTCTTAAATTTAGTTGCATATAAAAATACTTGATATGGGATTTCTCTGATGGCCAAAGAACAAAGATGGATGAAAATAGACAAATGAAAGACCAATAGAAGTGACCCGCCTGCTCCTCTTCCTCCCCACCCCACCAAAATAAATAAATAAATCAAAAAAAAAAAAAAGAATCCACCTGCCAATGCAAAGAATACAGGTTTGATTCCTGGTCTGGGAACTAAGATCCCACATGCCGCAGGGCAGCTAAGCTAGAGTCCATGCTTCACAACAAGAGAAGTCCCCACAATGTGAGCTCATGCACTGCAACTAGAGTAGCCCCCAGTCGCCACAAGCAGAGAAAGCCCAAGTACTGCAACAAAGAGGCTGTGCACTGTAATTAAGTCTCAGTGCAGCCAAAAAAGAAAAAAAATAATAATTACTATCATTTTCCCCCAGATGTGACAGTAATACTGTGGTTGTGTAAAAAAGAAATAGGCTCTGAAACCAAGCAGAGCCCTGTGGGGCTCCTGGACCTGGAAGTTTTTCGGTGTCCCCCATTTCTTATTTGTAGGAAATAGGCTACAGCCTCCATGACCTTTCCTGAATTCTGAACAGTAGGCTTAAACAGTTGCTAACCAGAGAAGTGAGGGGATGCAGAGACAAGGGAGGAGCAGCCAAGAAACAGCAGTGCATCATTGGGGTAGAGCTCTGGTTCAGCCTCAAGGGGTACACTAACAATAACTTTGATCTGCAGAAGAACTAAAATCCCCAACAAATGGAAGATCCTAACTATTTGATGAAGCATTGTTCATTCCAGAGTGATGGCCGTAGTTTGATCATCTCTCCACCCACAGGAGACAATTAGGAGACGACCTGAGGCCAGATTAAAGGGACCACAAAAGCTCGTCAAGAGACCACCTGAGGTCATGTTACAGGAATGCAGGCCCTGCACACATCATGATCCTTATCAGCCACCCCATCCTTGAACTATTGCTATAAACCTCCTTAACGAATTCTCCCGGGTTGGGACACACTCTTTTGAGGGCACGAGCCCACTGTGTCCCCCTTTGCCTGGCAAAGATAGAAAACTTTTTTTTTTTTATCTTTTCTACCTCACCTCAAACTCTTGTCTCCTAGATTCAATACAGCACCAGTGCATAATTCAGAGGCCAAGTTTTCAGCAACATCTTAAACCAAAATAATTGAAAACAGTGTCCTGAAGATATATCTGTACAATGTTCCCAGAAGTATTATTAACAATAACTAAAATGTGGAAGCAACCAGATGTCCACAGTGGATGAATGGATAAGCAAAATGTGGTACACACATACATAAGAATATTATTGAGCCTTATTAAGAATAGAAATTCTTATATATTTTACAACACAGATGAACCCTGAGGACATTATCCAAAATGAAATGTCAGTCATGAGTATGATCCCACCTATATGAGGCATTTAGAGTAGCTAAAATTCAGAGGCAGAAAGTAGAAACTGGTGGTGTCTAAGGCTGGGGGAGAGAAATGGGGTTATTGTTTAATGGGTACTAAGTTTCTTTTCCTTTTTTTTTAAGAAATACATTTTTATCTTATGTAAGACACTGGAATTTTTTGATCTCTTTTTTACTGTTTTTTTATTTATTTTTATTTTCATCCAACTTTATTCTTTGGTTTGTGTGGGCCTCCCATCGCAGTGACCTCCCTTCCCGCAGAGCACCGACTATGGGCGCATGCTCCCAAGAGCGCTGGGTTGTAATTGGACACAGCGGTCAAGCCGCTCCCCAGCACGTGGGATCTTCCTGGGCCAGGGATTGAACCAGAGCCCCTTGCACTGCAAGGCAGACTCTTTACCCACTGGACCACTAGGGAAGCCCAGTACTAAGTTTCTGATTTATGTCCTATGAAGTTTCTGTTCTATGCAGATGAATGTTCAAATTACCAGACAATCTTACTCATTTTACATTGCTAGCAAAGTAATGCTCAAAATCCTCCAAGCTAGCTTCAACAGTTCATGAACCAAGAAATTCCCAATGTACAAGCTGAATTTAGAAAAAGCAGAGGAACTAGAGATCAAATTGTCAACGTTTGTTGGATCATAGAAAAAGCAAGAGAATTCCAGAAAAAAATCTACTTCTGTTTCACTGATTACACTAAAACTTTTGACTGTGTGGGTCACAACAAACTGTGGAAATTTCTGAAAGAGACTGGAATACAAGACTACCTTACCTGCCTCCTGCGAAACAAGAAGCAACAGTTAGAACTGTGGTGCCCAAGGATGAAAGAACAAGGCAAATGAGGAGGGTCTTGGAATGCAAGAAGAGATAAACCAGACCTTTATTGTCCTTCCCTCCTCCAGGCCCAGTCCTCAAGACCCCTGTGGCACTCCCTGGACCCTACTGTCTTTCCTTCATGCTGTAATCATCACTACCCCACGATCCTCAAGATCCCTATGCCACTCTTTAGACCCTGGCTATAAAATGGATCAAAGACCCCTGCTTAAGGTCGGCTCTCCTTTGAGTCAGTCCACTGTTCTAGCAGCGTCTTCCACTTTAATAATGCCGATTCTCCCTTAAGCCAGCCCACTGTACTGGCAGTGACTCTCCCTTCTGCCACTCTAATAAACTTTACTTTCCTCTCACTCTGCCTCATGTCTGGAAATTATTGTTTAATGGGTACTAAGTTTCTTTTCCTTTTTTTTTAAGAAATACATTTTTATCTTATGTAAGACACTGGAATTTTTTGATCTCTTTTTTACTGTTTTTTTATTTATTTTTATTTTCATCCAACTTTATTCTTTGGTTTGTGTGGGCCTCCCATCGCAGTGACCTCCCTTCCCGCAGAGCACCGACTATGGGCGCATGCTCCCAAGAGCGCTGGGTTGTAATTGGACACAGCGGTCAAGCCGCTCCCCAGCACGTGGGATCTTCCTGGGCCAGGGATTGAACCAGAGCCCCTTGCACTGCAAGGCAGACTCTTTACCCACTGGACCACTAGGGAAGCCCAGTACTAAGTTTCTGATTTATGTCCTATGAAGTTTCTGTTCTATGCAGATGAATGTTCAAATTACCAGACAATCTTACTCATTTTACATTGCTAGCAAAGTAATGCTCAAAATCCTCCAAGCTAGCTTCAACAGTTCATGAACCAAGAAATTCCCAATGTACAAGCTGAATTTAGAAAAAGCAGAGGAACTAGAGATCAAATTGTCAACGTTTGTTGGATCATAGAAAAAGCAAGAGAATTCCAGAAAAATATCTACTTCTGTTTCACTGATTACACTAAAACTTTTGACTGTGTGGGTCACAACAAACTGTGGAAATTTCTGAAAGAGACTGGAATACAAGACTACCTTACCTGCCTCCTGCGAAACAAGAAGCAACAGTTAGAACTGTGGTGCCCAAGGATGAAAGAACAAGGCAAATGAGGAGGGTCTTGGAATGCAAGAAGAGATAAACCAGACCTTTATTGTCCTTCCCTCCTCCAGGCCCAGTCCTCAAGACCCCTGTGGCACTCCCTGGACCCTACTGTCTTTCCTTCATGCTGTAATCATCACTACCCCACGATCCTCAAGATCCCTATGCCACTCTTTAGACCCTGGCTATAAAATGGATCAAAGACCCCTGCTTAAGGTCGGCTCTCCTTTGAGTCAGTCCACTGTTCTAGCAGCGTCTTCCACTTTAATAATGCCGATTCTCCCTTAAGCCAGCCCACTGTACTGGCAGTGACTCTCCCTTCTGCCACTCTAATAAACTTTACTTTCCTCTCACTCTGCCTCATGTCTGGAAATTCTTTTGCAACCTGCACACAGACCTCGACAAGAAGCAGACATGGAACAATAGACTGGTTCCAAATTGGAAAAGGAGTATGTCGAAGCTGTATATTGTCACACTGCTAATTGAACTTACATGCAGAGTACTTTATGTGAAATACTGGTCGGGGTGAAGTACAAACTGGAATCAAGATTCCTGGAGATGATAACACATGCAGTGAAGTGACGGAAAAACAGACATGGACAGTAGACATATGGACATTGTGGGGAATGAACAGTGGGTAGGAGGCATAAAGGAAGTAGCATGAAAACCTATACTATCATATGTGAAAAAAAAATAGCTATTGTCATTGCGCTGTGAGAAAAGGGGATCCTGCAGGGGTGCTGTGTGACAGCCTGAAGGGGTGGGATGGGGGAGATATACATATAACTAATCTGGGATCATACATATCTGTAAAGAACAAAACTCCGTAAAAGCAAAAAGTAAAATAAAGATTAAAAAAAAAAAGATTCCTGGAGAAGTATCAATAACCTCAGGTATGCAGATGACGCCACCCTTATGGGAGAAAGCAAAGAGGAACTAAAGAGCCTCTTGATGAAGGTGAAAGAGGAGAGTGAAAAAGCTGGCCTAAAACTCAACATTCAAAAAACGAAGATCAGGGCTTCCCCTGGTGGTCCAGTGGGTAAGGACACCGCCTTGCAGTGCAAAGGGGGGTGCGAGTTCGGGATGCCCAACAAAAATTAGAACTGTGATGCCCAAAGATGAAAGAACAAGGCAAATGAGGAGGGTCTTGGAATGCAAGAAGAGATAAACCAGACCTTTATTGTCCTTCCCTCCTCCAGGCCCAGTCCTCAAGACCCCTGTGGCACTCCCTGGACCCTACTGTCTTTCCTTCATGCTGTAATCATCACTACCCCACGATCCTCAAGATCCCTATGCCACTCTTTAGACCCTGGCTATAAAATGGATCAAAGACCCCTGCTTAAGGTCGGCTCTCCTTTGAGTCAGTCCACTGTTCTAGCAGCGTCTTCCACTTTAATAATGCCGATTCTCCCTTAAGCCAGCCCACTGTACTGGCAGTGACTCTCCCTTCTGCCACTCTAATAAACTTTACTTTCCTCTCACTCTGCCTCATGTCTGGAAATTCTTTTGCAACCTGCACACAGACCTCGACAAGAAGCAGACATGGAACAATAGACTGGTTCCAAATTGGAAAAGGAGTATGTCGAAGCTGTATATTGTCACACTGCTAATTGAACTTACATGCAGAGTACTTTATGTGAAATACTGGTCGGGGTGAAGTACAAACTGGAATCAAGATTCCTGGAGATGATAACACATGCAGTGAAGTGACGGAAAAACAGACATGGACAGTAGACATATGGACATTGTGGGGAATGAACAGTGGGTAGGAGGCATAAAGGAAGTAGCATGAAAACCTATACTATCATATGTGAAAAAAAAATAGCTATTGTCATTGCGCTGTGAGAAAAGGGGATCCTGCAGGGGTGCTGTGTGACAGCCTGAAGGGGTGGGATGGGGGAGATATACATATAACTAATCTGGGATCATACATATCTGTAAAGAACAAAACTCCGTAAAAGCAAAAAGTAAAATAAAGATTAAAAAAAAAAAGATTCCTGGAGAAGTATCAATAACCTCAGGTATGCAGATGACGCCACCCTTATGGGAGAAAGCAAAGAGGAACTAAAGAGCCTCTTGATGAAGGTGAAAGAGGAGAGTGAAAAAGCTGGCCTAAAACTCAACATTCAAAAAACGAAGATCAGGGGCTTCCCTGGTGGTCCAGTAGGGAAGGACACCACCTTGCAATGCAAGGAGTGCCGGTTCGATCCCTGGCCTGGGAGGATCCCACATGCCATGGAGTGGCTGGCTGGATGTGTCCAATTGCCTAACCAGCATTCTGGAGTGCATGTACCGAGAGCCAGTGCTCTGCAGCGAGAGAGGCCACTGCAATGGGAGGCCCACACAGGCCAAAAAACAAAGACGGATGAAAATAGATAAATGAAGGAACAATAGAAGCGGTCAAAAAAAAATTTAAAAAAAAAATGATCATGGCATCTGGTCCCATCACTTCATGGCAAACAGAAGGGGAAACAATGGAAACAGTGATAGACTTTATTTTCTTGGGCTCCACAGTCAATGCAGATGGTGACTGCAGCCATGCAATTAAGACATTTGCTCCCTGGAAGAAAATCAATGACAAACTTAGACAGTGTAGTCAAAAGTATGGTTTTCCCCAGTAGTCATGTGTGGATGTGAGAGTTGGACCATAAAGAAGGCTGAGCACTGAAGAACTGATGATGCATTTGAATTTTGGTGTTGGAGAAGATTCTTGAGATTTCCCTTGGACTGCAAGGAAATCAAACCAATCAATCCTAAAGGAAACCAACCCTGAATATTCATTGGAAGGACTGATGCTAAAACTCAAGTTCTGATATTCTGGCCACCTGATGCAAAGAGCCAACCCATTGGAAAAGACTCTGTTGCTGGGAAAAATAAAAGGCAAAAGGAGAAGAGGACAACAGAGGATGAGACAGATGGATGGATGGGTGGCATCACCCATTCGATGGACATGAACTTGGGCAAACTCCAGGAGATGGTGAAGGACAGGAAGGCCTGGTGTGCTGCAGTCCACAGGGTCACAAAGAGTCAGACACAAGCGAGCAACTGAACCACAACAATAGAGATGGGTGGTGGGGGTGACTGTCCACCATCATGAATGCATTTAATACCATTTCAGTGAAAAGGAAAAAAGAGGAATGACACCACCCTTATGGGAGAAAGCAAAGAGGAACTAAAGAGCCTCTTGATGAAGGTGGAAGAGAAGAGTGAAAAAGCTGGCCTAAAACTCAACATTCAAAAACGAAGATCAGGGGCTTCCTGGTGGTCCAGTAGGGAAGGACACCACCTTGCAATGCAAGGAGTGCCGGTTCGATCCCTGGCCTGGGAGGATCCCACATGCCATGGAGTGGCTGGCTGGATGTGTCCAATTGCCTAACCAGCATTCTGGAGTGCATGTACCGAGAGCCAGTGCTCTGCAGCGAGAGAGGCCACTGCAATGGGAGGCCCACACAGGCCAAAAAACAAAGACGGATGAAAATAGATAAATGAAGGAACAATAGAAGCGGTCAAAAAAAAATTTAAAAAAAAAATGATCATGGCATCTGGTCCCATCACTTCATGGCAAACAGAAGGGGAAACAATGGAAACAGTGATAGACTTTATTTTCTTGGGCTCCACAGTCAATGCAGATGGTGACTGCAGCCATGCAATTAAGACATTTGCTCCCTGGAAGAAAATCAATGACAAACTTAGACAGTGTAGTCAAAAGTATGGTTTTCCCCAGTAGTCATGTGTGGATGTGAGAGTTGGACCATAAAGAAGGCTGAGCACTGAAGAACTGATGATGCATTTGAATTTTGGTGTTGGAGAAGATTCTTGAGATTTCCCTTGGACTGCAAGGAAATCAAACCAATCAATCCTAAAGGAAACCAACCCTGAATATTCATTGGAAGGACTGATGCTAAAACTCAAGTTCTGATATTCTGGCCACCTGATGCAAAGAGCCAACCCATTGGAAAAGACTCTGTTGCTGGGAAAAATAAAAGGCAAAAGGAGAAGAGGACAACAGAGGATGAGACAGATGGATGGATGGGTGGCATCACCCATTCGATGGACATGAACTTGGGCAAACTCCAGGAGATGGTGAAGGACAGGAAGGCCTGGTGTGCTGCAGTCCACAGGGTCACAAAGAGTCAGACACAAGCGAGCAACTGAACCACAACAATAGAGATGGGTGGTGGGGGTGACTGTCCACCATCATGAATGCATTTAATACCATTTCAGTGAAAAGGAAAAAAGAGGAATGAGCTTTTCGCTTTTCCTTTCCCAAGAACAAGGAAGATAAAGAGAACAGTGAGGAGGCCTGAACATTCTTAGTTGTTTTTTTAAATTTTTTTTTTTTTGCTTTAACTGCTCCTAACTCTGCATATCTGTAAGTAAGATTGCTTTTTTGCCCCCAACCCTACAGGAGCTACAGTTCATATTTTTTCCTTTGACTGTATGATACATACATCCCCTATTTGATGTTTACTCTTACAACACCTTTCACGTTGTAGTTACATTAGAAAGAATGCCACAGAGTCACCCAACGGCCAGACTCAATTACTGGATTATTGATGCCAGTTTATGACTACTTGAAATGATGCAAGAGGATGAAAACAAACTCGTATCACCTTGTTCCTCATCACCAATTCCTGCTGTGAGCCCTTGCCTTATACAAGCCCCTAGACTCCTCATGCAGGGCGGTGGGGGGCCCAGCTCTTTAGACATGAGACTCCTGTGTTCCCTTCTCTGCTGGCTGAGAATTAAAGCCACCTTCCTGTTTCCTCCAAACTCTTGTCTCTGTATTTTTTATTTGGTTTTGGTTGGCAGAGAAGGACAAGATTTTGGCCACCAACAATACCATTAAACTATATCCTCAAAAGTAGTTACGATGGTAAAATCTATATTAAATATATTGTTTTGCCCAATTGAAAAAATGGGGGTGCTTCACTGGTGGTCCAGAGGGTAAAGAGTCTGTCTTGCACTGCAAGGGGTGCTGGTTCAATCCTTGGCCCAGGAAGATCCCATATGCCATGGGAGTGGCTGGACCAGTGTGTCCAATTACAAGCCAGTGCTCTGCTACAGGAGAGGCCACTGCAATGAGAGGTCCACACAGGCCAAAGAACAAAGATGGATGAAAATAAATAAATTAAAGGCCAATAAAAGTGGCCAAATATGTATGTATGTATGTATGTATGTATGTATATGTATATGTATATATGTATATGTGTGTGTGTGTGTGTGTGTGTGTATATATATGTATGTATGTATATAATGGGAGAGAAAAAAAAGAGGCCTTATCTTCTAGAGTCACCTACTAAAATATTTACAGATGAATTGATATGATGTGTGGGATTTGACTCAGAATGACACAGTGTTTGTATCTGGGGTAGTGGGTTGAAATAGAGGTATAAGATTGGCAGCCATTGAAGCTGGGAGATGGGTATATTGAGGGAGGACATATATCACTCTCATATAAATCTGAATTTTCCATAATAAAACATTTAACCACTTTTCATAATGAATAAAGGTGAAACAGGAGGGAAGGGACAGGGCACAAACATTTAAAGAATGATACAGCTTGAGGACGTGACATAAACTAATTAGAACAAAACAGGTTCAAGATGATGGATGAGTTGACTTCCACTAGACCTTGAGCTCAGTACGCACTGACTGTAACACATCAGCAAGCTAAGTCACACAGCCACCAGTGACAGGACAGTTCCCAGGCTGACTATCAAAGATCAAAAAGTGGGCGGTGGCCCAATTCCTGAAAATCACCACCCTTTCCCCAAAATAGTTGGAATAATCCTCCCACTTGATAGCCTATGAAATTACCCAGACCATAAAAACTAACCAAGGTGGGCTTCCCTGGTACTTCAGTGGTAGAGTTTGTGTGCCAGTGCAGGAGACATGGGTTTGATCCCTGATCTGGGAAGATACCACACGCTGTGGAGCAACTAAGCCTGTGAGGCACAACTGTTGAGCCTGTGCTCTAGAACCTCAGAGCTGCAACTATTGAGCCCATGTGCCGCAGCTACTGAAGCCCATGTGCCCAAGAGTGTGAGTTCCACAACAAGAGAAGTCACTGCAACAAGAAGTCTGCTCAACCTCAACTAGAGAGTAACCCCCACTCCCTGCAACTAGAGAAGAGCCTGAGGCAGCAGTGAAAACCCAGAATAGTCAAGAATAAATAAGTGAATTTCTTTAAAAAAAGGAAAAAACCTAACCAAGGCATGTTTTGGGATTGCTCTCACCTTCTGAGATGGCCCATACTTTGTCTGTGAAGTGTACCTCTCTCAAAATAAATCTACTTCTTTACCTATCGCTTTGCCTCTCACTCAATTTTTTCTGTAATAAGACATCAAGAACCCAAGTTTCATTAAGCCTTGAAACCAGGCATATGATCCCAGTTAAAAGTCCATGGGCTCAAGTCCCAATCTGGGTTTTGGCTAGGTTTGAGTCCTGGCTGTGTGGATTCGCATCCCAGCTGAGTTACATAGTTTCAAAGGAATGGGCTCTTTAAAAGGCCTCTGGCCAAAGCCAGGTCTAAAAACTCTTGGAAGCCTGATAAAATGGTTACTGTGTAATCCCAAGCAGCTCTTTGCAAAGTGACCTTTACACCATGGTTGGCTTCAAAAGTGGGGAATTAGAGTTGGAGAAGCAGGTCAAGTGGAAAGAAAATCTCTGGGCTGGAAAAAAAACTCTCAAGGATTTTGTCCAGGCGAGGGGTAGGCACCGAGTGCTCCTCCCAACTGGAATGGAGCTGAATGGAAGCTTGAAGAGTCACATGTCACCGAAATAAGTTCTCAGTCACGCAAAAGGGGTCCAGAACTGAAGCCTTTTCTGTGACGAGTAACTCGGTCACTATGCGATTAGCAGAAGTTGCTTTTCAGTTAATACCAAGAAAAGTAGCTATTAAGCACTGCCAAATAGGAAAGTCTCCTTTTAGGAACTAGAAAGGGTTGGAAGCTGCGAAACCTGAACTCTAATTCCATCCTCAAATGGAAATGAATTATAACTTCCACTGGCCCTGCCCTGGCTAGCATGTGTATTAGGGGCTCTCAACCTTAGTTGCAATAGGATCATCAGAGAACCATTTTTTGAAATTTATTTATTTATTTATTTTTGGCTATTCTGGGTTTTCACTGCTGCCTCAGGCTCTTCTCTAGTTGCAAGGAGTGGGGACTACTCTCTAGTTGAGGTGAGTAGGCTTCTTGTTGCGGTGACTTTTATTGTGGAACTCATGCTCTAGGGCACACGGGCTTCAGTAGTTGTAACACATGGGCTCAATAGTTGCAGCTCCGAGGCTCTAGAGCACAGGTTCAATAGTTGTGGCTCATGGGCCTAGTTGCTCCACAGCGTGTGGTATCTTCCCAGATTGGGGATCGAACCCATGTCTCTTGCATTGACAGACAAACTCTTTATCACTGAGCTACCAGGGAAGCCCCATCAGAGAACTGACTTCAGTTAAAATAAATCTACTTCTTTACCTATCGATTTGCCTCTCACTCAATTTTTTCTGTAATAAGACATCAAGAACCCAAGTTTCATTAAGCCTTGAAACCAGGCATATGATCCCAGTTAAAAGTCCATGGGCTCAAGTCCCAATCTGGGTTTTGGCTAGGTTTGAGTCCTGGCTGTGTGGATTCGCATCCCAGCTGAGTTACATAGTTTCAAAGGAATGGGCTCTTTAAAAGGCCTCTGGCCAAAGCCAGGTCTAAAAACTCTTGGAAGCCTGATAAAATGGTTACTGTGTAATCCCAAGCAGCTCTTTGCAAAGTGACCTTTACACCATGGTTGGCTTCAAAAGTGGGGAATTAGAGTTGGAGAAGCAGGTCAAGTGGAAAGAAAATCTCTGGGCTGGAAAAAAAACTCTCAAGGATTTTGTCCAGGCGAGGGGTAGGCACCGAGTGCTCCTCCCAACTGGAATGGAGCTGAATGGAAGCTTGAAGAGTCACATGTCACCGAAATAAGTTCTCAGTCACGCAAAAGGGGTCCAGAACTGAAGCCTTTTCTGTGACGAGTAACTCGGTCACTATGCGATTAGCAGAAGTTGCTTTTCAGTTAATACCAAGAAAAGTAGCTATTAAGCACTGCCAAATAGGAAAGTCTCCTTTTAGGAACTAGAAAGGGTTGGAAGCTGCGAAACCTGAACTCTAATTCCATCCTCAAATGGAAATGAATTATAACTTCCACTGGCCCTGCCCTGGCTAGCATGTGTATTAGGGGCTCTCAACCTTAGTTGCAATAGGATCATCAGAGAACCATTTTTTGAAATTTATTTATTTATTTATTTTTGGCTATTCTGGGTTTTCACTGCTGCCTCAGGCTCTTCTCTAGTTGCAAGGAGTGGGGACTACTCTCTAGTTGAGGTGAGTAGGCTTCTTGTTGCGGTGACTTTTATTGTGGAACTCATGCTCTAGGGCACACGGGCTTCAGTAGTTGTAACACATGGGCTCAATAGTTGCAGCTCCGAGGCTCTAGAGCACAGGTTCAATAGTTGTGGCTCATGGGCCTAGTTGCTCCACAGCGTGTGGTATCTTCCCAGATTGGGGATCGAACCCATGTCTCTTGCATTGACAGACAAACTCTTTATCACTGAGCTACCAGGGAAGCCCCATCAGAGAACTTTTAACAAATTCCAACACCCCAAACTAATGACATCAGAATCTAGGGGCCTGAGAATCACATATCAATACTTTTTTTTTTTAAGACATCAATACCTTTTAAAAGGAAGATACAGGTCTTTGAGAAGACAAAGCAATTAAAGGAACATTATGTGAATAACTGTTGTTGTGTAGTCACACAGTCGTGTTCAATTCTTTGTGACCCCAGGGACTATAGCCCACCAGGCTCCTCTGTCCATGGGCTTTACCAGGCATGAATACTGGAGTAGGTTGCTATATCCATCTCCAGGGGATCTTCCCAGCCCAGGGATCAAACCCACATCTCTTGTACTGGTAGGCAGATCTTTGCCACTGAGCTACCAGGGAAGCTCTTGTGTGCTTACATAAGAGTAAAATCTGCAGTGTGTGTATATACATATATGGCAATAAGTATGTGTGTGCATGCGTGTGCATGTGTTGTGTGTGTGTGTGTATTGCAGTTAAAATGACGGTCCTTCCTTCTGCACTCATTTTGCATATCACTATCATTAAATTATGCCCTGACTAATTTGTTGCAAAAGACTTAAAAGAATTTTTTTTAATGTAATTGCCTATAGAATGCAATCTTTAATAATAAGGTTATATTACCTCTAAACTCTTGTTTTAAGATTTAAAACTGTATAAATTTATTTCTCACATGAAGTTTACTCACTTAAAAGTTGTAAAGTACACACACACATGGTGATAAGTCTCTATCTATATGGCCTCATTGACTTCTTATTTTTGTTCTCTGATTATGCCTTTTATATTTATATTCATTTTCATCCATCTTTTTTGTTCTCTGGCACGTGTGGGCCTCCCATCGCAGTGGCCTCTCTCGCTGCAGAGCACCAGCTCTGGGCACATTCGCTCCAGAGCACTAACTCGTAAACCAGCCCAGCTGTTCCGTGGTGCGTGGGATCTTCCCAGGCTAGGAATCGAACCAGTGCCCCCTGCACTGCATGGCAGACTCTCCACCCACTGGACCACCAGGGAAGCCCCTCATTGACTTTCATTCTATAACTCTGCCTCCCACACCCCCTCATCCATCGCCCTAAGACTTGACTGCCATGTATCAGTTACAATGTATTAAAACACAGTGTTCTCACTTTCAGCCTGATGCTGGTTTGTAATACATTTTGTGATTCTAACAGACTCATTTCTTAAAAGCAATGTCAGTTTTTCCCCGCTATCCAGCAAAGCTCTTTAACTCCACATTGAGTCTTATCAGCACCCTGAATTTTTCAGCAGAAACCAAGGGCACTTCTAATGTTCTTATGGGCCAATGAAGAGCTTTCTTGGAGCTATATGAGGAACCATCAGATGCTCCCTAGGTTTAGTCTTTGACAGAGGCAGCAAGAGATGAGCATGTTTTTCAAAAGAGGAACTCCTAAGCCCATTCCTACAATTTATTTGGCTAATTCATATGGTATGATGACAAGCACATGCATTAAAATATATATTTGAAATAATGTAAAAGTTATTTATACAACTGATTAAAATTATACATATGGTGTGTATGTTTAAAAGTGAGAAATGGAACATTTTCTGCCGTATCAGTCATCAAGGAAGTCACAATCATCAGTGACTGCGGCCCTCCAGTAGGAGCTGTAGAGCCCTGTGGGCACTCAGGAAGAAGAGGAATACCTGTGACCTCAGAGCATTTCTCTCAGGGTTGCCTGAGATGCTGTCTCCTGGACTCCAATTCTGAAAAATTCCCACCAAATAAAACATAACTCTCAACTTTCAGGTTGTGAGTATTTTTCAGGTCAACAAAAGAGAGCAGGAACTTGTGGGGCTACCCTGGGTACACATTCTATGTCTCCTCTTTTTGTCTGTAGGGGAAAGAGCTCCACTCAGTATCCTTGACCTTCCCTGAGTTCCAAAGAGCAGGCCCCATAATAACCATCTGCATGACTTACTTTATGACAGGAGGTCCTGGTAAGGAATAAAGAACTACAAGCCACCATCAACTAGAAAAGTTTGGGAAAGATCAACATGAGACGCCACATGTCCTGCCACCTCTCAGGATCCTTCTCACTGGCATCCATCTTGGTTGTGCTTCCCAGGCTAGGAATCGAACCAGTGCCCCCTGCACTGCATGGCAGACTCTCCACCCACTGGACCACCAGGGAAGCCCCTCATTGACTTTCATTCTATAACTCTGCCTCCCACACCCCCTCATCCATCGCCCTAAGACTTGACTGCCATGTATCAGTTACAATGTATTAAAACACAGTGTTCTCACTTTCAGCCTGATGCTGGTTTGTAATACATTTTGTGATTCTAACAGACTCATTTCTTAAAAGCAATGTCAGTTTTTCCCCGCTATCCAGCAAAGCTCTTTAACTCCACATTGAGTCTTATCAGCACCCTGAATTTTTCAGCAGAAACCAAGGGCACTTCTAATGTTCTTATGGGCCAATGAAGAGCTTTCTTGGAGCTATATGAGGAACCATCAGATGCTCCCTAGGTTTAGTCTTTGACAGAGGCAGCAAGAGATGAGCATGTTTTTCAAAAGAGGAACTCCTAAGCCCATTCCTACAATTTATTTGGCTAATTCATATGGTATGATGACAAGCACATGCATTAAAATATATATTTGAAATAATGTAAAAGTTATTTATACAACTGATTAAAATTATACATATGGTGTGTATGTTTAAAAGTGAGAAATGGAACATTTTCTGCCGTATCAGTCATCAAGGAAGTCACAATCATCAGTGACTGCGGCCCTCCAGTAGGAGCTGTAGAGCCCTGTGGGCACTCAGGAAGAAGAGGAATACCTGTGACCTCAGAGCATTTCTCTCAGGGTTGCCTGAGATGCTGTCTCCTGGACTCCAATTCTGAAAAATTCCCACCAAATAAAACATAACTCTCAACTTTCAGGTTGTGAGTATTTTTCAGGTCAACAAAAGAGAGCAGGAACTTGTGGGGCTACCCTGGGTACACATTCTATGTCTCCCTCTTTTTTGTCTGTAGGGAATGAGCTCCACTCAGTATCCTTGACCTTCCCTGAGTTCCAAAGAGCAGGCCCCATAATAACCATCTGCATGACTTACTTTATGACAGGAGGTCCTGGTAAGGAATAAAGAACTACAAGCCACCATCAACTAGAAAAGTTTGGGAAAGATCAACATGAGACGCCACATGTCCTGCCACCTCTCAGGATCCTTCTCACTGGCATCCATCTTGGTTGTGCCATGCAGGAGGCATCAGGAAGGACCCTACGTCAGAATGACTGGTCATACAACCTGGAAATTAATCCTGTGATCATAAAACCTAAGACTGCAAGTCGTGTGGCAGAGCTGTTCGCTGGGTTCCTTAACCCTACTGCCGGCCAGGGCACGCCTTCACAACGCTCCTGTCGGCGTTAGACAAGAGCCCACTCGTGGTCACTGGAAAGAGTTTCCCCTCCTCCAACAGTTGTGTCCGACTCTCTGGGACCCTATAGACGATATCCTGCCAGTCTCCTCTGTCCCTGGGATGATGCAGGCAAGAACACTGGAGTAGGTTGTCATTTTCTTCTCCAGGGGATATTCCTGACCCAGGGATTGAACCTGGGTCTCCTGCATTGGAAGCAGACTCTTTACCATCTGAGCCACCCAGGAAGCCCCCACAACACCCCACCCCACCCCACCTAAGGAACATACATAACAATATCTTTGAGCTCTTCTGTGGGAACTAAAACCTCCATTCAAGGGGAGGATGATACCTTCAGGCTGAGCACAAGATTCCTCTTACTTCCCCACCAACCACTCAGAAGAAAGTCTGCACACAGGGGAAGATAATGAAGACCCTGATACACTTGCCAAATGATTCTCTTTTTAAATTTTGTTCATGATCAGAAACAAAATCTGAAAAAATTCATGATCAATTAGAATCTTTGGAGTTGACGTTTGGACATGATTCCACCATCTCCTCTGGTAGCTGGTTGCCTGAATTCTCCTGGACTCCAATTCTGAAAAATTCCCACCAAATAAAACATAACTCTCAACTTTCAGGTTGTGAGTATTTTTCAGGTCAACAAAAGAGAGCAGGAACTTGTGGGGCTACCCTGGGTACACATTCTATGTCTCCCTCTTTTTTGTCTGTAGGGAATGAGCTCCACTCAGTATCCTTGACCTTCCCTGAGTTCCAAAGAGCAGGCCCCATAATAACCATCTGCATGACTTACTTTATGACAGGAGGTCCTGGTAAGGAATAAAGAACTACAAGCCACCATCAACTAGAAAAGTTTGGGAAAGATCAACATGAGACGCCACATGTCCTGCCACCTCTCAGGATCCTTCTCACTGGCATCCATCTTGGTTGTGCCATGCAGGAGGCATCAGGAAGGACCCTACGTCAGAATGACTGGTCATACAACCTGGAAATTAATCCTGTGATCATAAAACCTAAGACTGCAAGTCGTGTGGCAGAGCTGTTCGCTGGGTTCCTTAACCCTACTGCCGGCCAGGGCACGCCTTCACAACGCTCCTGTCGGCGTTAGACAAGAGCCCACTCGTGGTCACTGGAAAGAGTTTCCCCTCCTCCAACAGTTGTGTCCGACTCTCTGGGACCCTATAGACGATATCCTGCCAGTCTCCTCTGTCCCTGGGATGATGCAGGCAAGAACACTGGAGTAGGTTGTCATTTTCTTCTCCAGGGGATATTCCTGACCCAGGGATTGAACCTGGGTCTCCTGCATTGGAAGCAGACTCTTTACCATCTGAGCCACCCAGGAAGCCCCCACAACACCCCACCCCACCCCACCTAAGGAACATACATAACAATATCTTTGAGCTCTTCTGTGGGAACTAAAACCTCCATTCAAGGGGAGGATGATACCTTCAGGCTGAGCACAAGATTCCTCTTACTTCCCCACCAACCACTCAGAAGAAAGTCTGCACACAGGGGAAGATAATGAAGACCCTGATACACTTGCCAAATGATTCTCTTTTTAAATTTTGTTCATGATCAGAAACAAAATCTGAAAAAAAATTCATGATCAATTAGAATCTTTGGAGTTGACGTTTGGACATGATTCCACCATCTCCTCTGGTAGCTGGCTTCCCAAACAAAACAACTTTTCCATCCCTACCAGCATGTGTCTTTTTGAGTACTAAGCAGCTGAATCTGAGTTCAGTAATCATTTCATAAACCAAACATGACATTGAATTTGAAAGAGTGTGAAGTATGTAAGATTAAGCCAGGAGGCATAGGTCAACACAAGTAAGAGTCAGCATACATATGCAGGAGTTTAGAAGGTACAAACAGGGGCTGAAGGCACCGGAAATGCTCCCCAGGCCTCTTGGGGTATCCACTCCAGATGAGATTCAGAAATTTGCCTTTTTATGAGGCAAATGATAGGTCCAGAGATACTGATCAACACTAAGCGAGTTCACAATTGTTGCTATATAAACCCAAAAGCCAATTCATTTAATTTACAACAGTTATAATACTTTGGCCATCTGATGTGAATAGCTGACTCATTGGAAAAGATCCCCATGCTGGGAAAGATTGAAGGCAAAAGGAGAAGAGGTGGGCAGAGAATGAGATGGTTAAATAGCATCACCGACTCAATGGACATGAATCTGAGCAAACTCTGGGAGATGGTGAAGGGGAGCCCCGCTGTGCTGCAGTTCATGAGGTCCCAAAAAGTTGGACACAACTGAGCAACCAAATAACTAGAATCAGAAGGAGGGACATTAACTAAGTGATTCAAATGTTTCATAGGCTCAGAGTAAGATGTCTGTAATCCTCTATCCCTGCAAATGAGGTCTGCCTGGGACTGGGGCCAGACAGGCAGAGACTGTCTTAGGCTGTTCTGGAATGAACCCATGAACATCCATGACTGACTAACTCCCTGTGATTGAAAGTCTTTCCTCTTGCTAACCTAGGAGTCTCTTCTAAAGACCTTCAGTTGTGCAGTGCCATTCTGGCATTGCTGGAGAAACACTTCTTTCCAAAAGTGTACCCAGTAATCCAGCTGGCAGAGATGTGGCATTCCTCTTACTTCCCACCAACCACTCAGAAGAAAGTCTGCACACAGGGAAGATAATGAAGACCCTGATACACTTGCCAAATGATTCTCTTTTAAATTTTGTTCATGATCAGAAACAAAATCTGAAAAATTCATGATCAATTAGAATCTTTGGAGTTGACGTTTGGACATGATTCCACCATCTCCTCTGGTAGCTGGCTTCCCAAACAAAACAACTTTTCCATCCCTACCAGCATGTGTCTTTTTGAGTACTAAGCAGCTGAATCTGAGTTCAGTAATCATTTCATAAACCAAACATGACATTGAATTTGAAAGAGTGTGAAGTATGTAAGATTAAGCCAGGAGGCATAGGTCAACACAAGTAAGAGTCAGCATACATATGCAGGAGTTTAGAAGGTACAAACAGGGGCTGAAGGCACCGGAAATGCTCCCCAGGCCTCTTGGGGTATCCACTCCAGATGAGATTCAGAAATTTGCCTTTTTATGAGGCAAATGATAGGTCCAGAGATACTGATCAACACTAAGCGAGTTCACAATTGTTGCTATATAAACCCAAAAGCCAATTCATTTAATTTACAACAGTTATAATACTTTGGCCATCTGATGTGAATAGCTGACTCATTGGAAAAGATCCCCATGCTGGGAAAGATTGAAGGCAAAAGGAGAAGAGGTGGGCAGAGAATGAGATGGTTAAATAGCATCACCGACTCAATGGACATGAATCTGAGCAAACTCTGGGAGATGGTGAAGGGGAGCCCCGCTGTGCTGCAGTTCATGAGGTCCCAAAAAGTTGGACACAACTGAGCAACCAAATAACTAGAATCAGAAGGAGGGACATTAACTAAGTGATTCAAATGTTTCATAGGCTCAGAGTAAGATGTCTGTAATCCTCTATCCCTGCAAATGAGGTCTGCCTGGGACTGGGGCCAGACAGGCAGAGACTGTCTTAGGCTGTTCTGGAATGAACCCATGAACATCCATGACTGACTAACTCCCTGTGATTGAAAGTCTTTCCTCTTGCTAACCTAGGAGTCTCTTCTAAAGACCTTCAGTTGTGCAGTGCCATTCTGGCATTGCTGGAGAAACACTTCTTTCCAAAAAGTGTACCCAGTAATCCAGCTGGCAGAGATGTGGCATTCCAGGAGCTGTGAAGAATTGAATGGGCTGGTGGACCTGCTTCTAGCTCATGCATTTGGTGAATGAGCTACACATTATGTCTTCACTCAGGGTAAGGAGGACCCCATGGCTAAGTGAACACTATCAGACAAAGCTACTAGCAAATTCTGGCTAGCAGCCAGAACTGGTTCCTTCAGGAAAGACTTCTGGAGCCAAACTTCTCTGGGGCTACTTGTCTGTGTGTGCAGGGACATTACCTCACGGTTCTGTCATTTATAGACTTGTCAGTCTCCCTCATCGTCTGCCAGAACCTTCTCCTCACTGCTGCTTGGGAGAGGCCCCTCCTCCACCTGGATGCTTAACTTCTGCTTGTGCAGTTGCTGAGTGATGTCCATGTAGGATCAAACCTGCATCTGCTACATTGCAGGTGGATTCTTTACCACTGAGCCACCGAGGAAACCCAGTCCACGTCTGCTCTTCGGGGCCTGCTTCAAAAGCCACCTCCTTCATGACAAAGCCATCCCAGGGGCCCAGCTTAAAGAGCTCTCTTTCCTCTGATTTCCATTCACTTTGTCACACACGCAATAATACCAACAATGGCTGAAGCTTACTGAGTACCTTCTACGTGCCAAATGCTATGTTAAACACTTTACATATATTATTTCATTTAATCCACAAATTGATCCCCGAGGTTTGTTACGGCTCTAATTGTATAGGGTAGGAGACTCTTTGAGGACGAGCAGCCTGCACAGGGTCTGACAGCTTCCAAGAGACAGGATTTGAAGGAAAGTTTCTTGACATGAGAGCCATTTTCTCAGTATTCTGCATGTACTGCCCATTTTTTGAAACTTTATAATATATATATATATTTCTGATTATATGCTTAAAACTTGAGTTTCTTGAATAATACTTTCCAGTTGATGTGCCGTGCACTCTGATACTTCTTACTTTGCTTTTAAAAGGCTGATTTAGCCCCTACGTTGTCTTTATGATCCACAGCAGTAGCCTAGTATGAAAAACACTTTTAGGCACTGTTCTCTGAAACAAGTAGTAGTAAGACATAAAACCAAATGTTAAAAATATCTAGGTGACCTCTTCTAGTCTGCATTTGGATGAATGAGCTACATTCAGGAGCTGTGAAGAATTGAATGGGCTGGTGGACCTGCTTCTAGCTCATGCATTTGGTGAATGAGCTACATTATGTCTTCACTCAGGGTAAGGAGGACCCCATGGCTAAGTGAACACTATCAGACAAAGCTACTAGCAAATTCTGGCTAGCAGCCAGAACTGGTTCCTTCAGGAAAGACTTCTGGAGCCAAACTTCTCTGGGGCTACTTGTCTGTGTGTGCAGGGACATTACCTCACGGTTCTGTCATTTATAGACTTGTCAGTCTCCCTCATCGTCTGCCAGAACCTTCTCCTCACTGCTGCTTGGGAGAGGCCCCTCCTCCACCTGGATGCTTAACTTCTGCTTGTGCAGTTGCTGAGTGATGTCCATGTAGGATCAAACCTGCATCTGCTACATTGCAGGTGGATTCTTTACCACTGAGCCACCGAGGAAACCCAGTCCACGTCTGCTCTTCGGGGCCTGCTTCAAAAGCCACCTCCTTCATGACAAAGCCATCCCAGGGGCCCAGCTTAAAGAGCTCTCTTTCCTCTGATTTCCATTCACTTTGTCACACACGCAATAATACCAACAATGGCTGAAGCTTACTGAGTACCTTCTACGTGCCAAATGCTATGTTAAACACTTTACATATATTATTTCATTTAATCCACAAATTGATCCCCGAGGTTTGTTACGGCTCTAATTGTATAGGGTAGGAGACTCTTTGAGGACGAGCAGCCTGCACAGGGTCTGACAGCTTCCAAGAGACAGGATTTGAAGGAAAGTTTCTTGACATGAGAGCCATTTTCTCAGTATTCTGCATGTACTGCCCATTTTTTGAAACTTTATAATATATATATATATTTCTGATTATATGCTTAAAACTTGAGTTTCTTGAATAATACTTTCCAGTTGATGTGCCGTGCACTCTGATACTTCTTACTTTGCTTTTAAAAGGCTGATTTAGCCCCTACGTTGTCTTTATGATCCACAGCAGTAGCCTAGTATGAAAAACACTTTTAGGCACTGTTCTCTGAAACAAGTAGTAGTAAGACATAAAACCAATGATATGCTTTGGAAAGATATAATTAAGCAGCACCAAAAATGGTTAAAAGAAAAGGAGACCAGGTAGGAGAATGCATCAGTAATACAAGAGAGTGAATGGGAATGGAGAGAACATTTCGGGAACTTCTGTTTAAGACAGACTGTTATCCAGGTGGCACTCATGGTAAAGAACCCACTTGCCAATGCAGGAGACATAAGAGATGGAGGTTTGATCCCTGGGTCAGGAAGATACCCTGGAGGAGGAAATGGCAACCGACTTCAGTATTCTTGCCTGGAAAATTCCATGGACAGAAGAACCTGGCAGATCCATAAGGTCACAAAGGGTCAGACACGACTGAAGCGACTTAGCATGCATGCAAGACTTCTGAACTTACTGACTGGGAGTGCAAGGAAGGGGAGAGCACAGAAGCAGAGAGAAAGCTGTGGTTTCTGGTTCAAGCGCCGAGCAGGTGAATTGCCATTTAAAGGAATAAGGCAGCCGAGGAGGAGGTAAGTACACCTGACCCTTAACCAGTGGGGGTGGGGATGGGAGTTAGGGGCTCCACTCCCGCACAGAGTTGAGACTGGGGAGATAACCTTACAATCAGCATTTATAACTCCACAACTGCAGATCCAAACAACCTGGATCATGTAGTACTGTAGTATTTGTTTTAAAAACAGGCATATTGTGCTTCAGACTTGCACTGTTCAAGGGTCAGTTATAGAATATGCAAGATGTTTGGTTTTATTTCATTTAGTCTAAAAGTTTGGCGTAGGGGCCCTTTGACAGGGCTTCCAAGAGACAGGATTTGAAGGAAAGTTTCTTGACATGAGAGCCATTTTCTCAGTATTCTGCATGTACTGCCCATTTTTTGAAACTTTATAATATATATATATATTTCTGATTATATGCTTAAAACTTGAGTTTCTTGAATAATACTTTCCAGTTGATGTGCCGTGCACTCTGATACTTCTTACTTTGCTTTTAAAAGGCTGATTTAGCCCCTACGTTGTCTTTATGATCCACAGCAGTAGCCTAGTATGAAAAACACTTTTAGGCACTGTTCTCTGAAACAAGTAGTAGTAAGACATAAAACCAATGATATGCTTTGGAAAGATATAATTAAGCAGCACCAAAAATGGTTAAAAGAAAAGGAGACCAGGTAGGAGAATGCATCAGTAATACAAGAGAGTGAATGGGAATGGAGAGAACATTTCGGGAACTTCTGTTTAAGACAGACTGTTATCCAGGTGGCACTCATGGTAAAGAACCCACTTGCCAATGCAGGAGACATAAGAGATGGAGGTTTGATCCTGGGTCAGGAAGATACCCTGGAGGAGGAAATGGCAACCGACTTCAGTATTCTTGCCTGGAAAATTCCATGGACAGAAGAACCTGGCAGATCCATAAGGTCACAAAGGGTCAGACACGACTGAAGCGACTTAGCATGCATGCAAGACTTCTGAACTTACTGACTGGGAGTGCAAGGAAGGGGAGAGCACAGAAGCAGAGAGAAAGCTGTGGTTTCTGGTTCAAGCGCCGAGCAGGTGAATTGCCATTTAAAGGAATAAGGCAGCCGAGGAGGAGGTAAGTACACCTGACCCTTAACCAGTGGGGGTGGGGATGGGAGTTAGGGGCTCCACTCCCGCACAGAGTTGAGACTGGGGAGATAACCTTACAATCAGCATTTATAACTCCACAACTGCAGATCCAAACAACCTGGATCATGTAGTACTGTAGTATTTGTTTTAAAAACAGGCATATTGTGCTTCAGACTTGCACTGTTCAAGGGTCAGTTATAGAATATGCAAGATGTTTGGTTTTATTTTGGACAAAGACTGTTGGTGGAAATTTAGAGAGAACTGGTAGTAGGTATCCTGACGATAGCACAGAATTTGAGATTAGAGCCAAACAGGAATGTAGGATTTAATCCAAGAGGATAGTTCAAGTCATGACAGAAGACGAGATGCCCGAGAAAGGAGAGCTGTACACCTTTATGGTTCAGAGAAGAAAAAGGACCCGACAGGAAGGGAAGTTCCACAGGGAGTGAATTAAGACTGGCAGATGCTACCCGCTGAAAACAGCATTTCTAAAAACTGTACCTTGAGTAGAGGAGGGCGAAGCCAAACTCTAAAGGGTTAAGTGATGGTAAGAAATTCAAATTTGTCCACACCCCTCCTGTAGGCCCAGAAACTTTGGTTGGGTTTGTAGTCACAGGCCTCTTTGCTTTTTCTGGAGCTCTGTGGCTCTCCAGATAGTGATCTGAGTAATTAAGTTAAGTTCTTCTTAGGTGCGTGTCTTTAACAGTCTTAGGCTAAAATCTGTTTGTTGGTCTCCTCTGTGCTGTCAGCGCCCGGTACTGATGCCCAGCTTGTCCCCACTGCCCTCGCACTCCTGGCCTGGACGTGGGAGCATTCCCTGGGTCACCACCCAGGTGAGCCTCTCCGAACAGCAAGTCCACACAGGACTTAGAGCCTTCGTGCCTCATGCCCGCAATCACCGAGCAAGTGAGGTTCGTGCAGCGAACTTTCTCACTGCTCATGGCCTAGAGAAAGGTCCCCATTCTTCTCGAGGAGGCAGAATTGAACCTGAACCTGCTTGAGAGAGTAGAGTCTGAGCAAAGCCCGTGTACATGAGCACATGCCTGCCTGTTACACTCTATCAGGGTGGTAAAACCATGATCTATCCTGTAGTGTTTCTTATATGGCCAGCTGGCTAAGAATGCTTTTAAAATTTTTAAAGAGTTGTGAAAAAAAAGGAGAAGGGCTTCCCTAGAGGTCCAGTGGGTAGGGACATCGCCTTGTAGTGCAAGGGGTGTCGGTTTGATCCCCGGCCTGGGAAGATCCCACGTGCCGCAGAGCGGCTGGACCGATGTGTCCAACTACTGAGCTGGAGCTCTGGAGCACATGAGCCCATAGCCGGTGCTCTGCAGCAAGAGGGGCCACTGCGATGGGAGACCCACACAGGCCAAAGAACAAAGAGGGAAACAAATGAAAGACCAATAGAAGTGGCCAAAAAAAAAAAGGAGAAGAAGCAGCAAGAGGAAGAAGAGATCATATATGATCAAAAAGCCTGAAATATTTGCTGTCTGGCCCTTAACAGAAAAGTTTGCTGAGGGGCTTCCCTGGTGGTCCAGTGGGTAAGGACACCGCCTTGCAGTGCAAGGGGTGCCGGTTCATTCCCTGGCCTGGGAAGATCCCACGTGCTGTGGAGCGGCTGGACTGATGTGTCCAACTACCAAGCCAGAGCTCTGGAGCACGTGTGCTCAGAGCCGGCGCTCTGCAGCAAGAGGGGCCACTGCGATGAGAGGCCCACACAGGCCAAAGAACAAAGATGGATGAAAATAGGCAAATGAAAGACCAATAGAAGTGGCCAAAAAAAAAAAGGAGAAGAAGCAGCAAGAGGAAGAAGAGATCATATATGATCAAAAAGCCTGAAATATTTGCTGTCTGGCCCTTAACAGAAAAGTTTGCTGAGGGGCTTCCCTGGTGGTCCAGTGGGTAAGGACACCGCCTTGCAGTGCAAGGGGCGCTGGTTCGATCCCTGGTCTGGGAAGATCCCACGTGCCGCGGAGCGGCTAGACTGATGTGTCCAACTACCAAGCCAGAGCTCTGGAGCGCATGTGCCCAGAGCTGGTGCTCTACGACAGCAGAGGTCACTGAGATGGGAGACCCACAGGGTCAAAGAACAAAAAGATGGATGAAACTGAATAAATGAAAGACCAATAGAAGTGGTCCGCCCACCCCACTGCCTCCCCAACCCACTCCTCCCCTCTCCTCCAAAAAAAAAGAAAAGTTTGCTGACACCTGTACCAGAGAATAAGCATCTGGAGAACAGATTTATATTTTAATCCTTTCAATTCTCCCATAGGACCCAACATAATATCCCCTAAAAATGTTTTTAGAATTAAGGAAGAAATGTGTGGTGCAGAAGCCAAGATTCCCAAAATTCTCCCTGGCCCACAGGTTAGAGCTTCCACTTTCCACTGCCCTAGGGATTGCTATGGTGTCGTAATGACATCAGCCAGTGTCCATGACAAAGACAGGGCAGGACCTCTAAGGTCCAAAAGGGTTTGCAGAACTCTAGCACCTAGACTCTCATGGGAAATTTGAAGAATTCTGAAATTTCTGTTTGGCATGAGGAGCACAACTGTGGCCAGTGAATGGATAGTATAAAGTGCATAGCTTTACTATTACATATGTGCAAAAGACATGTTTGGGGTGTCTGCTCTGTTGCCATCCATACAGATGCAGTCTCCAGGCTATGGCCAACCCTCTCCTGTTTCCCTGTAACTCTGACCTGAGGCACAATGATGGCACAACAAAAACTGGGCAAATTAGATGATCTCTGATGGCTCGAGAAACACATTCTGGGATGAATGGAGTAGATACAAGTGGAGTAGGTGTGAGCATAGAGGCTGAGGATCAGCCTACGGCAGGGACAGTGGAAGAAGCTGGCTGATGCAGAGGGAAAAAGATACCCAGAGAGGCGCAGAGACCAGAACCAGAGAAAGGATAGCCTGCCTTCTCAGCTCTTGAAAGATCTGTAACAGGGTACCAGGGGGTCATTCCATGTTCTGCTGAGGCTCTGCCTTTTTGCATAAATTAGCTTAAATTGGCTTCTGTTACTTACACCCTAAAATATCCTAACAATGATAGTGGTATTTCTCTTTCTCTTGGGCATCATTCATAGGCTCTGACAGATCACTTAAGCTTGGGCTGTAGTTGCAAAGCTGGACATATCAGATAAGGTCACTTGAATTTAGAGCTCCTATCGAAGGATTTTCAGGAAGGATCATTCCTCCAGTACCTCTTGAGTCTGAGGGTTGTGATCCTAACAAGATGGAAGACATAACCACCCAAATCAGTGTGTATACCTTGTTTTGATTCTAAATTGTACAAACCAACAGTGAAAAGATGTTTTTGAGACAAGAAGGGACATTTGAATCTAGACTGGATTTCCCATCATATCAAGGAACTATTCTCAATTTTGTTAGGAGATACAATGGCGTTGCGGTTGTGTTTACAAAAGAAGTCTAATTTCATAAAGATGTGTACTAAAATGTGTACAACATCTGGGATTTTGTTTAAAACATTCCAGCAAAAATAAACAACAAAACAGAATCCCTAAAAGCAAACAAAATATTTTGCTATTGGAGATTAAACATTAATTACTGATAAAGCTGAATGATGGATACATGGGAGCCCCCTTTTTTAATTTTACTTTAGTGATGTTAAAGTATAAAGGGGCATAGCTTACTATTACATATGTGCAAAAGACATGTTTGGGGTGTCTGCTCTGTTGCCATCCATACAGATGCAGTCTCCAGGCTATGGCCAACCCTCTCCTGTTTCCCTGTAACTCTGACCTGAGGCACAATGATGGCACAACAAAAACTGGGCAAATTAGATGATCTCTGATGGCTCGAGAAACACATTCTGGGATGAATGGAGTAGATACAAGTGGAGTAGGTGTGAGCATAGAGGCTGAGGATCAGCCTACGGCAGGGACAGTGGAAGAAGCTGGCTGATGCAGAGGGAAAAAGATACCCAGAGAGGCGCAGAGACCAGAACCAGAGAAAGGATAGCCTGCCTTCTCAGCTCTTGAAAGATCTGTAACAGGGTACCAGGGGGTCATTCCATGTTCTGCTGAGGCTCTGCCTTTTTGCATAAATTAGCTTAAATTGGCTTCTGTTACTTACACCCTAAAATATCCTAACAATGATAGTGGTATTTCTCTTTCTCTTGGGCATCATTCATAGGCTCTGACAGATCACTTAAGCTTGGGCTGTAGTTGCAAAGCTGGACATATCAGATAAGGTCACTTGAATTTAGAGCTCCTATCGAAGGATTTTCAGGAAGGATCATTCCTCCAGTACCTCTTGAGTCTGAGGGTTGTGATCCTAACAAGATGGAAGACATAACCACCCAAATCAGTGTGTATACCTTGTTTTGATTCTAAATTGTACAAACCAACAGTGAAAAGATGTTTTTGAGACAAGAAGGGACATTTGAATCTAGACTGGATTTCCCATCATATCAAGGAACTATTCTCAATTTTGTTAGGAGATACAATGGCGTTGCGGTTGTGTTTACAAAAGAAGTCTAATTTCATAAAGATGTGTACTAAAATGTGTACAACATCTGGGATTTTGTTTAAAACATTCCAGCAAAAATAAACAACAAAACAGAATCCCTAAAAGCAAACAAAATATTTTGCTATTGGAGATTAAACATTAATTACTGATAAAGCTGAATGATGGATACATGGGAGTTCACTATTACCACACTTTCCCTACTTTATGTGTTTGAAATTTTCCATAAAAACTTTAGGTAGATATGTAAATTATATACACATACATATTTTGCATATGCAATATGTGACCTAGACAGTGTACTAAAAAGCAAAGACATCACTTTGCCAACAAAGGTCCTCATAGTCAAAGCTATGGTTTTTCCATTAGTCATGTATGAATGTGAGAATTGGGCAATGAAGAAAAGTGAACACTAAAGAATACATGCTTTGAGGGCTTCCCTGGTGGTCCAGTGGGTAAAGAGTTCACCTTGCAGTGCAAGGGTCACTGGTTCGATCCCTGGCCTGGGAAGGTCCCACATGCTGAGAAATGGCTGGGCCTGTGTGTCCAATTAGGAGCCAGTGCTCTGGACCGTGTGCACCCAGAGCCAGTGCTCTGTGACAGGAGAGGCCACTGCAGTGGGAGGTCCACACAGGCCAAAGAATAAAGGTGGATGAAAAATTAAAAATGGTGACTTAGAGACAAAAAGAGAAAAGATTGCAAAAAAAAAAGAGAATCGATGCTTTTGAACTGTGGCATTGGAGAAGACTCCTGAGAGTCTCTTGGACAATAAGGATATCAAACCAGTCAATCCTAAAGCAAATCAACTCTAAATATTCATTGGAAGGACTGCTGCTGAAGCTGAAGCTCCAATACTTTGGCCTCTTGATGAGAAGAGCTGACACATTGGAAAAGACTCAGGTGCTTGAAAAAATGGAAGGCAAAGGAGGAGGTGGCAGAAGGATGAGATGGTTAGATAGCATCACTGACTCCATAGACTTGAATCTGAGCAGACTCCAGGAGCTAATAGAGGACAGAGGAGCCTGGCATATTGCAATCCGGGGCGTCACAAAGAGTCAGACGCAAATTAGTGATTGAACAACAACAGATGGGTTAAAAAAATATATGTATGGGCAAATCAACTGGAGCCTTGGCACGTCACATGGTCTGGTGGCAGGGTTTCTCCCTCCTGACAGCTGTGACTATGGAAGCTGTCAAAGGAGGTACTTGTTGGGAGGAGGTGGTCCTTTCAGCTGACCAGCTTCCAAGGTTTCTAAGGAGCAGACTGACCTATCCATCAAGAGTCCTAGCCCTCTCTTCTCACTGAACTCGCCTTACTACCACACTCACTGGCCAACTAGTCCAATCTTACCGTGCTCAGTCCACTGTGCGAGGCCTTGCGCCACTTCTTGGCTGTCCCTGTGGATGTGTACTGGTTATTCCCCAACCTGACTACAGGCTCTTTGAAGGTTTCTCCTCCTGGTTTGCTAGGCCTCGTGGAGATCTAGCTGTGCTAACATAAGTCCCTGGGGGATGAATGCCCCTAGCATCGTGCTCATCTTGAGTTCACACAGCTCACAGGTGAGAGTGCTGGCTAGAATCAGGGCCTTTGATGCCTGGGGGAACCTGACTTGGTCCAGGGTCTGATACATATTAAATCAGTTCTTCCCTCCTTCTATTTATTGGAAGAAATAAAAACACTAATTAGAAAAGATACATGCAGTCCCATGTTCATTACAGCACTATTTACAGTAGCCAAGATATGGAAGCAAACTAAGTGTCCATCGACAGATAAAATACATAAATATATGCATTATTCTGTTATATATGGAATATTAATCAGCCATAAAAAGGATGAAACCTTGCCATTTGTGACAATATGGCAGAAGACTTTATGTTAAGTGAACAACAACCTAGAGGATTTATAAGTCAGAGAAAGACAAGTACTGTGTGACTTCATTTATCTATGGAATCTATTAACAGAAAGCAATACGAATGAACAGATGTAATAAAACAAATTCAGAGTCATAGATACAGAGAACAAATAGGTTGTTGCCAGAGGAGAGGAGGGTGAAGGGAAGAGAGAAATAGGTGAGAGAGATTGAGGTACAAACTTTAAGTTGCAAAGTAAATGAGTCACAGATAAAAAGATTGTGGAATATAATCAAAGGCTGTATAATAACTTTGCATGGTGACAGAGGTAACTGGATTTATTTATACATTTTAAAATGTGTGTGTGCATGCTAAGTCATTTCAGCTATGTCCAACTCTTTGTGACCCTATGGACTGAAGCTTGCCAGGCTCCTCTGTCCGTGGGATTCTCCAGGCAAGAATTCTGCAGTGGATTCTTCTCCAGGAGATCTTCCTGACCCAGGGGTTGAACCGTGTCTATAGCATCTCCTGCATTGGCAGGCAGATTCTTTACCACTAGCACCACCAGGGAAACCTATACATTTTAAAATGTATAGAAATATTAAATCACTACGTTGTGTAACAGAAACTAACACAGTATTGTAGGTCAATCATACTTAAAAAAAGAAACCTAACAGGGGGTTCCTTTGTGGTCCAGTGATTAAAATCCACCTTACAATGCAAGGGGTACAGGTTTGATCTCTGGTCCAGGAAGATCCTACATAGCATGGAGCAACTACTGACCCAGCATTCTAGAGTCCAAGAGCCACAACTACTATAGCTTGTGCAGCTAGAGCCTGTGGTCTGCAACAAGAGAAGTTATCACAACGAAAACTCTACATGCTGCAATTAGAGAGAGCCTGCATGCAGCAACAAAGATCCACCACAGCCAGAAATAGAAATAAATCCTTAGAAAATACTTTGTAAACAAACAAACAAATATATTAAAAGAGATCAGATTTCTGACTAAAGAGGTGGGGTGGAGGAAATAGGGAGAATTGGATAAAAGTGGTCAGACTTCCAGTTAGAAGATAAATAAGTACTATGGATGTAATGTAAACATGATAAATATAATTAACACTGCTCTATGGTATATACGAAAAGTGTTAAGAGACTAAATCCTCAGCTCTCATCACAAGAAATTTTTTTCTTCTATTTCTTTTATTTTGTATGAGATGGTTGATGATCTCTAAAGTTGTGATCATCATTTCATGATATATAAAAATCAAATCAATATGCTATACACCTTAAACGTATTCAGTGTGGTATGTCAATTATATCTCAATAAAACTGGAAGAAAAAAAATTAACATGTCCAAGTTGTCCCAGCATAAACATCAGGTATCAATAGTTGACCAGTGGAGAGAGAAGGAAGGACCATGTTAGATACTGGATGTATCTATCAAGCTCCTGAAAGTAGTCTGATAATGTGATTATTTAGATCAGTAGATAAGCATCAAATCAGAGCCAAACAATCTTAAAATTTTTCCTCTGATCATGACTCCATGCAGTGGCTCCACTCTGGCCAGAACATGGAGCTACTTACCTGTCTCAGGGCCTCTTGGCAATCTGCAGCTCCTCCAGTTAGCTCTTCTAGTCTGCTGTCCAAATGAGACATCATTTGGGAAGCATCGGCTCAGAACTTTCTACTCCTGCTCAGAGCCCTGATCCTCGCTGCAGCTGCCCTGCCTTCCGTACCTTCAGGCCTGTCACAGGGGACAGGAGAATGCCTCCTGGCTGGGGGAGCTCCCAAACTGTGCCCTGGGCCCTACACTTCCCATCCAGCAGGCCCTCTCTGCCTCTTACATCTTTAAACCACTCTGGTTCATCTAGACGCTTTCTATCAACATTTAATAGCCTCTGATCTCTCTCAAAAACGCAAAAGCCTCCCCTGATCCCATGTTCACCTTGAAAGCCTCCTGCCCTTCACAGACAAGCACTTTAGAAGAATTATCCAAAAAAAAAAAACCCCACCTTGGTCCTCCTGACTCTCTTCTCCACTCTCTCCTCATCCCCTCCGTAAGACTGTCCCCATGTCTCTCCATGCTGTGCATATTCTTCTGTTCTCTCACCGCTCTTTGGTCACTCCTGCATCTTGTCCCTGTTTCTGGACACAGCATTCTTCTCATTCCCCCTCCTACCTCTCCGACTACTCCTACTTAGTCTCCATTGTGAGTTCTGCTTCCTATGCCCATCTCAAATATTAGTGTTCCTGGGAGCTCTGTTCCGGGCTCTCTCCTCAATTTACAGACCTTGGGGGGCAACCTGATCCTTTTCTTTGGGTTAGATTTACATCTAGATGCTAAAGGCTCACAAAGCTATGCTTCGGGCCTCGGAACTCCAGACTCTGGGTCCACATGGCGATCTGCTGGACCTCTCTACTTGAAGTTTCCTCAAACATACATGTTCAAAATGCAACTCATCACCAACCTCCCCCAAAGAAAACAAAACACCCAACACAACAAAACCTTACTCTTCCTCTTTTCTTTCCTGAATTTTTTGATTGATACCATGAGCTACCCACTTGCTCAAGCTATAAACTTGGGCATCTCCTTGAGTACCCTTCTCTCCTACGTGCGGTCTGTCATTAAGCCCTAGTAAGATATGTCTCAAATTCAATAAAAAGACTAATGGTTGCCAAAAATTAGGAAGGAAAGAGGGATCAAAAGGCAAAGCACAGGTAATTTTTAGGGCCAAGAAATTACTTTGTGTGATACTAACATGGTGGATACATGTCACCACATGTTTATCCAAATCCATAGAAAGTACGGTAACAAATATGAATCCTAATGTAAGCTAGGGATTTTGGATGGTAATGATGTCCATTTAGGTTCACCAAAAATATAACAACTTCAGATATGCAGATGATACCACTCTAATGGCAGAAAGTGAAGAGAAACTAAAGAGCCTCTTGATGAGGGTGAAGGAGGAGAGTGAAGAGGCTGGCTTGAAACTCAGCATTCAAAAAACTAAGGTCACGGAATCCTGTCCCATCACTACATGGCAAATAGATGGGGAAAAAGTGGAAGCCATGACAGACTTTATTTTCTTGGGCTCCAGAATCACTGCAGATGGTGACTGCAGCTATGAAATTAATAGAAGATGGCTTGCTCCTTGGAAGGAAAGCTATGACAAATCTCAACAGTGTGTTTTCTGTTTTTTCTAGTAGTCACGAACAAATGTGAGAGTTGGACCATAAGAAGGCTGAACACTGAAGAACTGATGCGTTTGAATTGGTTACTCGAGAAGATACGAGTCCCTCAGACTGCAATAGCAAACCAGTCAATGCTAAAGGAAATCAAACCTGAATATTCGCTGCAAGGACTGATGTTGAAGCTGAAGCTCCAATACATTAACCAACTCATTGGGAAACAAACCCTGATGCTGAGAAAGATTGAAAGCGAAAGGAGAAGCGGGAGGCAAAGGATGAGATGGTTATATAGCATCACTGACTCAATGGACGTGAATTTGAGCAAATTCTGAGAGATAGTAGAGGACAGCGGAGCCTGGTGTGCTGCAGTCCAGTCCATGTAGCTGCAAAGAGTCAGACATGATTTGGCCACTGAACAATAAAAACAAGGTTCATGTATGTATACACAAGGGAATATTAGTCAGCCATAAAAAGGAATGCATTTGAATCAGTTCTAATGAGGCGGATGAACCCAGAGCTACTATACAGAGTGAAGTAAGTCAGAAAGAGAAAGATACATATCGCATACTAATGCATATGCAGGGACTCTAGAAAGATGGTACTGATGAATGTATCTGCAGGGCAACAGTAGAGAAACAGATTTACGGACATTGAGGGACGGGAGGAGGGGGTGAGATGTATGGAAAGAGTAACATGGAAACTTACACTATCATATGTGAAATAGCTAACCAATGGGAATTTTCTGTAAGATTCAGGGCACTTAAACAGAGGCTCTGTAACAATCTGGAGGAGTGGGATGGGGAGGGAGACAGGAGGGAGGTTCTAGAGGGAGAGGACATACCTATACTTATGGCTGATTCATGTTGATGTTTGGCAGCAAATGACAAAACTCTGTAAAGCTATTTTCCTTCAATTAAAAAAATCTGTTATGCAAAAACAAAAAAAACAAGGTTCATCAATAGCAACAAATGAACTGCTCTGTTGGAGAATGTTGATCATAGGGGAGGCTCTGCATGTGTGGCTGGAGGAGGGCATAAGGTCATAAAGAGTCAGACATGACCTATGAGCAGGTATGGCATGTGCCGTGTTTCTTGCATCTCTAAGCACATGGCTCAGGTCTTACCTACAGTAAATACTTAGTAAATAGTAGTTGAATGAATGAGTGACGTTTGTGGACATCTGTGCCAAGAACTTCCAGCTCCCCCCTCTGCTTTCTACATAGCAGCTCGGGCCCTAGATGGGTGATCCCAGGTGAGTGGCAACACCACAGGGCTGGGGCTCAGACTAAGAGAGGAAATGATGGTAGGAAAACATTCTACAGGGCTGTAAGCAGGAGCTCCAATACATTAACCAACTCATTGGAACCCGTGAAATTTGGGGGCATCACTGACTCAATGGACGTGAATTTGAGCAAATTCTGAGAGATAGAGGACAGCGGAGCCTGGTGTGCTGCAGTCCAGTCCATGTAGCTGCAAAGAGTCAGACATGATTTGGCCACTGAACAATAAAAACAAGGTTCATGTATGTATACACAAGGGAATATTAGTCAGCCATAAAAAGGAATGCATTTGAATCAGTTCTAATGAGGCGGATGAACCCAGAGCTACTATACAGAGTGAAGTAAGTCAGAAAGAGAAAGATACATATCGCATACTAATGCATATGCAGGGACTCTAGAAAGATGGTACTGATGAATGTATCTGCAGGGCAACAGTAGAGAAACAGATTTACGGACATTGAGGGACGGGAGGAGGGGGTGAGATGTATGGAAAGAGTAACATGGAAACTTACACTATCATATGTGAAATAGCTAACCAATGGGAATTTTCTGTAAGATTCAGGGCACTTAAACAGAGGCTCTGTAACAATCTGGAGGAGTGGGATGGGGAGGGAGACAGGAGGGAGGTTCTAGAGGGAGAGGACATACCTATACTTATGGCTGATTCATGTTGATGTTTGGCAGCAAATGACAAAACTCTGTAAAGCTATTTTCCTTCAATTAAAAAAATCTGTTATGCAAAAACAAAAAAAACAAGGTTCATCAATAGCAACAAATGAACTGCTCTGTTGGAGAATGTTGATCATAGGGGAGGCTCTGCATGTGTGGCTGGAGGAGGGCATAAGGTCATAAAGAGTCAGACATGACCTATGAGCAGGTATGGCATGTGCCGTGTTTCTTGCATCTCTAAGCACATGGCTCAGGTCTTACCTACAGTAAATACTTAGTAAATAGTAGTTGAATGAATGAGTGACGTTTGTGGACATCTGTGCCAAGAACTTCCAGCTCCCCCCTCTGCTTTCTACATAGCAGCTCGGGCCCTAGATGGGTGATCCCAGGTGAGTGGCAACACCACAGGGCTGGGGCTCAGACTAAGAGAGGAAATGATGGTAGGAAAACATTCTACAAGGCTGTAAGCAGGAGCAGTTTCAGGGTTGAAGCAAAGTTCAGGCTTCCTGAACAGGTACAGAGTGAGAAAGCATCCTTGCCTCTGTGGAGAACCATTCAGGGCTTTTGACAATGCACTGATCTGATCTGACCCAACTAAGCTGACCTACTTCTCCTGCTCCTCTTTTTTATTTTTCCCGATCATGGCAGGAATATTTTCAGAGCATATATGCCTTATTATAGGAACATTCTGGCAAGTTCAATTCAGGTCTGCTGAGTTGAGATCAGAGGCAGCTTGGATTTGGAGTTTGCTTGTAGAGTTCATGGAAGGCACTAAGCTCTGCTTTTTGAGTAACCCCCAAAAGCCCCTCCATGCTTGGTCAGCTTCCAGCCCATATTATTCTCCTTCCCTTCCTCCCCTTCAGTCAGGCAGATTCGAGCTCGAGAAACAGTGGAATTCTGGGTAACTTGTTTGCTCACAGTGAGGGTGTCCACCCAACTCCATCGACCCAACCCTCCCTTCAGGCAAGGTCAGTATCAGCCAACAACCAGCTGCACTCCCCACCAGGAAACCCTAAAGAGACAGACTTAATAAAAATCTATTTTATGAACAGCCTGACCTACCAGCATCAATCACATTAGAAATGACGCCCACATGCACGCTCCCAGCCACGCACACAGGGGCCAGGCTCAGTGGAGCCTAAAAAGCCATTTAAATCTGTCCAGCAGTTACTCTTTCTCTAAGGGCCCAAAACATCCTCCAAACTAATAACCCCCAGAAAGCAGTGCCGGGAAAAATTCCTTGCGGATTTGAGATTTTCACTCTGTTAATCTCCTAACTCAATAAACAGTCTCTCAACAAATTAAATACTTTGATTAAAGGGTGCCCTCCCGCAGTCTCTTCGATGTGGGTACAGATCTGCAACCCTCTCAGGGCCTGAGTGTCCCTTTGAGGGGTTGTTCCCACCTCCCATCATTTTCTCCTGTTACTCCAAGAAGAACCAGAACCCACTAGGATTTGTTGGTTCTTAGATTCTGGAAACGTCTGAGACCTCTGCCTTCCCTGAGTAGATTGCACAGCCTGTCAGCTGAGGGAAATTCTTCCCATTCTTTGGTGGGGGTGACAGGCCTGGCCCCAAGCGCTTCTACTGTTGCAGTTTGCCAGGAGGCGCCCCCAGCACAGCTGCCCAGGCCAAGGTGGACTTGCTGGCCAGTAACCAGATCTTATCACTGACCTCTGCAGAGGCCTGCTGTTCAGGCCTCCAAGAGTAAGCTGCAAGCCAGCCGGGGTGAGCCAAAGAGAAAATTAAAGGAGGCTAGGGTGAAGAAAGGGGCTTCCCTGGTAGCTCAGCTGGTAAAGAATCTGCCGGCAATGCAGGAGACCCTGGTTCAATCCCTGGGTTGGGAAGATCCCTAGAGGGAGATACAACCCACTGCAGTATTCTTGCCTGGAGAATCCCATGGACAGAGGAGCCCAATGGGCTACAGTCTATGGGGTCACAAAGAGTCAGACACAACTGAGTGACTCAGCACAGGGTTCAAGAGAAAGGAGTTCAAGATAAGGAGGCCTGAGTGGCTTTGCCTCAACTGCTTCCTGTCCCCAAACTGGACCTCATGCTGCTACTCTTTCCATCAGCCTAGAATTGGTACCAGCTGTTTAACTTCCTTCAGCCTGCACTTTGCTCTCACAGTGGATCTCAGATCCACTCAGGCTACACTGGGAGCCCGTCCCGAGTCTCTTCAAATACTGTCCTTGGAAAGCATGCCTGTGGGGACACACCCACACCCACTGCAGATGTTACCCCAGGCCCCTTTATATTTTACAAGGAGCCCTCTTCCAGAAACATCATTATCTACAGTTTGTCACTTTCATTGCAGAGTCTGGGGTGCAAGGCTCTATAGACCCACACTCAGGGGAATTAGAAACTGGGTATTTCATCTATGGCAAGAACCATGTCTCTGAGGCCTTCAGGCCTTCTCAGCAAAGGTTCTGTGGCTGCGTGTGATAGGCCCTCATGCAGGGTCTGGTCCTGGCAATTACTGCCAGGGGCTCTGAATGCACACCTTGCCCAGGATGGGAGAAGTCACCTTCTCCCTTCTGGGCACTGCAGAAGGCCTTTCTCAACGTTTCTTCTCTCAATGTTGCAGTTTGCCAGGAGGCGCCCCCAGCACAGCTGCCCAGGCCAAGGTGGACTTGCTGGCCAGTAACCAGATCTTATCACTGACCTCTGCAGAGGCCTGCTGTTCAGGCCTCCAAGAGTAAGCTGCAAGCCAGCCGGGGTGAGCCAAAGAGAAAATTAAAGGAGGCTAGGGTGAAGAAAGGGGCTTCCCTGGTAGCTCAGCTGGTAAAGAATCTGCCGGCAATGCAGGAGACCCTGGTTCAATCCCTGGGTTGGGAAGATCCCCTAGAGGGAGATACAACCCACTGCAGTATTCTTGCCTGGAGAATCCCATGGACAGAGGAGCCCAATGGGCTACAGTCTATGGGGTCACAAAGAGTCAGACACAACTGAGTGACTCAGCACAGGGTTCAAGAGAAAGGAGTTCAAGATAAGGAGGCCTGAGTGGCTTTGCCTCAACTGCTTCCTGTCCCCAAACTGGACCTCATGCTGCTACTCTTTCCATCAGCCTAGAATTGGTACCAGCTGTTTAACTTCCTTCAGCCTGCACTTTGCTCTCACAGTGGATCTCAGATCCACTCAGGCTACACTGGGAGCCCGTCCCGAGTCTCTTCAAATACTGTCCTTGGAAAGCATGCCTGTGGGGACACACCCACACCCACTGCAGATGTTACCCCAGGCCCCTTTATATTTTACAAGGAGCCCTCTTCCAGAAACATCATTATCTACAGTTTGTCACTTTCATTGCAGAGTCTGGGGTGCAAGGCTCTATAGACCCACACTCAGGGGAATTAGAAACTGGGTATTTCATCTATGGCAAGAACCATGTCTCTGAGGCCTTCAGGCCTTCTCAGCAAAGGTTCTGTGGCTGCGTGTGATAGGCCCTCATGCAGGGTCTGGTCCTGGCAATTACTGCCAGGGGCTCTGAATGCACACCTTGCCCAGGATGGGAGAAGTCACCTTCTCCCTTCTGGGCACTGCAGAAGGCCTTTCTCAACGTTTCTTCTCTCAATGTTCCCTTTGGACAAGAAAGGCATTTGCCCAGGGAGATACAAGCCCTTCAGAGGCGCTGTGCCACAGTAGCCCGCCCTGGGCCGTAGGCATTTGAACTGTCCTCCCCTCTCATATCAACCCTGGGTGGATGTCCCTGGAAGTTGAAGGAAAGGGAGAGAAATGGCTGAGAAAATGGTGAACACCTGACAAAGGGCATAAGCACTCGGGTTGGAGAGTCAGAGAGTTCTGGACTGGCGTCCACACTGGGCTACCTGAATGCTCTGACTCTTGCCTCCATCTGACCCTCTAACTCTGGCTGTCCTCATCGATAAAATGAGGATAGTATTTCTTGTTTTCCCCAGGGTTACTGTGCAGCTTGAATGAGATGAGCCTGTGAACTGTTAGCTTGTCATAAGGGCTCGCTGAATGGGCTGGTGAGAAGAGGCACTACACCTTCCGAACAGGATTGGGCCCAGCCGTGAGGCCAGGAATTCATTCCTTCTGAGGCCTGCAGGAGTTTGCTAGTCACTCAGTGGCCTCTTCTTCCTCCCATGAGAGATTGGGAGTGGGGGACGCTTAGGAATCTCAAAATGTGCTCCTTGATCTACAGGAACAACTACTGAGGTGAGTGAGAGGGTAGGTGAGGAAGGCGCCCAGGCTGCGGCTGGGGCGGCTGCCAGGATCTGGGTGATACGATGGCCCCAGGCAGAGCTACCTTGGGCACAGCTGACTACTGGTCCATGCATTTTCAGCTGGGGCAATATCAGTCCCAAGGGGGCAAAAAAATGTGTTCCTAAGTCAGTAAAAAGTTCATTGATTGTGTAGCTCCAATGCTCAACCCTACCTGACAAAATATAATTTCTCAGTATTGCATTTCCATTAGAAAAGTTAATTGATTTAAAAGTTTTAATTGTCCAAGGCTCTATAGACCCACACTCAGGGAATTAGAAACTGGGTATTTCATCTATGGCAAGAACCATGTCTCTGAGGCCTTCAGGCCTTCTCAGCAAAGGTTCTGTGGCTGCGTGTGATAGGCCCTCATGCAGGGTCTGGTCCTGGCAATTACTGCCAGGGGCTCTGAATGCACACCTTGCCCAGGATGGGAGAAGTCACCTTCTCCCTTCTGGGCACTGCAGAAGGCCTTTCTCAACGTTTCTTCTCTCAATGTTCCCTTTGGACAAGAAAGGCATTTGCCCAGGGAGATACAAGCCCTTCAGAGGCGCTGTGCCACAGTAGCCCGCCCTGGGCCGTAGGCATTTGAACTGTCCTCCCCTCTCATATCAACCCTGGGTGGATGTCCCTGGAAGTTGAAGGAAAGGGAGAGAAATGGCTGAGAAAATGGTGAACACCTGACAAAGGGCATAAGCACTCGGGTTGGAGAGTCAGAGAGTTCTGGACTGGCGTCCACACTGGGCTACCTGAATGCTCTGACTCTTGCCTCCATCTGACCCTCTAACTCTGGCTGTCCTCATCGATAAAATGAGGATAGTATTTCTTGTTTCCTCAGGGTTACTGTGCAGCTTGAATGAGATGAGCCTGTGAACTGTTAGCTTGTCATAAGGGCTCGCTGAATGGGCTGGTGAGAAGAGGCACTACACCTTCCGAACAGGATTGGGCCCAGCCGTGAGGCCAGGAATTCATTCCTTCTGAGGCCTGCAGGAGTTTGCTAGTCACTCAGTGGCCTCTTCTTCCTCCCATGAGAGATTGGGAGTGGGGGACGCTTAGGAATCTCAAAATGTGCTCCTTGATCTACAGGAACAACTACTGAGGTGAGTGAGAGGGTAGGTGAGGAAGGCGCCCAGGCTGCGGCTGGGGCGGCTGCCAGGATCTGGGTGATACGATGGCCCCAGGCAGAGCTACCTTGGGCACAGCTGACTACTGGTCCATGCATTTTCAGCTGGGGCAATATCAGTCCCAAGGGGGCAAAAAAATGTGTTCCTAAGTCAGTAAAAAAGTTCATTGATTGTGTAGCTCCAATGCTCAACCCTACCTGACAAAATATAATTTCTCAGTATTGCATTTCTCTCATTAGAAAAATAGTTAATTGTATTTTCAGAAATGTAATTTAAATTACAACTTTGAGCAGGGTGGTTAATACAAAAACGTTGGAGAACATTGCTATACTCTTCCAAGCTCTCAACTTCAGCCCCAGGGCTCCTCCTCTTCTCTCCAGGCCCCCATATGACCCCCTCCTATATTCTGCCTTCTCCTTGGACTCTCGGCCACATTGGGTGCTGCTGATCAGTCCAGTTCAGAGGTCTCCATGCTCCGGGCAGCAGGCATGGCCAGCACTACTCCTTCCCCTGATTCTCTGCCAGCTCCCATGACTTCACGGTGGGGATCCCTACCAGCCTTCTGGCCCTCCTCTTTCTTCTATTGCTCCTACACACAGCTCTCTCTGCTCCCCATGTGTGCCTCCATAGCCCCACGCTGCTTGTCTTGTCCCGGACTTAGTGCCCACTGGAGCACCCAACTGGATTTTTCCTGGCACACATTCTCCTTCCTCTAGGCAGCACTCCATCTATCCCAGCCTGTGTGGTGTTTCCCTTCTACAGCATTTTGCTTGACATGAAAGGATATATGCCTTTGTATTATTCTCTCAAAGTTTCATGGGTATCTGTTCTACTTTCCCACCTGGATTTTTATTTTGCTGAGGATGAGACAGTCATAAGCTTCTGTTTGCTCCTTTGTGTCCAGCCCAATTCTGGACACCGAGGAAGGCTGGTAGGTGGCTCCCTGGGGGCCAGGAAGCGCCTGTGCCCAGGCAGGCTGCATTGGGAAGTCCCCTCTGCCTCCCTCCAAGGTTCCGCCTCACCTGGCTGACTCCTTCCACTCCATCTGGTCTCCGTCATGCTGCAGAGTGTCCATCTCTGTGAAGAGGGTGGGGCGCTTAGGAATCTCAAAATGTGCTCCTTGATCTACAGGAACAACTACTGAGGTGAGGGAGAGGGTAGGTGAGGAAGGCGCCCAGGCTGCGGCTGGGGCGGCTGCCAGGATCTGGGTGATACGATGGCCCCAGGCAGAGCTACCTTGGGCACAGCTGACTACTGGTCCATGCATTTTCAGCTGGGGCAATATCAGTCCCAAGGGGCAAAAAGTGATAGTAGTTCATGATTAGTCAGCTCCGCAAAATATAAGTTTCATTGATTGTGTAGCTCCAATGCTCAACCCTACCTGACAAAATATAATTTCTCAGTATTGCATTTCTCTCATTAGAAAAATAGTTAATTGTATTTTCAGAAATGTAATTTAAATTACAACTTTGAGCAGGGTGGTTAATACAAAAACGTTGGAGAACATTGCTATACTCTTCCAAGCTCTCAACTTCAGCCCCAGGGCTCCTCCTCTTCTCTCAGGCCCCCATATGACCCCCTCCTATATTCTGCCTTCTCCTTGGACTCTCGGCCACATTGGGTGCTGCTGATCAGTCCAGTTCAGAGGTCTCCATGCTCCGGGCAGCAGGCATGGCCAGCACTACTCCTTCCCCTGATTCTCTGCCAGCTCCCATGACTTCACGGTGGGGATCCCTACCAGCCTTCTGGCCCTCCTCTTTCTTCTATTGCTCCTACACACAGCTCTCTCTGCTCCCCATGTGTGCCTCCATAGCCCCACGCTGCTTGTCTTGTCCCGGACTTAGTGCCCACTGGAGCACCCAACTGGATTTTTCCTGGCACACATTCTCCTTCCTCTAGGCAGCACTCCATCTATCCCAGCCTGTGTGGTGTTTCCCTTCTACAGCATTTTGCTTGACATGAAAGGATATATGCCTTTGTATTATTCTCTCAAAGTTTCATGGGTATCTGTTCTACTTTCCCACCTGGATTTTTATTTTGCTGAGGATGAGACAGTCATAAGCTTCTGTTTGCTCCTTTGTGTCCAGCCCAATTCTGGACACCGAGGAAGGCTGGTAGGTGGCTCCCTGGGGGCCAGGAAGCGCCTGTGCCCAGGCAGGCTGCATTGGGAAGTCCCCTCTGCCTCCCTCCAAGGTTCCGCCTCACCTGGCTGACTCCTTCCACTCCATCTGGTCTCCGTCGTGCTGCAGAGTGTCCATCTCTGTGAAGAGGGTGGGGTTGGGAGCCTCATCTTCCTCCCCCAGGATGTCCTGGAGCTGCTCAGCAGCTGGAGACCCTGCAAAAGGAGGGCAGCGGGCTCTGCTGAGTGCCCCGTGGGAGATGGAAGCCAACTGAAATAGAGCAGGAGCCAAGTGCAAAGGAAAAGGTATTTCCTAACTCAGTAAGACTTAGTCCACCTTCTGGGCAAAGCTAGACTCAAGTTTCTGTGACTTGGATGTGAGTGGGATATTCTCTGAGAGAAAAGAGGCAAAAGGACTTTGTCTGTATTCAGACTCCAGGGACTTGTAGCTGACACTGAAGGAAAATGGCCACGGCCAGGGCAGCAGCAGGGGTAGGGAACAGAATAGACAAGTGAGGAGAGGAAAACTTTGTTCTGACTTCAGTGTAACACACCCAGAAAGATCCCTTTTCCCAGTCAACTCCCATGATGGCCTTAAAGGGGCAATCAGCCCTGTGAAAGGATGTGCACGCACCAGTGCACCATGGGGACCCACCTTCTTCACGGGCAACGTGACAGTCTGTCCTGGAACTCCCAGTCTGCTTGCCAACTGCCCAAGGGGTGTCACCTCCTGGGTGTCTCTCAGGTCAGCCTTAGGACACAGACACATGCGCCTCCCCAAACATGCTTCTCCTGTCTTCCCTCCCGTCTTCCCTCCCTCCGTCCCTCCTTTCCTTCTTTCTCTCACTCAATTTTTTAATGAATGCTTACTCTGTGCCAGGCATTTGTCTAGGTGTAGGGAAATAAAGCTGTGAAGAAAGCTCATATATCCTTGATCTCTTGAACCTGTATTGTCTGTATCCAGCGGCAGATACAGACAATAAATGTATTTAAAAGTCTATAATACATATCTGTAAACAACAAAACTCTGTAAAAGTTAAAAGTAAAATAAATTTTTTTTAAATCTATAAACAATCATTTCAGGCAATGGTAAGTGTTCTGAAAAAGGAAAAAGACCATGGAGCGATATTAGATAACATGGTCAAGAAAGACCTCTCTGAGGAGGGTATATTTGACCTATGACTTGAAAAATGAGAATGAGCCACTTCTACATATCTGGGAAACGCGTGCTACATTTGTGCCTAAGACCTGAGGTGGGGTGTGCTGGTTAGTGAGCCAGAGAGAGAGGCGTGACACAAAGTCACACGCCTTGGTTAAAAGCATGACTGTCTACCCAGCTGCTCAGGTGGCCACACTGGGTCATCCTCACCTCACCTCTTTCTCTTACCTCCACTCCACATTAAAAGTTTTCGAGAATACCTTCCTCAACAATCCCACTGGCTCTGCCCTGGTTCAGTTTCTCACCGACTGTCTTGGATTTCACCAAATCTTCCTCTTCCTCCAGACCTCTTTATTCCTCAGTTTATCGGCCCCTTTGGCCCTCACTTAGTTCTCCAAGGACTACCAATGGTCAATAATTTCAGCTACTCTTTCATCACAGTCTCTACTCTCTTACTCTGTGACTTTCCAACAACGCCAGGCAGCTGATGCCCAAACAAGAATTCACTGGCCCGGTCTCTGCCTCTGCAGGTGTGTCCCGATGCAGGGAGAGGCAGTGTGGGATGGTGGATGCAAGATGCCCACTAGACTCTCCATCCAGCCAGACGTTGGGGTGAATCTCAGAGATGCTACTTACTCATGAATGGATTCAGTCTGAGAGAACAGGGTTGTTGTCCCAGTAAATCAGATTAGAATACCACATGTAACGTAGGGCCTGGAATATAACTGGCGCTAATTCCCTTTGCCACCAGCCCTAGCCCCTAGGCTCATGAGCCCCTCTGGAGAAAGCCATCCAGCTGTACAAAGTGGGGGGGTGGGGAATGTCCACTGTTAGCAGGTATCCAAACTAGGGTCACTTCCACTCATCCTCGTCACTGTCCTTTCCCATGTCCTTCTAGGCAAGCCTCTTGATCCATTTCCTACCCGACTTCACCAAGAATACAAGGCCTCCAGGAATGAAGTCTGTCGACTTCCTCCCTTCTAGTCCTTCTATGTCCTTACCTTGCTGCAGTCTCTCTCTCAACATAAGAGTTCTTCCTCTAGCCTATCTGTGGCCCTATTTATCCCCTTCTATTGGATCTTTATTTCTCCAACCAGTCTTTCCTTATTGGGGTCTACTGCAGCACGTCAGCCAGGTGCATAGAGAACAGCGGGCATGACGAGACATTAAGAAATACACACACACATACAGACAGAGAGAAAGGATGGGAATGAGGGACTCAAGACCTCTCGGATCAAGGCCCTGAACACATTCATCAGTCTGCTTTTATTGAGAGCTTAAGCATCCAGGTGTTCACAGGGAATGATATTAGCACTGGCTGGGACTGACTCACAGCTCTGATCAATTATTACTCTCATGACTCTAATTACATTATCTACTTAATGGAAAGGGCGCACTACAGCTGGGAGGCAACTAGACTGGCAAGAAGTTAAGGAGCCTGTCCTGTGTGCGCACGCAGCGTCTCAACATGCACTGACCCAGCGTTCCAAAGTCCACAGCATATCTCCCACCTGTTGCTGATCCATATGACCCCAGTTAGTAAGCCCATGTGAACTGAATCACTTGTTTTTGTCTTAGTTCTTTCTAGTATGTTTCTCATTCCCAATTTGCTTTTTTCCAGGCTCAGCCAAAGCTGCAAAAACCTCCGCCAGCTTGTTTCCCCACATGGGTCCTCAACTTCTCTCCTCCACCCTGTTTCTCTCCGCCTCTAGACAGTGCTTCCTACCTGATCCTGCTCTCCTTTTCCCTTCTCACCCCTCAACTTCTTTTTTTCCCCCTCAGCTTCTTGAAAGGGTTGTTAACACTCGCTGTCCCTACTTCCTCATCAATCACTTCTCAATCTGCTACCACTGGTTCATCCCCACCACACTAAAGACCTTGACTAAGGCAGAGATTTCAAACTGACAGCACAGAGTTGTGTTTAATTCAGCCCTCACAGAGTATAATCATTTTGAAATTGTTGCTAACATAAAGAACTATGAGATTTCATATAAAAATCTAGATTTCTGACTTTTCTTGAAAATTCAGATACTCTCATGACTGTGCCCATATTCCTACTTGGCAACAATCAATTAGAGCTGAGTGATGGATGAGCATATGCATTTTAGCTTGCCACAGTCCCCGCTACTCCCGACTGTTCCCTGCTAATCTCATTTATGCTAAGTCCCCAAATGTTTAACTCTGCTCTCAGATCTCTCCTGTTGTTTTATTTTTGAATCAATATGTCAATAAAATCAAGCAAATCTACAGCACTGTGAAGCTGTGGTCTGGCTTATCTCGGAGGTATCAGTGGGTGCTGACTGCTTCCTCTGAACTGAAATGCTCTTGAAAGGCAGTACTTTCTTGATATTTTTTTTTCCTGTCTCTTTGAGGACTTTTCTCAATGTCCTTACCTGGCCCCTCTTGCATGTCTCACTTAAATCTTGATCTTCCACAGGATTTCTCCTTAGCCTTCATGTCTCCTCTCTTTCTACACTCTTCCTGGACCAACTCATGTTCTGCCTGGTGTCACTCTATAACCAAGGTCACCCAGGTCTCTAGGTCCTGAAGGTGTTGAGCATTTCCAACCACCAACTGGGAGTTCCATCTGGGAGTTCTGCAGTCTTTTCAAGTCAACATATTCAGAGTAGCTCTGCCTCCCTTCTTCCAGCACCCCAGCCTTGCCCTTCCCTGTTTTGATTAGTAGTGCTCCTAGCTATCCAGCCATTTAGAGAACTTTTGGGCTCACTCTGAAGCGTCTTTCTCTCTCATCATTCACGTCTAGCTAATCAGACACTAACTTCTTTCACTCACTTCCTGACTACTTTTTTGGCTCTCTTCCCTTTCCCCACAATTGTCTCTACCTTTGTTCAGAACCTAACAGGAATATTGTCTCCTATTCCTGTCACTGCAATAGCCACCTGCTGCTCCCACTGCCTCTGGCTGCCCGTCTACCCCAAGCCCTGTGTAGCAGCAGAGTTTCCTTTAAAGACATTTCAAACATATCCACATGGCAAATTCCTGGGAGTCATGGTACTCTTTGGGCAGCACCATAAAATTTTGTGTATTTGAGTTAGAAATAATTTTACTAGCAGAACATACTCTAAATTTATCTTTGACTTTTCTTGAAAATTCAGATACTCTCATGACTGTGCCCATATTCCTACTTGGCAACAATCAATTAGAGCTGAGTGATGGATGAGCATATGCATTTTAGCTTGCCACAGTCCCCGCTACTCCCGACTGTTCCCTGCTAATCTCATTTATGCTAAGTCCCCAAATGTTTAACTCTGCTCTCAGATCTCTCCTGTTGTTTTATTTTTGAATCAATATGTCAATAAAATCAAGCAAATCTACAGCACTGTGAAGCTGTGGTCTGGCTTATCTCGGAGGTATCAGTGGGTGCTGACTGCTTCCTCTGAACTGAAATGCTCTTGAAAGGCAGTACTTTCTTGATATTTTTTTTTCCTGTCTCTTTGAGGACTTTTCTCAATGTCCTTACCTGGCCCCTCTTGCATGTCTCACTTAAATCTTGATCTTCCACAGGATTTCTCCTTAGCCTTCATGTCTCCTCTCTTTCTACACTCTTCCTGGACCAACTCATGTTCTGCCTGGTGTCACTCTATAACCAAGGTCACCCAGGTCTCTAGGTCCTGAAGGTGTTGAGCATTTCCAACCACCAACTGGGAGTTCCATCTGGGAGTTCTGCAGTCTTTTCAAGTCAACATATTCAGAGTAGCTCTGCCTCCCTTCTTCCAGCACCCCAGCCTTGCCCTTCCCTGTTTTGATTAGTAGTGCTCCTAGCTATCCAGCCATTTAGAGAACTTTTGGGCTCACTCTGAAGCGTCTTTCTCTCTCATCATTCACGTCTAGCTAATCAGACACTAACTTCTTTCACTCACTTCCTGACTACTTTTTTGGCTCTCTTCCCTTTCCCCACAATTGTCTCTACCTTTGTTCAGAACCTAACAGGAATATTGTCTCCTATTCCTGTCACTGCAATAGCCACCTGCTGCTCCCACTGCCTCTGGCTGCCCGTCTACCCCAAGCCCTGTGTAGCAGCAGAGTTTCCTTTAAAGACATTTCAAACATATCCACATGGCAAATTCCTGGGAGTCATGGTACTCTTTGGGCAGCACCATAAAATTTTGTGTATTTGAGTTAGAAATAATTTTACTAGCAGAAAATACTATAAATTTATCTGTATACAACTCAAAGGACTGCATTTACTTAAATGGAGTTTTACTTCTGAATTTTTCTACTGCTTTAAATGTATGTCCTTTTTATTGACTTATTGATTATTGATGCCTGCTAGCACACATAAATAACTTAATTTTCCCTTAAATTGGGAGAAGATCAAGAATGCTTGATTCTAAGAGGGTAAACTAATTCTCCATGAGATCACAGTTCAAGAACTCCTCTTTTCAAATGTAGATTTGGTCATGTTACTCTTCAGGTGAAAACTATTCAAAAGTTCTCTATTATCTAAAGCCGAGGGTCTATGACATGGCTTAAAATACCCCTTGTGACTTAACCTGTAGAACTAAGGCAGGTTCTGTCCTGTCCTGCCTTCAGACACCCAAACACCCTGGACCCCAGAGACTCTAGACTTCAGCTACCCTGGCTTAACCCCACATGCTCTGGACCCCAGCCACACCAGACCACACGCATGCCTCTGAGTGCCTAAAGCTGCAATCCCCCTCCCCCTTCGAGGCCAAATAAGAAGGCAAATAAATGGACCTGTTCTAAAATGATGAGACAGGACAAAGAGCAGGTGCCTGAACCCGCTCGGTCTGGGCATTACCTGTCCCCCGGAACAGCGGGGCGCTGGGGTCTCCGGCTGTGGATATTGCCTCTGGCCCCAGCTTGTTTCTGCTGCTGCCACTCTGCCTGGTGCTGCTTGGCCTCTTCCCCACCAGCAGAGCACAACAAACTCACTTTTGTTTCCAGTTAAGCACCAGGGGAGTTGTGGGGAGAGGAGAAGAGGGAGAGAGAAAGGGAAAGAGAGAGGGAGAGAGAAGAAATATGTGAAAGACTGGGCAAGTGGAGAGAGGGTTCTATGTGAGAAGATGAAGTAAACGTGAGAGGGAAAGATATTGAGAGTGAATTAAAGATACGGTGAGTATAGGAGAACTTTGTGTGTGTGTGAAAGAGAGTCCAAGAGGGAAAGCGGGAGAAAGAGAGCAAGAGAAAGAGGACTGGCTCTTAGTTTCTCAGGTGCGCTGGAGAGAGAAGGTTCGGTGGCAGCTGGGCAGAACCTCCCGCAGGCAGCCGGGTCTCTGCAGCGGCAGGGGGTGGCAGCCACAGGTGCTGAGAGGACTGGCAGATCTGCCCCTCTGCCCCCTCCCCCATGAGCCCTTCCCGCCAAACCTGGGGGCCCTGGGGGAGCCCAGGCACCCCGCCTCAGGCCCCTTAATAAAGGCAGCTCCTTGAGATTCCCCAGGGCCTCCTTAGGGCCCTGGCTGCAGGTGAGCTGGCTGGAGCAGGTCCTGGCCCCGCCAGCGGACTCTCAGTCCTACAGCCCGAGGGTGGAGGTGGGGTTGTAGGAGGAGAAATGCTGTGGGGTCTCAAGTTTCACAGCAACCACCCTTGATCAGGAATGGCCCCTGCAGCTGGCTTTTCCCCTTCCCCAGCTATATACCCGAACCACTGATCCTTTCCTTCTTAGACTGCTTCTCAGACAAAATGCCAAATGTCACTTGGTGGGTGTTTCCTGAGAGCCCATGGATAGCGGGAACTGGTCACTTCAGGGTATGCGGTGAACTGAACCTCCCTGGAGAATTATTTTGCTCTGCTGAGAAACTCCTAATCTCCTGGGTTCAGTTCAACAAGTACTTACTGAGGACTTAGAATGTGCCAAGGTTGATTAGAGGTCATGAGTGGCTGCTACTCCAAGGAGCTCTGAACCCTAAATTCACTAAGTCTCAGAGCTGGAAGAGAGCTTAGCGCTGGTGGAGTCCAAACCCTTCCCTTCACGGATGAGAAATCTGAGAACTAGTTTACAGCACAGAAGGCCCCACGGGGGCCCCCATTAGGGGAGCCTAGGGGAGAGCAGTCTGCCAGAGCCGTCCCTCACCCTGCTCTGCCCTCCCCCACAACCTGCCACCAACCCCCTGACCACGCCTTCATGCCTGAGACTCAAGGATCAAGTGCACCCACTTTAAACTCAAGAACATAGCAGCAGAGGCTCAGGGCTGTATGCTTAGGTGTGGGCCCCAAGCAAATGCCACGAGCAGGGAGTTCCTGCTTTGGTGGGCCCCTTAGCAGAGCAGGACAGTGACGAGATGAGCCCCTCCAAGGGTCCTGGGAGCCACAGTTCATACTGACTGTGGCTGAAGTCAGCCATTTCCTCCTGAGTGCCACTGGGCAGACTCTGTACACCGAATTAGAGGCTGTGTATGACCTTGAAGTCCCAGAGGAACCCCTGAAGAGAAATCACCACCGATACCTAAGAGGATAGACCTGGGTTTGACTCCCAACTCTGGTGAAACCCACCAGCCTCCTCTGTCCATGGGATTTCCCAGGCAAGAATACTGGAGTGGGTTGCCATTTTTTCCCCTTAATAAAGGCAGCTCCTTGAGATTCCCCAGGGCCTCCTTAGGGCCCTGGCTGCAGGTGAGCTGGCTGGAGCAGGTCCTGGCCCCGCCAGCGGACTCTCAGTCCTACAGCCCGAGGGTGGAGGTGGGGTTGTAGGAGGAGAAATGCTGTGGGGTCTCAAGTTTCACAGCAACCACCCTTGATCAGGAATGGCCCCTGCAGCTGGCTTTTCCCCTTCCCCAGCTATATACCCGAACCACTGATCCTTTCCTTCTTAGACTGCTTCTCAGACAAAATGCCAAATGTCACTTGGTGGGTGTTTCCTGAGAGCCCATGGATAGCGGGAACTGGTCACTTCAGGGTATGCGGTGAACTGAACCTCCCTGGAGAATTATTTTGCTCTGCTGAGAAACTCCTAATCTCCTGGGTTCAGTTCAACAAGTACTTACTGAGGACTTAGAATGTGCCAAGGTTGATTAGAGGTCATGAGTGGCTGCTACTCCAAGGAGCTCTGAACCCTAAATTCACTAAGTCTCAGAGCTGGAAGAGAGCTTAGCGCTGGTGGAGTCCAAACCCTTCCCTTCACGGATGAGAAATCTGAGAACTAGTTTACAGCACAGAAGGCCCCACGGGGGCCCCCATTAGGGGAGCCTAGGGGAGAGCAGTCTGCCAGAGCCGTCCCTCACCCTGCTCTGCCCTCCCCCACAACCTGCCACCAACCCCCTGACCACGCCTTCATGCCTGAGACTCAAGGATCAAGTGCACCCACTTTAAACTCAAGAACATAGCAGCAGAGGCTCAGGGCTGTATGCTTAGGTGTGGGCCCCAAGCAAATGCCACGAGCAGGGAGTTCCTGCTTTGGTGGGCCCCTTAGCAGAGCAGGACAGTGACGAGATGAGCCCCTCCAAGGGTCCTGGGAGCCACAGTTCATACTGACTGTGGCTGAAGTCAGCCATTTCCTCCTGAGTGCCACTGGGCAGACTCTGTACACCGAATTAGAGGCTGTGTATGACCTTGAAGTCCCAGAGGAACCCCTGAAGAGAAATCACCACCGATACCTAAGAGGATAGACCTGGGTTTGACTCCCAACTCTGGTGAAACCCACCAGCCTCCTCTGTCCATGGGATTTCCCAGGCAAGAATACTGGAGTGGGTTGCCATTTCCTTCTCTAAGAGGTTCTGAAACTTGTGATCAAATTACCTTTTTAATCACGAGTCTCCCTTATATGTAATTCTAGGGTATGCAGATTTTCTGCTGTATTCCTTCTCAAAAACTGCAAGTGTGAGAGTTTTATAAAAGAATGTTAAGTCTAGCTAAAGGGCTAGACTTAGAGAAGACAGTCTGTGTGTGTGTGTGTGCACTCAGCCGCTTAGTTGTGTCTGACTCTGTGTGTCTTTAGCTGTGTAAAAGTGGGTGGTGAGTTAAGGTAGGGCAGAGGGGAACTGATGTGACCAGAAAGTGAGGGGAGTGAGTGTATGTATTGAGAGGGAGGGGAGAAGCTGGGGGAGTGGGGGTGGGGATGGCTGAAAACTGAGAATCAAAGAGATGTGATGGCACTGGAGAGGCAAAGTGAGGGTGAGGTAGAAGCCGCCAAAAATATGGTAGAGGAGGGCTTCCCTGGTGGTCCAGGGGGTAAGGACACCACTTTGCAGTGCAAGGGGCGCCGGTTCAATCCCTGGCCTGGGAAGATCCCACGTGCCGAGGAATGGCTGGTCTGGTCTGTGCAATACGAGCCAGAGCTCTGGAGCGCATGCGCCCAGAGCCGGTGCTCTGCAACGACAGAGGCCACCGCGATGGGAGGCCCACACAGGCCAAAGAACAAAGACGGATGAAAAACAAACTGATAACTTAGAGGCAAAAAAACGAAACAAATTATGTCTCTCTACAAGGTAAAGCATCTCCATGGTTTGAACCTCAAGAAAGCCTGCTGCTCACTTACATGTGGTATATGGGGGGAGATCAAAGGAGGCCTGAACCCCATTTGGGGGAGATCAAAAGAGGACTGAACCCCATCCCTGAGCTGTAGCTAGCCTGGGGGTGAGAACAGAGAAGGGGTACAGAGGTGAGACACAGTGAGACTGTGAGAGCAGCCTGCCGAACTTCACAGGGGTGATACTGAGACCTGTTGAGGCAAGGCAAACCTGAAATCACCACCGATACCTAAGAGGATAGACCTGGGTTTGACTCCCAACTCTGGTGAAACCCACCAGCCTCCTCTGTCCATGGGATTTCCCAGGCAAGAATACTGGAGTGGGTTGCCATTTCCTTCTCTAAGAGGTTCTGAAACTTGTGATCAAATTACCTTTTTAATCACGAGTCTCCCTTATATGTAATTCTAGGGTATGCAGATTTTCTGCTGTATTCCTTCTCAAAAACTGCAAGTGTGAGAGTTTTATAAAAGAATGTTAAGTCTAGCTAAAGGGCTAGACTTAGAGAAGACAGTCTGTGTGTGTGTGTGTGCACTCAGCCGCTTAGTTGTGTCTGACTCTGTGTGTCTTTAGCTGTGTAAAAGTGGGTGGTGAGTTAAGGTAGGGCAGAGGGGAACTGATGTGACCAGAAAGTGAGGGGAGTGAGTGTATGTATTGAGAGGGAGGGGAGAAGCTGGGGGAGTGGGGGTGGGGATGGCTGAAAACTGAGAATCAAAGAGATGTGATGGCACTGGAGAGGCAAAGTGAGGGTGAGGTAGAAGCCGCCAAAAATATGGTAGAGGAGGGCTTCCCTGGTGGTCCAGGGGGTAAGGACACCACTTTGCAGTGCAAGGGGCGCCGGTTCAATCCCTGGCCTGGGAAGATCCCACGTGCCGAGGAATGGCTGGTCTGGTCTGTGCAATTACGAGCCAGCGCTCTGGAGCGCATGCACCTAACACCGGTGCCCTGCAACGAGAGAGGCCACTGTGATGGGAGGCCCACACAGGCCAAAGAACAAAGACGGATGAAAAACAAACTGATAACTTAGAGGCAAAAAAACGAAACAAATTATGTCTCTCTACAAGGTAAAGCATCTCCATGGTTTGAACCTCAAGAAAGCCTGCTGCTCACTTACATGTGGTATATGGGGGGAGATCAAAGGAGGCCTGAACCCCATTTGGGGGAGATCAAAAGAGGACTGAACCCCATCCCTGAGCTGTAGCTAGCCTGGGGGTGAGAACAGAGAAGGGGTACAAGAGGTGAGACACAGTGAGACTGTGAGAGCAGCCTGCCGAACTTCACAGGGGTGATACTGAGACTGGCCACCTCTGGAAATCCACAGGAATTTAGGCAAGGCAAGGACATGAGCTCTGAAGGAATAAGGTAAATCCAACTGACATATGTGCTATAATTTATATATATTTTTTTGACCTCACTAAGTCTTTGTTGTTGCGAGGGCTTTTCTCTAGCTCTCTAGGTGTGTGGGCTTCTCATTGCAATGGCTTCTCTTGTTGCAGAGCCCAGGCTCTAGAGCACTTGGGCTTCAGTAGTTGTGGCTCCTGGGCTCCAGAGCACGGATTCAGTGGTTGTGGTGCTTAGTTGCTCCTTGCAATGTAGGATCTTCCCAGATTAAGGATCAAACTTGTATCTCCCACATTGTCAGGGGGATTCTCGACCACTGAGCCACCAAGGAAAGCCCTAATAACTTTATATTTATTAGAACTTTCATTGATTCACTTGCAAACTTGAGCTTTCAACCCCAATTTCCTCTTAAGATCTAAAGGTCACTAACTCAAGATTCTCTTCCAAAAGAGATTTTTATTTGTTTGAATGTTGAATGTGTTGATAATTCCAGAAAATCCAAGTTTTAAGATGTCAAGGGCAAGAAGAGAGAAAAGAGTAAATTCAGTACAGCAAAAGAAATTACAAAAAAGCTGAACAGACACCCCACAGAGTGGGAGAAAATCATAGCAAATGAAACAACAGACAAAGAATTAATCTCTAAAATCTACAAGCAGCTCAGACAACTCAGCACAGGAAAAATGAACAACCCAATCAAAAAATGGGAAAAAGATCTAAAGAGACGCCTCTCCAAAGAGGACATACAGATGGCCCAAAAGCACATGAAACGATGCTCAACCTCACTTATCATTAGAGAAATGCAAATTAAAACTACAATGGGATACTACCTCACACCTGTCAGAATGGCCATCTTCAAAAAATCGGCAGACAATAAATGCTGGAGAGGGTGTGGAGAAAAGGGAACCCTCTTGCATTGCTGGTGGGAATGTAAATTGATACAACCTCTATGGAAGACAGTATGGAGATTTCTTAAAAAACTAAAATGACCCAGCAATCCCACTATTAGGCTTATATCCTGATGAAATCAAAACTGAAAGAAGCACCTGTACCCCAATGTTCATTGCAGCTCTCTATACAATAGCCAGAACATGGAAGCAACCTAGATGTCCATCGACAAATGAATGGATACAGAAGCTCTGGTATGTATATACAATGGAATACTACTCAGCTGTTAAAAGAAATGCAGAAGACTCAGTCCTAATGAAGTGGCTGGCTCTAGAACCTATCATAAAAAGTGAAGTAAGTCAAAAAGAGAAAGACAAATACAGTATACTAATGCACATATATGGAATCTAGTAGGATAGTCTTGATAACACACGCAGTGAACTCATGGAAAAACAGGCAGAGCATAGACATAGGGACATTGTGGGGAAGAAATAGGGAGGGGGAGGCATGGAGGGAGTAACATGGAAACCTATACTGTTATGTGTGGAAAAGATAGCTATTGTCATTGTGCTAAGGGAATAGGAGTGCTCACAATGGGTTGGGGCGATGGTCCGGAGGGATGGGATGGGGGGAACTAGGGGGGTGGGGACCATGGATATGCATATGACTGATCTGGGATGTCTGTGAACAACAAAACTCTGTAAAACCTTTAAAATAAAGAATAATAATAATAATAAAAAGAGTAAATTCAGGTTTCCTTTGGGAATTTTTGGGAATTTGCCTTCCTGTCGGCCCAGTGTCCTTTCTCTACTCCCACACAGAGGTGAGATAGGGTGCTTAAAAAACCTAGAATGATATGCTTTCCCCCTTTCCTTCCTCCTGTCCTTCTTTCTCTCTTCTACCCTCTTTACCACTCCTTCCCAGAAACAAGTTGGTAAAGTAGAAAGAAGAACTCACCTCATTTTAAAACTTTGAACTCTACAAGGAACCCAATTTTCTTTGCTCCTATGTTGAAAACAAAACCTGTCTCAGGAACTCCTGACTGGAGAAAATGCTATAAAGATAAAATTGTCTTCTGTCCCAGCCCTTGTACCTTCCTTATCAGAATGGGAAAGAAAGACCTCATGAAATCTACCTTTGGTGCTAAAGCCTGGAGACCATATAAGGCTCAAACACCTGACTAGAAAAGAGCCATTCTCTCTCTCACTGCTTATCTTGGGGTGGTTTTGATCTTTTAGTGACTCTAGAGTTGTTCAGTGCTTAGCAAGTAGAAGGACTTAATACTTTTCATATCCTTCCCACCAGAAGGATCTCATAAGCTTCTCAGTACCAATGAGAACAGTCAAACCAGATATCCACTCATAAAGGAAAAAAGATTTGGGCTCCTTGCTTTTAAATTGGGTTAAAACAAATCAGCTGAAATATGTATGTCAAATGTCTGTCATATACCTTGTGAAATACTTTGTGTCTGTTTATGTTTTATCTAGGAGCTCATGGCTTATGTGAAAACCTGAGGATAGTCTTGATAACACACGCAGTGAACTCATGGAAAAACAGGCAGAGCATAGACATAGGGACATTGTGGGGAAGAAATAGGGAGGGGGAGGCATGGAGGGAGTAACATGGAAACCTATACTGTTATGTGTGGAAAAGATAGCTATTGTCATTGTGCTAAGGGAATAGGAGTGCTCACAATGGGTTGGGGCGATGGTCCGGAGGGATGGGATGGGGGGAACTAGGGGGGTGGGGACCATGGATATGCATATGACTGATCTGGGATGTCTGTGAACAACAAAACTCTGTAAAACCTTTAAAATAAAGAATAATAATAATAATAAAAAGAGTAAATTCAGGTTTCCTTTGGGAATTTTTGGGAATTTGCCTTCCTGTCGGCCCAGTGTCCTTTCTCTACTCCCACACAGAGGTGAGATAGGGTGCTTAAAAAACCTAGAATGATATGCTTTCCCCCTTTCCTTCCTCCTGTCCTTCTTTCTCTCTTCTACCCTCTTTACCACTCCTTCCCAGAAACAAGTTGGTAAAGTAGAAAGAAGAACTCACCTCATTTTAAAACTTTGAACTCTACAAGGAACCCAATTTTCTTTGCTCCTATGTTGAAAACAAAACCTGTCTCAGGAACTCCTGACTGGAGAAAATGCTATAAAGATAAAATTGTCTTCTGTCCCAGCCCTTGTACCTTCCTTATCAGAATGGGAAAGAAAGACCTCATGAAATCTACCTTTGGTGCTAAAGCCTGGAGACCATATAAGGCTCAAACACCTGACTAGAAAAGAGCCATTCTCTCTCTCACTGCTTATCTTGGGGTGGTTTTGATCTTTTAGTGACTCTAGAGTTGTTCAGTGCTTAGCAAGTAGAAGGACTTAATACTTTTTCATATCCTTCCCACCAGAAGGATCTCATAAGCTTCTCAGTACCAATGAGAACAGTCAAACCAGATATCCACTCATAAAGGAAAAAAGATTTGGGCTCCTTGCTTTTAAATTGGGTTAAAACAAATCAGCTGAAATATGTATGTCAAATGTCTGTCATATACCTTGTGAAATACTTTGTGTCTGTTTATGTTTTATCTAGGAGCTCATGGCTTAGTGTGACCAACATCCTGGTTTTGTTTTGGAGTGACCAAATTTAGCACTGACAGTTCCATATCCTTTGTCCTAGGAAAGCCCTCCAGCCTAAGCAAACTGGAACAGTCAGTCACCCTACAATAATCTTGCTCTCTACAGATGAAGACACTGAGACCCCAGTGCCTACACACCAGGCTGGGCTTGGCCTATCTCCTTTCTCTTAGATCTTGGATCTAGTTCTTAGTACCAGCCAAGAAGAGCCAAAGAGCAGTCATATTTCTACAGCTGCTCATCACCCCCTTCCTCCTAAAGCTTCCCAAGAGGCTCTCAGAGCCAGAAAAATGCATACTTGGGGCTTCCCTGGTGGTCCAGTGGGTAGAGAGTCTGCCTTGCAGTGCAAGGGGCACCAGTTCGATCCCAAGCCCAGGAAGATCCCACATGCCACAGAGCAGCTGGACCTGGGTGTCCAATTACGAGCCAGCACTCTGGAGCACATGTGCCCAGAGACTGAACTCTGCAGTGTGAGAGGTACTGAGATGGGAGGCCCACAAAGGCCAGAGAATAATGATGGATGAAAATAAATGAATAAAAAATCAATCAAAGAGGCCAAAATGAAAAAAAAAAGAAAAAGCACATTGTTTCCAGGTAAGGAAGTATGGCTTTTGACTGATTCTCACCACAGTTTGATGGTTCTATTCCCTAAATACGCTCTGCTGGAGTCAAAATTGAAGAAAGGGATGGTCAAAATTATATTCATATTGGAGGAAGGGATGGGGTGGGGTAAACATCATGTACTATATCATGGGGTAACTACTACCTACCCATCCCTTCCATGATAAGACATTTTGGCTACTTGAAAGAATGTAATTCTTAGCCTATGTCCAACTGGTCAAGCCTGACCAGTGATGACTTACAAAGGACAGTTGTGTAGTGGAAGGGACACACACAGGTTGTGGAGTCTACAGATGTTTTCAAATTCTAGCTTCACTGATTACTGTCATATCACACTGTATCTCTTTGACCCTTGATTTCCCAACCTGAAAATGAGGATGTTAATAGCTCCTTTTTATTAATGTGACACATTCAGTTAACAAAATGATAATGAAATACCATTTCATGACATAAATCTCTTTCACATACATTGTTTTGCTGGATTCTTGTCATTTTGTGAGGCAGGACCTAAAGGATCCACCTGTCAATCTGCATAGCCTGCTTTACTCTCAGGCCTAGCTGTGTCCAGCCACCCTGCCTGGTCCACCCCCTGACTCCATCCTGCACAATTCCCTCTTGCAGAAAGGTAGGTCCTCTCGGACTTTGTGGCCAGCTGAAGTTCCTGCCTGGGCTGTCTGAATGGATTCACAGAAAAGACAGGAGACTCAGAAAGGAAAAACACATCTGGTCAGTTGCCCCACAGCAAAGAAAAGTGGCCCATCCAGGCTATAATCCAGATGATGTACAATGATTTGGGCACTGTTTTGTTTTCCTTTCCTCGGGTCATTGTCATGACCCTGGGATATGGTAGAGCAGGGTTTATGTTGTGCATCACACACACGATGCCCCCTTTGATTTGGAAGAAGTGAAGGACTGAAGGGCAAACCTCTACCACCCCTAAGAGAGTGGCTGGAACAAGCTCAGCTGCCATGTCTGAAACCTCACCATGGCTGCTGACTCTGCTAGCGGGCTTTGTGCCACCCTTAAATCAGAATATCTGGAACTGGGGTCTGGAAAGTATTCAGAATTTTTAAATTTCATGTTTCCATTTTGATGATAATCTTTAACATTTCTTTCATTACATATAAGGGTAAAACTTTTGTTCTAATTCAAAATTATAAGCTACCTTATGCAAAAAAACCTTAATTGATGAATATATTCTTTTTCAAACTGGGATTTTTATGGTCTCCTGGGGCTCTATAAACATATAAATGCATTTGCATAAGTCCACAATAATTTATTTTCCCTTTAAAAGGAATTCTTTCTTTACCAGGCTTGAAAGACATGGCTTAAAATTTCCTGTCCTCCTAGGCCTTTCCATCCTCTCCCCCGTTCCACAGCCATGCCATGTGCTGTATATGGGAATAGCAGGCTGTGAAGGGAATGAATTGAATGACTCGAATGTGCAAATGTACCAAAGGAGTCTCCCCTCACTCCCTGTCGGTTTTGAGCTACAGCCAGTATCCCCTTAACTCAATCAGAAACCACCCAGACAACATAAACTCCACCTTTCGTGACCATTTCTATGATGTACCATGTTGCATCAATAAATACCATTTATTACACCTCTTCCAAACCCTTTGAGCAGAGAGCACCAGCTCTCACCCACTTTCCTCCTCCCTGACTTAGGAAGGACCCAGAAGACTACACTTTCAAAGGGTGACTTCATCCCTGAATGTGGTGGGGTGACAGGAGACTGCTCCCCACATCGGATCCGGATGCTCCAGTGGGAGGCATCCAGATCTGACATGGAGAGCAGGCTTTCCCAACAGGCTTGCCTTCCTTTGGTTCTCTGGCATGCCTCCCCCCGAATATGCATGCGTGCACATGCCTGTGCATGCATGTTAGTGTGTATGTGTATCAGAGCTCATTTCTACACTAGACACCTCTAAAGGGCTCCCAGTAACTCCTCTCCCACATTGGCAAAGGAGACTTCACAGACTTTGGTAGACTTGATGCCAATAACAGCAGTTGCTCAGAGCAGTGCAGGGATGGGGGAGTGGTGACCTCAGATGGCTTTGCGAGTGTATATGTCACGTCTCCTACAGGAATGTTAAGAGGCTGCTACTGCCTGACATTCCTTTGAAGGTTTAGATGGTAAAATAGCTCATTTTGCCTTATTCAAGACAGTGGAAATATATAGTAGAGACCATTTAGATACCGGTTATTATACAGATTTGGGATGTGCTGCTGGTGAAATCATATCCCTAGAAACAGCACAAAAGGACAAAGTGTCACAGCTGAACTCTAGTCTTTTCACTCCTAAGATGGATACTTTTCTTTCCACAGGAAAGAAAACCGCGCAGAACTGATTTCTGCAGCAGCAGAGGAATGCCTCCAGATTGAAAGCCTCCAGGACTCTGTAAGCTGTGGTGCAGGGTGCCCAGACCATTCCAGACCATTCCTTCCAGCTCAGGTGAAGAGAGAGGGTGGAGGTAATGCAACAAAGAATTCAGTTCACTGAGCACACCACCTCACACCAGTCCTGTTTGTTACTGGTTCTTAGGGCAACCGGAAATTTGCCCTTAGGAATTTAGAAACAGGAAATAATTCTGAGAATTAGACCATGAGATCAAGGTGGAATGTGCCAGAGCACAGGTCTCAAAGTTCCTGGAGAGGAGAGGGGCTCAGCCTGACTGAAGGCATCTCTGAGCAGAGGCTGGTCTGCTGTGGCAACAAAGGAGAGGGGCCTGAGAGGCCTGAGCCACACGGGGCGTTCCTCACATTTTCTTGAGAATCTCCCTGTCCTGCCCTCTCTGGACCACCCAGCAGATAGCTCTCCAGAAGGCTCCCCAAAACTCACGTGTCCTGCTGACATGATCCATCCTGCTGCCTGCAGTGACCAGCCCCTGCTGGGGCTTGTCTGGTTGCAAGCCCCAGCGGACCTTTTGCAGCTCTGGAAGATGTCCCTTCTGGTCTCTTCTCCTGGGCGGGTAACCAGGGACTGAAAGCCCAATGTGAATGGAATGGCAGTCTGTGGGCACAGAAGAAAAAAGACATAGGCAGAGTTACTGAAAACTGGTATTTCTCCTTAATATCCTCCAGTTACAAAGAGCTGAGACCACCAAAAAAGATCAGAAGACACGGGATTCCTGGATGGGGCCACTGGGCTTGACAGAATTCCAGTTGTGAACCAACTCAGCAGTTACTGGAAGGGAGACCTTTGGCTCTATAGTTAGAATTATTTCAGAATGAGCAGAATCTCCAACTCCCCATTCATGCTAGTCCAGAGCAGCAATAACCACATGTGGTTTATGACACATGGTCCAGGAGAGAGGCTTTCAGTGGGTCACAAATTTAGTCCAAAATGTCAAGCCTCAGCTTTGATTGTTATGGGAAAACCATATCCATTTCCATCAAGGGCCATTTTTCACTAACAACCAATGACCATATGAACTACTCCTTGTCAACAGAAGTGAGTTATTAAGGATTTCTCAAAAATGGTTTTGTAAACTAGAATGTTTAAGAACTATAGCTATCAAGGACCCTGATTCAGAATTCCACTAAGAAGCCTGGCTGCTATATAAAGTCCTCACGAAGTCTGTGCACAAACAGGCAGCTGGAATTCCCTTGGCTCTCTAGAAAGATGTTCTACTCTCAGTTTCTCATCTAGATTGTCTTGAGTTGGTCAACAATTTTTAAAATAGTTAATAGTTTTTTAGTACAATTTTAGATTTATAGAATAATTGAGAGATAGTGCATTAAGGTCTGTGTACCTACCCCAACCATACCCTCACCTCCACAGATTCCCTATTATTTTTTAAAATTGGGATATGATTGACATGTGATATTAATTTAAGGTATACAATATGACAACTTGATACATACATATATATATATGTCTGCAAAACAACAATCACAATAAGTTTATTTCACATCCATTAGCACACATAGTTTTAAATTTTTTTCTTGTAATGAGAACTTTCAAAATTTCGTCTCTTAGCAACTTCCAAGTATACAGTATGGTATTGTTCACTATAACCACCGTGCCGTACTCTACATCCCCAGTCATCTCATAAATGAAAGTTTGTGCTGTTACACCACCTTTGCCCAATTCTTCACCTCCCACCTCACGCCTCTGGTAACCACCAACCTGTTTGCTGTTCCCGTGTGTTTTGCATTTTTAGATTCCACATGTTAAGTGAGATCATATAGTATTTGTCTGTCTGACTTTACATAGCATACCCATGCTTCAAAGGAAGTTACTGGAAGGGAGACCTTTCCTGGATGGGGCCACTCTGACAGAATTCCAGTTGTGAACCAACTCAGCAGTTACTGGAAGGGATACCTCTGGATCTATAGTTAGAATTATTTCAGAATGAGCAGAATCTCCAACTCCCCATTCATGCTAGTCCAGAGCAGCAATAACCACATGTGGTTTATGACACATGGTCCAGGAGAGAGGCTTTCAGTGGGTCACAAATTTAGTCCAAAATGTCAAGCCTCAGCTTTGATTGTTATGGGAAAACCATATCCATTTCCATCAAGGGCCATTTTTCACTAACAACCAATGACCATATGAACTACTCCTTGTCAACAGAAGTGCGTTATTAAGGATTTCTCAAAAATGGTTTTGTAAACTAGAATGTTTAAGAACTATAGCTATCAAGGACCCTGATTCAGAATTCCACTAAGAAGCCTGGCTGCTATATAAAGTCCTCACGAAGTCTGTGCACAAACAGGCAGCTGGAATTCCCTTGGCTCTCTAGAAAGATGTTCTACTCTCAGTTTCTCATCTAGATTGTCTTGAGTTGGTCAACAATTTTTAAAATAGTTAATAGTTTTTTAGTACAATTTTAGATTTATAGAATAATTGAGAGATAGTGCATTAAGGTCTGTGTACCTACCCCAACCATACCCTCACCTCCACAGATTCCCTATTATTTTTTAAAATTGGGATATGATTGACATGTGATATTAATTTAAGGTATACAATATGACAACTTGATACATACATATATATATATGTCTGCAAAACAACAATCACAATAAGTTTATTTCACATCCATTAGCACACATAGTTTTAAATTTTTTTCTTGTAATGAGAACTTTCAAAATTTCGTCTCTTAGCAACTTCCAAGTATACAGTATGGTATTGTTCACTATAACCACCGTGCCGTACTCTACATCCCCAGTCATCTCATAAATGAAAGTTTGTGCTTTTTCACCACCTTTGCCCAATTCTTCACCTCCCACCTCACGCCTCTGGTAACCACCAACCTGTTTGCTGTTCCCGTGTGTTTTGCATTTTTAGATTCCACATGTTAAGTGAGATCATATAGTATTTGTCTGTCTGACTTATTTCACATAGCATAATGCTTTCAGGGTCCATTCATGTTGCACATGGCAAGATTCCTTTCCTTTTTTATGGCTGAATAATATTCACATGTATAACACATCTTCTTTAACCATTCAAACTGCTGATGGGCACTTAGCCTGCTTCTACGTTTTGACTATTATAAATAATGCTGCAATGAACATGAGTACAGATATATTCTCAAGGTAGTGATTTCATTTCCTTTGGATATACACACAGAAATAGAATTACTGGATCATATAGTAGTTCTGTTACTACATTTTTGAGGAATCTCCCTACCGTTCTCCACAGTGTTGCACCAATTTGCAATCCCACCAACAGTGCCAAATGGTCTCCTTTTCTCCATACTCTTGCCAACATTTGTTATCCCTTGTCTCAGATGATAACCATTCTAACAGTTGTGAGGTGATATCTCATTGTGGTTTAAATTTGCATTTCCTTGATGATTAATGATGGTGAGCACCTTTTCGTACACCTGTTGGCTCTTTGTATGTTTTCTTTGGAAAAAAGTTCTATTCAGTTCTTCCTTTCATTAAAAAAAATTATTTCCTTATTCAGTTAGTTATTTTTGGCTGCACTGGGTCTTCATTGCTGCATACAGGCTTTCTTTAGCTGCAGCGAGCAGAGCCTACTCTTCTTGGTGGTGGGCAGGGTTATTATTGCAGTGGCTTCTCTTACTGTGTATCACAGGCTCTAGAGCAGAGGCTCAGTAGATATGATGCACAGGCTTAGTTGCTCCACAGCATGTGGGATCTTCTCTGATCAGAGACTGAACTGATGTCCCCTGCTTTGCAAGGAAGACTTAACCACTGGACCACCAGGGAAGTCCTTCCCATTTTTTAATAGATTTTTAAATGTATTCATTTTTGTTTGTTTGTTTTGAGTTTTATGAGCTCTTTATGTATTTTAGATATTAGCCCTTTATCAGATATGTGATTTGCAAATATTTTCTCCTATTCTGTAAGCTGACTTTTGTCTTGTTGACAGTCTCCTTTGCTGTGCAGATTTAGCTTCCACATGTTAAGTGAGATCATATAGTATTTGTCTGTCTGACTTATTTCACATAGCATAATGCTTTCAGGGTCCATTCATGTTGCACATGGCAAGATTCCTTTCCTTTTTTATGGCTGAATAATATTCACATGTATAACACATCTTCTTTAACCATTCAAACTGCTGATGGGCACTTAGCCTGCTTCTACGTTTTGACTATTATAAATAATGCTGCAATGAACATGAGTACAGATATATTCTCAAGGTAGTGATTTCATTTCCTTTGGATATACACACAGAAATAGAATTACTGGATCATATAGTAGTTCTGTTACTACATTTTTGAGGAATCTCCCTACCGTTCTCCACAGTGTTGCACCAATTTGCAATCCCACCAACAGTGCCAAATGGTCTCCTTTTCTCCATACTCTTGCCAACATTTGTTATCCCTTGTCTCAGATGATAACCATTCTAACAGTTGTGAGGTGATATCTCATTGTGGTTTAAATTTGCATTTCCTTGATGATTAATGATGGTGAGCACCTTTTCGTACACCTGTTGGCTCTTTGTATGTTTTCTTTGGAAAAAAGTTCTATTCAGTTCTTCCTCTCATTAAAAAAAATTATATACTTATTCAGTTAGTTATTTTTGGCTGCACTGGGTCTTCATTGCTGCATACAGGCTTTCTTTAGCTGCAGCGAGCAGAGCCTACTCTTCTTGGTGGTGGGCAGGGTTATTATTGCAGTGGCTTCTCTTACTGTGTATCACAGGCTCTAGAGCAGAGGCTCAGTAGATATGATGCACAGGCTTAGTTGCTCCACAGCATGTGGGATCTTCTCTGATCAGAGACTGAACTGATGTCCCCTGCTTTGCAAGGAAGACTTAACCACTGGACCACCAGGGAAGTCCTTCCCATTTTTTAATAGATTTTTAAATGTATTCATTTTTGTTTGTTTGTTTTGAGTTTTATGAGCTCTTTATGTATTTTAGATATTAGCCCTTTATCAGATATGTGATTTGCAAATATTTTCTCCTATTCTGTAAGCTGACTTTTTGTCTTGTTGACAGTCTCCTTTGCTGTGCAGAAGCTTTTAGCTTGATGTAGTTTAACTTGTTTTTTATTTTATTGCCTTAGCTTTTAACATCAAATTTATAAAATCATTGCCAAGACTGATATCAAGACCTATGTTTTCTTATAAGAGCTTTATGGTTCCAGGTCCTGCATTCAACTCATTCAAGTCATTTTGAGTTGATTTTTCTGTATGATGTATGGTAAGAGTTCAGTCTCATTCTAGGCATGTCTAGACATGCAGCTATCTGGTATTTTCTCAGTACCATTTATTAAAGAGGCTATCTTTCTCATTTTATATTTTGGCTTCTCTGTTGTAAATTAATTGACTATATATGTGTGGGCTTATTTCCAGGCTATTGATCTTCATTGATCTATATGTCTGTTTTTATGCCAATATCATATTGAATACTATAGCTTTGTTGTGTAGTTTGAAATTGGGCAGTGTGAACTTCAAGCTCTGTTTTTCCTTATCAAGATTGCTTTGGTTATTCAGGGTCCTTTGTGGTTTCATATGAATTTACAGATTTTTAAAAATATATCTGTGGGAAAAAATGTCATTGAAATTTTGATTGGAATTCCACTGAATCTGTAGATTGCTTTGGGAAATATGGATATTTTAATAATATTAATTCTTCCAATCCATGAGCATGAAATATCTTTCTATGTATTTGTACTGCCTTCAATTTATTCCATCTATGTTTTACAGTTTTCAGTGAACAGATTTTTTTTTTAAAGATTTATTTATTTATTTATTTTGGTGGGGGTGGGGAAGGAGGGGAGCAGGCGGGCCACTTCTATTGGTCTTTCATTTCTCTATTTTCATCCATCATTTTTTTTTTCTTTGGCCCGTGTGGTCCTCCCATCGCGGCGGCCTCTGTTGTCGCAGAGCACCGGCTCTGGGCGCATGCGCTCCAGAGCTCCGGCTCGGTAATTGGACACATCGGTCCAGCCGCTCCGAGGCACGTGGGATCTTCCCAGGCCAAGGATCGAACCGGCACCCCTTGCACTGCAAGGCGGTGTCCTTACCCACTGGACCACCAGGGAAGCCCCTCAGGTGTACAGATTTTTTTATCTCTTTGGTTAAATTCATTCCTGGACATTTTATACTTTTTGACACAATTATAAATGGAACTGTTTTCTTAATTTCTCTGATAGTTCATTGTTAGCAGATGGGGGATATACATATGAATAATCTGGGATCATACATATCTGTAAACAACAAAACTCTGTAAAAGTAAAAAGTAAAGTAAAAATTTCAAAAAAATAAATGCAAATAACTTTTTGTATATTGACTTTTTATCCTGCAATTTTAATTAATTTTTTTAGTTCTAACAGTTTCTTGGTAGAATTTATAATATTAAGCCATCTCTAAATAAAGACAGTTTTACTTCTCCCTTTCAAATTTTAAAATTTCTTCATAGCATCTCTTCTTTTTCTTATCTAATTGCTCTGGTTAGGACTTGCAGTACTATTTTTAATAAAAGTGACAAGAGTGAGGGTTTCCCTAGTGGTCCAGTGGGTAAAGAGCCCACCTTGCAGTACAAAGGGCACCGGTTCGATCCCTGGCAGGGGAAGATCCCTACATGCCGCAGAGCGGCTGGACCAGTGGGTCCAATTATGAGCCAGCGCTCTGGAATACATGTGCCCGGAGCCGGTGTTCTGCAAGGAGAAAGGCCACTGTGATGGGAGGCCCACACAGGCCAAAGAATTAAGATGGATGAAAATAAATAAATGAAGGACCAATTAAAAAAAAAAAAGGTGACAAGAGTGAGCATCTTTGTCTTAATCTTGATTCTAAGGGGAAAATTTTCAGCTTTTCATTGTTGAGTACGATGCTAGCTATGGCCTTCATTATTTGGAGGTACATTCCCTCTATACCCAGTTTGTTGAGGTTTTTTTTCCTTTGAATCATGAATGGATGTTAAATTTTATCAAATGCCTTTCCTGCAGTTTTTGAGATGATCATATAATTTTTATTCTTTTACTAATGCGGTTTATTACACTGATTGATTAGTGGTTGAAATTCTCCCTAGAGGAAAAAATTCTCCTAGGAAGGGTCAACAACTTTTGATCATTATGACTATTTTTGAAACCCAAGAATACCAACTAAAATTTGAAAGACTGTGGCAGACTGAGAAATTAGACTTTGTGTTCTTACATCAAGATCTATATTAATTTTTTTTCATTGTTTTAATTCATTCCTGGACATTTTATACTTTTGACACAATTATAAATGGAACTGTTTTCTTAATTTCTCTGATAGTTCATTGTTAGCAGATGGGGGATATACATATGAATAATCTGGGATCATACATATCTGTAAACAACAAAACTCTGTAAAAGTAAAAAGTAAAGTAAAAATTTCAAAAAAATAAATGCAAATAACTTTTTGTATATTGACTTTTTATCCTGCAATTTTAATTAATTTTTTTAGTTCTAACAGTTTCTTGGTAGAATTTATAATATTAAGCCATCTCTAAATAAAGACAGTTTTACTTCTCCCTTTCAAATTTTAAAATTTCTTCATAGCATCTCTTCTTTTTCTTATCTAATTGCTCTGGTTAGGACTTGCAGTACTATTTTTAATAAAAGTGACAAGAGTGAGGGTTTCCCTAGTGGTCCAGTGGGTAAAGAGCCCACCTTGCAGTACAAAGGGCACCGGTTCGATCCCTGGCAGGGGAAGATCCCTACATGCCGCAGAGCGGCTGGACCAGTGGGTCCAATTATGAGCCAGCGCTCTGGAATACATGTGCCCGGAGCCGGTGTTCTGCAAGGAGAAAGGCCACTGTGATGGGAGGCCCACACAGGCCAAAGAATTAAGATGGATGAAAATAAATAAATGAAGGACCAATTAAAAAAAAAAAAGGTGACAAGAGTGAGCATCTTTGTCTTAATCTTGATTCTAAGGGGAAAATTTTCAGCTTTTCATTGTTGAGTACGATGCTAGCTATGGCCTTCATTATTTGGAGGTACATTCCCTCTATACCCAGTTTGTTGAGGTTTTTTTTCCTTTGAATCATGAATGGATGTTAAATTTTATCAAATGCCTTTCCTGCAGTTTTTGAGATGATCATATAATTTTTATTCTTTTACTAATGCGGTTTATTACACTGATTGATTAGTGGTAAAAATTCTCCCTAGGGGGAAAAAAATTCTCCCTAGGAAGGGTCAACAACTTTTGATCATTATGACTATTTTTGAAACCCAAGAATACCAACTAAAATTTGAAAGACTGTGGCAGACTGAGAAATTAGACTTTGTGTTCTTACATCAAGATCTATATTAACTTTGTCTTTTTTTGTTATTGTTCTTTGTTCATTTTTTCCCTGGAGGAGATTCTGGACTCAGATTCCTGAAATTGAGATACCACAGGTCTGGGCATCATTGACTGCACATGGAACAGTGAAATTGTGTGAAGCTGAACCTTGAAGAAGCATGTCTAAACCTTTTAGAGACATTTTGGGCATCCACTCTGGTGAGCAGACTCTGTGTGAGTCTACTCTGGCTGGTGCATGCATTCCTAGGCACTGGAGAGTAAGGTTACCTGGATGTTAGTGTCCAGATCTCATTAGAACTCCAGTTCACCCCACCATATCCTACTGCTTCCAGACCCTCAGTCTCCCTTACGTTAATGAGAAATGTACAGTAGACATTTTTATGAAGTACAACCTCACTTCCTAGTGAACCAGGATCAGAATGACTGGTGCTTTTCCTTCATTCTCTCCCCTACCTACCCTAAGCCTGAGCAAAGCGATAATTTGAGGTAAGCCACAGACACCAGTATTTAGAGGTAAGTAGTTCTATTTAGAGGTAAATAGTTTGTTTTTTCAGTGATGAGATCATATTCTCCACCTTTGAGGTCAGGAATGGGAATGAGAAGCAGCAGATGTATCAGAAAGGCCTTTACCCAAGAGTGACTTCCTTGGGGGCTCCCTGGCTTGTTCTTCACCTGCTATATGGCCAGGTACATTGGCCTCTCTGAGACTCGTGTTCTCACTGACATCGCAGGAATAAAAATTCTTTGTCTCCTAACTAGGCATGGGTTTTAAGAAGACAGAATGGGATGGTGAAAGGGAATATGATTATGAGAATTATGCAAAGAACTTTCTTTTAAAGTCATCAGGGGAGATGGCTGTCAGGGAAATAGTTTCTTTCTGCCCTGGATCTAACTTGTCTTATTTTCTCCACTATAACCATCAGAGTGTGGCTGTCCAGCTGGTGAACTGTAGGGTAACACTAGCACACCCTGAAGCTGCTTTCTTTTTTTTTTTCTTAAAGATTTATTTATTTATTTACTTTGGGCAGGAGTCGGGTTGGGGAGGGAGGGGAGCGGGCGGGCCATTTCTATTGGTCTTTCATTTCTCTATTTTCATTTGTCTTCGTTCTTTGGCTCCTGTGGGCCTCCCATCGCGATGGCGTCTGTTGTTGCAGAGCCGGCTCTGGGCGCATGCGCCCCAGAGCTTCAGCTCGGTGATTGGACACATCAGTCCAGCCGCTCCGCGGCACGTGGGATCTTCCCAGGCCAGGGCTCGAACCAGCGCCCCTTGCACTGCAAGGCGGTGTCCTTACCCACTGGACCACCAGGGGAAGCCCTGAAGCTGCTTTCTTGACTCTGTAGACCCTCTTCTCTCAATGTGAACATCTTGTAGTTTGGCTCAGAACAGTGCCAACTCCTCCCTGCATTCTTCTCCATCAGCAGCCCCAGAGTAGTGCTACCATTCCTCCACTCAGAGAGCATCCAGCTAGACAGAAAGATTACTATCTCCCTCCAAAAGGGTTGGGGAAATGTCTCTGTATAAGCTCTGTAGCTGCTTTTCTGTAGGAGTGTAGGATATTTAGGGTCTCTAGATGAGAAACTCTGGAGCAACAAAAATATTCCCACTCAGTGCCTTCTTTCACTGGTTTGAACTGAGCTGCTATTTTCTTAATCTATAAAATGCTGATATTTGTCATTAAGTATGATTTGTAGAACTTGTAAAATTGAGTTTAATTGTGTGTTGGGGAAGCTATGCGGTAATTCTAGCAAAATCCCAGTTACTGGTCTCCAACCTGACCACGCAGTCCCTTTCAGAAATAATTAAGGCTGGTCCCACCAGATCTAGAGGAGACACTGTGGGTAGGTCAAGGAAAGGAACCAATTCTTTAGTTTCCCCAGCTGAAACGGCTGTTATAGATATCCACGGAATTCCTAGACCCTCTGAGAATTTGCATCAAGTTCTCAAGGTGACCTTACCTTCCTGATTCTGACATCGCCTCCTGTAGTTAGCAGGGTCCAACTTCCCTACCCCAGCCTTTTCCTCCTCCACCTTCATAACTATAAAGTAAAAGATGAACACAACCTCAAAATGTATACAACATAAAAAGGTAGAATTTCAAGGAGAAATGATCAAATCCATACTAATAGTGAAGACCTTAGTGCAGATAAAAAAATTAAGACAAAAGAATGTATAAACAAATTGAGGAGCCTCGAATATATGTAAATATGTTGGAGTTATATGTGTGTATGTGTATATATGGGAATTTCAAGTACAAATGAAACATTTATAAAAAGAACACAAAGAGAACACATATACTAAGTCTCAGGAAAACCTCAATAAATTTTAAAGAGTCAATACTTCTATAATATTGATTAAAAAAAAACCCAAACTACATATTATCTGTGGATTTTGTATCCATGAATTCCACAATCATGAATAGAAAATATTCCAGAAATTTCCAAAAAGCAAAACTTGAATCTGCCATGTACCAGCGACTATTTACATAACATTTGCTTTGTATTTACAACTTTTTACACAGTATTTACATTGTTATATATTAGAAGTAATCTAGAGATGACTTAAAGAATACAGGAAAATGTATCTTGGTTTATATGCAAATACGATGTCATTTCAAATAAGAGACTTAAGTATCACAGATTTTCATATAGAGTAGGGTGGTCCTGAGACAAATTTCCCACAGATACTAATGACTGTATATATAAATAAATCTTTAATTATAAATGTGTATATAATAAATATATATACATATATTTGGAAACTAAAATAATTTCTAATATGGGTTTGATAGGAAATCATAATGAAAATTAATTGTGTGTTGGGGAAGCTATGCGGTAATTCTAGCAAAATCCCAGTTACTGGTCTCCAACCTGACCACGCAGTCCCTTTCAGAAATAATTAAGGCTGGTCCCACCAGATCTAGAGGAGACACTGTGGGTAGGTCAAGGAAAGGAACCAATTCTTTAGTTTCCCCAGCTGAAACGGCTGTTATAGATATCCACGGAATTCCTAGACCCTCTGAGAATTTGCATCAAGTTCTCAAGGTGACCTTACCTTCCTGATTCTGACATCGCCTCCTGTAGTTAGCAGGGTCCAACTTCCCTACCCCAGCCTTTTCCTCCTCCACCTTCATAACTATAAAGTAAAAGATGAACACAACCTCAAAATGTATACAACATAAAAAGGTAGAATTTCAAGGAGAAATGATCAAATCCATACTAATAGTGAAGACCTTAGTGCAGATAAAAAAATTAAGACAAAAGAATGTATAAACAAATTGAGGAGCCTCGAATATATGTAAATATGTTGGAGTTATATGTGTGTATGTGTATATATGGGAATTTCAAGTACAAATGAAACATTTATAAAAAGAACACAAAGAGAACACATATACTAAGTCTCAGGAAAACCTCAATAAATTTTAAAGAGTCAATACTTCTATAATATTGATTAAAAAAAAACCCAAACTACATATTATCTGTGGATTTTGTATCCATGAATTCCACAATCATGAATAGAAAATATTCCAGAAATTTCCAAAAAGCAAAACTTGAATCTGCCATGTACCAGCGACTATTTACATAACATTTGCTTTGTATTTACAACTTTTTACACAGTATTTACATTGTTATATATTAGAAGTAATCTAGAGATGACTTAAAGAATACAGGAAAATGTATCTTGGTTTATATGCAAATACGATGTCATTTCAAATAAGAGACTTAAGTATCACAGATTTTCATATAGAGTAGGGTGGTCCTGAGACAAATTTCCCACAGATACTAATGACTGTATATATAAATAAATCTTTAATTATAAATGTGTATATAATAAATATATATACATATATTTGGAAACTAAAAATAATTTCTAATATGGGTTTGATAGGAAATCATAATGAAAATTATTTAATATTTAGAAGTCAACAATTACAACTTGAAATTTGTGGGATATTATATAGTTAGAGCAAGAAAGAAGGAAGACAGGAAAGAAAGAGGGAGCGAGGATAGTAGAAGGAAAATAAATACAATAAGCATGTAACCAAAGAACTTACAAAAAGAATAAGAGAGAAAAGAAAGTAGAAGAATGTAAATATAATAGATGAAAGCAAAAAATTACAAAATAGAAAGCAATCAGGCATAGAGATGGTTAATAAATCTAAAGGCAATTATTAGAAAAGATTATTAAAATAGGCAAGCCATGCAAGACTAATCAATAAGAAAATATAATATTAATAAGTAAACATACTTTGGAATGAAAATGTAACTAAAAATACAGTAAGGAATTTAAAAATTACAACTGAATATCATGAAAAACTTCATATCAATACATTTTAACTTAGATAATAACAAATACTGTTGCAATATGCAAGGCACTATTTTAAATGCTCTGTTATACATATATGAATTACTTGAATCTTTGCTATGAGAGATGTAATTCTCTTGTTCTCATTTTACAGATGAGGAAACTGAGGCACAGAGAGCTTAATTGACTCTTCAAATGAGGGACAAAGATTCAAACCCAGACTGTCTGGAATAGTTTTTAAAACTATAGCTCTTAGTCACAAGGCTAATAAACAGATACTCTATTATAAACATAATGAAAACTATCTTTAAAGAATTTTAAAGAAGTAGAAAACCTGAATTAATCAGTAGCTATTAATTGAAACGGTTTCCCTGGTGTCTCACTGGTAAAAAATCTGCCCGCTTAGGCAGGAACTATGAGTTTGATCCCTGGGTTGGAGAGATCCTCATGGAGAAGGAAATAGCAACCCACTCCAATGTTCTTGCCTGGGAAATTCCATGGAGGGCTATAGTCCATGGAGTCACAAAAGAATCCAACACAATTTAGCAACTAAACAGCAACATTAATTGAAATGGTTATGGGAAAGGCATCACAACTACTCATATTTTGATAGTTATTGAAACTGTTATATAGGTACAAAAGGATCATCTATTATTTTTTCTATTTTTATTAGGCTTGAAAATTTTCTGTAACAGAAAGATAAAGACCAGAGGAAGATAGTTTCTTTGTTAATGTTTTACTTAAACCTTCAAGTATTACATAGTCATTAACTTATATAAAAATTGTTTTCAAACTTGGAGAAAGGGGAGCTGGAGGCAATCAATGTATCTGAAGGCCAGGATAAAGGATGGGGCTAAAAACAGGAGAGTTGGTTGAAGAAGAAAAAAAAAAAAAAAACAGATGAAAGGACTGTATTTACTAGGCAAATAAGATTGGGTTCTGTTAGTAAAGAAAAGAGGAAGAATGGGCATTGAGTGTTCACCTAGCAGTGTCTGCTATACTTTCCAACACCCATTGCTTCCTCTTCTTGCCTATTTATAGGACCCTCATTTTTACAGGTAGAGACACAGGGCCCTTGATTGCCATATATACCTTCCCCAACCCCAAACGTAAATTGTGATCTGTCTAAACCATCCGTTGTAATCTTATGGACTTTGGCCAGTAACTGATCTTAGAAGTAGTTCTATGACCCTACCAAGCCAATGAGATTTAAATGGAAGTCCAATGAGTAGGGTTTCTAGGAAAACATTCATTTTCCTAATAAAAAGTGACAGGCACAGTTGGAATGCATGTTTTTGCCCTTATCCTCTCCCTTTTCCTGCAGATCCTGGGCATGAGACTTCTAGATGAAGCAGACATCTTGCAGCCATGAGGCAGTGGGTACAAAGACCAAAAACACAAAGACCAAAGACAGTACAGATAAAGCAGAAGGCTCGAATAAACTGGGGCTCCTGATAAAATCGACAAACTCCAGACTATCTCTTGACTTCCTGCTACGTGAAAAGAAAAAAATATCTACCTAGTATACTTAAACCACTAGCCAAGTTTTATGTTACTTTTAGCTAAAGGTCTTCCTAACTAATACATAATGGAATCTTATAGGGAGTTTCAATGAATGAACTAGAGTTCTGTGTATCAATATATATACCTCTCAGTGATATAACAAATAAAAAGCAAGTTGTAAATAGACACAAACAAAATGAAATTGTTTATATAAAACTTTAAAACACACAAAATACTACCAATATTATTTATTGCTACATACATAAGTAATAGAAGCATAAAATCATGCAGCATAATGAGACACTAACTTCAGCTTACATCTGGGGAGAAGGTTTAATGGTGATGTTTCAGCTGTATCTCTGATATTTTTGATAGCTATAAATATGAAGCAAATATAAATATAAATGTTAGCATCTGCTAATTCTGGATAATGACATATGAATATCTATCATTCTACATGTTTGAAATATTTTATTATTAAAATGTTATTTTTTTAATGAATAAGATAAACAATAATTTCCCAACACTATGACACAGTGGTCTCAAATAAAATGGGCCAGTTGGGACTTCCCTAGTGCCAGTAGCTAAGACTCACCGCTCTCTAAGGCAGGGGGCCCAAGTTAGATCCTTGGTCAAGGAACTAGATCCCATATGCCATATATACCTTCCCAACCCCAAACGTAAATTGTGATCTGTCTAAACCATCCGTTGTAATCTTATGGACTTTGGCCAGTAACTGATCTTAGAAGTAGTTCTATGACCCTACCAAGCCAATGAGATTTAAATGGAAGTCCAATGAGTAGGGTTTCTAGGAAAACATTCATTTTCCTAATAAAAAGTGACAGGCACAGTTGGAATGCATGTTTTTGCCCTTATCCTCTCCCTTTTCCTGCAGATCCTGGGCATGAGACTTCTAGATGAAGCAGACATCTTGCAGCCATGAGGCAGTGGGTACAAAGACCAAAAACACAAAGACCAAAGACAGTACAGATAAAGCAGAAGGCTCGAATAAACTGGGGCTCCTGATAAAATCGACAAACTCCAGACTATCTCTTGACTTCCTGCTACGTGAAAAGAAAAAAATATCTACCTAGTATACTTAAACCACTAGCCAAGTTTTATGTTACTTTTAGCTAAAGGTCTTCCTAACTAATACATAATGGAATCTTATAGGGAGTTTCAATGAATGAACTAGAGTTCTGTGTATCAATATATATACCTCTCAGTGATATAACAAATAAAAAGCAAGTTGTAAATAGACACAAACAAAATGAAATTGTTTATATAAAACTTTAAAACACACAAAATACTACCAATATTATTTATTGCTACATACATAAGTAATAGAAGCATAAAATCATGCAGCATAATGAGACACTAACTTCAGCTTACATCTGGGGAGAAGGTTTAATGGTGATGTTTCAGCTGTATCTCTGATATTTTTGATAGCTATAAATATGAAGCAAATATAAATATAAATGTTAGCATCTGCTAATTCTGGATAATGACATATGAATATCTATCATTCTACATGTTTGAAATATTTTATTATTAAAATGTTATTTTTTTAATGAATAAGATAAACAATAATTTCCCAACACTATGACACAGTGGTCTCAAATAAAATGGGCCAGTTGGGACTTCCCTAGTGCCAGTAGCTAAGACTCACCGCTCTCTAAGGCAGGGGGCCCAAGTTAGATCCTTGGTCAAGGAACTAGATCCCATATGCTGCAACTAAGATCCAGTGCAGTCAAATAAATATAAATAAAGTATCTTTTTTAAATGGACCAATTGAGCACTCTACACAAAGAGTGACCAGGGAGAAAAATGCTTACACTTTGATATATCATCATGTGAAATTTTAGAATATTTTAGAATAGAATAGAATATTAGAACATTCAGTATGAAAAAAAATTTAATTCTATTTAAAAAAATAGAAATGGGTCACTTAAAATGAATAAAACTTCTATTATCAGAAGACTGCTGATCAGTAACTTAAACTAGAAGGGATGCTGGACTAATGCCTTCAAAATTCTGTGGGAGAATGATTTCCAGTCTAGCATTCTCCCCTCAGCTAAACTACCAGGCAAGAGTGAGAGTAGACGACATCTTTGGACATAAAAAGAAGAATTTCACATCTCTCTCGTCACTTCTTAGGGAGTTATGTAAATATATTATGCTACCTCCATGAATGAAGAAGGGGAAGACAGTGGGATGTAGGAGAGAGGGATCATACCAGAAGGATGATGAAGGAAGGTTCCTGATCAACTGCTGTGATACAGCCCCAGAGAGCAGACAGTCCTCAAAAGAGCTAAAAACGAGGTTTCAGAAGGACCCACCAAGGAAAAGATGATGTTCAAGAGAATTTATATACTCCTTGAGAATTTGAAGCAAGTGACAAAGACAAAGTACAAAGAAAAGGAAAGGCAATTAGAAACACCAGAGAAGTGGGAGAAGGCAAGAGTGAAGTGAGTTGGAAGAATAGCACTGAAACATGTATATTAGCATATGTAAAATGATGACCAGTGCAAGTTTGATGCATGAAGTAGGGCACCCAAAGCTGGTGCTCTGAGACAACCCAGAGGGACAGGGTGGGGAAGGATGTGGGAGAGGAGGGAGGGGTGTTAAGGGTAGGAGGGAAGCAGGTCTATCTGTGGCTGATTCCTGTTGTTGTACAACAAAAACCACACAATCTTATAAAGTAATGATCTTCCAATTAAAATAAATTAATTAATTAAAAAACACCAGAGATCACAAGACTATAAACACTGATTTTTTTCAAAATGTAAAGGATTTTTTTATTATATGTAATAGACAAAATTATTTGTCAATAAAATTTTAAGGAATTTCACACATTCTGATTCTTTCCACTGTCAGTCACCTTAGTTCCTCCAAAGTCATAATCTTCAGGATAAGATAGCCCTTTAAAAGAAGTTTTGCTCAGCCCACAGCTGTCATGTCTGTCTGCCCACAATTGTTTTAGTTGGGCCTCTGTGAACCCCAGTGGAATGCAACACTTTCAGATTTCCCCACCTGTAATACTTGAGATCCAGTTTTCTCAAGCAGTTTACTTTAGAAACATGTTTAGGGTCAGTAAATAGATCTACTTAATTCTAAATTTGACACTCTCTAAAAATGTAATAGGTTCAAGTCATTTTCATTCCTCATATCTTAGAACAGGACAGATTGTTGGGATATACTAGTACCTTAGATAAAAATAAGTTTGTTGGGTTTCTCATAGTTTAATTAGCAGATCTGTCTTCTAGCTCTTTCCCACAGATCTAACAGGTAGTTCTATGAGTAAAGGAAACCACATAGTTATTCTATGAGGCATTTCCAAAACTGTAGGTTTATAGGGGAAAAAACTCATCAGGATAGACCTCAACTGATTTTTTAATTAACTAAAGACAGAAATGGTACATATGTATTGGGAGGATAAACAAGAGGAGATGGCTTTGATAGCTAGCAGTTTTTTTTAAAGGAGTACAGGTAATCAATAAGTAGGAATAAACCAAGAGAATTTATATACTCCTTGAGAATTTGAAGCAAGTGACAAAGACAAAGTACAAAGAAAAGGAAAGGCAATTAGAAACACCAGAGAAGTGGGAGAAGGCAAGAGTGAAGTGAGTTGGAAGAATAGCACTGAAACATGTATATTAGCATATGTAAAATGATGACCAGTGCAAGTTTGATGCATGAAGTAGGGCACCCAAAGCTGGTGCTCTGAGACAACCCAGAGGGACAGGGTGGGGAAGGATGTGGGAGAGGAGGGAGGGGTGTTAAGGGTAGGAGGGAAGCAGGTCTATCTGTGGCTGATTCCTGTTGTTGTACAACAAAAACCACACAATCTTATAAAGTAATGATCTTCCAATTAAAATAAATTAATTAATTAAAAAACACCAGAGATCACAAGACTATAAACACTGATTTTTTTCAAAATGTAAAGGATTTTTTTTTATTATATGTAATAGACAAAATTATTTGTCAATAAAATTTTAAGGAATTTCACACATTCTGATTCTTTCCACTGTCAGTCACCTTAGTTCCTCCAAAGTCATAATCTTCAGGATAAGATAGCCCTTTAAAAGAAGTTTTGCTCAGCCCACAGCTGTCATGTCTGTCTGCCCACAATTGTTTTAGTTGGGCCTCTGTGAACCCCAGTGGAATGCAACACTTTCAGATTTCCCCACCTGTAATACTTGAGATCCAGTTTTCTCAAGCAGTTTACTTTAGAAACATGTTTAGGGTCAGTAAATAGATCTACTTAATTCTAAATTTGACACTCTCTAAAAATGTAATAGGTTCAAGTCATTTTCATTCCTCATATCTTAGAACAGGACAGATTGTTGGGATATACTAGTACCTTAGATAAAAATAAGTTTGTTGGGTTTCTCATAGTTTAATTAGCAGATCTGTCTTCTAGCTCTTTCCCACAGATCTAACAGGTAGTTCTATGAGTAAAGGAAACCACATAGTTATTCTATGAGGCATTTCCAAAACTGTAGGTTTATAGGGGAAAAAACTCATCAGGATAGACCTCAACTGATTTTTTAATTAACTAAAGACAGAAATGGTACATATGTATTGGGAGGATAAACAAGAGGAGATGGCTTTGATAGCTAGCAGATTTATTATAATTATTAAAGGAGTACAGGTAATCAATAAGAAAAAAAACCTAAGAGAATTCCAAGTGAGAGACCAAGATGTCAAGTAGGAGAACGCTGAGCCCACCTACTCGCATAAACACATCAAAGCCACAACTATGTAAGGACTTCCCTTGCAGTCCAGCGGTTGAGACTCCATGCCTCTACTGCAGGGGCACAGGTTCAGTCCCCTGGTCAGGGAACTAAGATCCTGCATGCTACATGGTGTGAACAAAAAAAGAAAGAAAGAAACCTTACAACTATATATAGAGTGAATCTTACTGAAATCAACCTGGGGAATAGCAAAATAGTTCTTCTACAACCAAGTTGTTAAGATTTACATGGCGTGTCGTAGGAACTCAGGAGAAGTGATCAGCTCAGGACCTGCACACCTGGAAGGAATGAAGCTAGCTACAGGGCAGAGATCACTATTACTAAGGCACGCGTCCCTGTGGTGAGGCCAGCCATGGCAGCCCCAACCCAGACTATAACCAAGGTGTACACGCTGGAGAAAGTGAAATCAATGCAGAAGGGCATCTCCAACCCCTCAGATCCCAGCCATGCCCTAAGTGAAGGTCACCACAGATGGGAGAAACAACTCCCTCGGGGCTCCTGCTTGAACATGCAGTAAGTCATGGCTTCCATTGAACTCTGACTCTGGCCCCTTCTACTCCGTCCTTATTTCCTACCAAGGCTATGGCTGCCAGTACATCCTAGGGCAAGGCACTGCTTATGCTCACTTCAGACTCAGTTCTCCCACCAAAGCTACTGGGCACACACAGACTACACAGGGAGCAGGGACCTGACTTCAAGCCTGGAATAGGTAACTATTCACCTAATTTCATAGAGATGGAGAAAGATAAACAATATAAGAAGACAGAAGATTATGTTTCAAATGAAAGAAAAAAGAAGAAAACAGGCAAAAACTCTAATGAAACAGAGATAACTATATACTGATAAAGAGTCAAAGCAATAGCAATAAAATGCTAAGTGATCTGGGGGAAAAAATAGATTACAGTGAGAATCTTAACAAAGAAATACAAAATATAAAAAAAAAAGAACCAAGGAGGGCTTCCCTGGCAGCTCAGTAGTAAAGAATCTGCCTGCCAATGCAGGAGACACAGTTTCGATCCCCAGTCCAGGAGGATCCCACATGCCTTGGAGCAACTAAGCTCATGTACCACAACTATTGAACCTGTGCTCTAGATCCTGGGAACTGCAACTATTGAACCCACGTGCCACAACAACTGAAGCCCATGAACCCTAAAGCCCATGCTCTGAAACAAGAGCCAAAACAAGAAAGTTTCCACCCCAACTGGAAGCCCATGCACTGCAAGGAAGAGTAGTACCTACTTGCCGCAACTAGAGAAAAGTTCACACAGCAATGAAGACCCAGTGCAGTATACATAAATTTTAAAAAGACAAAACAGTAGGAAAATTATAATTTTATAAAATGTATAAATTTATAATTCAAAATTATAAATTATATATCCTTCAGCTCTTCATGGAGAGCTGAAGAATACAACAAATGAAACGAAAAATACACTAAAGCAAAGACACCAGAGTTTCCTTTATATATTTAAATGTTCCTATATTAGGTGTGGACTTCCCTGGTGGCTCAGATGGTAAAGTATCTGCCTGCAGTGCCGAATACCCAGGTTCAATCCCTAGGTCAGGAAGATCCCCTGGAGAGGGAATGGCATCCTACTCCAGTATTCCTGCCTGGAGAATTCCATGGACAAAGGAGCCTGCTGGGCTACAGTCTATAGTGTCATACGGAGTCAGTCATGACTGATGTGACTTAGCATGCACATTAGGTGATACATGATTACAAATGTTATATTCTTTTTTGTCATTATATAATGCTCTTTATAATGTTATTATAAATTATATCATATATCTATATAAATACATTAAAGTTGTATATATATAATTTATATAAATATGTAAAAATTATATAACTATATAATTGTGCACAATTATGTTTAATATTTATTTTACTTATGTATCTTTATTTTATGTGTTATACATTTTATACACATATAATTTTATATATTTATAAATATATAATTATATAATGCAAGAGGATATAATATTCACAGACATATGTACCTAATATAAGAGCATTTAAATATATAAAGCATATATGAACAGACAAAGAGGGAGGAATTGACAATAATACAATAATAGTAGGAACTTTAACACACATCAGAACTTTAACACACATCAGTGAACAGATCATCCAGACAGTAAATCAATAAGAAAACAGCAGCCTTAAATGACCTACTAGACCAGTTGGACTTAATAGATACCTACATAACATTCTATCCCAAAAAAGCAGAACACATTTTCTTTTCAAGTGCACATGCAATATGCTCCAGAATAGATCACATTTATTGTTGTGGTTTGGTTGCTAAGTTGTGTCTGATTCTTTGTGACCCTATGGACTGAAGCACACCAAGCTTCCCTGTCTTTTATTTTTTCCCGGAGTTTACTCAAACTCATGGCTCAAACTCAAATGCCATCTAATTATCTCATCCTCTGTTACCCTCTTCTCCTCTTGCCCTCAGTCTTTCCCAGCATCAGGATCTTTTCCAATGAGTCAACTCTTTGCATCTAGTGGCCAGAGTATTGGAGCTCCAGCTTCAGCATCAGTCCTCCCAATGAATATTCAGACTTGATTTCCTTTAAGATTGACTGGTTTGATCTCCTTGCTGTCCAAGGGACTCTCAAGAATCTTTTCCAGCACAATTCAACAAATCACATACTAGATCACAAAACAAGTCTCAACAAACTTAAAAAGATAGAAATTATATGAAGAATATTTTCCGATTCCAACAGTATACAACTAAAAATCAATTACAGGAAGAAAAATGGCACAAACACATGGAGACTAAACAACTTGCTACTAAAGACCCAGTAGGGGGCTTCCCTGGTGATCCAGTGGGTAAGGACACTGCCTTGCAGTGCAAGGGGCGCCGGTTCGATCCCTGGCCTGGAAAGATCCCACGTGCCGCAGAGCGGCTGGACTGATGTGTCCAATTATCGAGCCAGAACTCTGGAGTGCATGCGCCCAGAGCCGGTGCTCTGCAACACCAGAGGCCACAGAATGGGAGGTGTGTTATACATTTTATACACATATAATTTTATATATTTATAAATATATAATTATATAATGCAAGAGGATATAATATTCACAGACATATGTACCTAATATAAGAGCATTTAAATATATAAAGCATATATGAACAGACAAAGAGGGAGGAATTGACAATAATACAATAATAGTAGGAACTTTAACACACATCAGAACTTTAACACACATCAGTGAACAGATCATCCAGACAGTAAATCAATAAGAAAACAGCAGCCTTAAATGACCTACTAGACCAGTTGGACTTAATAGATACCTACATAACATTCTATCCCAAAAAAGCAGAACACATTTTCTTTTCAAGTGCACATGCAATATGCTCCAGAATAGATCACATTTATTGTTGTGGTTTGGTTGCTAAGTTGTGTCTGATTCTTTGTGACCCTATGGACTGAAGCACACCAAGCTTCCCTGTCTTTTATTTTTTCCCGGAGTTTACTCAAACTCATGGCTCAAACTCAAATGCCATCTAATTATCTCATCCTCTGTTACCCTCTTCTCCTCTTGCCCTCAGTCTTTCCCAGCATCAGGATCTTTTCCAATGAGTCAACTCTTTGCATCTAGTGGCCAGAGTATTGGAGCTCCAGCTTCAGCATCAGTCCTCCCAATGAATATTCAGACTTGATTTCCTTTAAGATTGACTGGTTTGATCTCCTTGCTGTCCAAGGGACTCTCAAGAATCTTTTCCAGCACAATTCAACAAATCACATACTAGATCACAAAACAAGTCTCAACAAACTTAAAAAGATAGAAATTATATGAAGAATATTTTCCGATTCCAACAGTATACAACTAAAAATCAATTACAGGAAGAAAAATGGCACAAACACATGGAGACTAAACAACTTGCTACTAAAGACCCAGTAGGGGGCTTCCCTGGTGATCCAGTGGGTAAGGACACTGCCTTGCAGTGCAAGGGGCGCCGGTTCGATCCCTGGCCTGGAAAGATCCCACGTGCCGCAGAGCGGCTGGACTGATGTGTCCAATTATCGAGCCAGAACTCTGGAGTGCATGCGCCCAGAGCCGGTGCTCTGCAACACCAGAGGCCACCGCAATGGGAGGCCCACGCGGGCCAAAGAACAAAGATGGATGAAAATGGACAAATGAAAGACCAATAGAAGTGGCCCGCCTGCTCCCCTCCCTCCCCACCCCACCCCCACCTAAATAAATAAATAAATAAATCTTTTTTAAAAATTTAAAAAAAGAAAAAACAGAGCCTCAAGTCAGAAGAATAAAGGAAATAATAAATATCAAAGTGAAAATAAATAAAATAGAGACTCATCCCTCCAAAAAAGAAAGAAGAGAAAAGGTCAGTGAAATCAAGAGCTGATTTTGTGGAAAGATAAATAAAATTGATGAGACTTTAGCCAGACTCATTAATAAAAAAAAGGGGGGGGAGAGAAACTAAATAAGAAATGAAACACAAGAAATTACAACCAATATCACAGAAACAAAAGAATACTAGGAACAGTTAAGTGCAAACAAACTGGTAAACCTAGAAGAAATGAGTAAAATCCTACAAGCATACAGTCTTTCAAGACTGGAATCAGAAAGAAAATAGATAATCTGAATAGGCTGATTACTAGTATTGAAATGGAATCAGTGGGGAATTCTCTGGCAGTCCAGTGGTTAGAGCTCTGTGCTTTCATTGCAGGGGACATGGGTTTGATCATGGGTCAGGGAACTAAGACTGCACATGCTGTATGGTGTGACAAAAAAAATGGAATCAGTAACCAAAAAGGTCCCAAAAAAGACTGGGTGGGACAGGATGGCTCCACAGGAGAATTCTACCAAACATATACAGAAGAGTTAATACCTATATTTTTCAAACTATTACAAAAAACTGAAGGGGAGGGAACACTCCCAAATTTATTCTGAGACTAAATTTACCCTAATATAAAATCAGGCAGAAATATTACAAAAAGGTCAATATTACTAATGTATATAGATTCAAAAATCTTCAACATAATATTAGCAAGTTGAATTCAACAATACATTAAAAGATCATAAAACATGATCAAATGGGATTTATTTGGATATAAAGATCCCACGTGCCGCAGAGCGGCTGGACTCATGTGTCCAACTATGGAGCCAGAGCCCTAGAGCGCACGCGCCCAGAGCCGGTGCTCTGCAACACCAGAGGCCACCGAATGGGAGGCCCACGGGCCAGAGAACAAAGATGGATGAAAATGGACAAATGAAAGACCAATAGAAGTGGCCCGCCTGCTCCCCTCCCTCCCCACCCCACCCCACCTAAATAAATAAATAAATAAATAAATCTTTTTTAAAAATTTAAAAAAAGAAAAAACAGAGCCTCAAGTCAGAAGAATAAAGGAAATAATAAATATCAAAGTGAAAATAAATAAAATAGAGACTCATCCCTCCAAAAAAGAAAGAAGAGAAAAGGTCAGTGAAATCAAGAGCTGATTTTGTGGAAAGATAAATAAAATTGATGAGACTTTAGCCAGACTCATTAATAAAAAAAAGGGGGGGGAGAGAAACTAAATAAGAAATGAAACACAAGAAATTACAACCAATATCACAGAAACAAAAGAATACTAGGAACAGTTAAGTGCAAACAAACTGGTAAACCTAGAAGAAATGAGTAAAATCCTACAAGCATACAGTCTTTCAAGACTGGAATCAGAAAGAAAATAGATAATCTGAATAGGCTGATTACTAGTATTGAAATGGAATCAGTGGGGAATTCTCTGGCAGTCCAGTGGTTAGAGCTCTGTGCTTTCATTGCAGGGGACATGGGTTTGATCATGGGTCAGGGAACTAAGACTGCACATGCTGTATGGTGTGACAAAAAAAATGGAATCAGTAACCAAAAAGGTCCCAAAAAAGACTGGGTGGGACAGGATGGCTCCACAGGAGAATTCTACCAAACATATACAGAAGAGTTAATACCTATATTTTTCAAACTATTACAAAAAACTGAAGGGGAGGGAACACTCCCAAATTTATTCTGAGACTAAATTTACCCTAATATAAAATCAGGCAGAAATATTACAAAAAGGTCAATATTACTAATGTATATAGATTCAAAAATCTTCAACATAATATTAGCAAGTTGAATTCAACAATACGTTAAAAAGATCATAAAACATGATCAAATGGGATTTATTAGCGTGGATATAAAAATGGCTCAATATCCACAAATCAATCAATGTGATACACTACATTAACTAACTGAAGGATAAAAATCACATGATTTTCTCCATAGATGCAGAAAAAGCATTTGATAAAATTCAACACCTATTCATTATGAAACTCTCAACCAAGGGTCTAGAGGGAATATATCTCAGCATAATAAAGGTCATTTATGACAAACCCACAGCAAATATACTCAATGGTGAAAAAAATGAAAGCTTTTCTTCTTAAACAAGGAGCAAGACAAGAATGTCCACTTTCACCATTTCTATTTAGCATAGTATTAGACATCTTAGTCACAGTAATCAGGCAAGAAAAAGAAATTAAAAACATCCAAATTAGAAGGGAACAAGTAAAACTGTCATTATTTGCAGATGACATTATCTGCAAAAAATATAAAGTCTCCACCATAAAACAATTAGACGTAATAAATAAATTCATAAAGTTGCAGGATACAAGATTAGTATACAGATCTGTTGCTTTTCTATACACTAATATCAGAAATAGAAAGCAAAATAATCCCATGTACAGTTATATCAAATAGAATACCTAGGAATAAACTTAACCAAGGAGGTAAAAGACCTGTACTCTGAAAACTATAAGTATTGACAAAGGAAACTCAATATGATACAAATAAGTGGAACAATATCCCATGGTCATGAATTGGAAGAACTAATATTGTTAAAATATCCATAATATCCAAAGTAATCTATAGATGTAATACAATTCCTATCAAAATACACATGGCATTTACCACAGAACTACAACTAATCCCAAAGTTTGTATGGAACCACAAAGGACCCTGAATAGACAAATTCTACCAAACTATACAGAAGAGTTAATACCTATATTTTTCAAACTATTACAAAAAACTGAAGGGGAGGGAACACTCCCAAATTTATTCTGAGACTAAATTTACCCTAATATAAAATCAGGCAGAAATATTACAAAAAGGTCAATATTACTAATGTATATAGATTCAAAAATCTTCAACATAATATTAGCAAGTTGAATTCAACAATACGTTAAAAAGATCATAAAACATGATCAAATGGGATTTATTGCGTGGATATAAAAATGGCTCAATATCCACAAATCAATCAATGTGATACACTACATTAACTAACTGAAGGATAAAAATCACATGATTTTCTCCATAGATGCAGAAAAAGCATTTGATAAAATTCAACACCTATTCATTATGAAACTCTCAACCAAGGGTCTAGAGGGAATATATCTCAGCATAATAAAGGTCATTTATGACAAACCCACAGCAAATATACTCAATGGTGAAAAAAATGAAAGCTTTTCTTCTTAAACAAGGAGCAAGACAAGAATGTCCACTTTCACCATTTCTATTTAGTATAGTATTAGACATCTTAGTCACAGTAATCAGGCAAGAAAAAGAAATTAAAAACATCCAAATTAGAAGGGAACAAGTAAAACTGTCATTATTTGCAGATGACATTATCTGCAAAAAATATAAAGTCTCCACCATAAAACAATTAGACGTAATAAATAAATTCATAAAGTTGCAGGATACAAGATTAGTATACAGATCTGTTGCTTTTCTATACACTAATATCAGAAATAGAAAGCAAAATAATCCCATGTACAGTTATATCAAATAGAATACCTAGGAATAAACTTAACCAAGGAGGTAAAAGACCTGTACTCTGAAAACTATAAGTATTGACAAAGGAAACTCAATATGATACAAATAAGTGGAACAATATCCCATGGTCATGAATTGGAAGAACTAATATTGTTAAAATATCCATAATATCCAAAGTAATCTATAGATGTAATACAATTCCTATCAAAATACACATGGCATTTACCACAGAACTACAACTAATCCCAAAGTTTGTATGGAACCACAAAGGACCCTGAATAGACAAGAAACCTTGAGAAAACAGAACAAGCTAAAGGTATCCTGCTCCTGACTTCAGAGTATACTACAAAGCTATAGCAAGAAAAACAGTATGGTACTGGCACTAAAACAGACATACAGATCAATGGAACAGTATAGAGAGCCCAGAAATAACTCACACACTTAAAACCAATTAATCCACTACGAAGGAGGCAAAAATATACACTGAGGGGAAAACAGTATCTTTAATATTTGATGTCAGGAAATCCACACAGCTGCCTGTAAAAGAATGATGTCAGATTGTTCTCACACCACATACTAAAAAACCTCAAAAATGAAATTCTAACTGGAATACCAGAAATCATAATACTCCTAACAGAAAACATGGGCAGTACACTTTCCAACATAAGTCTTCGCAATATTTGGGGGGGGGCTCTGTCTCCTCAGGCAAGAGAAACAAAACCAAAAATATGCAAATGGGACTAAATCAAACTTAAAAGCTTTTGCACAGTACAACAATTCATCATCAACAACAATAAAGGCAACCTACTGAATAGGAGAGGAAATTTGCAAAATACATGTCTGATAAGGAGTTAATATCCAAAATATATCAAGAGCTCATACAAGTCAATATAAATTTAAAAAAAAACAATTACAAAATAAGCAGAGAATCTGAATGGACATTTTTCCAAAGAAGATATACATCTGGCTAATATGAAATATTATATGAAGTAGTATAAACTTCATAGTATTTATATGAAGTTGTGTTTAACATCACTAAGCATAGAGAAATCCAAATCAAAACCACAATGAAATACCATATCACATCTTTCAGAATGGCTATCATCAAAAAGACAGCAAATAATAAATGTTGACAAGGATATTGAGAACAGAGAATTCACTGTTGGTGGGAATGTAAATTAGTGCAACCACTGTAGAAAACGCAAACTCCAGGAGATGGTGAAGGACAGGGAAGCCTGGTGTGTCACAGTCCATGGGATCACAAAGAGTCAGACACTTAGTCAAGATTGAGTGATTGAACTAAACTGACTATAGAAAATAGTCTGAAGGTTCCTTAAAATTTTTTAAATAAAATTACCATACGATCCCTCAATTCCACTCTTAGGTATATATCTGCAGAAAACAAAAATACTAATTCAAGAAGATACATGCAAGGGGTTGGTGCTGGAGTGGTTTCACCATCAGAAACTGATGCTGAGTGCCAGTCTGCCACACCATGATGCCTCAGCCCAGGTGTACCATCCTGGCCTGACAGCATCTGCCTGAATGGGAGGTATTAAACTGCAATGTACCCATATGATGATGTGGGAGTGGAGACCAGTGACTCAAAAACAGAAGGCTTCTGCAGTCTCAGCTTCAGGTGAAGAAGGCAGCTCTCACTCAGACAAAGGGCCAGAGGACAAAACAAAGCACTGTTCTTGACCCATTAGTTAATCCTCAAGTGAGGGAACTCTTCAGAGGAACAGCAGATCCAGGGTATCCTACAGCACGTGGTGCGGACCTCAAAAACACTGTTCCTAGAGGGTTTTCTAGGCAAGAGAAACAAAACCAAAAATATGCAAATGGGACTAAATCAAACTTAAAAGCTTTTGCACAGTACAACAATTCATCATCAACAACAATAAAGGCAACCTACTGAATAGGAGGAAATTTGCAAAATACATGTCTGATAAGGAGTTAATATCCAAAATATATCAAGAGCTCATACAAGTCAATATAAATTTAAAAAAAAACAATTACAAAATAAGCAGAGAATCTGAATGGACATTTTTCCAAAGAAGATATACATCTGGCTAATATGAAATATTATATGAAGTAGTATAAACTTCATAGTATTTATATGAAGTTGTGTTTAACATCACTAAGCATAGAGAATCCAAATCAAAACCACAATGAAATACCATATCACATCTTTCAGAATGGCTATCATCAAAAAGACAGCAAATAATAAATGTTGACAAGGATATTGAGAACAGAGAATTCACTGTTGGTGGGAATGTAAATTAGTGCAACCACTGTAGAAAACGCAAACTCCAGGAGATGGTGAAGGACAGGGAAGCCTGGTGTGTCACAGTCCATGGGATCACAAAGAGTCAGACACTTAGTCAAGATTGAGTGATTGAACTAAACTGACTATAGAAAATAGTCTGAAGGTTCCTTAAAATTTTTTAAATAAAATTACCATACGATCCCTCAATTCCACTCTTAGGTATATATCTGCAGAAAACAAAAATACTAATTCAAGAAGATACATGCAAGGGGTTGGTGCTGGAGTGGTTTCACCATCAGAAACTGATGCTGAGTGCCAGTCTGCCACACCATGATGCCTCAGCCCAGGTGTACCATCCTGGCCTGACAGCATCTGCCTGAATGGGAGGTATTAAACTGCAATGTACCCATATGATGATGTGGGAGTGGAGACCAGTGACTCAAAAACAGAAGGCTTCTGCAGTCTCAGCTTCAGGTGAAGAAGGCAGCTCTCACTCAGACAAAGGGCCAGAGGACAAAACAAAGCACTGTTCTTGACCCATTAGTTAATCCTCAAGTGAGGGAACTCTTCAGAGGAACAGCAGATCCAGGGTATCCTACAGCACGTGGGTGCGGACCTCAAAAACACTGTTCCTAGAGGGTTTTCTGCACAAGGTTTGATACCCTTAGCTGATGAATATGACCCCGTGTTTCATAACGATTATGAGAAAGTAGTGAAGTGCCAAAGAGAGGCGAGACAGAGGCAGCAGGAGCTGGAAAGACAGAAGGAAATAGAAGAGAGAGAAAAGAGGCATAAAGACAGATGTGGAGTGTCTAGTGGGTTTCCAGGTGACAAGATCCAGATTCTGAAGAAGATTATGAACGAGAAAGGAGGAAGAAGAAGTATGGGCAGAGCTCTCATGGCACCACTCACTTGAAGAGAAAGACGAAGAGTTATCCCAAGACTTTCCTTATGAAGAGGACTCAAGATCTTGCTCACAGCCTTCCAAAGCTGCTACTCCTTCCCCAGTGTAGGAGGAATAAAACAGACCCAGATCCCCACCGGGTCCACCAACTCCCTCCCTGCCAACATGGGTGCCACAGTAGCACATAGAATCATGTAGAAGTATGGAAGTTGAAACCAAGGAAGTGTGTGAAAAACATGGCAAAGTTGGAAGATGTGTGATATCTGACATTCCTAGTGCTCCCGATGACAAAGCAGTATGAATATTTTTAGAATCTGAGAGTGCTGAATCAGCAGTTAGAGCTGTTGTTGATCTGAATGGGATGTATTTTGGTGGACAGGTGGTCAAAGCATTTTTTCTACAATTTGGATAAATTCAGGGTCTTAGATTTGACAGAACAAGTTTGATTTAAAAAACTAGAGCCTGAGTCTTCTCCAGCAATCCTTCACCAAACTGCAGACTGAGCAGAGGAGAAAGATGACAGGCATTTTGAGTACAGAGACTCTGGAAAGACTTCTAAGATTTCGCTCTTTTTATTTCTGTCAGGGTTTTAAATATAGTATAAAATCCTTTACAAACAAAAATTGATACATGCACCCTTCANATGATGATGTGGGAGTGGAGACCAGTGACTCAAAAACAGAAGGCTTCTGCAGTCTCAGCTTCAGGTGAAGAAGGCAGCTCTCACTCAGACAAAGGGCCAGAGGACAAAACAAAGCACTGTTCTTGACCCATTAGTTAATCCTCAAGTGAGGGAACTCTTCAGAGGAACAGCAGATCCAGGGTATCCTACAGCACGTGGGTGCGGACCTCAAAAACACTGTTCCTAGAGGGTTTTCTGCACAAGGTTTGATACCCTTAGCTGATGAATATGACCCCGTGTTTCATAACGATTATGAGAAAGTAGTGAAGTGCCAAAGAGAGGCGAGACAGAGGCAGCAGGAGCTGGAAAGACAGAAGGAAATAGAAGAGAGAGAAAAGAGGCATAAAGACAGATGTGGAGTGTCTAGTGGGTTTCCAGGTGACAAGATCCAGATTCTGAAGAAGATTATGAACGAGAAAGGAGGAAGAAGAAGTATGGGCAGAGCTCTCATGGCACCACTCACTTGAAGAGAAAGACGAAGAGTTATCCCAAGACTTTCCTTATGAAGAGGACTCAAGATCTTGCTCACAGCCTTCCAAAGCTGCTACTCCTTCCCCAGTGTAGGAGGAATAAAACAGACCCAGATCCCCACCGGGTCCACCAACTCCCGCCCTGCCAACATGGGTGCCACAGTAGCACATAGAATCATGTAGAAGTATGGAAGTTGAAACCAAGGAAGTGTGTGAAAAACATGGCAAAGTTGGAAGATGTGTGATATCTGACATTCCTAGTGCTCCCGATGACAAAGCAGTATGAATATTTTTAGAATCTGAGAGTGCTGAATCAGCAGTTAGAGCTGTTGTTGATCTGAATGGGATGTATTTTGGTGGACAGGTGGTCAAAGCATTTTTTCTACAATTTGGATAAATTCAGGGTCTTAGATTTGACAGAACAAGTTTGATTTAAAAAACTAGAGCCTGAGTCTTCTCCAGCAATCCTTCACCAAACTGCAGACTGAGCAGAGGAGAAAGATGACAGGCAGCCTTCATGGCTATGAGTACAGAGACTCTGGAAAGACTTCTAAGATATATGCTGATTGATCTCTTTTTTATTTCTGTCAGGGTTTTAAATATAGTATAAAATCCTTTACAAACAAAAATTGATACATGCACCCCAAAATTCATAGCAACATTATTTGCAATAGGTAAGATGTGGAAGCAACTCACATGCTTTTCAACAGGCAAATGGATAAAGAAGATGTGTTACACACACACACACACAGATATTACTCAGCCATAAAAAAGAATCAAAATTTGCCATTTGCAATAACATGGAATGACCTGAAGTGTATTATATTTACTGAAATAAGTCTGACAGAGAAAGACAAGTACTGCCTGTTTTCTCTTATATGTGGAATCTAAGAAATAAAACAAACCAATGAATATAACACAGATACAGAGAACAAACTAGCAATTACCCGTGGAGACAAGCATTGGGGGAGAGAGAAAGATAGAAGAGAATTAAGAGGTAAAAACAACTAGACATAAAATAAGATACAAAGATGTATTGTACAGCATAGGGAATATAAAATATAAAAACATATTTTATAATAACTTTAAATGAGGTATAATCTTTTAAAATATCAAATCACTATTGTGCATACCTATAATTAATAAAACATTGTAAATCAACTGTACCTCAATTTTAAAAAATAATTCCAAGAGACTGTCTTTGGGAATTAGGTTATAGGACATGTAAAGCTGAGATGGCGCTCTGCTGTTCTATATTATAAACTCTTGCACGTGTTACTTGATTAAATTGTGGTTATATATTATTTATCCTTTAAACATTTTTGGGGGGGCGGGGAGTGGGGTGGGAGGGAGGGAGAGGGCGGGCCACTTCTATTGGTCTTTCATTTCTCTATTTTCATCTGTCTTTGTTCTTTGGCCCGTGTGGGCCTCCCATCACGGTGGCCTCTGATGTCGCAGAGCACCGGCTCTGGGCGCATGCACTCCAGAGCTCCGGCTCGGTAATTGGACACATCGATCCAGCTGCTCCACGGCACGTGGGATCTTTCCAGGCCAGGGATCGAACCGGCGCCCCTTGCACTGCAAGGCAGTGTCCTTACCCACTGGACCACCAGGGAAGCCCTCCTTTAAACATTTTAAAGCAAATATTTTCATATATACTCTCATTATATTGTTTTAAGGAAATAGTTCCTAATTTATATTTTCTATTATATTGAATCATTGTATATGGACTTTGCTTCTCATGAGGTTTACACTCATAGCAATATCACATCTTTTCTTTCAGACTGGGCAGTGTGATCTATAAGTTTATTGAGAATGCACTGGTAGCTCCAATAGGCTTATGATTTTTTGTAAGTCGGTATCTTCCTCCTCAGGCACAGCTGAGTAACAAGTCCTATTTCCCACGAAGAATGTCTCCAGCCACAAGAGTGACAGGCCATGACTTCCCTGGTGGCTGAAACAGTAAAGAATCTGCCTGCAGTGCAGGAGACCCAGTTCAACCTCTGAGTCAGGAAGATCTCCTGGAGAAGGGAATAGTTACCCACTCCAGTATTCTTGCCTGGAGAATTCCATTGACAGAGAAGCTTGGCTACAGTCCATAGGATCTCAAAGAGTTGGACACAACTGAGCAACGTACACATGTGGCCTAGGTTGGCCAATCAAACACGACCCAGTCCCCAGTCACAGAGAGTGATTCAGAGATGACCCCATGCCCAAACTTGGGCCAATCAGGACATTTCCAGTTCCCAGGACATTTCCACTTGAGCCATCCAAAAACACTGCCTTGTTCTGGCTCTGACATTGTGAAGCTGATAAGCCTGGGGGCTGTGATCCCAACTGCCCTGTGGAGGAATACACTGAAGGAAAGTAGAGAAACAGTTCTGAAAACACGGTAACTCCCTGGGGCCAGGATCCCAACTGTGCTATGGAGGAATACATTGAAGGAAAGTAGAGAAACAGTTTTGATAACATTGTAACTCCCAAAGTCAGTTAACTTTGAACTGGCCTTCTCAGTTGTGTTGAACCGATAAACTCCCTTTATTTTTTCTCATGTTTGAGTTGGGTTTCTGACACAATCAATGGTTCCTGCATATACAAATGAAATAAGAATTTTCCAACATGTTTTATAAATGTGTTTTTTCCTACTTGAAGTTCTATGGATTTTCAGATTAGAAACCAGGCAAAAATGAATATAAAATGACAATACAGATGCAAATAGAGGTGAAAACTCTCCAGAGCTACAGAAGTATGGAACTATAATAGATTGGATTCAAGTAGATGCATGCCTTCCGGTTCTACACTAGCTGAGACCATCCCTCCTCACCTCCTCTGTGCTGGGTCCTGCTTCCTTGCAGTTTGAGAGAAGCTTCCTTCCCAGATTGTGCAGAAACAGAAGAACCCAGGCTGCCACAGATCATCTTTAAAGGAAGCCATCCATTTAAAACAACTCAAGCAGAGGGGTAACCATATGGAAAGTGTTTAGATGAACTACTGACCTCATTGGCAACTATATGACTCATCATAATAATTTTCAATCATGACCTAAGCCTTGAAACAGAAGTTCTGTCTCCATTTTATTTAATATGCATTAATTGATTGTCAAATATAATGTTTAACTAAAATATCAATAACCTCAGATATGCAGATGATAGCACCCTTATGGCAGAAAGCAAAGAGGAGCTAAAGAGACTCTTGATGAAGGTGAAAGAGAGTGAAAAAGTGGGCTTACAACTCCACATTCAAAAAAATAAGATCATGGCATCCAGTCCCACCACTTTATGGCAAATAGATGGGTAAACAATGGAAACAATGACAGACTTTATTTTCGTGGCCTCCAAAATCACCGTAGATGGTGACTGCAGCCATAAAATCTAAAGACACTTCCTCCTTAGAAGAAAAGCCAAGACAAACTTAGTGTATTAAAAAGCAGAGACACCACCTTGCTGACAAAGGTCCCCATAGTCAAAGCTATGGTTTTTCTAGTAGTTATGTATGAATGTGAGAGTTGGATCATAAAGAAGGCTGAGTGCCAAAAAACTGAAGCCTTTGACAAAACTAGGTCCGCCAAAAAAGTCAGTTAACTTTGCTGTTTCTTTTAACTTTTTTTTGTTTGAGTTGGGTTTCTGACACAATCAATGGTTCCTGCATATACAAATGAAATAACAATTTTCCAACATGTTTTATAAATGTGTTCTTTCCTACTTGAAGTTCTATGGATTTTCAGATTAGAAACCAGGCAAAAATGAATATAAAATGACAATACAGATGCAAATAGAGGTGAAAACTCTCCAGAGCTACAGAAGTATGGAACTATAATAGATTGGATTCAAGTAGATGCATGCCTTCCGGTTCTACACTAGCTGAGACCATCCCTCCTCACCTCCTCTGTGCTGGGTCCTGCTTCCTTGCAGTTTGAGAGAAGCTTCCTTCCCAGATTGTGCAGAAACAGAAGAACCCAGGCTGCCACAGATCATCTTTAAAGGAAGCCATCCATTTAAAACAACTCAAGCAGAGGGGTAACCATATGGAAAGTGTTTAGATGAACTACTGACCTCATTGGCAACTATATGACTCATCATAATAATTTTCAATCATGACCTAAGCCTTGAAACAGAAGTTCTGTCTCCATTTTATTTAATATGCATTAATTGATTGTCAAATATAATGTTTAACTAAAATATCAATAACCTCAGATATGCAGATGATAGCACCCTTATGGCAGAAAGCAAAGAGGAGCTAAAGAGACTCTTGATGAAGGTGAAAGAGAGTGAAAAAGTGGGCTTACAACTCCACATTCAAAAAAATAAGATCATGGCATCCAGTCCCACCACTTTATGGCAAATAGATGGGTAAACAATGGAAACAATGACAGACTTTATTTTCGTGGCCTCCAAAATCACCGTAGATGGTGACTGCAGCCATAAAATCTAAAGACACTTCCTCCTTAGAAGAAAAGCCAAGACAAACTTAGTGTATTAAAAAGCAGAGACACCACCTTGCTGACAAAGGTCCCCATAGTCAAAGCTATGGTTTTTCTAGTAGTTATGTATGAATGTGAGAGTTGGATCATAAAGAAGGCTGAGTGCCAAAAAACTGAAGCCTTTGAACTATGGTGTTGGAGAAGATGCTTGAGAGTCCCTTGGACAGCAAGGAAATCAAACCAGTCGATGCTAAAGGAAAACAATCCTGAATATTCATTGGAAGAACTGATGCTGAAGCTGAAGCTGAAGCTCCAATACTTTGGCCAACTGATGCAAAGAGACGACTCATTGGAAAAGACCCTGGTGTTGGGGAAAATAGAAGGCAGAAGAAGAAAGGGGCGACAGAGGATGAAATGGTTAGATGGCATCACTGACTCAATGGACATGAATTTGAGCTAACTCCAGGAGAAAGTGAAGGACAAGGGAGTCTGGCGTGCTGCAGGTGACAGAGTCAGACATAAGTTTGAGCAAGCTCCAGGAGATGGTTAAGGAGAGGGAAGCCTGGTGTGCTGCTGTCCACGGGTTTACAGAGATTCAGACACGACCGGGGGACTGAAATGAGCTGAAAATTCAGTGAGGTACATAATTTTGATCCCTACATTACAGATGAGGAAATGGAGACTCAGAAAATAAAATTTTTCTGAGTCCCAGAGCCAGGCATGGTGGAGCCAAGAGTCAAGCTGGATTCTGATTCTGGGACATAAGAAAAGAAGAAAGACACACAGAAAAGATGGAGGGAGTGTGGAGGAAGACATGCAAAGAAACAAGAGATAAAGGGGATCTGGAAGATGCCGTCCACTTCTGAATTCCAGACCCTTTCTTAGGTCCCATAAAACCTCCCAATGGTCTTATACTAATCCCCCTTTTCTCTTCAATTCTGAGAAAGATTTAAGGCAAAAGGAGGAGGGAGTAGAGGATGAGATGGTTAGATAGCATCACTGACTAAATGGACATGAATTTGAGCAAACTCTGGGACACAGTGAAGGACAGGGCAGCCCGGTGTGCCCCAGGTCATGTCTGCTGCAGGTCAGAGTCGGACATGACTTAGAGACTGAGCAACGACAACGGGGTTTAGTTGAGTGACTTGCATCCAAAGAGTATTAACCAGTACAACCATTCACCTCACTATGTTGCCAAAGGAATTGTGTTAGAACACAGCAGTCCCAGCATGTAGCAAGTAAAAGAATTTGTAACAATTTTTCCTATATCAGCACCTCCACAGCCCAACTAGCTCACCATTAACCTCTCATCCATCTTTAGACCACAGTAGTGAGGGATCAGACCAAATGCTCTTCTGTCCCAAGTCACTTAAAGACTTCATTCCACTTTGCTGCCCCTGCCAGCAGTGTGCAATCCCGTCTGGGAACCCTGAGAATAGCACCCTACTGATTAAATCCACGCCTTAAGCCTATAAGGCTAAGGACCAGAGTGCCACACCAGTGAACATCAGGGCCCCTGCCCAACAGCCTTCATGTTCACTGCAGCAAGGAGAGGGCAATATAGCCAGTCTTACCTGCTAGCAGTGTGCTCTGACCATCAAAGCCCTGCCATTAAAACAGTCTCCTCCCCACGCCCCACCGCCTAACCTCCAACCCGACCCCCACTTCCCTCCTATAAGGACACACCAGTTAAGTCCAACAAATCCACATTGTTCCAGATATTTGCACTGGACACTGCAAGAAAACTAGTTTATTAGGGAAGAAGGGCAAAATGTGACAATAAATCCTTAGACATTCATCTCTGGGGGAAAAAAAAAACCTAACTATAAAAAGAGTTGTGCTGATCTAGATGTTCATCGACAAATGAATGGATAAAGAAACTCTGGTACATATATACAATGGAGTACTTCTCAGCTGCAAAAAGAAATGCAGAAGAATCAGTCCTAATGAGATGGATGGATCTAGAACCTATCATAAAAACATAAAAAGTGAAGCAAGTCAAAAAGAGGAAGATTAAGTACAGTATACTAATGCATACATATGGAATCTAGTAAGAGGGTAATGATAACACATGCAGTGAAGCGATAGAAAAACAGACATGGAGAACAGACATATGGACATTGTGGGGAATGAACAGTGGGTGGGAGGCATAGAGGGGGTAACATGGAAACTTACACTATCATATGTGAAAAAGATAGCTATTGTCATTGTGCTGTGGGAAATGGGGATCCTGCAGGGGCTGTGTGATGGCCTAGGGGGGATGGGATTTGAAACGGGTTACACTATCTAAAAAATGTGAAAAAGAAGTAGTACAGCAGTCCCAGCATGTAGCAAGTAAAAGAATTTGTAACAATTTTTCCTATATCAGCACCTCCACAGCCCAACTAGCTCACCATTAACCTCTCATCCATCTTTAGACCACAGTAGTGAGGGATCAGACCAAATGCTCTTCTGTCCCAAGTCACTTAAAGACTTCATTCCACTTTGCTGCCCCTGCCAGCAGTGTGCAATCCCGTCTGGGAACCCTGAGAATAGCACCCTACTGATTAAATCCACGCCTTAAGCCTATAAGGCTAAGGACCAGAGTGCCACACCAGTGAACATCAGGGCCCCTGCCCAACAGCCTTCATGTTCACTGCAGCAAGGAGAGGGCAATATAGCCAGTCTTACCTGCTAGCAGTGTGCTCTGACCATCAAAGCCCTGCCATTAAAACAGTCTCCTCCCCACGCCCCACCGCCTAACCTCCAACCCGACCCCCACTTCCCTCCTATAAGGACACACCAGTTAAGTCCAACAAATCCACATTGTTCCAGATATTTGCACTGGACACTGCAAGAAAACTAGTTTATTAGGGAAGAAGGGCAAAATGTGACAATAAATCCTTAGACATTCATCTCTGGGGGAAAAAAAAAACCTAACTATAAAAAGAGTTGTGCTGATCTAGATGTTCATCGACAAATGAATGGATAAAGAAACTCTGGTACATATATACAATGGAGTACTTCTCAGCTGCAAAAAGAAATGCAGAAGAATCAGTCCTAATGAGATGGATGGATCTAGAACCTATCATAAAAACATAAAAAGTGAAGCAAGTCAAAAAGAGGAAGATTAAGTACAGTATACTAATGCATACATATGGAATCTAGTAAGAGGGTAATGATAACACATGCAGTGAAGCGATAGAAAAACAGACATGGAGAACAGACATATGGACATTGTGGGGAATGAACAGTGGGTGGGAGGCATAGAGGGGGTAACATGGAAACTTACACTATCATATGTGAAAAAGATAGCTATTGTCATTGTGCTGTGGGAAATGGGGATCCTGCAGGGGCTGTGTGATGGCCTAGAGGGATGGGATGGGGGGGATATACATATGACTAATCTGGGATCATACATATCTATAAACAACAAAACTCTGTAAAAGTTAAAAGTAAAATAAAAGTTAAAAAAAAAAGACAAAAAGAGGAAACGTGCTATATTTGTACTTCATATAAATGCCTTGTGATATGATTTATAATAAAAAAATGTATTCATAAAAAAAAGATGCTAATAAAAAAACAAAGATAGCTATTGTCATTGTGCTGTGGGAATAGGGGATTCTGTAGGGGTGCTGTGCGATGGCCTGGAGGGGTGGGGCGAGGGGCTGGTAGGGGGGTGGGGAAGGAGGGGGCCAGGGATATACATATGACCAATCTGGGATTATACATGTCTGTAAACAACAAAACTCTGTAAAAATAAAAATTAAATTAAGTAATAAAGCAAAAAGAGTTGTGCTGCATTCATCAAAAGTCAGCCTTTTTTGGAGCTTTTCCTCCTACACCCTATTTGATCTTATAGCTAAGAACACGAGACTAGGCCAACATGGTGTCCAGTGAACCCCTCTGATAGCCAAAAGTATTTAAGAAAAGGACTCCTCCAAGAGCTCATCTGGGTTTCTTTTGTGAACTGAATTGACAAGAATGACATGGGGTCATACTGGCCTTTAAAAAAAGAAAAAGATAAAAAAAAAAAAAAAAGCTAGAAACCAGAGAAAGGCTACCTTCACAACTGATAGGTTATCTATTATTGCCTCTGGACTTAGCAGACCCCAACTGTGCATGCCCCAGCAAAGGAAAGAAAAATAAATAACAAAATATCCCTAAGCAAACTTTCGATAACACAACCAGCTACCTTATCCAAAACCTAACAACAGAAATGTTGAATGTAAGTAAGCTAGCCATTATTCAGTTTCTCTCCCAAGATGTTATAGTAACAGATGTAATCTATTTTCCCATAGTTTTCTGGGGAAGAGAAAAGTCTTGGGGTTTTTGCTTACTTCATAAATATTTCAGTCAGTCTTGTAACTTTGGCAAAGACAATAGAAACTTATTTGCCTGGAAGAAAAAGAGTGTCGGTTTCACCAAATGAGAACAAACAAGAACTCACTAGGGTGTCAGAGTGATTCAGTCTCTGGTCATTTCTGTTCATTTGGTGTGAGGTTTTTCACCCCAAACCAATAAACTCAAGGCACCAAGATGACATACACTTTAAGTGTTTTTAAGGAAAGGCAAATATTCAAGGCTTATTTGGAGGATTTACTCAGCTTTCAGGTTATCTCCTCAGTGTGTATAAAGCTCACTCTTAAATACCCTGTGGTCATAATTGTAAAGCACATTTCCCCTTATCTGCATAGATTTGTCTACTGTTTCTAAAGCTCCAAGCTGAAAACTTACCTTCAAGCTTTTAGCACTGGAAACCACAATCCAAATCTCAGGGAGGCCAGTTACTTGCTCTGTTCCTGATGAGTGGTGAGAAGGACGCTCTTTGATTTCCAGGCTGAACAGTATTTGGGGCATTGGAGATTGACTTGTGGGGCTCAGTGGCAGCCAGCCATGTGACTGGGGTGGGGGAAGGGACACTCCTGCAGGCTGAGGGACGGATGCCTGGTTGGCTGACAGACCAGGGTCATGCAGGGTCTGAACAGAGCTGCCCAGGATCATAGGCAGACAGGTTCACTCTGTTTCTTCTTAGATTTTCACTTGGTGGTTTTAAACGGTAGTGTTGTTTGAGCCTAGATTTTAAAATGCTGGTTTCTCCCTACATAATCTCTACCCCAGATCCTTTTGAATTCTGTCTTAGAGGTAGAGGTCTAAGGAACTTCAGAGAAGATTCAGTCCTGCCCCAGGGCCACCCATTTCACAGGCAGGTAGTCGCACTTCTAGGAGCCTATCAAGGCCTGGTTCTTATATTCAACCATTGGATCATTAGAGCTTTGAGGACTGCTGAGATGCAATAAAATGGATCTTATCACACTACACAGGTACCTAAATCTGCAACTATTAGATTAAAGCTTAGAAATTACAGTAATTTGTACTTGTGGCCAATGAGTTTTCTTATAGAAATCTGTGTTTATGTTTATGTATCTCCATCACAATCTTCATAAAATATTACAAAATGGGATTTCCCGGATGGACCAGTGCTTAAGAATCCTCCAGCCAGTACAGGGACACAGGTTTCATCTTTGGTCTGGGAAGATTTCCGATACTGCAGCGAAACTCACTAGGGTGTCAGAGTGATTCAGTCTCTGGTCATTTCTGTTCATTTGGTGTGAGGTTTTTCACCCCAAACCAATAAACTCAAGGCACCAAGATGACATACACTTTAAGTGTTTTTAAGGAAAGGCAAATATTCAAGGCTTATTTGGAGGATTTACTCAGCTTTCAGGTTATCTCCTCAGTGTGTATAAAGCTCACTCTTAAATACCCTGTGGTCATAATTGTAAAGCACATTTCCCCTTATCTGCATAGATTTGTCTACTGTTTCTAAAGCTCCAAGCTGAAAACTTACCTTCAAGCTTTTAGCACTGGAAACCACAATCCAAATCTCAGGGAGGCCAGTTACTTGCTCTGTTCCTGATGAGTGGTGAGAAGGACGCTCTTTGATTTCCAGGCTGAACAGTATTTGGGGCATTGGAGATTGACTTGTGGGGCTCAGTGGCAGCCAGCCATGTGACTGGGGTGGGGGAAGGGACACTCCTGCAGGCTGAGGGACGGATGCCTGGTTGGCTGACAGACCAGGGTCATGCAGGGTCTGAACAGAGCTGCCCAGGATCATAGGCAGACAGGTTCACTCTGTTTCTTCTTAGATTTTCACTTGGTGGTTTTAAACGGTAGTGTTGTTTGAGCCTAGATTTTAAAATGCTGGTTTCTCCCTACATAATCTCTACCCCAGATCCTTTTGAATTCTGTCTTAGAGGTAGAGGTCTAAGGAACTTCAGAGAAGATTCAGTCCTGCCCCAGGGCCACCCATTTCACAGGCAGGTAGTCGCACTTCTAGGAGCCTATCAAGGCCTGGTTCTTATATTCAACCATTGGATCATTAGAGCTTTGAGGACTGCTGAGATGCAATAAAATGGATCTTATCACACTACACAGGTACCTAAATCTGCAACTATTAGATTAAAGCTTAGAAATTACAGTAATTTGTACTTGTGGCCAATGAGTTTTCTTATAGAAATCTGTGTTTATGTTTATGTATCTCCATCACAATCTTCATAAAATATTACAAAATGGGATTTCCCGGATGGACCAGTGCTTAAGAATCCTCCAGCCAGTACAGGGGACACAGGTTTCATCTTTGGTCTGGGAAGATTTCCGATACTGCAGGGAAACTAAGCCCATGTGCCACAGCTACCAATCTTGAACTCTAATGCCTGTGAGATGCAACTACTGAGTCCACATGCCACAACTCCTGAAGCCCACACACTCTAGAGCCCACAGTCAGCAGCAAGAGAAGCCACTTCAAAGAGAATCCCAAGAACCACAACTTGAGAGTCGTCCCTGCTTTCCATAGCTAGAGAAAGCCCACACAAAACAATAAAGAGTCAGCACAGCCATAAATAAACAAATAAAATACTACGAGATGATCTTTTTGGCATCAGAGAATGTCATGAGCTGGGGAGATCTTTGCTCTCAAAGATCTTGAAGACTTTGGATATCAAAGCCATATGGGTAACCTTCCAGATCACATATGCCGCTCCAATCAAATGGTTCATGCAGGCTGCTTCCTAAGAAAAAAGGAAAGTGGTATTAAGAATGGAGGAAATAATAGAGGTGGAAGTGGTAGGTGGAAGGATAGAAGTAGCAACATGGTAGTTGTGCATAAATGGAGGTGGTGGAGGTATAGATGGAGGTAATAAGGTATAGATGCAGGTGGTGTGCAGATGGAAGTGGTGGAGGTGTAGATGGAGGTGATGGAGGTGTATTTGAGGTGGTGGAGCTGTAGATGGAGATGGTAGAGACGTAGATGAGGTGGTGGAGGTGTAGATGGAGGTGGTGGAGGTGTAGAAGAGGTGGTGGATGTGTAGATGAGGTGGTGGATGTGTAGATGAGGTGGTGGAGGTGTAGATGAGGTGGTGGAGGTGTAGATGAGGTGGTGGAGGTATAATGGAGGTGGTGGATGTGTAGATGGAGGTGGTGGAGGTGTAGATGAGGTGGTGGATGTGTAGATGAGGTGGTGGAGGTATAATGGAGGTGGTGGATGTGTAGATGGAGGTGGTGGAGGTGTAGATGAGGTGGTAGAGGTGTAGATGAGGTGGTGGAGGTGTAGCTGAGGTGGTAGAGGTATAGATGGAGGTGGTGGATGTGTAGATGGAGGTGGTGGAGGTGTAGATGAGGTGGTAGATGTGTAGATGGAGGTGGTGGAGGTGTAGTTGAGGTGGTAGAGGTGTAGATGAGGTGGTGGAGGTGTAGCTGAGGTGGTAGAGGTGTAGATGAGGTGGTAGATGTGTAGATGGAGGTGGTGGAGGTGTAGTTGAGGTGGTAGAGGTGTAGATGGAGGTGGTGGAGGTGTAGATGAGGTGGTAGATGTGTAGATGGAGGTGGTGGAGGTGTAGTTGAGGTGGTAGAGGTGTAGATGAGGTGGTGGAGGTGTAGCTGAGGTGGTAGAGGTATAGATGGACATGGTGGAGCTGTAGATGAAGATGATGGAGTGTAGGTGAAGGTGGTGGAGCTGCAGATGCAGGTGATAGAGGTGTAGATGAGGTGGCAGAAGTATAGATGGAGGTGGTGCAGCTATAGGTGGACATAGTGGAGGTGTAGACGGAGGTGGTGGAGGGTCAGATGGAGGCAGTGGAAGTATAGATGGAGGTGATCGAGCTCTAGGTCAAGGTGGTGGAGGTACAGATGGAGGTGGTGGAGCTGTAGATGGGGATAGGGGAAGCTGTAGATGGATATGTTGGAGGTGTAGATGGAGGTGCTGGAGCTGTAGATGGAGGTGGTGGATGTGTAGACAGAGGTAGTGGAGGTTTAGATGCTGGTAGTGGAGGTGTAAATAGAGATGGTGGAGCTGTATATGGAGACAGCTGAGCTGTAGATGGAGGTGGTGGAGGTGAAGGTGATTGAGGCAGTGGAGGTGATAGAGGAAGGAGCAAGAAGATTTCCTAAATGATGGAATGAGAGATTCTGTTGACCCTGTATGATCCTGACTTTCTGTGACTACAAGTGTGAAATGGCAAAGTACAGGCATTAGGAATCTGGAGAACCTTATTCTGTCCCCAGAGCTGTGTTACCTTGAGATAGCACTGCACTGCTCTGGGTTTCAGTCTTCTTGGAGAAGAACTGGTACTCAATGTTATCTTGTTAAGGGGAACTCATCTCTTCCTTTCCAAATATTTTATTCTTCCCTACAAAGTAGAAACTTCTGTCTTGTCTGTAACTTTGAGAAAAGTACTCTCCACTCACCTCTCTACCTCTTTACTCACTGGACTGTGTGCATGACAACAAACTGGGGGAAATTCTTAGAGCTGGTAGTATCAGACCACCTTATCTACCTGCTGAGAAACCTGTATGAAGATCAAGAAGCAACAGTTAGTACTGAACATGAAACAACAGGCTAGTTCAAAATTGAGAAAAGAGTATATCAAAGCTGTACATTGTCACCCTCCTTATTTAATGTATATGCAGAATACATCATGCAAAATGCAGGGCTGAACGAATCACAAGCTGGAATCAAAACAGCTAGAAGAAATATCAATAACTTTGGGGGGCACGGGTTGGGGGGGGCATGGGTGGGCCACTTCTATTGGTCTTTCATTTCTCTATTTTTATCCATCTTTGTTCTTTGGTTCCCTTGGGCTTCCCATCGCGGTGGCCTCTGTCGTCACAGAGCCGGCTCTGGGTGCATGCGCCCCAGAGCTCCGGCTCGGTAATTGGACACATCGGTCCAGCCGCTCCGCGGCACGTGGGATCTTCCCAGACCAGGGATCAAACCGGCGCCCCTTGCACTGCAAGGTGGTGTCCTTACCCACTGGACCACCAAGGAAGCCCCTCAATAATTTTAGATATGCAGATGATACCATCCTAACAGCAGAAAGTGAAGAGGAACTAAAGAGACTCTTGATGAAGATGAAAGAGAAGAGTGAAAAAGCTGTTACAACTCAACATTCAAAAAACTAGCATCATGGCATCTGATCTCAACACTTCATAGCAAATAAAAGGGGGCAAAATGGAAACAGAGAAGATTTCCTAAATGATGGAATGAGAGATTCTGTTGACCCTGTATGATCCTGACTTTCTGTGACTACAAGTGTGAAATGGCAAAGTACAGGCATTAGGAATCTGGAGAACCTTATTCTGTCCCCAGAGCTGTGTTACCTTGAGATAGCACTGCACTGCTCTGGGTTTCAGTCTTCTTGGAGAAGAACTGGTACTCAATGTTATCTTGTTAAGGGGAACTCATCTCTTCCTTTCCAAATATTTTATTCTTCCCTACAAAGTAGAAACTTCTGTCTTGTCTGTAACTTTGAGAAAAGTACTCTCCACTCACCTCTCTACCTCTTTACTCACTGGACTGTGTGCATGACAACAAACTGGGGGAAATTCTTAGAGCTGGTAGTATCAGACCACCTTATCTACCTGCTGAGAAACCTGTATGAAGATCAAGAAGCAACAGTTAGTACTGAACATGAAACAACAGGCTAGTTCAAAATTGAGAAAAGAGTATATCAAAGCTGTACATTGTCACCCTCCTTATTTAATGTATATGCAGAATACATCATGCAAAATGCAGGGCTGAACGAATCACAAGCTGGAATCAAAACAGCTAGAAGAAATATCAATAACTTTGGGGGGCACGGGTTGGGGGGGGCATGGGTGGGCCACTTCTATTGGTCTTTCATTTCTCTATTTTTATCCATCTTTGTTCTTTGGTTCCCTTGGGCTTCCCATCGCGGTGGCCTCTGTCGTCACAGAGCCGGCTCTGGGTGCATGCGCCCCAGAGCTCCGGCTCGGTAATTGGACACATCGGTCCAGCCGCTCCGCGGCACGTGGGATCTTCCCAGACCAGGGATCAAACCGGCGCCCCTTGCACTGCAAGGTGGTGTCCTTACCCACTGGACCACCAAGGAAGCCCCTCAATAATTTTAGATATGCAGATGATACCATCCTAACAGCAGAAAGTGAAGAGGAACTAAAGAGACTCTTGATGAAGATGAAAGAGAAGAGTGAAAAAGCTGTTACAACTCAACATTCAAAAAACTAGCATCATGGCATCTGATCTCAACACTTCATAGCAAATAAAAGGGGGCAAAATGGAAACAGAGACAGACTTTATTTTCTTAAGCTCCAAAATCACTGCGGACAATGACTGCAGCCACAAAATTAAAAGACACTTGCGTCTTGGAAGAAAAGCTTTGACAAACCTAGGTAGTATATCAAAAAGCAGAGACATCACTTTGCTGACAAAAGTCTATATAGTCAAAGCTATGGTTTTTCCAGTAGTCATGTATGGATGTGAGAGTTGGACCATAAAGAAGGCTGAGTGCCGAAGAACTGATGCTTTCAAACTGTGGTGCTGGAGGACATTCCTGAGAGTTCCTTGGACAGTAAGGAGATCAAACCAGTCAATGCTAATGGAATTCAACCTGGAATATTCACTGGAAGCACTGATGCTAAAGCTGAAGCTCCAATACTTTGGCCACCTGATACAAAGAACTGACTCACTGGAAAAGACTCTGATGCTGGGAAAGATTGAGGAGAGAAGGAGAAGGAGGGCCACAGAGGGTAAGATGGTTAGATGGCACCACTGACTCAATGGACATGAGTTTGAGCAAACTCTGAGAGACAGTGAAGGACAGCAAAGCCTGGTGTGCTGCAGTCCATGGGGTCACAAAGAGGCAAAATGATTGAGTTACTAAACAACAATTTAGTAGATGAGGAGTAGCTCATGTATTTCATGAACTTGGGAGAATAAAATGTGCACGTGCCACGGTTCATATGCTTCTGAGAACTGCCTGCCCTAGAGAAGATCCAAGCTGCCCTCCTCTCCTCCTCTCTTTGCACTTAACTTTCCTGGAATGGGTTCTTATTCTGCAGGTACGGAGTCTTCCAGGCTGTGCAGGTGTTTCATTCTTGGTGAAAGAGTTAGGAAGCCTGATTGTGGTTGTACATTCCACACCACGTTCTCCAATCACCTTTAACTATTATGAAATTGTTTTCATCTCTAGCAGTTTGACCTCTGTATCTTATTTCTCATTTCCTCAAGCATAGCGAGAAAGACTGGGAATAACTGTCACTCTCAAATTCTAATGCTGGTAAATTAATAAGAGAGCCTTCAGGGAGTTTGATTGGACTAAACAGTCTCTAAGTTTCCTTCAAGCTCTGACATCCTGTGTTCCTTTGTGTCTATATCTATATAGAGAGAGGAAAAAACAAAAAAACTATTAGCAAACAACTTCGTAATCTCTGACTCTGCTCCTTCCTGCTTCTCAACACAGTGAAGACCTCAGACATTTTCCTCTTCTGTGTCTCCATCAGTCCCTCATGACTTCATATATTCCCTGCTCCCTAGACCCCATGATGAATCTCTTCACTTCTTCCTCTGTCCTGACAATCTCTTGTTCTAGATCAGTCCACCCATTAGCCTTCTCCTCGAGCACTAAGCTCCCTTTCATCTTAGGGGTAAGCCTGTCTTCAGAGGAAGAAAATAAAGCCAATAGACAGAGTAGCAAAGGTGTTGGAGGGGAGGAGAGAGAAAATGGAAAGAGAGGGAGAGACCTGGTTCCGTGATGCCTTTGGCCAACACCATCTCTGCCCTTCCGCATGATTGAGTTTTGTGAACCAAAAATTGTTAGAAGATCTGACCATCCCTTTTCTCTCCTCTCCCTTCCCTCTGGCCTCTCTCCATGTTACTTCCAAAGAGGCTAGTTCACCCAGCTGGCATTAAGGTCTGGGATAAATGCCTGGACTTGCAGTCCTTCTCACCAACAGCATGCTAACAGCAGAGATCCATGCATCAGCTAGAGGAAAGAGAAAAGTTAGACCCAGTGACTCTCAGTCAGAGTTATCCACCGCCCTCCCCCTGCCCGCCCAGGAGGGGACATTTGGCAATATCTGGAAACATTTTTTGATCTCACACAGGGAGACTGTTTCGAGCCTCTAGCAGGCAGAGGCCAGGGATGTTACTAGCATCCTACAAAAGACACCGCCACCCATTACCTCCACAACAACAAAGAATTTAGTGGCCCTAACTGGCAATGGCACAGATGTCAAGAGGTCCTGGATTAGATGCTTGCCTCCTCTGGTCTGGGTTCTAGGTAGTCTGTGAAAGTGAGAGTGTTAGTTACTCAGTCGTGTCTGACTTTTTGTGACCCCCCAGACTGTAGCCCGCCAGGCTCCTCCATGGAATTCTCCAGGTAAGAATACCAGAGTGGGTAGCCATTTCCTTCTCCAGGGGACCTTCCCCACTCAGGGATCAAACCTGCGTCTTCTGCATTGCAGATAGTTTCTTTACTATCCGGGCCACCACAGAAGCCCAGGCAGTCTGCAACCTTGGCCAAAGACCTGGGCCCATCCTGGTCTGAGCCTCAATGAAGACCTCAGACATTTTCCTCTTCTGTGTCTCCATCAGTCCCTCATGACTTCATATATTCCCTGCTCCCTAGACCCCATGATGAATCTCTTCACTTCTTCCTCTGTCCTGACAATCTCTTGTTCTAGATCAGTCCACCCATTAGCCTTCTCCTCGAGCACTAAGCTCCCTTTCATCTTAGGGGTAAGCCTGTCTTCAGAGGAAGAAAATAAAGCCAATAGACAGAGTAGCAAAGGTGTTGGAGGGGAGGAGAGAAAATGGAAAGAGAGGAGAGACCTGGTCCCGTGATGCCTTTGGCCAACACCATCTCTGCCCTTCCGCATGATTGAGTTCTGTGAGCCAAAAATTGTTAAGAGAAGATGTGGCCAACCCTTTGCTCTCCTCTCCCTTCCATCTGGCCTCTCTCCATGTTACTTCCAAAGAGGCTAGTTCACCCAGCTGGCATTAAGGTCTGGGATAAATGCCTGGACTTGCAGTCCTTCTCACCAACAGCATGCTAACAGCAGAGATCCATGCATCAGCTAGAGGAAAGAGAAAAGTTAGACCCAGTGACTCTCAGTCAGAGTTATCCACCGCCCTCCCCCTGCCCGCCCAGGAGGGGACATTTGGCAATATCTGGAAACATTTTTTGATCTCACACAGGGAGACTGTTTCGAGCCTCTAGCAGGCAGAGGCCAGGGATGTTACTAGCATCCTACAAAAGACACCGCCACCCATTACCTCCACAACAACAAAGAATTTAGTGGCCCTAACTGGCAATGGCACAGATGTCAAGAGGTCCTGGATTAGATGCTTGCCTCCTCTGGTCTGGGTTCTAGGTAGTCTGTGAAAGTGAGAGTGTTAGTTACTCAGTCGTGTCTGACTTTTTGTGACCCCCCAGACTGTAGCCCGCCAGGCTCCTCCATGGAATTCTCCAGGTAAGAATACCAGAGTGGGTAGCCATTTCCTTCTCCAGGGGACCTTCCCCACTCAGGGATCAAACCTGCGTCTTCTGCATTGCAGATAGTTTCTTTACTATCCGGGCCACCACAGAAGCCCAGGCAGTCTGCAACCTTGGCCAAAAGACCTGGGCCCATCCTGGTCTGGGCTCTACAATGAAGAAGGAGGGACAGAGATTCTTAATAATTTGCAGCTTCTGAACTTTGTGCTTCCGTTTCCTTTAGAGACCTGGTGGAGAGGGATGGTTACTCGCAAGGACAGATCCCTTTCCATATCCTGGCCAGATGTCATCTGAACACTAGAGGCTCATGAATGGTTGGTTCAGTTGATTCAAATCCTGGTTCCACTGTGGGATCTTGGGCAGCATAGCTATCTTTTTTTTTTTTTTTTTTAATGACTGTGCTGGGTCTTTGTGGCTGCACATAGACTTTTTCTAGTTGCAGCAAGCAGAAACTACTCACTAGTTACAACTCTCTCATTGCAGTGGTATCTCTTGTTGCAGAACACAGGCTCTAGAGCTCAGGTTCAGTAGTTGTGGCACATGAGCTTAGTTGCTCCACAACATGTAGGATCTTCCAAGACCAGGGATTGAACCCATGTCTCCTGCATTGGTAGGCAGATTCCAAATCACTGGACCACCAGGGAAACACATACCTATCTTTTTTTCCTCATTTTCCTGGGCTGAAAAATAAAAATAATTATGTCTCCTTCAAGAATTGTTACGAGAGCTGATTGAATCAATGTATATAAAATCTGGGGTTTCCCAGGTGGCACTAGTGGTAAAGAACTTACCTGCAAATGAGGAGACATAAAAGACATGGGTGCAATCCCTGAGTCAGGAAGATCTCCTGAAGGAGGGCATGGCAACCCACTCCAGTATTCTTGCCTGGAGAATCTCACAGACAGTGGAACCTGGTGAGTTACAGTCCATGGGGTCTCAAAGAGTCAGACGCAAGTGAGGCAAATTAGCACACACATATAAAGTTTTAAGCCAATGTCTGACCCACAGGAAATAATTAGCATTAACTAGGAATTTTACTATAATTATTACACTCCCAGGAAGGCCATGAACTGTGTATTCTGAGGAGGTGGGGAGTGGCGTTCCTGGCAGCTTGTAGGAAGGGAGCAGTCACAGTTACTTCTCCAGGAGCCAGGATCTCCCTGCCGGCCCTCAACCAGAATCCTTTCTCTCCTCTGTGCCTGCTCTCTGTTGCCCTCTGGAGGTCCTGGTTGGAGGCCGGTGAAAGCTAACCTTGCTGGGGACTCTATGGATGGCGGACGCATTTCCTAGGGAAGAATGAAGCCTTAGTAGATGGCAGTCCTTGTACCTCAGTTTAGCCCTTGACAGAACTGCCACTGGAGGCATCCTTTGACAAATATGATGGAAATCACAGAGGAACTGTGGGTGCCCAGGACTTCATCCCTCAGATCCCAAGAGGAACTCAGAGCAAGATCACTCCCTCCTCCCCTCCCACAGACTGTGCCTCCTGAGCCAGGGGACAGTGCTCTGGCCACCAGAGCCAATCTGAGGCACCCTATAAAGTCACTCTTCAGATGAGCCATTGCCTCCTCCAGCCTGATATTTTCTTTGCCTTGGTTTCTTTCTTCCATTCGAATAGCCAGACTTGCTTTATCTCAGGAAGCATGTGTGAAAGCAGAAAGCAGAGGCAAGAAGAGCCTCTTCCCTTAGGGGAAGAGAAAAGACTCCTGGCTAACCCAGACTGAAGTGCAGCTAAATGTGGATGATCATAAGAAAGAGCAAGGCTGTCCTCTGCCCCTCATTCAAGGCCACATGGAAACACAAGGAGGGCAGGCACCCCCAGTGACTGGCAGGCACCAGTGAACAAGGACTATATGGAGCAAGAACAAATGACATCAACTATAAGAACTGGTGTAAGTCCCTGGGAGTCTAGAACTCTGCAATGCACCGCACTCCAACCCCAAAATGGAAAACACAAGAGACATTCAGAACAGACAGGGGCTCAATGTCAACACCTTTTACAAATGAGGGCTCAAGAGACAGAGAGTTTTAGAAACTAATGCTTCTTACACCCTTGAGTTTAGGGACTGAAACTGGTATTCCAAAGGATAGATATCTTTTTTTTTTAAGAAAATATGTTGGGGAAATGCGTTATTTTAAGAATTACATTTAAAGGAGAAGCCTAGGCATCAAAGGCAGAAATTTAATTGCTTGTCGGGCTTAGTTTATTTACCTCTGCTCTGAAATCAAATGAGATTGTCCTGCCGGCCCTCAACCAGAATCCTTTCTCTCCTCTGTGCCTGCTCTCTGTTGCCCTCTGGAGGTCCTGGTTGGAGGCCGGTGAAAGCTAACCTTGCTGGGGACTCTATGGATGGCGGACGCATTTCCTAGGGAAGAATGAAGCCTTAGTAGATGGCAGTCCTTGTACCTCAGTTTAGCCCTTGACAGAACTGCCACTGGAGGCATCCTTTGACAAATATGATGGAAATCACAGAGGAACTGTGGGTGCCCAGGACTTCATCCCTCAGATCCCAAGAGGAACTCAGAGCAAGATCACTCCCTCCTCCCCTCCCACAGACTGTGCCTCCTGAGCCAGGGGACAGTGCTCTGGCCACCAGAGCCAATCTGAGGCACCCTATAAAGTCACTCTTCAGATGAGCCATTGCCTCCTCCAGCCTGATATTTTCTTTGCCTTGGTTTCTTTCTTCCATTCGAATAGCCAGACTTGCTTTATCTCAGGAAGCATGTGTGAAAGCAGAAAGCAGAGGCAAGAAGAGCCTCTTCCCTTAGGGGAAGAGAAAAGACTCCTGGCTAACCCAGACTGAAGTGCAGCTAAATGTGGATGATCATAAGAAAGAGCAAGGCTGTCCTCTGCCCCTCATTCAAGGCCACATGGAAACACAAGGAGGGCAGGCACCCCCAGTGACTGGCAGGCACCAGTGAACAAGGACTATATGGAGCAAGAACAAATGACATCAACTATAAGAACTGGTGTAAGTCCCTGGGAGTCTAGAACTCTGCAATGCACCGCACTCCAACCCCAAAATGGAAAACACAAGAGACATTCAGAACAGACAGGGGCTCAATGTCAACACCTTTTACAAATGAGGGCTCAAGAGACAGAGAGTTTTAGAAACTAATGCTTCTTACACCCTTGAGTTTAGGGACTGAAACTGGTATTCCAAAGGATAGATATCTTTTTTTTTTAAGAAAATATGTTGGGGAAATGCGTTATTTTAAGAATTACATTTAAAGGAGAAGCCTAGGCATCAAAGGCAGAAATTTAATTGCTTGTCGGGCTTAGTTTATTTACCTCTGCTCTGAAATCAAATGAGATTGTCCCTTAAGACTGCAGTTGAACCTGCACCCCAATTCACCTTGGACAGACACCATATGCCCTGTTGTTTTGGCTTCATTATTAGCAATGCCCACTTCTGAAAGGGTTTTACCTCGATGTGAGACTAAACCCAGGGCCCAGACCTGATCAAACCCTGTTTGGGACGTGAACCCATGCAGCTGGGACTTGAACCCAGCCAAAGTCCTGTTTGGGACTTGGAACCATGTGACTGCGGCTTGAACCTAGCCAAAACCCAGTTTGGGACTTGAACCCACGTGGCTAAGGCTTAACCCCAGCCAAAACCCTGCTTGGGACTTGCACCCACGCGGCCAGGACTTAATCCAGCACTCACCCAATGTCTGGACCCACTGAGGCTCAGGTTCTTCGTGCCTCAACGCAGAAGGAATTCAGCAAGAAGCAGAGTGATAGACAAGAAAAGGATTTATTAGGATAGGGTACCTGTAAACACTGCAGGCAGGCAGCACGGTGGGCGGGCGGGCGGGCGGGCGGACTCTGTTCTCTCTCTCCCTTCAATTGAGCAGGCAGCACTATATATAGGATGGTAAAAGACCGCCCCCCCCCCTTAAGTAGGCGCAGATGCAAGGCATACATCATTAGTTCCTTCTTCGCCAGCTCCTCCTTCATCAGCTGTTTATACCCAGTCAAGCCTGCTTTACTGAACAAGGAGCAGCTCTCCTGAGTTATCATCAACTCATTGGCCTCCCAACCTTTCTCAGGTTTCACCCTTCTACCTACCATCCCCTACTAGGACTCTACAACCACCAACCTATTCTACTCTGTCCCTATCACTTTCATTCTCAAAAAGGGATTCAGTTTGAGCAATAAATTGTATGGTTATTCTGTTTAGGATTTTTATTGCTGGGGCTTCCCCTGTGGCTCAGTGGTAAAGAATCTTCCTACCAATGTAGGAGACATGGTTTTGATCCCTTGTTTGAGAAGATCCCACATGTCCCAGAGCAATTAAGCCCGGGCACCACAACTATTGAGCTTGTGCTCTAGAGTCCAGGAGCTGCAACTACTGAAGCCTTTGCATCCTAGAACTTGTGCTCTACAACAAGAGAAGCTACCGCAATGAGAAGCTCAAACACCACAACTAGAGGGTAGCCCCACTCACAACTAGAGAAAAGCCCACACAGCAACAAAGACTCAGCACAGCCAAAACAAATAAAAATTTAAAAAAAAAAATTTTTAAGGATTTTTCTTGTGTATATTTTATTTTGGCTGCTCTGGGTCTTCTTTGCTGCACACAGGCTTTCTCTAGTTGAGGTAAGTGGAGGCTGTCTTTTTGCAGCTACCAAGAGACATGGAGGCAGGGTCAACTACTCTATACCTTTTTATTCCTATTGAATTTTGAATCTTGTTGCTATATTATCTTTTCAAAGATATATAAATGAAATTTAAAAGGAATCTAGGCTTCTAGATCAATGGTGAAATCATTGATAAAACTTAATGAAGTTCTTAAAACCCCACTAGTAAAACAAGTTGTCTTTAAACATTTGAAAAGATGCTCAACCTCACTCACTTTAAAAAAAAAGAAAAAAGAAAGTTAACCCAATTAGAGCTACCATAAGATACCATTTTTCATCTTCAGTTTGGCAAATATCAAAAGGTTTCACAACAGCAAGAGTGGCAGGAAACCAGTCCTCTTCCACACAGCAGTTGAAGATGCTGCAGTTGGCCACAGACTCTATGGGGTCACTTCAGCAATATTTATGACATCTGAAAATGCATCTACATTTGAGTAGCAGCTATTTTTTGTCTAGAAAGTTACCCTAGAGATACACTTCCACTTGTGGACAAAGACAAATGTGTGGTTTAAGGCAGTTACTCAGCTTACCCGCGTTTATGTCAGAGGGTTATCATGGGAATTAAATGATATAATGTATGGAAGGAATTTTAAAGAGAGCCTGGCACATTGTAAGTGCTCATTAATTGCTGTCTGGTGTTATTACGGGATTGCTCATGGCATCAAAACATTGGAAACAACATGAATGTCTAGCAATAGGGGACCGATGCCTTCAAACTGTGGTGCTAGAGAAGACTCGAGAGTCCCTTGGACTGCAAGGAAATCAAACCAGTTAGTCCTAAAGGAAATTAACCCTGAATATTCATTGGAAGCACTGATGCTGAAGCTGAAGCTGAAGCTCCAATACTTTGTCCACCTGATACAAAGAGATGACTCATTGAAAAACACCCTGATGCTGGGACAGACAGAAGGCAGAAGGAGAAGGGGATGAGACGACAGAGGATGAGATGGTTGGATGGCATCACCAACCTAATGGTCATGAGTCTGAGCAAGCTCTAGGAGATGGTGAAGGACAGGGAAGCCCGGTGTTCTATAGTCCATGGGGTCACAAAGAGTCAGATATGAATAAATGACTGAACTGGACTGAACTACACCAATGGAAAATCACGATAATTTTAGTTTTTTTAATTCTATAGCCTTTTATTTAAATTTTTAATTTATTTTTAGTTGAAGGATAATAGCTTTACAGTTTTGTTGTTTACTGCCAAAGATCAACATGAATCACCTATAGGTATACATATGCTCCTACCCTCTTTAACTTCCCTCCTGTAGAAATATTGTTAAATGGAAAAAAAAAATGTGTAAAAGAATGCATGTGGTTTGTCACCATTTGTGTGTGGGGTGTGCCTACAGGTGCACAGTCTCTCCAGGAATGAAGTCACACGAAACAGGTAACATTGATGATTCCTGGGAGTGGAACTGAAAGGCGGGAGCTCAGGGGCTGCTGTATAACCTCTTGTACCTTTTTTATCATCCACCATAGGGATGCATTCTCTAGTCAAAAACAAATAAAATGGGGTATATGTCCAAAGGGCTTCCCGATCTCAGTGGTAAAGAGCCCGCCTGCCACTGCAGGAGACATAGGTTTAATTCCTAGGTGGGGAAGATCCCCAAAGGAAATGGCAACCCACTCCAATATTCTTTCCTGAGAAATCCCATGGACAGAGGAGGCTGGTGGGCTACAGTTGATAGGGTCCCAAAAGAGTCGACATGATTTGATGACTAAACAACAACATGTCCAAAAAGTTGAAAACAGAGACTCAGATACTTGTATGTCATTGTTTATAACAGCATTACTCATAATAGCCAAAAAGTAGAGACAACCCAAATGCTTACTGATAAGTGAATGTATGAAACAAGACGTGGCTTATCCAGACAATGGAGATGGTATGGATATGTATAATACCATACAACAATATTTGCACTGCATGTGTGTTCAGTTGTGTCTGCTTCTTTGTGACCCCATGGACTTTAGCCTGCCAGGCTCCTTTGTCCATGGAATTTTCAAGGCAAGAATACTGGAATGGGTTGCCAATTTCTACTCCAGGGGATCTTCCTGACTCAGAGACTGAACCTACATCTCTTCTGTCTCTTGTATAGCCAGGAAGACTCTTTACCACTGTGCCACTTGGGAAGTCCACTGGAATACTCAGCCTTACAAAGGAAAGAGAGTCTGACACACACTACAACATGGATGAAACTTGAAGATATTAAGCTAAATGACTGAACTGGACTGAACTACACCAATGGAAAATCACGATAATTTTAGTTTTTTTAATTCTATAGCCTTTTATTTAAATTTTTAATTTATTTTTAGTTGAAGGATAATAGCTTTACAGTTTTGTTGTTTACTGCCAAAGATCAACATGAATCACCTATAGGTATACATATGCTCCTACCCTCTTTAACTTCCCTCCTGTAGAAATATTGTTAAATGGAAAAAAAAAATGTGTAAAAGAATGCATGTGGTTTGTCACCATTTGTGTGTGGGGTGTGCCTACAGGTGCACAGTCTCCCCAGGAATGAAGTCACACGAAACAGGTAACATTGATGATTCCTGGGAGTGGAACTGAAAGGCGGGAGCTCAGGGGCTGCTGTATAACCTCTTGTACCTTTTTTATCATCCACCATAGGGATGCATTCTCTAGTCAAAAACAAATAAAATGGGGTATATGTCCAAAGGGCTTCCCGATCTCAGTGGTAAAGAGCCCGCCTGCCACTGCAGGAGACATAGGTTTAATTCCTAGGTGGGGAAGATCCCCAAAGGAAATGGCAACCCACTCCAATATTCTTTCCTGAGAAATCCCATGGACAGAGGAGGCTGGTGGGCTACAGTTGATAGGGTCCCAAAAGAGTCGACATGATTTGATGACTAAACAACAACATGTCCAAAAAGTTGAAAACAGAGACTCAGATACTTGTATGTCATTGTTTATAACAGCATTACTCATAATAGCCAAAAAGTAGAGACAACCCAAATGCTTACTGATAAGTGAATGTATGAAACAAGACGTGGCTTATCCAGACAATGGAGATGGTATGGATATGTATAATACCATACAACAATATTTGCACTGCATGTGTGTTCAGTTGTGTCTGCTTCTTTGTGACCCCATGGACTTTAGCCTGCCAGGCTCCTTTGTCCATGGAATTTTCAAGGCAAGAATACTGGAATGGGTTGCCAATTTCTACTCCAGGGGATCTTCCTGACTCAGAGACTGAACCTACATCTCTTCTGTCTCTTGTATAGCCAGGAAGACTCTTTACCACTGTGCCACTTGGGAAGTCCACTGGAATACTCAGCCTTACAAAGGAAAGAGAGTCTGACACACACTACAACATGGATGAAACTTGAAGATATTAAGCTAAGTGAAATCAGCCAAAAACAAAAGGACAAATACTTGTATGATTCCACTTACATGAGATACCTAGGCTAGCCAGATTCATAGAAAAATAAGGAAGAATAGTGATTATCTGTGGCTGGGGGGAGGAGGAATGGGAGTTAGCATTTAATGGCATAGAGTTGCAGTTGGGGATAATGAAAAATTCTGAAGATGGATGGTGATGATGATTGCATAATAAATGAACTTAATGCCATTGAATTGTAAACTGAAAAGTGGTTAAAATGATGAATTTTATATCAGGTACATTTTATCATAAAAACAAATAATATTAATAATAAAATAGTCATTTTTTACTTTGACTTGTGTTATCTTGAATGCAGAGGTTAATTATGAGGAGCAATATTGAATGAGCCACAACAAAGAATAACCCTGTTAAAAAAAGGATTCGATCTCCAACCCTTGGCATTTTCCATGCCAGTTTGTCCTGTTCTGCTGACTGGCTCTTGAGGGATTCACAGTACAGAGCACAGGTGACGGACTGAGTCAGGACCTGAGGAGGAGGGCAGCTTCATCTAAGACAGAGAAGAAAAGGAAGGGAAGAGGTGCTCAGGGAGGGTAGAAGCAGAGAAAATTCCCGCCAAACCACAAAGGCATTCTCCATGAGGAATGTTGGGGGTATAGATGTTGACGGAACTTGTAAAGGTCAGCCTTTGAGGAGAATAACAGAGGGGTCAGACCAGGGGTGTGTAAACGAATCACCACATTCCACTGAGAAGTCTCGTGAGGCTGTAAATCACAAATGTGTAGACAGAATTTTCCCCCTCCTCTCACCTTTTCTCCCTACCCTGGCAACATTCTTCAAGGGGTTATAGATCCCTGGTACTAAATAAGTGAGGATGAGTAGATTCCCCACCCAGAACACCAACTACCATAGACTTCTATGCTATAGCAATGCAAACCTGGGATTGGAAAGAGACCTCAATTATTAAGGTGAAACTGAAGCTTGTGTTACTATTGGTATGGACATTCTCATTACTGAAACGAGACTGAGACCAAGGATGACCAGACCAATCATGTAACTTGTCCAAATTTCATTCAGCAGCAGAGCAAGATCCAGACATACAGAATAAATCTTAAAAAGCAACAAGAGGCAGAAATCAAATTACTTTCTGATTTTATTCAGTGAGTCCTGCTTATTCATAGTATCATTTTCCTTTGTTAATTGAAATGCATTATCTTGCACCTCCCTTAGACTGCAGGCTCTCTGAAGGCAGGGTCCACGTGCTATTTATCCTCATACTGCTCCCACAGCCTAGCAAAGTGCCTTGCAAGTACACAGTAGGCACTGAAATGGCTGCTGACTGAATTGCTAACCAAGAGAAATTCTCCTATATGAGGCAGCACCGGGCCGCTAGTGTGCCTACACAGCTCCCAGCACAAAGCAGGTGAGAAACAAGACCTGACTGACTTGAAATGACTCTTCCTAAAGAGACAGCCTGTGTTGTAGGAAGTCTGATATAAAATGATTCTGCAAGTTGCCCAGGCTTAAAGTAAAAGAAGCTCATTTTCTATTCCTCTGTTAGGGCTGTTCTTGCACTGGATTAGAGTGATGACGGCTAAAACACAAGAGGAAAGTGAGTAAAATCCGTGGCCGAGAGAGGGCTTCATCTAAGACAGAGAAGAAAAGGAAGGGAAGAGGTGCTCAGGGAGGGTAGAAGCAGAGAAAATTCCCGCCAAACCACAAAGGCATTCTCCATGAGGAATGTTGGGGGTATAGATGTTGACGGAACTTGTAAAGGTCAGCCTTTGAGGAGAATAACAGAGGGGTCAGACCAGGGGTGTGTAAACGAATCACCACATTCCACTGAGAAGTCTCGTGAGGCTGTAAATCACAAATGTGTAGACAGAATTTTCCCCCTCCTCTCACCTTTTCTCCCTACCCTGGCAACATTCTTCAAGGGGTTATAGATCCCTGGTACTAAATAAGTGAGGATGAGTAGATTCCCCACCCAGAACACCAACTACCATAGACTTCTATGCTATAGCAATGCAAACCTGGGATTGGAAAGAGACCTCAATTATTAAGGTGAAACTGAAGCTTGTGTTACTATTGGTATGGACATTCTCATTACTGAAACGAGACTGAGACCAAGGATGACCAGACCAATCATGTAACTTGTCCAAATTTCATTCAGCAGCAGAGCAAGATCCAGACATACAGAATAAATCTTAAAAAGCAACAAGAGGCAGAAATCAAATTACTTTCTGATTTTATTCAGTGAGTCCTGCTTATTCATAGTATCATTTTCCTTTGTTAATTGAAATGCATTATCTTGCACCTCCCTTAGACTGCAGGCTCTCTGAAGGCAGGGTCCACGTGCTATTTATCCTCATACTGCTCCCACAGCCTAGCAAAGTGCCTTGCAAGTACACAGTAGGCACTGAAATGGCTGCTGACTGAATTGCTAACCAAGAGAAATTCTCCTATATGAGGCAGCACCGGGCCGCTAGTGTGCCTACACAGCTCCCAGCACAAAGCAGGTGAGAAACAAGACCTGACTGACTTGAAATGACTCTTCCTAAAGAGACAGCCTGTGTTGTAGGAAGTCTGATATAAAATGATTCTGCAAGTTGCCCAGGCTTAAAGTAAAAGAAGCTCATTTTCTATTCCTCTGTTAGGGCTGTTCTTGCACTGGATTAGAGTGATGACGGCTAAAACACAAGAGGAAAGTGAGTCAGACCCAGTTCATAACCTGTGATACGAGAAGTGAGTATTTCAGTGCCTTCTCAAGCCTCCAACCAAGCTGAATTCATTTTTGATTAAGAGAATCTTAAAGGACTCCTGTCCTCAAGATTATATAAAAATCATCTCAATCATATACTTTTGAGATAATAAATCAAAAGAAGCACAGAGTCTAATGCTTTAGAGAAGGAAGTAGATCTCAAGTAGCTCAAGAAGCTATCTTTCCTACAATGAAGATGGAGGAAAACAAAGCCAAGACCGGTTGGTTCTGGTGCAGGGAATGATAACACTAGAGAACACACTCTACTGTTCCTTGGGATGACATCACTCATGCTGAAGTTGTGGTTGGCATGGCCGCCATCCCTGTTCACAGAGCAGGGAGGTAAAATAGATGCTTGAATGTCTCCATAATTAAGTCAAACTACTTGATTACTGCCTCTCTGGGAAAATGAATTGACTGAAGAGAGAGTGGGCAGGCATTCAGTCAAGCAACAAGCCACTTCCTGGGTGCCTGCGCTTGCTGGGGAAAGATGACTCTCCCTAGACTAGTCCACCCAAAATAAGTTGGGGATAAAAAAAATAATAAGTTGGTGGGGGTGAGAAGGAGAAAGTCCATAGTTGGTGAGTCTTTAGGGTACTCATGAGGAAATCCCTCAGCTCATGAGCTTACAGGTCAATTTCAAATTCCAGGATGCCTGCTTAGAGAGAGAGTAAAACACACTTTCTCAGGGACAGAAGCCTACAGAGCCAATGAGTCTGGGTTTCTAAGTCAGAATTTCATCAAGAGCTGTGTGACACTTTCTTTGGAAAGCCATTTTGTTTCCAGAGGTCCTGATACACGAGAACTGTACAGCTTGTTCCATCTAGGGAGAGAGATTGTGGACTCAGGCCCTGGCCTCTCATGCAGCCCCTCCTTCTTGCTCCCTCAAGAGCTAAAGAAGCAGTTTCTTTGGAAAAGGCTCCCTTTCATCTCCCTGAAAGCTTAGTTGAAGTGGGGATTTTTATACAAGTCCCATGTTTCCTGGATTCTTAGGAGCCTCTGAAAAGATACTATAAATAATCCTTATTAAACAGGAAGAAGCATTAAGTAGGCACAGGACTAACTACTGTGACCTCTATAGCTGAAAAGCATGGACTTCCATGCAGAGAATATAACTAGGAGTAGAGCCCAGCCCCTGACTGTAGAAGCCTGACATTGCACAGACATACATGCACATACGTGAGCCCTTCTCTGAAGGTGGAAACGGAAGCATAGAAAACAACACTCCTGCAGGACAAGCTGGTCATTCTCCTACTTGTCCTTTAATGATTAAACAATTAGATTGCCCCTTATCTATGCTAAGTCTTCCACAGACCTTTAGCAAAAAGCAATAAAATTCTCACCTGATCCTCGGTGGGCTAGGGATTTCTGCCTATAGTAGTCAGTTCATTCACTCACATCCCCAAACTGAAACTTACCACCAAGCTGTAACCGCATAGATTTAAAATTCACTGTACTCACCCCCGTGTAGTGGCCTGCTGCTCCCAAGTCCTTGATTCCAGTGCCTCTAAGGTGAGCCTTACAGCTGGAACCCACCTACCGCTCCTTTTTTCTACTTCTGCTATTAACATAGCCCCTCCTCTACTGTGTCACCAACCATTTCTGAACCAAAAAGTCTTTGTTTATTCATCACCACTGTAAAAGTAACATTCATTTTATGTTTTTTCAATCTACCGTGTTTTCCGTGGTTCTCACTAGCTTATCTAATCAGCATGTCCTGGGGAGGCTTATTACTTGCTGGTCTAGCTTATCCAAGCATAAGGGGACTGGCTGAGGCATTGACTCCAGGAGAATAGGCAACCTCAGGAAAGATGTCAGACCTTTGGCCTCTTCTCTCCACAGGACTGAGGTTAAGGGAAATGTTCCATATCCCACTGCCACTCCAGCCCTACAAATCCCAATTCATGACCCTTCAGAGAAAGATACAGACAAGGTTTTCCTTGTTTGGTTTTCCAAAGAACAAACCAAACCTTGCAAGAAAAATGTTGCATATTTTCTGCTTTTTCTAGGTTTTATGCTGTTTTGCCCTCATGCAGTAACTACTGTGAATACCCTTTCTGGATTCTTAGGAGCCTCTGAAAAGATACTATAAATAATCCTTATTAAACAGGAAGAAGCATTAAGTAGGCACAGGACTAACTACTGTGACCTCTATAGCTGAAAAGCATGGACTTCCATGCAGAGAATATAACTAGGAGTAGAGCCCAGCCCCTGACTGTAGAAGCCTGACATTGCACAGACATACATGCACATACGTGAGCCCTTCTCTGAAGGTGGAAACGGAAGCATAGAAAACAACACTCCTGCAGGACAAGCTGGTCATTCTCCTACTTGTCCTTTAATGATTAAACAATTAGATTGCCCCTTATCTATGCTAAGTCTTCCACAGACCTTTAGCAAAAAGCAATAAAATTCTCACCTGATCCTCGGTGGGCTAGGGATTTCTGCCTATAGTAGTCAGTTCATTCACTCACATCCCCAAACTGAAACTTACCACCAAGCTGTAACCGCATAGATTTAAAATTCACTGTACTCACCCCCGTGTAGTGGCCTGCTGCTCCCAAGTCCTTGATTCCAGTGCCTCTAAGGTGAGCCTTACAGCTGGAACCCACCTACCGCTCCTTTTTTCTACTTCTGCTATTAACATAGCCCCTCCTCTACTGTGTCACCAACCATTTCTGAACCAAAAAGTCTTTGTTTATTCATCACCACTGTAAAAGTAACATTCATTTTATGTTTTTTCAATCTACCGTGTTTTCCGTGGTTCTCACTAGCTTATCTAATCAGCATGTCCTGGGGAGGCTTATTACTTGCTGGTCTAGCTTATCCAAGCATAAGGGGACTGGCTGAGGCATTGACTCCAGGAGAATAGGCAACCTCAGGAAAGATGTCAGACCTTTGGCCTCTTCTCTCCACAGGACTGAGGTTAAGGGAAATGTTCCATATCCCACTGCCACTCCAGCCCTACAAATCCCAATTCATGACCCTTCAGAGAAAGATACAGACAAGGTTTTCCTTGTTTGGTTTTCCAAAGAACAAACCAAACCTTGCAAGAAAAATGTTGCATATTTTCTGCTTTTTCTAGGTTTTATGCTGTTTTTTGCCCTCATGTCATTAATTCCTTTTTTGTAAGCAGGAAACATGATGAGGGAACAATAAGTGGAAGATAGGAATTGTGGAGAAAGGAGAGAAGGGAGAGACAGTGAATAGGAAGTGAAAAGAAGAAAGTTGGAGGCCAGGCATTGGTTGGTCCCAGTGGGGGAAAGCGGGGCAGAAAGCATGCTGGGAAGTCTCTGGTATCTCCAGGCACTACGTGCTAAGTTTGGTACTACACACATCTTCCCTTATTTAACTCCCTCTATGGTCCTTCCAGGACAGCATTTTCATCCCCAAGCTTTGTAGACATAGAAATGGAGGCTCAGAGAATACAATACTTGCTCACGGGCTCATAGGAATAGGAGAAAGAGCAGGGGCTGGAAGTTTCACTGGAAAGTGAACTCCAGTCCTCTTCTTTCACAGGCCCTTCTTGTGAATTTTCTGTCTTCAGACTTGTATTCATTCTTTTTGAAAAAATTTTATTCATCTGTTTTTGGCTGTGCTGGGTCTTCATTGCCGGACAGGTTTCCCCTTTCATTTAGGAGTTTTATCTGCTGGTGTAAAGTCTCACTTTATTCTTAGATCATAAAGTTTTCTCTCAGTGGAAAAGTCACACTCTTGGATGTAGTCCTGCCTGCAGGAGATGATGGAAAATGTGTTTTGGAGGCCATGGTTGAGCCACCCCCGTAACACTACATCCTAATTCTCTTCACGACCCATGGAGTGAAAGAGTAGCAAGACTACAGTGACTAGCTCATCCTAGTTTGCCTGCGACTTTCGTCCAATGATAAAGGAAACTGGCAGGCTCAGGCAGACCAAGAAAGCCTAGGCAAGAAGACATACAATCTCATGCCTTAGGGAGTTCCCAGCAGGGCAGAGATTAGACCAATTCACAAACAGAAGAGTATTAGGCCCATAAAGAAGTTTAAAGGGAGGAAGATGTTCAGTAAAAGAGAAACCACATGTGTTTGGAGAACTCATTCATTCCACAGACGGTCATTTCTCGCCTTCTAAGCATATCTGAGGCAGAGGGAAGGAGCCATAATATGAAGACCTGAGAGCTGGAAGAACACAAGGTGTCCTGGGAACATGGAGGCCGTTTCCCTGGCACAGGGCAAGTTTGGGGAGAAACGTTTAGGGAAGGGAGCCTTTCTGAGAAAGTAAAGTGTCAATAGGAAGTGAAAAGAAGAAAGTTGGAGGCCAGGCATTGGTTGGTCCCAGTGGGGGAAAGCGGGGCAGAAAGCATGCTGGGAAGTCTCTGGTATCTCCAGGCACTACGTGCTAAGTTTGGTACTACACACATCTTCCCTTATTTAACTCCCTCTATGGTCCTTCCAGGACAGCATTTTCATCCCCAAGCTTTGTAGACATAGAAATGGAGGCTCAGAGAATACAATACTTGCTCACGGGCTCATAGGAATAGGAGAAAGAGCAGGGGCTGGAAGTTTCACTGGAAAGTGAACTCCAGTCCTCTTCTTTCACAGGCCCTTCTTGTGAATTTTCTGTCTTCAGACTTGTATTCATTCTTTTTGAAAAAATTTTATTCATCTGTTTTTGGCTGTGCTGGGTCTTCATTGCCGGACAGGTTTCCCCTTTCATTTAGGAGTTTTATCTGCTGGTGTAAAGTCTCACTTTATTCTTAGATCATAAAGTTTTCTCTCAGTGGAAAAGTCACACTCTTGGATGTAGTCCTGCCTGCAGGAGATGATGGAAAATGTGTTTTGGAGGCCATGGTTGAGCCACCCCCGTAACACTACATCCTAATTCTCTTCACGACCCATGGAGTGAAAGAGTAGCAAGACTACAGTGACTAGCTCATCCTAGTTTGCCTGCGACTTTCGTCCAATGATAAAGGAAACTGGCAGGCTCAGGCAGACCAAGAAAGCCTAGGCAAGAAGACATACAATCTCATGCCTTAGGGAGTTCCCAGCAGGGCAGAGATTAGACCAATTCACAAACAGAAGAGTATTAGGCCCATAAAGAAGTTTAAAGGGAGGAAGATGTTCAGTAAAAGAGAAACCACATGTGTTTGGAGAACTCATTCATTCCACAGACGGTCATTTCTCGCCTTCTAAGCATATCTGAGGCAGAGGGAAGGAGCCATAATATGAAGACCTGAGAGCTGGAAGAACACAAGGTGTCCTGGGAACATGGAGGCCGTTTCCCTGGCACAGGGCAAGTTTGGGGAGAAAAACGTTTAGGCCTGTCAGATAGGCTGAGCCTTTCTAGAGAGAAGCATCAACAATGTGTCAACTCAAAGGAACGTGGAATTGGAATTTCTACAAGAATGGAATGATTGTCCTCAGAGTGGATCACAGCATAGGTGGAAAGACCAGTGGAGACATCACTGCCAAGCATTCGAGTGAAACCCTTCGATTTCTACCTACCTAGGTTTTGTTTAAGCCATTTGGACGTTAGTTCAGGTTATTTTATCTTCTAATTTTTATTGATTTATATTTTTTAAAATTTTATACAGGAATTAGAGGGTGAGGTTCCTGGGTTGGGGAGGGGACAGGAAGATATGGGATGGGTAGCTTTCCCTCCAGGATGCACAAAGGGAGCGGGTTTGCAGGCTGAGGATCCCTCCTGTTGGAGGAAATAGGGGAGGAACTGCTCCGGCAGCAAAGTCTTTCCTCCTTGTGCCTAGTGCCCACTCAGAACTGGCTGGCACTGCCTGTGCCTCTGTCCAATCCTCATGCAATTGGCATTTTTGTGAATGTCTCATATCCATGTTTTTACTGGTGTATTTCCTCTTCCTTATGTATAGGAACTCTTTATATTGTAAATATTTTTCTGTTTTAATCATTTGTCATTCATTCTTTTTTAAAAGATTTTATTTATTTATTTTTGGCTGTGCTTGGGTCTTCATTGCTGGGCAGGCTTTCTCTAGTCGCAGGCGAGCAGGGGCTACTCTCATTGTGGTGCAAGGTCTTCTCATTGCAGTGCCTTCTCTTGTTGCGGCCCCAGGCTCTAGAGCACATGGGTTTAGTAGTTGTAGCTACAGGATTAGTTGCCCTGTGGCATGTGGGATGTTCCTAGACCAGGGATTAAACTGATGTCTCCTGCTTTGGCAAGTGGATTCTTAATCATGGCACCACCAGGAAAGCCCTATTTATCCATATTTTCTTTTAGATTCCTAGGTCTGTGATCAATCTCTGAAATGTTTTAACCATTCCCAAGTTTAGAACCTTTTGCATATCTGAGGCAGAGGAAGGAGCCATAATATGAAGACCTGAGAGCTGGAAGAACACAAGGTGTCCTGGGAACATGGAGGCCGTTTCCCTGGCACAGGGCAAGTTTGGGGAGAAAAACGTTTAGGCCTGTCAGATAGGCTGAGCCTTTCTAGAGAGAAGCATCAACAATGTGTCAACTCAAAGGAACGTGGAATTGGAATTTCTACAAGAATGGAATGATTGTCCTCAGAGTGGATCACAGCATAGGTGGAAAGACCAGTGGAGACATCACTGCCAAGCATTCGAGTGAAACCCTTCGATTTCTACCTACCTAGGTTTTGTTTAAGCCATTTGGACGTTAGTTCAGGTTATTTTATCTTCTAATTTTTATTGATTTATATTTTTAAATTTCATACAGGAATTAGAGGGTGAGGTTCCTGGGTTGGGGAGGGGACAGGAAGATATGGGATGGGTAGCTTTCCCTCCAGGATGCACAAAGGGAGCGGGTTTGCAGGCTGAGGATCCCTCCTGTTGGAGGAAATAGGGGAGGAACTGCTCCGGCAGCAAAGTCTTTCCTCCTTGTGCCTAGTGCCCACTCAGAACTGGCTGGCACTGCCTGTGCCTCTGTCCAATCCTCATGCAATTGGCATTTTTGTGAATGTCTCATATCCATGTTTTTACTGGTGTATTTCCTCTTCCTTATGTATAGGAACTCTTTATATTGTAAATATTTTTCTGTTTTAATCATTTGTCATTCATTCTTTTTTAAAAGATTTTATTTATTTATTTTTGGCTGTGCTTGGGTCTTCATTGCTGGGCAGGCTTTCTCTAGTCGCAGGCGAGCAGGGGCTACTCTCATTGTGGTGCAAGGTCTTCTCATTGCAGTGCCTTCTCTTGTTGCGGCCCCAGGCTCTAGAGCACATGGGTTTAGTAGTTGTAGCTACAGGATTAGTTGCCCTGTGGCATGTGGGATGTTCCTAGACCAGGGATTAAACTGATGTCTCCTGCTTTGGCAAGTGGATTCTTAATCATGGCACCACCAGGAAAGCCCTATTTATCCATATTTTTCTTTTAGATTCCTAGGTCTGTGATCAATCTCTGAAATGTTTTAACCATTCCCAAGTTTATGTACACCTATATTTCCTTTTTTTTTTAATTTAAAAATTTTGGCCTCTTTTATTTATTTTTAATTTTTAAATTTTCATCCATCTTTATTCTCTGGCCTGTGTGGGCCTCCCGTCGCAGTGCCTGAGCGCATGCGCGCCAGGGCGCTGGCTGCTAATTGGACACACCCGCTCCCGCGCACGTGGGATCTTCCTGGGCCAGGGATGGAACCGGTGCTCCTTGCACTGCAAGGCGGACTCCTTACCCACTGGGCCAGCAGGGAAGCCCTATATTTTCTTCTAGTTTTTCTCTGGTTTTGTTTTTTCTGGACTTTAATTTGATATATATTACAAGATAGGCTTTCATTTTAACATTTTTTTTCAAGTGTTACATCACCACTTGTCAGACTTTGTACCCTCTACGCACTGGTTCAAAATACTACCTTTATCACATACTAAATGCTTCTGTGTGCCAAGTCTGTGCTCCGCCAGCCATCCTGACAGCATGTTCTAAACCTGCTTTCCTTTTGCTATTAGCTACTCCTTCCTCAAGCCACTGCGTTCTGACTTCTGCTCACCATCGTGGCACAAACATTTCTCTAGCAAAGCTCATCATCAGACTGCCAAAGTCTGGGTGCTTTTGAGGTCTGTTCTCCATACATTTGATATTGTCGGAAATTCTTTTCTTCTTGAAATCTCTTATGGGGTAATTTTGTCTCCCTGTTTGGGTAAATTTAGGGGACTTCTCAGTCATTGGGTTTGTGAATTGTCATCTTTGCTAAATAACACCACCGTGTTTTCCAGAGGGGTAGCAGCATGCTATAGTCTCATTAGATTTATTTATTTTTAGCTGTGCTGGGTCTTCATTGTCGTACGTATGGTGTCATCCTGGATGACAGATTTCAAAATGGCACCTGGAATTTATTATTATTTCCTCCGCTGATACTTTATATTCAAGGTGATATAGGCAGTCTTTCCTTTAAAATGAGTTGAATGGGGACAGTCTAAGCAGACAGCCTGAATTCCAGCCTGTAGCCACCACTGGAGGCCAGGGACAGAATCTTGGAGATGTTGACATCCAGCTTCATGTGCAGGACAGGGCTTGGATTCTGACTGGGCTGCCATCTTGCCCTGCTCTTTATTGTTTGTTTTAATCTCTAGATTCTTTCTTGCTTGCTTTTTCTTTATAATTTATTTGTTGAAGGAACTATTTCTCAGAGTCCATTTTTAGTGCATCTTCATGGTATTAATAAGTTCCCATACCTTTCCTATTTCCTGTAAATATTAATTAGCCTTAGAGCAGTGACCTCCAAGCATGGTCCTCTGACCAACAACATTGGCAACACCTGGGGATTTGTAGGCGAAGCTAAGTCTTACTGGGCCAGCAGGGAAGCCCTATATTTTCTTCTAGTTTTTCTCTGGTTTTGTTTTTTCTGGACTTTAATTTGATATATATTACAAGATAGGCTTTCATTTTAACATTTTTTTTCAAGTGTTACATCACCACTTGTCAGACTTTGTACCCTCTACGCACTGGTTCAAAATACTACCTTTATCACATACTAAATGCTTCTGTGTGCCAAGTCTGTGCTCCGCCAGCCATCCTGACAGCATGTTCTAAACCTGCTTTCCTTTTGCTATTAGCTACTCCTTCCTCAAGCCACTGCGTTCTGACTTCTGCTCACCATCGTGGCACAAACATTTCTCTAGCAAAGCTCATCATCAGACTGCCAAAGTCTGGGTGCTTTTGAGGTCTGTTCTCCATACATTTGATATTGTCGGAAATTCTTTTCTTCTTGAAATCTCTTATGGGGTAATTTTGTCTCCCTGTTTGGGTAAATTTAGGGGACTTCTCAGTCATTGGGTTTGTGAATTGTCATCTTTGCTAAATAACACCACCGTGTTTTCCAGAGGGTAGCAGCATGCTATAGTCTCATTAGATTTATTTATTTTTAGCTGTGCTGGGTCTTCATTGTCGTACGTATGGTGTCATCCTGGATGACAGATTTCAAAATGGCACCTGGAATTTATTATTATTTCCTCCGCTGATACTTTATATTCAAGGTGATATAGGCAGTCTTTCCTTTAAAATGAGTTGAATGGGGACAGTCTAAGCAGACAGCCTGAATTCCAGCCTGTAGCCACCACTGGAGGCCAGGGACAGAATCTTGGAGATGTTGACATCCAGCTTCATGTGCAGGACAGGGCTTGGATTCTGACTGGGCTGCCATCTTGCCCTGCTCTTTATTGTTTGTTTTAATCTCTAGATTCTTTCTTGCTTGCTTTTTCTTTATAATTTATTTGTTGAAGGAACTATTTCTCAGAGTCCATTTTTAGTGCATCTTCATGGTATTAATAAGTTCCCATACCTTTCCTATTTCCTGTAAATATTAATTAGCCTTAGAGCAGTGACCTCCAAGCATGGTCCTCTGACCAACAACATTGGCAACACCTGGGGATTTGTAGGCGAAGCTAAGTCTTACAGACAGGCTGGCTGCCAAGGTCATCATCTTGGTGAGGCCTAGCATCCCACTTCTGTGAAATCAACCACTGAAGTAGAAAGGTCAAAACAACTGGAATGGGAAGGAGGGAAAGGAGCGGGCAAGGTAGTAGGTGGTCGACCAGTAGGTTAGTATTCCTAAGGTTTTTTTCTAACAATGAAAAATTTGATTTTCTTTCCCCTGCATAATGTTAGAGCAAAAGGAATAAAATGCTGGGCTTATGTTTAAACAAGTTAGCTGATTTAATGTACTTCAAAAGCTACATGAACTGGGATGCTTCCCTGGTGGTCCAGTGGCTAGTGCTCCCAGTGCAGAGGTCGGGGGTTCAAACCCTGGTCAGGGAACTAGATCCTGTGTGCTGCAACTAAGACCTGGTGCAATCAAATAAATAAATAAAAATATTTAAAAAAGAAAAACTACATGAACTGTTCAGTGTTCCTTTCTTAGAGAAGTGAGGGGACAAGTATTCACTCTCCCTCACCCAGGGATGACGCCATACGTACAGCTTTGCTTCATAGATCAGGGTGATGTCTTTGACTTTAATGTTCCTTTGCAAAAATCACTTCAGGTGGGTAAAGCAGGTATCTGAGATATCCAGAGTGTCAGGAAATGGCTGTTCATTCCACACAGAATCTGGGCTTCAAGGAGATGATGAAGTAATGGGAACAGTCTAAGCAGACAGCCTGAATTCCAGCCTGTAGCCACCACTGGAGGCCAGGGACAGAATCTTGGAGATGTTGACATCCAGCTTCATGTGCAGGACAGGGCTTGGATTCTGACTGGGCTGCCATCTTGCCCTGCTCTTTATTGTTTGTTTTAATCTCTAGATTCTTTCTTGCTTGCTTTTTCTTTATAATTTATTTGTTGAAGGAACTATTTCTCAGAGTCCATTTTTAGTGCATCTTCATGGTATTAATAAGTTCCCATACCTTTCCTATTTCCTGTAAATATTAATTAGCCTTAGAGCAGTGACCTCCAAGCATGGTCCTCTGACCAACAACATTGGCAACACCTGGGGATTTGTAGGCGAAGCTAAGTCTTACAGACAGGCTGGCTGCCAAGGTCATCATCTTGGTGAGGCCTAGCATCCCACTTCTGTGAAATCAACCACTGAAGTAGAAAGGTCAAAACAACTGGAATGGGAAGGAGGGAAAGGAGCGGGCAAGGTAGTAGGTGGTCGACCAGTAGGTTAGTATTCCTAAGGTTTTTTTCTAACAATGAAAAATTTGATTTTTCTTTCCCCTGCATAATGTTAGAGCAAAAGGAATAAAATGCTGGGCTTATGTTTAAACAAGTTAGCTGATTTAATGTACTTCAAAAGCTACATGAACTGGGATGCTTCCCTGGTGGTCCAGTGGCTAGTGCTCCCAGTGCAGAGGTCGGGGGTTCAAACCCTGGTCAGGGAACTAGATCCTGTGTGCTGCAACTAAGACCTGGTGCAATCAAATAAATAAATAAAAATATTTAAAAAAGAAAAACTACATGAACTGTTCAGTGTTCCTTTCTTAGAGAAGTGAGGGGACAAGTATTCACTCTCCCTCACCCAGGGATGACGCCATACGTACAGCTTTGCTTCATAGATCAGGGTGATGTCTTTGACTTTAATGTTCCTTTGCAAAAATCACTTCAGGTGGGTAAAGCAGGTATCTGAGATATCCAGAGTGTCAGGAAATGGCTGTTCATTCCACACAGAATCTGGGCTTCAAGGAGATGATGAAGTAATGGGAACATTATAACCAAAACAGGACGTGTTTCTAAGCCCAGGGCTGTAAGTGGCTGGAGGCCTATGTTTATGTCCCACCCCACCTAGAGGTCAAGTCTCCATGTTGGCCCACCACCCATCCATATTTAACCATGGAAGCAGCGATCCAGGTTTCCCTTCAAGGAGAGATTCTCCGGCTTTTGTCATGACACCAGTCCCAGTCACTGAGCAATGACTTCGGGGAGACCTGAGCACTGCATCCAGCTCTGTTCCAAACCTGGAATGCCAGCCATCCAACCGAGTCCAGGTCTGAACAGCACTGGTAGGACATTAAGGACATCCCTGAAGAATAAAAATGTCCTTCAGAAGAGAGGGAAGAAAACCCCACCTTTGAGAAAGAAAATGAAGAACGTTTTGGAGGAGGTGCAGAATGTAGACCTAGTAAAAGAAACTTTTTTTTCTAAAGAATTCCTTATACTGAGCCAATGGATACTCTTGAAGACCCTAAGTTCATCATTGAAATGACTCAAGGAAACATCACCTCAAAGACAAGGTCAAGTACAAACTGAAGATCTCTTGATTTGAAAGTATTCTCTGAGATTAAAAGTTTTGCTTACTGTGAATGAAGAACTGAAGCTTCTTTTATCATTTTAAATTTCTGAAGTTTCACTGTTTTCTGGGTGAGTATAAATAGTCACAATATTTTCTACAGTAAGGTTCTGATATCTAACCATGTAAATCAAAGATGAAGAAACACAAGATTTTTATGCCTGATTTTAGAGTGATATTTGAGATTTTAATTGCCTGCCTGTATATTACCATACTCAGATACTGACTGGGTTGGGTTTTGTTTTCTGGGGTGGTTTTTTTTTTTTTTTTGGCCACTTCTATTGGTCTTTCATGTATTTATTTTCATCCATCTTTGTTCTTTGGCCCGTGTGGGCCTCCCATCACAGTGGCTTCTCTCGTCGCAGAGCACCAGCTCTGGGCACATGCGCTCCCGAGCTCCGGCTTGGTAGTTGGACACATCGGTCCAGCCCCATGGGATCTTCCCAGGCTAGGGATCGAACTGGCACCTCTTGCACTGCAAGGCAGTGTCCTTACCCACTGGACCACCAGGGAAGCCCCCAGACTGGGTTTTAATGATCACACAAAAGCTGATCACACATGCAAACCATGTAGCTCCTTCTGACTTCTATCTGAATGAAGTATTACGTGTCTTTGTTCCATTGTAGGCTAAACTATAATTATTCAATATGTGAAATCTAAATGTCACCTTGGACCCTGTGATAGCTGAAAATGTGTTTCATGTATTCTTATTTCTAGACAACAGTAACCTAACAGACTATTAAGGACAGTGAATTTGTTTTTCTTAAGTCTCTTGTAAGAATGTTCATCTGCTTCAAAATATAACTTGTTTTAAAATTTTTTTTCAAATAGCAAGTGATTTTTTTTTTTTAAGAAACTTAAGTTTCACATGAATGCTTCAGTGTTGGAAGGTTTTTTTTATTTAAAAGCTTTGAGGCTTATACATACTACTTGTCAAGTTGGAGAACCCATTTCCCAAATCAGATTAAAACTTCCAAAATAAAGGGTTTCAGTAGTAGCTAGAATGGCATTGCTGAGCAAGTTGAGGCAGAATAAGCATTTGGCATAGGGTTTTATTAATATATTTGTACTTTTTCATTGTAGAAAACTGTTACTGACTAAAATCAAAGATGGCTACAGAAACCACCTGCTTCACGCCATGTGGGATCTTCCCAGGCCAGGGATCAAACTGGCGCCCCTTGCATTGCAAGGCAGACTCTTTATCCACAGGACCACCAGGGAAGTCCAGCATTTGCCATATTTAATTTAAAGTCGGAGGATTTAGCATTTTGAACCTGACCTGTGGATCAGAGTCGAAAGTACTTAACTCTTGTTCAATACCCAGGTCCTCTTACTGCCTAGGTATCTAACTGCCCCCTTTCCAGAAACATTTTTTTTCAGTCTGTTCAAATCTTCAGTATAAATTTGTTACATCTATGATCATTTTCAAAGCTGTAAAGTCACTGCTTCAGCTATTGACAGGCTTGCCAAAGAGAAGGATTTGTTACTCATCACCTCCAGCATCTCAGAGGCAAGCAGCTCTCCCTTCACTCCCATTTCCCACTCCCCCATCTTTCCACGTGCAATGCTGGAAGGAGACAGGCACTATCTACTTGGCACATTAGAGGGTAATCTGTGGCAAAAGCAAAAGCATATAGTTTCTTTCCCCAGTGCTATCTTGATGCTATTATAGATTGAGTGCATGTGTCCCCCCAAATACATACATTGAATCTAGTCCCCAAGATGACAGTATTTTTACCAAGTAAAGCTCTGAGAAGTAATTAGCTCAGAAAGGTGGAGCCTGTGAATGGGATTAATACCCTTACATAAAAGGCCACTTGTTCATTCACTAAGTCTGACTCTGTGATCCCATGGACTGCAGCATTCCCTGTCCTTCACTGTCTTCTGGAGTTTGCTCACATCCATGTGCCCTGAGCTGGACCATGAAGAAGGCTGAGCACCGAAGAGCTGATGACTTCTAACTGTGGTGTTGGAGATGACTCTTGAGAATCCCTTGGACTGCGAGGAGATCAAATCAGTCAATCCTAAAGAAAATAAACCCTGAATATTCATTGGAAGGACTGATACTGAAGCTCCAATACTTTGGCCACTTGATGTAAAGAGACGACTAACTGGCATTGCTCTGTGAGAAAAGGGGATCCTGCAGAGGTGCTGTGTGACAGTCTGGAGGGGTGGGATGGGGGGGATATACATATGACTAATCTGGGAACATACATATCTATAAACAACAAAACTCTGTAAAAGTTAAAAGTAAAATAAAAGTTTTTTAAAAAGTTAAAATTAAAAAAGAGAGAGAGAGACAACTAATTGGAAAAGACCCCAATGTTGGGGAAAATACAACGCAGAAGGAGAAGGGGATGACAGAGGCTGAGATGGTTGGATGGCATCACTGAGTCAATGGACATGAGTTTGAGCAAGCTCCAAGAGATGATGATTGACAGGGAAGCCTGGAATGCTGCAGTCCATGGAGTCACAAAGAGTCGGACACAACTGAGGAATTGAACTGAACCTGTGTAGAGCATGTTATCTCATTTAACCTTTTCCTGAAGAAAAAAACACCACCGCGGGAAGGTGATATCAGTCTCATTATAGATATAGAAACTGAGGCTGAGAAGTTAAGCAACTTCCCTGAATTCATACAGTTTATAAGAGGAAGAGCTGGGACACAAGCCTTAGACTTACTTCATAAAGTGCTCTCCATGGAGGGGAAGGTGATGCTGATCCTGGAAATCTGCCCAAGAACTCCAAAAGAAAAGGGCTCCAAGGAAAGAAAATTGAGACTGTATTCTCATATTGCAACTGACAGTTCTGGGTTTAGATGGATCAAAGGAGGCTGTGCCCATGCTGTCCATGCTGGATGCACACCATGCCTCATGAGGCCTCCTCACCCACCATCACATCCTATCCCAGGTCCCAGAAATCTCCTGGGCTCCATGAGCAGCTCTCATTATCATCTACAGGCAGTGACGCCTGCGTCAGCCGCCTGTCATCTTCTGGCCACCCGACCTCCCTGAACCCCGGGACACGGCAGTGCACACCCATTGCTCTCCCCTTTCTCACCACCACAGCCCAGTTTCTTTTCCCTCTGTTCCATCAATAGAGGGACCTCTGGCTAGCTCACCAGACATGTCAGAATCAGTGCACGACCCATTGCTCAGATGACTTCTAACTGTGGTGTTGGAGATGACTCTTGAGAATCCCTTGGACTGCGAGGAGATCAAATCAGTCAATCCTAAAGAAAATAAACCCTGAATATTCATTGGAAGGACTGATACTGAAGCTCCAATACTTTGGCTACTTGATGTAAAGAGCGACTAACTGGCATTGCTCTGTGAGAAAAGGGGATCCTGCAGAGGTGCTGTGTGACAGTCTGGAGGGGTGGGATGGGGGGATATACATATGACTAATCTGGGAACATACATATCTATAAACAACAAAACTCTGTAAAAGTTAAAAGTAAAATAAAAGTTTTTTAAAAAGTTAAAATTAAAAAAGAGAGAGAGAGACAACTAATTGGAAAAGACCCCAATGTTGGGGAAAATACAACGCAGAAGGAGAAGGGGATGACAGAGGCTGAGATGGTTGGATGGCATCACTGAGTCAATGGACATGAGTTTGAGCAAGCTCCAAGAGATGATGATTGACAGGGAAGCCTGGAATGCTGCAGTCCATGGAGTCACAAAGAGTCGGACACAACTGAGGAATTGAACTGAACCTGTGTAGAGCATGTTATCTCATTTAACCTTTTCCTGAAGAAAAAAACACCACCGCGGGAAGGTGATATCAGTCTCATTATAGATATAGAAACTGAGGCTGAGAAGTTAAGCAACTTCCCTGAATTCATACAGTTTATAAGAGGAAGAGCTGGGACACAAGCCTTAGACTTACTTCATAAAGTGCTCTCCATGGAGGGGAAGGTGATGCTGATCCTGGAAATCTGCCCAAGAACTCCAAAAGAAAAGGGCTCCAAGGAAAGAAAATTGAGACTGTATTCTCATATTGCAACTGACAGTTCTGGGTTTAGATGGATCAAAGGAGGCTGTGCCCATGCTGTCCATGCTGGATGCACACCATGCCTCATGAGGCCTCCTCACCCACCATCACATCCTATCCCAGGTCCCAGAAATCTCCTGGGCTCCATGAGCAGCTCTCATTATCATCTACAGGCAGTGACGCCTGCGTCAGCCGCCTGTCATCTTCTGGCCACCCGACCTCCCTGAACCCCGGGACACGGCAGTGCACACCCATTGCTCTCCCCTTTCTCACCACCACAGCCCAGTTTCTTTTCCCTCTGTTCCATCAATAGAGGGACCTCTGGCTAGCTCACCAGACATGTCAGAATCAGATGCCACTTTTTGAACTCCATTTGACCTCAGATACCAGAAACTATCAACTCCCTCTCTTATCTGACCCTGTGACTCTTCCGATGGGGCCCTCTGCTCGGTAGATGATCCCTGGGCACTGCTGTCGGTTCTTTAACTCTCGGAATGGCCCAGGGCTCTGCCTTCCTCCTGCCTTGAACTCTTTTCTCAGGCGATTTGCAGCTTCACCTGATGCCCAGGCCTCTACCTGCTTACTCTGTCTTGATCAAGTCCCACAGGCCAGTGCCCTTCTGTTCACCCCACCACTTCAGGACCTGGGGGATACTCTGTGCTGCAGGGCATGGCATCTGGCTTTTCTGGTGACCCACTAACACAATCCCAGCAAGTGAGGGGGAACAAACACCCAACGGGGCAAACATGGAAGCACGAAGGATCAGGAAACAGAACAGAGAGGAGGTGAATTTGCTCTCCGCTGCCCCAACCCAAATGTCGTGTCTCTGTAGTCTATCCAGAGATCACACACGGACAAGTTGCTGGTTGTGTATTTGCGAAGCAGTGGCCGACTCATTAAAACAAATCTTGTGCTTCCTTCTCCTTCCCTGCCTAGCTTTCCTGAACCTCACTGCTTGGGGAATGCCTCTATCAATAAAATACCAGATTTCCTAAGTTACCTGAATTAAAGCAATCCACTTCGCCCCGATCATGGCTTCACCACCATTGCCACACTCCCACCTCATTCCCCCAACTGCCTCTGCAAGCCAGACCTCCTTGCTGAGCGTTACATCCAGTGGAATCCAACCGCCAGTGGACATCTCTACTAGGACATCCTCACAAGCTCCTTAAACTCATCTCTCAAATGAAACTCATAGTGCTCCTCCCCAAACATATGGCCTTACTCCTGTGTTCTGGGGAAGGTACAGAGGAAAGACATTTTACAAGAACTCTCAGCCTGGGTAAAGTAGGAGACAGATGGGTTAACTCAGAATTAGAATGAAAGAGACACTTAGGGCTAAAAAGCAATGCCGGAGGAGCTTGTCCTGAGGATGAGAAGGCCTGCCGTGTGCCTCCCTCGCACGCATTCTCACAGAGCCTTCACCACAGCCCTGTAGGTATCGTTATTTCTATTTGCAGTTGAGAAAGCAGAGTCGAGATGAGAAACCTCGCCAAGGTGACAAAGCAACTAAATCCAAGCGTACCTGAAAAAAAGGTTCATGTTCTTTTCTGCTCCAGAAGAGGTGCACCTAAGAGGTTACTGGGATTGGAGATTTCCTAAGGCAGGAATGCCTGAACTGTGTTAATACATGAACAGGATGTCAGCTAAGATGGGGTGGGGAGGAGGCAGAGAGGCAGGAATGAAGAAGGTGGTAACTGGCATTCTGGGCAGTGGGAAAGGGCTAAGCAATCACAGGGTGGCAAGGAAACTGCAGAGGTACACTAACGCTAGACCATAAGACACAAGAGGGGGGCTTCCCTAGTGGCCCAGTGGGTAAAGAGCCTGCCTTGCAATGCAAGGGGCACTGGTTCGATCCCTGGCCCGGGAAGGTCCCACATGCCAGGTCAGTGTGTCCAATTATGAGTCAGCACTCCGGAGCACATGCACGCAGAGCCAGTGCTCTGCAACGAGAGAGGCTACTGCAATGGGAGGCCCACACATGCCAAAGAATAAAGGTGGATGAAAATAAATGACGACTTAGAGGCAAAAAAAAAAAAAAAAAAGACACAAGAGGCACTGGAGAAGTGAGAACGATCCAAGTCATGGATGGGCTCATGTGCCATTCCAGTGAACTAAACTTTTAAACTCTAGACACTTGGAGGAACCATTTCAGATTTTAACTTTTAAATTAACCTGGGTAGAAGCATTTAAGGACTTAAAAAGAGAATGACACTGGGGTTTCCCTGGTGGTCCAGAGGGTAAGGACACCGCCTTGCAGTGCAAGGGGCACCGGTTCAATCCCTGGCCTGGGAGGATCCCACGTGCCATGGAGTGGCTGGACCCATGTGTCCAACTACAGAGCTGGAGCTCTGGAGTGCATGTGCCCAGAGCCGGTGCTCTGGAACGAGAGAGGCCACTGCGATGGGAGGCCCACACCGGCCAAAGAACAAAGATGGAAATGAAAGACCAATAGAAGTGGCCAAATTTAAAAAAGAGAGAGAGAGAATGACACAACCCAGTGTGCATTTTAGAAAGGTCCCTCGGGCATCCATGAGAACTGAGAGAGGCAATGGAGGTGGGACAACCGTTTTAAAGACTGCTGCAATATCAAGAGCAAGAATTATACACAAAGTCAGCAATAAATGGAATAGGAAAAAGTGAACAGATCTGAGAGGTAGTAACCAAGGGAAGACTGAACAGGACTGGGTGACTAAATTAGCTAAGGAGGGTGGAAAAGATATCAGACACCCTGGTTTGTGACTTGTCATATACAAGACATGCAAAAGATGATCTCCGTTTCAGACATAGGTAGCAACAGGCAACTGAATAAATATATGTGTGGCATTTGGAAAGCAGTAATGGTGAGAAACCACCTCCAAGGGAAAAGGACAGAACAAGAAAGCCCAGTCCTGTTCTCCTGCCCCAAGGAGTTCCCAGCCTTGGCCTTTGGTATCTCAACCCCCGATGGGAAGGCAGGTCAGCAGATGAGATAGAAAGGACAGGAACATTATCCAAGCCCAAGGAAAGAACAATGTGGCCTGCAATTTCCTCAGCCCAGGAGCAGCCCAATGTGGAGATGTGAGGTGGAAGCCCTTGTGATACCAAGACACGGTCACCTTTTTCAACCAGCACTAGAAGAATTAAGCCCTAATATTCTAAGGTATCCCTTGTATATAACGACTTATATGATACCTATGCATCTAGATGGTATCAGCTATGTGTAATTCTTGAGAGTACTGAGGAAAGTCACACGAATCAGTTTCTCTTGGAACCCCAGTCTAAAGAGGTTAAAGTACAGTGCAGGTATCAAATACCATACTCTACTGACCTTCCCAGAGGGTGTGTCGACTGAGAACGAGCCCAGTGCTAGCTGTGGGCTCTGGGCTCCCAACCTGGAGCCTCCTTGTCCTGTTTGCTCCTTTCCCACAAGGACCTGACCTAGCTGGAGCTGCTCATAAGCAGCAAGGGTCTCTCCCTCCAATTGGATCAGGGACCTCTGGCAGCCTGGGCAGGAGCTCCCCAAGGAGAAAACAAAGAGAGTCTTAGGGAATTCCCTGGCAGTCCAATGGGTTAGGATGCTGGGCGTCCACTGCCAGCGGTGCCCGTGTACAACGCAGCCAAACAAAAGAGAACCAAGAACTCAAAACTTAACTTAAACTTGGGCTAAGCTCTAAAATCCTGGGACACTGCTCAATGACCTAACGGGAACCAAATCTAGAACTGATTTCAACAGGTCTGAGCCAAAGCCCAGAAATAACATAAATGTTTTCAAAGGGGAGTTCTATCCTTTCCTACCAATTTATGGCTTCGGTCTTTCATTGCTTAGTAAATGCTCCCTCTGAGAGGCCCCAGATCTTATGGGGAGACTGTGCTAGTGCATCAGAAAGCTGGCCAGAGTGGTGATCATACCATTAGCCGAGCTCCTAACACTGGCCTGAAGAGCAGTGGAAGATCCAGAAAGCAGAGGTGCATCTGACCCAGGTGATACACTCCCAAAAAGGGAAACCCACCTCCAAGGGAAAAGGACAGAACAAGAAAGCCCAGTCCTGTTCTCCTGCCCCAAGGAGTTCCCAGCCTTGGCCTTTGGTATCTCAACCCCCGATGGGAAGGCAGGTCAGCAGATGAGATAGAAAGGACAGGAACATTATCCAAGCCCAAGGAAAGAACAATGTGGCCTGCAATTTCCTCAGCCCAGGAGCAGCCCAATGTGGAGATGTGAGGTGGAAGCCCTTGTGATACCAAGACACGGTCACCTTTTTCAACCAGCACTAGAAGAATTAAGCCCTAATATTCTAAGGTATCCCTTGTATATAACGACTTATATGATACCTATGCATCTAGATGGTATCAGCTATGTGTAATTCTTGAGAGTACTGAGGAAAGTCACACGAATCAGTTTCTCTTGGAACCCCAGTCTAAAGAGGTTAAAGTACAGTGCAGGTATCAAATACCATACTCTACTGACCTTCCCAGAGGGTGTGTCGACTGAGAACGAGCCCAGTGCTAGCTGTGGGCTCTGGGCTCCCAACCTGGAGCCTCCTTGTCCTGTTTGCTCCTTTCCCACAAGGACCTGACCTAGCTGGAGCTGCTCATAAGCAGCAAGGGTCTCTCCCTCCAATTGGATCAGGGACCTCTGGCAGCCTGGGCAGGAGCTCCCCAAGGAGAAAACAAAGAGAGTCTTAGGGAATTCCCTGGCAGTCCAATGGGTTAGGATGCTGGGCGTCCACTGCCAGCGGTGCCCGTGTACAACGCAGCCAAACAAAAGAGAACCAAGAACTCAAAACTTAACTTAAACTTGGGCTAAGCTCTAAAATCCTGGGACACTGCTCAATGACCTAACGGGAACCAAATCTAGAACTGATTTCAACAGGTCTGAGCCAAAGCCCAGAAATAACATAAATGTTTTCAAAGGGGAGTTCTATCCTTTCCTACCAATTTATGGCTTCGGTCTTTCATTGCTTAGTAAATGCTCCCTCTGAGAGGCCCCAGATCTTATGGGGAGACTGTGCTAGTGCATCAGAAAGCTGGCCAGAGTGGTGATCATACCATTAGCCGAGCTCCTAACACTGGCCTGAAGAGCAGTGGAAGATCCAGAAAGCAGAGGTGCATCTGACCCAGGTGATACACTCCCCATTCTCCTAACTCCGTAAAATGATCTCAGGAGCCAAGCCCTTGGTCTAGCCCTTTCCCCCTGCTCAGAGAAACTTTCTGCACACAAATTTGAGGGACACAGCACTGTACTGGCCACTATAGCTGGAGAACTTCCTTCCCCTCCACTCCTGCTCTGAGCCAAGTGGCCCAATGCCCACTCCCAACACCACACAGAGAACACTGAAGCAGAAGTGGCTTTAATCAAGGGGTGAAGTCCTCAGTCGGGGAGACCTCATTCAACCTTTGGTTGTGGGGTCTCAGCCTACCTACCCCTCACGGCCCCTGAAGCTCCCCAGGAAGGAGCGAGCAATTGAACAGCAAACCCCGGCAGAGACCAGGGAATGGAAATGGGGGGACCCAGGTCGGGGGGGGGCAGGGGCAGGGCACCGACAGGTGGGCGTGAAGCTGAGAGGAACAGGAACAGCTTTACACACGCAGCTCTACCTGGCGCTGCCTGGTGACTCTGCATCAGGAGGGCAGCACCAGGAGGGCTGTGGGCAGGGCGGACAGCGAGGCAAGCCGAGTTCAGGAGATGAGGCGACCATGAAGCTGGTGCAGCTGCTCCTGGGTGAGCACCAGCCGGTGTCGCTGTCCAAGGCCAGCAGCACACGAGAAGGTCACTTTGCCCATGTATACAGTGTCGTCCTGCTGCTCTTCCTTGGCCTGGGAATTGGGAGGGGAGAGAGGCCTCCAGGTCGCTGTGTGCCACCGACAGGGTCCCTGAGCACTGAGACCCAGGGAGACTGAGGCTTTGAGGCTCCTAGGCTCTGATGACCACATTTTCCAAATCAGAATCGAGGTACACAGCCTGACAAGGGAGTTTTCAGTCCCTCCTGGCGTCAGAAATCATAGTGATGTTTAACTGCTAAAAACTGGAATTTGGGGAAGACTTGCAAGTACTGTTAAGTTACTTGCAAGTTAAGACTTGGCCAGATAACTCAAGAAGTTCAGGTTTTGAACCTGAGACCCCTACAGCCTCTCTAAACTCTGGAGGAGAGGGGAAGGACCCATCCGAGCCTTCCACACGGCCCACCTCTCCCCAAGCTCCTGCTCACCCTGAGGAAGGCTGATGAAGGGAAGGTGGCAAAGTCTGTGAGGACCGTGGCTCCAGGGCGCTGAGGTACAGTCTCCTTAAGGACTTCATCCTGGCAGGAAAGGAGTCATTCTAGCAGCCAACTCCCTGGCTGGGGGTACTGGCCACTATAGCTGGAGAACTTCCTTCCCTCCACTCTGCTGAGCCAAGTGGCCCAATGCCCACTCCCAACACCACACAGAGAACACTGAAGCAGAAGTGGCTTTAATCAAGGGGTGAAGTCCTCAGTCGGGGAGACCTCATTCAACCTTTGGTTGTGGGGTCTCAGCCTACCTACCCCTCACGGCCCCTGAAGCTCCCCAGGAAGGAGCGAGCAATTGAACAGCAAACCCCGGCAGAGACCAGGGAATGGAAATGGGGGGACCCAGGTCGGGGGGGGGCAGGGGCAGGGCACCGACAGGTGGGCGTGAAGCTGAGAGGAACAGGAACAGCTTTACACACGCAGCTCTACCTGGCGCTGCCTGGTGACTCTGCATCAGGAGGGCAGCACCAGGAGGGCTGTGGGCAGGGCGGACAGCGAGGCAAGCCGAGTTCAGGAGATGAGGCGACCATGAAGCTGGTGCAGCTGCTCCTGGGTGAGCACCAGCCGGTGTCGCTGTCCAAGGCCAGCAGCACACGAGAAGGTCACTTTGCCCATGTATACAGTGTCGTCCTGCTGCTCTTCCTTGGCCTGGGAATTGGGAGGGGAGAGAGGCCTCCAGGTCGCTGTGTGCCACCGACAGGGTCCCTGAGCACTGAGACCCAGGGAGACTGAGGCTTTGAGGCTCCTAGGCTCTGATGACCACATTTTCCAAATCAGAATCGAGGTACACAGCCTGACAAGGGAGTTTTCAGTCCCTCCTGGCGTCAGAAATCATAGTGATGTTTAACTGCTAAAAACTGGAATTTGGGGAAGACTTGCAAGTACTGTTAAGTTACTTGCAAGTTAAGACTTGGCCAGATAACTCAAGAAGTTCAGGTTTTGAACCTGAGACCCCTACAGCCTCTCTAAACTCTGGAGGAGAGGGGAAGGACCCATCCGAGCCTTCCACACGGCCCACCTCTCCCCAAGCTCCTGCTCACCCTGAGGAAGGCTGATGAAGGGAAGGTGGCAAAGTCTGTGAGGACCGTGGCTCCAGGGCGCTGAGATACAGTCTCCTTAAGGACTTCATCCTGGCAGGGGGGGGAAAGGAGTCATTTAGGGGCTCCCACAGGCTAGCCCACTATCTCCCTGGCTCCACAGGAACGCTAATACCAAGGACAGGGACCCCGTCCTCTCTATCACCATACTTTCGCTCTCAGCTCCATTCCCATCCCAACATCCTTACTTTATAAATACTTATCTTTGAAGGCTCAACTCAGATTCTGTAACTTCTGGGAAGCCATTCTCAACCATTCTACTCTGCAATGATCTCAGCTCTGACAGAAGCTGCACTTAAAACCACACTAATGTTGGGCTTCCCCTGGTGGTCCAGTGGGTAAGGACACCGCCTCACGGTGCAAGGGGTGCTGGTTCAAGCCCTGGCCTGGGAAGGTCGCACGTGCCGCGGAGCGGCTGGACTGATGTGTCCAATCACCGAGCCGGAGCTCTGGAGTGTATGCACCCAGAGCCGGTGCTCTGGGACAACAGACGCCACCGGGATGGGAGGCCCGCAGGAGCCAAAGAACAAAGACGGATGAAAATAGAGAAATGAAAGACCAATAGAAGTGGCCCGCCCGCCCCCTCCCTCCCCAACTCGACCCCCTGCCCAAAATAAATACATAAATAAATCTTTTAAAAAAAAAAAAAAGCCACGCTAATGTTGATCCTAGCTCAACCCATTTGGTTGATAAGAATCTGTTTTCTGTTGAGAGAATCTGTTTGGGAATGAATGCCCAAGGCAGGAGCCCTGCCTTCCCTTCCACTTCCTACGCAGTGTCATCTAGCACAGGGCTGGACTCCTAAGAACCCTGGGAGTGGAAATGAATGTACTAGGGCCTCCACAGAATGCCCTGAAGTGGGTGAGAAAGGGCAGGGTCTAAACTAACCTTGAGCTTCTCAATGGCGTCGCTTAGGGACTTGAGCTGAGCCACCTGCTCCAGGAGCTGGGCCGATGGGCTCTTGGCAGCTGTGGGGAGAGAAGGTTAGTGAGGCCCAGGCAGGAAGCTAGACTAGATTACAGGTCATTAAGGCACATACTCGACCCTCTCATGGAGCAGACACGTAAGAGAGTAGATAGATCAAGCAAAATGAACACTGACACCAAACAGCAGTGCTAGGAAGAGCCTCTCTGGTGTGGGAATTGCCTGGGCAGGGGCCCCAAACATTCCCACAGGCTAGCCCACTATCTCCCTGGCTCCACAGGAACGCTAATACCAAGGACAGGGACCCGTCCTCTCTATCACCATACTTTCGCTCTCAGCTCCATTCCCATCCCAACATCCTTACTTTATAAATACTTATCTTTGAAGGCTCAACTCAGATTCTGTAACTTCTGGGAAGCCATTCTCAACCATTCTACTCTGCAATGATCTCAGCTCTGACAGAAGCTGCACTTAAAACCACACTAATGTTGGGCTTCCCCTGGTGGTCCAGTGGGTAAGGACACCGCCTCACGGTGCAAGGGGTGCTGGTTCAAGCCCTGGCCTGGGAAGGTCGCACGTGCCGCGGAGCGGCTGGACTGATGTGTCCAATCACCGAGCCGGAGCTCTGGAGTGTATGCACCCAGAGCCGGTGCTCTGGGACAACAGACGCCACCGGGATGGGAGGCCCGCAGGAGCCAAAGAACAAAGACGGATGAAAATAGAGAAATGAAAGACCAATAGAAGTGGCCCGCCCGCCCCCTCCCTCCCCAACTCGACCCCCTGCCCAAAATAAATACATAAATAAATCTTTTAAAAAAAAAAAAAAGCCACGCTAATGTTGATCCTAGCTCAACCCATTTGGTTGATAAGAATCTGTTTTCTGTTGAGAGAATCTGTTTGGGAATGAATGCCCAAGGCAGGAGCCCTGCCTTCCCTTCCACTTCCTACGCAGTGTCATCTAGCACAGGGCTGGACTCCTAAGAACCCTGGGAGTGGAAATGAATGTACTAGGGCCTCCACAGAATGCCCTGAAGTGGGTGAGAAAGGGCAGGGTCTAAACTAACCTTGAGCTTCTCAATGGCGTCGCTTAGGGACTTGAGCTGAGCCACCTGCTCCAGGAGCTGGGCCGATGGGCTCTTGGCAGCTGTGGGGAGAGAAGGTTAGTGAGGCCCAGGCAGGAAGCTAGACTAGATTACAGGTCATTAAGGCACATACTCGACCCTCTCATGGAGCAGACACGTAAGAGAGTAGATAGATCAAGCAAAATGAACACTGACACCAAACAGCAGTGCTAGGAAGAGCCTCTCTGGTGTGGGAATTGCCTGGGCAGGGGCTACATCCCTGAGGCAAGGGGAAGGGCTGTACTTCTAACGTCAGGCGTCGGCAGGTCCATACCAGGGCTGGAGCGCGTGATGTCGACGACGTGGGTGTGTGCACTCAGCTGGTTCAGCGTCTCCAGCAGCTGGCTGGTCTTACGATACAGGGCTCCCGCAGCTAACGCGCTGGCAGGGCCCTCGGGGGGCGGGAGAGAAAGCTTAGCCACGTGCAGTGGGGGCAGGGCTGCTAAGGATGCCTTCATCTGGGCTCCCTGTGAGGGAAGGGGAAGAAGAGCAGACAGCCCTGTCGTCCACCGTCAACGAGGCGGTTACACCCCACCTGTCGTCCCTGTGGCCTCCTCACCTTGAGGATGCTGTTCTCATGCTGGAGCTGGGAGATGTGCAGCCTCATGGCAGAGATCTGCTGAAGCAGCAGCGGTGAGTCCTTCACCAGCCCCGGGCCTGGCACGGACCCCAGAGCCTGCCCAGGGGCAACTCCTATGGGTACCGTAACAAATGTCATGAGCCCCAGGTGGAAAGGGTTGAGATGGGCTCCATTCCTATTCAGTCCCCTTCCTCATCCCCTGCTACCTCCAGTCCTGACTGCTCCTAAGGGGGCAGTCTCGCCCAGCTCCCCCAGCCCCATTCCCACCAACCCTGTTAACCCCTGCCAGCATGGTTCTCTACCTCGCTGTTGCTCTTCTATGCTCAGGACAGCCCATGGGTGAGCAGGAAGAGAGGAGAGAGGAATTAGACGATGTGGTGGTGAGGGGACACACCAGAGGAATCCTGCCTGGGCATGCAGGAAAACCTGTTTCCTGATCACCATACCTTCCCTAACAAGATCCTGCCTCGACTTTGGGGGAAAGAGCAAATAGGTGTGAAAGAAAGATAGAAAAGGGAAGTCAGGCGATGATACCAGGCAGAACACGTGAGGAAGAGTGGCCGCGGGAGCGTGTGCGGGAGGAAGCGCTCGCGGCACGAGGCCGTTCCTGCCTGCCTGCCTCTCACGCCGTCTCCCAGAAGGGCAAAGGGACCGCTGCTCAGACCCTGATGAGTCTGCACGCTGCATGCTCCCGAGCAAGAGGACACATACCCATTTCCTCAGATTCCCCACTGCTCTGAAACAAGTCACCCTTTTTCGGCTCAAAAGTTTCAGAAATTAAGAACCAATATTTGGGGTTTCCCTTGTGGCTCAGTGATAAAGAATTCACCTGCCAACGCAGCTTCTATCCCTGGTCCGAGAAGATCCCGCATGCCACAGAGCAGCTAAGCCTAAGTACCACAACTACTGAGCCTGTGCTCTGGAGCCTGGGAAATGCAACAACTGAGTCCACATGTTGCAACTAATGAAGCCCATGTACCCTGGAGCCCACGCTCCACAACCAGAGAAGCCACTGCAACGAAAAGCCCATGAACTGAAACGAAGAGCAGCACAGCAACAAAGACTCAGCACAGCTAAAGATAAATACATAAATTATTGAAAAACAAGAACTAATATTTGTTTAAAGAGCCTAGGTTAGGATTTCCCTGGTGGCCCAGTGTTTGAAAATCTGCCTTTCAATGCAGGAAACGCAGGTTTGATTCCTTGTCAAAGAACTAAGATGCCACATGTTGCAAGCAACCAAGTCTACATGCTGCAACAGGAGAAGCCTGTCCACCACAACAGAAACCCAGTGCAGCTAAAAAATAAGTCTATGCTAAAACAACACAACGTGGCAATTCTGTCCCCTCAGGAACAAGCAGCACCAGCGACGGGGTCTTTGAACCTAGGTGAGGCCAGCTGACAAGACAAGCACAGCAAGGGAGATCCACAGGCCCTGAGGGCTTCACTCCACTTCAAGGAGTCTGTCTCCTGGAGGTGAGAAGGGTAAGAAACTAACCAGAGGAATCCTGCCTGGGCATGCAGGAAAACCTGTTTCCTGATCACCATACCTTCCCTAACAAGATCCTGCCTCGACTTTGGGGGAAAGAGCAAATAGGTGTGAAAGAAAGATAGAAAAGGGAAGTCAGGCGATGATACCAGGCAGAACACGTGAGGAAGAGTGGCCGCGGGAGCGTGTGCGGGAGGAAGCGCTCGCGGCACGAGGCCGTTCCTGCCTGCCTGCCTCTCACGCCGTCTCCCAGAAGGGCAAAGGGACCGCTGCTCAGACCCTGATGAGTCTGCACGCTGCATGCTCCCGAGCAAGAGGACACATACCCATTTCCTCAGATTCCCCACTGCTCTGAAACAAGTCACCCTTTTTCGGCTCAAAAGTTTCAGAAATTAAGAACCAATATTTGGGGTTTCCCTTGTGGCTCAGTGATAAAGAATTCACCTGCCAACGCAGCTTCTATCCCTGGTCCGAGAAGATCCCGCATGCCACAGAGCAGCTAAGCCTAAGTACCACAACTACTGAGCCTGTGCTCTGGAGCCTGGGAAATGCAACAACTGAGTCCACATGTTGCAACTAATGAAGCCCATGTACCCTGGAGCCCACGCTCCACAACCAGAGAAGCCACTGCAACGAAAAGCCCATGAACTGAAACGAAGAGCAGCACAGCAACAAAGACTCAGCACAGCTAAAGATAAATACATAAATTATTGAAAAACAAGAACTAATATTTGTTTAAAGAGCCTAGGTTAGGATTTCCCTGGTGGCCCAGTGTTTGAAAATCTGCCTTTCAATGCAGGAAAGCATGAGTTTGATTCCTTGTCAAAGAACTAAGATGCCACATGTTGCAAGCAACCAAGTCTACATGCTGCAACAGGAGAAGCCTGTCCACCACAACAGAAACCCAGTGCAGCTAAAAAATAAGTCTATGCTAAAACAACACAACGTGGCAATTCTGTCCCCTCAGGAACAAGCAGCACCAGCGACGGGGTCTTTGAACCTAGGTGAGGCCAGCTGACAAGACAAGCACAGCAAGGGAGATCCACAGGCCCTGAGGGCTTCACTCCACTTCAAGGAGTCTGTCTCCTGGAGGTGAGAAGGGTAAGAAACTAAAGCAAGCGCTTCCCTGGTGGTCCAGTGGGTAAGGACACCGCCTTGCAGTGCAAGGGACGCCGGTTCGATCCCTGGCCTGGGAAGATCCCACGTGCCACAGAGAGGCTGGACCGATGTGTCCAATTACCGAGCTGGAGCTCTGGAGCGCATGCGCCCAGAGCCAGTGCTCTGCAACAACAGAAGCCACCGTGATGGGAGGCCCACACAGGCCAAAGAACAAAGATGGAAGAAAATGGACAAATGAAAGACCAACAGAAGTAGCCCGCCTGCTCCCCTCCCTCCCCACCCCCGCAAAATAAATAAATAAATAAATAAATCTTTAAAAAAAACAAAAGAAACTAAAGCCAGAGCAAAAGCCAAACTAAATGGTAGATGAGAACTAAGTGGCCACCTCCTTAGGCAGAAAACTAGGGAGACCAGGCCTGGAAGCCAGAAACACTCCACATAAGCAGCCCTGACCACCCTAAGAGACCAGACAAAGATGAGAACACAAGCCCGAAGCGAAACTGGGAGAACGGACCAATGGAAGAGAGAACCATACTGCAGGGTGAGGCCACATGAACTCAGAGAGAAAATGCAGTGAAGAGTCAAGAGCAAGCACAAGGCACACCGGGGTACCACTGCAGTTACCCCTGTCTGCTGTAGGTAGATGACCTTCTAGAATATACGGCTGGGACAGAAATGCCAGACAGCAGACCCAGGAGGGACGTCTGCTAGAATCCAACTGTCACTCGAATTCAGAGCTTCACGGGAAACGTGGCAAGGCCCCAGTGCCCCGCCTTGGTCAGAAGAACTCTGCACATATCTTCAGAAGTAGAAACGTGGTGAAAGCTGCCACAGAGTGAAACTGGGCAAGCACGTCCCCAGCTGAACATCTGGCTTTTGGGGTCTAGGGGGAAAGAAGTCAAGGACAGAAGAGGGACATTCAGTCTCCTCTGGGCTGGTGCCGCCTGCTCCACTGCACTCACCACCTGCAATGCCAGAGACCAGGGTGGCAATACCCGAGGGAGGGGGCCCCCGGAGCCCCTCGATCGTGCGCTTGGACTGGCTGTTCAGTCGCTGCTTCAGCTCCGCCTTCTCTGCCTCCAGCTGGTCGATGTCAGCCTGAAGAGCGTCCATCGTCTCCTCAAAGTCTCTGTGAAAGAGGACCTGGGCTTGGGCAGTGTCCCTTCCCTGAGGCCCCATCCTCATTTCTCATCCTGGCAGGTCCTGGGAGCAGCCCTGCTGGTGAGAAGCCAGAGCCAGAAGAGGCTCAGGCTGAGACGAGACAACGGGGCTGTCAGCTGGAAGGGCCACTGCCTCTGTCCTGGGGACCCTCACTGCAGGAGGGCGGGGTCAGGAGGCCCGGAGCTGCCGGCAGCGGGGCGGGGCGGAGTGGACGGGGAGCCTGCAAAGGCGCCTGACCTCTCCTTCTTCCGCAGCAGCGTCTGGGTCTCCTCCAGCCGGGTCTGGACTTTCTCGATGCGCTCGTCGGCATCCTTGGCGGCGCTGTCCAGCTTCTTCTCCAGGAGGCTCAGCCGCACATTGGCCTCGCTGAGCTCTTCCCCCTGGACGAGGACAGAGAGGGTCCGGTTCCCTTACACCTTCCCGTGACCCCTGAGAGCCCTGGGACAGACCATGAGAGAGAGGGTCCCGAAAGCCCACAAGAATTCCCACTGATCAGACGCCACTTCTCCTCTCAACCCTCAACCTCTCTCAGCCAGTCACCAGCACTCCCTGCTTCCCTGTGGCCCAGGATGTTTCCTGGCCGCTAAGACCCTGGGCCTTCCCCGTCCTCACCTTGATCTTGAGAGACTTCTTCAACTCTTTAATAACTGTCTCTCGATCCTCAAGTTTCAAACCCAGGCCTTCAGCATCTGTGATCTCTGCACGAAGAGCCGCCGCGCGCAGCTCAACGGGGGGAGGCTAAGGGGCAGAGGGCAGAACAGGGAGAGGAAATCATCAAAGCACCCCTTTCAGAGAGACCCAGTTAAACAGAAAAATCTTCTCCTTGCCTTTTCTGTTTTGGTGGGGGCGGGTTAAGGAGGGAGGGGGGCGGGCAGGTTACTTCTATTGGTCTTTCATTTATCTGTTTTCATCCATCTTTGTTCTTTGGCCCGTGTGGGCCTCCCATCGCAGTGGTCTCTGTTGTCGCAGAGCACCGGCTCTGGGCGCATGCGCTCCAGAGCTCCAGCTCGGTAACTGGACACATGGGTCCAGCCGCCCTGCGGCACGTGGGATCTTCCCAGGCCAGGGATCGAACCGCGCCTTGCACTGCAAGGCATGTATCCTTACCACTGCACCACCAGGAACCCCGGGCCCCAAATTCCCTCCTTCCTCCCAGTTTCCCAACCAGTCCTCCTGGCAGGTCCTGGGAGCAGCCCTGCTGTGAGAAGCCAGAGCCAGAAGAGGCTCAGGCTGAGACGAGACAACGGGCTGTCAGCTGGAAGGGCCACTGCCTCTGTCCTGGGGACCCTCACTGCAGGAGGGCGGGGTCAGGAGGCCCGGAGCTGCCGGCAGCGGGGCGGGGCGGAGTGGACGGGGAGCCTGCAAAGGCGCCTGACCTCTCCTTCTTCCGCAGCAGCGTCTGGGTCTCCTCCAGCCGGGTCTGGACTTTCTCGATGCGCTCGTCGGCATCCTTGGCGGCGCTGTCCAGCTTCTTCTCCAGGAGGCTCAGCCGCACATTGGCCTCGCTGAGCTCTTCCCCCTGGACGAGGACAGAGAGGGTCCGGTTCCCTTACACCTTCCCGTGACCCCTGAGAGCCCTGGGACAGACCATGAGAGAGAGGTCCCGAAAGCCCACAAGAATTCCCACTGATCAGACGCCACTTCTCCTCTCAACCCTCAACCTCTCTCAGCCAGTCACCAGCACTCCCTGCTTCCCTGTGGCCCAGGATGTTTCCTGGCCGCTAAGACCCTGGGCCTTCCCCGTCCTCACCTTGATCTTGAGAGACTTCTTCAACTCTTTAATAACTGTCTCTCGATCCTCAAGTTTCAAACCCAGGCCTTCAGCATCTGTGATCTCTGCACGAAGAGCCGCCGCGCGCAGCTCAACGGGGGGAGGCTAAGGGGCAGAGGGCAGAACAGGGAGAGGAAATCATCAAAGCACCCCTTTCAGAGAGACCCAGTTAAACAGAAAAATCTTCTCCTTGCCTTTTCTGTTTTGGTGGGGGGCGGGTTAAGGAGGGAGGGGGGCGGGCAGGTTACTTCTATTGGTCTTTCATTTATCTGTTTTCATCCATCTTTGTTCTTTGGCCCGTGTGGGCCTCCCATCGCAGTGGTCTCTGTTGTCGCAGAGCACCGGCTCTGGGCGCATGCGCTCCAGAGCTCCAGCTCGGTAACTGGACACATGGGTCCAGCCGCCCTGCGGCACGTGGGATCTTCCCAGGCCAGGGATCGAACCGGCGCCCCTTGCACTGCAAGGCATGTATCCTTACCCACTGCACCACCAGGGAAGCCCTTCTACTTGCCTTTTAAGCAAGATGGCGCCCCCCAAATTCCCTCCTTCCTCCCAGTTTCCCAACACTTAGCAGCAGCTCTGCAAGTCCTCCTGAATGCTGGAGCCCCTCCAAGGAGCTGCCCCAACTACCTTGCTCGGGGGCCGCTCTGCATCATACTCGCCCTCCTGCATGGCTGTGGCCAGCTTGTTCATGGTACTGATGAGGATGTTGCATGACTGGCGCAGACACTCGTAGGGGCTGCTGGAGGGGGTCCCATAGATCTGCAGGCATCAGGAGCAGCAGTGAAAACCCCACACGGGCCACCTGACTCCCCATCCCTGCCTTCCACCCAGCCAACCCAGCCCACCTGCTCGCGCGCTTTGAAAGCCAGCTCCTCCAGGGCGGCCACAGGCAGTCCCTCATTCTCTGCCAGCGGGGCAATGAGCTGGGCAGCAGCGGCTGCCACCTCCTGCAGCACCGCCACCACCCACGTCAAGTGTTTTCTGCAGTCAAGAAGCGTGTCGGACACCTGTGCAACAGGCCGGAGTCAGGCGCCCACGCTGGGCTCAGCACCACCGCCCCGGCTACCTCGAAACCATTCTTGTCCCCAGGCCAGATCCAGATCTCAACATGCTGGGCCCGTCAGGTTCTACTCAGCTTCCTTCCCGTCCCCCTTCAGTCCTAAACCTGTGGTCCAAAGGCCAGTGCAGCTGGGATCCCAGGAGCATCCGTCCCTGGCATTCGCCGCCGGATCTTCTTGCAGAACTGGCGGATATCACTGCACGAGGTTTCCAGGTCCCGGAGCAGGAGGGCAATATCTGAAGCCTCCTGCCCACCCTACTCAGGGAACAGGAAACAGACAGGAGGCCAAGTCAGCATCGGGGCTAGGGCCAGGAGGTGGCACCACGAAGGAAGAGGCCCTCCGGGAGATCCAGCTGTGCTCTCACCTGCAAGAAGGCCCGCAGCCGTCCCACCTCCACACTCATGCAGTCCAGGGCGCTCTGGGTAAACTGCACAAACAGAAGCAGGTGGCTGTCAGCCACCAGCAGGAACCCTTCGGCCCCGTCACCCTCTCTAAAGAAGGCTCCGCCCTCGGCCAGCCCCATTCGTAAGTGGGTCCTCTGGCTCCCCTGATCTGGCCTCAGCGACCCTGTTCCCGTCTTACGTGACACCCTTTGAGGACGTGATCTGATGTCTTTCATTTCCAGTCTCTATAAGGGTTGAACCGCTCACCCAGACACCTCACCTTAATGTGGTCAGCCAGCTGCATGGTACTGTCCTCGGGCTGCTCAGCGAGGTGGATGCTGTACAGGTGCTGAGGAGGGATGGCAAAGACACAGACAGTCTTTAGGCCTTGGAAAAATGGAGAGTCCTTCCCAAACTGCAACTTGAGCCCCAGTCACCACGGGACTCCAGAGGTATGAGAATCCAAAACCCTCAAGGAGCTGCATCCTAAGGAGCGTTCGTCCAAGAGTCTCAAGTCCTTAGCCTGGGACATACAACCTTGGCTACACCGGCAACAGCCCCAGAAGCCCTCCCTCCCCCTGTGCCTAGCCTCCATTTTCGCCCCAGACCTGGTAGTACTTGATGGCCTTGGTGAGAGGCTCGACGTTGACCGTCTCATCCAGCTGATCCTTGTGCAGCAGCTCAATGAGGAAGTCCAAGGAGCGCTCGTGGGCGCTCATCTCAGGGTAGAGGCTGCCCACCTTCTTATACACGTCCACGCTGCACTGAGAGAGGGCACTAGAGACCAGAGAAGGGCCCTGAGAGGCGAGGGTCTACCAGGCCATCTCAGTTCCAGCCCATCTCGGACCCACGGCCCTGCAGTGGAGGTCAGCGGCTACTTACTGCTCGTAGCGGTGGAGTGTGGCCTGCAGCAAACTCAGCGAATACACCAGCCCAGCCGCAAAGCTGAGCTGCTCCCCTGCAGCTCCTCGAAGTCCTGGCCGCTCTGAACAGTTCTCACTTAGTTCAAACTTCTCCTGGGCCTGCTTCCGGATTAGCTCTGCCTGTGGGAAGAAGCACCAGAGAGATGGGGCTCAGAGAAGAGGAGGGAGAACACAGACTCGGGAGTCGAGAGCGCTGAGAGACTATGTGGAGGGCATGAACGCCTCGGGGAGAAAGCAGACACCGCTCTCAGATGGGCTGGGCAGGGGAGTCACACGCGGGAGAGGGCGATGTGATTACTGGTGCTGATGAGGACTTGGATATGGAGATGAAGGGGCAGCAGGACCAGTGGGACGGAGCTCCTTCCCACGTTGAAGCTGCTGCTCCTGCCGCCGTTCTACCTAGAACACTATCCTGACAACTAACCCCCCACTAGCTCCTAGGCATCTTCCGGGTCTCACCTCAAATGTTATTCCTTCAGTAACATCCTTCGGTCTAAGTCAGCTCCCAACTGAGCTCGCTCAGACACTGCCTCCACTTCACAACACGCCATCTCCCCTTCATAACATGCCACCTGTGCTACGCATCCGTCTGTGGCTTTGCTGACTGTGTGCCTATACTAACCACAAACTGTGAGCAGGGTCAAGGACGCTCTTTCTGCTCGGCATCCCCAGTGCTTGGTGCACAGCAAGTCCGACAGACTCGTGCTGGGGGTGGGACTGACAGACCATACCTTGCAAATGAGACGAGGCATGAGCAGCAGCACCAGGACGCAGTCGTGGTCCCCACCTGGCCGAAGGAAGCTGTCAGGCATGAAGGCTGTCAGCAGGGACATGTGCCGGTTGGCCTGGGCCACCTCCATCTGCCTCAATTCCATCTCAATTGCCTGTGAGGCAGAGAGGACAGTGGGTCCTTAGCCAGGCTGCAGAGAACCCCATAACCATCACGTCACGCTCCACTACGCCCCCTGCTTTCAGGACAGGCCCAGGACAGGAAGGAGCCCTCCCAACCACCACACAAAGCACCCCCAGTCTGGGAACCTGAAGGCCAGAACCCGACAGCCACACCCAGGCTGGCTCTCCAACATGCACCCCTCTCAGCCCGCCCATGCTCCTGACCTTAGCATGAGCCTTAGTCTCAGCAAACTTGATTTTGAAGTCGAAAGTCTCAGGGGGTGGTTGCTGCTGCCTTTCCACGGACGCTTCCTGCTGGTTGGTCAGTGCCCGATTCACATCCTGGGAGCAGGGATGGACAATGAGGCACCGCTGAGTCATGGGGGAGCCCTGGGTGATCACGGGCAGGGAGGAGTGGGGAGGCAGGCACCTGCAGGTGGGCGGTCAGCTGGCGATACTTCTTGATGGTCTGCTGATAGTCTGCAACGGTCTCCTGGGCTGCTTCCACCCGCTTCTGGGCGTCTCGTACCTGGGCACCCGCCATGTCCAGCTGCTCCCGCAGCTCCAGCTCTGTCTCACGTGCATTCTCCTGCAGCTCGTCGTTCATTTCATTCATTGCTTCCTGGGAGGCCACAGGTAGTCGGGGCAAAGAAAAGTCAGAGTCAGGGTACCGAGCCAGGGTGGGCTCACTCAGCCCACACCCTACGCAGAGGTCACAGGTCAGTCCCTCTTGCGGCAAGTCCCTTCCCTTCCCCTCCAGCAGGGTCGTAGCTCAGGAGTCCGCTGGCCCCTTACCAAGTCCCCCACAGTTTCTCTCAACTTGCGGACTTTCTCTTCCAGATCCAGGTTCCGATCTGTCAGCGTCTCCACCATCTCCTCAGCACCCAGAGCGGCGTCCACCTGCGTTACAGAGAGGAGACAAGGGGAAGGACTGAAAGGTGCCTAGAAAGAGGAGACACCGCAAGGCGCGGCAGCGGGGGTGCTCTGGTCGAGGGCCTGGGCGCCCCGGACCTGCTCCTTGAGCTCATCAATGGTGCGCTCCGCCTGGTTGAGCTCCTCCTGCAGCCGCTCCCGCTGCTGCCTGACAACTTCCAGCTCTTGGTTTTTCTTTTCCATGAGCTTCTGGAGCTTCACGTGCTCCTGCTTCTCTGAAGAAGAAAGATCCCGCATTCTGTAGGAAAATGGAGAGAGAGAAGAAGAGGGAGTGTGTGCGTCAAGAGTCACTGGATGGCGGGCGTTCCAACATGCTTGGAGACAGGAAAGCGAGCTTGCAATGAGAGCATCCTACCTCACGAGCGCATCCTTGAGGCGGGCATTCTGCTCCTCGAGCTGCTTGAGCTGGTAACTGGACGCAGCACCATCTGAGCCTGGGGCAGACCATGAACACCTTCAGACAAAGCTCCGGCCCCATCGCCTGGCCCGCAGCAGGTCCTGCTCCCTTACCCTTCTCTTCAATCTCAGCCTTGAGGATCTCCAAGTCAGTGGTCAGCTCTTCCACACGCTCCCTCAGCGCCTCGGCCTCCTGCTGGAGGGACTCGGCCCGCTCCTCGGCCATCTCCTTGTCCAGGGTGGCCATCTCGATGGCGTCCGCGGTGTCGGCCATCTCCTCCATGTAGCGTTCCTTGGCCTCGAGGGCTTCCTTGGCTTCCTGCAGAGATGCAGAGGTTGGCAGGGGGATGAGCATGGAGATGCCGCACGGACCGAGCTCTCATTCATAGCCGGAGGCCACAGGTAGTCGGGGCAAAGAAAAGTCAGAGTCAGGGTACCGAGCCAGGGTGGGCTCACTCAGCCCACACCCTACGCAGAGGTCACAGGTCAGTCCCTCTTGCGGCAAGTCCCTTCCCTTCCCCTCCAGCAGGGTCGTAGCTCAGGAGTCCGCTGGCCCCTTACCAAGTCCCCCACAGTTTCTCTCAACTTGCGGACTTTCTCTTCCAGATCCAGGTTCCGATCTGTCAGCGTCTCCACCATCTCCTCAGCACCCAGAGCGGCGTCCACCTGCGTTACAGAGAGGAGACAAGGGGAAGGACTGAAAGGTGCCTAGAAAGAGGAGACACCGCAAGGCGAAGCAGCGGGGGTGCTCTGGTCGAGGGCCTGGGCGCCCCGGACCTGCTCCTTGAGCTCATCAATGGTGCGCTCCGCCTGGTTGAGCTCCTCCTGCAGCCGCTCCCGCTGCTGCCTGACAACTTCCAGCTCTTGGTTTTTCTTTTCCATGAGCTTCTGGAGCTTCACGTGCTCCTGCTTCTCTGAAGAAGAAAGATCCCGCATTCTGTAGGCAAAGGGAGAGAGAGAGAAGAGGAGTGTCGTCAAGAGTCACTGGATGGCGGGCGTTCCAACATGCTTGGAGACAGGAAAGCGAGCTTGCAATGAGAGCATCCTACCTCACGAGCGCATCCTTGAGGCGGGCATTCTGCTCCTCGAGCTGCTTGAGCTGGTAACTGGACGCAGCACCATCTGAGCCTGGGGCAGACCATGAACACCTTCAGACAAAGCTCCGGCCCCATCGCCTGGCCCGCAGCAGGTCCTGCTCCCTTACCCTTCTCTTCAATCTCAGCCTTGAGGATCTCCAAGTCAGTGGTCAGCTCTTCCACACGCTCCCTCAGCGCCTCGGCCTCCTGCTGGAGGGACTCGGCCCGCTCCTCGGCCATCTCCTTGTCCAGGGTGGCCATCTCGATGGCGTCCGCGGTGTCGGCCATCTCCTCCATGTAGCGTTCCTTGGCCTCGAGGGCTTCCTTGGCTTCCTGCAGAGATGCAGAGGTTGGCAGGGGGATGAGCATGGAGATGCCTCACGCGCCCTTTCTCACAGGACGCAATAGGCGCCAAGTCTAGCTTCCAGCACAGTTCCCTGCGGCCCATGCCTCCCCAGCCCCCTTATTCATCCCAAGTCCCACCTTCCGCGCTTCCTTGAGGCGCCGCTGCAGGTCTGCCTGCTGCTCCTGCATTTTGCTCTTCCATTCCTGCACCTGCTCCAGCTGGATCTTGTGTTTCTCCAGCTCTTTCAGCTTTGCCTTGTCTTCCACACGTTTCAGTCGTAGGGTCTCCAGTTTCTCCTCCAGGTCCCGCACCTGGGCCCTCAGCCCCTCCTCTTCCTGCGAAGGAGAGACCCTTCCGTCTGTGCCCAGCCTCCCCACTCGTTCCCATCAAGACTGAGCTGGAGGGGAAAGGACAGGAAAGTGCAGACATCATGCCAGACCCCGGGACAAAGCATGTGGCACACAAACAACCGTGAAGAGTCCAGTACAAATGGGGAGTGGAAGAAGGTCGGAGAGGAAAGAGTGGCTTGGTCAGTGACTGGATACTTAACATGCTGAGACCCCACCCTCCTAATCCAAGTTTCGGGTCTCCCCCACCCTGGGAAACGTCTAAAATCCTGCCAGGGGTCACAGACCCTTTTGGGTCTTGGTTCTTCTTCAGTCCAACCCCAGACCTTACCTTAGAGAGGGAAGGAAGTGGGAGCGCCCGCTCAGGAGAGGTGAGGGCCCGGCGTGGGGATGATGGGTGCTGCCAGCGGAGTCTGAGCTGGGGTGCTGGTAACTGGACGCAGCACCATCTGAGCCTGGGGCAGACCATGAACACCTTCAGACAAAGCTCCGGCCCCATCGCCTGGCCCGCAGCAGGTCCTGCTCCCTTACCCTTCTCTTCAATCTCAGCCTTGAGGATCTCCAAGTCAGTGGTCAGCTCTTCCACACGCTCCCTCAGCGCCTCGGCCTCCTGCTGGAGGGACTCGGCCCGCTCCTCGGCCATCTCCTTGTCCAGGGTGGCCATCTCGATGGCGTCCGCGGTGTCGGCCATCTCCTCCATGTAGCGTTCCTTGGCCTCGAGGGCTTCCTTGGCTTCCTGCAGAGATGCAGAGGTTGGCAGGGGGATGAGCATGGAGATGCCTCACGCGCCCTTTCTCACAGGACGCAATAGGCGCCAAGTCTAGCTTCCAGCACAGTTCCCTGCGGCCCATGCCTCCCCAGCCCCCTTATTCATCCCAAGTCCCACCTTCCGCGCTTCCTTGAGGCGCCGCTGCAGGTCTGCCTGCTGCTCCTGCATTTTGCTCTTCCATTCCTGCACCTGCTCCAGCTGGATCTTGTGTTTCTCCAGCTCTTTCAGCTTTGCCTTGTCTTCCACACGTTTCAGTCGTAGGGTCTCCAGTTTCTCCTCCAGGTCCCGCACCTGGGCCCTCAGCCCCTCCTCTTCCTGCGAAGGAGAGACCCTTCCGTCTGTGCCCAGCCTCCCCACTCGTTCCCATCAAGACTGAGCTGGAGGGGAAAGGACAGGAAAGTGCAGACATCATGCCAGACCCCGGGACAAAGCATGTGGCACACAAACAACCGTGAAGAGTCCAGTACAAATGGGGAGTGGAAGAAGGTCGGAGAGGAAAGAGTGGCTTGGTCAGTGACTGGATACTTAACATGCTGAGACCCCACCCTCCTAATCCAAGTTTCGGGTCTCCCCCACCCTGGGAAACGTCTAAAATCCTGCCAGGGGTCACAGACCCTTTTGGGTCTTGGTTCTTCTTCAGTCCAACCCCAGACCTTACCTTAGAGGGGGAAGGAAGTGGGAGCGCCGCTCCAGGAGAGGTGAGGGCCGGCGTGGGGATGATGGGTGCTGCCAGCGGAGTCTGAGCTGGGGTGCTGGGCTCACTGCTGCTCAGTTCACCCGCTGATGCGGAGCCAGAGGGGCCCAGGGAGCCACTGGCCCCGGGCACCCCAGTGCTGGCTGGGCGGGTGGGCTATTCAGAGACAGTAGGGGCAGACCAGAAAAAGTGTAGGGCACAGGGATGGTAAAAGAGAGTGAGACAGTATGAGAATATGTGAGGGACGGGAGAGAGGGAAAGGCAGAGGTATCACAGCACAACGGGAACAGAGAAACAGTGAAGGCCGGGGGGGAAATGACACAGTCAGAGATAGTGGCAAAGGACCGGGCAGGATTTGGGGGGTGGGGGGTGGCAGGAGAGGGAGGGATGGAAAAAGACATAAGATTACAAGGCTCCTCCCTTGGCGATGACCCCACATTCCTCCAAGTTCTGGCACTACCCGTCTAGGGCGGAATCCTTCACTCCCCAGACCATTTCTTTTGTGACCGACTTTGTAATCATTCTAACAATTTCTTAATACTCCCAATCCTACCGTTGCTCTGGGCCTGTGACCACCTCCCCCAGAGGGAGGAAGTGCCTCAATGTCATTCCCAGAGAGAAAGAACAGACTGATCTCCAACTTTCATGTTCTCCGAGAGGGCTGGGCTAACACACAAGGTAGCAGGCTCCATACTTTGATGAGCCCTGGCCAGCTCCTTAAATCAAGCTGATTCTCCTTCTCTTGGTCTACTTCAGGGGATCCGGCAAGTAAAGGGGCCAGGCTGAAAGCGATAATCCTTGGCTCTCCTCTGAAACGAGGGCAGTAGATCCAACCCATCAGTCACCTCCCTCCTCCAAGATAGAGGGGCTCTAGTCCGGTGCCTCTACCCGGGATCTGTGGAGCTGAGGCCCTGGAGCAGCCAGCGCTGTCCAGTGTTCCTCCCGCAGTGCTCTCCCAACGGGCGGACACTCAGAGACCACATGCTGGCCACAGACACCCCACCCAAAGCCTGCAGACACACCTTAGCCCAGACATTCACATTCCAAGCTCTTGTCCACTTTCTTTCTAATTCCCCTCCCTCCCCCAACACACGCACACACGCACACACACGCACAGACACACAGACCCAAAAGCTGGTCAAAAGCAGCTGGAAGAAGCTGCCCTTCTTCAGGAACGTCTGCCTTGACGAACAACTACTCTCGCTTCTCTTCTGCATGCAAACTACTGGCTCAGAGGCGCTCCTAAGAGTAGGAAGTCACTTTCCCAGGAGAGGCCTGTCATCACCCTCACTGTCCTTAAGAGAACCCAGGGCACACTGTGACCACCTTATACTTGCTTACACACATCCCCACATACGCGCACATGGTCTAAAATGTCTGTGTCCACTCAGCAGTGGCTTGCACAGAGGCCTCTTTTTCCTCACCTTGGGCCGCCGAGTTGTAGTCTGGACAGGCAACAGGAGCCAGAGAAGTAGTCAGGAAAGAAAGGATAATGGCAGAAAGACAGACAGCAAAAGGGACAGCAATGAGAGCAGAAGCAACAGACGTGAGGCTCCGTCAGCAGTCCCACGGCTCCTCCCCCACCCGTCCCACCGGCCTCTCCCAGTCCCGGCTCCTACTCCAGGAGCTCAGGACGCCTCTTTCCCGCCGGGTCCCTCTCCCACGTTTGCCCTACCCTGGCAGACTCACCGCTTCGGACCCCTTGGAACTTCTGTCCCTGTCTCCTAGGCTGAGCCACAGGAGACCCAAGACAGCAGCTGGTAGAGAAGGTCTCCAGAGGCCAGGGAGGAGTCCCTCGGCAACTCCCTCTCCCCCGCCAGCCCAGAGCCCCGCCCACCCTCCGCTCCAAGGACTTTCCCAGGTCAGCCCCCTTCTTCAAGTGCTCCATTCCACACAGGACTCCCCAGGAGCAAGAATGATGCCAGAAACCCAGAAGCGAGTGCTCTGAGCCCAGCAAGGGGAGCTCAGGGCCCCAGGGCAGAACGGCTACACACCCCACCCCCACCCTCTTTCCGGGGACCTGCTCCGCAGTCCCCATCCCCAGGGCAGAGGGCTCAGATGTCAGGACCATGAATATTGCATTAGCCAGAAGCCCAGAGCTCAGCAAAGCACCCCACCCAGTTGCAAGAAGGGCGGTGGGGTGGGCAGCAGTGTAGGGAAATTACCACCCTAAACCCGACCAGAAACCCCCCGGATTACTACAAAGTGATAAACAGATGGTTAATTCCAACTCCCAAATAGTATTCCTGAAACCCAGGGTCTCAGCGCTCTGGCAAACACAAGATTTGGCCTGGGCCCTGCTTCTAGGTCTCCCAGGCAGACCAATCTCCACCTCTACACCCCAGGCCAAGCCTCCGGAGCTGTGTGTCACACACTGTTCCAGGGAAGCCCCCCACACAAACCCCAGTCGCAGAGGGATGCTGGTGCTACAGCTGAGAGTCATTCTAGCAAAGGTCGGGTGAGGTAGGCCTGAGAGAGGCACAGAGACATCGGACCTGCTCCCCCAGATTCTCTCATAGGAAACACATCCAGAGCCAGTCTGCAGCAAAAGCTGCCTGAAGCCCATGCCTGAGAGGCCACTGGGTACAAGGCCCAAAACCCAGATTCAGAGCCCAAAGCCGGTAGGCCGGGGAGCAAACACCCAGGGTGTGGGGCATGGCAGTGACACACACTCTCCCTGCCCCACCTCCATCCCCAGCCTCTTCCCCCAACCAGACAGACAGAGCAAGTCAACCAGCCCCCACCCCCACCCCAGCAGCCTGCTGCCACCATCACGCTGGCAACCTGGCAGCGGGACCAGAGCAAGCAAGAGTACCTTTCGGGCGGTCGGTGCCTGTCTCATCATTGCAGAAAACCAAAGAAAGCCAGGAGAGGAAAGAGGAGGAGAGGAGAGGAGGATGGACAAACACAGAGGAAGGACAGACGAAGGGAGGGAGGGAAAGAGACCGAACAGAGGGAAAGGCGGCGGAGACAGGAGATTAGTGGATCAGATCCCAACAATGCAGCCTCAGCTCCCGGCCCAGCCGCGTCCCAGCTGGCAGACGGCTGCAGCTCAGATGCAGAAGCCCCCACAGGCGCACGGCAGGGCCAGTCAGGCTCCAGCGGGCGCCGGAGAGGCACCCGGCCTCCTTCGCCAGCCCAGGCTGACGGCAGCCTCAGTGGCCGCAGCCCCAGCTCCACCTGACGTCATGCACCCACCCTCCTCTGCTCCACTAGGGGTGGAGCCACTGCTCCCCGGTCACCTAGCAACCAGCAGGCTCCAGCGGCTCCTCCTCCTCCTCAGGACTGGACAGAGTCCGCTGCTGAACCCGCCCTGCTGCTTCTCCAAAGAACAGGTCCCTCTCCCCCATCCCCAAGAATTTGCTCCAAAACATTGGGCTGGGGGCCATTCCATTTCTACAATGGCCTCTCTGGAAGGAACCAGGGGATCACCGGACAGGGACTCAGGGCCTCTCTGCTTCATCAGGCCTCTCTCATACTCACACTCCCCTTGACCCACAGCCCCATCAACTCTCCTGTCTCTTACACGCATGGATGATACCCTTACGGTGGCTCATCAGGCTCACAGACCCTCCTGCATCCGCCCTGCGGGGCACGCTAAGAAACCTGGGCAACACTCCATCTGGGCAGCAGCAGCTCTAACAATAGCGTTTGGCTCCTTTCCCAACTCTCCTCGGGTTGTGGGCATGTTAAAGCCCATCTCTAAAGGGCTTCCAGAAAGGTCTGGGCACCTCACAGAGAGATCTGGGTTCTCTTTCCACCCTTCCCCTCAAAGGTCCTTCTGTTCCGGTGCTAGCTCCCTGTTTCCTGTGTTGAGTGCTGGGCTGTGAGAGAACCACTGCAGAGAAAGAACTAGGGGAGGACTTGACACCTTGATGGACACACTGCACTGTGAGTCAAGGAGGGGCAACCCCAGCGCAGGTAGCCTAGGCTAGGCTTCACCACATTTCCCTAGTCAGCCACCAGAACCCCGAGATTTGGGCACAGCTCAGGTCCCACCCCGGGTCAGGTCAGACTTCAGCCAGAACCCCTCCACAGATGCTAGACTGCAGGTCCATATGCTCTTCTCTGTTTGGGGCCTGATGCGAGATGGGAGCCCCAAACAAGAGCCAATAATCAAGGGAAGGCGCCAAGTGTCTGGAAGGGGTCCAGCATCCTTTAGAGTATTATGTTCCTTCTTACAACCCCATTCCCTCCCAAGCCAGGACCCCAAACCAAGAACCATCATGTGGTCTCTTCCAAGGCAAGACTCCAAAATGAGGACCCACCACCACCAAGAAATCAAAAAAGAAAGATGATTTACTTTCCCCTCCCACAGCCCCAGTCTAGCTCTCCATGCAAGGTCAGAAGGTCCTGAAACAGACGGGTGACGAGGAAATCACAGAATTTCATACAGACAGCACGTTCAGATCAGCAGGCACATGCAGGCCAGAAACAGCTTAGGCACAGCCCCAAGGCATGAGGTGGTGTGAGGAAGTGGTCACGGCAGCAACTTAAGACTAATAGTCTCAGGGGTGGCAGCCCCACTCCAATGACGGCTGACAGAAGCTGCAAGGGGTGGGAGGTGGGCCTCAGGCACAACACCAGAGGAAGGAAGAGGCAGGGAAAGACTGACGGAACGGAGCCAAGGTACGTCCTCATGGCCACAGCACCCGGAGGCTGGCACCACTCAGGCTTTTCAACTCAGGACTGCTCTGCCTCTGCTCCGTCCCTTGACTTCCCACCTACTTACCTAACCACCTCCCTGGGTACCTTCCTCATCTCCAAACCCCAAGTCTCTCCTCCCACTGCCTCCAAGCTCAGGCTAAGTGAGAATCCACTGCAACCACTAAACGCTCTGTTCCATGCTGCTGCTAGTTACAGTCAAATGCGTGGTGTCTCTGACTAGAAGTCCTGAGGCGATAAGCAGGGGTGTGAGGAGGAGCGAGGAACATCCCCAGTGCGTGCTACCTAGGCCTGGACACTGAGCCTGATGCCCTTGTACCCCTCAAAGGAACTCTGCAAGCCAAGGCTACCATTTCCTCTGGCCATCCCAGCCCCAAGGTCACACGGACATGCATGCAGCAATCCAAGACATGCAGGACAGCTGGGGAGGGGGCTCACGGCCCTCACCCACCCAGGCACAAATAGCAAACACACCACCTTCTTAGGCTTCAGTCCCCGCTGCATGAGGAGTCAGAAAGGGCAGAGTTAGAGAACAGAGTTAAACAACACACTGTGATAGCTGGCCAGACACCTCGGGTGAAGGTATTACAACCAACAGGCATACACAGGTATGGGCGGAGGAGGACTCCTCAAGCACCATCCAACAGGCATAAAAACAAGAACCATCATGTGGTCTCTTCCAAGGCAAGACTCCAAAATGAGGACCCACCACCACCAAGAAATCAAAAAAGAAAGATGATTTACTTTCCCCTCCCACAGCCCCAGTCTAGCTCTCCATGCAAGGTCAGAAGGTCCTGAAACAGACGGGTGACGAGGAAATCACAGAATTTCATACAGACAGCACGTTCAGATCAGCAGGCACATGCAGGCCAGAAACAGCTTAGGCACAGCCCCAAGGCATGAGGTGGTGTGAGGAAGTGGTCACGGCAGCAACTTAAGACTAATAGTCTCAGGGGTGGCAGCCCCACTCCAATGACGGCTGACAGAAGCTGCAAGGGGTGGGAGGTGGGCCTCAGGCACAACACCAGAGGAAGGAAGAGGCAGGGAAAGACTGACGGAACGGAGCCAAGGTACGTCCTCATGGCCACAGCACCCAGAGGCTGGCACCACTCAGGCTTTTCAACTCAGGACTGCTCTGCCTCTGCTCCGTCCCTTGACTTCCCACCTACTTACCTAACCACCTCCCTGGGTACCTTCCTCATCTCCAAACCCCAAGTCTCTCCTCCCACTGCCTCCAAGCTCAGGCTAAGTGAGAATCCACTGCAACCACTAAACGCTCTGTTCCATGCTGCTGCTAGTTACAGTCAAATGCGTGGTGTCTCTGACTAGAAGTCCTGAGGCGATAAGCAGGGGTGTGAGGAGGAGCGAGGAACATCCCCAGTGCGTGCTACCTAGGCCTGGACACTGAGCCTGATGCCCTTGTACCCCTCAAAGGAACTCTGCAAGCCAAGGCTACCATTTCCTCTGGCCATCCCAGCCCCAAGGTCACACGGACATGCATGCAGCAATCCAAGACATGCAGGACAGCTGGGGAGGGGGCTCACGGCCCTCACCCACCCAGGCACAAATAGCAAACACACCACCTTCTTAGGCTTCAGTCCCCGCTGCATGAGGAGTCAGAAAGGGCAGAGTTAGAGAACAGAGTTAAACAACACACTGTGATAGCTGGCCAGACACCTCGGGTGAAGGTATTACAACCAACAGGCATACACAGGTATGGGCGGAGGAGGACTCCCTCAAGCACTCCCAGGAGCTGCACGCCCTGCCCAGAGGGGCTGGAGAGTGGGGAGCCCCACCTCACACGCCTGGTGCAGAGCAGCAGAGGGGAGCTACAATGGGCCCTCTACAGCCTGCAAAGGCGGCAGAGAGCTAGCTCCTTTCCATTCACTTGTGAGCAGGAGAGCACCTTCTCCCCAGTTCTTACTTTACCCCTACCCTACACCCAGCCGATGGTGGCAGCCTTGGGTACCAACAGGTGGGCCGCTGGCAACAACACTGCCAGGGTCCAACCTGGCCTCCCTTTCAGCCCCAGCCTCAGTTCCAAGCGATCCAGAACTTCTGGGCCTTAACAGCTTTTCCCAGCTAGCACCTTTATTCCTAAAGCAGTAACTCATACCCGGAAAGCTTCCGTCTCAGAGAGGATGGAGACTGGAAGGCGGACTCCGTTCACTCATCTACCGCTTCTACCCGCCTAGGATGAGTCTCCCTCCTTTCCTTCTTCCTTCTCTTCCCCACTCCCACCCCTAACCACTTACCAGTTTGCTAGTCTTTGGATTTGAGTCAGTTCCCTCTGTTGAATGCAAACAGAAACAAAGTGTGTGTTGGTGTCGAGGGGTGGGAGCAGAGAACATCATGGCAGGGGAGGCAAGATACAACAGCAGAATATGGTGGTGATGGGAAACCTCAGGATCCACTGTGGCCCCTTATTCTGGGGAGAAACCCTGGGGACTCCTGCATGGGAGGAGGCAGGTTAGGCGGGTGGCTGTTACCTCTCCTGAGGACCTTCGAGGCAGAAGAATCAGGTGTCTCTGGGGAAGTAGTATCTGCTCCATCTTCAAATACCTGGATCTGAGGCCACAGAACAGACTCAATACAGCTCGATCAGGCTGGATGCGATACAGGCTCCTCAGGCTCTAAACAAGCCTGGAGGCCAGGGCAGAGTCCCCGAGGCGAGCTCTCAATCTTCCCGCCCTCATTACCTCCCACCCCCCCAACCAGAGACCTCTGCTCGTGCCAGGAAAAGGGAGCACCAGCACGCCAGCCACAGGTGTCACAGAGCACATACACACACGCGTGCACGCACACACGCACACACGCAGCAGCAGGAGGTGGTACCTGGGACTGGCGCACAAAGATGCCATGTCCTTCATCACAAGTGAAGTACTTCCTGCCTTGGACGGTTCCATCATTTTTGCCTTTCGGTTCATCCAGGATCACGCCTACCCATTTGCCAGTAGCAAAGAGGGTGGCGCCAACGTAGGCCACCGTGCCACGGTGGCCTTTTCCGATCACCTCCACGCGGGAGCCCACGCGCAGAGGCCGGGCGCTTGCCTCCGCACTCATCCTGCTGCCGCTGGGCGTCTGGAAGAGACATGAAACACACACAGTTAACAGTCCCTGGTGAAGGGGTCATCCTACTATAAAAGACAGGCCCCCAAAGGGTCCTGGCCTGAAAAAGGACCAGAACTCACTTCTTTGAACTCCATTCTCAAGTTAAAGTGCCCCTACCACCACCAAATTCCCTTTAGAAAAATGTCAGCATTGTGTTCCAAGAACTTCTTCAAACTCCTCTGGAATCTGCCAGAATTTTTAAGAGTTTATATGTAACTTTAATAAATCAGAATTCTTTGACAGATCTGTGAATGTCGCCCCACAGGGCTCCTTTTAGGAGCACTGCCCCCTAGGAGGGGGATGAAGCTCAAACAAATAACTCAGGTTAGAGCAGTTTCCCACCACCCAGTGTCTGACTCAAAAGCCCGAGCTGGGAAGACGGGTGAGTCAGGGAGCGACCCGCAGAGTCCTGGTCCCTGCCTGCGGCTGCCTGTCCTCCCCGAGGTTCCGACGGCTCTCAGGCCTCTCCCTCTCAGTGGCACACAGCTGTGCCTCCTTCCTGACCTGACCTCCCCGATTCCCACAGAACTCCCCAAAGCCTCACTGAGCCCATGCAACCACCTAACTCCCTCCCTCCAGGCCTGAGTCCTGCTCTATCAACTCTCTCTAAATATATAAGCTCTGGAGATCCTTCACTCAGGCTATCTTGCCATAAAAAGAAAAATAAAGGCCAGGCAAATCAGGTGTCTCAGATCTGTCCTGCAATCTGCCCCCCAGAGTCTGCCCAGTGGTCCAAATGCATCATCCCATGAATGGACAAGCCGAGGAAATAGACTAAACACTGTCCTTGGGACGCTCTCGGCTTCTGACATACTCGTGATGACAGGACAACATGAAATTAGGTCCCAAACAGGCCGGTGGCTTAGAAGAAAATCACACCTAAGCCATTTTTAGCAATAGCAGCTTCATGGACCGGGGCCTTGCCACAGAGAATGAGACATGAAGAAGTGACAGCGTGGACCTGAAGACATCGCAGGGCTCCCTTCGGATGCCCCCACTTGGCTTCCTATGGAAGCTCGGCCAGAGCCAGTCACTCCCTTAGCTCTCCTCCCCACAGAGCTCATCCAGGAAGGTGAGGATTCCATTCCCGGGGGCTCGGAGAGGCCAGATCATACTTGGGACAGGCAAGTGGCTCTCGTGGACCTTACAATGAAAAGAACTGACAGAATCATCAGGGCTGGTCCCCACGTCAGCGAGTCTCGCCCGCCTCCTAACCCTGACAAGCCTCAGAGCCAGGTGGACACAACAGCGGCCACAGGTGCAATCTGGGCCAGAAGAGCAAGAAGGCAAGTGACAAACAACAAGCAGCTCTGAAGAAAGGCTTCACCGAAAGGCCATTCTAACCCACCAGCCCCATCTGAAATCCCCAAGACAGTCTGGCCCCTCAGGACGCTCTGGCCTGGGGTCCAACTGGAGTCAAAGGTCAGGCCTCACCAGCACCCACAGAGGGCCCAGCGCTGGGGAGGGACGCCTGTGCAGTCTCCCACCACCAGGGCCGCGAGGGGCCCCAGCCGAGCTCCAGCTTTGTCTCCCAGCCCCCACAGCGAGGTCCACAGGCACCCAGGCCCTCTCCAGAAGCCCTCCCATGGCCATCCCAGACCAGGGCCACTTACCCGGCTGTACACATGCCTCTTGCTCTGGGCCATGGTGCTCCCTCGGCCTCTACCCCCGCCCCGAGCTGACCACAGACAGAGAGAAAAAGCAGAAACCTAGGCAGGAGGGTTAGGGCTCCAGGCCCTCATGGACAAACACAGAAGCTGGCAGGCGTGGCCCTCCCCAGTCCATGGACCTCACGGGGTGGCCTACTGGGGCAGGGCTGGGAACAGAGAAAGGGGCTGAGGAGCAAGTCCCCTCTGCTGCTGGAGGATTCCTGAACCCAGAGACACCGAATCCTGCTTGCCAGCTGATGAGTCTCACTCTGCGCTAGTGCTGCTCTAGACTTGTCAGGAACCGAGCTAGCCTCTGGGTCCTAGTGCCCCCCTGCTTAACCTGCGCCAGTCAAGACAGAGTAAGGGACAAGGCCCAGGCTGCAGACCGGTGCACTGCATAGAAGTGACAGCGTGGACCTGAAGACATCGCAGGGCTCCCTTCGGATGCCCCCACTTGGCTTCCTATGGAAGCTCGGCCAGAGCCAGTCACTCCCTTAGCTCTCCTCCCCACAGAGCTCATCCAGGAAGGTGAGGATTCCATTCCCGGGGGCTCGGAGAGGCCAGATCATACTTGGGACAGGCAAGTGGCTCTCGTGGACCTTACAATGAAAAGAACTGACAGAATCATCAGGGCTGGTCCCCACGTCAGCGAGTCTCGCCCGCCTCCTAACCCTGACAAGCCTCAGAGCCAGGTGGACACAACAGCGGCCACAGGTGCAATCTGGGCCAGAAGAGCAAGAAGGCAAGTGACAAACAACAAGCAGCTCTGAAGAAAGGCTTCACCGAAAGGCCATTCTAACCCACCAGCCCCATCTGAAATCCCCAAGACAGTCTGGCCCCTCAGGACGCTCTGGCCTGGGGTCCAACTGGAGTCAAAGGTCAGGCCTCACCAGCACCCACAGAGGGCCCAGCGCTGGGGAGGGACGCCTGTGCAGTCTCCCACCACCAGGGCCGCGAGGGGCCCCAGCCGAGCTCCAGCTTTGTCTCCCAGCCCCCACAGCGAGGTCCACAGGCACCCAGGCCCTCTCCAGAAGCCCTCCCATGGCCATCCCAGACCAGGGCCACTTACCCGGCTGTACACATGCCTCTTGCTCTGGGCCATGGTGCTCCCTCGGCCTCTACCCCCGCCCCGAGCTGACCACAGACAGAGAGAAAAAGCAGAAACCTAGGCAGGAGGGTTAGGGCTCCAGGCCCTCATGGACAAACACAGAAGCTGGCAGGCGTGGCCCTCCCCAGTCCATGGACCTCACGGGGTGGCCTACTGGGGCAGGGCTGGGAACAGAGAAAGGGGCTGAGGAGCAAGTCCCCTCTGCTGCTGGAGGATTCCTGAACCCAGAGACACCGAATCCTGCTTGCCAGCTGATGAGTCTCACTCTGCGCTAGTGCTGCTCTAGACTTGTCAGGAACCGAGCTAGCCTCTGGGTCCTAGTGCCCCCCTGCTTAACCTGCGCCAGTCAAGACAGAGTAAGGGACAAGGCCCAGGCTGCAGACTCTCACCACTCACCTCCAGAGTGCCCTGTCCGCCGCCTGATGACCCTCCTGGTCTGCACCCCTCACCATCACTGCCACCTGCCCACCCCCGGATGTGAGCCTCAATGGACCCACAAGCATCAAGTGACTCTTCAAAAAGCAGTCAGCTACCTAGGACCTCCACCGAGTCAACACAAAGGTCCCTCCTCCCCTTTCTAGGGCTCTTCCCTCCAGAGTCAGGTCCAAACCCATGTGATTAGGGTTTAAACTTCATCTCACCTGGGCCAGAGCAGCCAGGCCCCCCACCACACACACACACAGCAAAGCAATTCAAGGTCTCCAGCTCTCTCAAACTGGCAAAGGTGGCCAATGGTCACTCTTCCTCCCTTCTAGTTGTTACAAACGGCCAGACTCTGACCTTTAAGAGTATCAGGTTCAGATGGATTAATAAGGGTTGTGGTCAGGAGCAGAGAGTCCCACTTGGCCCCCTACAGCACAAGACTCAGCCCAGCTCAGCCCCCTGTCCCCTGCACGCTTGGCCTTGACTCCTAGGCACCCCCTTAACAGAAACAATGGCATGGTTAGTTTTCTATATTTCACAAATTTTCTTTAATAACCATAACTATGTATTACTTTTATAATTTAAAATATTTAATGCAATAAGATTATGTATTCTCGTGAGAAGTCTCGAGAGGACTACGTAACCACGCCATTAACCCACCTAACATGGGCTAGAAACCAAGAGATCATGGTCCCTGCCCCTAAGCAGCCAACAAGACTGTCCTAGGGACTGACCTATGGCTCTGCCGGGTATGGATGTGTATCCCCTGGGTCAAGGGTTACCTGTCTTGTCCACGCTGGGCTTCACTGGCTGAGCATGGCCTTCCTCCACTCTGCTCTCTAAGGCAAGCCAGACAGCCTAATAGTAGAATGACAGCCAACAGCCAGATATATGGCCCCCAAACACCTCTCCACATCTCCAGTGCTGGTCAGACTCCCAAGAGACCATTTCTCTCCTGCTCTGAAAAATCTCCACATTGCCCCCTCCCTATTCGCCACTGTACAGGGTCATGCAGCTCGTTGAAAACTGAACTTCTGTGTGTTCAGAACACCTTAACGTCTACAGAGCACCTTAAAAACTACTATAGTACCATGGTTAAGAGTACCAGTTCTAGACTTAGGCTGCTTTCATTCAATTCATGGCTTCGCCATTTGGTAGCTACAAAAACTTGGTCCAGGGCTTCCCTGGTGGTCCAGTGGGTAAAGAGGTCACCTTGCAGTGCAAGGGGCACCAGAACGATTCCTGACCTGAGAAGATCCCACGTGCAGCGGAGCGGCTGGACTGATGTGTCCAATTACGCGCCAGCACTCAGGAGCGCATGCGCCCAACAAGAGAGGCCACCGCAATGGGAGGCCCACACAGCCCGAAGAATAAAGATGGATGAAAATGAATAAATGGAAAATCAATAAAAAAGGCAAAAAAAGAAAAAAAAACCACACAACTTGATCCACTACTTAACATGTCTGTGCCTCAATATGCTCATCTGTCAACTGGGAACAAAGAACATCTCAGAGCTATTGTGAGGATTAGTTGAGATAATCCATGTAAAACATTTTAGGACGCTGACTGATGATTTAGTGAGTACTCAACAAAAGTTAGTTAGTAACAATGTTATCATATCTGGACATCAAAATAACCCCACAGACAGGCAAGAAAAGGCTTGCCTTAAAGCCCCTTTAAGAAAATGGGGCTTCTAGTCATTGCTCTGTGAGAAAAGGGGATCCTTCAGGGGTGCTGTGTGATGGTTGGGAGGGGTGGGAAGGGGGGGATATACATATGACTAATCTGGGAACATACATATTTGTAAACAACAAAACTCTGTAAAAGTTAAAAGCAAAATAAAGGTTTAAAAAAAAAAAAAGAAAGAAAATGGGGCTTAGAGAACTGAGCAACTTCCTGAAGTTACACAGAAGACAAGGACCAGAGCCAAAACTGGAACCAAAGCCTGAACCAGAACCCGCTGCACGCTTTACTCTCCTCCCTGTTTCCACACGTTTATTTCAAGACCAGACAGCCTAATAGTAGAATGACAGCCAACAGCCAGATATATGGCCCCCAAACACCTCTCCACATCTCCAGTGCTGGTCAGACTCCCAAGAGACCATTTCTCTCCTGCTCTGAAAAATCTCCACATTGCCCCCTCCCTATTCGCCACTGTACAGGGTCATGCAGCTCGTTGAAAACTGAACTTCTGTGTGTTCAGAACACCTTAACGTCTACAGAGCACCTTAAAAACTACTATAGTACCATGGTTAAGAGTACCAGTTCTAGACTTAGGCTGCTTTCATTCAATTCATGGCTTCGCCATTTGGTAGCTACAAAAACTTGGTCCAGGGCTTCCCTGGTGGTCCAGTGGGTAAAGAGGTCACCTTGCAGTGCAAGGGGCACCAGAACGATTCCTGACCTGAGAAGATCCCACGTGCAGCGGAGCGGCTGGACTGATGTGTCCAATTACGCGCCAGCACTCAGGAGCGCATGCGCCCAACAAGAGAGGCCACCGCAATGGGAGGCCCACACAGCCCGAAGAATAAAGATGGATGAAAATGAATAAATGGAAAATCAATAAAAAAGGCAAAAAAAGAAAAAAAAACCACACAACTTGATCCACTACTTAACATGTCTGTGCCTCAATATGCTCATCTGTCAACTGGGAACAAAGAACATCTCAGAGCTATTGTGAGGATTAGTTGAGATAATCCATGTAAAACATTTTAGGACGCTGACTGATGATTTAGTGAGTACTCAACAAAAGTTAGTTAGTAACAATGTTATCATATCTGGACATCAAAATAACCCCACAGACAGGCAAGAAAAGGCTTGCCTTAAAGCCCCTTTAAGAAAATGGGGCTTCTAGTCATTGCTCTGTGAGAAAAGGGGATCCTTCAGGGGTGCTGTGTGATGGTTGGGAGGGGTGGGAAGGGGGGGATATACATATGACTAATCTGGGAACATACATATTTGTAAACAACAAAACTCTGTAAAAGTTAAAAGCAAAATAAAGGTTTAAAAAAAAAAAAAGAAAGAAAATGGGGCTTAGAGAACTGAGCAACTTCCCTGAAGTTACACAGAAGACAAGGACCAGAGCCAAAACTGGAACCAAAGCCTGAACCAGAACCCGCTGCACGCTTTACTCTCCTCCCTGTTTCCACACGTATTTCTAGGCTTCCAAAGCCATGCTCTTCCTCTGGACCATGTTACCTTCAAAGATTCACAAAAGCACATCTAAGGACAATATCACAACTCACTAGCCAAACAAGTATATATAATCACCTAACTTCCTGGACGATGTTCCTTCTATAAAATGAGACTATCCCCTGCCATATCTGCATTAATGCTCAAATAAGATAGACACATAAGAGTGCTCTGTAGACACCTGTACCCCATTGTTCACTGCAGCACTATTTACAACAGCTAGAACATGGACGCAACATGGATAGGTGTCCACCAACAGATGAATGGATAAAGAAGCTGCGGTACATATATACAATGGAATATTACTCAGCCATAAAAAGAAATGCATCTGAGTCAGTTCTAATGAGGTGGATGAATCTAGAACCTATTAATACAGAGTGAAGTATGTCAGACAGAGAAAGATAAATCTTGTATACTGACACATATATATGGAATCTAGAAAGATGGTGCTGATAAATGAATATGCAGAGCAGCAATGGAGAGGTAGACATGGAAAGCATGGAAAGCATGGAAAGTCTTATGGACACTGGGGTGAGGGAAGAGAATACGCTGTGGGACTAGGGGATCTCACACAGGGGCTCTGTGGAGGGGTGGGTTGGGGGTTGGACGTGTGTAGACCTGTGGTGGATTCGGGTCAATGTGTGGTAGTCAACAATAGAACTCTGTAAAAAAAAAAAAAAAAAAAGTGCTCTATAAAAAGTGCAGAAGCTACATAGGTCTTAATATGTCTAGTTAATGTGTATTATAAGGAACTACAGAGAGGAGAAAGGTAAGCTACAAAGAAAAGTGGTACTTGATCATGCCCTGAATTATGAGTTTGGGGGGAGATATGTGGAAAGGAAAGGCCTACAAACATAATTGGTGAGCACAGACTGGGGGAAATTAAAGATGACTGGTCTGGCTGAAGTGAAGAATTCTAGATGAGTTCTCCTCCCCAAGTATAAGCCTTTAAAACCAGACTCCTTTTTATGACCCCATCACTCTTGGCCTATGGCGTCAAATATTACTGAATGAACTGCCACTGATGCTGAGGTGTATCAGAAGGGAAATATGGATAGATTTAGGGAGTTTAACGTCAGGTAGAGATAGATGGACTGGACCCAATAACAACAAGAAGCCAGTCTCTTCCTGAGCAGGAGACCGGCATAATGAAAACTATTTTAGGAAGGTCAAACAGGTAGGGGACACAGTGACGGAGCGGAGGCCAGAGCAACTTGACAAAGACTGGATGAAGCCAGGAGGCTATGGTGATAAAGAGCAAGGGCTGAGGGGTCTGAACTAGGCTCACAAGAGGAAAAGAGAGGGACGAGGAAATGGACCAATTCAGAGACAGTACAAAAAAACCCCAAGAAGGACCTGTGATGGACCAGACATGGGGAAAGAAGCAGCAGGCCTGCGAGGGCTCTGAAGAACAACAGACTCGGGTATATCTCTGGTTCTTCTATTTCCTCACAGGTATGACTCTAGATGACGTATATCCCGAGCCCTGGTTACCTTGTCTGCAAAAAAGGGGGAAATAATACCTGCCTCACAGGGATGCTGTGAGGATTAACTAAGAAAGAAGTAAAGCGTTGAGCACAGTGCTTAGCACAGCATGTGTGTTCCACAAAATGAAGATACTGTCGTCATCATCACCGAGAGGGTACATCAATAACAACGGCACACAGGAGGAACTGAGGCTGCGTGAATAAGTGGAAGGAAGGATGAATGCATGCATAAGTAAAGGAAAGAATAAACGGGGTTTTTCAAGCGGGTGCAATGAGAGAATGATGATAAAAAAAGTGCTCTATAACAAGTGCAGAAGCTACATAGGTCTTAATATGTCTAGTTAATGTGTATTATAAGGAACTACAGAGAGGAGAAAGGTAAGCTACAAAGAAAAGTGGTACTTGATCATGCCCTGAATTATGAGTTTGGGGGGAGATATGTGGAAAGGAAAGGCCTACAAACATAATTGGTGAGCACAGACTGGGGGAAATTAAAGATGACTGGTCTGGCTGAAGTGAAGAATTCTAGATGAGTTCTCCTCCCCAAGTATAAGCCTTTAAAACCAGACTCCTTTTTATGACCCCATCACTCTTGGCCTATGGCGTCAAATATTACTGAATGAACTGCCACTGATGCTGAGGTGTATCAGAAGGGAAATATGGATAGATTTAGGGAGTTTAACGTCAGGTAGAGATAGATGGACTGGACCCAATAACAACAAGAAGCCAGTCTCTTCCTGAGCAGGAGACCGGCATAATGAAAACTATTTTAGGAAGGTCAAACAGGTAGGGGACACAGTGACGGAGCGGAGGCCAGAGCAACTTGACAAAGACTGGATGAAGCCAGGAGGCTATGGTGATAAAGAGCAAGGGCTGAGGGGTCTGAACTAGGCTCACAAGAGGAAAAGAGAGGGACGAGGAAATGGACCAATTCAGAGACAGTACAAAAAAACCCCAAGAAGGACCTGTGATGGACCAGACATGGGGAAAGAAGCAGCAGGCCTGCGAGGGCTCTGAAGAACAACAGACTCGGGTATATCTCTGGTTCTTCTATTTCCTCACAGGTATGACTCTAGATGACGTATTTCCCGAGCCCTGGTTACCTTGTCTGCAAAAAAGGGGGAAATAATACCTGCCTCACAGGGATGCTGTGAGGATTAACTAAGAAAGAAGTAAAGCGTTGAGCACAGTGCTTAGCACAGCATGTGTGTTCCACAAAATGAAGATACTGTCGTCATCATCACCGAGAGGGTACATCAATAACAACGGCACACAGGAGGAACTGAGGCTGCGTGAATAAGTGGAAGGAAGGATGAATGCATGCATAAGTAAAGGAAAGAATAAACGGGGGGTTTTTCAAGCGGGTGCAATGAGAGAATGATGATAACAGAACTGAGAAGGAAAATGGAACAGGTTAAGAGAGAGGAAATCAGTCACAAAGCCTTCTCAGGTGCAAATCTAACTGTGACCACTAACATACGTACGTCACAATCTTCTTCCAACACAAACCTGTGGTGCAGACAACACAGATTCCATTATTTCCACTCTACAGATGACAGAACCCAGTCTCAAAAGGCAAACAACTCAGCTAAGTCTCATAGCCAGTGGGGCACATTTGACTAGCCGGAAAGGGCAACCCACTCAGTATTTTTGCCTGGGAAATCCCATGGTCAGGCAAGTCTGGCGGACTACAGTCCCTGGGGTCGCAAAGAGTTGGACCCGACTGAAGCCACTAAACAACAACAACAGGTAGGTGATCCTTCAACAGCACCGCTGGGCCCCATCCCAGGTCACATAGGACAATTCTGAGCTACAGGTTACCTCTGCCAGAAGACAGGTACTCCCCAGAGGTCTAATCCACTTTTCTCCCCGATGACATTAAATATTGCTAAAAAGTCTAGGAAAATGGGAAGAGAGGAGGGAAAGAAATCTATGACTGATAAATAGCTTATCAATGGTTTTGGTAAACATTTCAGAAATGAGAGGAAAAGAAGTAGATTACTGGGGGTTACGGAGGGGAAGCCTCTTTGGCATCCAGCCTGCACCATCTCTAGCTGCTCTGTCCTGGTTAACCAGTATCCTCTGAGCCCCTGACCTCCTCTCATCTCACCTTAGCAAACCTTGATCCTGGGCAAACGCTTTCTCTGAATTCTACCTGCAGAGAGTGGCAGTTCAGGCAGTCTGACAGCAGCGTCCATACCCTTAAACTGAACTCTACTAGGTACCGAGTGTTTTGATTTGGGTGCAAAGAGATAAAATGAAACATAAAGGTAATCAGCAAGATACAGATTTTCTGAAAACTAGGGTAAAGTTGTACATCTCCAAAAGCACTAGGAGGAGAGGGCTACATGTGGACGTAAGTCTCTCGGAAGCTGGGAAAGGAGAGGAGAAAAGAAGCTTGGGGACTGCAAACTTGGAAGGCTGGATTGCAGACACACCCAGAAGCCCAGAAAGAAGCTACATGGAGCTTTCTGCTTCTCCCTTGCAGATCTCAGAGATAGGACCTAGACCCTAAAACAAGACTTTTTTTTTTAACCTCTCCTGCTCTTCATTATCCCCAGAAATGTCTATAGCCCACTCCCAAACTGAACACAGATCTACTCCCTCCCAAGACATTCCCCTCACCTAGGAATACCCAGGGACTGCCATACCTGCCCTCAAAGGGCCCAGACCTCCAGCAAGGAAAGCTACACAATATGCCTCACTTATCTCCAATGAAGTTGCTTTTGCAGGAAGCCAACAGGCACCTGAGTGCAGCCCTGTATTCAAGAATTGAGGGGTTTCCCTTGTGGTTCAGTGGATAAGAACACATTCGCCAATGCCAGAGACACAGGTTCGATCCCTGATCTGGGAAGATCCCACAGAGCGGCTAAACCCACACATCAGTGAAGACCCAGCACAGCCAAAAACAAACAAATAAAAGTTTTAAAAAAAGAAAGAAAAAAAAAGAATTGTGACCCTCCCAGGGCTAGCAGGAGTCCTCCTTAACAGGCTATTCAAAGTTCCTGTTGCTTCCTCCCCTGGATCAACTAGCAAGTCCCTGGCACTAGGACCCTGCAGACAGGGAACCCTGAGCCTGCGCTCTAGAGAGAGAGATGCACCATTTCACAACTTCAGCAAAAGCCAGAGCGGCCAACAAAGCCACAGCCACCTCGGCAGCGCTGGGCTGGGCTGGGCTCGGCCTTTTGGGCAGCTCACCAGCCGCTCCCCACGAGCAGAGCATTCTGTCCTTTCTCTTTTTAAATCCAGGTCATCAACTGATCATAACGGAAATCAATTTCCTCAAGTCGTCAAGCAAAGGCGTATCCATGGCAACCTCAAGAGGAAGGACACAGAAATGATGCTCCAGTGGCTGCAGCAGGCAAAGGTAAGTCCATTTCTCTTCCCTCCATGCCCTCGCATCGTTCTCCACTTTCATGTAAGTCAGGTGTGTGCACCCTACCTACAAATTCTATCACACCAATGGGAAAAACACCAAAACTGAGTATTAATAATCTGTTATTACAAAGGGTAATGGGTCTGCCTAAACCCATAACTGGCAGAAAAAATTCTTTTTCCGACTGACTGAGACAAGATCTCTTATTCACCATCTCAAGTGACACAGTCTCAGCCTGCAGTACCTAACAAATCATTCTAGTCACTTGTCTTTCTAGTTAGGCTGCTGGGAGATCACACATGGATCTCAGAATTCCGTATGTAGTTGTACAAAGAGAGCAGCAACGCTGACCCCCCAACCCTGTTCGCCCATCCACTTTCCTATCCACAGACTGGCCTGAAAAGGCTCTCTCCTTAACAGCCCCAAACTCCAGCCCCTCAAGGACCAGAAACTGGAAACTGGGATTACATTTCTGCCTTTCTCTGATGCCTCAGCAAAGGAATGTCATTTCTACAGAGGTAAGAGATTAATCAAACCTAAGTACTGCAGTTCATGCCTCAATTTCTTCTTCTGTAAAACACAGGTAACAACAATACCTTTCTAACAGGGTTGTTGTCAGAATGCCTGAAAAGCACTAATAAGAGTGCCTAGTATGACACAGTCAATAAATGCACCCATAATTATTAGGAAGAAGAGGAAAGAGAGACATACTGTGCAGGATTCAAGTTCAGAAGGCCTTCAATGTACAGAGTACATCTCAAGCCTGCTGTCTTTCCCGTTCCTCTCTGGACGGTTGTCTCAAGCTTCCCTAACCACTCTCAAGTCCCTGTTCCTATCCCCTCCCCGCCAGCAGATGACCTTGCTGAGAAAGGAAACTGGAACCTATTTGCAAATTTAGATGTATCCATCCTTATTTCTTTCATTCTACATTCTTTCCCTGTGCCTCCTTATCCTCACTCCCATCCACTCTTCAGTCCACCTGGCTCCCGTCCTCATAGCTCCACTAAAGCTGCTCACACTAAAAAATAAAAGGGCCCTGGTAGCCACAGTCTTCAAACTTCCCAATCTCAATGTGCATTTTCCAAGCTCATCCTATCTTGTCCAAAGGGCCCCCCCCATTCTCATGTAAGTCAGGTGTGTGCACCCTACCTACAAATTCTATCACACCAATGGGAAAAACACCAAAACTGAGTATTAATAATCTGTTATTACAAAGGGTAATGGGTCTGCCTAAACCCATAACTGGCAGAAAAAATTCTTTTTCCGACTGACTGAGACAAGATCTCTTATTCACCATCTCAAGTGACACAGTCTCAGCCTGCAGTACCTAACAAATCATTCTAGTCACTTGTCTTTCTAGTTAGGCTGCTGGGAGATCACACATGGATCTCAGAATTCCGTATGTAGTTGTACAAAGAGAGCAGCAACGCTGACCCCCCAACCCTGTTCGCCCATCCACTTTCCTATCCACAGACTGGCCTGAAAAGGCTCTCTCCTTAACAGCCCCAAACTCCAGCCCCTCAAGGACCAGAAACTGGAAACTGGGATTACATTTCTGCCTTTCTCTGATGCCTCAGCAAAGGAATGTCATTTCTACAGAGGTAAGAGATTAATCAAACCTAAGTACTGCAGTTCATGCCTCAATTTCTTCTTCTGTAAAACACAGGTAACAACAATACCTTTCTAACAGGGTTGTTGTCAGAATGCCTGAAAAGCACTAATAAGAGTGCCTAGTATGACACAGTCAATAAATGCACCCATAATTATTAGGAAGAAGAGGAAAGAGAGACATACTGTGCAGGATTCAAGTTCAGAAGGCCTTCAATGTACAGAGTACATCTCAAGCCTGCTGTCTTTCCCGTTCCTCTCTGGACGGTTGTCTCAAGCTTCCCTAACCACTCTCAAGTCCCTGTTCCTATCCCCTCCCCGCCAGCAGATGACCTTGCTGAGAAAGGAAACTGGAACCTATTTGCAAATTTAGATGTATCCATCCTTATTTCTTTCATTCTACATTCTTTCCCTGTGCCTCCTTATCCTCACTCCCATCCACTCTTCAGTCCACCTGGCTCCCGTCCTCATAGCTCCACTAAAGCTGCTCACACTAAAAAATAAAAGGGCCCTGGTAGCCACAGTCTTCAAACTTCCCAATCTCAATGTGCATTTTCCAAGCTCATCCTACTTGACCTCTCTGTAGCAACAAAGGCTGCTGATTCTCTTCCTGCAACTCCTTCCTCTGTAGCTCTCTGGACAACACTCTCTCGTACCTTGCCCGCTAGTCCTGGTCATCTCCTCAGTCATCTTCAGCCTATTAGCATGGCTGGGATCATCCATCCCAACAGCATCGCTGACAACCCCTAGAGACAGACGCTCTTCTGAACTCCAGACCCACATCTCCACCTATCCGCTAAGCACCACAGACCCCCAAATTCAGCATGACCCAAAACACGTAGAATCTTCCCCCAGCAAATCTTCCTCTTCTATAGTCCCCTTTTGCTACCCCCATCCTTCCAGAGTAAAAAACTGAGCCATCCTCAACAACACCCTCTCTCTCTTGTTCTCAACTATCAGTTAATTAGTCATATATCAGGCGACCTTGTCCCTACAGTCTCTCTGATTCTTGCCCCTTCTTCTCATCTGCACTATTCTTTAACTCAGCCTGAAGCCAAGCGTAGGTTATTACAAGAGTCTCGGATGTTCCTGATCCAGAACCTCCCCTTTCTGTCTATTTCCACGATTAGCTTCCAAAGTATAACCATGCCACCTCCCTGCCCGAAAATCCCCAGACTTCCCTCCCACAAAACTGCATCTTAGAACAAAACTATGGGCTTTGAAGAATCTGGCCTCATTATGAATCTTTTCTCATCACCTCTCCTTTGATCCCAAAATTCTCTTAAATTTCAGCAACTTGGATCTATCCATCCATTTGCTTCTGCAAACACTGCAAACATCACCACATCCTTTCTCTCTCTTCATCTTCAAGGCTCCACGTACTTATCACCTCTTTCCTGAAGATTCTCCCAATGTCTCCATGTGGAGCTCGTCATTCCCTCCTCTGCCATCACAACACTATGGGAAAATCGCTATTGTAAGATTGCATTTTACTTACAGTAGCATCTCCCTTATCCCATCATGAATTCCTCCAGGGCAGAGTTTTTATTCCTCTCAGTATCCTAAGCACTGAACACAGAAGACACTCAGTGTCGACCAGAAGCCTGTACCAGCATCAGGCTCTAGGGATACAAGTTGGTTCTGACAGGTCTCCCAGAGCACCATGGGGGAAATACAACACACTCCCAGCAGACGTGGCTCTTTCTTCTCCAGACAGGAGTCTAAGAAACTAAAAGTGCAGGGATAGCTCCAAGTCCTATGGAATTTGGTAATGGCCATAAATCTCAACTTCATATGCTTCCAGGGTAATAGGACCAGAGAAAGATCCCAAGGCTCTAGGGAAGGATCTCCCAGGAAAATAGCTTTAGTAATTTAGTTTCAGAAATGACAAGGGTCCAGTCCCTGCTTCACAGAAACCCTCGATGGATATGTAGGATCTTAGGGTGGTCAGACTGGATAGCCAATTTGTCCATCAGCCAGGCACAATCAGGACGAGCTGGAACTTCAAAAGAAAAATGATATAAAACCCAATTCAGAGACTCCAGGACAGCCAGGACCCTAAGATAGACCTGAACCAGTCAACTGCTCAGCACTTACCTTCTCAGGGAACATTGAGGAGCCAGTTCTCATGTCCCTGGTAGGGGACAGACAACCCACGCTCCCACACACCACCTGGTATCTGTAGACAGGCTAACCAACCTAGGAATCCTCTACCACAATACCTCCCAACCTGTAATTCCTAAGAGCTTAGACTACCACTGACAGGTCTGGCAGAGGACAATCTAGGGCAGCCACATGCTATGAGTTTCCCAACCATTTTGACTCCTCCCTAACAACTCCTTTTCCTTTGTACCTCCACGTTCAGTCAGGCCCAGCCTGTCGATTCTGCCTCCGTATTGCCTTGTGCATTCTCCCTTTCTCCTCCACTACCACGGTCATCACTTTGGTCTGCCATGTAATAGCTTTGAGAATTAAGGCAACTCATTTACTCTCTTTGGTGCCTCATCTACAAAGCAGGGTTAACAGCTGCTCTGCCTACCTCACAGGAAAAGCGGTCTATGAAAGCTTCTGTAAAGTGGTGTACAGAAATGTAAGGTATTACGATTATTATTAACCTAAGTCCTCTTTACTGATACATGAAGCACATCTGGCTCCCTGCCTCTCTCCTTCCCCATTTCTAACCATATTATACACTACAGTAAGACTACTACACACTGTGAGCTGTTGCTTTGCCTGAAATCCTTCACTGACGTACCATGTCTTACTTGACTCAGTTCTGGATCTGACATATGCAGGGTCCTCTGCGCCCCTGTCACATGCGTAGGATGCTCCCCCTAGCTCTGTAAGCCCCAACCTTCCTTCCAAGTCCAGCTACAGCCCCAAGACACTCCACACAGAAGGACTAGATTTAAGAGAAAACAGGACCATTCCCTGCTTCACAGAAACCCTCGATGGATATGTAGGATCTTAGGGTGGTCAGACTGGATAGCCAATTTGTCCATCAGCCAGGCACAATCAGGACGAGCTGGAACTTCAAAAGAAAAATGATATAAAACCCAATTCAGAGACTCCAGGACAGCCAGGACCCTAAGATAGACCTGAACCAGTCAACTGCTCAGCACTTACCTTCTCAGGGAACATTGAGGAGCCAGTTCTCATGTCCCTGGTAGGGGACAGACAACCCACGCTCCCACACACCACCTGGTATCTGTAGACAGGCTAACCAACCTAGGAATCCTCTACCACAATACCTCCCAACCTGTAATTCCTAAGAGCTTAGACTACCACTGACAGGTCTGGCAGAGGACAATCTAGGGCAGCCACATGCTATGAGTTTCCCAACCATTTTGACTCCTCCCTAACAACTCCTTTTCCTTTGTACCTCCACGTTCAGTCAGGCCCAGCCTGTCGATTCTGCCTCCGTATTGCCTTGTGCATTCTCCCTTTCTCCTCCACTACCACGGTCATCACTTTGGTCTGCCATGTAATAGCTTTGAGAATTAAGGCAACTCATTTACTCTCTTTGGTGCCTCATCTACAAAGCAGGGTTAACAGCTGCTCTGCCTACCTCACAGGAAAAGCGGTCTATGAAAGCTTCTGTAAAGTGGTGTACAGAAATGTAAGGTATTACGATTATTATTAACCTAAGTCCTCTTTACTGATACATGAAGCACATCTGGCTCCCTGCCTCTCTCCTTCCCCATTTCTAACCATATTATACACTACAGTAAGACTACTACACACTGTGAGCTGTTGCTTTGCCTGAAATCCTTCACTGACGTACCATGTCTTACTTGACTCAGTTCTGGATCTGACATATGCAGGGTCCTCTCTGCGCCCCTGTCACATGCGTAGGATGCTCCCCCTAGCTCTGTAAGCCCCAACCTTCCTTCCAAGTCCAGCTACAGCCCCAAGACACTCCACACAGAAGGACTAGATTTAAGAGACAGGAATTTGAAACAGTGTTACAGAAAAGTAACGGATCATTCCGTCTGCGGAAGCTGTGGTAGAAACATTGTCACTGCACACTTTAAGAATCTTTTTTTTTTTTTTTTTGGTGGCGCCATACAGCTTGTGGGATCTTAGTTCCCTGGCCAGGGATTGAATCTGACCCTCAACAGTGAAAGGCCTGTCCTAACCACTGGACGCCAGGGAACGCCCAAGACTCATCTTCTAAAGAGGAATTATAGTTTTTCTTTTTCTGTTTGATTCTAAAAGATAAGCTAGGATCGACAAGACGGAAGGTACAGAAATGTATTTTAGCGACACGAAAAACTTCCTTATCCAGGTCTGCCATGATGAAATGGGATGCCTCACATGCAGTACATTCCCCATTACTAGAAACGTTCAAGCCCATACTGGTCACTGGGCAAGAATATTGTAGGCGGAAGTCGACTATCACAAGATCTGAAATAAACACTAGACATCGTCTAGTCCAATCTCCTATTTTATAGGCCTGAGCAGCGGAAGTGATTATTCAAGGCAGCACAGTTTGTTCTGGAGAGCAAGGAATAGAACATGATCTCTTTCAACCCAGAGCTACTCAAAGTGTGTGTGGTCCATGGACCATCAGCTTCACCCGAAATCTTGTTAAAAATGCAGAACCAACCAAAATCCATACTTTAACAAGACCCTTTGGTGTATGCACCATTAAAGTGTGAAAAGCACTGACCCATGCTGCCGCTTCCAAATCTTGAGTTTCCAATTCTGGAATCCCACTTCCCAAACTGTTCTATATGTTAAAGAGGCAATACCCAAGAAAAACCGTATTTTCCATCCGTATTTGGGAGACACGCCATACTAAACTTCCAGTGGGAAATTTCTTAGTAAAAATAGTATTAGCATACTGAAAGCTCTGAAATACTCTTTAGTAGAGAAAACTAATCATGAAGTTTCTAAACATGTGCGTGGGTGCTACGTCGCTTCAGTCCTGTCTGTCTCTTTGTGACCTGATGGACTGTAAGCCCGCCAGACTCCTCTGTCCAGGAGGATTCCCCAGGCAAGAACACTGGGGTGGGTTGCCATGCCCTCCTCCAGGGGATCTTCCCCACCCAAGGATCAAATCCATTGGCAGGCAAGTTCTCTACCATTAGCGCCACTGGGGAAGAAAAAACTTTAACTATGAAGCTTCTAAACATATTTGAGCACAAAATGCCTTTGGGGGAAAAAAGTCATTGCTTACTTACTACTATCGTTAACATCACTGTGCCTTGGGTATCGGTTATACTCTAAATTAAAAAAAAAAAAAAAGTCTACCTGCACCTCATTGTTCCCTGACTCTCAGTATCTTAAGCATAATGGACTATTAAGTGGTCAAGATGAGCTTGGTGTTCTTCACACTGTAAGAAAACAGGGTCAGTTTCTAAATCACCACGTCTTTAAAAACAGCAGAGCTCCTCATCTGTGAGATTTAGTTTTGGCCATGCCTAAGAGGATGCCCGCTCAGGAGTCATCCTGCCACTTAAGGCGGACCCCAGAAATGGGAGACAGACACACCAAACGCATATCCAGCACCTAACTGGAGTCCTTTTGTTTCTTTTCTTTTCTGTTTGACACAACTTTTCCACTATGTGCCCTGCTGGAAACCTGTAGCTTGGACTAGGTTAGGGGTGCCTTGGACGCTCCCAGGAAAGAAGGGGAACCCCTGCAGTTCCAGAAGAGCTCGGAGACGCAAATCACTCTGACCCCGCCAAGCTGAAGCGCCCAGATGGGTCAGACCAGCCAGACCCAGGCGGGCGCCCACCCCTCCCCGCAGCCCACCCCTGCCGACCCCCGCCCGGCACCCCGGGCTCCCGGCCGCGCCCCAGGCGAGCGCCGAGCCCCCAGAGCACAGCCAAGAGCCGCGCCAGCACGGCGGGGGAGGAGGCAGTTGCCAGGGTCGCCGCCTCCGTACCTGTACTGTCAGGGGGTCCGCGCCCGGCTCCGGGCCCCACTGGCGACCGACGCCCAAGCCTGAGCCGGCGCCCGCCCCGCCCGCGCGGGCTGCCCGCCGCGCCGCCCGACCCCCGAGGCCCGCTCCGGGCCCGCTCGCCTCTGAGGCCCGGGGCCGCTCTGGGTCGGGGAAACACGCTACTCTCCCCCGAAGACCAGCCCGGGTTAGACACTGCGCGCTGAGCGCTGCCGAGGAGACTTCGATCAGGCACAAAGCTGGACACCTGGAGCGAAATGTGCGCGTGCGCACGGTACAGGGACGCCGATTAGGCCCACAGGGGAGAGGCGCGCGGAGGCTGGCGCCCTCTCCCGGCAGAGCGTCGACAGTGCAGAGAGGACCTAGAGGACTCTTGCTTTAGACAAAGTAATTCCGCAGAGAATCGCTTCGCTTTTGCGTGCCAAACTATTCATTAAAACAGCGGTAAATGTAAAATAATGCAGATTTGCATAATGGACTTTGGTATTGTTTAGTTAAAAACAGAAAGGAAGCATGGGCTGGAGGAGCGGCAGCTGCCAGGCAGTTCACCTTCGCGAAGGCTGGCGGCGCCCCACGCTCAGCAGGCACCTGGCGCACGGCCGCCGCGCAGCCCACGACTCCCCGGAGGAAGGTCAGCTCCGCCCAGGGGGCGGCGGAGGAAGAGCCCAAGAGGCCGTCTGCGAGGTTGTCAGCTAAACCGTCTCCTGCAAAAGTGGAAATGAAGTCAAAAATGCGGCAGGAAAGGCTAAATCTTCAAACAAAACGTGTAGACAAAAGGGAAGCAATGGGAAAACTGGCCGAAGTGGCTAACCAAGAAACTAAAGAAGGAGAACCCAGCTTGCGATGAAGCAGGAGAGAAAGAAGCCAAGTCTGGTTAATAGCACCATTAACAGTCCCCAATGGGTCCCCAGACCCAGGCGGGCGCCCACCCCTCCCGCAGCCCACCCCTGCCGACCCCCGCCCGGCACCCCGGGCTCCCGGCCGCGCCCCAGGCGAGCGCCGAGCCCCCAGAGCACAGCCAAGAGCCGCGCCAGCACGGCGGGGGAGGAGGCAGTTGCCAGGGTCGCCGCCTCCGTACCTGTACTGTCAGGGGGTCCGCGCCCGGCTCCGGGCCCCACTGGCGACCGACGCCCAAGCCTGAGCCGGCGCCCGCCCCGCCCGCGCGGGCTGCCCGCCGCGCCGCCCGACCCCCGAGGCCCGCTCCGGGCCCGCTCGCCTCTGAGGCCCGGGGCCGCTCTGGGTCGGGGAAACACGCTACTCTCCCCCGAAGACCAGCCCGGGTTAGACACTGCGCGCTGAGCGCTGCCGAGGAGACTTCGATCAGGCACAAAGCTGGACACCTGGAGCGAAATGTGCGCGTGCGCACGGTACAGGGACGCCGATTAGGCCCACAGGGGAGAGGCGCGCGGAGGCTGGCGCCCTCTCCCGGCAGAGCGTCGACAGTGCAGAGAGGACCTAGAGGACTCTTGCTTTAGACAAAGTAATTCCGCAGAGAATCGCTTCGCTTTTGCGTGCCAAACTATTCATTAAAACAGCGGTAAATGTAAAATAATGCAGATTTGCATAATGGACTTTGGTATTGTTTAGTTAAAAACAGAAAGGAAGCATGGGCTGGAGGAGCGGCAGCTGCCAGGCAGTTCACCTTCGCGAAGGCTGGCGGCGCCCCACGCTCAGCAGGCACCTGGCGCACGGCCGCCGCGCAGCCCACGACTCCCCGGAGGAAGGTCAGCTCCGCCCAGGGGGCGGCGGAGGAAGAGCCCAAGAGGCCGTCTGCGAGGTTGTCAGCTAAACCGTCTCCTGCAAAAGTGGAAATGAAGTCAAAAATGCGGCAGGAAAGGCTAAATCTTCAAACAAAACGTGTAGACAAAAGGGAAGCAATGGGAAAACTGGCCGAAGTGGCTAACCAAGAAACTAAAGAAGGAGAACCCAGCTTGCGATGAAGCAGGAGAGAAAGAAGCCAAGTCTGGTTAATAGCACACCCAGAGTATTAACAGTGGTCCCTTCTCTCTTCTTGTACAATCTGGAGGATCACTTTTATCAGCTAGTTTTTAAATATAATCTTTTGGTAGCTCTAAAAACATTTTTTAAAAAGAGAGAATCTGAGCTTCCCTGGTGGTGCAGTGGGTAAGGACACCGCCTTGCAGCGCAAGGGGCGCTGGTTTGATCCCTGGCCTGGGAAGATCCCACGTGCCGGGGAACAGCTGGACCGATGTGTCTAACTACTGAGGAGCAGCTCTGGAGCGCATGTGCTCAGAGCCGGTGCTCTGCAGCGAGAGAAGCCACTGTGATGGGAAGCCCACACAGGCCAAAGAGCGAAGATGGATGAAAATAAAATAAATGAAAGACCAATAGAAGTGGTGAAAAAAAAAAAAAAAGATTCCCACCTCATTCATGTTTTAAGTGTAAATGCCTTTTTTAAAGGGGTGAAATGATTTGCTGGTTATTTTGGGGTTCAACCAGAAAACAGTGGGATATTGAATACGGGAGGCTTTGATTGCTATGGGTGTCAGTTTAACACTCCATAAATTGAGATGAGCTTTTGTACTGTATAATACAAAGCATATTAAATACGGCAGTTTGGGGTCACTTGTACATTTAATGTTTTTGACACTTCTTCCCATATTGTTTTTGGTAGAATTGTTTCCTATAACATACCACTGCTTGATCTTGGCTCTCCTGGTCAAGATTTTGTGCACTCTGACATTTTTGGTCGTGGTAGACCAGTTCTCCTAGTAACTGTTGATACAGTGTGAAGGATTGAGTATGTAGTGTATGTGATAATAAATTGTGAATTCGTGGAACTTAGGATATCAAGTACCAATATTAATATTTGAAGATATTGGTACTTGATATCCTAGTCAGGAAAATTTGTGTCCAAATTTAAGCTGTAAAGTTCTGGAGAAACTGATGCCAGTTTTCTTTGTTTGCCATTCCAGGGTCAGTCTCTGAAACAGCAGCTTTGTATACACATCGTTCTGAACCTTGTTTTGTTTTGTTTTTCACTGAAGTCTAGTTCAGTGACAATGTTCTCTGTTAGTTTCTAGTGTACCGCAAAGTGAATCAGATATATGTTGTTGCTATTGTTCATTCACTCAGTTGTGTCAAACTCAGCGACCCCAAGGACTGCACCATGCCAGGCTTCCTGTCTTTCATTATCTCCCAGAGCTTGCTCAGACTCATATACATTGAGTTGATGATACTGTCCATCTCGTCCTGTCATCTCCTTCGCCTGCCTTCCCAGTATCAGGGTCTTTTCCAGTGAGTCGGCTCTTTTCATCAGGTGGCCAAAGTATTGGAGCTTCAGCTTCGGAATCAGTCTTTCCAATGAATATTCAGGGTTGATTTCCTTTAGGGTTGACTGGTTGGATCCTCTTGTAGTTTAGGGTACACTCAAGAGTCTTCTACAACACCACAGTTTGAAAGCATCAATTCTTTGGAATTCAGCCTTCTTTATGGTCCAACTCTCACATCTATACATGACTACTGGAAAAACCATAGCTTTGACTATATGGACCTTTTTCAGCAAAGTGATGTCTGTGCTTTTTAATATGCTGTCTAGGTTTATCATAGCTTAAGGAGCAAGCACCTTTTAATTTTGTGGCTGCAATCACTGTCTGCAGTGATTTTGGAGCTCAAGAAAATAAAATCTGTCACGGTTTCCAGTTTCCTCCCCCATCTATTTGCCATAAAGTAATGGTACCAGATGCCATGATCTTAGTTTTTTGAATGTTGAGTTTTAAGCCAGCTTTTTCACTCTCCTCTTTCACTCTCATCAAGGAGCTCTTTAGGGAATTTCCTGGTAGTCCAGTGGTCGCACTTTCACTGCTGTGGGCCAGGCGTTCAGTCCCTGGTTGGGGAAATAAGATCCCACAAGCCACACGGCATAGCGAAAAAAAAAAAAAGAAAGACGGGGTGCTCTTTAGTTCCTCTTTGCTTTCTGTCATTAAGGGTGGAGTCAACTGCATATCTGAGGTTACTGATATTTCTCCCAGAAATCTTGATTCCAGCTCATGCTTCATCAGTCTGACATTTCACATGATGTACTCTGCATATAAGTTAAGTAAACAGGGTGGCAATATACAGCCTTGACATATATTGAACAAGTCTCAATCTTGGACAAGTCCATCGTTCCATGTCTGGTTCTAACTGTTGCTTCTTGACCTGCATACAGGCTTCTCAGGAGGCAGGTAAGGTGGTCTGGTATTCCTCTCTTTCAGAATTGTCCACAGTTTGCTGTCATCTGCACGATCAAAAGCTTTAGCGTAGTCAATGAAGCATAAATAGATGGGTTTTTTTCTGGAATTCTTTTTCATTTTTTGTGATCCAATGGATGTTTACAATTTGATCTCTGGTTCCTCTGTCTTTTTTAAATCCAGCTGGTACATCTGGAAGTTCTCTGTTCACATACTGTTGAAGCCTTGCCTGGAAGATTTTGAGCATGACCTTGCTAGCATGTGAAATGAGTGCAATGGTGTAGTAGTTTGAACATTCTATGGCATTGCCCTTCTTTGGTACTGGAATGAAAACTAACCTTTTCCATTCCTGTGCCCACTGCCGAGATTTCCAAATTTGCTGGCATATTGAGTACAGCACTTTAACAGTATTATCTTTTAGGATTTGAAATAACTCAGCTGGAATTGCATCACCCCCACTAGCTTTGTTCATAGAGTTGCTTCCTAAGGGTCACTTGACTTCACACTCCAATATGTCTGGCTCCTGGTGAGTGGTCATACCATCATGGTTATCCAGGTCATTAAGGTGTTTTTCTGTAGTTCTTCCATGTGTTCTTACCACTTCTTCTTAATATCTTCTGCTTCTGTTAGACATATTCAATAGTTACTCCTCTTTCACTCTCAAGGAGCTCTTTAGGGAATTTCCTGGTAGTCCAGTGGTCGCACTTTCACTGCTGTGGGCCAGGCGTTCAGTCCCTGGTTGGGGAAATAAGATCCCACAAGCCACACGGCATAGCGAAAAAAAAAAAAAGAAAGACGGGGTGCTCTTTAGTTCCTCTTTGCTTTCTGTCATTAAGGGTGGAGTCAACTGCATATCTGAGGTTACTGATATTTCTCCCAGAAATCTTGATTCCAGCTCATGCTTCATCAGTCTGACATTTCACATGATGTACTCTGCATATAAGTTAAGTAAACAGGGTGGCAATATACAGCCTTGACATATATTGAACAAGTCTCAATCTTGGACAAGTCCATCGTTCCATGTCTGGTTCTAACTGTTGCTTCTTGACCTGCATACAGGCTTCTCAGGAGGCAGGTAAGGTGGTCTGGTATTCCTCTCTTTCAGAATTGTCCACAGTTTGCTGTCATCTGCACGATCAAAAGCTTTAGCGTAGTCAATGAAGCATAAATAGATGGGTTTTTTTCTGGAATTCTTTTTCATTTTTTGTGATCCAATGGATGTTTACAATTTGATCTCTGGTTCCTCTGTCTTTTTTAAATCCAGCTGGTACATCTGGAAGTTCTCTGTTCACATACTGTTGAAGCCTTGCCTGGAAGATTTTGAGCATGACCTTGCTAGCATGTGAAATGAGTGCAATGGTGTAGTAGTTTGAACATTCTATGGCATTGCCCTTCTTTGGTACTGGAATGAAAACTAACCTTTTCCATTCCTGTGCCCACTGCCGAGATTTCCAAATTTGCTGGCATATTGAGTACAGCACTTTAACAGTATTATCTTTTAGGATTTGAAATAACTCAGCTGGAATTGCATCACCCCCACTAGCTTTGTTCATAGAGTTGCTTCCTAAGGGTCACTTGACTTCACACTCCAATATGTCTGGCTCCTGGTGAGTGGTCATACCATCATGGTTATCCAGGTCATTAAGGTGTTTTTTCTGTAGTTCTTCCATGTGTTCTTACCACTTCTTCTTAATATCTTCTGCTTCTGTTAGACATATGAATATATACATATATATTCTTTTTCAGATTCTTTTCTATTATAAGTTAATACAAGATATTAAATATAATTCCCTGCACTAGACCTTGTTTTTATCTCCACTGGAACTAAAACCTCATCTTGGAAGTTCTCCATATTAATACACTTTGATTTGTCTTGACTTTGTTTTTGATTATATATTTTTAATTTGAACAGGAGCCATCCCATTGAGTGCTTTAACAACCTTTAACAGATATGCTGAGTTTTCATGTGACGATGCCAGGTCTTAGGTAGAATGGGGGTAGTGATATAGGAAAGACCCAAATCCTTCTCAGCATCATGAAGAGGGGTCCCACTGAAGACATGACATGCAAGCAGGAGACATATGTTTCTTTTATATTGAATTAGACTGAGTAGTCTTCAGAGAAAATTAATACTCTCTCTGTCTTATGTGTTTTTCCATAGGTGCCAACCAGAGGTCCTGTCTGATGGGGAACATGAACAAGACTGCAACAGCCCTAAAACTCCAATTTGTATGGGTAGGTCCCATCCTTCCGATCTCTGATACTGAACAGAGAAGAACATCTGTGCTCATTTGGGTAGACTCCTTGGCTCTTCAGAAAATGGGGAGGAACCAAGAGAGAAAAGTCTCCCCTTGAAGAAAGGAATGCTCATGAGAGAAGAAGTGAATTTTCAGGCTGAGACAGGGAAGGGAGATTAGATAAAGGCAGAAAGCAAATCAAAGGTGAGAAAGCCAGGTGTGGGTGAGGGCAGATGTAAGGCAGAGAAGCACCAACATTAGCTATATTGGTGCTGTCCAATAGAAATAAAATGTAAATTTTAAATTTAATTGAGAAATATACTAATAACTTTTTAAAATTTCTGTGCACTTCCTTGCTGTGCACGTGGGCTTTTTCTCTAGTTGCAGCAAGTGGGGGCTACTCTCTAGTTGCAGTGCACAGTCTTCTCATTGCAGTGTCTTCTCTTGTTGCAGAACACTGTCTCTAGGGCACACAGGCCTCCGTAGTTGCAGAACATGGACTCAGTAGCTGCAGCTCGCAGACTGTAGAGCACAGGTTCAACAGTTGTGGCGCACGGGCCCAATTGCTCTGTGGCATATGGCATCTTCCCAGATCAGGGATCAAACCCATGTCTCCTGCACTGGCACCCAGATTCATCAGGGGTGCTGTGCGATGGCCTGGAGGGGTGGGATGGGGGGATATACATATGACTAATCTGGGATCATACATATTTATAAACAATAAAATTCTGTAAAATTAAAAAGTAAAATAAAAATTAAAAAAAGAGAAAATACTGGGCATATGGGTCAATCTATATAAATATCAACTATTTGAAATATCATATTTGTAAAATTAATAAGATAACAATATAATTAAATACTGGATAACAAAAGCAAATGAATTCAAAGAGAATGATTAATGTTTAAAAATGTTAAAGAACTCTCAGATCTCTAAGATCAACATTTGTTTGAAAGAAGAACAAAGATATTGATGAAAGATAATGTTAAATGCAAGGATGGAACCTCCCTGGTGGTCTGGTGGTTAAGAGTCAGTCTTCCAATGCAGGTGATGTGGGTTCAATCCCTGGTCAGGGAACTAAAACCTCACATGCCTTAGGGCAATGAAGCCTGCATGTGGCGAACTCCAAACCCCACAGGCCACACCTAGAGAGAAGCCCTCATGAGGCAACTAAGACGCCCCCCAAAAAAAATAGTCAATTTTTAAAAGAGTTAAGATTGTAGATATTTTGGGACTTCCCTGGTAGTCCATTGGCTAAGACTCTGCCTTTCCATGCAAGCGGCCTAGGTTCAGTCCCTGGTCAGGGAAGTAGATCCCACATACTGCAACTAACAGTTCACATGCTACAACTAAGACAACGTTCAGCCAAATAAATGAATAAAATAAAAGATATTACAAAAAATGGAGTAATTTTTGAAATTAAAAAAAAAAAAGAGTGTAGATTTTTAAAATACAGGGACCTCCCTAGTGGTTCAGTGATTAAGACTCTGTGCCCCCATTAGAGGAAGCACAGGTTTTATCCCTGGTGGGAGAACAAAGATCTTGCATGCCGCATGGCCAATAAAATAAAATAAATATGCAGGTTAAAATTTTTAGCCTAACCACCAAAGAACAGAAATAGATTGCACATAAGAGAGGGAGTTCAAAAATGGAAAAATCAGGACTTTCCTGGTTGTCCACTGGTTAAGACTCTGTGCTTCCACTGCAGGTGCTGCGAGTTTGATCCCTGGTGGAGGAAGTAAGATCCCTCCTGCAGCACAGCCCAAAAAAATGAAAAATCATTCTGTTGCACTCAAAGATGCTTCCAACCAACCTTTTCTCTGGCTCAGACTTGTTTCACAGTCTGATGGATCTCTCAGCTTTCTTTCCCCACTTTCTCTCACAGTCACTTCCCCTAATAAGTTTCTTGTCCATTTAATCTTCAATTAATTTGTCATCTGCTTCTTATATAATGTCCCTACATGAACACTTCCTTGGTAGCTCAGATGGTAAAGAATCCACCTGTAATGCGGGAGACCTGGGTTTGATCCCTGGGTTGAGAAGATCCACTGAAGAAGGAAAGGTTACCTGCTCCAGTATTCTTGCCTGGAGAATTCCATGGCATCAATCCGGCAATGATGTTAAGAGTCAGTCTTCCAATGCAGGTGATGTGGGTTCAATCCCTGGTCAGGGAACTAAAACCTCACATGCCTTAGGGCAATGAAGCCTGCATGTGGCGAACTCCAAACCCCACAGGCCACACCTAGAGAGAAGCCCTCATGAGGCAACTAAGACGCCCCCCAAAAAAAATAGTCAATTTTTAAAAGAGTTAAGATTGTAGATATTTTGGGACTTCCCTGGTAGTCCATTGGCTAAGACTCTGCCTTTCCATGCAAGCGGCCTAGGTTCAGTCCCTGGTCAGGGAAGTAGATCCCACATACTGCAACTAACAGTTCACATGCTACAACTAAGACAACGTTCAGCCAAATAAATGAATAAAATAAAAGATATTACAAAAAATGGAGTAATTTTTGAAATTAAAAAAAAAAAAGAGTGTAGATTTTTTAAATACAGGGACCTCCCTAGTGGTTCAGTGATTAAGACTCTGTGCCCCCATTAGAGGAAGCACAGGTTTTATCCCTGGTGGGAGAACAAAGATCTTGCATGCCGCATGGCCAATAAAATAAAATAAATATGCAGGTTAAAATTTTTAGCCTAACCACCAAAGAACAGAAATAGATTGCACATAAGAGAGGGAGTTCAAAAATGGAAAAATCAGGACTTTCCTGGTTGTCCACTGGTTAAGACTCTGTGCTTCCACTGCAGGTGCTGCGAGTTTGATCCCTGGTGGAGGAAGTAAGATCCCTCCTGCAGCACAGCCCAAAAAAATGAAAAATCATTCTGTTGCACTCAAAGATGCTTCCAACCAACCTTTTCTCTGGCTCAGACTTGTTTCACAGTCTGATGGATCTCTCAGCTTTCTTTCCCCACTTTCTCTCACAGTCACTTCCCCTAATAAGTTTCTTGTCCATTTAATCTTCAATTAATTTGTCATCTGCTTCTTATATAATGTCCCTACATGAACACTTCCTTGGTAGCTCAGATGGTAAAGAATCCACCTGTAATGCGGGAGACCTGGGTTTGATCCCTGGGTTGAGAAGATCCACTGAAGAAGGGAAAGGTTACCTGCTCCAGTATTCTTGCCTGGAGAATTCCATGGCTCATCCATGAGTCCCAAAGAATTGGCATAACTGAGTGACTTCACAACACTAACACAAATTCATTTTCTAAAATGAATCTATCCATGACAGCAAAACTAAATAATGGAAATATAAGGAAAAGTACAGTACAGGTCAGTCTCATTTATAAATGAGTCTTATTTATAAACAGTTCCAAAAACGGGAATATACTCATATACAAAATTAACACTCTGACCAAGTTGGTTTAATGCAAGTTTGTTTTAATAGTAGAAAATCAGGTAAGATCTCAGAAAAGAAATAACATTTATGTTCATTGAAAGAGGAAAAATAACTATTATTTTTCCTAGATGGTGTGATTTTCTATGTGGAAAAACCCAAAGAGTTTACAGATGGCTTATCAGAATTAGACAACAATAAAGTTATTAGATATAAAATTAATATGCAAATTTTAAAACACCATTTGCAATAGCATAAACAGGTATCTGAAATTAAATATAATAAAACCTATGTAAGATATTTGTTCAAAATTTTATGAACATATTAAGACAATTTAGATAGATAAAAGTACACATTGTTCATGTTTAGAACTCATTATCATGAAAACGTCAATCCTCCCAAATAGATACATACACACACAGGCTTCGTGTATATGAAATTTGAAAAGCTAATTTCAAAATTTATGTAGACTTAAAAGAAGCCAAGAACCCAAGACTATATAGGTAGAAGTTTCTATAATTGGTAAGTCCATAAAAAACCCTCATCCCGGGGCTCAGCCCAAAAAAATCAAAAATCATTCTGTTGCACTCAAAGATGCTTCCAACCAACCTTTTCTCTGGCTCAGACTTGTTTCACAGTCTGATGGATCTCTCAGCTTTCTTTCCCCACTTTCTCTCACAGTCACTTCCCCTAATAAGTTTCTTGTCCATTTAATCTTCAATTAATTTGTCATCTGCTTCTTATATAATGTCCCTACATGAACACTTCCTTGGTAGCTCAGATGGTAAAGAATCCACCTGTAATGCGGGAGACCTGGGTTTGATCCCTGGGTTGAGAAGATCCACTGAAGAAGGGAAAGGTTACCTGCTCCAGTATTCTTGCCTGGAGAATTCCATGGCTCATCCATGAGTCCCAAAGAATTGGCATAACTGAGTGACTTCACAACACTAACACAAATTCATTTTCTAAAATGAATCTATCCATGACAGCAAAACTAAATAATGGAAATATAAGGAAAAGTACAGTACAGGTCAGTCTCATTTATAAATGAGTCTTATTTATAAACAGTTCCAAAAACGGGAATATACTCATATACAAAATTAACACTCTGACCAAGTTGGTTTAATGCAAGTTTGTTTTAATAGTAGAAAATCAGGTAAGATCTCAGAAAAGAAATAACATTTATGTTCATTGAAAGAGGAAAAATAACTATTATTTTTCCTAGATGGTGTGATTTTCTATGTGGAAAAACCCAAAGAGTTTACAGATGGCTTATCAGAATTAGACAACAATAAAGTTATTAGATATAAAATTAATATGCAAATTTTAAAACACCATTTGCAATAGCATAAACAGGTATCTGAAATTAAATATAATAAAACCTATGTAAGATATTTGTTCAAAATTTTATGAACATATTAAGACAATTTAGATAGATAAAAGTACACATTGTTCATGTTTAGAACTCATTATCATGAAAACGTCAATCCTCCCAAATAGATACATACACACACAGGCTTCGTGTATATGAAATTTGAAAAGCTAATTTCAAAATTTATGTAGACTTAAAAGAAGCCAAGAACCCAAGACTATATAGGTAGAAGTTTCCCCTATAATTGGTAAGTCCATTGAAAAGAATCTTACTCCTCATCACCACAGTGTGGGACTCAGGAGGTTTGGACATCCTAGTGCCTAAGACATGAATACTTCTATCAGACAACCAGCAGTAAAGTAGAAGCTGAAACTGTCCCTGTCTGATTTGAGCTCTCCTGTCCCTGAGCCAACAGGAAGAGGAAGTGGTCACCATACTAGTCAAGAGATTGATCCCTGGAGCTGGCAAAAGGAAAACATAATGGGAGTCAGAGGGAGGGTAGCTAGTTAGGGCAGGGATCACAGAGGATCAGTCTACCTTGTCTAGGTTTGTTAGTCAGACTGAGGTACTACTCCACAGGCTTTGAGCCACATGAGGATCCTGGGCAGCTTCGGGGGGAAGAGTTATCACACAGGAACTGCTAAAGTGTTTTCCAGAAACTCCATCCAGCTTCTTTGCCAAGCTCGGGTAGAGGACTGGGATCGCACCTTGCTTGCCACCCTGTAGAGACATGGAGGGAGGGAAAGAGTAAAGCCAGGACGCGCTAGCCTACAGGGACCCTGAGCAGCAGAGCCCTGCCCCCACCTGCAGGCAGAGCCGGCTCCTCCACTACCCACCTGAAACAAGAAGCTGAGGAGCCAAAGAGGAAGCGACATGGCCAAGAGAAATGCCTCATGATCTTCGTGTATACAACACCTGGGTCCACAGAGCTCACAGTCACACCTGAGAAGGGTAGAGGAACTTGAAGGGAGAGGAGGATCGTGGGGAGAAAGGGCTGAGTGTGGTTCTGCAATGTGCAGTTAAGGAAGGATCCTACCAGTTCTGCCAGGTCGAGGTGGCAGGGGACTTGGAGGTGGTGCCAGAGAAGTCTGTGTTTTGTAACTTACATGAATGGTGATATCCAGGCCAGGAAGGAGACATAAGCATTTGAAGGCATTGGGTGATCTTGCAGGAGAATATGAGGAATGGTGTTCTGGGTGATGAGAGGTGGAAAAGGGTGAAAAGGAGACAGGAAGACAGGGTTGAGGGAAATACAGGGTGCACAGATGGTAAATGGAGATTCACAGCTGACTTGGGGATATTGGGAGGACTTCATGGCCAGACTATACTGGAATGAGTTGGGAAGGGCTGGGAGCCAGTGTTGGGAGTGGAGGAGCAGGGGGTGTCAGAGGCAGTTACCTGTCCCTTGAAGTCTCTGAGCAAGCTTCCCCAGTGAATGAGGTCAGAAGCAGTTGGCTGCAGTCATCTTTCTGGTTGAAGGTCAACGATCTACCAGCCCCTGTCAGATGTTCCTCATCAATGTACCCACATGCTTGCCGGAAGGAAGACACATTCACTACTCTGGCTGACCCTGACCGCTGAAGGGCCCCTGGAGAGAGAGAACCACATACCGTTAATCCAAGTTAACCGTTAACTCCCACACCCACTGCCCAGGCTGCTTCTCCGGGAGACTGCAGGAGAGCAGAGTCGATTTCAGCCTTCCAGAAGAGTCGGCGGGCCGCTGTGCACAGTGTACTGTGAACCGAGACTCTACTTTCATTAACTGCTTTCCTAATGGCCTTCCTCTTGTGCTATTTTAGTTTTGTTTTCTTTTTGCCTAAGGTAAAAGTGGAGTTTTCCTTTTTCTTCCACTTGCCAGTCGGACCTCATTTAATCAATTCTTGCTCATATTTTTATTTTACTGATGGCTAAGAAGGAGAAGGAAAGGCTGGAAATGCTGTGAATGCTGTCTTTCACACATTAATATATTCATTTACCTATTCATCCCACAAATATTCACTAGGTCCCTGAATTATGACAGACACCATGCTAGGTGCTAAGGACATATGGGTGGTAGGTTTAGGGGAAAAGATCCATGTGCAGAGATACTTCGGAAACTTTTATTTTTAAAAATCCAAAGAATGAAAGTAAAATTGCTATCAATAAAAGAGGTACAAGTAAATCCTTTTAAAATAAAAGAAGGCCTAACTATATCCACAAAAGTTGGGATTATATAAAGTATAAAAACTTGTAGTTATCACCTATGAGTTTACTTATTGTTTCAAAATGCTAAAACTATTTTGCGTCCTCCATTTAAATTGAGAATCCAAATGAAAAACTGAATGGGAGTTATTTATCCAAAATTTGCCAGAGAGTAAATTATACTTAAAGAGGACAGTAAACTCCACTTGCAAACACAATGACATAAAGACCAAAAGGGCTCACAGCCTAGTTGGAGACCGATCTTCATGCAGCAATATCCATACAGGAAGAGATGTTGACAGGGGCTGAGTCCTGTAGATGGAGACACCTGGCGGGAGGCAGTGGCGTCGGGGCAGGGTCCACAGCAGCGTGTCTGTGCTGAGTGCTGGCGATTGAACGAAGTTAGACAGGCTAAAAGGACGGGGAAGAATATCCCAGATAGAGGGACGCACATGCGCAAACTACAGCCAGGATTAAAAACACAGGGTGTGGCCTGAGAAATACGGATTGTTTGGCTGAACACACCAGCGTGGGTTTGGGAAAGGCAAAGGTGAGGCTCTTGGGCTGCAGGAGGTCTTGTCAGTGGAAAGAAACGGCTTCGTTTCTCATATAAAAGACAGAACATCTTCAAAGAATTTGAAACAAGAAAATGATATGATGAAACACGATTTCTTAGAAGAGACAGAAGGGAGAATAGATGAGAGAGGGGAGACAGAAAAGACAGTTTAAGAAATTACTACTAAGCAAGTTACAGATAGGGTATTGTAGCATGTTACAATTTTTGGAAAAGAGGGAAAAAAGATATTAATACTTTACAAACCCACAGAGTGTGTCCCAGTTGGGACTAATTTAATCACCCACTAAAGGGTAGATGAGACCTGGCAAAAGGGTTGCCTCTAGGAAGGGAATGTGTAGCTGATTTTCCAGGAGAGGAAAGGTTTTCCTTTCTTTCTTTTTCTTTTTTTATATATCCGTTTGTACTTTGGACATGTATTCATTGCCTGACCAAGAAATTTCTTTTCTTTTCTTTTTTTTTTGAGAGGAAAGTAAAATTTATTAGAGTGGGGGAAGGGAGAGTCGCTGCCAGTGCAGCGGGCCGGTTTTAGGGAGAATCGGCACGGAAGACACTGCTAGAACAGCGGGTCAGCTCAAAGCAGAACCGACGCCATCAGAACAGCGGGTCGGCTCAAAGCAGAGCCGACCGAAATTTCTTTTAAAGAGGCTCTTAGAGGGCTTCCCTGATGACTCCGTGGGAAAAGAATTCGCCTGCCAATGTAGGAGACACGGGTTCAATTCCTGATCCAGGAGGATGCACCATGCCGCGCAGCAGCTGCATCCGTGCACCACGGCTATTGAGCCAGTGCTCTAGAGCACGGGAGCTGCAACCACCGAGCCCCCATACCACTACTGCAGCCCACACTCTCTAGAGCCCATGTTCCACCAAAAAAGAGAGGCCACTGCAGTGAGAAGCCGGTTCATGGCAACTAGAGAAAGCCCACACAGCAAGGAAGACCCAGCATAGCCAAAAATAAATAAGTAATAAATAAAATTATAAAGAGGCAATCCTGAGAAAGCATTACGGAGAATGTGCCTGCCACTCAATCCCTCCCTTCCTTAGGAGAACCCAAAGCTCCTTAAACCTAGTAGCCTAGTGCCACCCTCAAGAAGCTTTTGCTGAAATAACTGACTCTATTAGTCTGACTGGAGCTCAGAGCTGAGTGAAAGTGAGGTGGGTTGTAAGTCTTATGTCTTTTTGCTGGTTGAATTGATATTTGGGAGCTTAGTGATTCCGTTACCAGTTGCCTAATCCCGATGGGTGCCAGGTATGAAACATAACAATGTACTGGGTGTAGGGAAAGTGCTTGATAACATGGCATCAGTAGGTTCTTCTATCCCTCTCTCTCAGGCTAGGCAGGCTCGTCTGCCTGCTTTCTTACAACCCCGCTCTGCTACATTTTGTAAACAAGAATATATTGACCTTGGTTATGAAAGGCTATACAAATCCATGTGCGTTACATTGCACCTGCTGACCTTGGACCACCTTTGTTCTGTAACCATATATAAGTTCTCCCTAAAGACCCTTGGGGGATGCTGGTGGTAAGGGGCTATTGCTGGGGAGAGACTGTGTGAGGGCTCCTGCTGGTCAGGGTGGCCCAGCCTGGAGAGAGTGAACATGTCTGCAGTTTCTCCAGCTCCTCAAGTGTTCTTCCAGCTTCCCCGACTATGCCCTGTCTACCCTGGGTACTCTGCTCAGTAAGAGAAGCACAACACCGGGTCATTGATCAGCAAGCATCTGGGTGCCAAGGGCAAGGAGATGATCACGGCAGACAGCGAGCCATGGAGATGCTAGAGGAATGGGAAAGCAGGGGTGGCACAGAAGACAAGCACCTTCCTTACCTTGGAGCAGATTTGTGAGCGGAAAGGGCCCAAGGTAGTTGGTGGCAATGCTGAGGTCAAGGCCCTCTGGGGTAAGTATGGTGGGGAATCCTGTGAAAGATGAAAACATAGGTGGTGGGTGATGGAGTGAGAGCCCTGAGGAGGATATACCGGGTTCAGTAGAAATGCCATAGGAGCATGGATGTGTTGAGATGGGGGCAATGACGTTTGAGACTCTAACTTAAGGTAGGTTTATTTAGAATAATGTTTGCATTAGAGTGTTTCCATGGGATGTACAGGTTAGACTTGAAGGATGCCTGTTTTGGGGTCCCTAAGCTAGAAAGGAAGCTCTGGAAGTGTGTTTAGCGGAAATAAGTCAAGGCACATACCAGAGAGTGCAGCATTGTTAACCAGCAGCTGTACCTCAGGACTCTCCTCAGAAGCTGCTGAGCAAAGCTCCGGATGGAGGCCATGGAGCTCAGGTCACCGAGTAGAAGGCAGTTGCTCTTTGAGGCTGCCTGTATCTCGGCCAGGGCTTGCTGTCCATGCTCTCGGCTATGGCAGACCAGAATCACTCGTGCCCCACGGTGGGCCAGCTCCTGGGACACAGCCTTCCCAGTGCCTGTGGAGGGCAGCTTCAGAGTAGGCTAGTGTAGAGAGTGACTAGAGGCCACGGAGCAAGAGGGGGTGGGGTGACACATGGGTTCTGACAGCGGGAGCTGGCCCTCCTGTCTGCCCTCCCTGCTGGGCTGTTAGAGGATGTGGCCTAACAGGTCAGGAGGAGCACGCACGCTGTTGGCCCCAGTCACCACTGCTGTCTTCCCAGTCAAATTGTGGCACCTTGCTGGAGATCCCAAAGATAAAACTTATGCCAGATCTGCAGTTTCTCCAGCTCCTCAAGTGTTCTTCCAGCTTCCCCGACTATGCCCTGTCTACCCTGGGTACTCTGCTCAGTAAGAGAAGCACAACACCGGGTCATTGATCAGCAAGCATCTGGGTGCCAAGGGCAAGGAGATGATCACGGCAGACAGCGAGCCATGGAGATGCTAGAGGAATGGGAAAGCAGGGGTGGCACAGAAGACAAGCACCTTCCTTACCTTGGAGCAGATTTGTGAGCGGAAAGGGCCCAAGGTAGTTGGTGGCAATGCTGAGGTCAAGGCCCTCTGGGGTAAGTATGGTGGGGAATCCTGTGAAAGATGAAAACATAGGTGGTGGGTGATGGAGTGAGAGCCCTGAGGAGGATATACCGGGTTCAGTAGAAATGCCATAGGAGCATGGATGTGTTGAGATGGGGGCAATGACGTTTGAGACTCTAACTTAAGGTAGGTTTATTTAGAATAATGTTTGCATTAGAGTGTTTCCATGGGATGTACAGGTTAGACTTGAAGGATGCCTGTTTTGGGGTCCCTAAGCTAGAAAGGAAGCTCTGGAAGTGTGTTTAGCGGAAATAAGTCAAGGCACATACCAGAGAGTGCAGCATTGTTAACCAGCAGCTGTACCTCAGGACTCTCCTCAGAAGCTGCTGAGCAAAGCTCCGGATGGAGGCCATGGAGCTCAGGTCACCGAGTAGAAGGCAGTTGCTCTTTGAGGCTGCCTGTATCTCGGCCAGGGCTTGCTGTCCATGCTCTCGGCTATGGCAGACCAGAATCACTCGTGCCCCACGGTGGGCCAGCTCCTGGGACACAGCCTTCCCAGTGCCTGTGGAGGGCAGCTTCAGAGTAGGCTAGTGTAGAGAGTGACTAGAGGCCACGGAGCAAGAGGGGGTGGGGTGACACATGGGTTCTGACAGCGGGAGCTGGCCCTCCTGTCTGCCCTCCCTGCTGGGCTGTTAGAGGATGTGGCCTAACAGGTCAGGAGGAGCACGCACCGCTGTTGGCCCCAGTCACCACTGCTGTCTTCCCAGTCAAATTCGTGGCACCTTGCTGGAGATCCCAAAGATAAAACTTATGCCAGATCTGCACACTTCGTCTAACCAGGAGGACCAGAATGAGGAGGACACAGCCAGAACCCCAGACTGGGATGCTGAGTAGAGACCACGGTGACATAGCAGAGAAGACTGGCCTGCCACAGGAAGTGCTGCCCACGGAATGGGGAAGGGATTAGTCAAAGCTGAGTAGCAGGACTAGGCAAGAGGTGGGCGTGGAGCATAAAGCACAAAGTTTAAAGAGGCACTCACTCTTAGATGTGTTTGAGTATTCCATTTGAACCTAAGAGTGAGTTCCTCCTTAAATGGTTTTCCACAGTTAAGGGAGGGTGGGGGGCCTCACTCCAAAGGTTGGTCCAAGTCAAAGATCTAGAGAGGCAAAGTTTCCCTGATTTCCTGCATAGGCTCAAATCTGTCTCCACGTGAAACTTGGATTTGCCCTCTGAGGTGAATCGACAGAGCTGCAGGGACTGGAGACCAAATTCATCATGTCTTGAATCACTCTGTGCTTAGACAGAGCCATCCCCTTCTTTGCCAACTGGAAGGAGACTCTAAACTGAGGCAGACCCCTCTTGCAATCCTTGTCTGCTCCTTCGTGGAAATGGGGATACTTCTTCAGAATGCCTGTGCTGGAGGGCTGCCTTGGCCCTAAAGCAGGCTCTTCTAAAGGTGTGATGGAATTATTCCCTGGAACCAGTGTTTTACATTCTTCTAGACCTCTCCAATTCAATGAGATCACACACTTAGAAGGAACTAATGCACATCAGGCCAGTTCTTAACTGTTTATTTCTTGCAAGCAGACAGAGGACGGTGGGATTCCCACTGCCTAACGTTCAGGGCTTAGAATGGGGCAGGTGCTCGGAGGAGTGTGACGATATTATCGGGGGTGAGCTCTTCATTAGCTGTGGCATAGTCACGTGGGGCTTTAGGGGACGAGTGTGAATGGGCAGAGTGGTGCCGCCTTCTTTGTCCTCCAGTGGAGGTTCGGCAGAGCTGATGGCTGGGCTCCACACGCTCACACCAGGAGCCAGCTTCAGTGCTCCAGGCAGCAATAGGGGCTTCCACATCACCTTGGACTTGGCCTCCAGAACTCGAGGCTCGGGATGAAGACCCTGGTGAGGATCCTGGCTCTCCTGGTCCCCAGGGTCCAGGCTCTTAGGAAGTACGTGGGTGCGGCCAGCCCAGAGCTCACCCAGCAACTCGGCTTCCCCTTCCCAGCCGCTGGGCCACTTGGCACCCGGCCATAGTTTTGGGCTGGGGCTGCGGGCCATGTCCGGGTGCGTGGCAAGAAAACGGAGCCCAGCAGGGGGGAAGCACATCTTTGAACCAAAGCCTGGTGACTGTAGGCCTATGCTTAAAGTAGGGAATCGGAGGCTGGGACCTGGGCCCAAGGCTCGGAAAGCTACGCCAGGCCGAAAAGGGAAGAACGCTGACGGGGAGGTGCGAGCGCCGGGGCTGGAGGCTTGCCATCTGGCTGGGGTCTCCGTCTTCTCGCCCCGTTGGCGACCCCGGTAGGCTTTCCGGAGGCGCGCCTCGGAGTCCGGGGGGAGGACCTTCACTAGCGGCTGCACCCAGTGGCTCGGCAACCGCGCGGGGTCCAGGGGCGCCATCGCTCCCTTGTGGCCCTTTCTGTAATGAAGCGCGCTGCCGGCACGCCACGGCTGCGGCGGCTGGAAGCCCACGGAGGGACAGAGCGTGGTGTAGCCGCCCGAAGAGGGATCGGACACCGGCGAGGGGATGCGGGGCACCTTCTTCTTCTTGAGCTCCGGCCGGTCTCCAGCTGCGTGCGGCTGGGGCGTGCAATAGTAGAGGTCCTCGTGAGAGAACAGAGAGCTGATGGGTTGTGCCCTCTCCCCTGAGGCCTGAGAGCTGGCTACCAAAGACAGCTCCAGAGAAGAGGCGGGACTGCCGGCCTGCACCATCTCCATCGACGGTCGGCTGCTGGCCTTCCGGGATCCGACTGCAGACAGGTGGTCCCCCGCCTGGTCATCCAGATTCTCTAAAGGATGCCCGGGCCCTGGCCCCTGAAGCAGCTCGGGCATGGGTAGAGGACGCGGGGTGTCTCTTAGTTCATAAGGACGCTCCCAGCACTCCAGCATCTCCTGAGAGCCTGTATCCATAGAGCCTGTATCCATCCGCGATCTTCCTAAAGTGCTCTGGTCCACGCTGTCTTGGTCCTGGGGAAATGCACCGGGGTGGAGGTGAGGCGTGAATAGTGAGATGTCAGAAAGGGTAGAGAGGAGGTTGGAGGGTCCAGGGAAGTCCTAAGGAGATCGAAGACGCGGCGGGGGCGGCGGTGAGAGATGGGAGGTAGCTGGGGGCTGGGCTTACTTTGCCTTGGAACGTCTCCTCTGGCTCCTTCGAGGCCTGGGCTTGCAGCACCGGCACGGATCCCTGAGCCCAGGCGTCCATCCCGCAAGCCAAGGGTTCCTCGTCCTCGCCCCAGGTGGGGTCCTCTGCCACTGCAGATTCTCCCTCGTCCCGGGCCAGAAAGCGCCACTCGGTGATCTGCAGCATGGCCTCCCGTGCCTGACTGATGGTGAATGGAATGCACTGCGGGGACGAGAAAGGGTCTCAGCCCTGCAGGCAGGGGTGAGGGAGCGGGGAGATGTGTCTAAAGGACAAGGACCCAGGCCCACCTGCTGAGTCAGGTAGACTTGAAAGGCAGAGTACATGACTCCAGCCAACAGATCAGCCAAGATATCCCCCACTACGTCCTCGCCCTCTTCCAGAGCCGTGAGCGCCGTCCATTCGGCCTCAGTGAGCCGCCCAGGTACGATGTCCACCTGCGGCACTGGAACTGTAGGTGGCCGTGCCTTTTCCGCCTTGGATCGGGTCGCCCCGCGGTCTCGGACCTGCCTCTGTGAGACAGGAACAGGGCAATCAGGGTAATCAAAACGAGGAGTGGAGCAGCAGTTATGGTTAGGAGGAAGCGTCCTCAAGTTGTCTAGGAGAATGGAAAGACCTTCAGAAAGTGACAATTTACTAAGAGCTTCTATGTGACAGATGGTTTTCAGGTGACCTGTGCTCAGTCGTTCAGTCGTGTCTGACTCTTTGGGACCCTATGAACTCTAGCCCACCAGGCTCCTCTGTTCATGGGATTTTCCAGGTGAGAATACTGGAGTGGGTTGCCATTTCCTTCAGGTGATGTAGCAGACTTAATTTTTGAAATAGCTAAGCCCCTTTTACAGACAAAGGAACTGAAACCTGACAGCAGCTTACTTTCACTTGCTTGGGATTACACAGTGAACTCAGACTACAAATAGCTCTAACTGAACAGTCTATTTGCACTAATTCAAAGTGGGCAGAACTCTTGAGAGTTCAAGAACTTGAAAAAGTCAAAAATCAGTACTGGAAAGATTGGTGTGTTTTGCATCTCCTCCCCTTGCCCAAATCAACTTAGATTCTCATTTCACAATAGACATCTAAATAAATTCCAGGTGAGCTAAAGGATAATCACACACCCAAGCAAAACAAAAGATAAAATGTAAGGAAAATTAGTTTAAATTGTCATATCATCTCTGGGTGAGAAAGAGGTGCCTAAGCATAAAAGTAATGTAATAAATAATAAAGAAATGGGTAGATTAGTATATACATATATGTATAGGTCAAATATTCCTGTGCTTATTTTTTTAATTCCTAATTACAAGTTGATAATAGTAGTTATTTATTGGCAGTTAAAGTATATTAGATGCATATATGGATTCATTCCTACATTTTTTAGACTACATACTATTTTTATCCCCATTTTACAGAATTTGCCCAAGATCACAGAGCAAGGAAGCAGTTGAGTCATAATTCACATGCAGGTCTGTCTGACTCCAGAGCATGGTTTTATCCTGCTTCCTAAACAAAAAAATACATTCAACAATTTTTTAAAATGATGAATATCCCCAAATATATTAAAAATGCATATAAATTTTTTGTGATCATAAGATCCCAAAGATAAAAGCAAAGGATATAGTATCTCACGAAAGTGGGACTATTGATGACTAATAACCATTTGAAAAGATGTCCAACCTTCAAGAGTACCAATTCCAGTTTTATAAATACACACAAAGGCATTCTCTGAAATGAATATAAAAATATTTTTCTAAAATAGTCCCTCTGATGTTATTTATAATAGCAGAATACTGAAAACATATTCAGTATTCAGCCAGAGAATAGGTGGCTACTTGTGTGCTGCCTATATGATGAACTATTTTTTAAAAAAGATTTATTTATTTATTTAGGGCGGGGGACAGGTTGGGGAGGGAGAGGAGCGGGCGGGCCACTTCTATTGGTCTTTCATTTGTCTATTTTCATCCATCTTTGTTCTTTGACCCGTGTGGGGCTCCCACCACAGTGGCCTCTATTGTCGCAGAGCGCCGGCTCTGGGCGCATGCGCTCCAGAGCTCCGGCTCGGTAATTGGACACACCGGTCCAGCCGCTCCGTGGCACGTGGGATCTTCCCAGGACAGGGATTGAACCGGCGCCCCTTGCACTGTCTTTACCCACTGGACCACCAGGGGAAGCCCTTATATGATGAACTATTATGTGATGATTAAAGGCAGTCTTTAGGAAGAATTTACAATAGCATAAGAAAATATTTCTGATGTAATGTTAAATGAAAGAAACAGGATACAGAATTACATATCAAGAATGACCTCAGGTATTTGCAAAGCCATATGTGTTAAAGAAAAGAGAAGCACAAGCATTGTAACAGTAGATGTGTTTCTTTCCTACGCTGTTCTCCATTTTATAAGTTCTCTACAATGACTTTGTATCCTTTTATAATCAAGAAAATCCACTGAAAAAGAAAAGTCTAGTCTCCCCAAAACCCATTTTAGGGACAGAGGAATTTACTTGTAGATTCTTGGGAGCCTCCTAATTTCCCCAGAACAGTGTTCCTGAACCTGATTCCTTCTAAAATTTACCTGCTAACACAATTTCCCCAAATCTTTGTCTCCCCACCCACAACATTACTGCTTCATACATGGTATCCCCCCAAATTCATTCTCCCCCAACTCAGGTGTTTCCTAAATGTCACACTGAACTCAAAATCCCTTAAGCTTTGTTTCCCTTCTCTACTAATGAGAACACAGTCCTGTTGGCAAGTCCAAGGAATGGCCCACAGCCCAATCCAGGCTTGGCCAGAGCACAGGCAGGTAGGGCTGGGAGAGGAGAGTTAGTTCATTAGACTTCCCCACCCAGGCTCTCATGTGACACCCGTACTAATGGCTGTACCTAGTAATGGCCAGACCAGAAGGGCTGGAGAGATTGCACGAATGCTCTTCAACAAATCTGTTTTCTTTACTTTAGAGTTTCTTGGCTTTTAAACAATTGACCTTCAAGTACAGCCTCAGAATTTCTGTTTCATCCATTTCCTCCTCCCGAAATTCTCCAAATGGATCATCTCTAGCAACACCTCTCCCCAATGCTTGACCAATTCTGGTTTAACAGTTTAAATGGGTACCTCAATGTAAGAGACTTATTGCATGCATTAACTATTGTCAAAGTCACTTCTTCTCTTTGGGCTCCTAATCACCCATTTAACCTCTTTCCCTCAGGTTCCAAGTGTGACAACGTTTGTGAGTGGGCGTGGTGCAGGTGTAGGTTTTCCGCCCTAGGGCACCGGCATGGCTTCCTTGGTCACCTTGAACGCACACGTTAAGAGCGGATGCCAGGTGGCACAGAGCTGGCCCACGTTTCCGAACCCCGATCTTAACGGTCTAACCCTCAGCTGAGCTAAAGCTCACCGGGCCTTCGTGCGCCATGACTTCCAGCTTTAGCTGCAACCTCCGGACTCCAGCAGCTTTCCTGTCCTGCCGCTGCTGCTACCTCCGCCGATCGGTCGCCTCGGCAACCCCGCGGCAGGGAGGCTCGCCCCGCCCACAGTTGCCCTGGCAGCCGCGCCTGCCGCGCGGAGCACGTTCACGTGGCTCACCCCACCCAACGGCCGTGCGTACGTGCGTCGTTTCTATGGTGACGGCGGATTCGGAGGGACCGAAAGCTTCTGGAGTCCTGCAAGCCGGTTTGGAGCTGCTGGTGTGAACTCTGACCTGGTCCGGGGGCTTCCGGGATCCAGGCTGAGGGAGGAAGGACTTAGGTTCTACCCTGCTTCATCCCACCTTGGCTCGGGCTCTTGGGGCCTCTGAGTTTAGGGCCATCACCTCCTCTGGGGTTCCCCCTATTCCGTCCTAACTCAGCCCCAGGGTTCCCCTCGCCAGCTCCACGACACCCTTCCCATACCAGGTTACCACCACCCTACCACCATCCTCGAGACCCTTATTCACATCGTGACCCACTCTCAAGGGTCTTTTCCAGAGCCTCACGACAGCACCTCCCTACCCCACCCCCAAGTCTCCGCAGGAATCTCCGCGGTTTCTGCTTTCTGCGCGCCTGCGATTGGCAAGTCTCTCTGCAAGGATGTTCCGCCGGGAGCGCTCCATCCCCCTTCGAGGCTCGGCGGCCGCCCTGTGCAACAACCTCAGTGTGCTGCAGCTGCCCATCCGCAACCTCACACATTTTGGAGTAGTCCATGGACCCTTCGCCCAGCTTCTCAGCGCTGATCCTGAGGGTGTGCCCCTGGTCCAGCGCCAACTCCACGCTAAGCAGGACGCTGGAGTGAGCCCCTCACTTATCACCCAGGTGAGGCGTGGAGTTGGGGGTGGTGTTGCTGAACCCAGCCCTACCTAGATCGGCCCTTCCTCTCCAAACCCCAAGGAAGAGGCCTTCCCTGACCATCTGAATTGCCACGGTTCTGAGGCCTCCTGTCCTCCGCTCTGACTACTTCCTACTCCGATACACCTCCGTCTAGGTCCACTGGTGTGTCCTCCCTTTCCGAGTATTGCTGGTGCTCACCTCACATCGAGGAATACAAGTAAGAGGATCTTCCTACCCTCCCCCACTAGAATTTTCTCCACTTCTCTCCAAGGCCGTGTGTGTGTGTGTGTGTGTGCGTGTGTACACTCAGTTGATCAGTCGTGTCTGACTCTTTGATCCCTTGGACTGTAACCCGCCCGGCTATTCTGTCCATGGTTCCAGGCAAGAACACTGGCGTGGGTTGCCGTTTCCTTCCCCAGGGGATCATCCCAACCCAGGGATCCCTAGACCGTTCCCCATTTACTTCTAAACATTTCCAAGCTGTTCTCATGCTTAGCCCCCTCTTCCTTGTTTCTTATCTTCATACCTTCCTTGTTTTCCAATTCTCAAGTGCCATCTCCAAACTCTGCCTTTATTAGTTGTGTGACCTTGGGCAATTTAGTTAACTTCTCAGACCCTCAGTGACCTCCCCTGTGAAATGGAGAGAACAGTCGTGCCTATCTCCCAGGGTGGGTTTTGAGGATTGAATGGGCTAGGGCTACCACGAGTATGTGGAGTAGTTGGTACAGAGCTCAGCAAAGCTATGCGACGGCCTGGAGGGTGGGATGGGGGGAATGGGATATATAATCTGGGATTATACATATCTGTAAACAACAGAAGTCTAAAAGCCAAAAAGCAACATTAAAAAAAAAAAGAATCTCAGCAAAGGTCAGCTGGGTTATGACCCCGTCCTTGCCCTTGTCTTCCAGATGTACGAGGCTGATGGCTCCGTCATGGTCTACTGGCATGCGCTGGACACTGGAGAGGCCTCTCTAGGTACCCACTGGGGTAGGGAGTATTTGCTGGGGCTGGGGGAGATGCTACTTCTAATCGTTCCCCTCTCCTCCTCAGCGCAGGCTGTGTTTGCACGAGGAATTGCTGCCAGTGGCCACTACGTCTGTGTGGGTGAGGGGGCCAAAGGCAGGGCACGGGGGCATGCTAACATTTAGGTGTGGGCTTCGGCCCAAAAGGATGCCGACCACCTGAGGAAGTTGTGCAGTATTACAGGGGTGGGCATGAAGAGGGGTTCTGAGAAACTCCAAAGAGCCATGGCGGGGTTCCGAGGGGCAGGATGGGATAGGAAAAGGGCAGTCAGTGTAGGAGCGGGGCTGTTGGAACAGTGAGAGGTGGGTTTGTTACTGAGGTTTGTGGGATGGAGGGAGGGCTGAGCTTTGTGGCTGGAGACCTGGGAGGCTCAGGAAGCCATCAGTGGAGCACTGATTCTGCAGGAACTTGGTCAGGCCGGGTTCTGGTGTTTGACATCCCAGCCAAGGGTCCCAACATTGTACTGAGTGAAGAGCTGGCAGGACACCGGACACCAGTCACAGACATTGCCACCGAGCCTGCCCAGGGACGGGTGAGCAGATCCCCAATACCTGTTCCACTGAATCTGGGGGCCTTCTCCACCTTGGGAGGCAGGGGACCTGGGTTCAAGCCTTGGCCTTGCCACTAAGCAACTGAATGACTTTGGGCAAATTAGTTAACTTCTCAGACCCTCAGTGACCTCCCCTGTGAAATGGAGAGAACAGTCGTGCCTATCTCCCAGAGAGGATTTTGAGGATTGAATGGGCTAGGGCTACCACGAGTATGTGGAGTAGTTGGTACAGAGCTCAGCAAAGCTATGCGACGGCCTGGAGGGTGGGATGGGGGGAATGGGATATATAATCTGGGATTATACATATCTGTAAACAACAGAAGTCTAAAAGCCAAAAAGCAACATTAAAAAAAAAAAGAATCTCAGCAAAGGTCAGCTGGGTTATGACCCCGTCCTTGCCCTTGTCTTCCAGATGTACGAGGCTGATGGCTCCGTCATGGTCTACTGGCATGCGCTGGACACTGGAGAGGCCTCTCTAGGTACCCACTGGGGTAGGGAGTATTTGCTGGGGCTGGGGGAGATGCTACTTCTAATCGTTCCCCTCTCCTCCTCAGCGCAGGCTGTGTTTGCACGAGGAATTGCTGCCAGTGGCCACTACGTCTGTGTGGGTGAGGGGGCCAAAGGCAGGGCACGGGGGCATGCTAACATTTAGGTGTGGGCTTCGGCCAAGAGGATGCCGACCACCTGAGGAAGTTGTGCAGTATTACAGGGGTGGGCATGAAGAGGGGTTCTGAGAAACTCCAAAGAGCCATGGCGGGGTTCCGAGGGGCAGGATGGGATAGGAAAAGGGCAGTCAGTGTAGGAGCGGGGCTGTTGGAACAGTGAGAGGTGGGTTTGTTACTGAGGTTTGTGGGATGGAGGGAGGGCTGAGCTTTGTGGCTGGAGACCTGGGAGGCTCAGGAAGCCATCAGTGGAGCACTGATTCTGCAGGAACTTGGTCAGGCCGGGTTCTGGTGTTTGACATCCCAGCCAAGGGTCCCAACATTGTACTGAGTGAAGAGCTGGCAGGACACCGGACACCAGTCACAGACATTGCCACCGAGCCTGCCCAGGGACGGGTGAGCAGATCCCCAATACCTGTTCCACTGAATCTGGGGGCCTTCTCCACCTTGGGAGGCAGGGGACCTGGGTTCAAGCCTTGGCCTTGCCACTAAGCAACTGAATGACTTTGGGCAAATTACTGCACTTCCCTAGGCTTTACCAACCTCAGCTTCAGTGAGGAGTCCAGAAATACATTTACGTGGCACTCCTGTTTTATGATACTGGTGTGAATGGAGGCATTCAGACAGACGGTTCCTGAGATACTTTCCAGCTCTGACACGTGTGGCTTCCTTCTCTGAATGTGGCCGAGTCCCTCCTAATTAGTCCCACCTCCAGTGCTGTCCTCGCCTGGAAGCCTTCCCCTCCTCCAGCCTCCACTCCTCTCCCTTAGCTGAACCCTGAATCGATATTGCCCTCAAAGACAACTCTTATCTCCCTGATTGGACTGTAAGCCTCTTGAAAACGGCATATGTATCTCCTAATTCCTGTGCTCCACTACACCTGGCCGAGTTGGGCCCATGAGCTCTGTCGGCTGCCTGGGTTTAGGGATGGTCAAGAGTCCCAGAGTCTAGTCATGACTGTGACTGGCTCCATGCAAGACCTCCAGAAGGTCCTAGCACTATGGCCTCAGTTCATCATTCATCCAACAAAGACAGTTATATACTGTTAGCACATGGTATGTGTGCTGGAGTTGGGATAGGGAGTAAGACTATAAGGAACACAACAGAAGCATTTTCTACTTGCAAGGGACCCCTCCAGCCACTGATGGCCCCACATCTTCCCCTTTCCCTGGAGAGGCAAAGATGCAAATACCGCCTCCCATCCCCTCCTGCCCTGTTTACAGGACCCAGCAGGGAGAAAGGGAAGGGCTGATCCTGCCTTTCCCCTCAGGACTGTGCGGCTGACGTGGTAACAGCAGACGACTCTGGCTTGCTGTGTGTCTGGCAATCAGGGCCTGAATTCAAATTACTGACCCGGATTCCAGGATTTGGGTAGGTGAGGCAGAAGGGGCTGAGGCCTTCCTGACATAGCTTCAGGCTGGGGCGTAGCCTTAGGTCTGGGAAGTTAAAGTGGGATGTCACCCTTGCAGGGTCCCATGTCCTTCTGTGCGGCTGTGGCAGGGGGCCATAGCAGCAGGCTATGGGAATGGACAAGTGCGTCTGTATGAAGCCAGCACAGGAGCTCTGCACGTCCAGATCGACGCCCACGCCCGGGCCATCTGTGCCCTGGACCTGGCTCCTGAGGTGGGCAAGGTCAGTCTTCAGCTCCTTCCTTCCACACCCTTGTTCCTGGCGCTGGAGTGTTGGGAGGAACTCCACAGACTTCTCTCTGCCTCAGTGTAGCCCCTCCCCAGGCACCTGGACTGGGCTTGCAGCCTGTACTAGTCCCCTGTCAGCGTGTTCAGACTCCCATTGGTCCTCCTTGCCTTTTTTTTTTTTTTTTAATAGCTACTCTCTGCAGCTGAGGACACCTTTGTACATATCTGGAAGTTGAGCAGAAGCCCAGAGGATGGCTGCATTGAGGTGTGTGTTATACGAGGAGTGGGATGAGGGCCCAAGGGTGCGGCAGCAGGCCCTGAACAACGCGCTTCTCTCCCAGGTGGAGCACTGCCACGGTGAGTGTGTGCCTGACACCCAGGTGTGCGGGGCCCGATTCTGTGAGCCCTCAGGCAGCGCCTTTGCGGTGACTGGCTACGACCTCACTGAGATCCTGCGATTCAGCAGCACGTGAGAGAAGAGCAGCCCTCCGTTTCCCTGTGGTATTTATAAAGTGCCCTCTCCACCAGCCCTTGTCTGATCGCTCAATACCATGGGCATACTTCACAACTGGTGAACGGAGCTCCAGGAATAAGGGGATATGGCAGGCCCAGAGGCAGTCTGTCCTCAACAACCCGGTGAAGGCTGATGTTAAATAACTTTAATGGTCAAAGTGAGAGTCACCAGGGAGGCGTGTTCCCTCCCAGGGCTCTTCAGTGCCATTCTCAAAGCTGGTTAATGCAGGGAGGTAGGGCAGGGTTGGTTCCAGTTTTCTCCCAGGAAGGGTTTGCAGGGTCCCAGCCAGCCCTGGGAATGAGTCCCTCGGCACCATGGCAACCAGAGCTTAAAAGGGGCTTCTGCTCCCCTTTCCCGACCCACCCCACATCCAGCAGAGGAAGGGGAGGCCAAGCGAGTCAACCTGCTACAGACAGTGCTGAATCCAGAGCCCGGCTGCGCACAGTCCTCTCTTCTGGCCAGATCCTGTTGCCAGCACCTTCGCTGTCACACTGGTGACTGGAGCCAAGTGTGGGCTGGGCCCTTGCTGCAGAGGCCTCTGGACCGTGGGGATCGCTGCAGGGGGAGAGGGGCAACCAAGCGAGAAGCCCCAGGGGAGTGGTCTGGGGGGACGGCATCCAGAGAGAACGTTCGGGGTCTCCCCCAGGGCGAGGCATGGGTCTGGGCTGCAGCTGGGGCCACTGAAGCAGGCGAGCAGGAGCCAGGCAAGGCAGGCTGGTCTGTAAACACTGCTAGCCAGGACGGGGGCGTCTCCAGCCTCGGGCCCTCCCGCTGGGCCAGGATGTCTGTCACTGCTGCAATGTCATCCAGCGGCTCGATAGCTGTGGCACCAGGAAGGGATTGAGGAGAGAGCCGTCAGAGCTAAGGCCCCAGACCCACTCAGCCCTGAGCATCACCTGTCACTGTAAGAGGAGGACAGCAAGGCCTGCATCTCCGCTGAGACTACATTAGCCCTCACCTGGGCCCCAGGAGCCGCAGGTTCTGCTAAGACGGTGGTATGTCGGGGAGAGGAGCAGGTGGCCAGGGCGAGGGGAGTGGGCAGAAGTATGTGACGAAACTGGGAAAGAGGAGGAAAATTAAAGCAGCACCGGGCTACTGCAGGATCGGAGGGAAAAGACAGAAATCCACATGCGGAAAGGTGGAAACAGTAAAGAAACAATTAGGGGAGAGAATCCATGAAATGAACCTGGTTCTGTGGGGTTTTGTTTGAACTTCAGTACAGGTGATTTTAAGAAGGGTTGGAGAAGGGAAAGGAACCCCGGGTGGGACTTGGGTCTGCCTTAGCCCAAAGTGTGCTTTCTCTCTGCCTCCATTATCTGGGTTCCCTTGAAACCCCAACACAGCTTCTCCTGAGGACCCCAGAGTGCACCTTCACTCACCCATTTCATGCAGGAGGCCAGCGGGTCCCAGCCAGCCCTGGGAATGAGTCCCTCGGCACCATGGCAACCAGAGCTTAAAAGGGGCTTCTGCTCCCCTTTCCCGACCCACCCCACATCCAGCAGAGGAAGGGGAGGCCAAGCGAGTCAACCTGCTACAGACAGTGCTGAATCCAGAGCCCGGCTGCGCACAGTCCTCTCTTCTGGCCAGATCCTGTTGCCAGCACCTTCGCTGTCACACTGGTGACTGGAGCCAAGTGTGGGCTGGGCCCTTGCTGCAGAGGCCTCTGGACCGTGGGGATCGCTGCAGGGGGAGAGGGGCAACCAAGCGAGAAGCCCCAGGGGAGTGGTCTGGGGGGACGGCATCCAGAGAGAACGTTCGGGGTCTCCCCCAGGGCGAGGCATGGGTCTGGGCTGCAGCTGGGGCCACTGAAGCAGGCGAGCAGGAGCCAGGCAAGGCAGGCTGGTCTGTAAACACTGCTAGCCAGGACGGGGGCGTCTCCAGCCTCGGGCCCTCCCGCTGGGCCAGGATGTCTGTCACTGCTGCAATGTCATCCAGCGGCTCGATAGCTGTGGCACCAGGAAGGGATTGAGGAGAGAGCCGTCAGAGCTAAGGCCCCAGACCCACTCAGCCCTGAGCATCACCTGTCACTGTAAGAGGAGGACAGCAAGGCCTGCATCTCCGCTGAGACTACATTAGCCCTCACCTGGGCCCCAGGAGCCGCAGGTTCTGCTAAGACGGTGGTATGTCGGGGAGAGGAGCAGGTGGCCAGGGCGAGGGGAGTGGGCAGAAGTATGTGACGAAACTGGGAAAGAGGAGGAAAATTAAAGCAGCACCGGGCTACTGCAGGATCGGAGGGAAAAGACAGAAATCCACATGCGGAAAGGTGGAAACAGTAAAGAAACAATTAGGGGAGAGAATCCATGAAATGAACCTGGTTCTGTGGGGTTTTGTTTGAACTTCAGTACAGGTGATTTTAAGAAGGGTTGGAGAAGGGAAAGGAACCCCGGGTGGGACTTGGGTCTGCCTTAGCCCAAAGTGTGCTTTCTCTCTGCCTCCATTATCTGGGTTCCCTTGAAACCCCAACACAGCTTCTCCTGAGGACCCCAGAGTGCACCTTCACTCACCCATTTCATGGTACAGAGACCCCTGCTTGGCCAGTGCGTGCGGTGGTTTCCGAGGAGCAGGGGTTTCAATTTTCATGATTTCCTCACAGCACTGCTTCCACTGGCCTGGAGGGAGAGCGCGGATGGGGCGGGCGGCCTTCTCCCGGCCTCATTCCCTCCCCGCAGTCTTTAAATGGGATAATCTCAAAAGCTATTGGATTATCATAAGAATTATTATAATAGCTTAATATCTATTATATAATTCTTAGTTATAAGAATGATCAAATAATTGTATTTTGGTAAAAATAACAAGCCCCAATCCGGCCCCCTGCTCTTACTCATATCGAAGAAAAGCTGCCACAGAGCCTCCCTCCAGCTCTGCAGGGCTCCCCGACTCTCTGCCTGAAGGGTATGTGTCACCTCCTCCTCCCCGCACTGGTTACTGATGCTCAGGGTGAAGGGCCCGCCTGCTGCCTGGTCCAGCTCCCCTGCCCGGACTCGAGTCTCCTGGAGGAGAAATTCAGGATCTGCTTCCACCTTCACCGTGGTCACAGCAATCAGCAGTGACATCAGGCAGGCGTGGCCATCCCTGCCTCAGGGGACGAGCTTGTGGGGCTTTCACCGAGCACTCTCATGTGCCTCCTACTGACCAGAGCAGGAAGAAATGGCAGGAAAGAACTGACATGAGACAAGTCATCCTTCGTCAGGAAAAGGAGCAGATAGAGACAGGAAAGGAGGGATAGAGCAAGGCAGGGAAGGTGAGAAGGCGGGGGCGAACAGGACCACTGAGGGTCCCTCAATACTCTTATAAAAGCCGGCACAAACACCAGCAAAGAGGCTGGGAAACAGAGAGGTGCCTTGAACTTGGCTTGGGAGAGAAAACCAGGAAAGGGGGAAGGAGATGCAGATTGGACTCTGAAAAAAAGATGGGAGGAGGGTGGAAAGTCTGAAACTAGCAGTAGAGCCCTCACTGAGACTCGGCAGGGGCTGAGGTTGGCAGCAGAAGGGACAGTCGTTTTCAGTGAGGCTGGCCGGGGATATCATGATCCTTCAGCAGCCCTGGCCCTGAAGCTGGCTTGGGTCTCTGTGAGGTCTCCACGCCCACCCTCCTGGGGCCTGATGGAGCGGCGCCTGAGCCCTGGCACCTGGTGGCTTCACCACCAGGGACGTATCACCTTGTTGATCGCAATAGTAAACAGCGGCTCCTCCCCAGTGTCTGCGTCTTCAGGTTGCCGGTAACAGAAGAGGCGTGTGCCCTTCAGGACTCCATGCACTCGCACCCCGTCCTGCAGCTCCCCAGCCTGCTGCATGAAGGACTCGGGGTTTCCTACGGAATCACACCCCCGACACCCTTCTTCCCAGCCCCCCACAGACAGCTTTCTGCCCTCCCTCCTCTCGTCATCCTCTCATCTTACCGTGCCCCTCCTTCCTCCACCCAGCTCTCCCTAGCTCCACCTGCCCGGCTCCCCGACTCTCTGCCTGACGGGTATGTGTCACCTCCTCCTCCCCGCACTGGTTACTGATGCTCAGGGTGAAGGGCCCGCCTGCTGCCTGGTCCAGCTCCCTGCCCGGACTCGAGTCTCCTGGAGGAGAAATTCAGGATCTGCTTCCACCTTCACCGTGGTCACAGCAATCAGCAGTGACATCAGGCAGGCGTGGCCATCCCTGCCTCAGGGGACGAGCTTGTGGGGCTTTCACCGAGCACTCTCATGTGCCTCCTACTGACCAGAGCAGGAAGAAATGGCAGGAAAGAACTGACATGAGACAAGTCATCCTTCGTCAGGAAAAGGAGCAGATAGAGACAGGAAAGGAGGGATAGAGCAAGGCAGGGAAGGTGAGAAGGCGGGGGCGAACAGGACCACTGAGGGTCCCTCAATACTCTTATAAAAGCCGGCACAAACACCAGCAAAGAGGCTGGGAAACAGAGAGGTGCCTTGAACTTGGCTTGGGAGAGAAAACCAGGAAAGGGGGAAGGAGATGCAGATTGGACTCTGAAAAAAAGATGGGAGGAGGGTGGAAAGTCTGAAACTAGCAGTAGAGCCCTCACTGAGACTCGGCAGGGGCTGAGGTTGGCAGCAGAAGGGACAGTCGTTTTCAGTGAGGCTGGCCGGGGATATCATGATCCTTCAGCAGCCCTGGCCCTGAAGCTGGCTTGGGTCTCTGTGAGGTCTCCACGCCCACCCTCCTGGGGCCTGATGGAGCGGCGCCTGAGCCCTGGCACCTGGTGGCTTCACCACCAGGGACGTATCACCTTGTTGATCGCAATAGTAAACAGCGGCTCCTCCCCAGTGTCTGCGTCTTCAGGTTGCCGGTAACAGAAGAGGCGTGTGCCCTTCAGGACTCCATGCACTCGCACCCCGTCCTGCAGCTCCCCAGCCTGCTGCATGAAGGACTCGGGGTTTCCTACGGAATCACACCCCCGACACCCTTCTTCCCAGCCCCCCACAGACAGCTTTCTGCCCTCCCTCCTCTCTCGTCATCCTCTCATCTTACCGTGCCCCTCCTTCCTCCACCCAGCTCTGGCTTTTCCAGTAGTTCTTTGATTCCTAGGTGATCTGGCTCTCCTCTGTCTTCTCCCTCTTCCCTTCCACTCCTTAGGGCCCCTCACCTGCACCCTGAGGGTACCACTTGCAGCAGGCTGAGTCATGCAGAGAGGCTGAGCCACCAGGCGGCAACACACGCTGCCATAAAGGGGCAGCCAGGCAGGGCTCTCCTCTGGGGGAGGAGCAAGTGCAGGTTGAGGGTGGAAAACGTGAAGGGGAGCATCTGACAGCCCCTCTTCTCCCCATTCAGCGCCCCCCACGTACACATGCACTCACCATGACTGGCAAGGGTGAGGTCATGTGTGCGGAACCCGTCTTGCACAGCTGCCAGGGTGAGCGTGGTGTGAGCCAAGAGGTGGTAACGAGGACCCCTGCAGGACAGACAAGTGGGCAGCAGCCCGGTGAGAGACGTGTTCAATGGCAAGAACTGTAAGAGCTGGGCAGGTCTGCCCCCACTGTTTAGGGTGCCCACAGAAAACTAGCTAGCCCACAGGGGTTGAAACACACATTTCCGGCACTCCTCCTAAGCTGGGGCCTGTGCTTTAAATGTGTATTCCCACAACAGCCCTGTGAGGTTGGTAGCATTCTCTAGTTACTAGATGAGCTTGAGGCTTAAACAGGTGAAGAAATCTGCCCATAACTAACTTAGGTGGTAAAGCTTGAAATTGAATCTGCATCTGTCTCCAAAATAAACATTCTGTGCATTACCTGCAAGGCCCTCAAACTGCTCCTCAGAGACCCAGTGGGTCCCCTAGGTGCCTGCAGGTGCCCATGGGCAACGCCACAGGACCCAGGCTGTTCTGCTGCATCCAGGGAGGGGCACTCTGTTCTGTCCACATAAGCGGTATCTGCTGCTGCAGAAACAGTGATGATGACCCCAAAGCCCAGCTCTTCCTGCATTCCTCCCCAAGTGACTCAGTACCTGAGGTACAGGCCAGAATGCCTCTCAGCTGCATGACCACTGCTCATTCGTATCTGTCAGCATGTCCTGGCAGCAGTGCAAAATCGATTCACCAGGCTCAGCACCGCTCGGAGATCACCTGTGGCCAGCTGAGGGCCACGGGGGAATTGGGGCCTTACCCAGCAGCGGGGGTGGGGAGCAAGATGGGACTGCTGCCTGAGCCCCCAGCTGTCTCCAGCGATGCCCGGACACGCCTCCCCGCGGAGCGGCCCAGGGAGCTGCTGAGTTTGGTGGCGAGCCTCTTGGGGGCTCCAGCCAGGGCCCCCTCCTCTTCCACGCAGGCCCCGTACAGCTCCAGCCGCAGTTCAAAGTCTGGCCCTGCCTCGGCACTGAAGGAAGACAGGAGGAGAGGAGGAGAGTCTGGGCCAGTCCAGGGTGCAGCGCTGGGCTGGAGGACAGATGCGTGCAAGCACAGGACAGCTCCCCAGGGAAAGCCCATCTTCCCCCGCCTCTTCCTCTCCCCTGCAGCTACATGATCTGGTGATTAGAACAGAGCAGAGAAAGGAGGGAGCCACAGGGATGAGGTACCCACAAGAGCACGGTGTTCGGAAAGGAGATGTCTGTGAGGGTTCGGTCCACCAGGATCATCTCTGTGTCCTCAATGTGCTCCCCTATCTGCAGAAGCAGGAACACAGCCCAGCGGTGCAGGTCTGGGGGCAGAGAGCCAAACTGGTAAGGATGTGCCCCAAGCGGACCTCCAGCCTCAGGGTCACTCCCCTAAGTCTGTCCCCCACGTGAGGAACTCACCACCTTTGTTCTTAAAATACTCTGTGTCCTTCCACATGAGTGGAATCCGAAGATCTAAGGGGCAGAGGGATAGGAATAGACGGTGGGATGGAGCAGGAGATCTTATCATGGGGCAGAGAATGCCAACAGCTGGGGTAGCTATGATTCTTACCAGAAATGCAGATCTGGCCACGGCAGGGGGAGCGCTCAGCAAGTGGCCCACTGTCCGAAGGCCTGCAGACAAATCACAGTGTCCTAGCCTGGCCCCTTGACACTTTTCCCCCTGGCTCTGGCTCCCAAAGGCTCTAGGACCATTCTAACCCAGGCCTTAGCTGCCAGGTCCCGGCAGGCCGACATGGCAGAGCTGAAGGACTGTTAAGGAGAGTTATCCATTGAACCCAGGAGGTTGCTAGGCTTGGGAATGCAAGAGCTGCTTAGCTCACACACGGTACAAGCTCAGGTCACTCCAAGAAGCACCCTTCCCGACTCCCTCCCTAGACTCCTACGGGAAAAAGCAGGGCTCGAGGAGACAGGTGCCCACAGAGGGACTCCCTTTCAAGGGTTTGTCCATCAACCCCAGGTTTGGAGGAGTTTGTGGACTTTCTTTTTAAGAGCAAAAGAGGCTGCCTGTCTCTGCCATCTTATCACTTCAGTAAAGGATGGTCCTGGGTCAGTCAGAAAACTGAGAACCCAAGTAAAGAACACCTGTGTTCCATTTACCATGCATCTTTCTCCATCTTCCCCCTCGGCTTTGATTTCTCCTCTGCCCTCCTGGCCGAATCTTCCCAGTGCCCCAAGTTCCCTGGTCCCCCGCCTGCAGGAGGGACGTCTGCCTTCCTTCCCTCCCTGCCCACCATTAGAACTCACTGAGTGTGTTTCCTTCTCCTGACGCGGTGAGCAGCTCATCCATACTAGTTGATAATTCATCATAATAAAATGATGACGTGGAACAGCCTTACACTAAATGATGCGGCCATGACGGCCACGTGTTCAGCTGCCAGGGACGTTGGGTGCATGGCAGACCACACCGTATGGGACGTGTGGGGACTTGAGCAATACAGAGCTCGTCAGTGGCCGCCTCCTAACAGATAGCAGATTCACAGTGGAAGCTGTCCCTGTGCCTGCTTGCTCTTTAACTTTATGGAACAGCCATGGAAGGTTTCCTGCCTTTCCGTGGTGAGTTCTAGAGGCTTCCTGGAAATCTCTCCTGCGTGCGATCTGGAGAGGACACTTTGCCGGGGGAGGGGAGGCGGCGCCTGAGGGGCCTTCTCTCCACTCAGCCTTATGGGGTTAAGCAGGTGACTTTGCCAGCAGCCTTCTCCAAGTGACTAATTTTTCAAAAAATGGTCAGTTCTCAGAATGATCAATTTGTCCAATGTTTTTGCTCACAGTTTAGTTTTACCACAGCATCACCTCAACCGTTTCACTACAGATTTGTCAGACTGAGTCCTTTTAGTGCACAATCTAATTGAGATGAATGGGCAGGCTTTCACTTAAAGTTTGATTTCCCAGTTCCTGTCTCCAAGGACGCAAACCCTAGGTACAATTAACTATTGTCAGTTACAGTAAATGACTAATCGGTCATTTAGCAAATTTACAATTTAGTGAACTAGCTTTGAGAAAATTAGCTTTCCAGAACCGAGACAGACACTCTCATCCGATCCCAGGCAAATTAGCCCTTTTGCATTACCGTACCTCAGACTGCCGACCTTTCACCAGACACACTGGCTTTACTGTGTCCAAGGCTAGCAACTCACTGGAGGGCCTCCTGGCAGCACGCTGTGGTGGTAAAACACCAAAGTGTCTTCTAGGCCCCTGGTAAGTCTCCATCAGCGGTCATCTTTGAGGTGGCCCATGCTCCATGCTCCATGTGTACACACTGCACCACTATCCCCATAAGCCTCGCCCCCGCTTGCTTACCGCCGGCCTGTCTTCTTCAGCACCTGCGCCTCCTTGCGCCGCTGCAGCTCGCCCATGTAGCTGAGGATGCGGCTGTTGCACACCAGCAGGCTTTTGGTGGCCTCCAGAGCCTGCTCTCGCTGGGAGCAGGCTGCCAGCAGCTTGCAGGCCCCTTCCCTCATCCGGATCTCATGGTCTAGCTTTCTTTGCAACTCTGTGTCCTAGCCAGAGTGGGGATAAGGATGAGAAGGAAATGTCAGCTGGGGACAAGCTGAAGCACCATTCAATCCCCAGGTGGGTTGTGGTCCACAAGAAACTGACAAACTTAGGCTTCAGGCAACTAAAGGGCAAAGGGCTGGGAATTCCCTGGTGGACCAGTGGCTAAGACTCTGACTCCCAAAGCACGTAGTCTGGGTTCAATCCCTGGTCAGGGTACTAGATCCCACATGCCACAACTAATAGTTCACATGCTGCAACTAAAACCCAGTTCAGCCAAATAAACTGATTAATTAAGTAAAAGATATTTTAAATAAATAAAGGGCAAGGGCTGAGTTTCACCCTCAGCTCCCCAAGAATAACCAGAGAAGCTTTGTAAAAATACAGATGTCCGGGGCTTCCCTGGTGGTCCAGTGGGTAAGGACACCGCCTTGCAGTGCAAGGGGCGCCGGTTCGATCCCTGGCCTGGGAAGATCCCACGTGCCGCGGAGCAGCTGGACCCACCTGTCCCAACTACTGAGCCGGCCCTCTGGAGCACATGCGCTCAGAGCCGGTGCTCTGCAGCAAGAGAGGCTGCTGCGATGGGAGGCCCACACAGGCCGAAGAATGAAGATGGAGGAAAATAAATAAATAAATAAAAAACCAATGAAAGAGGCCAAAAAAAAGCCACACACCAGTAAAAAAAAAAAATACAGATGCCCTTTGGGAGTATAAATTTTTTCAGCCTCTATGGAGCACAATTTGGAAAAATCTGTAAAATCTACAAATCCACATCCTTTGATCCAACTAGCCATCATCTAGGATTTTATCCTGAGAATACAGGTACCCTTATGAATGAATAAGCAGAGCCATATTCATTGCAGCATCATTTTGAAACACCAAGGTTAAAAGTCTTCAATAGGGCATTGGTTATATAAGTTATGGTACATCTATACCATGTAATATGGAATATTGTAGACATTAAGGTAGACATGTAAGCAAAAATGAAACAATATTCAAAACATGAAGTGATAAAAAGTAGGACAGTATTATAGAATGCTTCCATTTGGGCACAATGTATGTACATGCATATACATATCCATAGATAGGCATTGTACATACATATACATATCCATAGATAGGCACAAAACAGTAGTAGCTGGGGGCCTGAGAGCCAGGAATGGAAAATCAATTTACGATACTTTATATATGTGCTTTTTACAATACTACTGGAAATTGTGTTACTCTTTTTAAAAAATTAAATCTTTTGCTATAAAAAAAAAAAAAAGTCACCAGACCCCACCTCAGATTAGCAGAGTAAGAATCCCTAAGAGGGCTTCCCTGGCAGCTCAGTGGTAAAGAGCTCACCTGCCAATGCAGGAGACACAAATTCGATCCGTGATCCGGGAAGATCCCACATGACACAGAGCAGCTAGGCCCGTGAGCCGTAACTATTGAGCCTGTGCTCTGGAGCCTCAGAGCTGCAACTGTTGAGCCCTTGTGCAACAACGACTGAAGCCCGTGTGCCCTAGAACCTGAGTTCCACGACAAGAGAAGTCACCGCAACAAGAAACCTGCTCACCTCAACTCAAGAGTAGCCCCCACTCCCTGCAACTAGAGAAGAACCTGTGGCAGCAGTGAAAACCCAGAATAGCCAAAAATAAATAAATAATTTTAAAAAAAAAGTATCTCTAAGAGTGGGGCATGTGCATTTTTTGGAAAATTCCCCAAGTAACTTTGAGGTGCAGCCCAAGCTGAGAACCACCACCTGAAGAGAATGGCCACAGGTAGTAAAAGTCACCCAGGGTTACCTCAAAGACTCAAGTGATGAGAGAGGTCATCTAGTTGGCAAGGGGTCAGTGGACAAGAAGCACACTGCCTGCACTGCTCACCCACACTATACAGAATGCAGTACACACCCCACATTTGGGAACCTGCCACCTGCTGGCCCTCTGCGTGTGGAGGTGAGGACAGAGACACGAGGCAGGTGAAACGAGAGGTCAGGAGTGAGTTGCTGAGTCAAATGCCCAACATATACAATATCTGGAGATGGGTGGAGCAGGGAGGAAGCAGTGTGTACTTATTTTAATGATGCTACTTCAGCCTCCGTAGCATTCACCCACTAACACTAGAGCGTCCCTATACTGTCCCAGGCTTCACATTTGAAGTCCAGCTGGGACGTGAGAGACGCAGACATTAATGACTGCTCCATAAGTGCCATGTCATGGTACAATTGGAGAAGGAAATGACAACCCACTCCAGGTTTCTTGCCTGGAAAATCTCATGGACAGAGGAGCCTAGTGGGCTGCATCCATGGGTCGCAAGCGTCAGACAGGACGGAAATGACTAAGCAGCACAAATGGGCTCTCAGGACACAGACCCTATTGGTTTCTGACTGAAGAGATGGGGAAGGCTTCAGAAAGCAAGTGGAAGATGAACCCGATCACAGTGTATACAAATCAGAAGACAAGCCACGTGGGGATACAGGGTTGGAAGAGGAGCGTGAATGTGACTGCCCCAAACCAAAACCCGGCTTCTCCCTCTCACCAGCTCTCCTCCCACTCTGTGCCCTTGCTTCTGTCCCTGATGGCGCCAGCCTTCAAGTCTCCAAGACCTCAACACCCTAAGTTACTGTGGCTAGGAACCGCCTTGTCCAGCCTCCCTGCTGATTCCTCCTTCGCTACTTGGGCTAGACCAGACTTCCATCACCTCTCCCCACAACTCATTACCCTCACGATCCACGTTTCCCTTCCTGATGCTTTATAAATAGGCCAACAGGGCATGAATGCCCCCTCCGTCAGAAAGCCCTCAGACTACACAACTGTCCCCACCCCGACCATGCCTGCCTTCTCCAGGCTCCCACCTCTGTCCAGGTCTGCTGCCTGCCAACCCCGTCTCATTCTGCATCCAGCTTCTACCACAAATACCCTAAACAAGTGACGGGGTGGGGCCGCGCATCGCCTCAGGCCCCCTCCTGACTCATCTTTGGGTCCCAGCCCCAGTTCTCATGGATTCTTCCCTAGCCCTGTCCGTTGCACATGCTGCCGGATGCAAGCAGGCCTTGGGGAACCTCACTGGCAGGTACCCCCCGGGGAGCCGCCCCACCTGCACCGAGCAGCGCTGACAACGGGCGAACCGCAGGCGGTCCCTCAGTCCCTCTGTGCACCTGGCCCCATGGGCTCCGGCGGTTTTAACCAGAAAGACGTAGTTGCAGAGGGACGGTATGTGGTTTGTCCGGATGCACCGCCCTCGCCCGTAGCATTACCCACTAACACTAGAGCGTCCCTATACTGTCCCAGGCTTCACATTTGAAGTCCAGCTGGGACGTGAGAGACGCAGACATTAATGACTGCTCCATAAGTGCCATGTCATGGTACAATTGGAGAAGGAAATGACAACCCACTCCAGGTTTCTTGCCTGGAAAATCTCATGGACAGAGGAGCCTAGTGGGCTGCATCCATGGGTCGCAAGCGTCAGACAGGACGGAAATGACTAAGCAGCACAAATGGGCTCTCAGGACACAGACCCTATTGGTTTCTGACTGAAGAGATGGGGAAGGCTTCAGAAAGCAAGTGGAAGATGAACCCGATCACAGTGTATACAAATCAGAAGACAAGCCACGTGGGGATACAGGGTTGGAAGAGGAGCGTGAATGTGACTGCCCCAAACCAAAACCCGGCTTCTCCCTCTCACCAGCTCTCCTCCCACTCTGTGCCCTTGCTTCTGTCCCTGATGGCGCCAGCCTTCAAGTCTCCAAGACCTCAACACCCTAAGTTACTGTGGCTAGGAACCGCCTTGTCCAGCCTCCCTGCTGATTCCTCCTTCGCTACTTGGGCTAGACCAGACTTCCATCACCTCTCCCCACAACTCATTACCCTCACGATCCACGTTTCCCTTCCTGATGCTTTATAAATAGGCCAACAGGGCATGAATGCCCCCTCCGTCAGAAAGCCCTCAGACTACACAACTGTCCCCACCCCGACCATGCCTGCCTTCTCCAGGCTCCCACCTCTGTCCAGGTCTGCTGCCTGCCAACCCCGTCTCATTCTGCATCCAGCTTCTACCACAAATACCCTAAACAAGTGACGGGGTGGGGCCGCGCATCGCCTCAGGCCCCCTCCTGACTCATCTTTGGGTCCCAGCCCCAGTTCTCATGGATTCTTCCCTAGCCCTGTCCGTTGCACATGCTGCCGGATGCAAGCAGGCCTTGGGGAACCTCACTGGCAGGTACCCCCCGGGGAGCCGCCCCACCTGCACCGAGCAGCGCTGACAACGGGCGAACCGCAGGCGGTCCCTCAGTCCCTCTGTGCACCTGGCCCCATGGGCTCCGGCGGTTTTAACCAGAAAGACGTAGTTGCAGAGGGACGGTATGTGGTTTGTCCGGATGCACCGCCCTCGCCCTGGAAAGGGCTCCAGGCTCTAGAGCTGCTGGAGGACAGGAGAGCCCTTGGCGAGGCAACTGTCTTCCAAGGTGACTCTGGCCTGGGAACCAGTGGGAGGGAGGATAGTGAATACATTGGAATACAGTGGATTAAGGGGCTGCAGAGAAGAGGCTGGGGCCCAGACTCCCTGTCTACCACCGCCCCCTACTGCCCTCTGGTCTGAATCCACTCTCCCAGGGCCCCATGGTGGAGAATGCCCTAAAAATCTCCCAGCCTCTGGAGAGAGCATCACCGGAATCCTGACACAGGCCCTGGATCCCAGAGCTACCTCAGGGATAGCTCCGTGTACGCCCCGCCCCACCCACATAGCCTCTCTTCCCCAGCCGGCAGTACTTTCACCAGGCTCTCCTGGGAAGGAGCCCTCAGCTGGATGTCAGCTGCACTGGGTCAGGGCCCAAGGGGCCGAGGAAGGATGAGTCATGAGCAAAAGCCCCAGCACACATTAGGCCCTCTCTGGACATCTTTTCCAATTCCTCCCACCCTCTTCTGTCTCTAGCTTCCTGTTCTGTTTCTCATCGCCTCATGCTCCTTTTAGAATCTCCACTGGGCCTAAATTCAAATCCTGGCTTAGGAACTTGACTAACTGTGAGAATTTCACCTCTGGAGCCTCCGTTTGTAAATTGGGGCGTGGAGTAGGGGGTGGGAGTTGAGTATTCCACATCCTACATAGCACTGCTTGAGGAAAACATCTAACTTCTTGCCTGGTCTCAGCATTCCCACCTCCTCTTTACTTGCAGCTTAAGTTGCCTTCTCCAGAACATCTTCTTAAATTTATACTTCCACAACTACCTCTCTGGCTAATCCCTGAAACATCAATGAGATGGGGGCTGGAGAACTGCCAAGCCTCCTGGAGAAAGAACACAGCACCCTCAACCAACCAACGGCTGAATAAGAGATTATTAAAGTAAAATCTAAGTCCCCTCTTCTGTCCCAGACCTTGAGCAGAGCACCTATGTAGAACAATTACACGGAGGGGAAGGGGTGCAGAAAAACACCCAACAATGGAAATGTTCAGTAGCCATTAACCACATAAACTATATCTAGAGTAACTGAGGAACTAAAACAATTTTTATTTCATTTTAATGAACTATATCTTAAATGTAATTAGCCACATGTAACATGGACAGTGTTGAGCACCAGTAATGGCAAATAGATTTTTATCTCCTGTGCCAACACAAGACAATACGTAGTGTCAGAGTCCCATCGGAATCCTTGGGCAACTTTCTGCATTATAAAAAAAGATGACCCTCACCAGGCAAATAAATTAGATAAAGGTGTTCCCTCCTCACACAGCCTGAACCCAGGCCAGGACCTCTGGTGCTATGCAATGCCCTTGTGAAAGACACCATCGGCATAATTTATGCCGATGATGTCCTGAGAAAGACTGTGAGGTGACGTGTAGATTTGCTGGTGAAGCGTGCCATGAGCCGGCATAGTACCTTTCACCAGGCTCTCCTGGGAAGGAGCCCTCAGCTGGATGTCAGCTGCACTGGGTCAGGGCCCAAGGGGCCGAGGAAGGATGAGTCATGAGCAAAGCCCCAGCACACATTAGGCCCTCTCTGGACATCTTTTCCAATTCCTCCCACCCTCTTCTGTCTCTAGCTTCCTGTTCTGTTTCTCATCGCCTCATGCTCCTTTTAGAATCTCCACTGGGCCTAAATTCAAATCCTGGCTTAGGAACTTGACTAACTGTGAGAATTTCACCTCTGGAGCCTCCGTTTGTAAATTGGGGCGTGGAGTAGGGGGTGGGAGTTGAGTATTCCACATCCTACATAGCACTGCTTGAGGAAAACATCTAACTTCTTGCCTGGTCTCAGCATTCCCACCTCCTCTTTACTTGCAGCTTAAGTTGCCTTCTCCAGAACATCTTCTTAAATTTATACTTCCACAACTACCTCTCTGGCTAATCCCTGAAACATCAATGAGATGGGGGCTGGAGAACTGCCAAGCCTCCTGGAGAAAGAACACAGCACCCTCAACCAACCAACGGCTGAATAAGAGATTATTAAAGTAAAATCTAAGTCCCCTCTTCTGTCCCAGACCTTGAGCAGAGCACCTATGTAGAACAATTACACGGAGGGGAAGGGGTGCAGAAAAACACCCAACAATGGAAATGTTCAGTAGCCATTAACCACATAAACTATATCTAGAGTAACTGAGGAACTAAAACAATTTTTATTTCATTTTAATGAACTATATCTTAAATGTAATTAGCCACATGTAACATGGACAGTGTTGAGCACCAGTAATGGCAAATAGATTTTTATCTCCTGTGCCAACACAAGACAATACGTAGTGTCAGAGTCCCATCGGAATCCTTGGGCAACTTTCTGCATTATAAAAAAAGATGACCCTCACCAGGCAAATAAATTAGATAAAGGTGTTCCCTCCTCACACAGCCTGAACCCAGGCCAGGACCTCTGGTGCTATGCAATGCCCTTGTGAAAGACACCATCGGCATAATTTATGCCGATGATGTCCTGAGAAAGACTGTGAGGTGACGTGTAGATTTGCTGGTGAAGCGTGCCATGATTGACTAATAATGTCTATCATGATCTAGGGATGGGGACCAGGTTGAGGGTGCAGAAAACATGCAATAAATTCCCCTTCTGAGCTAGACTCTTGACTGTCCTGCTTCTAACCTCCCCCAGCAGCAGTCCCTTGCCTGGCCGGGGCAGTTACTACCACAGCTTCCTCAGTAACTGACCATACTGCCTCATTGCTTAGCCACATACCTGAGAAATCATCCTGGAGCTCCCTCTGCCTCACCCTCATGTCCAGTCCAAGCCCTGGCACATCTACCACCATCCCTTGAAATCCACCCCCTACTCCCTATCTATCAGCATTTAATCCTCACCACCAGGTTCATTCTCCAGAGGCTGTAATGGCCCCCAAGCTGGTGATCACCACCTCCCCCCGCCCCCACCTAGCCTATTCCTTTCAAACACAACAGCTGTCACTTTAAAACATTAGATGAATTGTCCGGCATGCTTAAAACCCACCATGGGCCAACGTCACACTTAGAGTAAAATCTAAATGCCTTCAAAGCCCTGCATAATCTGGCCTGTGCCCATGAGCTTGACCCCAGCTACTATGTTCTAGCCACACTGGCTCTCTTTCATCCCCAAACATATCACCATCCTCATTTAAGGCCTTTGCCCTTGCTCTGCCCTCTGTTTGAAAAGCTCTGCCTCCCATCCTCATATCCTTCTGGTCACAGCCCAAAGAGCTCCCAAAGGCTTTCCCTGACTGCCACATCGAATGCTGCCTCTCCTACCTGATGTTTATTATACCCCTCTGTTTTCGTCATCATTTCATTATGGGAGATTATTTATGTGTTTGCATGTTTCTTGTCTGTTCCCCTAAAATCGACCTTTCCTGTTTTGCTCACTGAGGTGCCCCAAGATCTAGAAAGGAGTTGGCATTATAGTAGTGCTCCATAAATGTCATCAAGAATAAATAAATGAAAACAAAAAGAGCAAATAAATGAATAAACAGCTCCCTGCCATCTTTACGGCCACAGAATCCTTACATCCTGCCCTAGAATCCTCTTCCCCTTCTCAGGCAAGGCCATCTCCTTGCAAGTCACTCTCGCATGGCACTCGTCTCTTCTTCCCATACCTCAAAGGAGTCCTCAGCCCCAGAACACACAGCCACACCAACCCACAGAGCCTCCAGAAACAGGTGAAGACCTATTGACAACACAATACTCAAGTGGCAGAACTGAACCTGGGTCCACAAATAGCACCCGAAGAAGGGCATACAGAACCATCTAATCCCTCTTCCCACTTGGAGTGGGTCATGCTCCCCCAGCTCGCCCCAGCAGGAAAGGGAAGAGCAGAGACGGGGCTGGGATGCTATGGAGGAGGTGCACTCCAGGGGCGGGGGTGTTACCTCCAGGCTGAGCGCCATCTGCCGGATGTAGAGCATATTCAGGTCCTCCAGGATGTGCAATCTGTCCTGCATCTCTGTGTCCCCCAGGCTCCCCTTCCCTTGTTGCCCCCTCAGAGGAGTGGGGCAAGCAAGCACCACTGCTGCCCACAGTCCCTCCTCCCGCTGCTCTCCTGGTCTTGAGAGAAGTAAGCAGTTCTTGGACAGAGGGCAGAGGCAGCCCTGTCCCTCGTGCGCTGCAGTTAGACCCCTCTGGCTGCTGCGACAACGTTTCCTTGCCTACCGCTGCTCCCGGGCTCTGACGGAGCCAGGCATGGGAGGAAAGGAAAGCGAGGTGAGGATGAGCAGGGTACCCGGAGAGGCCAGCTGCAGAAGGGGCTCTGGGCACAGAGTGTCCAGTCTTGCTTTGGTGGCAGCTGTTCTCCCAGCTGTGGAAGAAAAAGGCTCTTTCATTCCGACTCTGGCCCCTCCCCAGCTCCCGCCCACAACCCTGGCCTGGTGGACAGAGAATCTGTGTGCGCTGGGGTGTGAGGGGCAGGCACAGCTGGAAGGGGGCCGAGAGGGGACACTTCATGCAGGTTCTCTGGAGTCATGGGGATTGTCAGGAGGTTGCTTTCTGAAAGAGTTCTGGCTTAGTTTGAGGAAGAAGAGGGATAGAAGGGGGGACTTGACTGAGTGAGCCTAGGACGTGGGTCAGAAGGGTCACTGCGGTCCAACCCCCAGGGCCACCTCCTCCAACTTGGGACCCTCATCCAGCCCGCCCCACGCTGAGTTCACAATTACCTTGCTTTTCCAGCAGAAGGGAGGAGAGGGAGGGAGAATGGCAGGGGTGTGCCTGGCTGCTGCTGCCCCCGCTCCCCTCCGCGGGCCCCTTCCCTTCCAGACAGGAAACCAGCCCCAATTCCCAGCCAGCTGCAGCTCTGCCACCCCCTCCAGCCCAGGCCCACGGAGTCACACTCGGCTCCGGGGTCCAGCGGCTCCGCCCCGGTTCCTCCGCGATAGCCCCCAGAAGGCTGGGCTTATCCTGAGGGCGGCCCTGGCTCACAGGCCCCTCCTCCCGGTCCCCGGGCCTCGCCCCTCCCACCCCCGCGGGGGCCCCACGCGGCGCTCCTTACGCGGGACCCGACTGAGGCTGTCTCCCCCAGGCCCACTAGCTTCTGAGTCAGAGAACGCCCGGGACTGTGGGACAGGGGTGTGAAAGAGTCTTTGTTCTGGGCAGGCCGTGGGGTAAAGTGCAGAAGCCAGGCCTGGAATCCGGGAGGAGTAAGGAAGGCCCCCTCACTTAACCCTTCCAGGACCAGCAGAGGCGAGCTGACCTTGGGGACAGCCTCTGCTGCAGCTACTGGCCCTCTCGGGCCTAGCTCAGCCCCCTGTCCTTCAGCCCCTCCTGAGCTTCTGTAGGACGTTACAGGGAGGACTCAGACGTGGGCAATGTGTAGGGTAGTGGGGTAGGAAGGGAATTGCATAGGCTGGACTCTTCTTAGGCCCTGGGAAAAGAGGCTGAACGTCTGAATGTGAGAAATAATTCCAAATCGTTAACAAGGAACCCCTCACTTCCGATTCTCCCAGCCACACAGGGAGCAGTTGGGAGGAGTGTCAGAGAAGAAGGCGGACCTGGCCGAGAAAGTCAGAATAGACGGTGGAGGCTGTCCCAAAACGTTGAGACGGGCTGTGGGATGCGGCTGGAGGCCTGGGAAGGAACGGGCGCCCGGGCCAGGAGTGCGTTAGAGCCCGCCGGACTGCACATCGCCGAGATGCGGGGAAGGGCTGTGGTCAGGCACGTCTTAGGAATCGAGCCTAGGACTCCTTAAATTGAAGCGTTTCCAAATGGAGACAAGTCACAGCAACGGGGACAGACCATGTCTGGGGCGAAAACGGTCAGATTAACGTGCAGATGGTCCGCGCCGGACTTTTTAAGTCAACAACCTCTAGAGTGTCCCGGACCCTCGGCGTCTCCGCCCCTCGGCGCGCGGGCGGGGCGGGAGGCCAGGGCGGCCGGCGCGGCGGGAGCCGAGGCAGGGGAGGCCGGAACGCGGGGCTCTCACCTCGGGCGGGTCGCTTAGGAGGCTGAGTCGGAAGCGGCCGCGTTTGAACTCCATCTCCAGGGCGGAGCCCCTGGCCACGGTGACCCGGCTCCGGTGGTTTCGGGAGAACATGCTGGCGGTCCCGCGCCTTCGCCTGCCCTCCGCACTCCCCGCGCCGCCCGGCTCGGCCTGTCTCTTAGGCTTCCTTGCCTCGAGGCCAGCCAGCTAGTGTGGCTGGGAATCTCCCGCAGCCGCGTTCCCAAACTCCGCCCCCGGAGACGACACCTGGGTCGGGCAGGGCGCGGCACGCTCTCCCTCCACCCCCGCCCCCGCCCGAGTCCCGGCCGGCCGGGCCAGTCCCGGGCTCCAGGCAGACCCGCAGGGACAACCGGGACACCCTGCCCCTCGAGAGCCCTGCCGGGGCTCGCCGTCCCTTCCGGCCGGGGTTGGGAGCGCCCGAGCGCGCACCTGGGCGAGGGGCGGTCCCAGAGAAGCCCCGCCCACCTGCCGTGGCCCCTGGGCGGCTAGCCCGGCCACCTGCGCGCGGAAAGTCCCGAGGCCCAGGGATCCCAGGGTCGCCCGCCGGGCCCTGGGACCGCGCCCAATCTCAGCGCTCAGCAGCTTCTGAGGCAACCGTTTCAACTGCCTACGGTCCCAAATGTCCCTTCTTCGTCTCCTTCCCCACTTAGGTTCCCTCTGTCCCTAGTGGCCACAGTTCACCGGGCAGGGCTGTTCTGTTTCTTATTAACCGTGGACCCTTGACTCTCATTGAACGTCTTGAGCTTCAGGTTTCTCACTTGTGCAGCGGGGGAAAAAGTCACTCCCGCACTCCTCAGGGCGCTCTGAGGATTACGCACGAGAGTGAGTGTAAAATACCCAGCACAGCGCCTGGCACAAGACAAGAGCCTGTCAACTACAATGAATGGACAACAAGGGCATTTGCCATCTGCCTCTGTGTAGATGGAACACTGTGCCTTAGGAGCTGCTGACTTTTCAACACCCCCTGAAGGAAATCAGGGTGGGGCAAGGCACTCTGTGCTTCAGGGAATCCGGTGGAGCAGGTCGGGGTTTGAAAGAAATCAGGGTGGGATCCGGAACGCGGGGCTCTCACCTCGGGCGGGTCGCTTAGGAGGCTGAGTCGGAAGCGGCCGCGTTTGAACTCCATCTCCAGGGCGGAGCCCCTGGCCACGGTGACCCGGCTCCGGTGGTTTCGGGAGAACATGCTGGCGGTCCCGCGCCTTCGCCTGCCCTCCGCACTCCCCGCGCCGCCCGGCTCGGCCTGTCTCTTAGGCTTCCTTGCCTCGAGGCCAGCCAGCTAGTGTGGCTGGGAATCTCCCGCAGCCGCGTTCCCAAACTCCGCCCCCGGAGACGACACCTGGGTCGGGCAGGGCGCGGCACGCTCTCCCTCCACCCCCGCCCCCGCCCGAGTCCCGGCCGGCCGGGCCAGTCCCGGGCTCCAGGCAGACCCGCAGGGACAACCGGGACACCCTGCCCCTCGAGAGCCCTGCCGGGGCTCGCCGTCCCTTCCGGCCGGGGTTGGGAGCGCCCGAGCGCGCACCTGGGCGAGGGGCGGTCCCAGAGAAGCCCCGCCCACCTGCCGTGGCCCCTGGGCGGCTAGCCCGGCCACCTGCGCGCGGAAAGTCCCGAGGCCCAGGGATCCCCGGGGTCGCCCCGCCGGGCCCTGGGACCGCGCCCAATCTCAGCGCTCAGCAGCTTCTGAGGCAACCGTTTCAACTGCCTACGGTCCCAAATGTCCCTTCTTCGTCTCCTTCCCCACTTAGGTTCCCTCTGTCCCTAGTGGCCACAGTTCACCGGGCAGGGCTGTTCTGTTTCTTATTAACCGTGGACCCTTGACTCTCATTGAACGTCTTGAGCTTCAGGTTTCTCACTTGTGCAGCGGGGAAAGAGTCACTCCCGCACTCCTCAGGGCGCTCTGAGGATTACGCACGAGAGTGAGTGTAAAATACCCAGCACAGCGCCTGGCACAAGACAAGAGCCTGTCAACTACAATGAATGGACAACAAGGGCATTTGCCATCTGCCTCTGCGGAGATGGAACACTGTGCCTTAGGAGCTGCTGACTTTTCAACACCCCCTGAAAGAAATCAGGGTGAGGCAAGGCACTCTGTGCTCCGGGGAATCCGGTGGAGCAGGTCTTTAGATAGGTAAATGACTTTTAAGAACAGCTCAATCCTTGCATCTCCTCACAACTAGAAAAGTGCTAAAATCCTTCATGAAGATATCACATCCTCATGTGTGGCACAAGCCATTTGTAAAACAAAAGCCTTTGAAAAAACCCCTTCTTTGATGGCATTTGAATTTCCCCCCACACTGAAACCCTTATGTTGGCTTTCCACCCCTATCTCTTTGGAGCAGTCTCTCAGAGCTATCTGGGGTGCTGCCTCCCGGGCTGCAGTCCTAATTATTCCCCAAATATAACTTAACCCACAACTCTCAAGTTGTTCATCTTTTTTTAGTCGACAAGCCCTATCAGTGGAGCTCTGAAGAGAAAAGGTAGGATGCCGCACCTCCATTTCCTTCGATGAGGCACCAGCGACCTCTGCCCTGTGACCTCAGTGCCTTAGAGGGTGAGGGTATCTGTTACCTCAAACGGGCTCTCTGCTGCTTTGCTGGGTAGCGGAGACAAGATTAGGATTCTCAGCTTCTGCAGAAAAAGGGTTCCTTACCACCACCCCGACTTTGTGGAGGAGAAGGAAATGGCAGAGGATTCGTTTGCTGACCACACAATGTGTTCTGGGGACTTAGGAACTTAATGGGGAGAACTAGAGAGATAGTAGGGTTTCTTCAAAGCTAGAGCCAGAGAAATACCAGGCTAGAACTGCTCTGCTATGGCAAATCACTCAACGTTCTTTTAGAAAACCTGACTTAAATTACTTTGGCAAAAGGAGAAATGTATGGCTTAAGGAATGATAATATCCAGGGGGTCAGCCTTTAGTTTAGGCTTGACCCAGGTAATCACTGCCACAAGGACCCTCTCTTTCTCCTACATCTGGCACTGCTTTCCTCAACATGACTTCATTCTACACAGCATTACATAACTGTTGCCAAAAATTCTGGGTCCGTGTTTTTTCAGACTTAAATTCAGAAGAAAAGAGAACATCTGTTTCCTAAAGCTCCTACACATGTCTGGGATTCACTGTGGGCCATTTTGGATCATTTATCCATCTCAAACCCATCTTTGTAAGCACAGGGGGTGACCAAACCTTAACCAATCGCTGTGGTTAAGTAGGATTCTATGTGCCAGTCAGCCAGGCCTAAGGTCACTCTTGGAAACCAAAAGGAACCCAGTGAGCTGGGAGAGAAGGGAGCAAGACGTGGTTTCTAGAAGACTGTTCCAGGTACTACGGAACAAGGAACAAACACCCTCGACGTACAAAAGTTACACAGAGAAGGGAGTTCTTCTGTCAGTAAGAAAGACGGATTTTTAAAAATCTCTGGCCTCTGAGATAAACCTCAAAGAAGGAGTGAGAGAAAAGGAAGACACTGTTTCTGAATTTCTTCAAATGTCTATTGCCATTCCTCTAAACTGTAAGCTTCCCAGGAGGGACAGCCTGTCTTATCCACCTCTTTATGCCCACGGCTTGGCACATAGGAAGTTCTCAATTAGCCATCAGTTGAAGTCAGTGAACAAATGAGATGGCCAAAGGAAACATACAGATTTGAGAGCGCTTGACTGGGATGAGCCATGCTGTTGGACTACAAAGGTTTATTTCAAATTTTTAACTTTTAGCAGCAGAGTGCTTTTTCCTCCGAATGAAATGTCGCCTGAAATACGTGAAATATAATCAGAGCAGGGGCTGGAGCCGCAAATCTAGACCTCTCCAGAGCCCCTGAGCTGCATGCAGGGACACACACACACACACACACACACCCCGCTGTGGAACACAGGCGCCACAGAAGGGTTTGAAAACCCTTAACAAGAGCTGGAAGAGGGCTTCCCCTGGTGGTCCAGTGGGTAAGGACACCGCCTTGCAGTGCAAGGGGCGCCGGTTCGATCCCTGGCCTGGGAAGATCCCACATGCCGCAGAGCGGCTGGAATGATGTGTCCAATGACCGAGCCGGAGCTCTGGAGCACATGTGCCCAGAGCCAGTACTCTGCGACGACAGAGGCCACAACGATGGGAGGCCCACAGGAGCCAAAGAACAAAGATGGATGAAAATAGAGAAATGAAAGACCAATAGAAGTGGCCTGCCCATCCCCTCCCTCCCGGAAAAGGGAGACTTAAATTCCATGTTTCCTAAAGCTCCTACACATGTCTGGGATTCACTGTGGGCCATTTTGGATCATTTATCCATCTCAAACCCATCTTTGTAAGCACAGGGGGTGACCAAACCTTAACCAATCGCTGTGGTTAAGTAGGATTCTATGTGCCAGTCAGCCAGGCCTAAGGTCACTCTTGGAAACCAAAAGGAACCCAGTGAGCTGGGAGAGAAGGGAGCAAGACGTGGTTTCTAGAAGACTGTTCCAGGTACTACGGAACAAGGAACAAACACCCTCGACGTACAAAAGTTACACAGAGAAGGGAGTTCTTCTGTCAGTAAGAAAGACGGATTTTTAAAAATCTCTGGCCTCTGAGATAAACCTCAAAGAAGGAGTGAGAGAAAAGGAAGACACTGTTTCTGAATTTCTTCAAATGTCTATTGCCATTCCTCTAAACTGTAAGCTTCCCAGGAGGGACAGCCTGTCTTATCCACCTCTTTATGCCCACGGCTTGGCACATAGGAAGTTCTCAATTAGCCATCAGTTGAAGTCAGTGAACAAATGAGATGGCCAAAGGAAACATACAGATTTGAGAGCGCTTGACTGGGATGAGCCATGCTGTTGGACTACAAAGGTTTATTTCAAATTTTTAACTTTTAGCAGCAGAGTGCTTTTTCCTCCGAATGAAATGTCGCCTGAAATACGTGAAATATAATCAGAGCAGGGGCTGGAGCCGCAAATCTAGACCTCTCCAGAGCCCCTGAGCTGCATGCAGGGACACACACACACACACACACACACCCCGCTGTGGAACACAGGCGCCACAGAAGGGTTTGAAAACCCTTAACAAGAGCTGGAAGAGGGCTTCCCCTGGTGGTCCAGTGGGTAAGGACACCGCCTTGCAGTGCAAGGGGCGCCGGTTCGATCCCTGGCCTGGGAAGATCCCACATGCCGCAGAGCGGCTGGAATGATGTGTCCAATGACCGAGCCGGAGCTCTGGAGCACATGTGCCCAGAGCCAGTACTCTGCGACGACAGAGGCCACAACGATGGGAGGCCCACAGGAGCCAAAGAACAAAGATGGATGAAAATAGAGAAATGAAAGACCAATAGAAGTGGCCTGCCCATCCCCCTCCCTCCCCACCCCACCCCCCAAAAGATAAATAAATAAAATAAATGTTTAAAAAAAGAGCTGGAAGAATGGAAGGTATTTGGAAAGGAAGTAGAGCTCAAATCCTACCTGAGGGCATCCCTGATGGTTCAGTGAATAGAACCCATCTGCCAATGCAGGAAACACGGTTCGATCCCTGATCCAGGAAGATCCCACATGCTGTAGAGCAACTAAACCCACACATCAACAAAGACCCAGCACAGCTAAAAATAAATAAATAAAAGGTTTAAGAAAAAATCCTGTCTGAGAATTTGCACGCGATGTGACTTAAAATTTTGGGAAAGGAGTGATACAACCAGAGCTATATTTTAGAGATCATAATCTGGCATATATTTGCATAAACTGTTGGAGGACGTTGTGTCTAGTAGGGTTTGGGAAGCCAGCTGACACGGTTTGCTCAAACTCACGTCCATTGAGCCGGTGCTGCCATCCAACTGTGTCACCCTCACAGCGTAATCCTCATAGCAACCTGAAGAGTGGGGTAATTATGGTACCCCTACTGCACAAGTGAGAAAACTGAAGCTCAAGAAGTTCTATGACAGAACTTTCCTCCCCTCTGGCTCCTGGGCATTATTGTCTAGGCCCAGTGTAGTGCTTCTCGGGCTCCTGCTCCATTGTGCTAGGCATTTAATGCTCCACTCACTGCCCTGCCCCAGCTGCCATAGTGATCTCTGCAAACCTGCTCCCCATGACACTGCCCCCTCTTCAGCCCACCACCACCATGTTATCCCTCTGCCATCTTGAACCAGCTGGCCTCAGCATTACCTCAGCCATATATTCCTAATGCCTGGCCTGCCAAGGATTCCTGCCCCTAATCCATGGGGAGTACAAGATGAGTTCAAAACATTTTGTAGTGCTGAGAAGTAAAAAAAGTGCTCAAGAAATGCTGAAAACATGTCATAAGAACATAGAAGCCATCTTAAATAAATGTCCATTGACCAAATCTGGGACAAATTTAAGCATCAAAATAAATAGTAATAGTAATGGATTGCAACTCATTGAATGAAATAAGAATCCATACTGATATACAACAAAATGTAGAAAATTCTGAAAAAGATGGGAATATCAGACCACCTTACCTGCCTCCTGAGAAACCTGTATGCAGGACAAGAAACAACAGTTAGAACTGGACATGGGAAAATGGACTGGTTCCAAATTAGGAAAGGAGTATATCAAGGCTGTATATTATCACCCTGCTTATTTAATTTATATGCAGAGCACATCATGCAAATTGCCAGTCTGGATGAAGCACAAACTGGAGTCAAGATTGTTGGGAAAGATATCAATAACCTCAAGTATGCAAATAATGCCACCTTTATGGCAGAAAGCAAAGAGGAACTAAAGAGCCTCTTGATGAAGATGAAAGAGGAGAGTGAAAAAGCTGGTCTAAAACTCAACATTCAAAAATGAAGATCATAGCATCTGGTTCCATCACTTCATGGAAAATACATGGACAAACAATGGAAACAGTGACAGAGTTTATTTTCTTAGGCTCCATAATCAATGTGGAAAGTGACTGCAACCATGAAATTAAAAATGCTTGCTCCTTGGAAGAAAAACTATGACAAACCTACACAGAATATTAAAAAGCAGAGACATCACTTTGCCGACAAAAGTCTGTATAGTCAAAGCCATGGTTTTCCTAGTAGTCATGTATGGATGTGAGATGGACCATAAATAAGGTTGAATGATGAAGAATTGATGCCTTTGAACTGTGGTGCTGGAGAAGGCTCTTGAGAGTCTCTTGGACTGCAAGAAGATCCAACCAGTCCATCCTAAAGGGAATCAACCCTGAATTTTCATTGGAAGGAATGATGCTGAAGATGAAGCTCCAATAGTTTGGCCACCTGATGTAAAGAGACAACTCACTGGAAGAGTATGATGTTGGAAAAAAATGGAAGGCAAAAGGAGAAGGGGACGGGTAGAGGATGAGATTGTTGAATGGCATCATTGAGTCAATGGACATGAGTTTAAGAAGCTCCAGCAGAGGGTGAAGGACAGGGAAGCCTGGCATGCTGTAGTCTATGGGGTTGCAAAGAGTCAGACACAACTGAGTGACTGAACTGAACTGAACTGATATAAATAAACATGTATATAACTTAACGTGAGAAGAGAAAGCTCCACTTCACTATAGAACACCAACTAACATATATAGATGGAACAATGGAAGCATAATACCACTTGGCAATTATTACAGTAGAATCGATTCCTACAGTGTTCATCAATGGATATTATGCCTGGTGGGTGGAAGTTTGATGGAAGACAGGATATCAGAGTAGTTTCAGAATGTTTCCCCAGAAAATACTCGTTAATTACAGAGTTGAAGTTGACATGCAAATTGCCAGTCTGGATGAAGCACAAACTGGAGTCAAGATTGTTGGGAAAGATATCAATAACCTCAAGTATGCAAATAATGCCACCTTTATGGCAGAAAGCAAAGAGGAACTAAAGAGCCTCTTGATGAAGGTGAAAGAGGAGAGTGAAAAAGCTGGTTTAAAACTCAACATTCAAAAAATGAAGATCATAGCATCTGGTCCCATGACTTCATGGCAAATAGATGGCCAAACAATGGAAATAGTGACAGAGTTTATTTTCTTAGGCTCCATAATCAATGTGGAAAGTGACTGCAACCATGAAATTAAAAATGCTTGCTCCTTGGAAGAAAAACTATGACAAACCTACACAGAATATTAAAAAGCAGAGACATCACTTTGCCGACAAAAGTCTGTATAGTCAAAGCCATGGTTTTCCTAGTAGTCATGTATGGATGTGAGATGGACCATAAATAAGGTTGAATGATGAAGAATTGATGCCTTTGAACTGTGGTGCTGGAGAAGGCTCTTGAGAGTCTCTTGGACTGCAAGAAGATCCAACCAGTCCATCCTAAAGGGAATCAACCCTGAATTTTCATTGGAAGGAATGATGCTGAAGATGAAGCTCCAATAGTTTGGCCACCTGATGTAAAGAGACAACTCACTGGAAGAGTATGATGTTGGAAAAAAATGGAAGGCAAAAGGAGAAGGGGACGGGTAGAGGATGAGATTGTTGAATGGCATCATTGAGTCAATGGACATGAGTTTAAGAAGCTCCAGCAGAGGGTGAAGGACAGGGAAGCCTGGCATGCTGTAGTCTATGGGGTTGCAAAGAGTCAGACACAACTGAGTGACTGAACTGAACTGAACTGATATAAATAAACATGTATATAACTTAACGTGAGAAGAGAAAGCTCCACTTCACTATAGAACACCAACTAACATATATAGATGGAACAATGGAAGCATAATACCACTTGGCAATTATTACAGTAGAATCGATTCCTACAGTGTTCATCAATGGATATTATGCCTGGTGGGTGGAAGTTTGATGGAAGACAGGATATCAGAGTAGTTTCAGAATGTTTCCCCAGAAAATACTCGTTAATTACAGAGTTGAAGTTGACTTTGGGAATTCCATGGCAGTCCAGTGATTAGGAATTGGCACTTTCATTGCTGGGGACCGAGTTTAATCCCTGGTCAGGGAACTAAGATCCCAAAAGCCATTCAGCATGACAAAATGAAAAAAATTTTTAATAAATAATTTTTTAAAATGGTGATTTTACAGTGGAAAAAACTAGCAGACACTACCTTGAGCAGGTGGGATAAGCTGACGTCCCGTGCCTCCTGATGTGATACACTGAGGAAACCACAACATAATATTTTTGAGGTAGTACTCCTGCCAAGAATTTATGAGTCTTGACATCAGCTGTCCCAAGTTGAAGGACATACTACAGAAGGAAAGAGATATATTCTATAAACTGTCAAGGTCACAAAAGATAAGGAAGGAGTGAGGAAATGTTCTAGCAGATTAAAGCAGATCAAAGAGATATGATAAGGAAATGTAATGCATGGCTGTGGATTTGAGTTCTGCCTAGAAAGGAAAAGGAGATATTGGGCAATGGGTGAAATCTAAATGGGATCCATGGATAGGATGGTAGTATTGTATCAGTGTTAATTTCCTGATTGGGAGGGTTGTACAGAGGCTATAGAATCATGTACTTGTTTTTGAGGAAATACACAAATGAAATAGTATCATGTATGAAACTTGCTCTCAGAATGATCAGAGAAGAAATACTGATAATGGAGAGGAAGGGGAGAAAATGGTCAATGTTAATGATTGTAGAATCTGATTTAAGGAACTAAGAGCATTCTTTGTACTCTTCTTGCAACTTTTCTCTAAGTTTTGAAATTATTCCCCCTAGAATTATATCTAAAAATATAAAGCTAAGAACTTTTTCAGAAGGACAAAGCTCTTCCTTTCAGTCTACAAACCAGCTCAAACCTCTCTGACACTAAACAAAACAAAATAATGAAGCCCCATGGCTATTTACTGTCACCACTTCCTCCCTGCTGGGCATCAGGATGTTGAGGAAACACCACGGTTCCTAGTGTCAGGAAAAATGCATGACTATTTACAGGTGGGAGTATCAGAGTAGTTTCAGAATGTTTCCCCAGAAAATACTCGTTAATTACAGAGTTGAAGTTGACTTTGGGAATTCCATGGCAGTCCAGTGATTAGGAATTGGCACTTTCATTGCTGGGGACCGAGTTTAATCCCTGGTCAGGGAACTAAGATCCCAAAAGCCATTCAGCATGACAAAATGAAAAAAATTTTTAATAAATAATTTTTTAAAATGGTGATTTTACAGTGGAAAAAACTAGCAGACACTACCTTGAGCAGGTGGGATAAGCTGACGTCCCGTGCCTCCTGATGTGATACACTGAGGAAACCACAACATAATATTTTTGAGGTAGTACTCCTGCCAAGAATTTATGAGTCTTGACATCAGCTGTCCCAAGTTGAAGGACATACTACAGAAGGAAAGAGTTATATTCTAAAAACTGTCAAGGTCACAAAAGATAAGGAAGGAGTGAGGAAATGTTCTAGCAGATTAAAGCAGATCAAAGAGATATGATAAGGAAATGTAATGCATGGCTGTGGATTTGAGTTCTGCCTAGAAAGGAAAAGGAGATATTGGGCAATGGGTGAAATCTAAATGGGATCCATGGATAGGATGGTAGTATTGTATCAGTGTTAATTTCCTGATTGGGAGGGTTGTACAGAGGCTATAGAATCATGTACTTGTTTTTGAGGAAATACACAAATGAAATAGTATCATGTATGAAACTTGCTCTCAGAATGATCAGAGAAGAAATACTGATAATGGAGAGGAAGGGGAGAAAATGGTCAATGTTAATGATTGTAGAATCTGATTTAAGGAACTAAGAGCATTCTTTGTACTCTTCTTGCAACTTTTCTCTAAGTTTTGAAATTATTCCCCCTAGAATTATATCTAAAAATATAAAGCTAAGAACTTTTTCAGAAGGACAAAGCTCTTCCTTTCAGTCTACAAACCAGCTCAAACCTCTCTGACACTAAACAAAACAAAATAATGAAGCCCCATGGCTATTTACTGTCACCACTTCCTCCCTGCTGGGCATCAGGATGTTGAGGAAACACCACGGTTCCTAGTGTCAGGAAGTCTCTGTTTGATGCTGGTTCTGCCATTCCTTAGCTGTGTTACTCTGGCCAAATCATTGAACCCTTCTAGGCCTCAGTTTCCTTCTGAGGGAACAACAGCGTCTCCCTGGCAGAGCTTCCATGGCCTCAAGTGAGGGAAGGCATATGAAAGCAGGTTATAAACTAACATATTTGATAAATATCAACTGCACATTAACTCCTGGTGATATAAGACTATTGTCTTCACACCCTGCTAGAATACATCCTCTTCTTGGAGCTCAACCTAGCCTTTGCGGAACTGTATCACAATCTCTGCCCTTTCATGCCTTTATTGCCTCTTTGACCTCTTCACAACCCTGCCTGCCCCCTCTACCTGCCTGTTCAAGGCTGGTGCCCACTTGGGTTTGTTCCTGGCCCTTTCCTCTTCATCTGCTTGTTCCTTCCAGAATGTCTCATCTACTCCTATCCCTGGAGGGGGACCTCCATCAGCACCTCCAATCCTGATGCCAGCCCAGCTCACACCTTCTGCATTTCCTTGTTTCTGTATTCCACCTCTATCTGGGCATCCCCCTCTGGACTGTTTTATTTTTATTAGAGTATAGGTGCTTTACAGTGTTGCGTTAATTTCTGCTGTGCAGCAAAATGGATTGGTTAAACCTACACACACATGCCCACTTTTTTAGGTTTCCTTCCCAGTAAGGCCACCACAGAGCATTGAGTAGAACTCCCTGTGTTATACAGTAGGTTTTTATTAGTTATCTGTTTTCTTCATGTTAGTGTATGTATGTCATTCCTAATTTCCCAATTCATCTTCCTTCCCTCCTTGGTAACTGTAAGTTTGTTCTCTATATCTGTGACTATTTCTGCTTTGCAAATAAGTTAATCTGTACTATTCTTTCTAGATTTCACATATAAGCAATATTATATAATATTTGTTTTTTCTCTTTTTGACTTACTTGACTCTGACAGTCTCCAGGTCCATCCATATCTCTGCAAATGGCATTATTTTGTTCCTTTTTATATCTGAGTAATATTCCATTAAATATATGTACCACATCTTCTTTCTCCATTCCTCTGTTGATGGACAATTTAGGCTGCTTCCAAGTCCTGGCTATGTAAACAGAGCTACAGTAAACATCAGGGTGCATGTATCTTTTAGAATTCTGGTTTTCTCTGGACATATGCCTAGAAGTGGAACTTCTGAGTCATATAGTAGCTCTATTTTAGGTTTTAGGTCCATACTGTTCTCTATAGTGGCTGTACCAACTTACATTCCCACCAAGAGTGTAGGAAGGCTCCCTTCTCTCCACATCCTTTCCAGTATTTATTGTTTGTAGATTTTTTGATGATGGTCGTTATGACTGGTGTGAGGTGATCTCTCATTATAGTTTTGATTTCCCACTTGTACTTTAAATTCACCTTGGGCAACACTAAATGATCTTCTTCTTACTGGATTCTCTTTCTATGTTCTCTTCTGTGTTTAAAACACTATGTTTCATGGGCTTCTCGATGTCTTCACAACCCTGCCTGCCCCCTCTACCTGCCTGTTCAAGGCTGGTGCCCACTTGGGTTTGTTCCTGGCCCTTTCCTCTTCATCTGCTTGTTCCTTCCAGAATGTCTCATCTACTCCTATCCCTGGAGGGGGACCTCCATCAGCACCTCCAATCCTGATGCCAGCCCAGCTCACACCTTCTGCATTTCCTTGTTTCTGTATTCCACCTCTATCTGGGCATCCCCCTCTGGACTGTTTTATTTTTATTAGAGTATAGGTGCTTTACAGTGTTGCGTTAATTTCTGCTGTGCAGCAAAATGGATTGGTTAAACCTACACACACATGCCCACTTTTTTAGGTTTCCTTCCCAGTAAGGCCACCACAGAGCATTGAGTAGAACTCCCTGTGTTATACAGTAGGTTTTTATTAGTTATCTGTTTTCTTCATGTTAGTGTATGTATGTCATTCCTAATTTCCCAATTCATCTTCCTTCCCTCCTTGGTAACTGTAAGTTTGTTCTCTATATCTGTGACTATTTCTGCTTTGCAAATAAGTTAATCTGTACTATTCTTTCTAGATTTCACATATAAGCAATATTATATAATATTTGTTTTTTCTCTTTTTGACTTACTTGACTCTGACAGTCTCCAGGTCCATCCATATCTCTGCAAATGGCATTATTTTGTTCCTTTTTATATCTGAGTAATATTCCATTAAATATATGTACCACATCTTCTTTCTCCATTCCTCTGTTGATGGACAATTTAGGCTGCTTCCAAGTCCTGGCTATGTAAACAGAGCTACAGTAAACATCAGGGTGCATGTATCTTTTAGAATTCTGGTTTTCTCTGGACATATGCCTAGAAGTGGAACTTCTGAGTCATATAGTAGCTCTATTTTAGGTTTTAGGTCCATACTGTTCTCTATAGTGGCTGTACCAACTTACATTCCCACCAAGAGTGTAGGAAGGCTCCCTTCTCTCCACATCCTTTCCAGTATTTATTGTTTGTAGATTTTTTGATGATGGTCGTTATGACTGGTGTGAGGTGATCTCTCATTATAGTTTTGATTTCCCACTTGTACTTTAAATTCACCTTGGGCAACACTAAATGATCTTCTTCTTACTGGATTCTCTTTCTATGTTCTCTTCTGTGTTTAAAACACTATGTTTCATGGGGGCTTCTCTGATGGTCCAGTGGTTAAGACTCCAGGCTCCAGTGCAGGGAGCCTGGCTTTGATCCCTGGTCAGGGAGCTAGATCCCACATACTGCAACTATGACCAGCACAGCCAAATAAATCAATAAATATTTTTAAAAAAATGAAACACTCTATTTCAGGCTTCTCTGGTGGCTCAGTGGTAAATAATCTGACTGACAATCCAGGAGACACAGGTTTGATCCTTGATCTGGGAGGATCCCACGTACCATGAAGCAACTAAGCCTGGCCACCACAACTACTGAAGCCCCTGCACCCTAGGCCTTGTGTTGGACGAGAGAAGCCACCGCAGTGAGAACTTTGAGCACTTCAACTAGAGAGTAGCCCTTGTTTGCCACAACTAGAGAAAAGCCCACACAGCAATGAAGACTCAACAGAACAAAAGTCAATAAAATTATAATTAAAAAACACTATGTTCCCTCTAATACGTGGACTATAAATGTAGAAGTCATTTATTATTGTTGTTGTATGCTTATTGAACATCTACTATGTGCGAGATACTATCTAATATACTTTGCATTCTTGATTTGCTTTGTTCCTTGAAAGAATCCTGTTGATGTAGGACATAGATGGGTTCCAGGTTAGACGTTTACAACTGGCCTCCTGTTTGCATCTTATGGGGCACAAAGAGGTGGACTTCAAGCTGGATACAAAAGATAGGTGGACTCTAGTTAAGGCATTTACAATCAGCCTCCTGTTTGCTCTCTGAAATGGTAGTAACAACAGAAACAGGGTAAATAGCCAGTGGTTTTCTCTTGGAAACATTTTAAGGTAATAATCACGACAACAGTCAAGGTAACAGTCATGGCAAGGACAGAGGGGCAAAATACTGTTTGAGTAAAGGATTAAGGAATCTCTGTTCCTCCTATTTTTGGGACAAGGGAGACACTACACATGGACAGAAAGGATCCCTGTGGGTCAAACGTCCAGGGATAATTCCAGGCCATAATGAGTCTTGCTCCTACCATAAGCCTTCCCTTTGAGATCCATCTTGGCTGAGGGTGCATAAGTGAGAGTTCCAGAGTACCCTCAGGTGTGGAAAAAGAACCAAATGATTGGCTGAAGGAAGACAAAGACCCAGAAGAACTGACTTACACAAATGACTTAACATCACTTCACTGAGCTCCTCCTCCTCCTCACTAGGAAGAGGCAGATGCCGATGCCCTTTCTCTCTGAATGCGCATCGCCGTTTTTCTTCTAGCTCATCTAAACAAACTGTTTCTCCTTTCGCTCTCCCACTTGTTGCTGTACTTTTGTCTCTAATAAGAAACTTAGCACTTTGCATTTACAGTTTCTGCCTCCGTGATAAATGCATTTTTCACTGGGTGCAAAGATTCAGGGAAAAATAGCTTCTAGCCTCTAGCCCTTGCTGGTCTGGTGGCTAGGATTCCTGGTTTTCATCCTGGCTACCCAGGTTCAGTTCCTGGCCAGTTCCTTGGCCATGAAACCAAGATCTCGCAGCCACCACTCACTGCGCTCGCCAAGATCACTATGTAATACAGGCCCTTTTTAAACCAAAATTCGACTGCTGCCTCTAATACGTGGACTATAAATGTAGAAGTCATTTATTATTGTTGTTGTATGCTTATTGAACATCTACTATGTGCGAGATACTATCTAATATACTTTGCATTCTTGATTTGCTTTGTTCCTTGAAAGAATCCTGTTGATGTAGGACATAGATGGGTTCCAGGTTAGACGTTTACAACTGGCCTCCTGTTTGCATCTTATGGGGCACAAAGAGGTGGACTTCAAGCTGGATACAAAAGATAGGTGGACTCTAGTTAAGGCATTTACAATCAGCCTCCTGTTTGCTCTCTGAAATGGTAGTAACAACAGAAACAGGGTAAATAGCCAGTGGTTTTCTCTTGGAAACATTTTAAGGTAATAATCACGACAACAGTCAAGGTAACAGTCATGGCAAGGACAGAGGGGCAAAATACTGTTTGAGTAAAGGATTAAGGAATCTCTGTTCCTCCTATTTTTGGGACAAGGGAGACACTACACATGGACAGAAAGGATCCCTGTGGGTCAAACGTCCAGGGATAATTCCAGGCCATAATGAGTCTTGCTCCTACCATAAGCCTTCCCTTTGAGATCCATCTTGGCTGAGGGTGCATAAGTGAGAGTTCCAGAGTACCCTCAGGTGGGGAAAAAAGAACCAAATGATTGGCTGAAGGAAGACAAAGACCCAGAAGAACTGACTTACACAAATGACTTAACATCACTTCACTGAGCTCCTCCTCCTCCTCACTAGGAAGAGGCAGATGCCGATGCCCTTTCTCTCTGAATGCGCATCGCCGTTTTTCTTCTAGCTCATCTAAACAAACTGTTTCTCCTTTCGCTCTCCCACTTGTTGCTGTACTTTTGTCTCTAATAAGAAACTTAGCACTTTGCATTTACAGTTTCTGCCTCCGTGATAAATGCATTTTTCACTGGGTGCAAAGATTCAGGGAAAAATAGCTTCTAGCCTCTAGCCCTTGCTGGTCTGGTGGCTAGGATTCCTGGTTTTCTTCCAGGCTACCCAGGTTCAGTTCCTGGCCAGTTCCTTGGCCATGAAACCAAGATCTCGCTTCACGCCACCACTCACTGCTGCCTCGCCAAGATCACTATGTAATACAGGCTACTTCATTCCATTTTACAAGGTGGAATATGAGGTTCAGAGAGCTTAAATAACTGTGAAACCAAGGTTACATAGCCAATAAACTGGAGTTTGATAACAGACTTCTCTGCCTCCAAAGTTCGTTCTCTTAATCTTAATCACTACACCATATTGACTTCTTCCTGAATTCTCTTATATAATTGTTCATCAATTCCTTTATATTTCATCAATGAAATGTCTTGAGTCAGTTCTTCCCTTTGTTCATGATTGCTCCCTTGTTCAGGCATGTATCCTCTGTGTGTGTGTGTGTGTGTGTGTGTGTGTGTGTGTATGGTGCTTTTTCTAATTATAATGGTGATATATGTTGGCTATAAGAAAATTCATTACAAAAAATACTCAAAAATATTTTTAAATTAAAAAAAAAGGGGGAAAGGAAAGGAAAGAAAATTCATTACAGATCTATAGTGAAGGCTCCCCAACTCCAACTTCTAAAAATAATCACCATTAAGTTTAGTTTTTTCTATGAATGTAGTAGCATATTATCTTTTAAAATGGATTCACCTCATCTTGAAACTTGCTTTTCTTTTTTTTTTTTAATTTTATTTCTTTCTTTATGGCTGTGTTGGGTCTTCATTGCAGAGCACAGGCTTCTCATCGGCTTCTCTTCTTGTAGCTCAAGGGCTCTAGAGCATGGGCTTCAGTAGTTGCAGTACATGGGCTGAATAATTGCAGTTCCCTGGGCTCTAGAGCACAAGCTCAATAGTTGCGGCATTCTGGTTAGTTGCTCCGAAGTACATGAGATCTTCCTGGGTCATGTCTTCTGGATTGGCAGACAGATTCTTCACCACTGAGTCACCAGGGAAGCCTGAAACTTGCTTTTCTTATTTCATATGTCAGCACATACAGATCTACCTTGTTCCTTTTTAAAAAACTAGGTAAAATATGTACCTTTCATGAGTATATATGCATGTACGTTCAGTCTTGTCAGACTGTTTTGTGATCCCATGGACTCCAAACCACCAGGCTTCTCTCTCCATGGAATTTTTCAGGCAAGAATACTGGAATGGGTTGCCGTTTCTTTCTCCAGCGGATCTTCCTCACTCAGGGATGGAACCCAAGTCTCCTACATCTCCTGCATTGGCAGGCGGATTCTTTACCACTGAGCCACGGGTTACCTTATACACGTTTTATACAAAGTTCAATTGGCACAAAAGGGTATATTACAAAGAATAAGTCTCCCTTCACCCTTGTTCTCTCAACCATCCATTGGAACTGCTGTCACCAGTTTTTTGGGTAGCCTTCTGGGGGCCTCTTCTTTTAGTAGCGGCATAGCTTCCCACTATACGTGTTTATCAAATCCCTGTACCAAATTATTTTGTTTTTTCTTTAGATTGTTTCCAATGCTATGATTCCCTAGGATCTAAATTCCATGTCAATCTTATCAATTACTTACCAGCTCTTAGTTTGCACCATAATTCATCTATCAGTTTCTCTACTGATAAAGAATCGGGACTTAACATTTGCCTTGCTTGTAACGCATTTGTGCTGTTAAGCCCTCCTTCCATTTTGCCGCCAAATAATTAGGTACACCTTCTCCAAACTGTAAGCTCCTCAAAGCTAGAGATAAGTATTCATATTTATCTTTGCATTCTCATAGCTTAAACTCGAATTTGGTCCGGAATATATTGACACGTTCGTCACGCTTGAGTGTAATACTCCTTGAATCACCTGTGCTGAGTTCGGATCTTGATTGTGGGGCTACGGAGCGAACGGAAAACCCTTCCAGCCTCGGAGAGCCCGGAACTATCGTTGGAAGGTCGCTTGTTTCCTCCGGAGGATTTTAGTCGCAAAGCGTGCCCCGCACAAGCATGGTTGCTACGCACCGGAAGTATCCGATTATTTGCTGGGATGAGTTCTTCCGCGGGGCGGAAAAGGTATGCCTGAATGCTTTCCGACTATTTACAGCCCTCTTTCCTTGCGCGGTCCCATGAGTAAGCTGTGGCGTCGTGGGAGCACCTCTGGGGCTATGGAGGCGCCAGAGCCAGGTAAGCGGGATCCAAAGGCAAGTTAGGACTTCGCAGAAAAGGAGTCTCTTTCTTGCTCCTTTGAGTTTCCTTCGCCACAGGTGGGAAGCAAAAAGGCGGGGCTCTTGTTATGGTAACACCGGAATACCGTGGGATCAGTAGGACCCCTCAGGGGTATGGGGTTCTTCTGGGCTTTCCCTGCCTGGCTCCTGCCATTCATCGCTGACAGGCTCTCCTTCTGCAAACCGGATGAGTCTGGCGGGTGCCCACGGCCACGGAGTACACAAAAGGGTTTAAAAAACCCTTTGTTCTCTCAACCATCCATTGGAACTGCTGTCACCAGTTTTTGGGTAGCCTTCTGGGGCCTCTTCTTTAGTAGCGGCATAGCTTCCCACTATACGTGTTTATCAAATCCCTGTACCAAATTATTTTGTTTTTTCTTTAGATTGTTTCCAATGCTATGATTCCCTAGGATCTAAATTCCATGTCAATCTTATCAATTACTTACCAGCTCTTAGTTTGCACCATAATTCATCTATCAGTTTCTCTACTGATAAAGAATCGGGACTTAACATTTGCCTTGCTTGTAACGCATTTGTGCTGTTAAGCCCTCCTTCCATTTTGCCGCCAAATAATTAGGTACACCTTCTCCAAACTGTAAGCTCCTCAAAGCTAGAGATAAGTATTCATATTTATCTTTGCATTCTCATAGCTTAAACTCGAATTTGGTCCGGAATATATTGACACGTTCGTCACGCTTGAGTGTAATACTCCTTGAATCACCTGTGCTGAGTTCGGATCTTGATTGTGGGGCTACGGAGCGAACGGAAAACCCTTCCAGCCTCGGAGAGCCCGGAACTATCGTTGGAAGGTCGCTTGTTTCCTCCGGAGGATTTTAGTCGCAAAGCGTGCCCCGCACAAGCATGGTTGCTACGCACCGGAAGTATCCGATTATTTGCTGGGATGAGTTCTTCCGCGGGGCGGAAAAGGTATGCCTGAATGCTTTCCGACTATTTACAGCCCTCTTTCCTTGCGCGGTCCCATGAGTAAGCTGTGGCGTCGTGGGAGCACCTCTGGGGCTATGGAGGCGCCAGAGCCAGGTAAGCGGGATCCAAAGGCAAGTTAGGACTTCGCAGAAAAGGAGTCTCTTTCTTGCTCCTTTGAGTTTCCTTCGCCACAGGTGGGAAGCAAAAAGGCGGGGCTCTTGTTATGGTAACACCGGAATACCGTGGGATCAGTAGGACCCCTCAGGGGTATGGGGTTCTTCTGGGCTTTCCCTGCCTGGCTCCTGCCATTCATCGCTGACAGGCTCTCCTTCTGCAGGGGAAGCCCTGGAGTTGAGTCTGGCGGGTGCCCACGGCCACGGAGTACACAAGAAAAAGCACAAGAAACACAAGAAGAAACACAAGAAAAAACACTACCAGGAAGAGGAGGCTGGGCCCACGCAGCAGTCTTCAGCCAAGCCCCAGCTCAAACTCAAAATCAAGTTGGGCGGGCAGGTCTTGGGCACCAAGAGGTGAGGCCAGGAGAGCCAAGGTTTTATTTGGGGGACTTTAGGAGCAGGCAGAGATAGAAGGAGAAACTGGCTGCGCTTTTCGGAAGACAGAAAATGGACGCTGTGACTTCAGGGCGCAGGTTAATGCAGCAAGGACCCAAGAGGGTGTAGGGAAGACTGGATGTACTGAGCAGAAGGAGGCAGTTGCTCGGCTTACAGAGTGGTTACTTCTTTGCAGTGTTCCTACCTTCACTGTGATCCCTGAAGGCCCTCGCTCACCCTCTCCCCTTATGGTTGTGGACAATGAAGAGGAACCTGTGGAAGGAGTCCCCCTTGAGCAGTACCGTGCCTGGCTGGGTGAGAAGGATCTGGAGGTGGGGAAACTGGGTTTCTCATTATACCCATTAAGGGAAGAGGGTTCATTCTGAGGAAGGTGAGAATTTTGTGTGTCCCAGTATTAATTTGGCCATGTTGAAGCTCCCCCTTCCGAACAATCCTACTTTTAGCTCTTCAACTTTACTTTCCAGATGAAGATAGTAATCTGTCCCCGTCCCCACTGCGGGACCTGTCTGGGAGCTTAGGAGGTCAGGAAGAAGAGGAAGAACAGAGGTGGCTGGATGCCTTGGAGAAGGGAGAGCTTGATGATAATGGAGATCTCAAGAAGGAGATCAATGAAAGGCTGCTCACTGCTCGACAGGTAAGTAGGTTCATTCTTTATTTGCCAAATGGATACTGAGATTTTTCCATGTCTGGAGAACTTGGCTAGGCAGCAGGAATGTCAGCAGTGGAGAAAAGACAGATAAGGTTCCTGTTCTCATGGAGCTAGTACTCTGGTGTAGTGAATAAGTCATCTGAAAAACCGTAATGTTTATAACAAAAATAGAGTGATGAAATAGAAGTAGAAAACAAACAACATTAGACAGGGTAGTCTGGAAAGACTGCTCTAAAAATACAATGTTTCCAGTACCAGGGAAACTTTCCAGGCAGAGACCAACAGGGGCAAAGACCCTCAGAGCAGAACGCATCTCATAATCATGAACAAGAATAAATGTGGGGGCTTCCCTGGTGGTCCAGTGAATAAGGGCACCACCTTGCAGTGCAAGGGGCGCCAGTTGGATCCCTGGCCTGGGAAGATCCCACATGCCACGCAGTGGCTGGACCAATGTGTCCAACTACCGAGCCGGAGCTCTGGAGTGCATGCGCCCAGAGCCGGTGCTCTGCAGTGAGAGAGGTGACTGCGATGGGAGGCTCACACAGGCCAAAGATGAAAATAAATGAAAGACCAATAGAAGTGGCCAAAAAAAAAAAAAAAAAAAAAAGAATAAGGGATGTATGCAAGAAGTGATATGTCTGGTTTCTATTTCAGTGATGTCTTTGGTTTCTTAGAGGTGGTAAAGGACAGAAGCAAGACCAGGTAGGGAGCTGTGTTGAAGTAGTCAGATAAGACATGGTGGTGCTTGAACCAAGGTGAAAGGGTAGAGCTGGAGAAACCAAATGGATTCTGGGTATATTTAGGAAACAAGACACTTGAGGGAAGGAGAGGAATCGAGGTTAAAACCCTGAGTTTTTGACTTGAGCAGTTATCCAATTGATGTTATGCATTAAAAGACTAGAAACAACAACAAAAAAGGCCTCCAGAGAACTGGTACAAAGTTTTGGTACGCAGGGCAGAAAGGAACGTCACTAAAGCTTTTCTCCTTGAGAGTCAAGGATCTAAAGCTGAAAGTCTGGAGACCCGAGAAGAGGCGGTGTGAAGGGCTCCTGGGGAGGGCGCTCCTTGGACTTTTCTCTCAAGACCCTGCTTTCCACGTCCCCACTTCCCGCCCCTCGTTCAGGTGGAACTCACTCCTCTTTTCGGACATCTCCCTATCTCCCTAGCGAGCTCTGCTGCAGAAAGCTCGAAGTCAGCCTTCCCCGTTGCTGTCCCTGCCTGTGGCTGGGGGCTGCCCAGCCCCTGCTCTCACTGAAGAGATGCTAAGGGTGAATAAGTCATCTGAAAAACCGTAATGTTTATAACAAAAATAGAGTGATGAAATAGAAGTAGAAAACAAACAACATTAGACAGGGTAGTCTGGAAAGACTGCTCTAAAAATACAATGTTTCCAGTACCAGGGAAACTTTCCAGGCAGAGACCAACAGGGGCAAAGACCCTCAGAGCAGAACGCATCTCATAATCATGAACAAGAATAAATGTGGGGGCTTCCCTGGTGGTCCAGTGAATAAGGGCACCACCTTGCAGTGCAAGGGGCGCCAGTTGGATCCCTGGCCTGGGAAGATCCCACATGCCACGCAGTGGCTGGACCAATGTGTCCAACTACCGAGCCGGAGCTCTGGAGCGCATGCGCCCAGAGCCGGTGCTCTGCAGCGAGAGAGGTCACTGCAATGGGAGTCTCACACAGGTCAAAGAACAAAGATGAAAATAAATGAAAGACCAATAGAAGTGGCCAAAAAAAAAAAAAAAAAAAAAAGAATAAGGGATGTATGCAAGAAGTGATATGTCTGGTTTCTATTTCAGTGATGTCTTTGGTTTCTTAGAGGTGGTAAAGGACAGAAGCAAGACCAGGTAGGGAGCTGTGTTGAAGTAGTCAGATAAGACATGGTGGTGCTTGAACCAAGGTGAAAGGGTAGAGCTGGAGAAACCAAATGGATTCTGGGTATATTTAGGAAACAAGACACTTGAGGGAAGGAGAGGAATCGAGGTTAAAACCCTGAGTTTTTGACTTGAGCAGTTATCCAATTGATGTTATGCATTAAAAGACTAGAAACAACAACAAAAAAGGCCTCCAGAGAACTGGTACAAAGTTTTGGTACGCAGGGCAGAAAGGAACGTCACTAAAGCTTTTCTCCTTGAGAGTCAAGGATCTAAAGCTGAAAGTCTGGAGACCCGAGAAGAGGCGGTGTGAAGGGCTCCTGGGGAGGGCGCTCCTTGGACTTTTCTCTCAAGACCCTGCTTTCCACGTCCCCACTTCCCGCCCCTCGTTCAGGTGGAACTCACTCCTCTTTTCGGACATCTCCCTATCTCCCTAGCGAGCTCTGCTGCAGAAAGCTCGAAGTCAGCCTTCCCCGTTGCTGTCCCTGCCTGTGGCTGGGGGCTGCCCAGCCCCTGCTCTCACTGAAGAGATGCTGCTGAAGCGCGAGGAGCGGGCACGGAAGAGGCGGCTGCAGGCAGCTCGGCGGGCGGAGGAGCACAAGAACCAGACGATCGAGCGCCTCACCAAGACAGCGGCGCCCAGCGGGCGGGGAGGCCGAGGGGCCTCTCGGGGCGAGCGGCGGGGAGGGCGGGCTGCGGCCCCAGCCCCTATGGTGCGCTACAGCAGCGGGGCCCAGGGTTCCACCCTCTCCTTCCCGCCCGGCGTCCCCGCGCCCGCGCCCGTGTCTCAGCGGCCAGCCCCATCTGGGCCTCCTCCTCGATGCTCTGTCCCGGGCTGTCCCCATCCGCGCCGCTATGCCTGCTCGCGCACGGGCCAGGCGCTCTGCAGCCTTCAGTGCTACCGCATCAATCTGCAGATGCGGCTGGGTGGACCTGAGGGCCCCGGGTCCCCACTTTTGGCTACATAAGACCCTCACCCAATCTGGACTCTGTGCCTTCTCCGTATCTTGTTTTCAGTATCTTCCCCACTTTATTAAATTTCATCCTGTGCCTTGACTTGTACACAACTGGGGGGAGAGTGCGAATGGAGTATGGGTAGGCCAGTTCCCCTTACACACAGCTTAGCCCCCAACACCAGCCCCCTCACCCCCTGCTTGCGGCGACACCTGGGAGACGTCCAGCAGACCCTGGAACGGTAGTGGGTCTGCGCCCACTCAGACTCCAGCGGGTTTCTGAGACACCGCCGCTGCCAGCGGGATTACCTGGCGTTTTCAGGTGTTTGGTGTCATCCACAAACTAGGGCTCAAGCCAGTCAACGGGAACTTTGTTGTCCTCGGCGGGCGTTCATTGGTTGATAACGCACAGCCTGTTCTGTTGTCCATATTGGCTGTTGTCGCTGTCAGTCACGGCGCGGTGGAACGTTACCCCAGTCTTTGTCTGTGCAAGCTCCTGTTGTCTGAGCGAGTGGCGGAGGTGCTGCTGTAGATTGGTCACAGGGAGAAGCCTGTGCGCTTTCCTATTGGCCCATCTGGCAGAGGGTGATGCGGATTGGTCGGACGAACAACCTGGGTGCTAGTTGGCAGAGCTCTTGCTGGATGGAAGGTCCGGTCGCAGAGTGATGGTGGCGGCAGCGGAGATGGGCCGGACAGGGACCATGGCGGTGGAGGCGGCGGTGGCAGGGGCGGGGCGGCTGGCGGTAGAGGAGACTGTGTTCTTCAGGGAGCTGTAGGAGGAGGCATGGCTCGGGCCACCAGCGGGAACGGCAGCGAGGAGGCCTGGGGGGCACTTCGGGTGCCGCAACAGCAGGTATCCCAGCAGCTCCAAAAGCCTATTACGACAGTCATTTATTTCTCCTTGCCCCTGCCTTTTGGCGGGTGGTGAAGGAGCTCGCAGAGCCAACGGTCCTGTGAAGTTCCTATATATGTCCCTTCCACTCTTTGTGTAAACTTTGTAATGTAGATGCAGTTGACTTTTGCCTGCAGCTTCATAGACCCGATCTCATAGCTCGCGCACGGGCCAGGCGCTTGCAGCCTTCAGTGCTACATAAGACCCTCCCGGGTCCCCACTTTTGGCTACATAAGACCCTCACCCAATCTGGACTCTGTGCCTTCTCCGTATCTTGTTTTCAGTATCTTCCCCACTTTATTAAATTTCATCCTGTGCCTTGACTTGTACACAACTGGGGGGAGAATGCGAATGGAGTATGGGTAGGCCAGTTCCCCACACACAGCTTAGCCCCCAACACCAGCCCCCTCACCCCCTGCTTGCGGCGACACCTGGGAGACGTCCAGCAGACCCTGGAACGGTAGTGGGTCTGCGCCCACTCAGACTCCAGCGGGTTTCTGAGACACCGCCGCTGCCAGCGGGATTACCTGGCGTTTTCAGGTGTTTGGTGTCATCCACAAACTAGGGCTCAAGCCAGTCAACGGGAACTTTGTTGTCCTCGGCGGGCGTTCATTGGTTGATAACGCACAGCCTGTTCTGTTGTCCATATTGGCTGTTGTCGCTGTCAGTCACGGCGCGGTGGAACGTTACCCCAGTCTTTGTCTGTGCAAGCTCCTGTTGTCTGAGCGAGTGGCGGAGGTGCTGCTGTAGATTGGTCACAGGGAGAAGCCTGTGCGCTTTCCTATTGGCCCATCTGGCAGAGGGTGATGCGGATTGGTCGGACGAACAACCTGGGTGCTAGTTGGCAGAGCTCTTGCTGGATGGAAGGTCCGGTCGCAGAGTGATGGTGGCGGCAGCGGAGATGGGCCGGACAGGGACCATGGCGGTGGAGGCGGCGGTGGCAGGGGCGGGGCGGCTGGCGGTAGAGGAGACTGTGTTCTTCAGGGAGCTGTAGGAGGAGGCATGGCTCGGGCCACCAGCGGGAACGGCAGCGAGGAGGCCTGGGGGGCACTTCGGGTGCCGCAACAGCAGGTATCCCAGCAGCTCCAAAAGCCTATTACGACAGTCATTTATTTCTCCTTGCCCCTGCCTTTTGGCGGGTGGTGAAGGAGCTCGCAGAGCCAACGGTCCTGTGAAGTTCCTATATATGTCCCTTCCACTCTTTGTGTAAACTTTGTAATGTAGATGCAGTTGACTTTTGCCTGCAGCTTCATAGATCCGATCTCATAGCTGCAGTGGAAGCTTGCAGTGGCTTTCCAGTGTCCAACGGCATAGCGGGGCCCCAGGGAGGTTCCCTCTGTCTGGCAGCAGTTATCTGTGATCTTTTCCCATGTGCCTATTGTCACAACAGAGTCTGGCAGCGTCTTTCCTTGAGTTAGCAATGTGGAGAAGAGCTGGAACCCAGGCTCACGCCCCGGATACCGTCCTTTATCATCCCCAGCAATTCCATCTGGTTGAGAGCCCAGCTCTGGGTCTCACACTGCCCAGTCTCTTCCTAGGGTCTCTTCTCTACCCCAGGAAGCCTGAGACCCAGGGGTGGAAAGATCCAGCTTTGGAGTGGGGATTGGCAGTCCACAGGGAATGATGATGAAAACAGCTTTGGAAATTACCTTAAACCCCTTACCCATTGTCTGAGACTTAGAGACAGCTCAGACTGTCTTCAGCCAAAACACTCCCTTAACAGAAAACACCCTAGGGAGTCAGGCTTGAGTATGAGAGAAGTCTCCTAGATACAGAGCTGAAATCTGCCTCTTTGCATGTCCACACCTTGCATCTTCGTCTCTAGACTGATTCTTGATATTCCAAACCCTATTCCATGCTGGAAGCCCTTCAAATATTTGAACACTCCTCTCTGCATCACTTTCTTCTCTCCCTGTACTTTTCTCTGAGCTAAACTTGTCTCACAGGATGGGACTGTATATGTGTGTGCGGGGGGTGGGGGTGGACAGTGCTTTGGGCTGGAGTTTCCCTCGGTTTTAAGTGCCTCCTTGCTCCCAGCTTCGAGAGCTGTGCCCAGGAGTGAACAACCAGCCCTACCTCTGTGAGAGTGGTCACTGCTGTGGGGAGACTGGCTGCTGCACCTACTACTATGAGCTCTGGTGTGAGTCTTCAAGGGGGCTCTTCTTGGGTTCTTCTGCCCACCTGCCTTTGGACCTCAGCCTTCAAGGACCCTTCTCTGCACAGGAGTTACCTAAGTCTCTTCCTCCTCACCTCCTGCAGGGTTCTGGCTGCTTTGGACTGTCCTCATTCTCTTTAGCTGCTGTTGCGCCTTCCGCCATCGACGAGCTAAACTCCGGTTGCAGCAACAGCAGCGGCAGCGTGAGATCAACTTGTTGGCCTATCATGGGGCATGCCATGGGGCTGGTCCCCAGGTCACTGCTTGACCTTCGGAGGTTCCTCTGTCTGGCAGCAGTTATCTGTGATCTTTTCCCATGTGCCTATTGTCACAACAGAGTCTGGCAGCGTCTTTCCTTGAGTTAGCAATGTGGAGAAGAGCTGGAACCCAGGCTCACGCCCGGATACCGTCCTTTATCATCCCCAGCAATTCCATCTGGTTGAGAGCCCAGCTCTGGGTCTCACACTGCCCAGTCTCTTCCTAGGGTCTCTTCTCTACCCCAGGAAGCCTGAGACCCAGGGGTGGAAAGATCCAGCTTTGGAGTGGGGATTGGCAGTCCACAGGGAATGATGATGAAAACAGCTTTGGAAATTACCTTAAACCCCTTACCCATTGTCTGAGACTTAGAGACAGCTCAGACTGTCTTCAGCCAAAACACTCCCTTAACAGAAAACACCCTAGGGAGTCAGGCTTGAGTATGAGAGAAGTCTCCTAGATACAGAGCTGAAATCTGCCTCTTTGCATGTCCACACCTTGCATCTTCGTCTCTAGACTGATTCTTGATATTCCAAACCCTATTCCATGCTGGAAGCCCTTCAAATATTTGAACACTCCTCTCTGCATCACTTTCTTCTCTCCCTGTACTTTTCTCTGAGCTAAACTTGTCTCACAGGATGGGACTGTATATGTGTGTGCGGGGGGTGGGGGTGGACAGTGCTTTGGGCTGGAGTTTCCCTCGGTTTTAAGTGCCTCCTTGCTCCCAGCTTCGAGAGCTGTGCCCAGGAGTGAACAACCAGCCCTACCTCTGTGAGAGTGGTCACTGCTGTGGGGAGACTGGCTGCTGCACCTACTACTATGAGCTCTGGTGTGAGTCTTCAAGGGGGCTCTTCTTGGGTTCTTCTGCCCACCTGCCTTTGGACCTCAGCCTTCAAGGACCCTTCTCTGCACAGGAGTTACCTAAGTCTCTTCCTCCTCACCTCCTGCAGGGTTCTGGCTGCTTTGGACTGTCCTCATTCTCTTTAGCTGCTGTTGCGCCTTCCGCCATCGACGAGCTAAACTCCGGTTGCAGCAACAGCAGCGGCAGCGTGAGATCAACTTGTTGGCCTATCATGGGGCATGCCATGGGGCTGGTCCGGTCCCCACTGGTTCACTGCTTGACCTTCGTGAGTGACTTGAGGCTCTGGCCTATCAGTGGTCCCTCCCCAACCAGGACCCTGATTCATTCCCACACTCCCTTTTCAGACATTCCAAAGCACACGTTTCCCTCATAGGAAAGAGACCACCACCCCACCCCTGGTTGCCTTCAGTCAACCAAACCATTCTTCCCTGCAGGCCTCCTCAGCGCCTTCAAACCCCCAGCCTATGAGGATGTGGTTCACCGCCCAGGCACGCCGCCACCTCCTTATGCTGCAGCCTCAGGATGCCCCTCAACGGCTTCCAGTGACTGCACCTGCTGCTCCTCCGCTTCCAGCTGTCCTGCCCACCACGAGGGAACAAGTGTGGAAGATGTTTCCTCCCACCAGAGAGCCCCTCCTCATCAGGAGGGTGAGCCCAGGGCAGGGCCCACTCCCCCGTCCTGCCGCTTTCGCCGCCTGACTGGTGACTCAGGTATTGAGCTCTGCCCTTGTCCTGACTCCCGTGAGGGTGAGCCAGACAAGGAGGCTAGTGCCACCCCACAAGATGTGCAGGACCAGTCCCCTTGTGCACAGCCCCTAAGTCCTGCACCCCACGTCTCTCCTGTGGGGCTGGCTTCCAGTGATGGGGACATCCCGTAAGCAATTTGAGGGTGGGTGGGTTACTGGCCCGCCAGAAACAGCCCTCCTCCCAACTCCCTGGCCTCTCCTCGGCCTCTCACTGCGCTCCTAGAATCTGAAAAGGCTGGAGTCCAGAGGGGAGGGGCAGTGTCTGGGGGGCTATGTGCACTCTGTCCCCTAAGACAAGACACAGGAGCCTTTGATCTCATTAAAGAGATGTGAACCAGCTGCTTGTGGATTTGGGTGGCCTAGTGCTCGACTTGCTGCATTGCACTTGACCTGACTAGGTTTGGAAGGGACAGTCACTGGGCACTTTTTCCACCTTCTCCAAAGAAATGCAGGCAGCACAAAGGCCTAGACTGAGCTAAAACTTCCTGGTGAGGCGAAGCTGGTAAAAGCAATAGCATTTGGCATGGTTTACCCATTTATTTAGAAAAATAAGACTCTGAATTCACATTTTCCCCGGGACTAAGGGCGATGCCAGTCAGGAGGCACCTGAGATAAGCTGTGGAGGGTTTGAAGCCCTGATATTCAATGGCCGGGGGCAGAAGTGAGAGACTTGTCCCTCTAGTCCAGAGTGGAGTAAGGGGCCTGGCTTCGCTTCCCATGCTCTCCCTTCAGTAGTCTTCAGCCATGGCCAGCAGGACGAGGCTGGTCCAGCCCTGGAAAGGGCGGCAGCCCATGCCTCGCCCATCCTGGTCACTGTACTGCTCCCACAGGAAGCCTGTGGCCTGGTACTGCCGCCTCACGTTGCTCACCAGATTGGCACGGAGCTCTCTGTGGAGCTTGGCAGCACGGGCCTGGTGGGGACCCTCCAGATGCCCATAGTAGTGCAGGGCGCCCAGCACCAGGTAGTTGACATTGAGCCACACTGCGCCTCGCCAGTAGGGCCCACTCCCCGTCCTGCCGCTTCGCCGCCTGACTGGTGACTCAGGTATTGAGCTCTGCCCTTGTCCTGACTCCCGTGAGGGTGAGCCAGACAAGGAGGCTAGTGCCACCCCACAAGATGTGCAGGACCAGTCCCCTTGTGCACAGCCCCTAAGTCCTGCACCCCACGTCTCTCCTGTGGGGCTGGCTTCCAGTGATGGGGACATCCCGTAAGCAATTTGAGGGTGGGTGGGTTACTGGCCCGCCAGAAACAGCCCTCCTCCCAACTCCCTGGCCTCTCCTCGGCCTCTCACTGCGCTCCTAGAATCTGAAAAGGCTGGAGTCCAGAGGGGAGGGGCAGTGTCTGGGGGGCTATGTGCACTCTGTCCCCTAAGACAAGACACAGGAGCCTTTGATCTCATTAAAGAGATGTGAACCAGCTGCTTGTGGATTTGGGTGGCCTAGTGCTCGACTTGCTGCATTGCACTTGACCTGACTAGGTTTGGAAGGACAGTCACTGGGCACTTTTTCCACCTTCTCCAAAGAAATGCAGGCAGCACAAAGGCCTAGACTGAGCTAAAACTTCCTGGTGAGGCGAAGCTGGTAAAAGCAATAGCATTTGGCATGGTTTACCCATTTATTTAGAAAAATAAGACTCTGAATTCACATTTTCCCCGGGACTAAGGGCGATGCCAGTCAGGAGGCACCTGAGATAAGCTGTGGAGGGTTTGAAGCCCTGATATTCAATGGCCGGGGGCAGAAGTGAGAGACTTGTCCCTCTAGTCCAGAGTGGAGTAAGGGGCCTGGCTTCGCTTCCCATGCTCTCCCTTCAGTAGTCTTCAGCCATGGCCAGCAGGACGAGGCTGGTCCAGCCCTGGAAAGGGCGGCAGCCCATGCCTCGCCCATCCTGGTCACTGTACTGCTCCCACAGGAAGCCTGTGGCCTGGTACTGCCGCCTCACGTTGCTCACCAGATTGGCACGGAGCTCTCTGTGGAGCTTGGCAGCACGGGCCTGGTGGGGACCCTCCAGATGCCCATAGTAGTGCAGGGCGCCCAGCACCAGGTAGTTGACATTGAGCCACACTGCGCCTCGCCAGTAGGGAGGATCATGCTCTGAATTGCGCTGGCTGTAAAAGGGGCTCGATGCTGCCAGAGAACGCAAACCAAAGGGGCTCCAGAGTTGGCGCCTGTCGGCTACAACGTCCAGCAGGGGTCCAAGGCGGGGAGAGCTCGGGTCCAGGAGCCGCAAGAAGAAGGGGAAAAGGCTGACATAGCCCAGGGCGTCCACATACTGTAGGTGAGGGTGGGGCCGGCCCACCACCCGCACCAGTCCCTCAGGGGGCCGAGGCTTCAGCTGCACAGCTTTCGTGTGGTTCCCAAAGTCTGCAAAGACGCCGAGCTCTGGGGCCCAGTGCAGCTCATCCAGGCTCTCCTCTGCTTCCAGGGAGGCAGCCAGTGGGCCCAGCTCTGAAGCTGCCTCAGCCTCTCCCAGCTGCTCCGCTAGCCGGGTCAACACTCGGGCACCCAGGGCCATCCAGCACCTCAGATCCAAGTGCCGCTCACTGGCTGAAGGGTGCGAAGCCCGGGGATAGTCATCCAGCCCCGAAGGCAGTGTCTTGGGATTTAGTAGGGTTGGCAAGGCTGGGTCCCGGCCCCGCCAGCGGTAAGACAGTGGCACCGGCCCTGCCTGGCTCTGGTGCAGCCAGGAAAACCAGGCACGCAGGCGAGGGAAGGCCCTGCGGAGGAAGGCTAGGTCGCCGGGGTCACCAGCCTCTAGCATGTGGGCTACAGGCAGGAGGAGAGTTGGGGGGTTGGCGTGAGCTGCCCTTTGCACCAGGAACTCTGAGGGCACCCGGGCTCGGGCCTCATCCCCCAGCACCTGCTCCCGCCCAATCCAGCCATCAGCATTAAGCAGCCCCAGCCAGTGGCCTATGGCCTCCCTGGTGAGCCGGGGATCCCACCGTTGGATCACCAGCTGGTGAAAGCCCTCGTCCCAAAGGAAGCCTCTCGGGAAGAACGACCGAGACGGCACTGCTGTGAAGAGAGGGACAGGTGGAAAGAGGACTGGGTCCACCTTCTGCTTAGACCCCTCAACCTCCAGGTCTGGCAACACCAAACCCTGTCCGTAGAAGTAACCAATCCCACCAAGAAGGCCACTGAGGGCGGCCTGACCCAAAGCCTGCTCCTCAGGACTCAGGCCCTTCTCCTTCAGCCGGAAGGTCTTCTCAAAGCGTTCTCTAAAGGCTTCGGCATGGTTTTCCAGGGCCTGGGTCAGCAGGCTGCCTGCTAGCTGCTCTGGGGCTTGGCTGCCTCCTTTCTGGGCACTGCCTGATTCAAACACCAGCTCCACAGAAAAGGGTACTTTCAGGGTCACCTGTTGTATCAAGAATTGCCCTTGTCCCTGTCCTTGCCCATTTGGGCCTCTGTCCTCCCACTTCAGAGATCCTGGCAAGCCGAGGTAGCGTTCAGGGGAGGCCCCTGGGGGCCGATGCTGAAACCAGTTATTTAGGCGACTCTTCACCATCTCTGTCAGCAAGGGAAGTCCTGGGTTGGAGGACCAGAAGACATTGTAGCTTGAAAGGAAGAAGATAAACAGGAGATATTATTCAGGAGGAAGAGGTAGGGATTATAAAGAGAAACAAGAGACGATCAGGAGTTGGGATGGGAGGGCCTTAGCAATGCAGGGCACGTGGAGCCTGATGAGAAGGGAAGTGCCTGGTGACGAGGGGGTAAAAGGAGGGAGATGGAAATCAGGCCAAGTCAGCCTCCATACCACCCCACCCCCACCCCATGCTCTCTCCCCTCAGTTACCTGCCATGCTTAGGGGTGGTATCCCCTGGACTGGTTGGTGCCAGAAGTGTAAAGCGGAAGTCACCAAGTTCACTGGTATGCCCACTGATGAACTTCAGTTGCCCCTTAGCCCCTACCTCTGGCACAAGGACTTCTTTGCCATCTGTTACCACGTAGAAGAACAGGGACACCAGAGGGAGGGCAGAGGTACTTGAGGCCTGGGTGACCAACGAGGAGAGAAGAACACGGCATTAGGTTAGCATGCCTCCCCTGAGAATCAGCCTTAGGGAAAGGGACAGCAGGTGAGAGCAACATCCACCTAGTGGTGCTGAGGGTCACTGAGGGTAAGCGTCAGTGGGATGAGATAAAGAGCTATGCACAGCGCTGGGAAATCATAGTACTTCCGTGCCATGTACTAGGCTAAGAACTTTGCGTATTATTGATAATTCTTCACAATTCTGTGAATTGCTGTTTTTATTTCCATTCTACAGACAAGAAAACCAAGGCTTCAAGATAGTAAAAAGAGGGTCATACAGGCAAGTGTTCAAGGCAAGCAGCAGACTCAAACCAGGCAACCAGACTCAGAGCCCCTTCTATTAACCCCCACTTTATCCAGCAGATACAGGCAGCAAAGGAAAGGGGGGGAAGTCTGGACGGGGGAGAGGGGTGTCCTGACGGCCCTGACCTGAGGCTCTACAGTCACTCTCAGCTCCAGTCCCTCCGTGCTGACCCCCAGGCCTCTTGACGAACTCAGTGGTGAGCCTTAAGGCCCCATCTCGGATGTGTTGCCGCCCGAAGGTGACACCGTCGTGGAACTCCCAGCCATAGGGACCCACGCCGTCCCCGAGGAAGAGAGGGATTAGGCAAAATTGTAGCTTGAAAGGAAGAAGATAAACAGGAGATATTATTCAGGAGGAAGAGGTAGGGATTATAAAGAGAAACAAGAGACGATCAGGAGTTGGGATGGGAGGGCCTTAGCAATGCAGGGCACGTGGAGCCTGATGAGAAGGGAAGTGCCTGGTGACGAGGGGGTAAAAGGAGGGAGATGGAAATCAGGCCAAGTCAGCCTCCATACCACCCCACCCCCACCCCATGCTCTCTCCCCTCAGTTACCTGCCATGCTTAGGGGTGGTATCCCCTGGACTGGTTGGTGCCAGAAGTGTAAAGCGGAAGTCACCAAGTTCACTGGTATGCCCACTGATGAACTTCAGTTGCCCCTTAGCCCCTACCTCTGGCACAAGGACTTCTTTGCCATCTGTTACCACGTAGAAGAACAGGGACACCAGAGGGAGGGCAGAGGTACTTGAGGCCTGGGTGACCAACGAGGAGAGAAGAACACGGCATTAGGTTAGCATGCCTCCCCTGAGAATCAGCCTTAGGGAAAGGGACAGCAGGTGAGAGCAACATCCACCTAGTGGTGCTGAGGGTCACTGAGGGTAAGCGTCAGTGGGATGAGATAAAGAGCTATGCACAGCGCTGGGAAATCATAGTACTTCCGTGCCATGTACTAGGCTAAGAACTTTGCGTATTATTGATAATTCTTCACAATTCTGTGAATTGCTGTTTTTATTTCCATTCTACAGACAAGAAAACCAAGGCTTCAAGATAGTAAAAAGAGGGTCATACAGGCAAGTGTTCAAGGCAAGCAGCAGACTCAAACCAGGCAACCAGACTCAGAGCCCCTTCTATTAACCCCCACTTTATCCAGCAGATACAGGCAGCAAAGGAAAGGGGGGGAAGTCTGGACGGGGGAGAGGGGTGTCCTGACGGCCCTGACCTGAGGCTCTACAGTCACTCTCCAGCTCCAGTCCCCTCCGTGCTGACCCCCAGGCCTCTTGACGAACTCAGTGGTGAGCCTTAAGGCCCCATCTCGGATGTGTTGCCGCCCGAAGGTGACACCGTCGTGGAACTCCCAGCCATAGGGACCCACGCCGTCCCCCTGCTCACACGTGTGCCTGAGCTTAGGGGTCCCTGGGGTGGTGCCTTGCTGCGCCCACATCAGTCCTGGGGGTAGAATGGCCAGGTAAGTCAAAGAGAGAGCACGTGTCCCTCTGGGTCGCCGATTACTTCAGGGTCTTCCCTCTTTACAACTCTCCTGATCCACTCCTCACCCCACCCTTGATCTGGCGCGAAGCTGGGGCGCCCAGATTAAATGCCCGCCTGCCTGCCCGCCCCGGGTCCAGGTTACCGGTGAGGAGGGGCTGCGGGCTGCGGGTCTTCATGCCAAAGTAGACGTGAGGGCGGTAGGTGCCCCAGAAGAGGTCCGGGGTCACAGCAGGGCTGGAAGAGTCGGGAGGCAGCGCCGGCGGCGCGGAGTGCAGCATGACAGCCCGCCGCGCACGGTGCCACGCCAGCAGCCAGCGTCCCGATAGGCCCAGGGCCAGAGACAGGAGCACGATGGCCAGAGCCGCGCCCCGGCCCCTGCCGCCCCGGCCATCCCGCCGCGCTGGGCCTCCCCGAGCCGCCCTCTCAGCCGTCCGCGTTCCGTCTGCCGGCGCTCCGCGGCGCCGCCGCTCGCCCCGAGCCATCCTTGTACATATATCGGCGCGCGGAGATCCGAAAAGACGGCAACGGAGGCCTGTCCTGTCTTGCCTCCTAGCCTTGCACCGCGCCTGGGCGACCACTGATGTATCAGCCGCACCTGCCTGCCGGCTCCTGCAGCTCCGCTTCCGCCTCCTCCCGGAAGTCCCGCCCCGCCACGTCATGTTAAGCCCCGCCACCGCGAAAGGCTGTAGGGTTGGACTCCGGGTTGGGCACTCTGAGCTGTGTCCACCGGATCAGCGTTTATTTGACGTTTTCACGAAGTTCACAGGCTAGTAGGAAAAACCAGTCTCGCATTTGTCTTTTGTCCTTTTAAAAACTACTATATATTAAGAGCCTGAGACGCTGTCCTTAGTGCTGTACGTTTAACCTCTCCCCACAGCGTCCCCATCAGGTGGCTGAACACTGGCCTAGAAAGTTCAGTAAATTGGCCCTGGCCATAGAGCCAGGCTGCCAGCTTGAAACCAGGTGTATTAAAATCAAATTGCATCATGTTGTCCACACCTATGCCTTCTTTCCTAGTGAAATTGAGTGGCTTCAAAAGGATCCGTACCGGCAATCTTTTTAAGTGTCCCTCTGGCTTTAGAGGTCATATTTCCACTCAGCCTAGGATTCCTTATCTAGATGAACCCTAAAAAGACCATAATGGTCCTGTGTATGCATTTTCTTTTTTCCTTTTCTACAACACAGGAAGTAAAGGCGCTTAGAGGAAAGATTGCTTATGTCCAGATCAGGGAAGGCTGTAGCAAAGAGGTAGGTAGCATCTGCATCTGATGTTGACCTAGAAAAGTCAAGATTACGTTATTTTCCCCAGGGTTGACAGTTTATTTAAAAAAAAAAAAAAACAACAAACCACGCCCCGGTTATCTTACTTTCTTCCTTGTCCGTCATTTTTCTTAACAGAACAAGTTATAAAAATTGGGGCGACATTATCTCTGCAGACTGACGTATTTGCGGAGGACCCCTGAATAGTAACAATGATTCAAAAGCTCCTAGGTTTACTCCTGAATCAGACAAAGAGCAAAGGACAACACAAGGAGATGTTTCCAGCAGTTTGGAAACAGAACATTGATTAAGACAATGCAGTGGTTACAATTACATAGGATATTCCTCAACCGAAAGAAGACATGCTAAAATCACCTGGCTGCTTACACACTGGAGGAATCAGAGCGAGCAGCCATCGGAAGAGGAACTAGGGCCGGTAAGGCTTCTCTGGCAGTGAGATCCCAACACCGGTGGCCCTTCGCCCCGGCCACCCTCCCTCACTTAGCGTCCTGGTCTTTCGTTTCATCTAAGAGGGTGGAGCGGATGCCCAGCTTTTTTAGTTCTTCTACCAGATCCCAGTTTAGGTGCATCAGCAGGAGAATATCACAGCCTCCCACGAATTCGCCGTTGAGGTACACTTGCAGGATGGTGGGCCTGTTGGAGTAGTCTTTAATGCCTTGACCGAGCTGGGAGCGTCCAGCATGTTGTCGGCCGCGTGCAGCCTCAGGACGGACACGGTGCAGCCGCTGGATCTGCTCCACCACGTTGCTGAAGCCACACTGGAGCCGCTCTGGCGTCCACTTGAGGAAAAGCACCACCTTGTCTTTCACCAGCGCGTCCCGTGCTCGGATTGAGTGGCTTCAAAAGGATCCGTACCGGCAATCTTTTTAAGTGTCCCTCTGGCTTTAGAGGTCATATTTCCACTCAGCCTAGGATTCCTTATCTAGATGAACCCTAAAAAGACCATAATGGTCCTGTGTATGCATTTTCTTTTTTCCTTTTCTACAACACAGGAAGTAAAGGCGCTTAGAGGAAAGATTGCTTATGTCCAGATCAGGGAAGGCTGTAGCAAAGAGGTAGGTAGCATCTGCATCTGATGTTGACCTAGAAAAGTCAAGATTACGTTATTTTCCCCAGGGTTGACAGTTTATTTAAAAAAAAAAAAAAACAACAAACCACGCCCCGGTTATCTTACTTTCTTCCTTGTCCGTCATTTTTCTTAACAGAACAAGTTATAAAAAATTGGGGGGCGGCACATTATCTCTGCAGACTGACGTATTTGCGGAGGACCCCTGAATAGTAACAATGATTCAAAAGCTCCTAGGTTTACTCCTGAATCAGACAAAGAGCAAAGGACAACACAAGGAGATGTTTCCAGCAGTTTGGAAACAGAACATTGATTAAGACAATGCAGTGGTTACAATTACATAGGATATTCCTCAACCGAAAGAAGACATGCTAAAATCACCTGGCTGCTTACACACTGGAGGAATCAGAGCGAGCAGCCATCGGAAGAGGAACTAGGGCCGGTAAGGCTTCTCTGGCAGTGAGATCCCAACACCGGTGGCCCTTCGCCCCGGCCACCCTCCCTCACTTAGCGTCCTGGTCTTTCGTTTCATCTAAGAGGGTGGAGCGGATGCCCAGCTTTTTTAGTTCTTCTACCAGATCCCAGTTTAGGTGCATCAGCAGGAGAATATCACAGCCTCCCACGAATTCGCCGTTGAGGTACACTTGCAGGATGGTGGGCCTGTTGGAGTAGTCTTTAATGCCTTGACCGAGCTGGGAGCGTCCAGCATGTTGTCGGCCGCGTGCAGCCTCAGGACGGACACGGTGCAGCCGCTGGATCTGCTCCACCACGTTGCTGAAGCCACACTGGAGCCGCTCTGGCGTCCACTTGAGGAAAAGCACCACCTTGTCTTTCACCAGCGCGTCCCCGTGCTCGGATGAGCCGCTGCCGCCGGAGTTGGCTGCCTTCACACCCGGGCTCCATAGGCTGCTGCCTGCGCCACGCCCCCAGCGGAGCAGAGCCGCCGCCTCCGGGCCCAGGGACCCGCTTGGATATACCCGCACACCGGCCGGGGCCCTAGGCCGCCTGCCAAGATTACTATTTTTTTTTTAAAGGTTTTATTTTTGGCTGTAGAAGTCTTTCTTGCTGCTCTGTCTTTCACCAGTTGTGAGCTACGGTGCATGAGCTTCAAATCGCGATGGCTTCTCTTATGGTACAGCTTGGGCTCTAGACCACAGGCTCAGGAGTTGTGGTGCAAGGGCTTAGTTGCTCCGTGGCATGTTTGATCTTCCCAGACGACGGATGGAACCAGTGTCCCTTGCATTGCAAGGCGAATTCTTAACCACTGTACCATAAGGGAAGCCCTCTTGTTTTTTTAAGGAGGGCTTAAAAAAGAATTATTTATTTGGCTGCACCAGGTCTTAGCTGCAGCATGTGAACTCTTAGTTGCTGCATGTAGCATCTGGGTCTGGGTCCCTGACCAGGGGGTCAAACCCAGGCCCCCTGCCTTGGGAGCAGAAAGTCTTAGCCACTGGACCACCAGGGAAGTCCCTGATGATGGTTCAGAAATGCAACTGAGATTCATAGTTACTTCTCACCAACAGCTCAGCATAAAGGTGTTTTCACAATGTACAAATCTCTATCATTCTGTAAAAAAATCCCCAATCTGCACTCTTATTCTATTGCCACACTTCCTATAGAAACTCCAATTATATAAAACTAATTGCGCCGGGTCCGCATTCTGTGCCGAGCTCCAGGCCACGCTCCAGGCGCTAAGGCCGTGCGGAGCAATGATTAACCCAATGAGGTGGCCAGCGCAGGGCCCAGGCGGAGGCGTGGGGCCAGGGCGGGACCTCGGAGGGCCGCTTGGCTTTCTGCTTTCGCCCAAGTTTCCTCGTAGAGGGCGCAGCGTGGGCGTGGAGCCTACCGCTGGGGTCACCAGGGGACTCTCCACAGGTTGAAGTTCTTGAGTTTGCCCAGTCTCAGTGACCTGGCGAGAGAGCCGGCCACCGCCACCGCCGCCACGGACGAGCGCCTGCGCCAACGCCACCTGGAACAGGTGCCAACTGCTTGAGAGTTCGGGACAAGTCTGCCTCAGTTCCCCAATGGGTCAGCAGGCAAGCCCATTCCTTCTTACAGGACTGGTGTGGACCGAAAGAAGGACTCTCCTTGGGGCCTCTCATGGGCCCAGTGATTGCAGGTGGCTCTAAGAGGCAGTTCCTCCACTCCAAGAATTGAGGAGAGAGAAGCAGACCCTCTCATCCTTTCTCGGCCCTGATTTAGCCCAACGAGACATATTTCACAGTTTAGCTCTGCCCCATCCCTGCTGTGCGGCTGTGGGGAAGTTGTTTAGACTCTTTGGTCCTCAATTTCCTTGTTTTTAAAATGCCTACCTCCCAGGGCCATTTAGGGACTAAAGGTGAAGATCTACATTAAAGCCCTCAGCACACGCCTGAAAAAAAAAAAAACCACTTTATGCTGCATGCTCACTTCTTATTTCGCTATAATCTGACTTCTGGCACTGTCTCCACTAACAGACTTTTTGTTCATTTATTAATCACCTTCTGACCAAACCGTGGATCCTTTCTTGCTACTGTTGCACCTGGTCCACAATATTGTAGCACTTAGTACACACCTAAACTTCACCATTCATCCTTGAATCTCAGTAATAGTTAAAGTTACAAGGTTAATGCTAAATACTGGTATATTGATAAAGTCAACAAATGTTTACTGCACACTGTGTATCAGGCACTAAGCAAAGCGTTAGGGGCACAGAGGAAACAGCCGCAACTTCAAGTTCACAATCTAGAAGCAGGGTGCCAGCACTCAATCCATGTGCACAACAATGTTTGAACCATCTGTATTTTTACATATGAGAGTGCTTAATCTGGTCAAAGATAACAGCCAGTTAACCAAGGCCTGGAGAACTGAAATCTAGATGGTCAGTTTCGGGCTTGCCAGCGCAGGGCCCAGGCGGAGGCGTGGCCAGGGCGGGACCTCGGAGGGCCGCTCTTTCTGCTTTCGCCCAAGTTTCCTCGTAGGGCGCAGCGTGGGCGTGGAGCCTACCGCTGGGGTCACCAGGGACTCTCCACAGGTTGAAGTTCTTGAGTTTGCCCAGTCTCAGTGACCTGGCGAGGGGCCGGCCACCGCCACCGCCGCCACGGACGAGCGCCTGCGCCAACGCCACCTGGAACAGGTGCCAACTGCTTGAGAGTTCGGGACAAGTCTGCCTCAGTTCCCCAATGGGTCAGCAGGCAAGCCCATTCCTTCTTACAGGACTGGTGTGGACCGAAAGAAGGACTCTCCTTGGGGCCTCTCATGGGCCCAGTGATTGCAGGTGGCTCTAAGAGGCAGTTCCTCCACCCCAAGAATTGAGGAGAGAAAAGCAGACCCTCTCATCCTTTCTCGGCCCTGATTTAGCCCAACGAGACATATTTCACAGTTTAGCTCTGCCCCATCCCTGCTGTGCGGCTGTGGGGAAGTTGTTTAGACTCTTTGGTCCTCAATTTCCTTGTTTTTAAAATGCCTACCTCCCAGGGCCATTTAGGGACTAAAGGTGAAGATCTACATTAAAGCCCTCAGCACACGCCTGAAAAAAAAAAAAACCACTTTATGCTGCATGCTCACTTCTTATTTCGCTATAATCTGACTTCTGGCACTGTCTCCACTAACAGACTTTTTGTTCATTTATTAATCACCTTCTGACCAAACCGTGGATCCTTTCTTGCTACTGTTGCACCTGGTCCACAATATTGTAGCACTTAGTACACACCTAAACTTCACCATTCATCCTTGAATCTCAGTAATAGTTAAAGTTACAAGGTTAATGCTAAATACTGGTATATTGATAAAGTCAACAAATGTTTACTGCACACTGTGTATCAGGCACTAAGCAAAGCGTTAGGGGCACAGAGGAAACAGCCGCAACTTCAAGTTCACAATCTAGAAGCAGGGTGCCAGCACTCAATCCATGTGCACAACAATGTTTGAACCATCTGTATTTTTACATATGAGAGTGCTTAATCTGGTCAAAGATAACAGCCAGTTAACCAAGGCCTGGAGAACTGAAATCTAGATGGTCAGTTTCGGGCTTCCCTGGTGGTCTGGTGGGTAAAGAGTTCACCTTGCAGCACAAGGGGCACCGGTTCCATCCCTGGCCCAGGAAGATCCCACATGCTGCAAAGCACCATTGTGTCCAGTTATGAGCCAGCGCTTTGGAGCACATGTGCCCAGAGCCGGTGCTCTGCAGTGAGAGAGGCCACTGCAATGGAAGGCCCACACAGGCCAAAGAATAAAGATAGATGAAAACAAAAAAAATAAAAAACCAATAAAAGAGGCAAAAAAAAAAATAGATGGTCAGTTTCCTTTCATCACTATATAGAGGCCTATAACCTAAGACCTCTTAGACATTACGTTTTGCTCACTCAATGTTCTAGGCAGTTTACAGATAACTAGTTTACTTATTTGCACGTGGGGATTTTAATTCCCTGACCAGGAATCGAACCCTCTGCAGTGGCAGTACAGAGTTTTTAATCACTGAATCATCAGGGAAGTCTCCAATATCAATTCATTTAATCCTTTCAACAGTTCTGTGAGGTAGGTACTATTCTCATTTTACAAATAAGGAAATAGACACTGAGACTAAGTAGTATGTCCAAAGTTACATAGCTACTTAAGGGAAAAGCTTAGGATTTCAATCTCAGGCATTCTGGCCTTTTATTACACTAGACCTTCTCCTGGTAGTTTTCTTTCTCTAAAAGAAGAGGGAGGGCTTCCCTGGTGGTCCAGCAGGTAAGGACACCACCTTGCAATGCAAGGGGCACCGGTTCGATCCCTGGCCTGCAATCCCATGTACCGCGGAGTGGCTGGACCGATGTGTCCAACTACCAAGCGGGAGCTCTGGAGCATATGCGTCCAGAGCCAGTGCTCTGAAGCGAGAGGGGCCACTGCGATGGGAGGCCCACACAGACGAAAGAACAAGATGGATGAAAACAGATAAATGAAAGACCAATAGAAGTGGCCAAAAAAAAAAAAAAAAAAAGGTGGGTGGGAGAAGGGGAAAACCAGAAGATATCACTGTTTTAAGCAGAGAGGTACTATTACAGCAGTGCAGCAGGACGCCCAGCAGCCAGTGTCCAGAGATTCTTGATTGTCTAGCTGAACGTGCTTAAGTTTTTCTCTAAAACAGTGGCTATCAACCCTTTTTTCCTACAACCTACTCTAAGAATTCTATACTGCAACCAAATACATGCAAATATATACCCCCCACATACATTTTATGTATCTGTATTCATGATTATATGCTTAAACTTAAGTTTATTTTTTTAGTTGCACTGGGTCTTAGTTGAGGCATGTGAGCATAGCGAGCTGGTGGCATGTGGGATCTTAGTTCCCTGACCAGGGATTGAACCTGCATCCCTGGGATTGGAAGGTGGATTTTTAACCACTGGACCATCAGGGAAGTCCCTGAACTTCAGTTTCTTAAGGAATACATCCCAGTCCCACATGAGAAGCACTCTGATACTTTTTATTCTATTTCGTTTTTTAAAGGTGGATTTATCCCCGTAAATTGATTTCATAGTATGAAAAACACTTTAGGCACTGTGCTCTGAGACAAGCAGCAGTAAGCCATAAAACCAATGATAAGCTTTGGAAAGATAAAATTAAGCAGCACCAAAAATGACTGGGAAAAAAAGAGACCAGGTGGGAGAACACATCAGTAATACAGGAGAGTGAATGGGAATGGAGAGAACGTTTCAGGAGCTTTTAAGACAAGACTATTCTGAACTTAGTGACTGGATATGCAGGGAAAGGGAGAGAGCTGAACAAGATACAAAGCTGTGGTTTCCAACTCAAGTGGCTGAGCAGATGAAAGGCCTTTTAAAGGAATAAGGCAGTTGTGGGGGAGACAAGTACAGTTAACCCTTAAACAACGGGGGTGGGATGGGAGTTAGGAGCTCCACTCTGTCACAGAGTTGAGACTGGGGAGATAACTTTACAGTCAGCATCCATGGATCCACAACCACAGATTTAAACAATCACGAGTCATGTAGTATTGTAGTATTTATTTTTTAAAAAAGGTATATAAGAGAACCGTCAGTTCAAACCTGCGTTATTCAAGGGTCATTTAGGGAGTATGCAAGACTATCAGTTTTATTTTGGACAAAGTGTTGGTGGAATTTGGAGAAAACTGGTAGTAGGTATCCTGACTATAGCACAGAATTTGAGATTAGAGCCAAATAGAAATGTAAGGATTTAACCCGAGAGGACAGTTCAAGTCATAAGAGAAGACGAGAAGCCGGAGAAAGGAGAGCAGTACCTTTCTGGTTAAGAAAAGAAAAAGGACCCAGCAGGAAGGAAAATTCCACAGGGAGTGAATAAGAGTGGCAGATGCTACTGAAATGGAAAGATGAGCACAAAGAACACATCATTTCTAAAAATGATACCTTGAGCAGCGGAGTGAGAAGCCAGATTCAAAAGGGTTAAGTGACGGTAAGAAACGGAAATGAATTCAAATTTGTCCACACAACTCCCATCTTTTCTCAGCCTCTGCAGACACACTGGTAGGGTTTGTAGCCACCCGCCTCTTTGCTTTTTCGGAGCTCCGGGGTCCTCCAGATAGTGATCTGAGTAATTAAATCAAGCTCCTCTTAGATGAGTGTCTTTAACAGTCTTCGGCTAAAATCTGCCTGTCGGCCTCCTCCGCGCTGTCAGGGCCCGGCACTGGCGCCCGGCTTGTCCCCGCTGCCCGCCGCGTTCCTGGCCTGGATGTGGGAGGCGAAGGCAGTCAGCATTTCCTGGGCGGTGAGGTGCGCGCCGCGCAGAATCAGGCGATGCCCGTCTCCTGGGGGAGAAACAGCTCAGGCACCAGGAGGACGGCGGGGCCGGGGCCGAGGGCGCGCGACTCCGCCGACTCCAAACCAGACCTACCGAACAGCACGTCCACGCAGGGCTCGGAGCCGTCGTGCCTCACGTCCGCAATCACCGAGCAGTTGAGGTTCGTGTTGCGAACTTTCTCGCTGCTCACCGCCTGCAGGAAGGTCCTGCGGAGACAAAAGGGCGTGAGCGCCGGGCCGCAGGGGCTGGATCCCCGGCGGGAGGAAGGCGAGCCCCCTCGCGTCCGCGCCCCCCGCCCCTCGTACCTAGTCGCCTCCACGTTCTTCTCGAAGGGGCAGAACTGAACCCGAACCTGCTTCACCGAGCGGAGTCCCAGGCGAGCCAAGCCGCCCATGCTGACCCCGCCCGAGGCTGAGCTTGGACAAAGTGTTGGTGGAATTTGGAGAAAACTGGTAGTAGGTATCCTGACTATAGCACAGAATTTGAGATTAGAGCCAAATAGAAATGTAAGGATTTAACCCGAGAGGACAGTTCAAGTCATAAGAGAAGACGAGAAGCCGGAGAAAGGAGAGCAGTACCTTTCTGGTTAAGAAAAGAAAAAGGACCCAGCAGGAAGGAAAATTCCACAGGGAGTGAATAAGAGTGGCAGATGCTACTGAAATGGAAAGATGAGCACAAAGAACACATCATTTCTAAAAATGATACCTTGAGCAGCGGAGTGAGAAGCCAGATTCAAAAGGGTTAAGTGACGGTAAGAAACGGAAATGAATTCAAATTTGTCCACACAACTCCCATCTTTTCTCAGCCTCTGCAGACACACTGGTAGGGTTTGTAGCCACCCGCCTCTTTGCTTTTTCGGAGCTCCGGGGTCCTCCAGATAGTGATCTGAGTAATTAAATCAAGCTCCTCTTAGATGAGTGTCTTTAACAGTCTTCGGCTAAAATCTGCCTGTCGGCCTCCTCCGCGCTGTCAGGGCCCGGCACTGGCGCCCGGCTTGTCCCCGCTGCCCGCCGCGTTCCTGGCCTGGATGTGGGAGGCGAAGGCAGTCAGCATTTCCTGGGCGGTGAGGTGCGCGCCGCGCAGAATCAGGCGATGCCCGTCTCCTGGGGGAGAAACAGCTCAGGCACCAGGAGGACGGCGGGGCCGGGGCCGAGGGCGCGCGACTCCGCCGACTCCAAACCAGACCTACCGAACAGCACGTCCACGCAGGGCTCGGAGCCGTCGTGCCTCACGTCCGCAATCACCGAGCAGTTGAGGTTCGTGTTGCGAACTTTCTCGCTGCTCACCGCCTGCAGGAAGGTCCTGCGGAGACAAAAGGGCGTGAGCGCCGGGCCGCAGGGGCTGGATCCCCGGCGGGAGGAAGGCGAGCCCCCTCGCGTCCGCGCCCCCCGCCCCTCGTACCTAGTCGCCTCCACGTTCTTCTCGAAGGGGCAGAACTGAACCCGAACCTGCTTCACCGAGCGGAGTCCCAGGCGAGCCAAGGCCGCCGCCATGCTGACCCCCGCCCCGGAAGGACTCGAGCGGGCGGAAGTCTCTCGAGCGCGCGAGGCGGGGCCCGCGGCGCACTTCCGCCGTCACGGACCTCCGCCGGCCGCGCGTCCCTAAGCCGCCGCCGCGGGCTCCCCAGCCGGGAAGGGGAGGAACGCCAGGAGCGAGAGGCGGCTTCGGCACGGGGTGCGGAGGGCCGAAAGGCCGCTGCCAGGAAACACTACCCGACCCCGATAGCCCTCTTGTACCAAGATGAAGACAATAAATAATGCAAAAGCCGTTCGCATCTGGATCTTACGCAGCCTCTCGCTCCCTACCCTGCTATGCCAGATCTAGGGTAACACCGTCTTAAGTGCCAGTCCCTTCCAAGGGCAGGGCACTAACACGACAAGGATTATAAACCTACCAGGGGGTAAACCCCACTCAGGTAATTTAAGATTAAATTGTGGAACCCTGCAGTAACTAAGGCGTAGAGGGGTAGGTCCTAGAGCCCGGTATTCTCAAATGACTAAACGTAGTAATGGGGCGGGGGTGTTCAGGTTGCTTTAACATAGACCACGGGGACGGTTCCTGAGGAATTGACTTGGTAGCAGTGTCCCAGCCTGTCTGTGTTTAGCTCGGCTCCTGGGACCTAAGAGGACGTGGCATCGAGGCTCCCTGCTTTCTACTGCTTTTGCCCTTTGTCCTTCAGGGATCCCACCCTGAGGTCTTACTCCCAGCATCTAGCTGCTGGTGTCTAGCCCGAGATGTCTTCACTGCTGGGGAACTGTGCCCGAGGCTCCCAAGGATGCTGACCTCCAGGTTTCAAGCTGTGATTTTGCCCTTTATTCTGGATTCCAGGCACTGAAGTAGTGATCTTGGATTCGCTCTGTAAGTCCAGATTCTGTGTAGCTTGTGGTTCTCAGATACATTTTCTTCCAGGCTCCCAATTAAACTTTTAAAATATGCATTTTTAAATGTCTGGGCTTTTTCAGACAGAGATGGGAAGCTCTGACTGGCTTCTGAAGAGGGTCCTTAGGATTCAGAACTGGTCCCCAGGCAGGAAAGAAAGGGTAAGTGCCAGCGAGGATGCTGGTGCTGCCGCAGGGCAAGCCAGGCCTGCTGGTTTCCTACCAGGTAAGCCTCAGGGCTAGGTCCTCCTCCCCACGGTGTGCTTAGCAGCTGAGGTCTCTGGGCTGGGAGGACCCCAGGCTGAAGAGGGGGCTCCAAGCTCTCCAGGCTGTGGAGGCGGCTGCTGGGCAATTCCATGGTCTGGACCTCATTACATGCACCTGGTAAGGCAGGAGTGGAAAGCAGGTGGCTGGCAAGGGGGACATTAAGCCCAGATCAATGATGAGGATAGGGGATGGGCCACATACAGTAATGAGCGAGGGGTGGAGAGAGCCTGGAACTGGGGAGGGAGAGTGACTCACAGCAACAGGGAAGCCCCCTGTGGACTGGAGGCTTGGGCAGGGGCTGCTGCAGCAGACACAGCAGGGCCCCATCCAGCCGCTGGAAGATGCTGAGCATGAACAGAGTCTGGCGAAGTTCTGGGGACAGGCCCCACCGCTCCTCCTCCAGCAACTCCCTGACCACTCCGAAGTCTTGTCTGAGCTGCAGCGCCCCCTGCAGGCTGAAGGCCAGAGGTACAGTGTGGCCACGTGACCCTCCTGCCTCTCCAAGAGGCTCGATCCCACCCATCCCCTCCCTTTTTTCAACTCCACTCACACCCCTGCCACTGCCTCCTTTTCTCCCCACCTGAACCGAATCCCTTGGGAGAGGATGTGGTCAAGCCAGGCACCCAGGATGGCGGTCAGCGCCTGGCTGAGGGCATGGGCCTGGGCCTGGGGTGGCAGTCCTTGCAATCCTTGCAACACAGGCTCCAATACCCTGCGGACCACCAACCCAGCATACTCGCTAGGAATGCTGGGAAGTTCTGGAGTGAGAGAAGAGAAAAGACAGGGTATGAGGCTAGGGAGATCCTTCAAGCCCCTAACTGAGCATTTGGGGGAAGAGGGTAGGGTTTCAGGGCGAGGGGACACAGAAGGTGAGGACAAGGATGGAGACAGGAGTGGAGCCAGGACGTGGAGGGGCGCGGACATGGCTACCCCCAGGAAAGGCCTGGAAGGAAACACTGGGGTGAGGAGTTACCAGGACAGAGACGACGACGCCAGTACCGACCCCGCGGCATGTGGAGTTCAAAGTCCTGTGTGGCTTGTTTGTGACATTCTTGAAAAAAGAGACTGAGCGACTCTTCAGGCAGGAGCTGCGGGGATAAGGAGAAAGTCAAAGAAGCTTATCTGCGAGGGACACGTCAAGTTCTTTGCTCTTCCACACCTGAGGTGTTTAACCTGGCATCGATAAAACGCCAGAACAGAATTGTATGCATAACTTTATAGGCTTAGGCATTTTCTGAGGAGAGGTGCTATAGCTTTTATTGAGTTTTCCAAAAGATCTGGCCTGAGGAAAGATTATGGACCACTGTCCTAAGATTACCCTGCTCTCTTCCGTTCGGTTTAGGGAATGGATATCCTCCAGGCTAATTTTATTCCATAGGTACATTAATAGGAGAAAAAGATGGAGACACCCTCACTACCACCAATGTTCAAAAGCAAATGCTACAGGGAGGGGCCTACCTAATCCGCAGACAGGCAGAGGCTGAAAAGAGAAAAGGGAATTGAACAACCCTCCATCGTCTATAAAGGGAAGACAAGAACTGCGTGCAGACCAGGCGTAATGAATATAACTTTCTGAGATTCAGGAACCTTTGGATCGGCCGCACTCAGGATAGTCTTTTTTTTTTTTTTAAAGATTTATTTATTTATTTGTTTTGGGGGGGTGGGGTGGGGAAGGAGGGGAGCAGGCGGGCCACTTCTATTGGTCTTTCATTTGTCCATTCTCATCCATCTTTGTTCCTTGGCCCGTGTGGGCCTCCCATCGCGGTGGCCTCTGTTGTCGCAGAGCACCGGCTCTGGGCACATGCGCTCCAGAGCTCCAGCTCGGCAATTGGACACATGGGTCCAGCCACTCTGTGGCATGTGGTATCTTCCCAGGCCAGGGATCGAACCAGCGCCCCTTGCACTGCAAGGCGGTGTCCTTACCCACTGGACCACCAGGGAAGCCCCACAGGGTAGCCTTTACAGGCCCTTCCATTCCTCCAGAGAATGATAAAGCACCAAGCGAGAAAAGCCCCACGTGCTGATTTTGTTTCTCCAATTTGATTTTTCTGGCTTGACAGGTTTTGTTTTTGGAGGGGGAGAAGACAGCAAAAGAGGAGAGGTATCTCCAGCCCATCTTGGGGAGGAGCCCCAAGAAGTGTGATGTGTAATGGCAGATCTAAGGAAAAGGTGACTATGCCTGAAAGCCCGAGGAGAGAACGGGCCCGGGATGGGGGTGAGGGCCGACTTGATGGGGGAGGGCCCCTGTAGCTCCTAATACATATTCTGGCAACAGCCTATCTAAATCTAAACTCTTCTTTCATCCCCTAAACCAGAACCCCTTTCTGCCTTAGATATGAAAAGAAATTAACCTTTTGTCAACTGACATTTGTTAGGAAATTCTGCACTCAGCACTCTGGAAATGCAAGCTCGCACTATGGACAGTTTTTTCTATGAGACAGTAGAGTCCAGTCGATGATTCTTTTTTCATCCCAGTGCTGTCTGTCATCGAACACTCAGGACAGACACCCAGCAGTGCGGTCACCAGGCAGGGGAGCCAGGCATGGAACTGCTCTAGACAGGGTTTGGTGTACACGGGGAGCACACTCCCCCTGCCCGTTGCTCTGTTCTCACTGCAACTGCCAAGAGCTGGACGCTTCTCATCTGTCTCCCCACTTTCATTCTGTCTCGACCACTGCAGCTGGATCAGACTCTACCCGTCCTCACTGTTCCTCTTCTGCTCATACACGGCTCCCTATTACTGATGAGATAAAGTCCAAAATCTGCGGGCTGGTGTTCAGTGCTCTCCACATCTTGCTAACAACCTACGCCTTCACAGGCCTCCACTCCTGCCCCTGACACGTGCATGCTCATGTGTACACACATACACATAGAGGAAGCTTTTGCTTTGGTCAGGCCGTCTCCCCCCGACTCCCTCAAGGCTCCATGAACTCTCCACCTGCCGTAACCCCTGCTGCTGCTCTGCGGCCACCCAGCCTCCAGCTAGAGCCTTAGGCCCTGTATGGAGCTTCTGTCACCACATGCTTGCTTACCAAAGCCTTCCCTCCCCAGAGCTCCCACAGCCATCACCGCCCAACCGTACTCATGAAGAGCCTGTTCTGGGACATGCTGAATTGAAAGATGCAGCAGTCAACTAATGGAGAAATGCCCATCAAGCAGATGCAGATGGTGGATTAGCGCTAAGCTGTGAGGGCTCACAGTGCCTTGGTGCAGAGAGAGAAGCAGCAGGGGGACCGGGACTACACAGCCATCCCCCTATTCAGGGCAAAGAGGAGACATCTGGGCAGAAAGAGAAAACACAAAGGATAGAGACGTCACCCACAGTAGGAACAGAGACTGTGTTAGATCGGGAAAAATTAAAATAGGAGTGTCAGAGTTTAATTCCTAAATTTAGAAGAAAATAATAAAATAGTAGAAGAAACAGCCAAGAATAAATGAAAGTTACCACTGTGGAACAGGGATCAGCAGTCCAGGAGGAGCAACTAAAGTGCTACTTGTCTTTAGAAGCCTTCTAGAATAATGTTTCCATTTTAATGAACATAACAAGTTGTACTTTTACAAAAGAGAAGAAACTTTGTATCAGAAACTAGTAACTGAAAAAGTCACTTGGGCTTCCTTGGTGGTCCAGTGGGTAGAGTCTGCCTTGCACTGAAAGGGGCACCAGTTCGATCCCTGGCCCGGGAAGATCCCACGTGCCGCGGAGTGGCTGGACGGGTGTGTCCAATTACGAGCCAGCTCTAGAGCACATGCGCCCAGAGCCCTGCTCTGCAAGAGAGGCCACTGCGATGGGAGGCTCACACAGACCAAAGAATTAAGATGGATGAAAATAAATAGATACAAAACTAACAAAAGAGGCCAAAATTAAAAAAAAAAAAAAAAAAAAACCCTCAATCATTTACCTTGCTTTTTCTCTACGAAATGTATCACAAAGTAACCAAATACTTTGATGCAAGTTTCACTCGGGACTTCCCAAGTGGTCCAGTGGTTAAGAATCCAGCTTCCAGTGCAGGGGACCCCAGTTCAATCCCTGGTCAGGAAACTTACAGCTCACATGGAGGGGTGGCAACCGAGCCCCCACACTCTGGAGCCATGCACAATGAAAGATCTCACACACTTCAACGAGAACTGCACATGCTGCAACTAAGACTTGGCCAAATAAATATGTTTTTAAGTTTCACTTTGCAAGAGTAATCCAACTAGCAATGAAGAAGGACTGACAGAATTAGGGTGTCCCCACCTTGCACCCTCTAACGAAATAACGGATATAGACAATGATCATCAGGCATCAGTGGTTGTTAACATCACAAAATGAGAGTCAGCACCCTCTAACGGAGGCAATATACGCGATAGGGGTCACCACAAGTAGGAAAAACATCTGGGCAGAAAGAAAACACAAAGGATAGAGCGTCACCCACAGTAGGAACAGAGACTGTGTTAGATCGGGAAAAATTAAAATAGGAGTGTCAGAGTTTAATTCCTAAATTTAGAAGAAAATAATAAAATAGTAGAAGAAACAGCCAAGAATAAATGAAAGTTACCACTGTGGAACAGGGATCAGCAGTCCAGGAGGAGCAACTAAAGTGCTACTTGTCTTTAGAAGCCTTCTAGAATAATGTTTCCATTTTAATGAACATAACAAGTTGTACTTTTACAAAAGAGAAGAAACTTTGTATCAGAAACTAGTAACTGAAAAAGTCACTTGGGCTTCCTTGGTGGTCCAGTGGGTAGAGTCTGCCTTGCACTGAAAGGGGCACCAGTTCGATCCCTGGCCCGGGAAGATCCCACGTGCCGCGGAGTGGCTGGACGGGTGTGTCCAATTACGAGCCAGCTCTAGAGCACATGCGCCCAGAGCCCTGCTCTGCAAGAGAGGCCACTGCGATGGGAGGCTCACACAGACCAAAGAATTAAGATGGATGAAAATAAATAGATACAAAACTAACAAAAGAGGCCAAAATTAAAAAAAAAAAAAAAAAAAAAACCCTCAATCATTTACCTTGCTTTTTCTCTACGAAATGTATCACAAAGTAACCAAATACTTTGATGCAAGTTTCACTCGGGACTTCCCAAGTGGTCCAGTGGTTAAGAATCCAGCTTCCAGTGCAGGGGACCCCAGTTCAATCCCTGGTCAGGAAACTTACAGCTCACATGGAGGGGTGGCAACCGAGCCCCCACACTCTGGAGCCATGCACAATGAAAGATCTCACACACTTCAACGAGAACTGCACATGCTGCAACTAAGACTTGGCCAAATAAATATGTTTTTAAGTTTCACTTTGCAAGAGTAATCCAACTAGCAATGAAGAAGGACTGACAGAATTAGGGTGTCCCCACCTTGCACCCTCTAACGAAATAACGGATATAGACAATGATCATCAGGCATCAGTGGCTGTTAACATCACAAAATGAGAGTCAGACATGGCAATTGGGGGTGGGATATATAAATGAAATAAACTGATCATCATGAAACCCTCACTGGTAGGAATATGGGGTCCATTATACTCTTCTTTCTACTTTTGTTATGATTTTGAAATTTTCCACAATAAAGCGAGGGCAAAAAGTGGACATAGTGGCAATGCACGCCAGAAAAAAATGTATCAACAATTCCAAGGCACTGAATTGTGCAGGCACCATCACAACCACCCACCAGCCCCAAAGCGGGCACCTCTCCGCACCTGGATTTGGGCAGTCAGCCTCTGGATCTCCAGGCCCAGCTGCTGCTCCACATCCAGAGTCAAGCTTTCCTCGGAGGCCAGGCGAGACAAAGCTTCTGCCTCCTGCAGCAGCGGCTTTGACAGAAACAGGGTGAGATCTGAGCCCAGAGCAGGATGCTCCCCTCCCCAGTCCCCAGATACTCACAGGTAAGTCCTTCTGGACCAGGACCAGGAAGGAACCTAGGGCCCGCGCTGCCAGATGCTGCTGAGTTCTGCTCCCAAACCAGAGCAAGGTAGTCTGCAAGGTACAGAGCCCCAGAGCAAGGGGATCAGGACCTGGGGAAGGGAGGGACAGAATATCTGAAGGGCTATGCAACACCTTTGGAAAGAGGCAGGCTTCAGAACAGAATAAGGACTAAAGCAGGTATCCTCGGTGCTCCGTTCCCCCATCCCCAGCACCTTGCCTCACCTGGAGGCCGGCAGAGGAGCAGTCCTGCCCTGGGCTCTCGAAGAGCATCCAAAAGAGGAAAGAGCTGCTGCAAAAGCTCCGTGGTAGGAGAGGGTGAGGTGCTCTGGCGTCCACTAGCAGAGCCCAAGGCCTGGCAGAAGCCTGAGGACGAGGCGTATGGTGTGATCATGGAGGGGTGGCAACCGAGCCCCCACACTCTGGAGCCATGCACAATGAAAGATCTCACACACTTCAACGAGAACTGCACATGCTGCAACTAAGACTTGGCCAAATAAATATGTTTTTAAGTTTCACTTTGCAAGAGTAATCCAACTAGCAATGAAGAAGGACTGACAGAATTAGGGTGTCCCCACCTTGCACCCTCTAACGAAATAACGGATATAGACAATGATCATCAGGCATCAGTGGCTGTTAACATCACAAAATGAGAGTCAGACATGGCAATTGGGGGTGGGATATATAAATGAAATAAACTGATCATCATGAAACCCTCACTGGTAGGAATATGGGGTCCATTATACTCTTCTTTCTACTTTTGTTATGATTTTGAAATTTTCCACAATAAAGCGAGGGCAAAAAGTGGACATAGTGGCAATGCACGCCAGAAAAAAATGTATCAACAATTCCAAGGCACTGAATTGTGCAGGCACCATCACAACCACCCACCAGCCCCAAAGCGGGCACCTCTCCGCACCTGGATTTGGGCAGTCAGCCTCTGGATCTCCAGGCCCAGCTGCTGCTCCACATCCAGAGTCAAGCTTTCCTCGGAGGCCAGGCGAGACAAAGCTTCTGCCTCCTGCAGCAGCGGCTTTGACAGAAACAGGGTGAGATCTGAGCCCAGAGCAGGATGCTCCCCTCCCCAGTCCCCAGATACTCACAGGTAAGTCCTTCTGGACCAGGACCAGGAAGGAACCTAGGGCCCGCGCTGCCAGATGCTGCTGAGTTCTGCTCCCAAACCAGAGCAAGGTAGTCTGCAAGGTACAGAGCCCCAGAGCAAGGGGATCAGGACCTGGGGAAGGGAGGGACAGAATATCTGAAGGGCTATGCAACACCTTTGGAAAGAGGCAGGCTTCAGAACAGAATAAGGACTAAAGCAGGTATCCTCGGTGCTCCGTTCCCCCATCCCCAGCACCTTGCCTCACCTGGAGGCCGGCAGAGGAGCAGTCCTGCCCTGGGCTCTCGAAGAGCATCCAAGAGAGGAGGAAAGAGCTGCTGCAAAAGCTCCGTGGTAGGAGAGGGTGAGGTGCTCTGGCGTCCACTAGCAGAGCCCAAGGCCTGGCAGAAGCCTGAGGACGAGGCGTATGGTGTGATAAGCAAGGGACACTCTGGGCTTGGGTCACTGCCATCCCCCATTCCCCCTCACCTTGGTCCCAGCTCCAAATGAGAGACCGACGAAGTAGGCTGCGACACAAAGAAGCCAGCTCCTTCTCACACTCCTGAGGCAATGACGCTAGTGGGAGAAATGACTCTGGAACCTGAAAACAAGGTCTCTCTTTTCCACAACCACTGCCCCCACTCAATCACGGGCCAAGAGGGGACGTTTCCCCCAAGACTCAAGGCTGGCATGGAAAGCAAGGCTTTGCCTTGAAAGCCCAGAAACTATAACCTGAACCGCAGGGGTTGGGTGGAGTGGGGGATGTTCGTTCTAAAGGATCTGCTTTGGTAGTCAGGTGGCAGGGGAGTGAGATGAAGACAGAAGGAAAAGACGCCAGCCTTCCCACCCCCCGAGCCCGGGCTCATCACTCACCCTGACCCAGTGCCTGACTCAGCTGTCGTGCCGCTGCCCCGGGGTCCCTCCAGGGTCCCAGACTTAGGTCCAGAGTCTGAGAACAGGCTGCCCACAGCAGGGTCCAGTACTGGGTCCACAAGGCTCCATCCCCTCCAAGGCCCAGTCCAGTGCCGGCTGGCCCCGCCACGCCCCCCAGCAGGCCCAGGAGCCCGGGCAGCAGCTCCTGCTCTTCTTGGCACCGCCTGAGGAGCTGGTCCCTCAGGTCAGGGTCCCCGAGCGCCTCATCCAGCCAACCTGCCACCTGGCAACCCCGCTCCGCCGTCAGCAGGCAGAGCACGCGGCCCAGGGGATACGGGCGCGCCGATGCTGGGACATGGCTCAAGGCTGTCCCCTGCAGCTGGTGGTACGCCGGGAGTACCCGCAGCAGGTTGGCGAGTTGGGACGACAGGTCTGGGCGGGCGGGCGCGCGGCCCAGGGCCCGAAGCCGCATCTCAATAGTAGCATCCAGGCGCTGGGCCGCCAGCCCGACGGGGCGGGCCAGGAGGAGCGGCTCGAGGGTCTCCAGCGGGCTGCTCCGCAGGACCGTCCCTCCGGAAAGGTGCGGTAGCAGGTCGCGGCACAGCCGAGGCCAGGGGCCGTGGCTGGGGGCTGGAGCGCCCGGGCTCAGGAGCCGCAGGAGGCGCACGGCCGCCTGCAGGTGGAGGGCGCAGTCCCGCGCTCGGAGGAGCCGCTCCCGCTCGCGGTGCAGCCGCAGCAGCACCGCCCTGAGACGCCGCAGCGCCGGAGGGATCGGGCCGCCGGCGGCCAGCTCCCGCCCCGCGTCTGCAGCGCCAGCCTCCCGGCGCTCGCCGGCGTCCGCCGGCGCCTCCCACCACGGCGGCCCTCTGGCCGTTCCGCCCGGCCGTGGGTCCAGGCAGGGGACGCCGCGGGCCACCGGCAGCACCGGCCAGCCACGAACGTCCCCGCGGAGAGCGCCCGGCCGCCGTCTCCGCCACGGCTCCTCCTCCCCGTCCCCGGACGGCGCCGCGAAGGGCGGCGCGGCAGCCAGCGGAGGCAGCAGGCCCCCCGAGCGAGCCGCGTGGGCCATGGGACGCCGCGTCCAGAAGCAGCCTAACGACGGCCACCAGCGCGCACGGCCCAACGCCCGCCGCGGCGGGGGCCGCGCCCCATCCCCAGAGCCCTCCGCTCCGCCCGGGGGCCGCCGGGACCGGCGCGGGCTCGCGGGCGCTCCGTCAGCGGTGCTTCCGCCCTCAACAAAGATGGCTGCACGCTCGGTCTTACGGCTCCCTGGGAGGGGATCGATGACCCCGCTATTGCCGTGAGGCACGCTCGGTGAAGCACCCAACTCCGCTCGTGGTGGATGGAAAAGAGGTTTATTCGGCTGGCTTTACACCGGTGGGCCCAAGGCCTTCATTTAGCCAAGGACCCGGAGCAAAACTTGTGGCTCACATTTAGACCTAAAGCCTATGCGGGGGCTTCCCTTGTGGCTCAGAATCAGAACCCGTCTGCCAATGCAGGAGACACAGGTTCGAGCCCTGATCCGGGAAGATCCCACATACCGCAGAGCAGCTAAACCCACACATCAACAAAGACCCAGCACAGCCAAATAAATAAATAAAAGTTTAAATAATAATAATAATAAAAAGCCTATGCGCACAAACCCACACCCCCAACTTCTAAGATTGCCTAGGAGACATCAAGAAAAAACGTATGATTTGGTTGCAATCACAATGGTACAATTGAAAATCATCAAAGCATATCGCTTAGCCTGTCTACAACAAGAATTGATTAACTGAAATCACAAAGGGTGATTTATCTTATGACGGATATTTCAGTTCCATGGCCAAGGGGAGGCTTGGGTACAAAGTCTTCCTGGTCAGGTTCTCATCAGCCCCAGAGGCCTAGTTGACAGTTAATTTTTCTACCTATGCCTACCCAGTCCGGAGTTCACTGAAAGTGTAAGATGGAATCCTCTTCCTCAAGATGGAGTCAGTTCAGTCAGGGTAGCCTGCTTCTTTCTTCCTTCATCAGTACAGGTTACAGTCAGTAAAGATTAACAGGGAATAATCAGTGCTAGCAGGGAGTAATTTAGTTTAACAAGTAAATCACTTCCAAATAATGATTTTACAAACAAATCATTTACAATCACTTACAGGTTAATCTAAGTAAATTATTTCATATTATATGTCCCCTTTTATACTGTCTTTCACTTTTGGGTCACTGTTGACGGGGATGGCGCTGTTTCCAAAGACGGTGGGGTTAGTCAGGCTAGGTAAGCAGCTGAGACAAGACCAGAGCGGGTCCAGGAGGGCGCCACTTGGATCAGTTTTCAGTAGGATTTTGTGCTGCAGGAGGCGGACATTGGGCTCCGACTCGTCCACCCCTAAGCCACCCGACGCGCCGCTGGTTTCGTTTCCTATAGGCTCTCCTCTGCGGCCTGGCTGCCCGCTGGGGGTCACTGCTGTCCCCAGACTCTGCAGGGTATTCGGACCTGAGGACTACTGCCCCGCCGAAATAAAAAAGGACTCCATGGGAATTCCTTAGTGGTCCAGTGGTTAGTGAGGAAACTAAGACTCCGCAAGACACGCAGCGTGTCCAAAAATAAACCAAAACTCGTAGCCTGTTCCTTGTTCATTATGGTCACACCTCTTTTACCCCTTCTGGGCTGAGCCTCGCCCCAGGCCCGGCGCGTGTGGGCCTCCGCCGGAATTTTGGAGAGGAGTAACTCTGGGCCCTACTGGCAAGCAGCGCGATGCAAGTGGAGGAAGGATGGGGGGCCAGGGACAACTCGGCGGTGATAAATGCTTGAAGTGGGCAGAACTGACCCGAGGAGGGTCTCTTAGTTGAGGACTGGGGAGTTGGTAGGGCTTCCCTGGTGGCTCAGTGGTAAAGAATCCGCCTGCCAATGCAGGAGACCTGGGTTCAATCCCTGGCTGGGGAAGCTGCCCTGGAGAAGGAAACGGCAATCTACTCCAGTATTCTTGCCTGGAAGATCCCGTGAACAGAGGAGCCTGGTGGGCTACAGTCCATGGGGTCACAAAAGAGTCGTACAGGACTTAGTGACTCAACAGGAGCTGCTAGGGGAAAGATATAGGAACGGAGGGAACAGGGTGAGCAAAGCCACTAAAACAGGGAACCATCAGGAGAACTTCACTGAAGTTCTCAAGCCCATAATGTCACCTTAGGTTCAAAGGAGAATTTAGTTTAACAAGTAAATAAAACTTCCAAATATTTGAATTTAAAAACAAACAAATCATTTACAATCACTTACAGGTTAATCTAAGTAAATTATTTCATATTATATGTCCCCTTTTATACTGTCTTTCACTTTTGGGTCACTGTTGACGGGGATGGCGCTGTTTCCAAAGACGGTGGGGTTAGTCAGGCTAGGTAAGCAGCTGAGACAAGACCAGAGCGGGTCCAGGAGGGCGCCACTTGGATCAGTTTTCAGTAGGATTTTGTGCTGCAGGAGGCGGACATTGGGCTCCGACTCGTCCACCCCTAAGCCACCCGACGCGCCGCTGGTTTCGTTTCCTATAGGCTCTCCTCTGCGGCCTGGCTGCCCGCTGGGGGTCACTGCTGTCCCCAGACTCTGCAGGGTATTCGGACCTGAGGACTACTGCCCCGCCGAAATAAAAAAGGACTCCATGGGAATTCCTTAGTGGTCCAGTGGTTAGTGAGGAAACTAAGACTCCGCAAGACACGCAGCGTGTCCAAAAATAAACCAAAACTCGTAGCCTGTTCCTTGTTCATTATGGTCACACCTCTTTTACCCCTTCTGGGCTGAGCCTCGCCCCAGGCCCGGCGCGTGTGGGCCTCCGCCGGAATTTTGGAGAGGAGTAACTCTGGGCCCTACTGGCAAGCAGCGCGATGCAAGTGGAGGAAGGATGGGGGGCCAGGGACAACTCGGCGGTGATAAATGCTTGAAGTGGGCAGAACTGACCCGAGGAGGGTCTCTTAGTTGAGGACTGGGGAGTTGGTAGGGCTTCCCTGGTGGCTCAGTGGTAAAGAATCCGCCTGCCAATGCAGGAGACCTGGGTTCAATCCCTGGCTGGGGAAGCTGCCCTGGAGAAGGAAACGGCAATCTACTCCAGTATTCTTGCCTGGAAGATCCCGTGAACAGAGGAGCCTGGTGGGCTACAGTCCATGGGGTCACAAAAGAGTCGTACAGGACTTAGTGACTCAACAGGAGCTGCTAGGGGAAAGATATAGGAACGGAGGGAACAGGGTGAGCAAAGCCACTAAAACAGGGAACCATCAGGAGAACTTCACTGAAGTTCTCAAGCCCATAATGTCACCTTAGTTATGGGCTTGAAAAAAGAGGCAAGAAAGAGGGCAGCAAGTGGCCTGATAGTCTTTGACTGGCACATGGGTTTGAATGTCCTGCAGTAGGTAGCAGGGTTATTGAGGAACGGATAGGATCAGATTGGGGAGCACTGAGGTACTATATGTCCATCTGCTTCTCAGTCATTTCAAAAATCAACAAGTTCAGAGGTTAGTTCATCATCTTTGCAGATTCGTTGCATTTCCTCTAAACTTCATCTTGATTAACCAACAAACTTCCATCCAGTTGCTTTATTCAGAAATCTGAGAACCATTCTCCACATTCCTCCCCTTTCTTTTACCTCACCTCTGTTGTCAGTCACAAAATCTACTTCCGAAGTGTCTTTTGGATCAAATCCATTATTTCTAGTCCTGCTTCTGCTGCCACTACCCTAGTTCAAGAACTCATTCCTTCTGAATTGAGCAGTTGTAATGACCTGCTGACTAAACGTTTCACCACTAGGCTCATCTCTTTCTCCAGGACTATTTCATTTGAGCATTACACTCCCTAGATCAGGTCCACTTGCATCATTAACAGGACAAAGTCCCAACTCACAAGGTCACACAGGGTTCTTCAGGCTCAGATCCTGACTAAATCCCTATTATGAGAGCCGTTTCACCCATCTTTGCTCATTCAGCATACACTACTGACCACCATCTATGTACTGAACATTGTTATAGCACTGGGACGAAAGCAGTAAACCAAACAGACCAAAAAAATCCCTCTACTCAGTGGATTAGAAGTGTCTAGTGGGGCTTCCCCTGGTGGTCCAGTGGGTAAAGACACCGCCTTGCAGTGCAAGGGGCGCCAGTTCAATCCCTGGCCTGGGAAGATCCCATGTGCTGCGGAGCGGCTGGACTGATGTGTCCAATTACCGAGCCGGAGCTCTGGAGCACATGCGCCCAGAGCTGGTTCTCTGCGACAACAGAGGCCACCGCGATGGGAGGCCCACAGGAGCCAAAGAACAAAGACAGATGAAAATAGAGAAATGAAAGACCAATAGAAGTGGCCTGCCCGTCCCCCTCCCGCCCACCCCACCCCCAAAAAGATAAATAAATAAAATAAATGTTTTTGGTTTTTTTTTAAAAAAGAAGTGTCTAGTGGGGGAAGCCAGTCAACAAATAAACCATATAGCGTGTCAAATATGAGAAGTGCAAAGAAAAATAAAGCAAGAAGGATAGGGAGTTCTGATTGTTTTTTTTTTTTTTTTTTAAACCTTTATTTTACTTTTAACTTTTACAGAGTTTTGTTGTTCACAGACATGCATGTTCTCATATTAGTCACATGTATATCCCCCCCTTCCCTCCCCTCCCGACCATCACACAGCACCCCTGAAGGATCCCCTTTTCTCACAGAGCAATGACTAGAGCTGAGAGGTTTCACGTTTTCAATGGAGTGATCAGAGAAGTCCTCCCTCAGGAGATTTAAGTAGGGATCTGAAGGGGATGAAGGTGAGCCATTCCCTGGAGAAAGGACATTCCAGGCAAAGGAAATAACACAGACAAAAGCCCGAGAAAACGGAACGGCGGTCCTGAAATGGTCCATTATTTCTAGTCCTGCTTGCTGCCACTACCCTAGTTCAAGAACTCATTCCTTCTGAATTGAGCAGTTGTAATGACCTGCTGACTAAACGTTTCACCACTAGGCTCATCTCTTTCTCCAGGACTATTTCATTTGAGCATTACACTCCCTAGATCAGGTCCACTTGCATCATTAACAGGACAAAGTCCCAACTCACAAGGTCACACAGGGTTCTTCAGGCTCAGATCCTGACTAAATCCCTATTATGAGAGCCGTTTCACCCATCTTTGCTCATTCAGCATACACTACTGACCACCATCTATGTACTGAACATTGTTATAGCACTGGGACGAAAGCAGTAAACCAAACAGACCAAAAAAATCCCTCTACTCAGTGGATTAGAAGTGTCTAGTGGGGCTTCCCCTGGTGGTCCAGTGGGTAAAGACACCGCCTTGCAGTGCAAGGGGCGCCAGTTCAATCCCTGGCCTGGGAAGATCCCATGTGCTGCGGAGCGGCTGGACTGATGTGTCCAATTACCGAGCCGGAGCTCTGGAGCACATGCGCCCAGAGCTGGTTCTCTGCGACAACAGAGGCCACCGCGATGGGAGGCCCACAGGAGCCAAAGAACAAAGACAGATGAAAATAGAGAAATGAAAGACCAATAGAAGTGGCCTGCCCGTCCCCCTCCCGCCCACCCCACCCCCAAAAAGATAAATAAATAAAATAAATGTTTTTGGTTTTTTTTTAAAAAAGAAGTGTCTAGTGGGGGAAGCCAGTCAACAAATAAACCATATAGCGTGTCAAATATGAGAAGTGCAAAGAAAAATAAAGCAAGAAGGATAGGGAGTTCTGATTGTTTTTTTTTTTTTTTTTTTAAACCTTTATTTTACTTTTAACTTTTACAGAGTTTTGTTGTTCACAGACATGCATGTTCTCATATTAGTCACATGTATATCCCCCCCTTCCCTCCCCTCCCGACCATCACACAGCACCCCTGAAGGATCCCCTTTTCTCACAGAGCAATGACTAGAGCTGAGAGGTTTCACGTTTTCAATGGAGTGATCAGAGAAGTCCTCCCTCAGGAGATTTAAGTAGGGATCTGAAGGGGATGAAGGGGTGAGCCATTCCCTGGAGAAAGGACATTCCAGGCAAAGGAAATAACACAGACAAAAGCCCCGAGAAAAAACGGAACGGGGGCGGTCCTGAAATGGTAGCACAATGGACACATTGGAAAACCTTCAAAGGAAACTGCTGCAGTTGGAAGAGAATGAGAAGGTAAGAGATGATTTCATGAAGAGATTGGGTGGCCAGATCATGTGCAGCCAGATATTAATTAACAGATTATCATAGGCTGTGTTTTGGGGAAAAACAGAAGGTCAAGGCTGACCTTTTTTGTATGGTTTTAAAGATGGCTTACCCCTACTAAGGAAAAAATCCTCATTAGAACCATAGAATGTCCAGGCCAAGCCTTGAAGAGACTTGCCTTATTTCGTGAATGAGTAAATTGAGGTCCAGAGAGGTTAAATGATTCATCCAAAATCAAAAAGCCAGGCAGTGGCAGAGACAGAACTAAGATGCAAGCACTTCTGCTTCAGCACAGTGTTCTCTCCATTTCTATGCTGCCTGGCTAATTAGGAGAGCAGTAAAAAGGCAATGAATAATAAAGTTTTAAGTTACAGAACACAAACTACATTAGTGCAGCTTTTTTTGAGTGAGGGCAGAGAGAGTGGGAGGAGCTTCCCTGGTAGCTCAGACAGTAAAGAATCTGCCTGTAGTGTGGGAGATCCAGGTTTGATCCCTGGGTTGGGAAGACCCCCTGGAGGAGGAAATGGCAACCCACTCCAGTATTTTTGCCTGGAGAATCCCATGGACAGAGGAGCCTGATGGCCTATAGTCCATGGGGTCGCAAAGAGTCAGACACGACTGAGCCACGAAAACACACGCACACAGATAGCTGGAGATCAAAGGGTCTGGGAAGGCTTTAGGGGGAAATGAAATTGATCTTGAAAGTAAGGCAAAATGTGGGTGAAGAGGAAGAAAGAAGTCACATGTATATCCCCCTTCCCTCCCTCCCGACCATCACACAGCACCCTGAAGGATCCCCTTTCTCACAGAGCAATGACTAGAGCTGAGAGGTTTCACGTTTTCAATGGAGTGATCAGAGAAGTCCTCCCTCAGGAGATTTAAGTAGGGATCTGAAGGGGATGAAGGGGTGAGCCATTCCCTGGAGAAAGGACATTCCAGGCAAAGGAAATAACACAGACAAAAGCCCCGAGAAAAAACGGAACGGGGGCGGTCCTGAAATGGTAGCACAATGGACACATTGGAAAACCTTCAAAGGAAACTGCTGCAGTTGGAAGAGAATGAGAAGGTAAGAGATGATTTCATGAAGAGATTGGGTGGCCAGATCATGTGCAGCCAGATATTAATTAACAGATTATCATAGGCTGTGTTTTGGGGAAAAACAGAAGGTCAAGGCTGACCTTTTTTGTATGGTTTTAAAGATGGCTTACCCCTACTAAGGAAAAAATCCTCATTAGAACCATAGAATGTCCAGGCCAAGCCTTGAAGAGACTTGCCTTATTTCGTGAATGAGTAAATTGAGGTCCAGAGAGGTTAAATGATTCATCCAAAATAAAAAAGCCAGGCAGTGGCAGAGACAGAACTAAGATGCAAGCACTTCTGCTTCAGCACAGTGTTCTCTCCATTTCTATGCTGCCTGGCTAATTAGGAGAGCAGTAAAAAGGCAATGAATAATAAAGTTTTAAGTTACAGAACACAAACTACATTAGTGCAGCTTTTTTTGAGTGAGGGCAGAGAGAGTGGGAGGAGCTTCCCTGGTAGCTCAGACAGTAAAGAATCTGCCTGTAGTGTGGGAGATCCAGGTTTGATCCCTGGGTTGGGAAGACCCCCTGGAGGAGGAAATGGCAACCCACTCCAGTATTTTTGCCTGGAGAATCCCATGGACAGAGGAGCCTGATGGCCTATAGTCCATGGGGTCGCAAAGAGTCAGACACGACTGAGCCACGAAAACACACGCACACAGATAGCTGGAGATCAAAGGGTCTGGGAAGGCTTTAGGGGGAAATGAAATTGATCTTGAAAGTAAGGCAAAATGTGGTGAGAAAGAAGCTCAGAACCAGAGGGATTCAAGGACAGCTGGGGGAAGACTTCAAGGCTGGAAGGAGCCTGGTAGAAGAGGGAGGACAGCCGCTAAGTCAGGGAGGATTGTAAGGGAAGACTGGGAAGGTTAGCCAGAGAGCCTTTTGAAAGGCTCCAAATCCAGTCCTGCCTGTGGCTCTGGGATTACTGAAAACTTTTTTATTAAGGGAGCAATTGCTGAGAGCTTGGGTTTGGCGAGAAAGAGATGAAGTGCAGGGGAGAAGCCAGCCAGGAACTGTGGCACTCGTTTAGGCATTGAGGTAGCCCCAGGGTGGATTATATGAGGATATTCATATTTCCAGGATACGACAAGGGACACAGCAGGAAGAGCAAGTAAGGGGACTCCCCTTAGGGGCATTGGTGTGCCTGACTAGGGGCAGGATGGTGGAGACTGAATGCCACCCTCAGTCCTCAGGAAGAGAATTAGTAAAGGGAAGTGATATATCATGAAAGCCAGCAGGAGGCTTTGAGGTGCTGAGCAGGGAGAGGTCGGCCTGTAAAGTTCTCCAGGCTGGGTACACAGTTTGTGGTTGCCATGGTGGAGAGGTTAACGCAGCCAAGCTCCCTGCTGGATCCCAGAGTTCCCCACAACGCCCGCCTCCCCTGCCATCCCCTTCCCAGGACACAGGGATTTTCTCTGGTGGCTTATGGACTGATCCCTGGGGCCTGCCCTGGCTCCATGTGGATGGGAGTGGCAGGCAGCCACAGCTCAGGAGCCACGGCGGGGCATGCAGGGCCGGGCCCAGGGACTGACACAGGTACCCTGGGGACGGCTGGCTCTTAGGTGCTTCCCTTTTTTTTTCTTGCCTTTCTTTCTCCCTCCTGACAGATTTCCTCCTGGGCCATTTCTGCGGTGAGGAGAACGCTGCTGCACAGAATGACAAGGACAAGGAGGCCGAGAGACTGGGCACCAACTGTGGTCTCCAAACATCCTTCCCATATCCTCCATGAGCGTCTAAAAGCCCTGCCCTCAACGCCTTTCTGCCTCAGCATCCTGCCTGAACGACTCAGACAGCTCGCTTCAGGTGGCCACGCCTCAGAAGCTCTTGCTGACTGAAGAGGTAAGACTCAGCCAGGACCTTCACCCTCCCCAGAGTTCTCCCAGTTTCCATAGTCCCATGTCTATATTCTCTTCTAATCTGTTCTTTTATACTACGTACCTCCTTTTGCTTTCTTTCTCATTCTGTTTCTCTTCACGTCACCTGCCCTTCCCCCTCCAGGAAACTAACCCGGCTGCTGAGTAGCTGGTGGCTGAGGAGGAGCTCATGAAACGGAAAACAGAGGAGGAACGACTCAAGAAGGTAGCTGGAGGGCCAAAGGAATGGGAGCCTGGAGGGTTTGGGGATAGTAGAAGAGAACTCATGATGGTGCGGGCGTGTGGCCAGCAGGGCTCAGGGACCTGAGGGTCTCCTGGCGGCCATTCAGTGCAGTGGTTGTGGTTGTGGAGTCACACCCTGTTGCCTGGACTGGAACCTGCCTCCTTACTGTGAACCCTCTGCCTGGTGACTGTCTTATCTGCTTTTTCTCATGAGGATGACAACAAAATCTACCTCCTAGAGCTGCAAGGATTAAAGAAGATAGTGTGTGCAAAGCTTTTAGTCCAGTACCATGGCATATAGTATATTTTGTCCACATGAAGAACTGGTCTCAGGTTATGAGCTGTGTATATGGATGTGCGTGGATGATTAAGTATAGTACTCAAAATACAGCCTCCTCTTCCTTGTGGTTACTACAGCGTCCAAAGGATCGAAAGCGAAGAGAGCACTTGGAGAAGGATGGCAGGGAGTCCAACAGGAATGTCTGCAGGCAGGTCCCAAGGGCACCAGGTGCGCCAGGAAGTGGGGCTGGAAAAGCAGGCAGCTCAAGGTGATCCCAGCTCTGTAACTGTTCACCTTCCTTCCAGGCTGAGGCCACCCAGATGCCATTTCTGCGGTGAGGAGAACGCTGCTGCACAGAATGACAAGGACAAGGAGGCCGAGAGACTGGGCACCAACTGTGGTCTCCAAACATCCTTCCCATATCCTCCATGAGCGTCTAAAGCCCTGCCCTCAACGCCTTTCTGCCTCAGCATCCTGCCTGAGCGACTCAGACAGCTCGCCCAGGTGGCCACGCCTCAGAAGCTCTTGCTGACTGAAGAGGTAAGACTCAGCCAGGACCTTCACCCCCCCCAGAGTTCTCCCAGTTTCCATAGTCCCATGTCTATATTCTCTTCTAATCTGTTCTTTTATACTACGACCTCCTTTTGCTTTGTTTCTCATTCTGTTTCTCTTCACGTCACCTGCCCTTCCCCCTCCAGGAAACTAACCCGGCTGCTGAGTAGCTGGTGGCTGAGGAGGAGCTCATGAAACGGAAAACAGAGGAGGAACGACTCAAGAAGGTAGCTGGAGGGCCAAAGGAATGGGAGCCTGGAGGGTTTGGGGATAGTAGAAGAGAACTCATGATGGTGCGGGGGGGGGGGGGGTGTGGCCAGCAGGGCTCAGGGACCTGAGGGTCTCCTGGCGGCCATTCAGTGCAGTGGTTGTGGTTGTGGAGTCACACCCTGTTGCCTGGACTGGAACCTGCCTCCTTACTGTGAACCCTCTGCCTGGTGACTGTCTTATCTGCTTTTTCTCATGAGGATGACAACAAAATCTACCTCCTAGAGCTGCAAGGATTAAAGAAGATAGTGTGTGCAAAGCTTTTAGTCCAGTACCATGGCATATAGTATATTTTGTCCACATGAAGAACTGGTCTCAGGTTATGAGCTGTGTATATGGATGTGCGTGGATGATTAAGTATAGTACTCAAAATACAGCCTCCTCTTCCTTGTGGTTACTACAGCGTCCAAAGGATCGAAAGCGAAGAGAGCACTTGGAGAAGGATGGCAGGGAGTCCAACAGGAATGTCTGCAGGCAGGTCCCAAGGGCACCAGGTGCGCCAGGAAGTGGGGCTGGAAAAGCAGGCAGCTCAAGGTGATCCCAGCTCTGTAACTGTTCACCTTCCTTCCAGGCTGAGGCCACCCCAGATGGCCATGGGAGCCCTTCACCCAGCTCTGGGAACCCAGGTCAGGGACAGTGTGGCGAGGAAGCAGTAAGAGCCTCCTTTCTTCCCTTCATGGTTTCTGCCTGCCCTCTCCTCCCACTATGCTAGGACATACCTCATCGCTGCCCCTTCTTAACTTTCCTTTCCGCTCACAAGACTCACTGGATCTATCTGTTCACCTGAGGATTGGCCCTCAGTGCCCACACAGAAACAAGACTGAGGCAGGAGCCCCAAGGCAGGAGCCTGGTCCCAAGAAAAGATAAACCAGGAGGAAGAAAGCATTCCAAAAGAAGAGCCCCGGGCAGAGTCATTAGGCAGAGGTGAGGGGGGCAGAAGAACCTCAGCTGGAACCAGTGGAAGGGGTGCCAGAGGGCTTTGGGAAGTGAGGTGGTCTAAGGGTGGAAGGCAGTGACTCACTGGAGTTCTCTGGCCCTGGGGTTAAGAGACCTGGGATCAAGCTCCATCACTGTCACCCTGACCTTGGCTAGTTTCCTCTGCAAGAAAGCAGGGCCAATGCCATCTTGCAGGCCTGTCATGAGTTCCACGATGCAGGCTGTTTGAACAGAGGAGAAGGATTTGGAAAGGTTGAGGCCTTGACTTTGCTTTCCATTTCTAGGAGTCTCCAGGGTGGCTGCCACAGCCTGTTCCAACAGAGCTAGGAGCTGGGAGATTCAGGCAGGGGAGATTCTTTCTTTTTCCTTCCTCACCCACTCCTCCCTAGGGTAGCCCCATCTGAGTCTTCCCACCCGCTCTCCTCCACAGAGTTGGGTACCAGCTTTGCCCAAAATAGTTTCTACCACAAGGCTGGGGTCCTCTTCACCCAAGCCTTGAAGCTCAGCCCCCAGGACCACTGGTAGGTGAGGGCGTTGGCCTCTATGCTGAGATATAAGGGCAAGGCCAAGCACCAAGGACCCAGACTCTTGGCCACTTTGTTTTTATCAGATTATTTGGAAATCACTCATTCTGCCAAGAACAGCTGGGTCTGCTAGTGTGGGCCCTGACTGATGCCCAGATGACCCTTACTTTGCAACCCCGGGGTCTCTTCCGCCTGGGCAAGGCCTTGATGGGACTGCAGGTGATGGGTCTGAAGTTGGAAACAGAGTAGGAATTTGGGTGGGATGGAGTGGGGATCAGGTTTACGTGAACATCTTCTAGTTAAGCTACTACCAAAATGTCTTAGTGGAACTAGGAGCTAGAGCCAGTTTGGGAAATGACCAGTTTTATATTCCTTGACCCTACTGACACCTAAACTTTCCTCTTTCTAATTCCTCTGGGTTGAAAACATTTCAAAGAGGCAGCTGCTGTGTTCTGGGAGACTCTGAGAGGTGGGTCCCAGCCTGTGCAGCCTGGGAGCGAACACTCCTGCCTCCTGTAACTCGGTCTGGTAAGGGACTCAGGCCCACTCATGCTGAGGGCAACAGAGAGAACTGGACCAGACTGTGACACCAAGGGATGCTACTTTCTGTGTCAGACAGATAAGGGGGGGACAGGATGCATGGGATGAGGGGGGCATGGGCAGCACTGCTGGAAGGCGTATCAGGTGCCCCTCTCTCTCCTTTCTCAGCAGGATCAGCAAAGAGGACTTCCTGGGCTGCCTCTGTCAGCGAGGTTCCCCCAGCCATTTCCCCATGTTGAACTGGGGCCTTGAAGCCCTCTCCCACAGTTGCCCTGGAAGTACTGCCCCAAGGGGCCCTGGCCTTCTTGCAACATCCTCCACCTAAGCCACCCCAACTGGTCCCTCCCCCAGACTTAGAGCCAAAGACCCAGTCTTCTCCACCTCCAGGACTCTTCAGAGGGTTGGGGCATCCTAGAACTTGAGCCCCAGCATCTGCCTCATACCAGATGAAAGAGAACCCGTCCCTAATATGACAAGGCCATGTGTGCATCCCACAGCAACAAAGGCCACTGTGTGGCAGCAGTTCACTGCACATCGTGAGAGCCGTACTCTAAAACCATGGTTGGTTTTAACCTGGCAGTCATGCCTCTTGACACAGAGACCTTCGGAAGAGAGAAAGGAGCTCTACATCCACTGAAATAGCCCTTCTTTGGTTCTTAAGCAGATGGCTTCTTCTGGGAGCAGTAAGGAAAAATAAAATCCTCCAAGGCTTGAGAAAGATCTGTATAAAAGTTCAGATTTTCAGATTATAACAGACCTATCAGTGGGGGCATTTGAAGCTTGCTCATGATCTGGAGGAACTCATTCACCAGCCAGAGCTCTGTGCTCAGGATTGGGGTCACAGTGATGAGTAAGACCCAAGTCCTGATCTTCAGCTCGATGGACGGTCACTTCTTCCTAGTCCCAGTTCTTGCCCTGTTTTCTCAAGCCTCAGCTTCAGGCCCTGCTTCCTGTCCACACTTCTGTGCATATCCGGACCTCCCCTTTGCCCAGTGGTTTTGATGCTTACCTCCTTCCACTGCTGAAAGATTCACCAAGGGCTTGCACTTGGGGAGCCCCTTATGAGCTCCTTCCTGGAGCTGGCAGAACCTGTGCATCTCTACATAGCCCCCCTGCGGGCTCTCCCACTAGCGCGGCTCAGCAGGTACACAGGCTTCTGCTACTTGGGTCTTACTCTCTCCTCTCCTGTACTGGGCATTGTAACTAGCTTTTCCCCCGAGTGAATTTACTTAGGTTTTCTATCCAGAGTCACTGCCCCTAAATAAAGCTAAAGTTCTCCACTTTCTGTATAAGAAAGGGGACCTCCTTCTAGTTTTTTTTTTTTTTTTTTTTCTAAGTTCAAGTTTAATTCCTTCTAGTTTTATCGCTGAGATTTTGACAGCGGCTCCTGGCTGTTTCCTCCCTGGCTCTGCCTGGGACTCTCAGCTCATTTAAATATGGGTCTGCAAGCCTCCCAGTATGCCTTTCCTAGGAGAACCATTTATCAGGATAAATGACTCTCACTCAACTCTTTCTCAACAGCATTTATATCTAGAGATATAGGAGGTGGGCTGGGCTCTCTGCCCTGCAAGCAGCGACCCCAAGCTCTGCCTCAGAGGGCAGAACGAGCCCTTCCACCCTCCTGCCACCACCCCATCCCAGTGGGGACATTTTTGCCAGTCTCTCCCAACGCTTATCACGTTGCCTGGGTCTCAATGTAGGACTCTCCCGGTGCAGGAAAGGAGAAGGGTCCAGACTCTGCTAACAGATGACCTCAGGGTGGGGAAAGAGGAGCGTGGGTAGGAGGCAGTCACTCTGGGGCCAGTCTGTTAGGTGCAAGATCTCCCAGGCAGATCAAACGCCGAGTAGAGTCTCAGAACTAAGGCGGCCAGTAGAGGAGGGGTTGGCAACTGTACGAGTCCCGCGCCCTTGCCCTCATCCCAGCGTCTCCAGAGCCTGGGTCCACATTCTGACTTAGGAGCTCTTCTTTTGTAAACTGGGCATGACCATATCACCTACCTTGTATGGTTGCTATGAGAACTAAAGGAAACATCGGATTTAAAGCACTCGGCGCAGTGGCAAGCATGGAATCTTCGCAATAATCAGATTTTGATCCGGGCGCCAGGACTGAGGAGTGCTGCGGCGAAGTCTCGATTTTATTCTCAACTGGGAAAGGTGGGCGTCTGAACTATGTGCCGGAAGGGGCCGGGATCGACACCCTCCCTCCACCCGGGCACCTGGACAGGGCGCGGTGGCGCGGAGTTTAGAGCAGCAGAGCCCTGGAGGCAGCATGGCCATCAAACGTCCACCTGTATCTCCTCATCGGAAAGGTGGAGCTCAGCGTCAGGCCGCGCGGGGCCCGGCCCGAGGCTGGGGGCGCCGTCTGGCAGCGCGAGGCGGCGCTGGATTTCCGGGGACAGCGAGCGCAGCGAAGCCAGGTCGGCGCGCATCTCCTCCACTTCGCGCTTGAGCTTGGCGCGCCGGTTCTGGAACCACGTGACGACCTGCGCGTTGGCCAAGCCGAGCCTCGCCGCTAGCCCGTCGCGCTCGGACGGCGCCAGGTACTTCTGGCAGACGAAGCGCCGTTCCAGCTCCAGCACCTGCTGCGCGGTGAACGCCGTGCGCGACTTCCGCCGTCTGCGGCCAGCCGGGCCGGGGCCCAGGGGCCCGGGCCACGTGGCCTGCGGGGATAGGGTGGGGTCAGCCTCTAGCCAGGGGGAATCAGGCTTTGGTCCCGGAGGGAAAGAGGGAGCGTCCAGTCAGTGAGAGCAGGGTTGGTGCGGAGCGAGTAGGCGAACTGGGATGAGAACCGCGTACCCTCCCGACCTTTGCGAGGGGTGACGGTGGCGTTTCAGATGGGGCATAAGGTGGAACCGGCCCCCGGGGTACGGGAGGCAGAAAGATGAGCGCATCTTGCGGTACGGAGGACTGGGAAGGCGGGACAAGCCAGAGGAGGCCTGGTGCACCGTCTAGCTGTCTAGGTCGGGGACTTTAAGGCCTTCCGAGCCCCTGGTGGAACGGGCTTGCAGGCCCAGGCCGTCACCAGTGGTGGGGCCGACCATGGTCAGAGCAGAGGCAGCCAACAGGCATGGTGAGTGCAACCGAACCCTGAACTTGCCCTTCTTTAAACTTTCGTGCGCCAGGACTGAGTGGCAAGCATGGAATCTTCGCAATAATCAGATTTTGATCCGGGCGCCAGGACTGAGGAGTGCTGCGGCGAAGTCTCGATTTTATTCTCAACTGGGAAAGGTGGGCGTCTGAACTATGTGCCGGAAGGGGCCGGGATCGACACCCTCCCTCCACCCGGGCACCTGGACAGGGCGCGGTGGCGCGGAGTTTAGAGCAGCAGAGCCCTGGAGGCAGCATGGCCATCAAACGTCCACCTGTATCTCCTCATCGGAAAGGTGGAGCTCAGCGTCAGGCCGCGCGGGGCCCGGCCCGAGGCTGGGGGCGCCGTCTGGCAGCGCGAGGCGGCGCTGGATTTCCGGGGACAGCGAGCGCAGCGAAGCCAGGTCGGCGCGCATCTCCTCCACTTCGCGCTTGAGCTTGGCGCGCCGGTTCTGGAACCACGTGACGACCTGCGCGTTGGCCAAGCCGAGCCTCGCCGCTAGCCCGTCGCGCTCGGACGGCGCCAGGTACTTCTGGCAGACGAAGCGCCGTTCCAGCTCCAGCACCTGCTGCGCGGTGAACGCCGTGCGCGACTTCCGCCGTCTGCGGCCAGCCGGGCCGGGGCCCAGCGCGCCCCGGGCCACGTGGCCTGCGGGGATAGGGTGGGGTCAGCCTCTAGCCAGGGGGAATCAGGCTTTGGTCCCGGAGGGAAAGAGGGAGCGTCCAGTCAGTGAGAGCAGGGTTGGTGCGGAGCGAGTAGGCGAACTGGGATGAGAACCGCGTACCCTCCCCGACCTTTGCGAGGGGTGACGGTGGCGTTTCAGATGGGGCATAAGGTGGAACCGGCCCCCGGGGTACGGGAGGCAGAAAGATGAGCGCATCTTGCGGTACGGAGGACTGGGAAGGCGGGACAAGCCAGAGGAGGCCTGGTGCACCGTCTAGCTGTCTAGGTCGGGGACTTTAAGGCCTTCCGAGCCCCTGGTGGAACGGGCTTGCAGGCCCAGGCCGTCACCAGTGGTGGGGGCCGACCATGGTCAGAGCAGAGGCAGCCAACAGGCATGGTGAGTGCAACCGAACCCTGAACTTGCCCTTCTTTAAACTCGTGGAGGTCGGGCACTCTCAGCTTTTTCGTTTTGGATGATAACAAGCGCCCCCTCCTCGAACCCAAAAGGGAGAGAGTGGGGTACCAAAGGGCGAGGAATGGCGGAGTCCAGAGTCCCGCGGCCCCTGCGGCTCCAGGGACCTTCTGCTCCTGGCGCCCTCTCGAGGGAAGAGCGGCTTGGAGCGGAGCTTGGTCAGCCGGTGAGGCCCGAGCCTCGCCTCCCAGCATTTTCCGTGCCGTCCTAGCCCTAGCTCACTCGTTTACAGCCTCCAGGCCAGGCCTTTTGTCTCCTCTCCGGTCGTTCTCTGTCGCGATTGCTCCGCCTACAGCGAACGGACCCACGAGTCGCTCCGTTCTCGACGGGCTGGTCCTTCCCCTCGGCGCAGGCGGCCTCTCGGAGCGGCCGCGGAGCCTGGGAACTAACGGAGGGGAGGGGAGGAGAGGAAGAGACCGACCCCGGCACCTGGGCGGAGGGGAGGGTGCAGGTTAGGGCAGCGGCCAGGGTGAAGACAGGTTCGAGACCAGGAGCCTGGAGGAGAGGAATGGGGAGAAGGTCAAGTCCCAGTGCGCGACCTCGCCAGAGCTATACCTTCAGAGGGCTGCGGAGCGTGCGCGTCAAGTCCGCGGAAAGTTGTACTTGTCAGCTCCTCCAGCGCGCACAGCGGCGACCGGGGACCTTGGTTCGACTCTGGCAACGGCGACGCAGAGGGTCCTTGGGGAATCATGCACGGGCCTAGGATGTCTGCGATGCTGAAGGACGTCCGGAGTGTCCGGGGCTCGGATCCCGACGAGCTCATGGCCAGCGGGGCTGCGCTCGGCTCCGCAGCTGCCTGGGCCCTAGCGCGGCTCCCGATCTGGGCCCCCGGCCTCGGACCCGCCCCCCGCGCTGGGCCTGAGTCTCGTGTGCCCCTCCTCCTGCGCCCCCACCCCCCACCCCAGGTTCGCGGTGGGTCCGGAGCTGGTAGGCGTCCCGGCAGCGGTGCGGTGGCGAGGTGCGGAAAGAAACCTGCAGAACGACCCGCCAGACCGGGCCGCAGGGCTCGTCTGCGCTGCCGGACGCGGCCCAGTGCACACTCGGGCTGGAGCCTTCCTGGGCGGCCCCCAGATTCTGTGTACCAGACTCCCCGCCTAGCCGCAGCTCTGGCTCATAAACTCGTCGGCAATAAAATTGCTTTCCCTGGCCCCAACGGCTGGAGATCTGCAAAATTCCGAGAAGGAATAGCAGAGCTGACCGTGGTGGGATACTCGAGGGGGGACCTCTGTCTCCTGACCTGGCCCCTCGTCCCGCGCCACCCCTGCGCAACTCTCTTAAAGAGGTCCGGCGGCTGGAAGTTATTAGCGCGGCGCTGGGGGTTGGGGCCTGGGGGACTTGAGACTGGGAAGGACCTGGCCGCGCAGAGCGACTCTAGCCGGGCACACGGGGGATGCCATGGGAAGCCAGCGCAGGTGACTAGACTCTGTGGGCTCTCTGGCTGAACCCAAGGAAGTCTAAACACACGCAGACGGAGTTGGAGACCTGGAACCTTGAGAACAAGCAGACAGCAAACCAGAGTTGCTGTGACTCTTCAGGAGGGGTCTTTGCCAGGGGAAACTGGCCTCTATCGAGGACCTCCTGGTTAGTCGTTCCATCTATCAGTGGATCAGTCTGTCTTTGTCTTCGAATTAACCTCCTGTAGTTAGAATATGGGCCCTTCAGTCTGGAGAGGCCCAGAAAGCACCTAGCATCTGCATCAGGGTCACTGGCTGTAGGAGAGTAGCCAGAAGGCCCGACTTCCGTCTACCCAACCAGATCCTGAGGCAGAACCCTACAAACCCAGCGGCAACTTCTAAGACCTGGATATCATTCCTATCTCATCTGTGTCCTGTCTGTCTTCTCTCCCACACCCAGTCTAGGCCCGGGCTCATGCCCCGTCCCTGCTTGGCGGGAAGAAGGCAGCCTCGGACAGCGCTGCCCACCAGTGGAGGTTCAACAGGGCAAAGGTTCTGTTCACATATCACATCACTGAGGCAGAGAAGCCTCACTCCTGAGGAGCTCACCGTTCCTAGGGAACTCGCTGTTATGGATTTCTTCTATCTTTTTCAAACAGAGACATTAAGACATGGACCTGTCCCTTTCCGGTCACCTTCTCTGTTGACTTCCATACCTCCCACCCCTTGTGCAATGATCCTCTGAGTCCACCTGTCTTCTCTGGGCAAGTAGAGCCCCTGAACAGAGCTTGGGAGATCCAGGACACCTGTGTCAAAAACTCCTTGACAAGGATAGGAGGACATTTTGATAATGGCAGTCAGGGCGTCTCATGTCACCTGAGGCACTGACCTGGCCCACTTTCAACAAAGGTGGAGACACACATCTTCTTGGTAAAGGACTCGCTCCAGGGATACTCCCCATCCCCTGACATACCCAGACACTCACCTAATACCTTCATGGCAGCCTAAGCAATAAACCCAGCCCAGTGGGCCACTGTTGGGTCAGAGAGCAGACAGTGGAAAGCTGAGATGCCTCTGGACCTTGTTAGTAGGTTATTAATGGTGGCAGGTGACAGAGAGATCCGCCTAGCAGGAGGCCTCACCTCAGCCCTCTGAACCATGCCGGTGGTTTCACTTAATCTGCAATGAAAGAAGGCCTTTCTCGGGAGGCTGAAGGAACTGCTTAGCTCTTGTCCCAGGCCTGTCACCAAACAGACACTCTGACTTCCACTCATGCATCTTCTGTGTAGCTTTTATGATCTCTTTTGCTCTCAATTACTCTTCTGTGTTCATGTGAAGCTCTCCTGAAGGGCCTTTGCTTTCCTCCCTTTCTGTCTCTCAAACTTCTTCCGCTTGCAGACAGGCTTAGGGAGGGGGCTGGATAACGTGGTTGGGCAGTGCCCAGAGGTAGGTTTCTGGGAGAAGAGGGAAGAAAAGACTAGTAATGGGAGGAGGCTTCTGATGGCAAAGCCCAGCTAAGGTCATCCCAGCAGCCAAGAATTTGTCCAGACAATGGTGGGGCCACAGGATGGGGCTTTCCTCAGCAAAGCCCCTGGAACCTGAGCTGGGGAGAAACCAGATCCTCTGAAGGGTGTAGGAGGAGGGGGAATGATTAATGAGGGAGACTAAGAGATTAAACCCGGTTCTGGGCTGAGGAGGCGGGTGTTGAGCTGCCTCATTGGCTCCCCACCCCCGGCTTGGCAGTGCCGCTGCTCCCCAGTGCCCCTCTTCCCCCGTACTTCCCACCCATGGTGCAGCCCTCTCTGCCTTGGGTCCTCCTCAAAACCATCCAAGGACTCGAGCCTACATTCCTGCCTGCCACTCTCTTTCTTAGATGGATTCTCCCCATTGTCCATTCACAGAACATTTGGGGGCCTTCTGCTCCCTCACTGGGTAGAGATTCCCTCTTTCTCACTTTCCTTCCAGAAGACACCTCCATTCACACGTAAGGATGCTTCCTCCCACACCCCTGCTATCCTCTTTCAGAATTCCCTGTCCTCATCACCCCATCTTACTTCTCACTCGCTGACACTGCATCTCTGACTCACCTTTGCCCACTTTGGCCTCTCATCTCGCGGATTCCTCTCCCCAGGCCTACTCCAGATGTACCCTCTGTTTATGGCATCCATACCTACTCAGTAAACGACCTTTAGTCTCCTGCATTTCTCACTGAACCCATTTCTCTGAATCCTGTGGGTGAAATGTCATGGCAGAAGAGGGGACAGAGATCCTCAGAATAACCTCCTTGGGGCAGTGTGCGGCTGGGAAGGACAGCCCCGTGAAATGTGCATCTCCTCACCCACCACCTGCTACTCCCATCTTAGAGAAAATCCTTTAGCCAGAATAAGAGGAAAGTGGGTGTTTTAGGGCCTAAGATCCAGGCGGAGAAGCTGGAGCAGGGAGTCCTTCCATCTGGCAAATTTCTGGGGTGGTTTTCTATTTCTGAAAATGTTAATACAGAGTGACCTGACTCAGACACAAATTTTAGAGGAAGAAAAGACAGGCTTAGGGAGGGCTGGATAACGTGGTTGGGCAGTGCCCAGAGGTAGGTTTCTGGGAGAAGAGGAAGAAAAGACTAGTAATGGGAGGAGGCTTCTGATGGCAAAGCCCAGCTAAGGTCATCCCAGCAGCCAAGAATTTGTCCAGACAATGGTGGGGCCACAGGATGGGGCTTTCCTCAGCAAAGCCCCTGGAACCTGAGCTGGGGAGAAACCAGATCCTCTGAAGGGTGTAGGAGGAGGGGGAATGATTAATGAGGGAGACTAAGAGATTAAACCCGGTTCTGGGCTGAGGAGGCGGGTGTTGAGCTGCCTCATTGGCTCCCCACCCCCGGCTTGGCAGTGCCGCTGCTCCCCAGTGCCCCTCTTCCCCCGTACTTCCCACCCATGGTGCAGCCCTCTCTGCCTTGGGTCCTCCTCAAAACCATCCAAGGACTCGAGCCTACATTCCTGCCTGCCACTCTCTTTCTTAGATGGATTCTCCCCATTGTCCATTCACAGAACATTTGGGGGCCTTCTGCTCCCTCACTGGGTAGAGATTCCCTCTTTCTCACTTTCCTTCCAGAAGACACCTCCATTCACACGTAAGGATGCTTCCTCCCACACCCCTGCTATCCTCTTTCAGAATTCCCTGTCCTCATCACCCCATCTTACTTCTCACTCGCTGACACTGCATCTCTGACTCACCTTTGCCCACTTTGGCCTCTCATCTCGCGGATTCCTCTCCCCAGGCCTACTCCAGATGTACCCTCTGTTTATGGCATCCATACCTACTCAGTAAACGACCTTTAGTCTCCTGCATTTCTCACTGAACCCATTTCTCTGAATCCTGTGGGTGAAATGTCATGGCAGAAGAGGGGACAGAGATCCTCAGAATAACCTCCTTGGGGCAGTGTGCGGCTGGGAAGGACAGCCCCGTGAAATGTGCATCTCCTCACCCACCACCTGCTACTCCCATCTTAGAGAAAATCCTTTAGCCAGAATAAGAGGAAAGTGGGTGTTTTAGGGCCTAAGATCCAGGCGGAGAAGCTGGAGCAGGGAGTCCTTCCATCTGGCAAATTTCTGGGGTGGTTTTCTATTTCTGAAAATGTTAATACAGAGTGACCTGACTCAGACACAAATTTTAGTTTCCTTACTTCTAGGACCCTGGGTCTGTGCATTCTTTAGGCCCATTCTGCCACCTCACTAAAAGCTCTGTATGATTGCTGCCCACCTGTGAATTTGTAGGCTGGGGTCGGGGAGCAGCGGGACGCTCAGACATCCCAACACCCTGACACTCGCTCTGATACCCCTTGAGATGTGCTGTTCCAGGGAAGTCCCTTATCCCTATCTCCTCACCCTTGCTCACCTCCAAGTCCTGGGAAAGACTGGCCAGGCTGGAAGGGAACTGTCTTCCTCTCTGCCAAAGGTGAGAGCAAACCTCAGTGCCCTCTCCCAGGTGCGTGTGGACCATGAGGAGAGTTTGGTGAGAAAGGGCATCAGGGGCATAGGTGAGCTTGGTCTTGTAGGTGAGGATTTGCGTTTCAACAATCTGAGTGCTGTGGCTTGAGTGGACCTGAGAGTGCCCAGAGCTTAAATTCAGAGGGAAGAGAAGAGAGAACTCTAGGGTAGATATAATTAGTCAAAATCCTCAGGATATATGCTGGTGTAGAGGCAGGCCAAAGACACTGGAAAAGCCCTGATTCTGGCGGAGGAAAGGTTTTCTGGAGGAAGTGCATTTAGGCTTTCAAGGACACCTGGTGCAGGGTTCAGAGGGTACATATCAAGCACAATGCCTGAAACATGGGAAGTTCAAGAATCCTGGATACGGTGCCAGGAGGGAATTGTGCCTGGGCAGTATCTCCACCCTGATCTCTGCTGCCTGCCCAGGATGCACCAAGGGCCTTGCTGTGCTGTCTGCAGTCTCTCCACAGAGGCCTTTCTTTTGGCCTGAAAAAGCCCAGGCCTACTGTGTCCTGGGAGAGAACTCAGGGTTTTTTGTCCCCCTGAATCTCTGGCTCCTTTGGCCAGTTCAGGGGCTTCCATATCTCCTTCCCAAGTCCTCTACCACCAGTCTCCATCAAGGGAAGTTCAGGCACCTTCAGCCTTCACAAGCTATGCCAGTGACCCTCGTGAATTCACTCATTTAGAAATCCTTACAAAAAAATTTTCCTGTAGGCGGAGAAGCTGGAGCAGGAGTCCTTCCATCTGGCAAATTTCTGGGGTGGTTTTCTATTTCTGAAAATGTTAATACAGAGTGACCTGACTCAGACACAAATTTTAGTTTCCTTACTTCTAGGACCCTGGGTCTGTGCATTCTTTAGGCCCATTCTGCCACCTCACTAAAAGCTCTGTATGATTGCTGCCCACCTGTGAATTTGTAGGCTGGGGTCGGGGAGCAGCGGGACGCTCAGACATCCCAACACCCTGACACTCGCTCTGATACCCCTTGAGATGTGCTGTTCCAGGGAAGTCCCTTATCCCTATCTCCTCACCCTTGCTCACCTCCAAGTCCTGGGAAAGACTGGCCAGGCTGGAAGGGAACTGTCTTCCTCTCTGCCAAAGGTGAGAGCAAACCTCAGTGCCCTCTCCCAGGTGCGTGTGGACCATGAGGAGAGTTTGGTGAGAAAGGGCATCAGGGGCATAGGTGAGCTTGGTCTTGTAGGTGAGGATTTGCGTTTCAACAATCTGAGTGCTGTGGCTTGAGTGGACCTGAGAGTGCCCAGAGCTTAAATTCAGAGGGAAGAGAAGAGAGAACTCTAGGGTAGATATAATTAGTCAAAATCCTCAGGATATATGCTGGTGTAGAGGCAGGCCAAAGACACTGGAAAAGCCCTGATTCTGGCGGAGGAAAGGTTTTCTGGAGGAAGTGCATTTAGGCTTTCAAGGACACCTGGTGCAGGGTTCAGAGGGTACATATCAAGCACAATGCCTGAAACATGGGAAGTTCAAGAATCCTGGATACGGTGCCAGGAGGGAATTGTGCCTGGGCAGTATCTCCACCCTGATCTCTGCTGCCTGCCCAGGATGCACCAAGGGCCTTGCTGTGCTGTCTGCAGTCTCTCCACAGAGGCCTTTCTTTTGGCCTGAAAAAGCCCAGGCCTACTGTGTCCTGGGAGAGAACTCAGGGTTTTTTGTCCCCCTGAATCTCTGGCTCCTTTGGCCAGTTCAGGGGGCTTCCACTATCTCCTTCCCAAGTCCTCTACCACCAGTCTCCATCAAGGGAAGTTCAGGCACCTTCAGCCTTCACAAGCTATGCCAGTGACCCTCGTGAATTCATACTGTCAGAGTTTGGCTAGTGCCAGATTTTGGTTTTAAAAGTGAGTTCTGGCAACATCTCTGCTGCCTGCATCGTCCTGCTGTCCTTGATTCCATAGCAACCCATTAGCTTCCTACAGAAAGTCCTTGCTTTGGCCTCCAGGTCCCTCCTCTGGCACTGTCTAGCTCAAACAAACAAGGAATGCAAGTTGAACTACTCAGTAGAGTTCTCGCCTTGTTGCTTCCTTCTTGTTCCTAAAAGGGGCCCTGTTTGGGAACCAGTTTCCTCTCCTCGATGACCCTCTCCACACCCTGGCTTCACTTAGCCTAGGAACCTGAAGGCTGCTGAATCTTGCATTTTCTGAGTGGGACTGTCCCCATGTGTTCTTGTGTCCCAGTGTTTTTTTTAAGGCTCCTCCCACAGTGCAATCCTTTGTATTTTCTTTAAAACTATCACCCTTCTTCAGTCCCGCAGCGGCCACTGTCAAACCCTAGACCCATCCTCACTACTGAGTTAGGAGAGCCCAACTCAGGTCTGTATGACATGTGCTTAACATTCAAGGATAGTAAAAAAAAAAAAAAAAAGAAGAAAAGAAAAACAATAGTGAGAGCTCCCCTTCCCCGCACCATAAAGATCTGATATGAGTGACCTGGTCCACTTAGCTCACTTTCTGAGTTTTACACACGCTGTCCTTGGGTAACTCACTGAAGGAACACCAAAACAGAGGCCCTTCTTCTTTTTTCATTTTTTTTTTTTAAGAAAACTTTTCTTTCTTTATTTTTGGGGTGTGTTTGGTCTTTGTTGACGTGTGGGTTTAGCTGCTCTGTGGTATGTGGGATCTTTCCAGATCAGGGATCGAACCTGTGTCTCCTGCATTGGCAGACGGGTTCTTATCCACTGAGCCACAAGGGAAGCCCCCAGAGGCCCTTCTTGACGAAACTCAAGAAGACTTCTTCACAGGGAAGCAAGACACAGGACAAAGAATGAGTGTGCGGCAGAGCAAAAAGGAGAAAAGAGGGGTAATTTTTTAAGGTTTTTATTTTAAAAAATAAATCCAAGGTTAATTTGACATAAATATCTGGGGAGGGAAGGGGACGGGGATGCGCAGGGGCTTGGCCCCTACCTCCTCTTCTCTTTCACACTGTATTGCAAAAGCAAAGGGGACGGCTAAAGAGAGAACAAGGGCAAGAAACAGTCAGTGGGAAAATTCTCATCCAAAAGGCCTCCCCAGTCCACCTCTGTCCTGGGGCCTGCCTTGGCACCGCCTCACCTTGCCGAACCAGTGGGAGAGCCACAGCTGCTTCATGGTCATGTGATCGGGGAGAACTTCATTGTCAAAAAGGAGTTGCACCTAGGAGGGCCATGGGGGCATAGTTTTAAAAACTATTCTCTTGGGCTTCCCTGGTGGTCCAGTGGGTAAAGAGTCTGCCTTGCAGTGCAAGGGCCACCGGTTTGATCCCTAGCCCGGGAAAGTCCCACGTGCCGCGGAGCAGCAGGACAGTATGTCCAATTACCAAGCCAGCGCTCTGGAGCGCATGCGCTCAGAGCCGGTGCTCTGCAACGAGAGAGGCCACTGCTATGGAAGGCCCACACAGGCCAAAGAATAAAAAAAGATGGATGATGGGGCTTCCCCTGGTGGTCCAGGGGGTAAGGACACCGCCTTGCAGTGCAAGGGGCGCCGGTTCGATCCCTGGCCTGGGAGGATCCCACGTGCCGCAGAGCGGCTGGACTCATGTGTCCAATTACTGAGCCGGAGCTCTGGCGCGCATGCGCCCAGAGCCGGTGCTCTGCGATGGCGGGGGCCACCACGATGGGAGGCCCACAGGAGCCAAAGAACGAAGATGGATGGAAATAGAGAAATGAAAGACCAAGAGAGGTGGCCCGCCTATCCCCCTCCCTCCCCACCCCCCCAAAAAAAGAGATGGATGAAAATAAAGAATAATTTTTAAAAAAACAGCAAATAAACCCACAAAACTATTCTCTTGCACAGGTCGAGAACCACCCAAGTCTACCCTTGACTCTATTCCTCCTTTCTTAGCTTTTTTCCCCTCAAAAAAACACCTTCGCGGGAATACTCACATGCTGGGGATTTAGCATCAAGCGATGACACAAGACCCTCCGGAGATGGCGAACTTCAGCTCTAACAGAACATCGGACATATTTGTTCTGGGGGCGGGGAGGGAAAGGAAGAAGACAAGGCATGTGAGGGAAGGGTCATGGGCTGTGAGTCTCCTTAGAGAGGCTCTCCCCTCAGTTCCTCTTACCTGCAGGATGCTTTTATTCTTGTCTTTGCCAGAACTGGGGGGAAACAGACACAGGTTAGGGAGCCCTGTCTTTTCCCTCATCCCCCACCCAGAACCATGATATACTCTCTTTAAGGAAACAGACACTCCCTTACTGCTCGCCTTCTCCCTGAGCCCCTCCCTGGCTCTGGGTCACTGTCACCTCACACAGCCCAAGCCCATGACCTATCCTTCACCTCAGCCGCTCCAGGCATAGGCTCAGCTGTTCATCATAGCGATAGTAGTGGGCTTTGGAGTGGTCAAAGCTGCTGAAGGGGAGGCCGAGGTTGCTCAGGGCTGGCTCTGAGAAAGACAGAGTAACAAGGAAAGAGGCACATGTTCCATACTCCTTTTTCTCCAGGGAGCACAACTAGGCAGGAGGAATGCTTCCGGGCTTTTTTTCCCCTTACCCTCCTGCTATCAAGCAACATACCTTCCCCGCTGGGCTGGGTGACCCGGTCCAAGCCTCGGGACTGGTAGAATTCTCGGATTCGTTTCTCTTCACCTAGAAGGGAGTGGAAGATGGGAAGTAAAATGTAAGCCCTCTCTCATTCTTTGTCCCTCGGGCTGTCCACCTCTACCAAAGCCCTTGCCATCTCAAGCTGCCACCCAGCCTCAGTCCTCCAGAGGCCCCTCAAAGGGCCCAACCCTCAGGCTGGGTTACTCACTATCTTGCAAGCCCGGCACTAGCTTGTACACGATGTCTTGCATGACTCGGTCCAGTTTGAGGTTGAGCAGTGGTTGTGTCTCATGGATCTTGATGTTACACATGGGGCAGTATTTGCTGGTTTGGAGATACTTCACAATACAACTCTTGCAGACTGCAAGAAGAGAAAAGCAGACTCTCGGGCTTCTGGAAATCGGGTTCATGGGTTTCCTGGCGGGTAAGCGCAAGCAGTCTAGAGGCTGGCAGCCAGTTTAGTGGGAAGTAGGGCTTGGAAGAAACAGAAAGGGTCCTGGGCACTCACACGTATGAAGACACTCTGTTATGGTGGTGGCATCCACGAAGTAGCCAGCGCACAGGCAGCAGACGATGTGTTCGTTCAAGTCTTTGATCTTTACTCGGACCTCCTCCTGCGGACACACCCTCGGTCAACAATCATTCCCCCGATCCCAACCGCTGTGCCTTCACGACCTGGAAGTCACCTCTCATCAGAGTCCACCGCCAACCGTGCACCCCGCACCGTCGGCTGATCAGCTCCCAGGGGGTTGACACTCTCCCTCCGCCCAGCAGAGGGCTCCGCGCACAGCGGGGGCTCTCTCCTGGCTGATTTGCCAGATCTTCCTTTCCCCGGGGAGACTACAAAACATAGGCGGCACAATGCGCAGGCGTCCTAGTCCGGAGTTTGGCAACCGGATCGCAATCGCGCAGGCGCATTGGGCACCCTGCCTCTGCGCAGGCGCACCGGGCTCCCGGCCAGCCACCACCCGTCCTCTAGCCGGTCCCAGTTCGCACTGCTAGCGGATCACAGTGGTAACCCTGCCGCCCCTTCACCTCGTTCCGTAGCGGGTCCATCTTGTACACTGACTGCAGCTGATTCCGAAGCCTCATCGCGATCGCAATCTGGCCCCCCTGAGGAGACGCCATCTTAAAGGCAGATCCCGGCCTGGCACTTCCGGTGCCGCCTGCGGGGCGGGACTTGTCGCCTCGCAACGAAGGCTTAGGTCTTTTCGGATTCGCTGACCCTCTGTAAGGCCCCGCCCATGTCCCTTTCTCCCCGTGAGCTCACCTGAGTCCCACTGGCCCCTCCCCCTCAAAGTGTAATTAGGAGTCGAGGGGTTCGTGGGAAGAGGTCCTATCTCTTTGACCTCCTGTCCTAATCATCATAATAGACCCTACATAACCTCGGGACGAACTTCGGGAGCCTGCAAAGACTGCCGCCTCTACATGGATCTTGATTTACAGGCGTATGCAAAAAGAAAAAAACGTCGGGCTTCTGGAAATCGGGTTCATGGGTTTCCTGGCGGGTAAGCGCAAGCAGTCTAGAGGCTGGCAGCCAGTTTAGTGGGAAGTAGGGCTTGGAAGAAACAGAAAGGGTCCTGGGCACTCACACGTATGAAGACACTCTGTTATGGTGGTGGCATCCACGAAGTAGCCAGCGCACAGGCAGCAGACGATGTGTTCGTTCAAGTCTTTGATCTTTACTCGGACCTCCTCCTGCGGACACACCCTCGGTCAACAATCATTCCCCCGATCCCAACCGCTGTGCCTTCACGACCTGGAAGTCACCTCTCATCAGAGTCCACCGCCAACCGTGCACCCCGCACCGTCGGCTGATCAGCTCCCAGGGGGTTGACACTCTCCCTCCGCCCAGCAGAGGGCTCCGCGCACAGCGGGGGCTCTCTCCTGGCTGATTTGCCAGATCTTCCTTTCCCCGGGGAGACTACAAAACATAGGCGGCACAATGCGCAGGCGTCCTAGTCCGGAGTTTGGCAACCGGATCGCAATCGCGCAGGCGCATTGGGCACCCTGCCTCTGCGCAGGCGCACCGGGCTCCCGGCCAGCCACCACCCGTCCTCTAGCCGGTCCCAGTTCGCACTGCTAGCGGATCACAGTGGTAACCCTGCCGCCCCTTCACCTCGTTCCGTAGCGGGTCCATCTTGTACACTGACTGCAGCTGATTCCGAAGCCTCATCGCGATCGCAATCTGGCCCCCCTGAGGAGACGCCATCTTAAAGGCAGATCCCGGCCTGGCACTTCCGGTGCCGCCTGCGGGGCGGGACTTGTCGCCTCGCAACGAAGGCTTAGGTCTTTTCGGATTCGCTGACCCTCTGTAAGGCCCCGCCCATGTCCCTTTCTCCCCGTGAGCTCACCTGAGTCCCACTGGCCCCTCCCCCTCAAAGTGTAATTAGGGAGTCGAGGGGGTTCGTGGGAAGAGGTCCTATCTCTTTGACCTCCTGTCCTAATCATCATAATAGACCCTACATAACCTCGGGACGAACTTCGGGAGCCTGCAAAAGACTGCCGCCTTCTACTCCGAAGGCCCGGCGGTCTCCGCCCGCCACCACTCAGGGTTGTCGACCTCCTGTGGCGACGTCCTTGATAAAAGAAACCTCTCCGGGTCCCCTACTTGTGTCGCCTTCTCGGCTTCGCGCCCGCCTTACGGAGCTTCATCCCGATGGCAGGCCTTGTCCTCGCTCCATAGCGGGGTTCCTTGGAGCTCTGCGGAATCTCATAGAAGGTGGCGGGGAAGGCGGGCCCCCCAGGGACTTGGTAGTGATCGTACCCACCCCCTCACTCCCTCCTGCCGCCGAGGATGGGGGGCAGGCCCTGGTTAATGATGATGATTCAATCATCGGCGCCTGCGGAGGCCTGGGACAGACTAATGCAGAGCAGATGCCCAAGGAGGAGGGGAGGACGGCTAGGACACTGCCCCACACGGACACGCCGAGGCAGCGAGGTCCCGCGGTGGCATAGGCCCAGTCCCAAACTTGCGGAGGATTCAGGGGCACTAGAGCTGGGACGCCGCTGTCCCTCGGTACTTTTTTTACAAGTGGGAATCAAAAACAAGCAAACAAGAACAAGGACAAGATTACTGTGGAGTGTTAACATCAAGTGCAATTGGAGAATCAAGAAGGGAGAGATACCAGCGGAGATCGGGAAAGACTTTCTGGAGGAAGTGGGTCTTTCTGTGGCCACAGCTAGAGACTGGGAGTGAGAGTGGGGAAAAGAAGGGTGGTGGAAACAGAAAAGAACGGCAAAAAGGAGGGGAATGAGCGGACAGGGACAGGAAAGAGGCCAAGGCGTAGATCTAAGAGTAATGATAGGAGCAGCAGGGTCTTCTGGAGTTGGGACTTTAGGGTGAGGGCAATAGGGAGAAAAAATATTTTCGAAGAGAGGGGGATATCCTGTAAAAGAAACATATTCAATTCTTTTCATAGTGGTTAGAGACAAGGGATTATGAAATAAGTGAATTTTAAAAAAATGTTGGCCTCTTTTATTGGCTTTCTATTTATTTGTTTTGATGTATCTTTATTCTTTGGCCTGCATCGGCCTCCCAGTGCAGTGGCCCCACTCAGTGCAGAGCACCAGCTCTGGGTGCACGGGCTCTAGAGCGCTGGCTCGCAGTTGGACACACGGGTCCAGCTGCTCTGCAGCACATGGGATCCTCCTGGGCCAGGGGTCGAACTTGTACCCCCTGCACTGCAAGGCAGACTCTTTACCCACTGGACCACCAGGGTAGCCCTAGAGATAAGTGATTTTTAAAAAATAACTGCTGACTGTAGCTATTGCTTATCTCCCTGTTCCCAGATGCCATTCTCTTCTCTGAACGATTGCAATGACTTCTTGTCTGCTTTATTGCCTTTTTAAATTTATTTTTAATTTAGTTACTTATTTGTCTGTGCCACATCTTAGTTGTAGTATGTGGGCTCTAGCTCTCAGACCAGGGATCAAACCTAGGCTCCCTGCATTGGGAGCACAGACTCTCAGCCACTGGACCACCAGGGAAGTGCCTGCTTTCTTGCTTTTACCTTTACCTGTCTTTAGCCTGTTCTAAACATAGCAGCTCACAGTGATTCTGGTAAAATGTGAATCAAAGTATACACGGGAAGTGGTTTTGAGTTGACCGATGTTTATTGTCTTGATTGTGTTATTTCATAGGTGTATCCATATGTCAATGTATCAAATTGTACACTTTATGTACAGTTTATGTCACTGTTGCCTTGAAGTTGTTTAAAATGTAAAAAGCAGCTGTCTTTTCTGTTTACAACAATAGCTTTCCTTTTCAATTAAAATAAAAGCCTTCAAGACTGCATGGTCTCTCGCGGTTACTCAATCTCTCCAGACACACTGGATCCCTCACTGTTTGTTCCACAGGTACACCAGGATATATTCTCATTGTGTCCCCAACTTGAAATGGGAGCTCTTCATCCAAATGGCCCTTTTCTTCTTTCAGATCTTTATTCCACGAGTCCCTCTGTGATCAACCTAGATAAATGATCACCTCCTACTCTTACACTTCTTCCTCCTTCCTTGTTTTATTGGCTTTCTATTTATTTGTTTTGATGTATCTTTATTCTTTGGCCTGCATCGGCCTCCCAGTGCAGTGGCCCCACTCAGTGCAGAGCACCAGCTCTGGGTGCACGGGCTCTAGAGCGCTGGCTCGCAGTTGGACACACGGGTCCAGCTGCTCTGCAGCACATGGGATCCTCCTGGGCCAGGGGTCGAACTTGTACCCCCTGCACTGCAAGGCAGACTCTTTACCCACTGGACCACCAGGGTAGCCCTAGAGATAAGTGATTTTTAAAAAATAACTGCTGACTGTAGCTATTGCTTATCTCCCTGTTCCCAGATGCCATTCTCTTCTCTGAACGATTGCAATGACTTCTTGTCTGCTTTATTGCCTTTTTAAATTTATTTTTAATTTAGTTACTTATTTGTCTGTGCCACATCTTAGTTGTAGTATGTGGGCTCTAGCTCTCAGACCAGGGATCAAACCTAGGCTCCCTGCATTGGGAGCACAGACTCTCAGCCACTGGACCACCAGGGAAGTGCCTGCTTTCTTGCTTTTACCTTTACCTGTCTTTAGCCTGTTCTAAACATAGCAGCTCACAGTGATTCTGGTAAAATGTGAATCAAAGTATACACGGGAAGTGGTTTTGAGTTGACCGATGTTTATTGTCTTGATTGTGTTATTTCATAGGTGTATCCATATGTCAATGTATCAAATTGTACACTTTATGTACAGTTTATGTCACTGTTGCCTTGAAGTTGTTTAAAATGTAAAAAGCAGCTGTCTTTTCTGTTTACAACAATAGCTTTCCTTTTCAATTAAAATAAAAGCCTTCAAGACTGCATGGTCTCTCGCGGTTACTCAATCTCTCCAGACACACTGGATCCCTCACTGTTTGTTCCACAGGTACACCAGGATATATTCTCATTGTGTCCCCAACTTGAAATGCGCAGCTCTTCATCCAAATGGCCCTTTTCTTCTTTCAGATCTTTATTCCACGAGTCCCTCTGTGATCAACCTAGATAAATGATCACCTCCTACTCTTACACTTCTTCCTCCTTCCTTGTTTTATTTTTCTTCTTAGTATTTTTAAGTTTATGGTATACATTTTCTTCTTAACATGACTCCCCCACTAGAATGTAAGCTGTTAAATAACAGGACTTTTTGTTGTATTTACAACTGTATTTCAAGTGCCAAGCATGCAGCACATTGTAGCTAGCACATAGTACCTAGCACATAGTACCTTCAATCAAAATTTTGTGAATGAACACATGAATATAGGCGGTGGTGGTGATGATGGCCTATATTAGGCTTTTATTTATTTTTTTTAAATGGCCTCTTTAATTATTTTATTTTATTTTATTCATTTTCATCCATCCTTATTCTTTGGCCTGTGTCGGCCTCCCATTGCAGTGGTCTCTGTTGCTGTAGAGCACTGACTCTGGGCGCGTGCACTCCAGAGCACCGACTTTCAACTGGACACACCGGTCCAGCCACTCCACAGCACATGGAAACTTCCTGGGCCAGGGATCGAACCAGTGCCCCTTGCACTGCAAGGCAGACCCTTTACCCACTGGACCACCAGGGAAGCCCCTAGACTTTTACTTATTTATTTTATTTTTTATTTTTTAGGCTTAAAAAAATATCTTTATTTTGACTGTGCTGAGTGTTCATTGCTGCCAGGCTTTTCTCTAGTTATGGCCAGAAACTGCTGCTCTCTTGTTGTGGTGTGCATTGGCTTCTCTTGTTGCAAAGCATGAGTTCTAGGGCATGCATGGGCTCAGTAGTTGTGGCTCCTGGACTCTAGAGCACAGGCGCAACAAGAGTGGCACACAGGCTCAGCTATAGCACAGCTCTGCAGCATGTGGGATTTTCCCAGACCAGGGATCAAACTCATGTCTCCTGTATTGGTCAGAAGATTCATTACTGCTGAGCCACGAGGGAAGCCCTAACCTATAGTAGGCTTTTAGCTGTGGAAATGGAAATGAAGGGCTGTGTATGAAACATCTCAAATAAAGAAGAATAGGAGGAAGTGAATAAGGAACTGTTTGTTCCACAGGTACACCAGGATATATTCTCATTGTGTCCCCAACTTGAAATGCAGCTCTTCATCAAGCCCTTTTTCGATCTTTATTCCACGAGTCCCTCTGTGATCAACCTAGATAAATGATCACCTCCTACTCTTACACTTCTTCCTCCTTCCTTGTTTTATTTTTCTTCTTAGTATTTTTAAGTTTATGGTATACATTTTCTTCTTAACATGACTCCCCCACTAGAATGTAAGCTGTTAAATAACAGGACTTTTTGTTGTATTTACAACTGTATTTCAAGTGCCAAGCATGCAGCACATTGTAGCTAGCACATAGTACCTAGCACATAGTACCTTCAATCAAAATTTTGTGAATGAACACATGAATATAGGCGGTGGTGGTGATGATGGCCTATATTAGGCTTTTATTTATTTTTTTTAAATGGCCTCTTTAATTATTTTATTTTATTTTATTCATTTTCATCCATCCTTATTCTTTGGCCTGTGTCGGCCTCCCATTGCAGTGGTCTCTGTTGCTGTAGAGCACTGACTCTGGGCGCGTGCACTCCAGAGCACCGACTTTCAACTGGACACACCGGTCCAGCCACTCCACAGCACATGGAAACTTCCTGGGCCAGGGATCGAACCAGTGCCCCTTGCACTGCAAGGCAGACCCTTTACCCACTGGACCACCAGGGAAGCCCCTAGACTTTTACTTATTTATTTTATTTTTTATTTTTTAGGCTTAAAAAAATATCTTTATTTTGACTGTGCTGAGTGTTCATTGCTGCCAGGCTTTTCTCTAGTTATGGCCAGAAACTGCTGCTCTCTTGTTGTGGTGTGCATTGGCTTCTCTTGTTGCAAAGCATGAGTTCTAGGGCATGCATGGGCTCAGTAGTTGTGGCTCCTGGACTCTAGAGCACAGGCGCAACAAGAGTGGCACACAGGCTCAGCTATAGCACAGCTCTGCAGCATGTGGGATTTTCCCAGACCAGGGATCAAACTCATGTCTCCTGTATTGGTCAGAAGATTCATTACTGCTGAGCCACGAGGGAAGCCCTAACCTATAGTAGGCTTTTAGCTGTGGAAATGGAAATGAAGGGCTGTGTATGAAACATCTCAAATAAAAGAAGAATAGGAGGAAGTGAATAAGGAACTTAGGGGGAAGCTTTTCCTCCAGCCTGTTTGGACTTAAGGTGGCTACAGCGAAAGCAGATGAAGCTGACCAGAAGACTAGAATGGTGGAATGCAGTGAAGCAAGTGTCAGAACTGGGGACTGAGGTCTCAGAATTTTCTGGGTAGATGTAATAGATGGAACTATTGGAATGGATAAAACCTAAGCAGATGTAGAGATGAGTAAAGCTGAAGTCTGAGCTCTGAAGAATGTTCACAGTCAGTGGAAGAAAAAGAAGCAATGACTGTGAATGTGCAAAGATACAAAAGAATACAATGTTACTGAAGCCAAAAATATATTTCAAAGTAAAGCATGTCAGAGAAGTCTTGGATAATAGATACTGGACACTGGATCTTTTTGAGACAGGGTCTGTGTAGTGAAGCCAACTTGCAGTGGGTTAAAAGAATAAAAAATGAGGCAATGGAGGTGATGGATATGGGCAGTAAAAGGGAAAAAGAAACAGTTTCTCTGAGGGGTTGGACAAAGACTTTGTCCCGACAGTAGAGGCCTAAGAAAGCTGGCAGTAGGAAGGACTAAATTGGTAAGAAACTGATGACATAGGAGTGGGGATCAGCTTCAGTATGGAACACTGCAGTGTTCCACTAGCAGGACAGAAGAGAAACATGTAGGAACTCAGGCTGGGGATGTGGTCTCTCCCTGTGAAAAGACCACAGGTTTGAAGCCCTGAACGCTGGAAGAGTTGGGCAGCCACATGCATGTAGGATATGGTGAAATGGATCCATGGCAATGTGTGTGAGAGATGGGATGCTCACCCCAGAGCCTCTCTTCAACACAAACTAACAGGAACCGTCCTTTCCACAGAATCAGGGAACGAGCACAGTGGAGGCAAGAAAAGAAATTCCTGGACTCTAGACACAGGGGGTGGCACACAGGCTCAGCTATAGCACAGCTCTGCAGCATGTGGGATTTTCCCAGACCAGGGATCAAACTCATGTCTCCTGTATTGGTCAGAAGATTCATTACTGCTGAGCCACGAGGGAAGCCCTAACCTATAGTAGGCTTTTAGCTGTGGAAATGGAAATGAAGGGCTGTGTATGAAACATCTCAAATAAAAGAAGAATAGGAGGAAGTGAATAAGGAACTTAGGGGGAAGCTTTTCCTCCAGCCTGTTTGGACTTAAGGTGGCTACAGCGAAAGCAGATGAAGCTGACCAGAAGACTAGAATGGTGGAATGCAGTGAAGCAAGTGTCAGAACTGGGGACTGAGGTCTCAGAATTTTCTGGGTAGATGTAATAGATGGAACTATTGGAATGGATAAAACCTAAGCAGATGTAGAGATGAGTAAAGCTGAAGTCTGAGCTCTGAAGAATGTTCACAGTCAGTGGAAGAAAAAGAAGCAATGACTGTGAATGTGCAAAGATACAAAAGAATACAATGTTACTGAAGCCAAAAATATATTTCAAAGTAAAGCATGTCAGAGAAGTCTTGGATAATAGATACTGGACACTGGATCTTTTTGAGACAGGGTCTGTGTAGTGAAGCCAACTTGCAGTGGGTTAAAAGAATAAAAAATGAGGCAATGGAGGTGATGGATATGGGCAGTAAAAGGGAAAAAGAAACAGTTTCTCTGAGGGGTTGGACAAAGACTTTGTCCCGACAGTAGAGGCCTAAGAAAGCTGGCAGTAGGAAGGACTAAATTGGTAAGAAACTGATGACATAGGAGTGGGGATCAGCTTCAGTATGGAACACTGCAGTGTTCCACTAGCAGGACAGAAGAGAAACATGTAGGAACTCAGGCTGGGGATGTGGTCTCTCCCTGTGAAAAGACCACAGGTTTGAAGCCCTGAACGCTGGAAGAGTTGGGCAGCCACATGCATGTAGGATATGGTGAAATGGATCCATGGCAATGTGTGTGAGAGATGGGATGCTCACCCCAGAGCCTCTCTTCAACACAAACTAACAGGAACCGTCCTTTCCACAGAATCAGGGAACGAGCACAGTGGAGGCAAGAAAAGAAATTCCTAGGACTGTGGCTGGCAGAAGTGGATGCCTTTTGTCCTTTAAGGAGAGCACAATTTCTTTCTTTTAATTCCCAGAAGATGTATATATACTACCAAGTTTGTGCCCATTCTTCTCCAAAGATCAGTGGGGCAATCTCTGGTGACAGATCCATCTGTGCTGATCTCAAAAAGGTCTGCACGATGCTGGTTTTTTCATTCGCACTGATCTATTCAAGAAGGATTTATTCAGCTTGATTGGAGACACACTAGTCTCCACACTAGTGTCTCTTCAAAGCCCCAGTCCTGGAGTGGGAAGAGGGACTGAAAGTCCTAACCTGCAGGCCAGTTCTCTTCAGAGACATTCTTTACCTCGCTGTCTTCCTAGGCTCTTTGTTCTCATCCAGGGGAATCCAGCCCGTGCTGTCTCTGAAGCGTCTGCAGAGGTTTCATGCTCTCCAGTAGCCCAGCGTCTTGACTGCTGAGAAAATATGCTTGGAGTTCTGGGAAGGCTTAGGGAAGGTGATGCTATCTGTCATCTTCAGGAAGATAAAAACAGCTACCAAAGTGGCAGTACCCCTCACCCCCAACCCTTTCAGAAAAGACTGTTGGCAGGGGGTGCGAAGAGCTGGAGAAGTGGATGATGGAGGGACAAGATTGGGGGAGGATGTCACCAGTTATTAATGCCCACCGCCTCCTGTTCACCCTCTTCAGATTGAGGCTTCTGAGAACACTGAGGGGCTGGTGGCTTTGTGTGGGGAGAAAGCCTACTCCCTTCTTCCTCTCCCTTCTTTTCCTGCCCAGATGCCCAACTATCACTCCTGGTTCCCTGGAGAGAAAAGACCCCTTTACCCTGCCCGAGGCTCCAGGCTGCCAGCCCATCTGCTAGGCAGAAAGGAGGGGCCGGTGTCCCCAGGAGATCCTGGAGAATCCTGTGAATATCCGTGCTCCCTAGGAGGCCCATCGACTAGACTTAGAAGGCACTTGGGCTCAAAAGGGTAACTGGCAGCCAGGAGCAGAACACCTGAGCGGGCTACGGTGGAGGGGCTAGGGCTGGCCAGCAGGGCAGGGTCCTTTGGCCACTATGTGTCTGAGGCAGTCCAAGCTGATCATCGGTGCCCACCCTTCTAAGGATGGTAAGAACATCCGCCTCCAGGCGCCCAGTCTCACCGGCTCAGAGGCGCCAGGATTCCCCCCCCCCAACCCCCGGGGCCGGGGCGGGCTGGGGAAGGTAATGTAATTCTGACCCAGCTAACCCGATTATGGCGGCCTGCACCGGGCCGGGTGGCGGCAGGGGCGGGTCTAAGGCGCAGGGGCCCGGCAGGCCCGGGGTCCCATCCCGGGGAAAGATGCAGAGTTCACACGCTCCCAGCTCCTGGGTCCGCGGCTACAGGTCACAAGGTCGCTGAGCGACTTCGTTCTTTCCCCACCTCCCTTCTCTGACACGCTCCAGGCACAGTTTCCTGGGCTTGGGTAGGGTGAAGCAGCTCTGCGAAATGAGGCGGTTAGGATCCTCCGAGGACTTCCGTGAGGTCCCAAGTGTCGTCTGTGGTGATTTCATCCTCCCGCCATTGGGGGTTGGGCGGGAGTGTGTGAGCATACATGTCCTAGGTGGGAGCGTGGGGGAGCAGAACCCCGCGCTGGTGGTTCCCTGTCGGGGACAGAACCAGACGCCAGCCCCACGTCCTCACCGATCTAAACTGGCTCGGGTGCAACCACGGGTCCGCTTTACAGCAATTTCAGAAAATCGAAATTCTAAGAAACTCTGACCATTAGAGGACCTGGGGTCCCTACGGGAGAGGCTGGGGAAGAGCACCAGGATCACTGGCCCAGGGATGCCCCGCCCTAGCCCACCGGACGCCCTGCCACCGCCTTCCCACACCTCCGACTGCCCTCTTCCCCAGCCTCCAACTCGCCGGCGCCGTTCTGTTCCGCAGCCGCTTCCCATCGCAGCCAGAAAGCCACAACGAAATTTGGTCTTCCAGAGCAGACAGGCGGGGGCCACAACGAATCCAAGAATCGTCAGGCAGGACCCATCGGGAGGCCAAGAGTTGGGGCTGTGGAAGATGGCACCTGCGAGGACGTCGGGAGGCAAAGAAATCCAAAGGCGGAGGCCCTCGAGAATAGAGTTGCCGGGCGCATCTGGGCTGACTCAGCGCGCAGCAGCCCACGCTCTGGCCCCTCCCGTGCAAGTTCATAACGCACTCGCCACCTTCCCCCTCCAACATCCTCCCCACTCCCGCCGGCCAGTCTTCCCCGCTCTTGGCGCAAACAGGCGTCTCTTCCCCTTTAACGGGCCCGGCCCCGCCCCTGCCCTACCCCCAGCCCCCACTGCCCACCCAAGGCTGATCTGTCAGTCACTGCCCCAGCTCAAGTCGACCAACCCTCTCCACCCCGGACTCGGGCAGAGGCCCTGGCAGCCCCGCGTCCATCCGCGCTTCAGAGTCAGGAAGGGCGCTCTAGGGGCCCCAGTCGGTCGCGCTCCCCCGGGATGCGAGTCCCAGCGCCAACGCCGGGCACAGGCCGGCACGGGCTCGGTTACTCCCAGTATAGAGGGATGAAGATGCCCCGGGCGCCCCAGCCCCTCTCTGCGGCTAGCTCCGCGGGGCCCTGAGGCCACCGCCCCAAACGCTCCGCTGCTGGGCTCCCAAAGCTGTTTGGGGGCCCCTCCCCAACCGCCAAACCTCCTGTGGTGCTCTTTGACCCGGGCCCATGGAGCCGGGGGTGCTGGCCTCGCACAACCTCCCTCACCACGAGCCAATCAGCTTCGGCATCGATCAGATCCTGAGCTGCCCGGAGCCCCCCGGGAGCGGCCTAGGCCCGGGTCGCGCGGGCCAGGGCCATGGGGAGAGCACGGCGTTCTCGGGTGGATTTCACGGAGCCTCAAGCTACGGCCCCTCGGGCTCGCTGGCCCAGGTACCAGGCAGCTCTGGCGTAGGCGCGGGCGGCGTGATCCGCGTCCCGGCGCATCGCCCTTTGCCAGTGCAGCCGTCCGCGGGAGGCGCGCCTGCGGTTCCCGGACCCTCGGGCTTGGGCGGCGCCGGGGGCCTAGCGGGACTCACCTTCCCTTGGATGGACAGCGGCCGCCGCTATGCCAAGGACCGGCTCACGGGTGAGGTTGCCCGATCCCTCCAGTGTCATGCCCCACACGGACCCGGTTCTCTTATCTTTGATCCTTCTGCTCCTCCTCAAGGTTTCCTTTCGTACCCTCCGCCCCTAATCCCAGGGGATCCTCCCGCAGCTTTTCTATCTCGGTCCCGCTGCTGAGAGCCGCTGGGGAGGTAGCTGCCGTCGAGGCCCGCGCGCTCCTCGGCACTTCCCCGTCCACACCGCGGGGAGGGCCGGGTGAAGTTACAGGAGACGTCTCTCCCTCCGGCACAGGGGAGGACCCGAGGCCGTTGCTCATCTAGGAGCCTCTACCAGTGCGAGGTCGAGCGAGGGGCACCGCAGGGACGCGGCGCGGAAGTTCTCGGGCAGCCGTGCTCTTTTCTGCGGCCGTCCTGGAAACCTAGCCTCGCTCTCTCGCTCTCTCTTCCTCCCTGTAGCGGCGCTCTCGCCCTTCTCCGGGACGCGCCGTATAGGCCACCCCTACCAAAATCGGACCCCGCCAAAGCGGAAGAAGCCGCGCACATCCTTCTCCCGCTCGCAGGTGCTGGAGCTGGAGCGACGCTTCCTGCGCCAGAAGTACCTGGCCTCGGCCGAGAGGGCGGCGCTGGCCAAGGCCCTGCGCATGACCGACGCGCAGGTCAAGACGTGGTTCCAGAACCGGCGCACCAAGTGGCGGTGAGGCGCGGGGCCGGGAGGGGCCGGGCCGGGCCAGGTGGCGGAGAGGCGCGGGGCGGGCGAGGGCCGGCCCCGCTGACCGTGCGCTGCCGCCCGCGCAGGCGCCAGACGGCCGAGGAGCGCGAGGCGGAGAGGCACCGTGCGGGCCGACTGCTTCTGCACCTGCAGCAGGACGCGCTCCCGCGGCCGCTGCGGCCGCCGCTGCCCCCAGACCCGCTCTGCCTGCACAACTCGTCGCTCTTCGCGCTGCAGAACCTGCAGCCCTGGGCCGAGGACAACAAGGTGGCGTCCGTGTCCGGGCTTGCCTCCGTGGTGTGAGCGACGCCTGCCTGGCCGACGGAGCGCTCTTTTCCGGACCGAGGCGCCCTGCGGACCCCGGGCCTGGGGCCTAGGAGCGCATGGCCGCCCACGCCGCGGTTCAGTAGCAGCGGAGCGCGCGAGAAGGAGCTGGCTTTGAGGCCACCGTCGAGGGCTCCTCGGCCGCCGCCGGCTCGCAGGCCACAGTCGCCCCGGCAGCTTAACTGCGACCTTTCCCGCCGTTTATCACGCCTGGGCACGGCTGCTGGAACCTGAGGCACTGAGGGGGCGGGACCTGCAGTACAACAGCCAATGAGGCGCGGGGAGGAGAGCGGGGTGGCCTATGGCTGCTCTCTTGAGGGACTCCGGATTCTTCCGCGGCTGGGATGGAACTAGGGTTCCACGAGGCCCAAGCCGTTCTCGGGGCCCACGGGATTCGGCGGCTGCAGCCCGCTGGGTCTGTTCCAGAAGTGTGAAGGAAGCCACCAGTGACATGGGAGTAATGGAGGTGCTGGAGAGCTGACCATGACAGGAACCAGAGGGTTATCCATGCTGGGCATGTCATCCTTCAACTGAAAATAATCGCTAAGAACTCTGAGCCCCATGTTGTCTGTGTTTAACCCACTGACTGCGTCCTCCCACTTGAGCCTCACAAGTGGGTGATGGACAAGTCGGATACTTACACACCTGATGAAAGAGAAAATATAGGAACACTAATCAGGCTCTGGTGTCCCTCAGGAACAGAATAAATTTTGGAAAAATGCCTTTCAGGGGAGGTCAGTTGGCATCCATATAGAGGAGGAAATAGATGGACTGATGAGAGCAGACAATCTCCAAAAGAGGAGAAAAGCAGAGTTCTAAGGATTAAATGTTTCTTCCATCAATTTGTATAAACACATGTATAATGTGTAAGAAGGAAGAATGAGGATACCAAGGTTAATAGTCCAGGAAAAGAAAAGAGAAAGGAGTACCTACCTGGAAAGAGAAAAAGCATGATGTCCCTAAAGTTATTTGAAAAACTTATGGGTGGGCTAGGGGCTGCTGGGAAGCTTGTTGATGGATAGTTAAGGGTTTGGGTACAGCTGCAACAGCCTTGAGGTTTAAGAAGAAACAGGATTTAAGATGTATGAGGGGCTTCCCTGGTGGTCCAGTGGCTAAGAACATCGCCTTGCAGTGTGAAGGGCGCCGGTTCGATCCCTGGCCTGGGAAGATCCCACGTGCCGCGGAGCAGCTGGACCGATGTGTCCAAATACCGAGCCGGAGCTCTGGAGCGCATGTGCCCAGAGCCGGTGCTCTGCAGTGAGACAGGCCACTGTGATGGGAGGCCCACACAGGCCAAAGGACAAAGATGGATGAAGACCAATAGAAGTGGCCAAAAAAAAGATGTATGAGAACAAAGGGAAGATCTTATCTTATTCTTATAGTACCACCATTCTTCGTCTTCTGCAGGAAAGAGCAGTGTGATAGAGGTAAGCTTTAGGGAGGGTCAAAGACCAACTACAGTCAAACTTGTTTTCCATGTTAGTGAGGTCATTCGTAGCACAGATGTTTGACCAGAGTTTGGGAACCAGGCAAGAGGATATCACTGTTGGAGTTGACCCTGATTCTTTCATATTGTGTCATCTCTAACTCATAGATACTGTAAATGCTGCTGCAGAACCAAACTCAAATTTGGTATCATATAAAAAGAACTTTTATAGACCAAACGGGAGCACAAGGATGGGTTTGGCATAAGTTAGGGGTGTGCAGGGCATGTCAATTCCTCTTCAGTAAGTAGAAGAAAGCTAAGGAAAGGGTCCTACCCTGTACAGACTATGACTTAACCAATTTGCTCCACTTCCAGTTCCATTTCTTGGGACTCAGGTTCCAGTATTTACACTTGACCCTTAACCTTGGGCTTCTAAATCTGAATGGCTACTTAGATGCTAGCCTGAGGAAAGATCTAATGTGAGGAGACGAGCTCAACTTGACTTCGGAGGCAGGTCACTGCAGGACACAGGCATTTTCAAGCTCTTGGGTGGAGGAAGATTCACTCTCTGTTGAAGAATCTGTCATGTCTTCCCTCAGCTGGTTCAGGAAGTCTCTGCTCTCGCTAGGGGGCAAGTTACTCAGGAAGTATGGAGGGGCCAATTCCACCAGCCTGGGAGAGACAGTCATAATTAGATGATTTCTGTATCCTCTTTTATAATGCATGTTGTTGAACTTCTTACTACTCCTTACAAACCCTGTCTCTTCAAATCATGTTACTACAAACCACTAAGACCTTCCCCCGCCGACTCCGACCACCACCACTTCTTCACCTCTCTAACTCCCCAGCTCTAATTTTGGCCCTAGCATGAGTAGTCAGCAGTACAGGACGGGTGTCAGGGAACTCACGTCTGTGGCTGAATTTCAGAAACAACGGAAAGGCAGTTGTCTTTGGAAATGGAGAAACTGTGGTAAAGCACCCATGGCGGGGGTCTGGCAGGAGCCCTGCGGCTTCGGTAGCAGCAGTAGGGGGAGAGCTGGGCCACGTGCTTATGGGTTAGAAGCAGGTAATTTCCAGTTCCATCTGTGTCTTGGGCCACCTCATTGAGAGATAAAGATATTGACTAAATGACAGTGAAGTGTCAGTCAGCAGAAGAAAGAACAGGGGATTGAGAAAGGATTATTAGTGAGGGTTGTGAGAGTATTAAAGTGAAGTATACCTCTAAGTGTTACAGCCCTACCATACTACCTATATAGCATTTCCATAGCCCTTTGTACCCCAAAATCTCAAAGGGAAAGTGTCTCCTGGTTCTCAAGAGTCCTGTGAATGGCCACCTGGACCCTAATTTCAGAGGTGGCACACACCAACCTTTGCTCCCTCGACTTTCTGCTCCTTTTATGACCCCTACCCCACCTCCTTCCCCTAACCTTCAAGAAGTATCCTGACACCAGTGCTTTCTGAAGGTCTCTGCGATTCTGCTCAGATCCAAAGGCTGGTTTAGACAAGGGGAGTTCAATTTGTTGCATGAGTTCTAGGAGTTCTCCCCGAAGTTTACGGGCTTGGCACAATGCTGCCCAGTTTAGACCCCGAGCCTGGCACCAAGCCTTGTCTGCGCCACCTAGGAAGAGAAAGGTACCAGTTATAGCTACAGTCCTTGAGACCCCTAAAAGAGCCTAGCTCTTGGTCAACGGGCTTCCTTTTCCTGGGAACACAGATCTGTCAGCTAGCTGCACACTACCTCCTCTCTTTGGAAAATCTGGGATTCTGTAAGAGGATGCGGAAAGGCCCACTCACTCTGTATAAAGGCTTCATACACTTGGATCAGAGAGCTGTGATCACCATCCACGTGTTCCAGCGCCCGACGCAAGGCAGCTTCCTCTGCACAGCGTGGAGGGTGAGTAAACCCAGGAGCAGCTGGAGGCAGAAGAGAGGAGGTGCGTTTTGGGGACTGATAAAGGCTAGCAGTCCACTGATAAAGGTAGAAGTCTCACTCTGGAAACTATTCAAAGACTTCTAGATGCTATACACCTTACTCAACACTGACGATAAATAAATGAAAAACAGTTTCTGCCCTCTAGGAGTTTAGAAACCAACAAGTAAGCAAACTTGATAAGTCCAATAGGTATGCAGGTCAATATTTGAAGTCTGAGCATTAGCTCAGTGGAGAAGGAGCAGAGGAGTATTCTAGGCTGTGGGAATAGTGTCTGGAAAACTGCAAGAACTGAGTGTTGGGTGGAGGGAATGGCACATGTGGTGGGTGGCAGGAGACAAAGCTGGAGAGGTCGTTATGGGTAAGTCTGTGCAAAGGAGTTTGCATTCTGTTTGGAAGACAGAGAATAACTGATGAAGGAGTTTCTAAGAGCATCCACATATTTGGAAGAAGTTCACATGACTAGTTAGGAGGTTACTGAAGGAATTCAGCTGAGCAGGGATGAGGAGCTACATTGGCGATGACTCTGAGTATGGAGAAGAACAGGTAAATTAATTTTTTTTTTTTTAATTAGGAGATTAAAAAAACCCTGGAAACAGATTAGTCTAGAATGCTGATAGTAAAGCTCAGAAATGACGGTATGATTTTGTGGTAGCGGTGGTGATGGTGAGGAGGTAGATTTAAAAATGGCTCAGGTGCAACAACAACAAAAGTGCTCAGGTTCAGTTCTGGGATGAAGCTGGAGCATTCTGATAGAAATGGCCAGCAGGAGTCAGACACATAAATCCAAGATATGGAAGAGTGATACTGTGGCATTTCAGACCATGAATTTGAACGAACTTGCTCAGAGTTCAGGGAATAAGAGGACAAAAGGGTCAAGGATAGAACCCTGAGGTCCAGCTTACTTTGGACAAGCAGAAGATGAGGCAGAGGAGGAAGAGCTCCAGGAAGAGATTAAGGGAATGGTCAGAGAGGTAGGGTGAAAACCACAAGGAACAGATCACAGAGGCTTAGGGAGAGGCCAATGTTAAAGTCCATGTATTGAGTGGTTGCTGTTCTCAAGTGTTAAAGTCATGGGGCTTCCCTGGTGGTCCAGTGGGTAAGGACACTGCCTTGCAGTGCAAGGGGCGCCGGTTCGATTCCTGGCCTGGGAAGATCTCACATGCCGTGGAGCAGCTGGACCGATGAGTCCAACTACCTAGCGGGAGCTTTGAAGTGCATGCTCCCAGAGCCATCACTCTGCAGCGGGAGAGGCCACTGCAATGGGAGGCCCACACAGGCCAAAGAACAAAGATAAATAAATGAAGGATCAAGTGGCCTTCAGAAGAAGTGGCCAAAAAAAAAAAAAAAAAAAGTAAGTCATGAACAAGGGCTCAAAAGTGCTTAGTGGATCAGGTCTCCATGAGGACTGTCAGCCTTCTGCTGGGGTGAGCCTGAAGCTGGCATGCAGTGGGCAAGGAACACCCTAGATTGAACAGGATAAGAGATGATTATTCTGTATAACTGAAGGGGAGTATAGGATTGAGGAAGAGGGGTACAGTTTTAGTAATAACAGGAGAGACTTAAGCATGTTGAGGGACAAGAAGCAACAGAGAGGAGAAGGTAAGTGGTGAAGTCTAACTCTTTGGGTATGGTGAGGGCTGTGAACTAGAGCAGAGGGGAATGGGCTAGCTTACGGAGCACCACACCACCAAATGAAAGGCCTCGAGTGGTCCCCTAGAGCCAGAGACAGAAGCGGCTGGTACCAGTGAGCATGGCGGCCAGGGTCAGCATCTCATCCACACAGTTGAACTCGCATGAGGCCAGCAGGGCTTTGGCCAACTCAGGGGCCAGGGGAAATTCTGATAGGATGACTCCCAGGTCTGAGAGGTCCCCATAGTCGTCCAGGGCTGCCAGATAGTCTAAGTCTTCCAGGGCCTGCATCAGTGCTTCTGGAGCTGGCGAGGGAACAGAGCTTACAGGGCCAGGGGCTCGGAGCCTGGAGAGCAGGACTCGGGCAGGAGGGGTGCTCACCAGGCCGGTCTAGGAAGTGACACTTCCCTGGCTCTGCGATCTGTCTCCTCTTCAGTAGTAACATCAGGGGGCTCAAATTCTCCGCGCACACTCTGGGCTGGGGCAGTGAGGGAGCCTCTAGTTCTAGGAAGGACTTAGGATACAGGCAGAGGCAGGATCCTGGGGAGAAAAACCTGGGAAAAAGACTGCTGTAGATTTCTCAGGACTCATGGGTCAGGGGTTGGGCAGCATGGCGCCGGTTCGATTCCTGGCCTGGGAAGATCTCACATGCCGTGGAGCAGCTGGACCGATGAGTCCAACTACCTAGCGGGAGCTTTGAAGTGCATGCTCCCAGAGCCATCACTCTGCAGCGGGAGAGGCCACTGCAATGGGAGGCCCACACAGGCCAAAGAACAAAGATAAATAAATGAAGGATCAAGTGGCCTTCAGAAGAAGTGGCCAAAAAAAAAAAAAAAAAAAGTAAGTCATGAACAAGGGCTCAAAAGTGCTTAGTGGATCAGGTCTCCATGAGGACTGTCAGCCTTCTGCTGGGGTGAGCCTGAAGCTGGCATGCAGTGGGCAAGGAACACCCTAGATTGAACAGGATAAGAGATGATTATTCTGTATAACTGAAGGGGAGTATAGGATTGAGGAAGAGGGGTACAGTTTTAGTAATAACAGGAGAGACTTAAGCATGTTGAGGGACAAGAAGCAACAGAGAGGAGAAGGTAAGTGGTGAAGTCTAACTCTTTGGGTATGGTGAGGGCTGTGAACTAGAGCAGAGGGGAATGGGCTAGCTTACGGAGCACCACACCACCAAATGAAAGGCCTCGAGTGGTCCCCTAGAGCCAGAGACAGAAGCGGCTGGTACCAGTGAGCATGGCGGCCAGGGTCAGCATCTCATCCACACAGTTGAACTCGCATGAGGCCAGCAGGGCTTTGGCCAACTCAGGGGCCAGGGGAAATTCTGATAGGATGACTCCCAGGTCTGAGAGGTCCCCATAGTCGTCCAGGGCTGCCAGATAGTCTAAGTCTTCCAGGGCCTGCATCAGTGCTTCTGGAGCTGGCGAGGGAACAGAGCTTACAGGGCCAGGGGCTCGGAGCCTGGAGAGCAGGACTCGGGCAGGAGGGGTGCTCACCAGGCCGGTCTAGGAAGTGACACTTCCCTGGCTCTGCGATCTGTCTCCTCTTCAGTAGTAACATCAGGGGGCTCAAATTCTCCGCGCACACTCTGGGCTGGGGCAGTGAGGGAGCCTCTAGTTCTAGGAAGGACTTAGGATACAGGCAGAGGCAGGATCCTGGGGGGAGAAAAACCTGGGAAAAAGACTGCTGTAGATTTCTCAGGACTCATGGGTCAGTGATTCTCTTCCTGTTTGATCTCACTGAGGGCAAAAGCTCTTACCTGCTGGGATCCCTGTTGCCCGCAGTCGTCTTGCCTCTGCCTGACATTTGCTGATGGGTCTCAACACTTGGGATTCTGCTCGGATCTGAGGACTGTAAACCTGTCACCGCCCCCCAACCAAGGCCAAGACAGGTAAGAATGGGCTATTTCTGTCTTTAGCCCCCATAACCCCTCTCTTCTCTTTCACTCACACTTCGAAGCTCCAGTCCTGAGTCAATGACATGTCGGATGGAAGGGAGGGAAAAGGAGAAGTCGGCCAGCCAGTGAGTGACCACAACCTTCCGGGCACCCGATTCTGTGTCCTCATACACAGCCTGAACAGCTCGTCCACAGCCTGGGTGAAGGGGCAGCACCCGTGGTGGAGGCCCTCGGTTCTCCATGGACCCCACCTCTCTGGACAGGGACTCACAGCACAGAGAAATTTCCTGAGGAGAGGGGTGGGTGTTAAGACTGGTTCTCACCTTTGTGGGTCACAGAACCCTTCGAAAAACTGATGAAAGCTATGGGCCTTCAGTCTGAAAAAGTGCACATACTCATACACTTGGGATGTTCAGGAACTCACTCAACTGCAAATCTCTACATTGTATGCAATCAAAGAGGGTGGTAGAGCTTTTTATCCCCAAACCCTAGAGATTTTCCTTAAGACCCCAGCAAAATTCCAATGTTCCTAAGAAGCAGTGCTCTCCTTCTCTCCTGGGACAAGAAGGGGGAGACATTTGACCTAAATACCTCCTCTCGCATCCCATGTTTTACCTCCTCACTGGGCAGGTACACTAGCACATCTCCTGGAGCCTCCTTCCGACACAATTCAAGCACAGCTTGGCAGGCAGCTTCTACTCGATCAGCAGGGAGAGAGTCCCTGTAGACAAGAGTGGGACCCCTGCCAGCCTCTCTGGGTACATGCACAACAGGAGGACTGCCCCAGAAGTCTTGGAGCTTGGGTTCAAGTGTTGGGTCAGTAACTACAACCACTCTGAGGTCCCCTGGAAGGTTTCCCAGTCTGGCACCTCGCAGGAGCCCCTGGAGCAAATCTGAGGCCACTGACCGCTCCTGAGCCTCATCCAGCACCAGCACACCCCGCGTTCCAGTGCCCCGAGTCGAGGCCACTTCCTGCAGAAGCAGCCTGTCCCAGCAGAACCTGTTGACGTTGGCAGCGGGCAGAAGAGTCAGTGTGGACACTGGCCAACCCCAGAAGTCCAGAGGCACTTCTCCCCAGGGGGCCTAGACTCTGATAGCAAAGGTCGGAAAAAGACCCTGTGACTTCTTCAGTCCATGGACCTTTTCCTGTGACCTAGTGATGCCACTGTTCATAAGCTGGACTCCAGTTAGGAAACTGAGACTTTCATAATGAGGGTGAGGTTGAATGTCTTGAGGTCACTAACTAGGGTTAAAGGACTGAATTCAGCAAATTGTGTTCTGCATGATTTAAAGGGTGAGCTAAGTTGAGGGACGGTATGGTGAGATGCCAGAGGACTGGGTTTGCTTCTGCCAGGTGAGGAGGAGGAGATTTGAGTCGGGTCTGGAGGGCACCACACCTGAGCAGCATGTCAGGCCCAGTGCAGTCCTCTTGGGGGATGCTGTATCCAACCTCCTGACCCAGGGTCAGGTCCATTTCATCAGCAACTCGCAGGGCCAAGCTCAGGGCTGCTAGAGGGTAAGGCTGAGTCACGGTTACCCGGTCCTTCTGGGAACCTCTGGCCAGCACAAACTCTGCACACCACTGTGGGATCTGGGGTAAACGCAGGGAAGGACAACCAGTCAGCGAGATAGAACTCCAGTCAGAAGGAGGAGCTGTGGCCAGTTTCATCTCTCCTTATTTGAAAAGTCCTCTGGTCCTTCCCCAGTCACTCTGGGGTCAGCCTGTCTCCCTTTGCCCACCTCCCCTATTATTCCACACAGCAGCCCCACCCACTCTCCACCTTGTCCCAGGAAGGGCCAGTTCCCTAGTGCCTTCCTTTGTCCACTCCCAGAATCTGCCTCCCGCCGCCCTCCCCCTCCCCGCCCCCGACCTGGGTGCTCTTGCCACAGCCGGGCTCTCCAGACACCAGCACCATCCTACTGGGGCTACACTCCAATTGCTCCAAGAAGATGAAGCGTGCAGCCCAGACAGGTAAGGATCGGCGCTGCTCAAGCAGCTCGTAGTAGCGTGAAGAGAAGGGGAGCCCGTCAAAGGGGTTCACAGCCAGTTCAGGCTCCCCAGGGGTTGGGCCAGTCTCTTCTTCCAACCCGAGAAGCTGAGAGGCCATGGTGACTGTCTAGCAGGACCTACAGAAGGCAGAGCGGCCATCAAGGCCTCGTATTTGGTGACGGACATACCATCTTCCCACCTCAGTGGTAATGCACTGGGGTCCATCCTTCCCAGTACTTCTTACCTGCCAGGAAACAGTGAAGAGTTGAGCCTCCAAGTAAGGATCTATCAAAAACGGACCATTGGGACTTCCTTGGCAGTCCAGCAGTTAAGAACCCATATTCCAATGTAGAGGATGTGGGTTCGATCCCTGGTCAGGGAACTAAGATCCCACATGCAGCAGGGCAACTAAGCCTGTGCAACTACAAGACAGACCTGACAAAGCCAAAAAGAAGTATCTTCAAAGGACCTGGTAACCTGTGGGAAAGTCCCCCAGGGAAAAGAATGAAGAATCAGAGGAGGGTTAAGGAATTGGGGAAGAGAGCCACGAGGATCCCTGAATTCAAACCTGCCTGTAGTTCTGAGACGCGATGAGATGGCAGCCAGTTCCGGACCCACCCAGCAAGTCACCACAAACCCTGAACTGCCGTGAAGTACAAAGGTAAATTCCGGCTCCACCCCAGGGCACAGAGCAAACACAGTCCTAGAGACTTTGGGGGTGGGGCCATTTGCTGCACCTGCTTTAATCTAGTTAGGCGCCTATGGTAGATAGGCTCCAGCCACCACACTGAGCATGTGTGAATGCTAGACTTTGTGTTCTGTGCTCATTAGTGAAAGGTATCCTGGGACTTGCAGTTTTGCAGCTGTTTCCTCACACACCTGGGCTAAGACCCAAGCTAGGTCCCGTTCCTGCTGGGCATTCAGCTTAGTTACACTTCCTTAATAACTCTTCTCTTGGAACGTGGCGGTGACTGCAGACAGTTCCATTCTGACCAGCCGCCCATAAATCCACAAGGAGGCCCTCATCCCTGATTCCCAAACCAAGGGAAAAGGAACCTGCTACGGGGCTTCTGAGACCCAAAGAGGCAACGAGAGACCTTGAGTGAAAACCCTGAATTTAATGTGATATTGGGGGAAGCCCCATTCTCCCTTAAGCACCCCCCATCCGGCCTGTTGTGAGTTGGGTGAGGGCCGCCCCCAGTCTCCGTCCTGCGGCTCTGGGTGCCATCCTGCACTCAATCAGCCTCCCGGGCCTGCCTCTCTGTGAATCTCCTGCGGGACACAAGAAGACATCGTATGGGCTTTGCTGTATCATTTCCCTTCTCCAACCTGCCCTTTCCTACCAGTCGTTCTCTAAGCCCCTCACCTTCTCGCGTATTCATACAGGGCCTGCTTACGCTCCTGGAGACTCTCTTGCCGGGCCCAGGAGGACTTGGCAAATGTTTGGGCTGTGGGCTGAGGGGCTGCCGGGCCAGAGCTGGGGAACTGAGGTGATCACAATGTCAGAGGGCTTGCGAAGTCATCATCATTACACACGCATCGAATGCCTACTTTGCAAGAGAGGCACTGCTTGCCAGCCTCGGGACAAGGACTGTGCAGACTGCCCCATAAAGAGAAAGACCTGGTAACCTGTGGGAAAGTCCCCCAGGGAAAAGAATGAAGAATCAGAGGAGGGTTAAGGAATTGGGGAAGAGAGCCACGAGGATCCCTGAATTCAAACCTGCCTGTAGTTCTGAGACGCGATGAGATGGCAGCCAGTTCCGGACCCACCCAGCAAGTCACCACAAACCCTGAACTGCCGTGAAGTACAAAGGTAAATTCCGGCTCCACCCCAGGGCACAGAGCAAACACAGTCCTAGAGACTTTGGGGGTGGGGCCATTTGCTGCACCTGCTTTAATCTAGTTAGGCGCCTATGGTAGATAGGCTCCAGCCACCACACTGAGCATGTGTGAATGCTAGACTTTGTGTTCTGTGCTCATTAGTGAAAGGTATCCTGGGACTTGCAGTTTTGCAGCTGTTTCCTCACACACCTGGGCTAAGACCCAAGCTAGGTCCCGTTCCTGCTGGGCATTCAGCTTAGTTACACTTCCTTAATAACTCTTCTCTTGGAACGTGGCGGTGACTGCAGACAGTTCCATTCTGACCAGCCGCCCATAAATCCACAAGGAGGCCCTCATCCCTGATTCCCAAACCAAGGGAAAAGGAACCTGCTACGGGGCTTCTGAGACCCAAAGAGGCAACGAGAGACCTTGAGTGAAAACCCTGAATTTAATGTGATATTGGGGGAAGCCCCATTCTCCCTTAAGCACCCCCCATCCGGCCTGTTGTGAGTTGGGTGAGGGCCGCCCCCAGTCTCCGTCCTGCGGCTCTGGGTGCCATCCTGCACTCAATCAGCCTCCCGGGCCTGCCTCTCTGTGAATCTCCTGCGGGACACAAGAAGACATCGTATGGGCTTTGCTGTATCATTTCCCTTCTCCAACCTGCCCTTTCCTACCAGTCGTTCTCTAAGCCCCTCACCTTCTCGCGTATTCATACAGGGCCTGCTTACGCTCCTGGAGACTCTCTTGCCGGGCCCAGGAGGACTTGGCAAATGTTTGGGCTGTGGGCTGAGGGGCTGCCGGGCCAGAGCTGGGGAACTGAGGTGATCACAATGTCAGAGGGCTTGCGAAGTCATCATCATTACACGCGCATCGAATGCCTACTTTGCAAGAGAGGCACTGTGCCAGGGTCTCAGGATCAAAAAACAGCCCTCGGGACAAGGACTGTGCAGACTGCCCCATCCCACCTCAAGTCTAGGACCTGCTCATTTCCTGAGTCTCACCTTCGGAGCGGAGGCTGTGGGAGGGGACTGGGGCCCCTCAGTGATGTCTTCAGGCATGAAAGCTACGGCTCCCTCAAGCAGATTAGTGATGGTCAAGTCTACACAGCCAGTCCTGGCTGGGGAAGGGAAGAGTGGACAGCACAATCTGTATCTCTCTTCACCTTCTCCCTTTACCACCCACTTGCCCTCTCCTAGGCCTGGCTCCATGTGCGAAGCTACCCTTCCTCATACCCAGGTCTCTCTGGATGACGCCCAGTGGCACATGGGGCAAAACCTCCTTCACTCTCTGAGCCAGAGTTGCCAGCTGCACATCCGGAGAAGGGCCAGGGGAGGGAGGGAAAGAAGACTGGGCTGTGAAAAAAACAAAAAGAAAACCAAAACCCAAAATACGGTGAGTAGAGAACTAGAGAAGAGAGAGGCTGATTAGTACAGGCACAGTGAGGCAATCAGAACAGGCTGTAAGAAAGCTGAAAAGTTCTATGTCCAGAGACTACACACCTGACTGAGGGTGTCTGGGGTGCCTCTGTCGCTTCATGTACTCTGCCTTGTCTGCTGGAGTGAGTCGTGTTCCCGTCTGGCCCAATTCTTTGGCTACCAACTAGGGAGAATTGGAGATTAGAAGTTCCTCAAGCGTTCCTCTCCTTCCCCCTAAGGAAAAGAGCCCACTACCACCCTGCCCGTGCCTCTTCCACCTGTTGGACACGGAGGGCAAACTCCTCACTCCCCTCCCTCTGCTGTCGATGAACAGGACGGAGCCACCTGCAAAAAACAGTCCAGGTCCATGTGGAGAGCACCTCCCTTTAGGACTCATCTATCTGGCCTGTTGTGAGTTGGGTGAGGGTGGCCCCCAGTCTGATCCCCCTTTTTTGGAATAGTGGTGCTGAGCGTACTGGAGATAGTGAATACTTTATATTGCCTCTGTGGCAGGACTGTGACATGAAAAGATCTGCAAGTGGACAGAGCAGAGACGGCTCCTTCCTCAACCTTAAGATGAGTTTCTCCCAGCCACCAAAAAGTGAGGACAGTTAATACCTTACTTGATACACCGTGAAAGGGACGAAAAGTGACCACAGCAGTTCTGAGACCCAGGAGGCATCTGACACCGTCTGAGGGGAGGGCATGGGTAAGGTCTCAGCCAAGGCCAGGAGTGGGAAACTTCTCTTCCAAACCCAGAGATTCACTGTGGAACACACTCACCACGGAGACTAAGGGTCTCTGGACTCGTAGGGTAAGAGGCTGTACCACATCCTGGATAGCAAATGGCCAGGAACTAGAAGAGTGGAGAAAGTAAGATGGGATTCTAGCCAACCCAGTCAGCAGCTCATACCTGACTTAAAACAGGTAACTGTCAAACTACAAGTAGAAAGGTGGGTAAGAAACAGATTCAGGGGAAAAGAATGAAAAGTCGGCAGAAAGTAAATCAACTAGAACGGAAAGGGCAGGGCTGTGGAAGGCTGTGAAAACCCCCGAGCCTGACCACCTACACAGCTGGCGACAGACACCTGTGCTCACCCACCTGAAGCGCAGGAGCCCCTCTCGGCCATTGGTGGCCTCTTCCTCGGGGAACAGAAGCAGCGGGGTAGGGGGAAGTCTTGTGGAAGCACAGAATCTCTTGAGCGACTCCACCAACTCCCCCCGACCATCCATCTCCATAAAGCCTCGAGACCAGCACACAAAGCTGGGGGGGCTGTTGAGCAGAGGCTAGGAACGGGAAGGAGAAAAAGCGAGAAGAATGTTGTGAAATGAGAAAAACTGACATAGGGTTAGAAAAGCCTGGCCAGGGATAAGGGTCAGTATCCTGTGATTCCTAAGAGACACCCAGACACGGAGAGGGGCGTCTTGACCCGGCCCCGGGGAACCACTCCCGTGGCACTCTCGGCTTCGTCCTGAACTCACGGTGTTACAGCTGGTGAGCAGGTTGACGACGTTGTGGTCGAAAGGCGTCACGTGGTTGGAAACGAGGACCCTGACGCGGGGATCCCGGAGCCCAGAGTCCTCCTGCCGGGCCACGAGCCCCAGCACTGCACACATGGTCCGGACTACGAACCTGGGAACGCAGACCCGGAGTGACGGCCTGGCCGCGGGCCAGGCCCTGCCCCGACCCTCCCAGAGCGCCCGGGTCGGAACCTGCGAAGGACACTGTCTGGTAGCGCGCAGCTGACCAGGAAGACGTGGATTCCAAGAAAGAGGCGCAGGACAAGGCCCGACGGGCGCGTAGAGGTCTCAGCCAAGGCCAGGAGTGGGAAACTTCTCTTCCAAACCCAGAGATTCACTGTGGAACACACTCACCACGGAGACTAAGGGTCTCTGGACTCGTAGGGTAAGAGGCTGTACCACATCCTGGATAGCAAATGGCCAGGAACTAGAAGAGTGGAGAAAGTAAGATGGGATTCTAGCCAACCCAGTCAGCAGCTCATACCTGACTTAAAACAGGTAACTGTCAAACTACAAGTAGAAAGGTGGGTAAGAAACAGATTCAGGGGAAAAGAATGAAAAGTCGGCAGAAAGTAAATCAACTAGAACGGAAAGGGCAGGGCTGTGGAAGGCTGTGAAAACCCCCGAGCCTGACCACCTACACAGCTGGCGACAGACACCTGTGCTCACCCACCTGAAGCGCAGGAGCCCCTCTCGGCCATTGGTGGCCTCTTCCTCGGGGAACAGAAGCAGCGGGGTAGGGGGAAGTCTTGTGGAAGCACAGAATCTCTTGAGCGACTCCACCAACTCCCCCCGACCATCCATCTCCATAAAGCCTCGAGACCAGCACACAAAGCTGGGGGGGCTGTTGAGCAGAGGCTAGGAACGGGAAGGAGAAAAAGCGAGAAGAATGTTGTGAAATGAGAAAACTGACATAGGGTTAGAAAAGCCTGGCCAGGGATAAGGGTCAGTATCCTGTGATTCCTAAGAGACACCCAGACACGGAGAGGGGCGTCTTGACCCGGCCCCGGGGAACCACTCCCGTGGCACTCTCGGCTTCGTCCTGAACTCACGGTGTTACAGCTGGTGAGCAGGTTGACGACGTTGTGGTCGAAAGGCGTCACGTGGTTGGAAACGAGGACCCTGACGCGGGGATCCCGGAGCCCAGAGTCCTCCTGCCGGGCCACGAGCCCCAGCACTGCACACATGGTCCGGACTACGAACCTGGGAACGCAGACCCGGAGTGACGGCCTGGCCGCGGGCCAGGCCCTGCCCCGACCCTCCCAGAGCGCCCGGGTCGGAACCTGCGAAGGACACTGTCTGGTAGCGCGCAGCTGACCAGGAAGACGTGGATTCCAAGAAAGAGGCGCAGGACAAGGAGGCAGAACCCGACGGGCGCGTAGAGGAGCAGCGCAAGGAGCAGGAAGCCGTCACCCGGGAGCCTGGGGGCGAGAGGCGGCGTGATCGGGCGCCGGAGGCCAAGCGGACGCGGAAGTCAGTCTCTTCCCGCCGGCGCTCTTACCGGTGCGCGTCAAAGAGCCGCTCCGGCCCGGGCGACGAGGGAGGCTCCATGGCCGCTGCTTCACGAGTGCCTGCCCACCGCCGCCGCCATCTTCGCGCCCCGCCGCAGGGGCTCTTGGGAAGGCGGAGTCTCCGGGCATCCGCCCAGGTGGCCGAGACCTGAAATGCTGAGGCGCCCCGGAAGGCCTAGCGGTCCCGGCATGCCTCGCGGGCCTTGGGGCCGCCTCTTGACGCGCGTCCCGCGGGGACCACACTTCCCGGCATTCGCAGGGCGGGGGCGGAGCTGGCCGCCCAGGATCCTGGGTCCCGGCGTGCCCCGCTGGAGACTTCAGGTCCCGGCGCGCTCCGCGTCGAGCTGCCCTCCTGCTCCCGTCCGGGGCGCCGCCTCTGTGCAGGGCGGGCGAGGAGGCTGCCGAGGCGGAGCGGATGGCTGCACTGAGGGCGGGGCGGGGTGCCGCCTGGAGCCTCGGGGCATGGCGGGCTTTGGTGGGGGGTCGCTGGGGCGGGGGACCCCGATTGACCCCTGACCTCCGGGCCCTGCTGACGTCTGGCACTCCTGACCTTCGGGCCCGAGTGACTGATGGGACCCCCCGTTTCAGGACCCGGTTGTCTGGGGGGGTCCCTGAACCACGGACCTGTATGACGTCCCGGACTTCGGATCTCCCAGCACGGCTGGTCGCTGGGACCCCAGATCCCCGGACCCAGGAAGACGCGGGGACTCCCGGAGCCCGTGCGCGCGCGTGGCTGGCGGGGGCGCTGGGCGCCGGGGGCGCAGTGCTGCTGCTGCTGCTGTGGGGTGGGGGGCGGGGTCCTCCGGCCGTCCGCGCGGCGGTCCTCGGCTCGCCGCCCGCCTCTCCCCGGAGCCAGTACAACTTCATCGCGGACGTGGTGGAGAAGACCGCCCCTGCCGTGGTTTATATCGAGATCTTGGGCCGGTAACGGTTGGGGTAAACACGAAGGCGCCGAAGCCGCGGGCTGGAGGGCGGGCGAGGAGGAGGGGTCCGGGCCTCCTCACATCCTTACTCTTGCCCCGCTCCCCCTTCCAGGCACCCTTTCTCGGGCCGCGAAGTGCCTATCTCGAACGGCTCAGGGTTCGTGGTGGCTGCTGATGGGCTCATCGTTACCAACGCCCATGTGGTGGCTGATCGGCGCCGAGTCCGTGTGAGGCTGCTCAGCGGCGACACGTACGAGGCCGTGGTCACAGCTGTGGATCCCGTGGCCGACATCGCTACACTGAGGATTCAGGCCAAGGTGGGCGGCGGGGCAGGCCATGTCTGGTGGGGGCGATGAATTTGCTCACGTCTCCCGATGACAGGTCTCTTGTGCTTAATTCACCTTTAGGAGCCTCTCCCCACGCTGCCTCTGGGACGCTCAGCTGACGTCCGGCAAGGGGAGTTTGTTGTTGCCATGGGAAGTCCCTTTGCACTGCAGAACACCATCACATCCGGCATCGTCAGCGTCGAGCTGCCCTCCTGCTCCCGTCCGGGGCGCCGCCTCTGTGCAGGGCGGGCGAGGAGGCTGCCGAGGCGGAGCGGATGGCTGCACTGAGGGCGGGGCGGGGTGCCGCCTGGAGCCTCGGGGCATGGCGGGCTTTGGTGGGGGGTCGCTGGGGCGGGGGACCCCGATTGACCCCTGACCTCCGGGCCCTGCTGACGTCTGGCACTCCTGACCTTCGGGCCCGAGTGACTGATGGGACCCCCCGTTTCAGGACCCGGTTGTCTGGGGGGGTCCCTGAACCACGGACCTGTATGACGTCCCGGACTTCGGATCTCCCAGCACGGCTGGTCGCTGGGACCCCAGATCCCCGGACCCAGGAAGACGCGGGGACTCCCGGAGCCCGTGCGCGCGCGTGGCTGGCGGGGGCGCTGGGCGCCGGGGGCGCAGTGCTGCTGCTGCTGCTGTGGGGTGGGGGGCGGGGTCCTCCGGCCGTCCGCGCGGCGGTCCTCGGCTCGCCGCCCGCCTCTCCCCGGAGCCAGTACAACTTCATCGCGGACGTGGTGGAGAAGACCGCCCCTGCCGTGGTTTATATCGAGATCTTGGGCCGGTAACGGTTGGGGTAAACACGAAGGCGCCGAAGCCGCGGGCTGGAGGGCGGGCGAGGAGGAGGGGTCCGGGCCTCCTCACATCCTTACTCTTGCCCCGCTCCCCCTTCCAGGCACCCTTTCTCGGGCCGCGAAGTGCCTATCTCGAACGGCTCAGGGTTCGTGGTGGCTGCTGATGGGCTCATCGTTACCAACGCCCATGTGGTGGCTGATCGGCGCCGAGTCCGTGTGAGGCTGCTCAGCGGCGACACGTACGAGGCCGTGGTCACAGCTGTGGATCCCGTGGCCGACATCGCTACACTGAGGATTCAGGCCAAGGTGGGCGGCGGGGCAGGCCATGTCTGGTGGGGGCGATGAATTTGCTCACGTCTCCCGATGACAGGTCTCTTGTGCTTAATTCACCTTTAGGAGCCTCTCCCCACGCTGCCTCTGGGACGCTCAGCTGACGTCCGGCAAGGGGAGTTTGTTGTTGCCATGGGAAGTCCCTTTGCACTGCAGAACACCATCACATCCGGCATCGTCAGCTCTGCTCAGCGTCCAGCTAAAGACTTGGGCCTGCCCCAAAACAATGTGGAATACATCCAGACTGATGCAGCTATTGATGTGCGTCCTGATACGAGAGAAATGAAGGACTAGGTTGAGGGCGGGGGTGGAGGTGTGAGGTGCAGGCACCAACTGTGGTGGATGGTGGATGAGCCGATATACAGGGATTGGGCCTCGAAAAGCGTGGCCACGCCTTCAAGGGCTGGGAAAGGAGAGGATTTGCAGAAAGTGCCTACATGTTTGTGCCCCCAGGCCTAGAGTCCCTGGATCTCTCCCATATTTTCTCCTTGTCCTGCAGTTTGGAAACTCTGGCGGTCCCCTGGTTAACCTGGTGAGTGCATCACATCTTTTCAGAAACCCTGCCCCAGGTCAGTGTGGGAAGAAATGGGTTTTCCCTCATTCAGTGGTGTTTGGTCACATTTCTGAGCAGTTTCTTTTTTTTTTTTTTTTTTTTAAAGATTTACTTATTTATTTATTTTGGGCGGGGGTTGGATTGAGGAAGGAGGGGAGCGGGCGGGCCACTTCTACTGGTCTTTCATTTCTCTATCTTCATCCGTCTTTGTTCTTTGGCTCCTGTGGGCCTCCCATCGCAGTGGCGTCTGTCTTTGCAGAGCTCTGGGTGCATGTGCTCCAGAGCTCCGGCTTGGTAATTGGACACATCGGTCCAGCTGCTCCGCAGCACGTGGGATCTTCCCAGGCCAGGGATCAAACTGGCGCCCCTTGCACTGCAAGGCGGTGTCCTTACCCACTGGACCACCAGGGGAAGCCCTCTGAGCAGTTTCTTGTTGGCTGTCTCCCAGAATCCAACTGGATCTCCCCACACTCCCTGCCACTCTTGCTCAATACCTCATCTCCTGTTATTGGTTTGGGCTAGAGAATAGTGGGCTCTGTCCCAACAGGACGGGGAGGTGATCGGGGTGAATACCATGAAGGTCACAGCTGGAATCTCCTTTGCTATCCCTTCTGATCGCCTTCGAGAGTTTCTGCATCGTGGAGAAAAGAAGAGTAAGCCTGGCTCGTGGGGAGAGGGGTTCCTTTAAGTGGCAGGGGAGAGGAGCGCTGGTAGGAAAAAGGCCTTTTGGGAGGAGGAGGTGAAGGCAGGCTACACCTGGGTGGGGCTTGATTTGTCCTTCTGTCACAGATTCCTGGTTTGGAATCAGTGGGGCCCAGCGCCGCTACATTGGGGTGATGATGCTGACCCTGACTCCCAGGTATGAGCATCAGGGTGGTGACACGTGTGGCCAGCAGTGGTGGGTACCCGGCACTTCTGTGGAGCTTCCTGCTCAGTTCTGTCTTGGTCTGAGTTGCCTTGTACTTGAGTAGAAGAGCTGTCCTCTCGTTACGCTGATTTTTCTCACCTTACTGCCATCCTCTTATTGCTTAGACTTACAACACCCAATCCATTAGCCTGGTGTTTAGGGGCCATTTTCCATTTGTCTTCAACTCGGTCTTCCGGACGTGGCCTCCTTATGAGTATATGCTCTTCCCGTCAACTTGATTTCCTAATCCCATATTTTTGTGTTGTTCTTGTATTATATAGTGAAATACCAGACTTATCCTTCTAGGTGCAGCTAAAGTTATACCACCTCCTTATAGCTTCTCTTAGGATTCTAGAATGATATTAGTACTATTGACTTAACACTGTGTGTCATTTGGAATTCATTACCTTTTATACACATACTCCACTTCCTAACTGGGCTTCCCTGGTAGCTCAGCTAGTAAAGAATCCACCTGCAATGCAGGAGAACTTGGTTCAGTTCCTGGGAAGATCTGTAGAAGGGAAAGGCTACCCACTCCAGTATTCTTGCCAGGAGAATTCCATGGAAAGAGGAGTCCATGAGGTTGAAAGGAGTTGGACATGACTGACTGACTTTCACACGTTAGCTGCTAGAAGGCAGAAAGTGAATTTTTCATATTAGGAGGATCTAGTCCACACCCTGTCCATAGGTTTGTCAGTGTACTAGTGAAAGATACGAGGTAAACTCAAGGTGAGGAGAGTGGCTTGATGTGGTTAACAGAGTGGTCTGTGTCCTTTCAGCATCCTGGCTGAACTACAGCTTCGAGAACCAAGCTTTCCTGATGTTCAGCATGGCGTGCTCATCCATAAAGTCATCCTGGACTCCCCTGCACACCGGTGAGGGAGAGACGGCACTAGGAGGTGGAGACGGGTGGGGGGGTATGTGCCCTTGAACCGGGTCATGTGTTCCCTCCTTTATCTCTCTGTCCATCTTTTGCCACAGGGCTGGTCTGCGGCCTGGCGATGTGATCTTGGCCATTGGGGAGAAGCTGGTACAAAAAGCTGAAGATGTTTATGAAGCTGTTCGAACCCAATCCCAACTGGCAGTGCGGATCCGGCGGGGACCGGAAACATTGACCTTATATGTGACCCCTGAAGTCACAGAATGAATGAAGTGGCAAGAAACGGAGGCTCCTGCTCTGATTTCCACCTTGCTCTCTTGGCTGGGGTGCTGAGGGCACCTGGACAGAGGATTAAATGAGCCAGTTGGGGGCAGGTCCCTTCAACTACCAGCACCAATCCTTGGGCTCTGAAGAATCATGAAACACTTTTTATATAAAATAAAATTACACTTAGCAACACATCATACTGAAAAATGAGGGGAAGGGTGGCACACTGCTCTCTCCCCCTACAAAAATGCTAGAGGTAAAGCTGTATTTCCCTGAACTGAGGGGATATACTGGAGTTGACCATTCTGACCTCCCTGTTCAGGAAAAGGAGCTGCTGTTGTCTCTTGTTCTGGGCAGTTAATCAGGTGCGCCTCTTTGTGGTGTGCTTGGCTTGGTGCTGGGCCTGGGAGCAGATCAGGACAGCTGGCCTAAGAAAGAGGGCAGTGATTTCTGCTTGATGGTTTGACACCCACAGTGCACAATGGATGGGTGATGTGGGCCTGCTGACGTCGAAGATTCCTTGGTAAGCTCCTGAGGTAATGACAGCCTCAGACCCCTGCCGTCAGGGGCCAGTGGTGGTCTGCAGAGGAGGGTGGTGGCACCTTAGATGATCTGGTTGCTAGTCTGGCCAGGGTAGCGTTCAAACTTTCTGTTGGCCTCTTCACTGAAGGCGTCACCTGCAAGGGGAACAGGTGGTTTAGGTAGGAGAGTAGACCCACTGTGGGGAGGGGTGAGTGGAAGTGGAGAGACTGGGAGATCTAAAAGTGGGTTGGGGGGAGACAGAGACAGCCTGGGGAGAAGAGAATGAAGCTCTTTCCCTCCCAACCCCCCATCCCCCAGCCTTTCTGGCTTCTCTATCCACCAAATACCAATGTGGCAGTTGTGCACCCAGATGCGATGCCCATCATATTTGCAGTTACATTTCATTGCATTGTTGGTGAAGTCACTCTCTGCTACTTCAAAATTGGGGTTGATGACCACCTGTGAGTGGGAGAAAGCCAACTAACAAGATGCATTCCTCACATCCAAAGGTGTCTTCTACATACACTCCTCCCACTCAACAGCTGGAAGTCTCAGACCCCAGGCACCTGCAGAATGTAGTTTCCTGGCTTCACATCTGTGATGTCAATCCATTGACAGTCGATGTCATGCCGGTAGAGATCCCAGCAACCCACAGTGATGCCCTGCTCTCCAAAGTTGGCACACTCGTACCTCTTGGAGACATCTGAAGAGGTGAGCATATGTCACATGAGGCAAGGCTGTGGGGATGAAGATTCTGCAGTCTGTACTCTAGGCCCCAACTCACCCTCCTGACATTCGGTGTCTTCTAAACAGAAACTAGCTTTGTGGCCCTCAGCCACCTTGGTGCCATTGGGGGTCAGGATATCGTAGTGCGTGAAGATGTCCATACTGTGATAGTGCCTGTGGGGACAGGGGGATCCCAGTTTCTTTCCCTGCTGACAGCAGGCTCACCCCATCCCTGGTGGTCTTGCCCTTCTACGACTTGACCCTCTCACCCATGACACTCATGCCACACCCAGGAGTGGCGCCCAGCCTTGGGCCTGAAGTCAGCACGTCCCAGATTATGGATCTGGGAGGAGAATCGGAGCAGACGCCGGTGGCCATAAGGCCAGTTGGCTGAGCGGGCCGAGCTGGCCAGGCAGTTCTCTTCAGCAGCACAATACAACATGTGCAGGGGCCGGTCCTCGATGTACGCGGTCTCCTGCACCAGCGCGGAGTGCAACAGCAGGTCTGATGCGGCTGGGCCAAGGAAGGAGGAAGAGTTGGAAGTCACTGCTGAGGGGCTGAGATAGGCGGAGTGCTTCCATCCTCCCCATAAAGTTGGGCAAGACTGGTTTTCCACAGGGAAGGTGTCCTCCCTCCAGGTTGCAGCCCTCCCTGCAAAAGGAGGGGCCCAGAGCCTCCCTTCCCTGGCCGGCATCACTCTACCCTTCACTCACTTTCCAACAAATGACTCCAGCAGTAAAGTGGCTTCCTGTCCTCTTGCAGGCGACTCCACTCGAGTTACATTTCATTGCATTGTTGGTGAAGTCACTCTCTGCTACTTCAAAATTGGGGTTGATGACCACCTGTGAGTGGGAGAAAGCCAACTAACAAGATGCATTCCTCACATCCAAAGGTGTCTTCTACATACACTCCTCCCACTCAACAGCTGGAAGTCTCAGACCCCAGGCACCTGCAGAATGTAGTTTCCTGGCTTCACATCTGTGATGTCAATCCATTGACAGTCGATGTCATGCCGGTAGAGATCCCAGCAACCCACAGTGATGCCCTGCTCTCCAAAGTTGGCACACTCGTACCTCTTGGAGACATCTGAAGAGGTGAGCATATGTCACATGAGGCAAGGCTGTGGGGATGAAGATTCTGCAGTCTGTACTCTAGGCCCCAACTCACCCTCCTGACATTCGGTGTCTTCTAAACAGAAACTAGCTTTGTGGCCCTCAGCCACCTTGGTGCCATTGGGGGTCAGGATATCGTAGTGCGTGAAGATGTCCATACTGTGATAGTGCCTGTGGGGACAGGGGGATCCCAGTTTCTTTCCCTGCTGACAGCAGGCTCACCCCATCCCTGGTGGTCTTGCCCTTCTACGACTTGACCCTCTCACCCATGACACTCATGCCACACCCAGGAGTGGCGCCCAGCCTTGGGCCTGAAGTCAGCACGTCCCAGATTATGGATCTGGGAGGAGAATCGGAGCAGACGCCGGTGGCCATAAGGCCAGTTGGCTGAGCGGGCCGAGCTGGCCAGGCAGTTCTCTTCAGCAGCACAATACAACATGTGCAGGGGCCGGTCCTCGATGTACGCGGTCTCCTGCACCAGCGCGGAGTGCAACAGCAGGTCTGATGCGGCTGGGCCAAGGAAGGAGGAAGAGTTGGAAGTCACTGCTGAGGGGCTGAGATAGGCGGAGTGCTTCCATCCCCTCCCCCATAAAGTTGGGCAAGACTGGTTTTCCACAGGGAAGGTGTCCTCCCTCCAGGTTGCAGCCCTCCCTGCAAAAGGAGGGGCCCAGAGCCTCCCTTCCCTGGCCGGCATCACTCTACCCTTCACTCACTTTCCGAACAAATGACTCCAGCAGTAAAGTGGCTTCCTGTCCTCTTGCAGGCGACATGGGTGCCATGATGGGAACACTGGTCCAGGGACAGCTCAGTCCCCTTGCAGCGCACTCCACTCAGCACCACCTCTGTCACATTCCCCGAGTCCCAGTACCAGGTCTCCTGGGGACATTACAGAGGTGTTTTTTGTGAGGCCGCCATCCAGCCTCCCAGGCCACGGGACTCATTTTGAGAGTCCTCTCCCCAAACACAATATTTGGAGGCAACAGCCGTGGTTCCTTTCTTCTTCCCACTCACCTGCAGGCCATGGTTGGCGTAGCCTAGTCCAAGTTGCCTGCAGGCCACCATGGCCTCTAGCGTTCCCCAGTCATCCCCACAGATGAGGCCCCAGCGAAAGGACCCAGCTCCCCCTACTTGCACTTCAACTCTCCCTTCGTGTCGGCTGCGGCCCCCACTGAGTCGGATCTGTAGTGACACAACAGAAGGGCTGTGGAAGCTTTTGGGGTGGCGTGGTGGGAGTCTGCAGCAGGCCTACGGCTGAATAGGCACTTAAAGGGCTAGTGAGTGGGGACATCAAGTGGGAGCTGCAGGAGGGCAGGGGCCTGGGGCAGGAGGGCAGGGGCCTGGGGCAGGCGGCAGTATGGCCATCAGACTGCAGGTCACGACCAGGACGGGATAGGACGTGAGATGCCTGAGCCAAGGTGGAAAGACTGACCTTGGTCTCTACCCCAGTGTAGGGCAGGTTGCACCGGACTCCAGCATCCTGGCTATGGGAACAGTCTTCAGCTGTGATGTTCTTGTGGGGGCACTTCCAGAGGGAGGGTTCCTGTCCAGAGCATCGGACTTCACTCAAGTGGATGGCGCCCATGCCTAAAGTCAGAAGCCAAAGATCAGGAGGTTCCAACTTTATCATCTACACAGGGGTCTCCTTCCTGAGGCACGTACCTCCCAGCAGTGTGTACCTCCCCCCTCCCTCGCCCTCCCACCTGACCCTCCTCACCCTGCCCCATGCGGGCACTGCTCAGAGCCTCTCGGGCACTCCCGAAGCCCAGCTCCCGACACACCACGCTGGCTGCCTGTAGGTCCCACTTGCGATCACAGACTGTGCCCCACGTGCCAGCCTTCAGGACTTCTACCCGGCCCTCTCCTGGGTGGGCTCCACCTTTTAGACGCACTCGGGCCTGTACAGGAGAGACGGGTGCCCAGCAGTGAGTGGAAACAGCATGGAGAGGAGTCCTGGGAGATGAATGAGATTCTGGTGGGAGGGAACAGGTGGTCTCAGGTCTGTAGCCCACCCCATGAAAGGTTCCCCTTTGTCCTCAAAAAATCAGAGCTGTGCTTAGTCAGGGGGTGGCCAGGCTTGGGTTCTTTGCGTGGGGTGGGGCAGGTCCTCGTGTTTCACACACCTCCCCCTGAGGCTTGGACTGTTGCTTCTTCTGGCCACCGGATGCTGCGTAGAGAGGGCTTGGCACACAGCTCACCACAACAGGGGCCCCCCCAGGGCACCTGGTGGTGTCATTGGCACGATAGAACTCCAAGGCGCAGAGGGAGAGGTGAGCCTCCGTGCCCACACATGTCACCCCGTGCAGACCAAAGGAGTGTTGCTGCCGCTGGGCCAGTAGCCTGGGGGGACAGGAGGGGAGCAGCAGGTCAAACAACGCTCCTGCCTCTTTGCCCGCAACCCTCCACCCGCTCCGTGCCTCCATCAGACCCCAGCCTTTCATGACCACTTTAGTGCATCTTCTCGTCTCTGCAAAAACACAAAGAGACCACGGTAATGGGGGGAGCAGTTTCCAGGCAGAAAGAGCCTGTGGGGAGGAAGGCGAATCTTGATTTGGCGGACAGAAACCTCCTTCTGTGTGGTTTCAGGGAACTGGCCCCAACGGAGGCTGAGGCTGCTGTGCATAGAGAAGCCAGCGCTGAGCAGCTGGGAGAGATAGGCAGGAGGGAGTAGCTGACACAAACAGGAAACCCGGACAGCCAGAGTAAGCAGATCCTTCTATTACGCTGTGACTGAAATAACTAAATGAGTCAGGATGCAAATGAGTGAGTAACTCTTGGAAGTAACTTCTTAGAAGTCAGAAGAGCTTCTAGGACAGAAGATGATGGGCAGTTACAGGAAGAACATACCAGGTGGTGAACACAGGACTGGAGCTGGTATATATAGGAATGAAGATGTGCAAATACAAGACAGGCGAAGAGCACCACATGACCAGAGAAGGAGAGAAAACATGAACACAGAAGGGTAAAGCTGTCTCCAGATCTGAACTGAGCTGTGTGAGTCTCTAACGAGGTGGTCCATGCTTCTGTCATTTAAACTAACAGAAAGAATGTTCCATAGCCCCTGAGCAGGAAGGTGGGACAAAATTAGAGATGCTAAGACTTGGAAACATAGCCGAGAGATGCTAGAGAGAATGAGGGGACTTGCTTATCAACATCAATGGAATGAAACATTGCAGTGAGCCGTGTGAACATGTGATAAGAGAAGTACTTTTGGAATGTCCCTGCTGGTCCAGTGGTTAAGACTCTTGTGTTCCCAGTGCAGGGGGCTCAGGTTTGACCCCTGGTCAGGGAACTAGATCCCACATGCCGCAACTAAGACCCAGTGCGGCCAAATAAATAAATAGATGAAAAAAAAAGAAAAAAAAAGTAATTTCTTCCCAGAACAGCTGGTTTGAACCCAGAGAGTAAGGGAACCAAATGAGGCCTGTGTCTTTGGTGTAGGCCAAGTGTGAGGACAGTCTGACAGTGAACCATTGCAGTAATATGCTCTGTTACTTGATGTCAGAGGAGGAATATGATCATCTGAAGCCACTGGCTAAGAAGACACAGAGAAATGGGCGTTATAAACAAATCAGACAAAGGAAGCCTGGAGACTTTACAGAATACCTTTGGAAGCTCAAGATAAGTGGATTCTGAAGCTCAGAGAGATCTGGTATTCTCTCAAAGTCCTGTCTGGTTGAAAATAAAAGTGGAAGACGTCATCACTTTAATGTGGGGATCAGGGAAGGCTAGAGTATGGCTGTGTTGGGCAAGACCACCCTAAGCTAGAAGGGCACTATGGGAACACCCCCAAATTCCAAGCCCTGTTGAAGGCGCCAGGGGGAGGAGCTGGGGAATGAGGAGTACCTGGATGCACTGAGTGATCCCGAGGAGACAACAGAAAGGGCTGAATTCTCTACAGCTCCCACTGCTGAAGAAAAAGGCTTCTAGGACAGAAGATGATGGGCAGTTACAGGAAGAACATACCAGGTGGTGAACACAGGACTGGAGCTGGTATATATAGGAATGAAGATGTGCAAATACAAGACAGGCGAAGAGCACCACATGACCAGAGAAGGAGAGAAAACATGAACACAGAAGGGTAAAGCTGTCTCCAGATCTGAACTGAGCTGTGTGAGTCTCTAACGAGGTGGTCCATGCTTCTGTCATTTAAACTAACAGAAAGAATGTTCCATAGCCCCTGAGCAGGAAGGTGGGACAAAATTAGAGATGCTAAGACTTGGAAACATAGCCGAGAGATGCTAGAGAGAATGAGGGGACTTGCTTATCAACATCAATGGAATGAAACATTGCAGTGAGCCGTGTGAACATGTGATAAGAGAAGTACTTTTGGAATGTCCCTGCTGGTCCAGTGGTTAAGACTCTTGTGTTCCCAGTGCAGGGGGCTCAGGTTTGACCCCTGGTCAGGGAACTAGATCCCACATGCCGCAACTAAGACCCAGTGCGGCCAAATAAATAAATAGATGAAAAAAAAAGAAAAAAAAAGTAATTTCTTCCCAGAACAGCTGGTTTGAACCCAGAGAGTAAGGGAACCAAATGAGGCCTGTGTCTTTGGTGTAGGCCAAGTGTGAGGACAGTCTGACAGTGAACCATTGCAGTAATATGCTCTGTTACTTGATGTCAGAGGAGGAATATGATCATCTGAAGCCACTGGCTAAGAAGACACAGAGAAATGGGCGTTATAAACAAATCAGACAAAGGAAGCCTGGAGACTTTACAGAATACCTTTGGAAGCTCAAGATAAGTGGATTCTGAAGCTCAGAGAGATCTGGTATTCTCTCAAAGTCCTGTCTGGTTGAAAATAAAAGTGGAAGACGTCATCACTTTAATGTGGGGATCAGGGAAGGCTAGAGTATGGCTGTGTTGGGCAAGACCACCCTAAGCTAGAAGGGCACTATGGGAACACCCCCAAATTCCAAGCCCTGTTGAAGGCGCCAGGGGGAGGAGCTGGGGAATGAGGAGTACCTGGATGCACTGAGTGATCCCGAGGAGACAACAGAAAGGGCTGAATTCTCTACAGCTCACCCACTGCTGAAGAAGCATCCGGGAGACTTTTCATGTACCAACTGCCTTTAGAAGCCAAGGGAGATGCAGTCACTGGGACTGGGAGCTTTGTATTCCCTGGGGTTCCAAAGCAACTCAGGAGGAAAATGATGGAACTGGGTCCCTACTGGATAAACTGGGCCAGAGATTCAGGACTTTCAGCTGACTCCATCCCTGGTAAAGGTTCCAGAGGAGATCCTGAGTTTCATTTCCAAGCTGGCGGCACTTATTTTATTTGACAACTAATCAAATAAAGGTAGTTTGGGAACACTGATCCCTTAGGGAAACAGCTTCTTGGGCAAGAGGTAAGCATGGCATCTGAAGGACAGGAGTGCCCGAGTAGCTACTAAAACTTGCTGGGGGCAGATAAATAAGCATGTGGAACGAGGGGTGTCAGCAGCTGAACTTCTATTGAGATTTTCAGAAATCCTGTGAAAAGCATAGTTCCTCAGACAACAACATAAGCACCCCCCCAAAAACCACCCCAAAACACTAGGGTCAGTCTTCCTTGACATTTCAGTGCGTCCCATTCAGAAGGTGGCTTGTGACAGCTGCTGTGGCTGCTCCAGCTTTCGGCGGAGGCCTCTCTCGCACCCTTTCCTAACCACAGCTCGATGCCCCCGACTCACCACCTGGCACTCCCTCTCCTCCACCCAGCCTGAACTTTATTTACCTCTTGACTGGCCCCCTGCCCATTCGAGTTTTGGATTTGGCTTTAAGCTTGGTGATTGGTCTGAAAAAAGGAGAAAGACGTTAGCGGATGTAGTGGTCAGGTACATTGCCGGGGAAAGGTAAAGGATTATTTCTTTTTTCTGTTTCTAGGAACGACCCTTCATGCATAGCATGGGAAGGGGCAAAGCAAAGGCGGTCAGATTTTCCACATACACTGCTGCAAACCACTTCACTGTATTCTTGGAATACATGCTGCTCTCTGGATTCAGCAACAGTGATGAGAAATCTAGTTGTCAGTCCAGCTGGTGAGGGAAGAGGAGATTAAGATGGCAAAGGCAGGAGAGAGAGAATGGGAATGTAGGTGAATTAAGGGCATTAGAAGTTGAGGGAAGGGAAGAAGCATGCAGGTGGCTGAGGCCAGAGTCCAAGCTATTTGGGGCAGTATAAAGATGTAGAGGTCTTTTCTTAGTCATTCCTAAATTATTTCCTTCTTGTGCTTCCTAGGATCAAAGCTTACCCATCCCCATGCCTGCCTCCCAGCCCCACTCCTGGAATGGCCATTTCCCAGCCATATCCCTAATTCATCAGCTTGGGTTCTGGGATGGACATGGATAGGCTGCCTTCCATCCATCCACCTCCTGGGACCACAGGGCTGAGCAGGAGGTCCCGGGGCTCTTGCCCCATTACCTTCCAAGGGGCTTGGAGCATCGGGCCGAGGTTTTGGCCGCTCGCTTCCTCAACTTTCTGTGAGGATAAGACAACAGCAGAGTCAGGAACAGTCTAGAACCAAGTGAGAAAAGCTAGTGGAAGTGGGACCAGGGGCAAGATTTCCGTTCCAGCAATTAAGAGGATTTCTGGTGGCAGGAGCTTATTATATCAGATTCCCCCAAGGCTCTACTCTTCACAGCTGTTTGGCCGGATAAGCAACATGTGAGTCCCAGTAAAGGGCATGGACTCAGGGCTGATAAAGGCTCTATACCAGGACCCAGAGAAATCAGGCTAAGGCAGATGGGGAATAAGGATTCTTGGGTTGATGTCAGGGCTGATATAAACCTAGGGGGTGCTAGGGGACCGAGTGAAAGTAGAAGGGTGTTAGCATTGCCAGACTGACTAGGCAAGGAGAGAGAGAACTAGTCACACCTAGGGAGGCTGCCTGTGTATTCTTTTCCTTGGCTGGATGCTGTCTGGCTTTGGGCATGTCCAGGCCTGGGGCCAGTGAACCAGGACCAAGGGACAAGCCTAGACAGCAAGGGACATTAACTTGGTCTCACTGGAGCATGAGGTCAGGTTGCTTAGAATGACAACCCCTTCTTGCCAAACCCCTATGTTTTAGTCATCACAAACTGAGCTCATCTTCTAAATTTCAGGGATTAAGTTGTCAGTCCAGCTGGTGAGGGAAGAGGAGATTAAGATGGCAAAGGCAGGAGAGAGAGAATGGGAATGTAGGTGAATTAAGGGCATTAGAAGTTGAGGGAAGGGAAGAAGCATGCAGGTGGCTGAGGCCAGAGTCCAAGCTATTTGGGGCAGTATAAAGATGTAGAGGTCTTTTCTTAGTCATTCCTAAATTATTTCCTTCTTGTGCTTCCTAGGATCAAAGCTTACCCATCCCCATGCCTGCCTCCCAGCCCCACTCCTGGAATGGCCATTTCCCAGCCATATCCCTAATTCATCAGCTTGGGTTCTGGGATGGACATGGATAGGCTGCCTTCCATCCATCCACCTCCTGGGACCACAGGGCTGAGCAGGAGGTCCCGGGGCTCTTGCCCCATTACCTTCCAAGGGGCTTGGAGCATCGGGCCGAGGTTTTGGCCGCTCGCTTCCTCAACTTTCTGTGAGGATAAGACAACAGCAGAGTCAGGAACAGTCTAGAACCAAGTGAGAAAAGCTAGTGGAAGTGGGACCAGGGGCAAGATTTCCGTTCCAGCAATTAAGAGGATTTCTGGTGGCAGGAGCTTATTATATCAGATTCCCCCAAGGCTCTACTCTTCACAGCTGTTTGGCCGGATAAGCAACATGTGAGTCCCAGTAAAGGGCATGGACTCAGGGCTGATAAAGGCTCTATACCAGGACCCAGAGAAATCAGGCTAAGGCAGATGGGGAATAAGGATTCTTGGGTTGATGTCAGGGCTGATATAAACCTAGGGGGTGCTAGGGGACCGAGTGAAAGTAGAAGGGTGTTAGCATTGCCAGACTGACTAGGCAAGGAGAGAGAGAACTAGTCACACCTAGGGAGGCTGCCTGTGTATTCTTTTCCTTGGCTGGATGCTGTCTGGCTTTGGGCATGTCCAGGCCTGGGGCCAGTGAACCAGGACCAAGGGACAAGCCTAGACAGCAAGGGACATTAACTTGGTCTCACTGCGGAGCATGAGGTCAGGTTGCTTAGAATGACAACCCCCTTCTTGCCCAAGTTAAATCCCATATGTTTTAGTCATCACAAACTGAGCTCATCTTCTAAATTTACTTTCAGGGAATTAAGGTCTAAAACCTTGTTTCTTTTTAATTGGCCGAAATATTTGATCTATTTTACTCTTGAAGAGGTTACCTTAAGTCTAATGTATGAAAACCAGGTTTGTTTCTCCTCACATTCTCCCTTTGAGTTCAAAGATTCGCGCTTTGCCCCCTCTTTGTTCTATGTATAGATGAATGCAGGTCTTGTCTGTCTATCCTTGCAAAATTTATGGAATTCCCTGTTATCCTTTCTTTGAATATGTTCCTGTTCTGCTCTTTCTCTTGAGTTACACTTAGATGTGGTATACTATGTGCCGATGTGCTAAGATTTTAAACAGGGCTGAATCTGCTTGGTATTTCCTATCTTGGTATCTTCCTGAGCATGGTCTTTGTCAAAACATCCCAATTTGTCCAACATTTCTAGCAAAGAGTCTACAATAACTCTTGGGTCCCTTTACTGAGACACTGCTAAGAGCTTTGAACCTTGCATCAGATAAGTAGAGTGTGAAACTTTTTCTCCAAATGTCTTTTTCTCAAATATATCTGAAATGAAGTATACTTGGCACTGTCTTTCACCAGTAACTCAGACAGATCATTTGATAGTACTCAGAAAAATGTAGTACTATCTAGAAATTCAGAAGTACTTCTCTAGTTATTAAGTACCATATAGGGTCTTTATATGATATATATAACTATTAATATATGCTTTAAAGCAAACACAGGTTACATTAAAGACCTGGTACTTATTTAGGACCACTGCTGATAACTGTCTTTACAATTTTTCATTCACAAATGTGCTTATTTTTGCTATCATTTGTTCCTTCAACCATCAAATACAAAAACCTACCTGAAGGGCTTCCCTAGTAGCTCAGCGGTGAAGAGTTCGCCTGCCAATGCAGGAGACACCGGCTCGATCCCTGATCTGGGAGGAAGCCCGTGAGCCACAACAATTGCGCCTGTGCTCTAGAGCCTCAGAGTCACAACTATTGAAGCCTGTGTGCCCTAGAGTCCGAGTTCCAAAACAGAAGTCACTGCAACAAGAAGCCTGCTCATCTCAATTAGAGAGTAGCCCCTACTCCCTGCAACTAGAGAAGAGCCTGTGGCAGCAGTGAAAACCCAGACTAGCCAAAATAAAACATAAAATTAAAAAAATAAAAAACCTTCCTGCATATCTTCTTCTCATTCGGACTGTCTCTCTTTTCTACAGGCACTACTCCTCAGTGTGTCTGAAGTCCTTCCTATATGTTCCTTTCTCTCCTCAAATGAGAAGTTGCATGTAACCTCTCCTTTCCAATTGAATCCTTTCAAATGTGTTCAATTTCTCTTTCTCACATCCACCCTCCACCGCACATTTCTTCTTCAGAGAACGCTCTTCACTAGTGTCAACACTCATCATTTTTCCCACTCTCTCCTTAATCTGCTCCTTTCCTGTTTTCCCCACCCATCACTCTGTGATAATAAATCTAGAAGAAAATTTTTTTTGGCTTCCATATCCTTGACTCTTAGTAGCAACAGACACTGCTGTTCCCTCTCCCTCCTTCGCTGTTACAGCATTACTAGCCTTATTTGAATTCTAGTCGCTCTTTCTTGGTCTTCTTTGCTGGCTCCTCCTTTACGTAGTCACTTAAATTATTGGACCTCTAAGGCACACTTTTCTTCTCACATCACATCCACTCTTTATGTGTTCTCATTTACATCTAACCTTGTATATTCCATTGCCTTCTTGATGTTCCTACTTAGCTATCTCAAAATTATCTAAAATTTAATGTGCGTGCACAAATAAACTCATAATTCTTTTAGCAAAACCTATGCCAGAAACTTCGGAGTCACCCTTGAGTCAACTTCTCTCTCCTTTGGCTCCCAAAGTCAATCCATAACCAAGTCCTGTCAATGTTCCTTTCTAAACAACCCCTAATTCATTTGCTCTTGCGCTTCTCTAAACCATTCTCAAAATGCAGTCATGGCTTCCCTTGTGGCTCAGTGGATAAGAACCTGTCTGCCAATGCAGGGGACACAGGTTCGATCCCTGACCCGGGAAGATCCCACATACCCCAGAGCAGCTAAACCCACACATCAACAAAGACCCAGCACAGCCCAAAATAAATAAATTAAAAAAAAAATGCAGTCACAGTGATCTCTGGGAGCCACAAACATGATCATGTCCTTTCACAGTCTTTAAAAAACTTCAATCATTTTCTATTACTTTTATCATAAAGATTCAAATCATTAAAACAACCTATAAGGTCTTTCCTGGTGGTCCAGTGGGTAAAGAGTCCGCCTTGCAGTGCAGTGGACGCCGATTAGCTCCCTGGCCCGGGAAGATCCTGCGTGCCGCAGAGTGGTTGGACCGGTGTCCAACTGGGAGCCAGAGCTCTGGAGCGCATGCGCCCAGGGCTGGTGGTTCTGCACCGAGGGGGGCCGCTGCGGTGGGAGGCCCACACAGGCCAAAGAATAAAGACGGATGAAAAATAAACAAATGGGAAATCAATAAAAGAGGCCAAAATTAAAAAAAAAAAAAAAAACACACACACACACACAAACAGCCTATAAGCTCTTCTATGATCTGGTGCCTAATTAACTCTCTCATCACCTCTGTATTCTCAGCACCATGCAGAGTACTTGGAAAATAGCAGGAGTTCAATTAATAAATGTCAATGAATATATGTGAATATATCTGAATATGAACTAGAATATCTTAAATAAACTAAAAGAGTGCCTTCTTAAATAGCACTTAAGTTCTTAGAACCTTAACTTCTTTGCCTGAAAAAAGGCAGTAAATGGTGCAATTGTCTATACATTCTTTTACTCTACTAAAACTCTACAACTTTCACAGGTCCTAAGGTTCAACTACCAAAAAGTTTAAAGATTATAAATATGTCTCATTCTGATTTTCTTATTCTCTAACTCTTACAAACTTCCTCTAAAAGCTAGCAGATGCATCTTCTTTCTCCAAGGAAGGTAGAGTTGTTTGTAACTACGCTGCCTAGCCTTTATAACGTATTACCTATGAGGCATTTCCCTCTGACGGGACCTGTGGAGGAGAATATAAAATTCTCATCACAGAATCTCCCAGGACCCCTGTAATCTCTTTCTACTAAGAATGACTTCTGAACTAGTATATCTCCTTTTCCAGCCTTCACATCCCAGACCCAGTAGGATTCCAGTATGTACACATATATTCCTGATTCCTGAGACTTTTCTGAGGCCGTGCCTAGAGACAATTCCTGGGCCTCAAAATTCCCAGCGATGGCTCACGTCTTAAGGATTAACTTCAAGCCCAGAGATGCCTGATGGCACTATCCTTCTCTTAAGCAGCTTCGGAATCATTTTAATTATCTCCTCTTTAATTTTTTAATATTCTATCAGTCATCCTACATCTATTCATTACCCTCTCTCCTTGGCATCCTTCTAATCAGCTTCATTTTATAATTCCTAATTAATCTTGCAGAATCTAGAACTGCCTCTTCAATTCACTACTATCAGACAAACTTTAAAAAGCACTGGTCTTATTTTATCACGGTCCCATATAAGTACTTTTACTTTTTAATTTTTCATAAGATAAAGGTAAAACTCTCCAATCTGGCATGAAAAGTGTTCCATTGTCTAGTCTTACTTTATTCATTCAGATATCGCCCCCAACGACTTCTCAGTGTACATCTTCTACTCTGGCTTCCCTGGTGGCTCAGCAGTGAAGAATCTGCCTGCAGGGCAGGATGTATGGGTTCAATTCCTGGGTCGGGAAGATTCCCTGAAGATGGACATGGCAAGCCACTCCAGTATTCTTGCCTGGGAAATCCCGTGGATAGAGAGGCCCGGCAGACTACACAACTTAGTGACTAAACAACAACAATCTTCTAGTCAACTGTCTTTCCAAATACTCTATTCATTTGCATCTCTGCTGGGGCCAACAATGACTTCCAAGTTGCTAAATCAGTATTCATTTCTCAGTCTTCATGTTTTTAGATGAATCAGCAGTAGTGACTCAGTTGATCACTCTCTTTCTTGAAGCACTTTACATGGCTTCCAGGCCACCACACTCCCTTGCAACTCCTTTTCTCTATTTACATTCCCTTCCCTAGTGATATTCAGTGTCAGGGCTTTAAATACTTGTATTTAACTGAATTTCAGACTCATATACTTAATTGTCTACTCAGCCTCACCATTTCAGTGTCTAAAGAACCTCACATTTAATAGGCCTAAAAACAAGTTTCTTATATATAACCCTATCCCCACACAAAACATGCCCCACTCCTTTTCTCATCAAACGAGGCCAACTCCCTATTTAGCTCAGGCCAAAATCCTCGGAACAATCCATAATTCCTCTCTTCCTTTCACACCACACTGAATCCATCAGCAAATCCTGTTGGCTTTATCTTCTACACAGAATTTGATCACTTTCCCACCACTTTCCCTGGTCACATCACCTCTCACTTTCATTGCTTGGCTTTCAGGAGGGAATAACTGCCTAATTAGTCTCCCTGCCTCCTTGATTCTATCACATCCCTTATAGTCTATTCTTAACAAAAAAGCCCAAATAATACACAAAAAGTGGACGTCAGATGTCATAGCTCTGCTCAGACAAACTTTAAAAGCACTGGTCTTATTTTATCACGGTCCCATATAAGTACTTTTACTTTTTAATTTTTCATAAGATAAAGGTAAAACTCTCCAATCTGGCATGAAAAGTGTTCCATTGTCTAGTCTTACTTTATTCATTCATATATAGCCCCCAACGACTTTTTCGTGTACATCTTCTACTCTGGCTTCCCTGGTGGCTCAGCAGTGAAGAATCTGCCTGCAGGGCAGGATGTATGGGTTCAATTCCTGGGTCGGGAAGATTCCCTGAAGATGGACATGGCAAGCCACTCCAGTATTCTTGCCTGGGAAATCCCGTGGATAGAGAGGCCCGGCAGACTACACAACTTAGTGACTAAACAACAACAATCTTCTAGTCAACTGTCTTTCCAAATACTCTATTCATTTGCATCTCTGCTGGGGCCAACAATGACTTCCAAGTTGCTAAATCAGTATTCATTTCTCAGTCTTCATGTTTTTAGATGAATCAGCAGTAGTGACTCAGTTGATCACTCTCTTTCTTGAAGCACTTTACATGGCTTCCAGGCCACCACACTCCCTTGCAACTCCTTTTCTCTATTTACATTCCCTTCCCTAGTGATATTCAGTGTCAGGGCTTTAAATACTTGTATTTAACTGAATTTCAGACTCATATACTTAATTGTCTACTCAGCCTCACCATTTCAGTGTCTAAAGAACCTCACATTTAATAGGCCTAAAAACAAGTTTCTTATATATAACCCTATCCCCACACAAAACATGCCCCACTCCTTTTCTCATCAAACGAGGCCAACTCCCTATTTAGCTCAGGCCAAAATCCTCGGAACAATCCATAATTCCTCTCTTCCTTTCACACCACACTGAATCCATCAGCAAATCCTGTTGGCTTTATCTTCTACACAGAATTTGATCACTTTCCCACCACTTTCCCTGGTCACATCACCTCTCACTTTCATTGCTTGGCTTTCAGGAGGGAATAACTGCCTAATTAGTCTCCCTGCCTCCTTGATTCTATCACATCCCTTATAGTCTATTCTTAACAAAAAAGCCCAAATAATACACAAAAAGTGGACGTCAGATGTCATAGCTCTGCTCAGAACCTCATCTCACAAAGACCAAAGTCTCTCAAATAGCCCTACATGATCTGGTTCCTCATTCTTTCCTTATCTCCTCCAACATTACATCTCCTGTCATTTTCTCCCTTGTTCACTCAGCTCCAGCCCCAGCGGCCTCCTGGAGCATGACAGGAATCCCCCCTAACCCCATCCTGGATCTTCTCACTTATGATGCCTCTTCCTGGAGATGCTTGTCTAGATTTTTGCATAGCTTGTGCCCTTTAAATATTTTCTCAAATGATGCCTCCTCTGCCCTGTTTAAAACTGCAATCCCAGTCCCACTTCCTAACACTTTCCCTGTTTTATTTTTATCTTATTACACTCTTTGCAACCTTACATTTTGTAATTTTACTTTTTTCCTGATTCTCTCCTAGTCCAAGAAATCAGGGATTTTTGTCTATTTTGTTCATTGTTGAATCCCTAGTGTCTACAAGGGTCCTTCGGACACAATAGGCACTCAATAAATGTTGAATGAATGATTTTCTATACTACTCTCTTCATCTCAAATGCCTGGTATTTAAGTGGCTTCAGAACCTGGTGCTCAGATTAAGAAAGGTAAAGAATAAGCACAGGGAAATGTAGCCCCAAGGTAGATACTAGCAGAGGAATACAACACATGATGTGTTAAACTGTATGAGTCTCTAAACCAGAAGAAGTGTATTCCTTGGGGCTGAAAGAACTTTCAGATGTGTCTCAGAGTCAAGGCCAAAAAAAATTTTGAGCAAGTATGGAAAAGACTGGAGGCTGGATAATGTACTGACTTTCAACAAGGAGGAAAAGGATTCCTCAGATAATTTATATTCTAGAATAAATTATTAAATAGAAAGTTTGTGAGCACTGAGGAAAAAAATACGGTGATCCTTAGAAACCTAAAAGGATTTCAGTAAAAATCAGCTGTCACACCGCCATGATTTCCTTTTTTAAGATCTCTAAAACTGGAAGGTTGCAGAATGGCTGTGAACATAGTGTATCTGGACTTTAGCAAAAGACTAACAAAATCTCTTATTTCATTATAGATAAAATGATAAAATGTTGACTGTATCATTGTAGTATTCAGTTTGTCCCAACTGGTTGAGAAAACATTTCACAACTAATGATTAAAGGTTTGATGTAAATCTGGATAATTCATAAGAAGAATTAGACTTTAAAGATTTCAACAATCTTAACAGTCACTTTGATGAAGTCAGGAGGCACCGCTATCATATCTCTTGAACAGAGGAGGCAGGGAGGAGTGACAAGTGCAAAATAATGTCAACATTCAAAAAAATCAGTAACATCAAGATTCAGGATTACCTCATGGGATCAGTAGGGTTTTTTTTTTTTTTTTTTTTTTTAATGATGTATCAAACTAATTTAATAGTGTAAATTCAACAACTCAACAGATTTAGGTTCAAATAAACTGCTCTATCAGTATCAAGGATGAGGGAAGAAAGACCCAGTTTAGGTGACCGCAAGGTCAATATGAGCAGTGCAAAAAATCTAGATAAGCTTTCATTAAAAATGAGCTTTTATGCTGTACCCTGCCTGATCAGTCCACAGCTGAAGTAGTAACCCAGACGTTAACAGCTCTTCGTGCAAAACTGGCCGAAGGAAGAGCTGAAGAAAATAATCATTTAGATTACAGAGAGATTTCCAAGTTTCTCAAAATAGCCAAATTAGATGTTCCAGGGAAGCGAGACGCAGTAAACAAAGCGCTGGTTCCCAGTGTGATCCGTTCCCGGGAAGCCGGCGCGTACATCAGGGCTCCAGGGCAGGTGGAGGAGGCCGGCTTCCAGGGCTGAAGGGTATGCTGGAAAATTTGCCTAGAAACCCCGAGGCCTCTCCCGCGCACAGACGCTCCTAGGCCGCCAGGACCCAGGAGCCGCGGCCTCTTCCGGCGCCTCCGGCCGTCAGGGTTTATTTTAGAAAAATTAAATAGAAAGTTTGTGAGCACTGAGGAAAAAAATACGGTGATCCTTAGAAACCTAAAAGGATTTCAGTAAAAATCAGCTGTCACACCGCCATGATTTCCTTTTTTAAGATCTCTAAAACTGGAAGGTTGCAGAATGGCTGTGAACATAGTGTATCTGGACTTTAGCAAAGACTAACAAAATCTCTTATTTCATTATAGATAAAATGATAAAATGTTGACTGTATCATTGTAGTATTCAGTTTGTCCCAACTGGTTGAGAAAACATTTCACAACTAATGATTAAAGGTTTGATGTAAATCTGGATAATTCATAAGAAGAATTAGACTTTAAAGATTTCAACAATCTTAACAGTCACTTTGATGAAGTCAGGAGGCACCGCTATCATATCTCTTGAACAGAGGAGGCAGGGAGGAGTGACAAGTGCAAAATAATGTCAACATTCAAAAAAATCAGTAACATCAAGATTCAGGATTACCTCATGGGATCAGTAGGGTTTTTTTTTTTTTTTTTTAATGATGTATCAAACTAATTTAATAGTGTAAATTCAACAACTCAACAGATTTAGGTTCAAATAAACTGCTCTATCAGTATCAAGGATGAGGGAAGAAAGACCCAGTTTAGGTGACCGCAAGGTCAATATGAGCAGTGCAAAAAATCTAGATAAGCTTTCATTAAAAATGAGCTTTTATGCTGTACCCTGCCTGATCAGTCCACAGCTGAAGTAGTAACCCAGACGTTAACAGCTCTTCGTGCAAAACTGGCCGAAGGAAGAGCTGAAGAAAATAATCATTTAGATTACAGAGAGATTTCCAAGTTTCTCAAAATAGCCAAATTAGATGTTCCAGGGAAGCGAGACGCAGTAAACAAAGCGCTGGTTCCCAGTGTGATCCGTTCCCGGGAAGCCGGCGCGTACATCAGGGCTCCAGGGCAGGTGGAGGAGGCCGGCTTCCAGGGCTGAAGGGTATGCTGGAAAATTTGCCTAGAAACCCCGAGGCCTCTCCCGCGCACAGACGCTCCTAGGCCGCCAGGACCCAGGGAGGGGCCGCGGCCTCTTCCGGCGCCCTCCGGCCGTCAGGGATTGGCGCTCCGGCCGGGGCCGCGCCCGGCAAGACCCCGCGCCAGTCGCCGTCAGACTCTCGGCGTCCGGCCCCGCCCAGGTGCCGCCGCGACCCCCAGCCCCCACTCAGACCCGCGGGCTCCGGGGCCGCGCCGGCGCCAGAACCGCAACCCCCGCCGCCCCGCTGGGCGTGGCCTCGCGAGGCCCAGCTCCAGCCCCGGGGCGCAGACACGCCCCCTGCCGGCCGCCGCCGCCGCCGCCGCCGCCGCCGCCGCCCGCCCCGCCCCGGCTCTGGCCGCGAACGAGCTCGAGCTCCCGCGATCCGCCTCGGGGATCCAGTTATGGGCCCACAAGAGTTCTCACCTCTCTAGATTCGCAGAGGCCTTCCCATTTCCCATCCCCCCGCTCCCAAAGTGAAGCACCCGCCACGGAGGTGTCTCAACACCACTCCTTAATAAGCACCCCTCAACTCCAGCCCGCTGCACCAGCGCCCAAGTCCCTTCACCTGTAGAAGGCCACGTTGACCCTCTTTTCGCTAGGGAAGCCCAGCATCCCGCAGACCACGTGGCTGTTGTGGGCGCTCCAGCCTTTGTCACACACTTGCGACCAGCCATCGGGAAGCTTGACTTCGACCAGTCCCTCGGTCACGGGCAGGGGCCGTCTGCCTCTCCCAACTGCTGGTCGAAGTCGCACCTCCTCCACTTGCAGGTGCTGCTCTACCTGGAGATGGAACCACAAGCAGAGGAAGGAATCCCAGTGGCACCTTCCGCCTGTTCGGCTATTCTTTTTTTTTTAATTTGGCCTCTTTTTATTGATTTTTTTAAAAAAATTATTCATTTTGCATCCATCTTTATTCTTCGGCCTGTGTGGGCCTCCCATTGCCATTAGCTTCTCTCGTTGCAGAGCACCGGCTCTGGGGGCATGTACTCCAGAGCGCTGGCTCCTAACCTGATACACCAGTACAGCTGCTACGCGGCACATGGGATCTTCCCAGGCCAGGAATACGAACCAGTGCCCCTTGCACTGCAAGGCGGACTCTTTACCCACTGAACCACCAGGGAAGCCCTGGCCATTCTTAAGAACCCTTGAGGGCTTCCCTGGTGGTCCAGTGGGTAGAGTCCGCCTTGCAGTGCAGGGGGCGCCAGTTTGATCCCTGGCCCAGGAAGATACTGCGTTCCGCAGAGCGGCTGGGCCGGTGTGCCTGGTTGCGAGCCAGCGCTCTGGAGCGCCTGCCCTCAGAGCTGATGCTCCGCAGCAAGAGAGGCTGCTGCGGTGGGAGGCCCACAGGGGCCAAAGAGTGGGGATACATGAAAATAAATAAAAAACCAATAAAAAGAGGCCAAAATTAAAAAAAGAAAAGAAAAGAAAACCCTGATTGAGCACGCTTGCTGTAAATCCAATGGGGAGATGGGGCTGAGAGGCAGGTCTGCTCTCTATGAGGTACTAACTGAAGTGTGTGGGCGTGTTGACTCTCCCACAGCCATGAATGCAAGGATCTGTTATCTTCTGAGAAATGACTAAGGGTTCAGAAGAAGCTGGGGAAGGACCATCTAACTCTGCCTGGAGCCTGAGGGAACACTTCCCAGAGGAAGCAAGGAGAAAGCAAGAAGGGAAATGTCCCCAAAAGAATACCTGAGCTGATGGAGAGCACAGGTGCCCTGGGGACAAGGCATGAAGTTGGAGAGGTTCATGCCAGGCTTAGTAACTTGAATGCAAATGCTAAAATAAACCTAGACGATACAATGTCTCAGAGCTCTGTCATTTTGCTTGCTCCTTCTTTTCCGCAGTCTCCCACCAATCCAGATCATCCTACTGGGCATATGGAGATTGCCTATCTTCTAGCATCTCCACAGACAACCAACCCCCTGCGCCATCCTGGGTAATGCGTGTGTGTGTGTGTGTGTGTGTGTGTGTGTGTGTGTGTGTGTGTATTTGAACTACAGACCTCAATGACGTTGGAATCTGAGAAGCCAGGGAGGCGCTCGTCCTTGCAGATGACCCCAGCGTCCTCATCGTGGGTGCAGTCACTGTTCCCCCAACCCCGGGAGGCACATTCAGTCACACTCCGCTCAGTCCCCCTGCAGCTCAGGTTGTCCAACCAGATGCGGCCTGTGGGGAACGGGGAGATAAGGGGACAGGGAGGTGTGGAGAGGTAGGATGGAGATGTTGGTCAAGTAAGCATGGAAGCCTCACACCTGATGAGATAATGGGTAGGGAAGGGACAGGGTACCCTGAAAAGAATAGGAAAGGGAGCAGAGGATTGATGGAGGGTTGACAGTGATCTGGGGATACTCAAGAATTTGGTAGGGTGAGTGAAAAAAAAGAGACGAGTCAACTCTGAAGTTCTGGTCAGTCCTCACCCATTCAATGATAGTTGCAATTTAACCAAGCACTGTGTGTGTGTGAGGCACTCTGCCGAGGTATGTACATATGTGGTCACTCTTAGAATAGCTGCCAGAAGGTATTATCATCATTTTGTATAGACAATGGAGTTCAGGGAAGTTCAGCGACTTGCTTAGGACCATATAGCCAATACACAGGGGCTTAGGGATTTGAGCCATCTGTGACATTTGGGAATATTTGATGTTCTCACCTCAGCCTTACACTCTCCCATGGGACCACCCTGTCTGCGCTGCCATGTTGCCCTGTGTTCTTTCCCTGGGCCAAACAGAAATGAATGTAACTAACTTTCTCTCAGAATGAGTGGGCCCTCAAAGGGCCAATGTGCAGGGAACCCTCCTGCATATCCTAACCCAGCTTCTGCTGGACTACCTACCTCTTGCCCCACTAGGCTGTTGGACCCATCAGCAACTATGGAGATTCTTCTATGACTTTACCCCGTTCCAGGTCTGATTCAGTCCTTTGATGCCACCCAGAAAAACCTCAGCCTCTCAGCCAGTGACGGTCTTCATGTTTGAAGACAGCCATCATGTAACTATTATCCAAAGCTTTTTCATTCCTTACCAAATATCCCAGGTTTCTTCAGCTATTCCTCCTTGAAACGTGGCTTCCAATCTTTCACATCTGAGTAGCTCTCCTCTGAGAGTACTTCCATTTTCAGGAACTTAGTTCCCTAATCAGGGATTACACCTGCACGCCCGTAAGTGAAAGCGCAGTTCTAACTACTAGATCACCAGGGAATTCACAGAACTTCCATTTTCTACTGTCTCTCTGAAAATGTGGCATCTATGGTGACATTTTACTCCAGAAGTGGTATAGCCACTGGGAATTGGGGGAACAGCTGCAGACAGCGCCAGATCTGCCCATCAATCCCACTGTGAGTTCATATAACGCAACTGCCCCCAGGCCTCAGTTAGAATTGCTCCTAAGCCCCTACTAGCCACATTCATGCTTGTCCTAGAGTTTATACTTGTCTTAGGAAGCTCCACCTTGTTGGTTTCAGCTCTGGCCTAAAATCTGATCTTGTTGGCTGCATGATCTGTGATCCCTTCTGGCTGTGGGACATCCAGACATCATTTACCTGCTTTCAGTTTCCTATGAAACCAGAGGTACTTTCATCATACAGGGCTCATCTGCGTCAGAACTATCTTTGCATGTGGCTTTGCAGAATTATTCTTTTGCAGAAGAAAGGAACTTATAGATCATCTAGTCATTTTGCACATGGGGACATCTGAGGCTCAGAGAAGGCACTGACCAGCCTAAATTTGCACAGCCAAAGGTTGGTTGGTGTATCTCCACGGTGTACTTGACACTGGCTGTTCTTGGTGTTCTGTTCTGTGTCCCCATGGCTATGCCTTCTCCCTACATTTAGGCCGTCCTTTGGCAGTACCTAGGCTGTGCCTGCAGCATGCTCACCTGTTCCGGGGCCGTATTTGGCACTGTGGGTCCAGCCTGTGGCCTCTGTGAAGCCCAGCTCCCGGCACAGGACGTGAGCAGCCTGCAGCGTGAAGTCATCATCGCAGATGGTGCCCCATTCACCAGCCCGCTGTATCTCCACGCGGCCCTCGGACGGCTTCCTGGGGAAGCCGGCCAGCGAACCGGAGCCCCTGGCTCCCAGCCCTCTCCTCAGGTGCTGTGGATGGGGATGGAGATCCCAGGCACGAACTCTGATTCAGTCCTTTGATGCAAAAAATCAGCTCTGAGTGACGGTCTTCATGTTTGAAGACAGCCATCATGTAACTATTATCCAAAGCTTTTTCATTCCTTACCAAATATCCCAGGTTTCTTCAGCTATTCCTCCTTGAAACGTGGCTTCCAATCTTTCACATCTGAGTAGCTCTCCTCTGAGAGTACTTCCATTTTCAGGAACTTAGTTCCCTAATCAGGGATTACACCTGCACGCCCGTAAGTGAAAGCGCAGTTCTAACTACTAGATCACCAGGGAATTCACAGAACTTCCATTTTCTACTGTCTCTCTGAAAATGTGGCATCTATGGTGACATTTTACTCCAGAAGTGGTATAGCCACTGGGAATTGGGGGAACAGCTGCAGACAGCGCCAGATCTGCCCATCAATCCCACTGTGAGTTCATATAACGCAACTGCCCCCAGGCCTCAGTTAGAATTGCTCCTAAGCCCCTACTAGCCACATTCATGCTTGTCCTAGAGTTTATACTTGTCTTAGGAAGCTCCACCTTGTTGGTTTCAGCTCTGGCCTAAAATCTGATCTTGTTGGCTGCATGATCTGTGATCCCTTCTGGCTGTGGGACATCCAGACATCATTTACCTGCTTTCAGTTTCCTATGAAACCAGAGGTACTTTCATCATACAGGGCTCATCTGCGTCAGAACTATCTTTGCATGTGGCTTTGCAGAATTATTCTTTTGCAGAAGAAAGGAACTTATAGATCATCTAGTCATTTTGCACATGGGGACATCTGAGGCTCAGAGAAGGCACTGACCAGCCTAAATTTGCACAGCCAAAGGTTGGTTGGTGTATCTCCCACGGGTGTACTTGACACTGGCTGTTCTTGGTGTTCTGTTCTGTGTCCCCATGGCTATGCCTTCTCCCTACATTTAGGCCGTCCTTTGGCAGTACCTAGGCTGTGCCTGCAGCATGCTCACCTGTTCCGGGGCCGTATTTGGCACTGTGGGTCCAGCCTGTGGCCTCTGTGAAGCCCAGCTCCCGGCAAAGGACGTGAGCAGCCTGGAGCGTGAAGTCATCATCGCAGATGGTGCCCCATTCACCAGCCCGCTGAATCTCTACACGGCCCTCGAAGGGCTTCCTGGGGAAGCCGGCCAGCCGAAACCGGAGCCCCTGGCTCCCAGCCCTCTCCTCAGGTGCTGTGGATGGGGATGGAGATCCCAGGCACGAACTGCTCAGCAGGCACAGCAGCAGCACCCACAGGCTCCATCGCCAGACACTGACAGGTCTCATAGCAGGGAAGGCCTGGGTGCGGCAGAGAGAGAGAAGTTGAAATTGAGAAGCCCGGGTTTGAGAGAGAGAGGCCATAAGAGGAAAAGAGACACAGGTTAAGCCCAGAGACAGAGAGACAGTGTGATAGAAAGAGAGGAACCCACGGACTAAGACAGAAAGAAACACATACTAAGTCAGAGAAACCCAGAATGAAAGAGGCACAGACTGCAGACACCCAGACTGACCAGGGTTGAGGGCAGGGGGAGAGAGAAAGAGAGCTCCCCCCCTCTCGTGAAGCATAAACTCTCAGTATGAGTTATGTCTTGCAATATCCTTTCACTAGTTCTGTGGTCATCACCTTTGTACCCCGACTACATTAGTCAAGGAGACCCAGTGATCAAAAGACAGAGATTAGAAACCAGGAACAGAGGCCCACCAAGATAAAGAGGTAGAGACTGAGCAAGAGACACGGCAAGGGAGACCTAGGCAGACAGGATGCGAGAGGAAGGGGAGCTGCGGGAATGAACGGGGACCAAACAGACAGAGACAAAGTTGAAGATGGACAGAAGGGGATCGGGGACCGAGCAAAATCTAGTCATTTTGCACATGGGGACATCTGAGGCTCAGAGAAGGCACTGACCAGCCTAAATTTGCACAGCCAAAGGTTGGTTGGTGTATCTCCCACGGGTGTACTTGACACTGGCTGTTCTTGGTGTTCTGTTCTGTGTCCCCATGGCTATGCCTTCTCCCTACATTTAGGCCGTCCTTTGGCAGTACCTAGGCTGTGCCTGCAGCATGCTCACCTGTTCCGGGGCCGTATTTGGCACTGTGGGTCCAGCCTGTGGCCTCTGTGAAGCCCAGCTCCCGGCAAAGGACGTGAGCAGCCTGGAGCGTGAAGTCATCATCGCAGATGGTGCCCCATTCACCAGCCCGCTGAATCTCTACACGGCCCTCGAAGGGCTTCCTGGGGAAGCCGGCCAGCCGAAACCGGAGCCCCTGGCTCCCAGCCCTCTCCTCAGGTGCTGTGGATGGGGATGGAGATCCCAGGCACGAACTGCTCAGCAGGCACAGCAGCAGCACCCACAGGCTCCATCGCCAGACACTGACAGGTCTCATAGCAGGGAAGGCCTGGGTGCCGCAGAGAGAGAGAAGTTGAAATTGAGAAGCCCGGGTTTGAGAGAGAGAGGCCATAAGAGGAAAAGAGACACAGGTTAAGCCCAGAGACAGAGAGACAGTGTGATAGAAAGAGAGGAACCCACGGACTAAGACAGAAAGAAACACATACTAAGTCAGAGAAACCCAGAATGAAAGAGGCACAGACTGCAGACACCCAGACTGACCAGGGTTGAGGGCAGGGGGAGAGAGAAAGAGAGCTCCCTCCCTTTTGTGAAGCATAAACTCTCAGTATGAGTTATGTCTTGCAATATCCTTTCACTAGTTCTGTGGTCATCACCTTTGTACCCCGACTACATTAGTCAAGGAGACCCAGTGATCAAAAGACAGAGATTAGAAACCAGGAACAGAGGCCCACCAAGATAAAGAGGTAGAGACTGAGCAAGAGACACGGCAAGGGAGACCTAGGCAGACAGGATGCGAGAGGAAGGGGAGCTGCGGGAATGAACGGGGACCAAACAGCCAGTGGAGACAGAGACAAAGTTGAAGATGGACAGAAGGGGATCAGGAGAGACACCCAAAATTGGGGAGCAACTGAGAAAGGCAGGTAAGGAGGAAAGGGACTGACAAAAGCCAAGGAGCAGAGGCAGGAGGAACCCAGATGACCCCATTCAGCCAGTCAGACAGAGGACAGACAGTTACTGATTGCAGAAAGAGGCAGACAAGGAGGGGCTTAGGACACCGTCCAATCTTGGGTCCCCTGAACGGGAGCCAAGCAGAGAGTCCCTTCTGGGTAGATTCCAGACAGCAAAGGCAGAGAACCAGAATGCATTAGAGGACTGGCTACTCCCCTGCACACCCTACATGCCCTGCAGGGTCAAGAGGCCCAGAAGGACCAGGCCTCAAGGTGGGGGTGGGGTGCGGTGCAGTGGGGTTAAACCCAAGCTTCCTGCCAACACCATCATCTCAGTCCTGCGGCAACAGGAGGGGAGAGCACTAGTCGGCTTCGCGGCCAAGGCCTTCCCTCCGTTGGGAGAACAGCCCCTTTACAGTGAGCTCCCTCAACTCCATGCTTCCCCCGACTCAAGACAAACAACACAACAGGGCAGCTTTGTTTGGGGACATTTTGGCTTGGGGACCCTGGGAGAGGGCCTCACAGAGAAGTCCCTAGTCTTAGGACCCTCCGGATGCCCTATTTGCAACACCTTGCATCCCCCACCGCCCAAAGTCGACACAAGAGTCTGTGTCTTCTTTGACAATAATACAACCCTCTGTAGCTTGGCTTCCCTTTGACTCTATCCCACATCACCTCTTTCCAGGTCCTCCACCATCGTCTATGAGAGCTCCTCCCTTGTGAAGCATAAACTCTCAGTATGAGTTATGTCTTGCAATATCCTTTCACTAGTTCTGTGGTCATCACCTTTGTACCCCGACTACATTAGTCAAGGAGACCCAGTGATCAAAAGACAGAGATTAGAAACCAGGAACAGAGGCCCACCAAGATAAAGAGGTAGAGACTGAGCAAGAGACACGGCAAGGGAGACCTAGGCAGACAGGATGCGAGAGGAAGGGGAGCTGCGGGAATGAACGGGGACCAAACAGCCAGTGGAGACAGAGACAAAGTTGAAGATGGACAGAAGGGGATCAGGAGAGACACCCAAAATTGGGGAGCAACTGAGAAAGGCAGGTAAGGAGGAAAGGGACTGACAAAAGCCAAGGAGCAGAGGCAGGAGGAACCCAGATGACCCCATTCAGCCAGTCAGACAGAGGACAGACAGTTACTGATTGCAGAAAGAGGCAGACACGGAGGGCTTAGGACACCGTCCAATCTTGGGTCCCCTGAACGGGAGCCAAGCAGAGAGTCCCTTCTGGGTAGATTCCAGACAGCAAAGGCAGAGAACCAGAATGCATTAGAGGACTGGCTACTCCCCTGCACACCCTACATGCCCTGCAGGGTCAAGAGGCCCAGAAGGACCAGGCCTCAAGGTGGGGGTGGGGTGCGGTGCAGTGGGGTTAAACCCAAGCTTCCTGCCAACACCATCATCTCAGTCCTGCGGCAACAGGAGGGGAGAGCACTAGTCGGCTTCGCGGCCAAGGCCTTCCCTCCGTTGGGAGAACAGCCCCTTTACAGTGAGCTCCCTCAACTCCATGCTTCCCCCGACTCAAGACAAACAACACAACAGGGCAGCTTTGTTTGGGGACATTTTGGCTTGGGGACCCTGGGAGAGGGCCTCACAGAGAAGTCCCTAGTCTTAGGACCCTCCGGATGCCCTATTTGCAACACCTTGCATCCCCCACCGCCCAAAGTCGACACAAGAGTCTGTGTCTTCTTTGACAATAATACAACCCTCTGTAGCTTGGCTTCCCTTTGACTCTATCCCACATCACCTCTTTTTCCAGGTCCTCCACCATCGTCTCCATCCACAACTCTCCTTCCTCCCTCCGGTAGCGTGACTCCCCCTACCTCTGGCTCAGCGGGGACCCTAGCGGTTAGAAGAGTCCTGGTCCTGGAGATCAGTTCTAGGACTTGCAAAAAAAAAGTGCTTGGGAGGCTGCCCCTCTTTCTCCCCCGCTCCCCCTCGTTCCTCCCACGTCCCCTTGAGCCCTCCCACATTCCGCCCTCTCCCTGGATCCCTAGCAGGCCAGTTCCCTCCTCTTCTCCTCCCCCCTTCCTTGCAGTGGGCCGCTGCCGCCGCTCCATCTCCCTCCCGCCCCCCTCGTCGCCCCTCCCAGCCTGCTTAATAAAGTTCTCTTTCCCCGCGGGTTGGGTGCCGGGCCGCCGCGGTCCGAGAGCTGGGCGCACAGGAGGCCACGGGGCCGCAGACTGTCCAGGGCTGCCTGCGCCCCGTGCGGCGACTCGGCTCGGAGATCCGGGAAGTCTTTAGTCCCCAACCCCAGCCCTTCCCCCACGTCTCCGGCTCCGCGGATCGTAAACAGCCCAGCTCCCGCGGAGTAGGGTCAGTCCGGTCTGGGGAACTGAAGCCACGAGGGTCAAGAAGGTCCCTCGAATGCCCGTCGGCATTTTCGAGGTGTCACGTTGAGCATCTGACACCGTACGCAGCCCCCAAGCCTAGGCGCCAGACCTCTGACCGAAAACCACGGGGTTTCTCTCCGTGAAGCCACTAGTGCGAGACCTAGGGGTGGGGCTGGGGGTCTGGAGGCTGTGCACCACGCATCTTATATGGGTACCCCTTCCTCTTCCTTCCGGCCCATCTCCTTCCTCCCCGGTCGCAGTGCGCGGAGCTTGGGGAGGGGTGGGAACGCCTCCCGCGAGCCCCGCCCTTCCCCTCCTCCGGGCCTTCTGGGCCAGGAAGCGCGGAAGAAGTCGCCGGGGGCCATGGACGGGGCGGTGATGGAAGGGCCGCTGTTTCTGCAGAGTCAGCGTTTTGGTACCAAGGTAGTGTGGGCCCCTGCCGATCCCCAGCAGAGCTAGGGGTGGGCGACGGAGCCCAGGTGGAGGGAGGGGACGGGCAGCTGGGAGGGAAGTGGCGCCGGGAGCCGGAGAGCCCTGTGACGTTCCCGCTAAAATGTTTTGCACTCTCTTCGGAGAAGCGTCTGCTTGCCTCCGGGTATGTCTTTCTAGCCCCGAGGAGACGAAGCGGCATCCTCCTTGGGAAACTTTGCCCGCGGTCGGGAAGCCTCAGATTTCAAATCGGCCCGCGCGGGTCTTTCCTTCCCCGTCGGGGTCGGGCAGCAGGTGGCCGTCCGCTCCCTCCCCAGCGTCTCGCGGCTTTTTCCCAGAGGTGGAGGAAGACCTGGGCGGTGCTCTACCCGGCCAGCTCCCACGGTGTCGCGCGGCTGGAGTTCTTTGACCACAAGGGGTCGAGCTCTGGAGGGGGCCGAGGGAGCTCGCGCCGCCTCGACTGCAAGGTGATCCGACTGGCAGAATGTGTGAGCGTGGCCCCCGTGACCGTGGAGAGCCCCCCTGAACCTGGCGCCGCTGCTTTTCGACTGGACACCGCACAGCGCTCCCACTTGCTGGCGGCCGACGCGCCGTCCAGTGTCGCCTGGGTGCAAACTCTGTGCCAAAACGCCTTTCCGGTGAGGGGGCCAGGGCCAGGGCCAGGACTGCCGTTTAGGGGCTGGGCGAGCTGCGCTGGGTCCAAAAGGCGGTGCGGGGTGGAAGCAGTTGTGGCGACAGAGGAACTGGGCCGCCTCAGATACTGGGGATCGCAGTGAAGGAATCACAGCCTCCTCCACCCTCTTTCTCTTTACCCCAGAAAGGCAACTGGGCCCTGGCACCTGCCGAGAACCCACCGAAGCTTTCAGCCCTGGAGATGCTGGAGAACTCGCTGTATAGCCCCTCTTGGGAAGGTAGATGCCTGAAAAGCCCTAGCAGGGATTGGGTGGAGAGAAAGGGTGTCCTAAGAGGGGAAGTAGGAAGCTCCTGAGAGCTGGCTTTCAAGTGTGTGTGTGTGGACAACCTGGCTCCCTTCCCCCACCCCAGCCCTGGCCAGGTGCCAGTCTAATTGTGTGTTCCTTCCAGGATCCCAGTTCTGGGTAACACTGCAGAGGACTGAGGCCGCTGAGCGCTGTGGCCTCCATGGCTCCTATGTGCTGAGAGTGGAGGCTGAGAAACTGACTCTTCTGGCCATAGGGGCCCAGAGTCAGATATTAGAGCCACTCCTGTCCTGGCCCTACACTCTGTTGCGTCGTTATGGCCGTGACAAGGTGCGGTGCTGTCAGGAGAGGACTGGGCTCCCTGGGTTGGGCAGCCGTGGGAGGGGTAGAGAGGGACAGGAAGGTGGGGAACTACCCTCTGGATAGCTCTTTCTTGTCTAGCCCATGGCCCCCTTCTCCTTTTCCTGTGGTCTCTTCTTTGCAGGCCCCCTAACTAGTTACAGCCTCATGACTCGCCTCCTCTGACGGCTCCTGGTAACGTGTTTCCCTTTACACCCTCTTCAGGTCATGTTCTCCTTTGAGGCTGGCCGCCGCTGCCCCTCCGGCCCTGGAACCTTCACCTTCCAGACTGCACAGGGAAATGACATCTTTCAGGCAGTCGAGACTGCTATCCACCAACAGAAGGCCCAGGGAAAGGCTGGCCAGGGGCAGGATGTTCTCAGAGCCGATTCCCATGAAGGAGAAGTGGCAGAAGGGAAGTTGGCTTCCCCTGCGGCCCCCCTGGAGCTCCCAGGCAACCCTCCAGCCCTGTATGCTGAACCCCTAGACTCTCTGCGGATTCCTCCAGGTCCTTCCCAAGATTCCCTATACTCAGAGCCCCAGGACAGCACCCCTGCTCGGGCAGGGGAGGGGACACAGTTAAAGAGACCTCTCTACTGGGACTTGTGTGAGCACGTGCAGCAGCAGCTGATAAAGGCCAAGCTGACGGACCACAAAGAAGATCCCATTTATGATGAACCTGAGGGCCTGGCCCCGGTCACTCTCCGGGGCCTTTATGATGTGCCTCAGGAGCCCAAGGATGCATGGTGGTGCCAAGCTCGGGTGAAGGAGGAGGGCTACGAGCTTCCCTACAACCCAGCCACTGATGACTATGCGGTGCCACCGCCTCGGAGCACAAAGTCCTTCCCAGCGCCCAAGCGTCAGGGCCTCGCCTTCTCTGAATCTGGCGCTGCAGCTGGTAGTGGCGGCAAAGGCCACAGCCCAGGCTCTGCCCTGTACAGCCAAGTCCAGAAAAGCGGGGCCTTGGGGAGCTGGGACTGTGGGTACTCTGGAGTAGGGATTGACAGGACTGGGGCCAAGCCAGAGGGCTCCACATGAGAAACAGGGCAAAGCAGGGGTTGCTAACAGGAAGACCACGGGGAGCTGGCACTGGGGGTCAAAGAAACTTGTTAAAATCAGCGGGAACCAGAGGGGCCTATGTGCAGAGACCAGGGCACAAGGGAGGTCAAGGGACAGTTGGCAGGGGCTCCGGGATGGGATCTAGGGGAGGCCAGCACCTCTACGTCGTCCCCACCAAAGGGGGCGATAGCTGCTGGGACCAGGACTATAACAAAGGGTACTTGGTCTCAAGCTGTGGTTTCAGAGGCATGTATGGAGGCTATGGGGAGACGTTGGGCTGCGTCTGGATCCTTCCTCCTTCATTGTTCTTTGCCAGATACATACACACACACACACACGCACACACATGCGTGTGTGTGTGTGTATTTTTTTTTTTTTTTTTGGTAAGTTTTATTCTCATTAAAATCGGTTTGGATTTAAAAAGTGTATGTGTGAACAGTCATGGAGGGGCCAGAATGGCAGGATGTGCTGGGTAGATATGGAGGGGATTAGGAGGAGGACCAGGAAGGAGAGAAGCGCCCCAGGAAGGGGAGCCAAACAGTGCGCTCATTCAGAGTCTGAAGGTCCAGTTAGGCCCGCCTGGGCTTGACCCCATCTCTATGACCCTGGGTGTACTATCTGTAACCCTCAGTTTTCCCTGTTGTCCTTATGTAAAATGAGAAAGCTTAATTACCGGAACAAGCTCACAGCATTGTTTGTATGAAAGGAGTTAAATTTCTCAAGTACTTATTGTGATTTGAAGTGCAGCATAAGCATTTTATAACTGTGGATGGAGAAGGCTGACGGGCAGGCGTGAGGAGAGGGGAATAGAAAGGGAAGAGGTGTTTTCCTCTCCTGTTCTCAGCTGTAGGGTGCCCCCTCCCTCTTGTCTCTGTGCGTCTTTCACACACACGCACACTCTCTCTCTCTCTCTCTCTCTCTGAAATTTGGGCCTGGGAATACTCCTAACAATGGTGGAGACCTACTGGGTATTTAATCTTCACTTGTGTTAACAGTATCAATGATCCAAAAGAAAATGGAGAAAGAAGAGGGTTGGATGTGTCTCAGAGCCTGAGGAGTGGGGCGAAGGCAGCGTTGAGGACAGAGGAGGAAAAGCCTCTGTTTCCCAACCACCTGGAGCTCACAGAGGTTCAGGTAGATAGGAGGAAGGTCTGGCCCCAGAAAGCCATTGTGTGAGCTTTAGTATGGACGTGCTTTAGCAAGGAAGCTGGGCTAATGGCGCTGGTGACTTAGGGTCCTGAGGGATACTCCTCATCGGCCTCTTCCTCCTCCTCCTCTTCCATAGAAGGCTGGAAGACTTCTGCGGAAGCTTTGCTGGCTGCTGAACTCTTGGGGGCTCTGCCAGTGGCTGGAGTCATGGGCAGAGGGGCCACTGTGGCCCGAACTCGATTTGTTTGCACTGGCCCAGTCTGCAAAAAAAGCAAGAGGAACTTTCTGCGAAGACTGGACAATTCTGGATTTCTTCTCCCATTCCCTCCTGGGTCTCCAGTCCTAACTTCTTGGGTCCCATATGTGACAGCCTTCAGCCCCAGAGCAGTGGAATCCCCAGGGCTCCAGCCTCCACAGTGCCTGTCTCCTGGGTGATTGTCCTCCTCTGTTTGCTTGCCCACCAGCTAACTCACAGTGGGCTCTCTTCCCACTTCTAGACTGACTGACTGTAGTTCGGAAACCTCTTTCTCTTGTAACTTCGGGGAAGACAAAGGTTTTCCTTACAGCCTCTGTTACTGAGAAACAAGGAAAAGATTTATAATGGCACAAAAGGAAGCTGATACACTATAGAACATGGATTAAAATCATGTTTTTAATCCATGTTTTATAGTATATGGATTTCATATATATAGAACATGGATATATATAGAACACGCATTTCATATACTATATAGAAAGAACATGGATTTCATAAACATCCCCCCCGCCAACTGCTCTTCTCTTTTCAACCCTTGTCACGGGAGCCTTGTCCCTAAGCTACTATCCTTGTCAGTCTGTAAAAAAATGAGCATAACACTTACCTTGTAGGGATGATGTGAGGATTAAATGAGAAAAATATATGTGGGTGTATGTCATAAAACCTGGCAAATGGCTGTTGCTTGGTAAATACTAATTTTCCTTTCCCTTGGGCATTTCTTTCCCCACCTTTCAACAGAGGCTGTGGTTGTGGCTCCACATCTGCCAGTTTCCTTAATGGGACAGTGGTCTGTTAAATGACTCATGAATTATCCCGAACACTGCAGTTAAGATAACTAAACATTATAGGTAACTGCGCAAGCAGAAAAGTCCCCAGTACTGGGCAGGGGTTCTCTTCCTGCCCCAGAAAGCCATTGTGTGAGCTTTAGTATGGACGTGCTTTAGCAAGGAAGCTGGGCTAATGGCGCTGGTGACTTAGGGTCCTGAGGGATACTCCTCATCGGCCTCTTCCTCCTCCTCCTCTTCCATAGAAGGCTGGAAGACTTCGGAAGCTTGCTGGCTGCTGAACTCTTGGGGGCTCTGCCAGTGGCTGGAGTCATGGGCAGAGGGGCCACTGTGGCCCGAACTCGATTTGTTTGCACTGGCCCAGTCTGCAAAAAAAGCAAGAGGAACTTTCTGCGAAGACTGGACAATTCTGGATTTCTTCTCCCATTCCCTCCTGGGTCTCCAGTCCTAACTTCTTGGGTCCCATATGTGACAGCCTTCAGCCCCAGAGCAGTGGAATCCCCAGGGCTCCAGCCTCCACAGTGCCTGTCTCCTGGGTGATTGTCCTCCTCTGTTTGCTTGCCCACCAGCTAACTCACAGTGGGCTCTCTTCCCACTTCTAGACTGACTGACTGTAGTTCGGAAACCTCTTTCTCTTGTAACTTCGGGGAAGACAAAGGTTTTCCTTACAGCCTCTGTTACTGAGAAACAAGGAAAAGATTTATAAGGGCACAAAAGGAAGCTGATACACTATAGAACATGGATTAAAATCATGTTTTTAATCCATGTTTTATAGTATATGGATTTCATATATATAGAACATGGATATATATAGAACACGCATTTCATATACTATATAGAAAGAACATGGATTTCATAAACATCCCCCCCGCCAACTGCTCTTCTCTTTTCAACCCTTGTCACGGGAGCCTTGTCCCTAAGCTACTATCCTTGTCAGTCTGTAAAAAAATGAGCATAACACTTACCTTGTAGGGATGATGTGAGGATTAAATGAGAAAAATATATGTGGGTGTATGTCATAAAACCTGGCAAATGGCTGTTGCTTGGTAAATACTAATTTTCCTTTCCCTTGGGCATTTCTTTCCCCACCTTTCAACAGAGGCTGTGGTTGTGGCTCCACATCTGCCAGTTTCCTTAATGGGACAGTGGTCTGTTAAATGACTCATGAATTATCCCGAACACTGCAGTTAAGATAACTAAACATTATAGGTAAATGCGCAAGCAGAAAAGTCCCCAGTACTGGGCAGGGGTTCTCTTCCTGCCCACAGGCCTGTTCTTCTAGAGGAGATCAGGGCGGATACTCCCGTGGATGAGGGACAGGGGAAGAGGACTCTCTGGAATTCTGGGCATAAAGAAGGGGGAGGGAGTACCTTTTTCAGAGCCCGGCTTTCCCAGCTTGGGTGGAGCCGGCCAGGAGGCTTGGCAAAGGTGCTCCTCAGGTGTGAGTACAGGTGGCTGCAGGCCTGCAAGGGGTTGTAGATGGGTTCTAGCTCCAGGTCATCAAGCACGCTCTGAGGAGGAGAGAGCAGGAGCCTCACTCAGGGAAGCTGAGGTCACAGAACCCAAGATGTCAGACAGACACCTGAACGTGAGAAGCTGGGGGAGGTGGGATGCCCCAGGGCTTCGCTGAAGAGTGTGAGATAAACGCGTGTCCTGTTGGGTGTTCTGGGCCCCAGGTCTGAGTGCCTGTGAAGTGAGTGTCAGGCAGGGCTACAAGAAATGGCAGCTGCTGAGTGGTCAGGGACACTGAACATTCTGGCCCTGGGAACTATCTCACAGGATTCTGAGAGGGGCCAGGGCGCTGAAGGTTACAAGGGATCCAGTGTGTGAGGCTGTGAGGGAGGGTGAGTCGGGTGCTGGGGAGCTCAGTCTGCACAGCAAGGACACTGAGTTCTCGGCCTGTGAGGCAAGCCTAGCCGGAGGACATGAGAGCAGAGCATTCCTGAGCAGCCAGGTTTTCCGGCCACAACATCCTGTGCCAGGAACAACTGGCCCTGAAATGAGACGCTGAGTGAGCCACAGCCACTTGTGCCCACCTCTTTCGCATCCCTGTGACTGCCAAACCAAGAGCACAATCCCAGCTCTGTCCTCGCGGCACGTAAGCCAGCAATCTCGCAGCAAGGGTGTGGTTCAGTTCCCCATGCCCTGAGCCCCCTCCCACCCACAGCCGGGGAGGCTGGCAGAGGAAATCCAGAATCTAGATCCAAGATGAGCGGAAGACGAGGAAAAAGTGGCCTATACAGCTGTTCCCTCCTTTCCATCAGAGCTCTTCCTAGTCTCAACACCTCCATTGGCTGCCTTTGCCTCTTTTTCCCAGCAATAACTAAACATTATAGGTAAATGCAAGCAGAAAAGTCCCCAGTACTGGGCAGGGGTTCTCTTCCTGCCCACAGGCCTGTTCTTCTAGAGGAGATCAGGGCGGATACTCCCGTGGATGAGGGACAGGGGAAGAGGACTCTCTGGAATTCTGGGCATAAAGAAGGGGGAGGGAGTACCTTTTTCAGAGCCCGGCTTTCCCAGCTTGGGTGGAGCCGGCCAGGAGGCTTGGCAAAGGTGCTCCTCAGGTGTGAGTACAGGTGGCTGCAGGCCTGCAAGGGGTTGTAGATGGGTTCTAGCTCCAGGTCATCAAGCACGCTCTGAGGAGGAGAGAGCAGGAGCCTCACTCAGGGAAGCTGAGGTCACAGAACCCAAGATGTCAGACAGACACCTGAACGTGAGAAGCTGGGGGAGGTGGGATGCCCCAGGGCTTCGCTGAAGAGTGTGAGATAAACGCGTGTCCTGTTGGGTGTTCTGGGCCCCAGGTCTGAGTGCCTGTGAAGTGAGTGTCAGGCAGGGCTACAAGAAATGGCAGCTGCTGAGTGGTCAGGGACACTGAACATTCTGGCCCTGGGAACTATCTCACAGGATTCTGAGAGGGGCCAGGGCGCTGAAGGTTACAAGGGATCCAGTGTGTGAGGCTGTGAGGGAGGGTGAGTCGGGTGCTGGGGAGCTCAGTCTGCACAGCAAGGACACTGAGTTCTCGGCCTGTGAGGCAAGCCTAGCCGGAGGACATGAGAGCAGAGCATTCCTGAGCAGCCAGGTTTTCCGGCCACAACATCCTGTGCCAGGAACAACTGGCCCTGAAATGAGACGCTGAGTGAGCCACAGCCACTTGTGCCCACCTCTTTCGCATCCCTGTGACTGCCAAACCAAGAGCACAATCCCAGCTCTGTCCTCGCGGCACGTAAGCCAGCAATCTCGCAGCAAGGGTGTGGTTCAGTTCCCCATGCCCTGAGCCCCCTCCCACCCACAGCCGGGGAGGCTGGCAGAGGAAATCCAGAATCTAGATCCAAGATGAGCGGAAGACGAGGAAAAAGTGGCCTATACAGCTGTTCCCTCCTTTCCATCAGAGCTCTTCCTAGTCTCAACACCTCCATTGGCTGCCTTTGCCTCTTTTTCCCAGCAATAGAGGTGTACAAACACGGGCACACACACGCACGAGTGCACATTCACAGATGGCAGAGGAAGACCCATGAGAACCACCATCTCGCAGATGCCTGCTTGCTTTCTGTCTGGCCTCCGTTCTTTGCTTTCTTCTCTGGGCCTCTCACCATCCTCTGGGAATCACTTCTCCCTCTGCTCCCCAGTCCTTTCCTTCAGGGGCTCACTCATGCCCCTCATCCCTTTCTTGAACTCCAGTCTCTTTGCTCCCTCTATCTATTCCAGGAGATCTGGGCTCACTTGCCTCCACAGTCTTAAGGCTGTCAGCAGGCACGTCCTCAGGTAGCCGGGGGAAAGGGCTGGGTAGCATCAGTTCTCGAGTGGCCACGGCCTTCACCAGCAGAGTGGGAGAGCGAGACGGCAGGATCACATAGAAGGTGGTCGTGGGCTCTCTCAGTCTGTGTCCTTGGCTCAGGGGCTCTCCTTTGGCCAGTAGCAGCCATCCTCTTTTCTGAAACAAAGGCATACATAAACCCTGGCTCATCTTCAGTCTTTGGCACGTTTGGAAGCACAGTCCCAATCGAGGCTTCCCCAAGTTCCTGAGCCATTTCACCCTGGCCCTGGGGAGGGAGGGACTTTCTGCCCGAATCGCCAGTGTCCCGAGGTACGACTCTTTTTGCCTGGCGAGGGATATATGCAAAAGAGCTAACAATGCAGACAACCTCAGAGATGAAGGAGTGTTCCAAGAGGGAGCTAATGTATTACTCAATGATAAATGTAGAGTCTTAAGAACTGTAATTCAGAAGAGTCTTAAAACAGAGCCTTTTGTGGGATGTTGTGAAAATTCAGGTCTCATTTTGAGGGTGTAAATTTTGCTTGTGTTGTACAACTAGGGAAGAAGTGGACTGACTGGGAAATGTCCTTGGAATGGCCAGAGGGTTTAAAAGAACAAACCCTCTTCAAAGTCACCTGGGAAGAGAGAGAAGGAGGAGAGAGCAGGGAGAGGAAAGCTTTGGTACAAGGAGGTAGGTGAGGACAGGGCCCTTGAGATCAACTCAGCCAGTCACAAGACAAAAAGAAGAGTCAAAATTCTGGGGATGGCAGCTCTGAGTGAAGGGTACTACAGAAGAGAGGGGTGACACGGTAGTGTGTTGAGAGGCTTAAAATTAGCATATGGGTAAGAAGAAGAAACAAGCAAGACATATTAGCAGATTTTATACATTTACCCTTTTAAGTAGGCATGAATATAAGACAGTTTTCTGTGGTAGTTTTTCAAGGAAAACCACAAAACTCTGGGCACTATGGAGTCAGAACTGTTACAATCATCTTAAACTGTGTCCTCTGCTTGAGGTGATCATGACTTACACCTAGTACATAACAGTCGCCTTGCTACATAAGACGAAAGAAAGCACACTAGCTCTACCCACTCTAATATATACGGACAATTGGAAGAAACAAGGCAAGAGAAAAGGCAAAAAGAAGGAAAAAGAACTTAAGGGGAAAAGAGGAATTATCAGGGTCTTATGAAAGACAAGTGGAAAGTGACACAGAAAAGTAGAAAAACCCTTCTGTGACATTAGAATTGTACTCCAGAGTAAATGTGCTGGCATGGGCGTGGAGCAGGGCAGTTCTAGACACTTTTTTTGCCCTTTTTAAAATCATTTTCCCCCATTCCTACATCTTTTTCTGCTCTTCTCCTAATACACATTTTTTTTTTTTAAGTAAGGGGAATATCATAATGTTGCTTTAGCCTGGCCCCTGTAGACATGACCCAGGGGTCATGCTGTTAGACCACTGTAGAATTGAAAGTGGAAACTTGTAGTTGGTGGTCTAGACACAGAATCGGGCTCGTGGGAAACCCCAGTCTGTTGTGCTGATGTGTGGTCTGTTCGTTCACTTTGGAATTACCTTGATTTGCCATCCTCTAAATATGGAATCATCTTAAGGCCAGAAAAGTCCTCACTGACTCTGTCTGAGAATTCTCCATACACAAACGTATGCCCACTAAACTTGTCACAGATTACAGTAACTCGGTTGACTGAACCACAGCCATGCAAGCCATCCAGGTTTTCGCTTTTGCACCACAGTCCACTTGACCAACACAGGTGGGAGGGGCATCAGCCGCCACCTTTTCCTCAACGGACACGATCACCGGGGCAGCATTGCTAGAGGTGGACTCATACTCATTTGCTTCTCTGCCTCATTCTGTAGCTCCGTTAGCTTCTCACCTTCTTCTCCCATGTTCCCACTCAAGCTTTGATTTGGTCTAGCTCTTCTCTAGAACAACACATCAACCCTGCTGGGCCCCTGGCAGGTGAGGCTGTGTCATGTTATTTTCCATACTGCACCTCTGCTTCACCCATTGGCCAGTTCCCCTTCCCCTCAACCAGTTCTAGACACTTTAAAGCAATGTAATCATTTTGTGCGGCACAGAACTCTAAGGGGGTCTGATAAGCCAGACAGGTGGTATTTGCCTTCAGAAGTTCATGCTTTCTTAGCATGTTCTTTATTATCTGGAGATGTGCTGTCTTCCTGAAGAACAGGTCCAAAATGTCTGGAAAGTCTACCTGATGCTTCTCAAGTCCATCAAATTGGAAATAAATGATATAGAACTCATGGTGCACGTGTGCATGAGGAAAATTTGCCCTTGATCAAAGGACATGGCCTTTTTAAGCCTAGAAGGGATGTGTTTGCTAGAAGGGATATTAGGAAATTGCAGGGTACTCCATTTCAGTTGGCTCAAATAACTTCTTTTTTCTTTTTTAAGCAAGAATTTATTGATAGCCTCTTGAAGGATAATAGCTTTACAGAGTTTTATTGTTTGCTGCTAAACATCAACATGAATCAGCCATAGGTTAGACTCTCAATTCTTTTTTTAAAAAGTATTTATTTATTTGACTGTGCAAGGTCTTAGTTGTAGCATGAAGGATCTTAAATCTTTGTTGCAGCATGCAAGATCTTTAGTTGCAGCATGTGAGGTCTAGTTCCTTGACCAGGGATTGAACCTGGGCCACCTGCTTTGGGGTGTGGAGTCTTAAGTCACTAGACCACCAGGGAAGCCCTTCAGGTAACTTTTGATGTGGCTTATGTGGATAATGAATTATTATCATTATTCTAATTTTTTTCATGCAGGCTCATGCATTTGTTTGTAGTTTATTTATTAAGAATTTGTTGAATCCCATTATGTCCCAAGCACTCACAGAGCTTTTAATATAGTAAGCAGAAAGTTTGTAAACTAATGTTTGTTCAAGATTTAGATGACAAACTGTTTCAGCTTGTCCTTCTTGGCACTGAAAGTCTTGTGTCCCAGAAAACAGTTTAGTCCTGGGCAAACTGGAGTAACTGGTTACCTTTCCAAGACTCCATGGAGAAAAGAATATCTTGCCACTGTGGCATGGGGTAAAACTATGGCAGTGTGACATTTTTCCTCTTGTTACAAGCAATGTATTTTCATTTTGTTTGCCAGTTCCTTCCCTCAACCAGTTCTAGACACTTTAAAGCAATGTAATCATTTTGTGCGGCACAGAACTCTAAGGGGGTCTGATAAGCCAGACAGGTGGTATTTGCCTTCAGAAGTTCATGCTTTCTTAGCATGTTCTTTATTATCTGGAGATGTGCTGTCTTCCTGAAGAACAGGTCCAAAATGTCTGGAAAGTCTACCTGATGCTTCTCAAGTCCATCAAATTGGAAATAAATGATATAGAACTCATGGTGCACGTGTGCATGAGGAAAATTTGCCCTTGATCAAAGGACAGGGCCCTTTTTTAAGCCTAGAAGGGATGTGTTTGCTAGAAGGGATATTAGGAAATTGCAGGGTACTCCATTTCAGTTGGCTCAAATAACTTCTTTTTTCTTTTTTAAGCAAGAATTTATTGATAGCCTCTTGAAGGATAATAGCTTTACAGAGTTTTATTGTTTGCTGCTAAACATCAACATGAATCAGCCATAGGTTAGACTCTCAATTCTTTTTTTAAAAAGTATTTATTTATTTGACTGTGCAAGGTCTTAGTTGTAGCATGAAGGATCTTAAATCTTTGTTGCAGCATGCAAGATCTTTAGTTGCAGCATGTGAGGTCTAGTTCCTTGACCAGGGATTGAACCTGGGCCACCTGCTTTGGGGTGTGGAGTCTTAAGTCACTAGACCACCAGGGAAGCCCTTCAGGTAACTTTTGATGTGGCTTATGTGGATAATGAATTATTATCATTATTCTAATTTTTTTCATGCAGGCTCATGCATTTGTTTGTAGTTTATTTATTAAGAATTTGTTGAATCCCATTATGTCCCAAGCACTCACAGAGCTTTTAATATAGTAAGCAGAAAGTTTGTAAACTAATGTTTGTTCAAGATTTAGATGACAAACTGTTTCAGCTTGTCCTTCTTGGCACTGAAAGTCTTGTGTCCCAGAAAACAGTTTAGTCCTGGGCAAACTGGAGTAACTGGTTACCTTTCCAAGACTCCATGGAGAAAAGAATATCTTGCCACTGTGGCAAGTCCCTGGGGGGTAAAACTATGGCAGTGTGACATTTCTTGCACCTCAGGGTTATGAAAAAAAATTCACAACTGCTACATCCTGGGATTATTAAGAAAACTTTGAATGTGGCACAGGAAAAAAAACATGATCCCTAGAATTTGAGTCCGTTCATTTTGAGACAATGGCTAAGATTATGTTAGAGAACTGATATACAGAAATACATGAGATCTCAAAAGAAATTAACGATGTGGGAACTATCGAGGACTAGGAAGAGATCGATTTGAAAGGACTTTACAGATGCTTCAAAATTTCTGGGCTAATTTACAGAGAGATTAACAGAGGATCTGGAAGGAAGACAGGCAAATATACCCTTATTAAAATGGTAAAGATATTAATTTATCTGCATTTCCCAGGAACATTCTGAGAAAGGGAGAGGTATAGGGAAATTGAACATTAATGCTTCTATTTTGACTCTGAATTTCTAACCTCTTCCCGGACAAAGATTATCTGAAGTCCAGGAGCCAAGCTTGAACATGTGACCCAGGTTATGGGTTGACTTGTTTGTATAGGCATTGTACCTGTGATGGAAACGGTTAACTGACAAACCAGGTATCCGAGGTTGAGAAAAGGCAGTCGCGTGGGAGTGTCTGAGAAGAATAACATCTGGGGTCCTCAACTTGGCCAGTACTTAATGACTGTGTTGCTGTTGTTCAGTCACTAAGTTGTGTCCAACTCTATGCGACCACATGGACTGCAGCATGCCAGGCTCCTCTCTCCTGTACAGTCTCCTGGAGTTGGCTCAAATTCATGTCAAGTCGGTGATGCTATCTAACTGTCTCTTCCTCTGCTGCCCTCTTCTGCTTTGCGTTCAATATTTTCCAGTGTCAAAGTCTTTTCCATTGAGTTGGCTCTTCACATCAGCTGGCCAAAGTATTAGAGCTTCAGCATCAGTCCTTCCAATGAATATTTAGGGTCAATTTCTTTTAGGATTGACTGGTTTGATCTCCTTGCAGTCCAAGGAACTCTCACGATCTTCTCTGGCACCACAATTCAAAAGCATCAATTCTTCAGTGCTCAGTCTTCTTCTTTTAAAATTTTTATTTATTTATAGCTATTCTGGGTTTTCACTGCTGCCACAGGCTCTTCTCTAGTTGCAGGGAATCAGGGCTACTCTCTAGCTGAGGTGAGCAGGCTTCTTGTTGCAGTGACTTCTCTTGTGGAACTCGGGCTCTAGGGCACACGGGCTTCAGTAGCTGCTGCACATAAGTTCAACAGTTGCCGCTTTGAGGCTCTAGAGCACAGGCTCAATAGTTGTGGCTCACGGGCTTAGCTGCCCCGTAGCATATGAAATCTTCCCGGATCAGGGATGAAACCCGTGTCTTCTGCATTGTCAGAATTCTTTACCACTGAGCTACCAGGGAAGCCCGGTGCTCAGTCTTCTTTATGGTCCAGCACTCACATCTGTACATGACTACTGGAAAAACTATAGCTTTGACTATATGGACCTTTGTCAACAAAGTGATGTTTTTCCTTTTTAACACACTGTCTAGGTTTCTCATAGCTTTGCTTCCAAGGAGCAAGTGTCTTTTAATTTCATGGCTGTAGTCACCATCCACAGAGATTTTGGAGCCCATGAAAATAAAATCTGTCACTGCTTCTATTTTTCCCCTTCTATATGCCACGAAGTGATGGTACTGGATGCCATGATTTTCGTTTTTTGAATGTTGAGTTATAAGACAGCTTTTTCCACTCTCCTCTTTCACCCTCATCAAGAAGCTCTTTAATTCATCTTCACTGTCTGCTATTAGAGTGGCATCATCTACATATCTGAGGTTGTTGATATTTCTCCTGGCATTCTTTTTTTTCAATATTTATTTATTTATGTTTGGCTGTGTTGGGTCTTCATTGTTTTGCTTGGTCTTTCTCTAGCTGTGGTGAGCTGGGGTATTCTACTTGCAGTGCATGGGCTTCTCATTTCAGTGGCTTCTCTTCTGGAAAATGGGCTCTAGAGCACAGAGTCAATAGTCAGTAGCTTAGCTGCCCTCTGGCATATGGGATCTTCCCAGACCAGGGATTGAACTAGTGTCCCTTACATTGGAAAGCAGATTCTTAACTACTGGGCCACCAGGGAAACCCTCTTCTGGCATTTTTGATTCCAGCATCTGATTCATCCAATCTGGCATTTTGCATGATGTACTCTGCATATAAGTTAAATAAACAAGGTGAAAATATATAGTCTTGTAATCTTTTCCCAATTTGGAACCAGTCCATAGTTCCATGTCTGGTTTTAACTGTTGCTTCTTGACCCACATACAGGCTTCTCAGGAGGCAGGTAAGGGGTCTGGTATACCCATGTCTGTAAGGATTTCCAGTTTGCTGTTGTCTGCATAGTCATGGGCTTTAGCATAGTCAATGAAGCAGAAGTAGATGTTTTTCTGGAACTCCTTTGCTTTTTCTATGATCCAACAAGTGTTGGCAATTTGATCTCTGGTTCCTTTGCCTCTTTGAGACTCAGCTTGTACATTTAGAAGTTCTTGGTTCACATACTGCTAAAGCCTAGCTTGAAAGATTTTGAGCATTACCTTCTAGCGTGTGAAATTAGTGCAATTGTATGGTAGTTTGAACATTCTTTGGTATTGCCCTTCTTTGGGATTGGAATGAAAGCTGACTGTAGATGACTGTTGATTCTAAACTAAGAATATGTTTTTGCTAATCTTAAAGAAAGGAGCATAAGTTGGATATTTCCACTGAGCTGATAGGTACACCATCCACAGAGATTTTGGAGCCCATGAAAATAAAATCTGTCACTGCTTCTATTTTTCCCCTTCTATATGCCACGAAGTGATGGTACTGGATGCCATGATTTTCGTTTTTTGAATGTTGAGTTATAAGACAGCTTTTTCCACTCTCCTCTTTCACCCTCATCAAGAAGCTCTTTAATTCATCTTCACTGTCTGCTATTAGAGTGGCATCATCTACATATCTGAGGTTGTTGATATTTCTCCTGGCATTCTTTTTTTTCAATATTTATTTATTTATGTTTGGCTGTGTTGGGTCTTCATTGTTTTGCTTGGTCTTTCTCTAGCTGTGGTGAGCTGGGGTATTCTACTTGCAGTGCATGGGCTTCTCATTTCAGTGGCTTCTCTTCTGGAAAATGGGCTCTAGAGCACAGAGTCAATAGTCAGTAGCTTAGCTGCCCTCTGGCATATGGGATCTTCCCAGACCAGGGATTGAACTAGTGTCCCTTACATTGGAAAGCAGATTCTTAACTACTGGGCCACCAGGGAAACCCTCTTCTGGCATTTTTGATTCCAGCATCTGATTCATCCAATCTGGCATTTTGCATGATGTACTCTGCATATAAGTTAAATAAACAAGGTGAAAATATATAGTCTTGTAATCTTTTCCCAATTTGGAACCAGTCCATAGTTCCATGTCTGGTTTTAACTGTTGCTTCTTGACCCACATACAGGCTTCTCAGGAGGCAGGTAAGGGGTCTGGTATACCCATGTCTGTAAGGATTTCCAGTTTGCTGTTGTCTGCATAGTCATGGGCTTTAGCATAGTCAATGAAGCAGAAGTAGATGTTTTTCTGGAACTCCTTTGCTTTTTCTATGATCCAACAAGTGTTGGCAATTTGATCTCTGGTTCCTTTGCCTCTTTGAGACTCAGCTTGTACATTTAGAAGTTCTTGGTTCACATACTGCTAAAGCCTAGCTTGAAAGATTTTGAGCATTACCTTCTAGCGTGTGAAATTAGTGCAATTGTATGGTAGTTTGAACATTCTTTGGTATTGCCCTTCTTTGGGATTGGAATGAAAGCTGACTGTAGATGACTGTTGATTCTAAACTAAGAATATGTTTTTGCTAATCTTAAAGAAAGGAGCATAAGTTGGATGCTAAATTTGCCAGAAGGCAGGTGAAAAGATTTCTGTGTTTATGCTGTGGTTAGGAACTTTGCTCTGAAAGGTGCCAGGGAGCTTAGCTTTTAGGAGGCAGAGATTGATTCTTTTTTAGGACAGGTGTAACAGGGACAGAATTGAATGGCATGCCATATTCCAAGTTCAGCCTGATTGAAGTCATCCTCCCCCATTTCTAATTACTAACGCTGTGAAAGGTGTGGTATAGCAGCTATTGCTGGTTTCCTGGTCACTGCTCCCCTTTCTCTCTATGCATTTTTCAGACTTTCAGTGGTATGTAACCTGGACTTAAAGAGACATTAGCAGAAGTTGCTAGGTGGGGCTTCTGGAAAAGCTCTGTAATATGCTGGAAGGCTTTCTGCCTCTGTACCCTACCCCTTCTTTCTCCTTAGGATAAGACTTGGTCTTAAGATGCAGCAGCCATCTTGTGACCATGAGGCAGCAGGCATAAGGATGAAGTATATCTGCTATGGATGCTACAGTGGAAAAATGGAAAGAGCCTGGGTCCTTGACAATGCTGATCAACTGCATCAGCCCCAGAATTCTTTCCCTGTACTTCTTGTTACATGTGAAAAATAAACCCTTAATTACTCAACGTAGAGTTGTATTGTTATTTTGTTAGTTATAGACAAATGTATCCTTTACAGATTTCAAAGAAAAAGAAGAAGATGCAGTTACTCACTTTCGGTGTATGTGGAAACAGAAGTAGAAGGGACAATTCAATGACACTGGTGTAGGCCTTGCCAGAAGGGCAGACGGGAATTTATTATATCAGGTAAAAATTGTAATCTCATCAAACCAACCCTCCCTTGACCTGCCATCAAAGATGAAAAAGTGAAAGTATTAGCTACTCAGTCAGGTGCGACTCTATGAATTATAGCCTGCCAGGCTCCTCTGTCCATGGAATTCTCCAGGCAAGAATACTGGAGCAGGGAGCCATTCTCTTCTCCGGGGTATCTTGCCGACCCAGGCATAAAACCTGGGTTTCCTGCACTGCAAGCAGATTCTTTACCATCTGAGCCACCAGGGAAGCACATCGATATGATGATCTGGGACCAAATCCATCCATTAAAGAAGCACTGTCCCAACTCCTGAGTGGGAGTGTTTCTGAAGGAGCCACTGGGCATGGGGAAGAGCGAGAGCACTCACTGTGCATTGCTTGTAGGAAGAGACACATTTCATTGTCATAATACATCTAGGAAGAAAATTTACAGCTAGTTATAGAAAAGCCATGCACACTTGGGGGTTTTGGGAATCTGGAAGGGCATCAGGAAGAAGTTGTTAATTTGGCATTATTTGCTTATTCTCTTACTCCAGAAAGCAGGACACAGGAAGGGAGGAAACAGAAACTACAATATCCAGTACTCTGCTACTTCCACACTGGCTTCCGCAAAGGACACCAGATGGGGACTTCCCAGGTGGTCCAGAGGTTAAAACTCTGTCTGCCAATGCAGGGGACATGCGTTCTATCCCTGGTCCAGGAAGATCCCATATCTCACGTGTCACAAGGCAAATAAACCCATGTGCCACAACTACTGAAGCCCCTGTGCCCTAGAAGTCACCACAACGAGAAGCCCATGCAATACAACAAAGACCCAGGACAGTCTAAAAAAAAAAAAGGACACCAGATGAAGATGGCAAATGACACTTCAAACCCTCAAGTAGCAGACTGTACGTTATTCTCAAATGAACATGGAAAATTCTCCAGAATAGACCATGTGATAGGTCATAAACAAACTACAATACATTTTTTAAAATTAAAATCATCCAAAGTATTTTCTCTGATCATAGTACAGTACAATTAGAAATCAACAATGAAAAGAAATTTGGGAAATTTATAAGGATGTAAAAATTAATAACATACTCCTAAGTAATCAATGGAGTAAGGAAGAAATCACAATGGAAATTAGAAAATAATTTGAGATGAGTTTAAATAAAAACACAATATACCAAAACTTATGAAATACAGCCAAAGCACTGCTTAGAGGGAAATTTACAGCTGATAACTCCTCTATTAAAATAAAAAGAAAAACTATCTCAAATCAATAACTTTACTTCCACTTGTTAGTTTCTCAGTTATGTCTGACTCTTTACAGCCTCATGGACTGTAGCTGACTGGGCTCTTCTGTCCATGGGATTTTCCAGGCAAGAATACTGAAGTGGGTTGCCATTTCCATCTGCAGGGAATCTTCCCAACCCAGGGATCAAACCCGCGTCTCCCATGTCACAGGCAGATTCCTTACCATCTGAGCCACCCGGGAAGCCCTGGTGGTAACTTCCACCTTAAGAAACTAGAAAATGAAGACCAAACTAAAAGCAAGTAGATGGAAAGAAATAATAACAAAACTATTAAAGTAGAAAGAAATGAAATAGAGAGTAGAAAAATAGTACAGAAAAACCAATGGAATCAAACTTGGTTCTTTGGTTGAAAAGATCAATAGAAATGTAAAAACCTGTTAGGTAGATTGATCAAGGGAAAAATAGAAAATATCTAAGTTACTAAAACCAAAAATTAAAGAGACTTCCCTGGCGGTCCACTGGTCAAGACTCTGTATTCCCAAACCAGGGGGCCCAGGTTTGATCCCTGGTTGAGGAACTGGATCCTACATGCCACAACTAAGAGTTTGCATGTTTCAACTAAAACCTGATACAGCCAAACAAACAGAAATAAATATTAAATAAAAAAGAGGTAGCATCACTGCTGACCTTACAGAAATGAAAAGGATTATAGGGAATATTATAAACAACTCTATGACAACAAATTAGGTAACTGAGATGAAATGGGCAGGTTCCTAGAAATACACAAACTGTTAAGACTGACTCAAATGGAAATAGAACATCTTTTGAGTAAATCTGTGTCAGGAGTCCCCAGGACCACTCCTGGATTGAGTGATTCACTAAAAGGACACATAAGACTTAGCATAAGTATGACTTATTATAGCAAGAGATTACAAAAGAAAATCAGCATGGAGAAAAGATTCATGGGGTGAAGTCCAGAAGAAACAAAGTGCAAGCTTTTAAGAGTCCTCTACCTACAGAGTTGGGATTCACCCATGGTTCAGCGGTAAAGAATCTGCCTACAATGCAGGAGTCGCAGGAGACGCAGGTTCAATCCCTGGGTCAGAAAGATCCCCTGGAGGAGGGCATGGCAATCTACTCCAGTATTCTTCCCTAGAGAATCCCACGGACAGAAGAGTCCATAAGATTACAAAGAGTCAGACACGAATGAAGCAACTTAACATGCATACACATATCTATAGAGTCACACAGAACATATCTAGTTCCTTGAGTGTTAAATTGTGACAACATATGTAAAATGTCTGAAGTGGGTTGCCATTTCCATCTGCAGGAATCTTCCCAACCCAGGGATCAAACCGCGTCTCCCATGTCACAGGCAGATTCCTTACCATCTGAGCCACCCGGGAAGCCCTGGTGGTAACTTCCACCTTAAGAAACTAGAAAATGAAGACCAAACTAAAAGCAAGTAGATGGAAAGAAATAATAACAAAACTATTAAAGTAGAAAGAAATGAAATAGAGAGTAGAAAAATAGTACAGAAAAACCAATGGAATCAAACTTGGTTCTTTGGTTGAAAAGATCAATAGAAATGTAAAAACCTGTTAGGTAGATTGATCAAGGGAAAAATAGAAAATATCTAAGTTACTAAAACCAAAAATTAAAGAGACTTCCCTGGCGGTCCACTGGTCAAGACTCTGTATTCCCAAACCAGGGGGCCCAGGTTTGATCCCTGGTTGAGGAACTGGATCCTACATGCCACAACTAAGAGTTTGCATGTTTCAACTAAAACCTGATACAGCCAAACAAACAGAAATAAATATTAAATAAAAAAGAGGTAGCATCACTGCTGACCTTACAGAAATGAAAAGGATTATAGGGAATATTATAAACAACTCTATGACAACAAATTAGGTAACTGAGATGAAATGGGCAGGTTCCTAGAAATACACAAACTGTTAAGACTGACTCAAATGGAAATAGAACATCTTTTGAGTAAATCTGTGTCAGGAGTCCCCAGGACCACTCCTGGATTGAGTGATTCACTAAAAGGACACATAAGACTTAGCATAAGTATGACTTATTATAGCAAGAGATTACAAAAGAAAATCAGCATGGAGAAAAGATTCATGGGGTGAAGTCCAGAAGAAACAAAGTGCAAGCTTTTAAGAGTCCTCTACCTACAGAGTTGGGATTCACCCATGGTTCAGCGGTAAAGAATCTGCCTACAATGCAGGAGTCGCAGGAGACGCAGGTTCAATCCCTGGGTCAGAAAGATCCCCTGGAGGAGGGCATGGCAATCTACTCCAGTATTCTTCCCTAGAGAATCCCACGGACAGAAGAGTCCATAAGATTACAAAGAGTCAGACACGAATGAAGCAACTTAACATGCATACACATATCTATAGAGTCACACAGAACATATCTAGTTCCTTGAGTGTTAAATTGTGACAACATATGTAAAATATTGCCTACCAGAAGTCATTAGCGATTCAGTGCCCAACATTTTTTTGGAGGCTGGTCACACAGGCACCTTGTACCTAGCATATACCAAAGCTGTAGACACCCATAAGAAAAGCAGATGTCAGCATATGCTTTTACACAGTGAGTCACTGGCGGATGATGGGGACACTCCCTAAAGCCAACTTCCCAGATGCCAGACAAGGGTTAATCTTGTAAGCAGGGCTTTCTAAGGAAATGAATCTCAGGCCTGTTATATTAATTTTTTTGCACAACCTATAACAACTAAAGATATAGAGTTAGTAATCAGAAGATTTTCCACAAAAAAGTCCAGGCCTAGATGGTTTCACTGATGAATTGTACCCAACCTTTAAGAAATAGCATTAATTCTTCACAAATTCTTCCAAAAAAACCCAGAAAAGGACAACTTTGAAACTTGTCTGCAAGGCTAGTATAACTCTGATACTAAAACTAGAAAAAGACATCACAAGAAAATTATAGACCAATGTCCCTTATAAATATAGATGCAAAAGTCCTCAATAAATGGCTTCCCTGGTGGTCCAGAGGGCAGAGTCCACCTTGCAGTGCAAGGGGCACCAGTTCGATCCCTGACTTGGGAAGATCCTACGTGTGTCTGGTGTGTCCAATTACGAGCCAGTGCTCTGGAGCGCATGCGCCCAGAGCCGGTGCTCTGCAACAAGGAAGGCCACTGCAATGGGAGGCCCACACAGGCCAAAGAATAAAGATGGATGAAAATAAATAAATAAAGGGCCAAAAAAAAAAAAAGCAGCCAGAATTAAAAAAAAAAAAAACCTCAACAAAATACCAGCCAAACAAATCCAGCAATATATATAAAAAGGATTATGCACTACAAGTGCGATTTTCTTGTTTGGTTTTTGGCTTAATATCCAAAAACCAAACAATGTAATACATCATGTTAACAGACTCTGTATCTCATGAAGGTGGGTTTGGCTTAAAAATCTCAGACAACATAAGATTACAAAGAGTCAGACAAATGAAGCAACTTAACATGCATACACATATCTATAGAGTCACACAGAACATATCTAGTTCCTTGAGTGTTAAATTGTGACAACATATGTAAAATATTGCCTACCAGAAGTCATTAGCGATTCAGTGCCCAACATTTTTGGAGGCTGGTCACACAGGCACCTTGTACCTAGCATATACCAAAGCTGTAGACACCCATAAGAAAAGCAGATGTCAGCATATGCTTTTACACAGTGAGTCACTGGCGGATGATGGGGACACTCCCTAAAGCCAACTTCCCAGATGCCAGACAAGGGTTAATCTTGTAAGCAGGGCTTTCTAAGGAAATGAATCTCAGGCCTGTTATATTAATTTTTTTGCACAACCTATAACAACTAAAGATATAGAGTTAGTAATCAGAAGATTTTCCACAAAAAAGTCCAGGCCTAGATGGTTTCACTGATGAATTGTACCCAACCTTTAAGAAATAGCATTAATTCTTCACAAATTCTTCCAAAAAAACCCAGAAAAGGACAACTTTGAAACTTGTCTGCAAGGCTAGTATAACTCTGATACTAAAACTAGAAAAAGACATCACAAGAAAATTATAGACCAATGTCCCTTATAAATATAGATGCAAAAGTCCTCAATAAATGGCTTCCCTGGTGGTCCAGAGGGCAGAGTCCACCTTGCAGTGCAAGGGGCACCAGTTCGATCCCTGACTTGGGAAGATCCTACGTGTGTCTGGTGTGTCCAATTACGAGCCAGTGCTCTGGAGCGCATGCGCCCAGAGCCGGTGCTCTGCAACAAGGAAGGCCACTGCAATGGGAGGCCCACACAGGCCAAAGAATAAAGATGGATGAAAATAAATAAATAAAGGGCCAAAAAAAAAAAAGCAGCCAGAATTAAAAAAAAAAAAAACCTCAACAAAATACCAGCCAAACAAATCCAGCAATATATATAAAAAGGATTATGCACTACAAGTGCGATTTTCTTGTTTGGTTTTTGGCTTAATATCCAAAAACCAAACAATGTAATACATCATGTTAACAGACTAAGGGACAGAACTACACAAGTATCTCATGAAGGTGGGAAAAGCATTTGATAAAATTCATGATAAAAATCTTCAACAGAATGGTACCTCCTAATGCTAACAAAGGCCTCTACAAAAAACTTACAGTTAACGTTATAGATAGTGGTAAAAGACTGGGTGCTTTGCCCCTAAAATTAGGAGCAAGACAAAGATGTCTGCACTTGTCATTCATTTCTGCTCAACAATATTTGAGGTGTATTGAAGACCAAAGGGCCATTTCCCACATTTTCTGGACTGTGAGCCCCCCTAAGATTGTGAGCATGATTCTGGGAGAAGGGGAGGTACTCATAAAGATACTGAGTGTATTAATAACCCTAGAAGTTGAAGACTAATGTTTTTAAATTTTGATTTAGAAAAACATAATAATGTGACATTTCTCCCATCAGAGAGCTAAGTGCATATTCATACTATTTACCCGTTCTGTGCAGGTCAAAACAGATGTGGCAACAGGTACATGGGTAGGGAAGGGGCAAAATCATGAGTAGGAGCAGGCTGTGGTGGGAGTCAGGAAAATCTTGATAGTGGAGTTATTTAAGCAGAATCTGGAAAAAAACTAAAAATTTGTTATGTGGATAGAGGCAAGGGGAAGGGAGCAGCATGAGAAAGGGTGCGGTGGTGTGAAGCCGCTTAGCATCTTTGGGAAACATTTAGTAATTTATTAGTATGGCTGGAATGGAGGAGAGAAGGGATGTGGTAAAAGATGAAGAAAGAGGCTGGGCCACCAGAAGGCCACTAACTGCTGTGCCATCCTGCTGTTCTAGCCCCTGTCTGTAATCCCCTGGAGGCTGTATGCTCCAATTTCATTCTGATCATTTTTAACAAACGGCTCTTGACCTGCCATCACCCCACTCTCAGCTAAGATTCTTGCTGTTGACTCTTTGCCTAACATAACCAAGGAATTTCCATTTCCCCACCCATTTACAGCCCAACCAGGTCATTGCCTATGTACTACGACTTCTGTTGGGCATATCTTGGCTTGAATCCTGTCACTTCTGTGGCCAAATGCGGCAGACATGGGCTGTAAAGCTCTGGAATGTGTCTCCAGAAGCTCTGACATTTTAAGTTGGAAACTGAAACATCTATTAAATATTTAATATAAAGATCTAGTAAATAGGTGGTATTTTCATTTCTTTTCCTAGTTCACACAGACATGACTTTGTAAGAGAAATAACGTTGTGGAAGGTGAGTCACTAGATACACAAAGGGGACTATGTAGTAGGATTTGGTGATTGAAATGATGTCTTCTTGGTGATGAATAAATTCATCTAATAGATACTTAGAAAATCATATATATAATTCCCTACCACATTAAGTAGTTATCCAAGTTTAGAAAAAGGCAACAACAAAATAATATAAAATAAACAATTAGGAGGATTGGAAAAAGGAAATAAAGGGTGCTACTCCATGCTCAGTTGTTCATTCATGCCCAACTCTGCAACCCCATAAACTCGGTCATGGAATTTTCCAGGTAAGAATGCTGGAGTGAGTTGAAGGGCAATAGTAGAGTCAAGATTAGATAAGATCATAAAAATGCAAACTGCTCACTTTGATAGAAGCTATGCTTATATTTGTAAGAAAACCCAGGAACTTGAAAATGAGAACATGGTGGAACCAGCCAACTAACTGAGGGTAAACCAGAAAATGTATTATAGGCTGTCCAGCCAGATCAAGGATGCAGAAGGGAACAAGTGAACATTTAATAACCTTCAACATCTACATTTGAATGGGTTGGAATGACCAAAGGCAGACTGGTTTTCCTGCCAAGAATTATTGGAAAAGCTGAAAAATATACAGAAGGCTGTGAGAAAGTGCTGAGACAATAAAATGAGAGGTAGTTAAGGCTCTGGAAAAGGAAAAAGGTGAGGGAGATTATCCTGAGGGCGTATGTTTATTTTGAGTTGAATGGAGTGGAGCTGGGGGCTGAGAATGTGCATCTCTTGAGGCACTTGCAAGGGAATTGAGAAACAAAACTTTCTGGTGGAGAATTGGCAAGTGGTTCAGTTTTAAGGACTTTCCCCCTTGCTGTTGGACTCTTTGCCTAACATAACCAAGGAATTTCCATTTCCCCACCCATTTACAGCCCAACCAGGTCATTGCCTATGTACTACGACTTCTGTTGGGCATATCTTGGCTTGAATCCTGTCACTTCTGTGGCCAAATGCGGCAGACATGGGCTGTAAAGCTCTGGAATGTGTCTCCAGAAGCTCTGACATTTTAAGTTGGAAACTGAAACATCTATTAAATATTTAATATAAAGATCTAGTAAATAGGTGGTATTTTCATTTCTTTTCCTAGTTCACACAGACATGACTTTGTAAGAGAAATAACGTTGTGGAAGGTGAGTCACTAGATACACAAAGGGGACTATGTAGTAGGATTTGGTGATTGAAATGATGTCTTCTTGGTGATGAATAAATTCATCTAATAGATACTTAGAAAATCATATATATAATTCCCTACCACATTAAGTAGTTATCCAAGTTTAGAAAAAGGCAACAACAAAATAATATAAAATAAACAATTAGGAGGATTGGAAAAAGGAAATAAAGGGTGCTACTCCATGCTCAGTTGTTCATTCATGCCCAACTCTGCAACCCCATAAACTCGGTCATGGAATTTTCCAGGTAAGAATGCTGGAGTGAGTTGAAGGGCAATAGTAGAGTCAAGATTAGATAAGATCATAAAAATGCAAACTGCTCACTTTGATAGAAGCTATGCTTATATTTGTAAGAAAACCCAGGAACTTGAAAATGAGAACATGGTGGAACCAGCCAACTAACTGAGGGTAAACCAGAAAATGTATTATAGGCTGTCCAGCCAGATCAAGGATGCAGAAGGGAACAAGTGAACATTTAATAACCTTCAACATCTACATTTGAATGGGTTGGAATGACCAAAGGCAGACTGGTTTTCCTGCCAAGAATTATTGGAAAAGCTGAAAAATATACAGAAGGCTGTGAGAAAGTGCTGAGACAATAAAATGAGAGGTAGTTAAGGCTCTGGAAAAGGAAAAAGGTGAGGGAGATTATCCTGAGGGCGTATGTTTATTTTGAGTTGAATGGAGTGGAGCTGGGGGCTGAGAATGTGCATCTCTTGAGGCACTTGCAAGGGAATTGAGAAACAAAACTTTCTGGTGGAGAATTGGCAGGGGTAAGATGGGTGCTAAAGTCAATTTCTCACTCAGCATGTTTGTCAAATGCTGGGACTGCATGGAGCACAGGACAAAAGCACCCTAGGAGAATGCCTCTAGAAGTAGAGTATTTTAGCACACTTGAGAATGAGTGACTAGGGCTGGGATCCTCCTGCACACGATAGGTCAGGTTTTCAGTGAAAAATTCTAGAAGGGCAGGAGCAAACCAGGGGTAGATTGAGCCTCAGAAGGATGGCACTCCAGCCTTGACTCAGCACAGCTCCTGAGTAGAAAAGGATGATCTGCCAACACTATCTGTTTAGTGCAGGGCAGGATGAACTCTCTCAGAGGAAGTCAACACCAGCTGGAGCCTTTACAATTTCTTTAGGCAGAATGAGCAACTTTCATTAAAATAGTACCAGGTTCACCAAAAGACAGGACCACATGTCTGAAAACCAAATGAAGAAAGAGACAGTAGATACAGAAGTACAAGTGATCCATGTGTTGAGGCTAGCAAAGTACCTTAAAATAATAACTGTGATTAGTCTGTTTAAGAAAATAGGTGGAAATGTGGCTAGAGAATTAGAATCCATAAGAAAGAAACAAATGGGGCTTCCCTGGTAGTCCAGTGAGTGAAGAGTCTGCTTTGCAATGCAAGGGGCACTGGTTTGATACCTGGCCCGAGAGGATCTCACGAGCCGTGGAGCGGCTGAACCAGTGTGTCCAATTACAAGCCAGCATTCTGGAGTGCATGAGCCCAGAGCTGGTGCTCTGCAACAAGGAAGGCCACTGCAATGGGAGGCCCACGCAGGCAGAAGGATAAAGATGGATGAAAACAAATAATCAAAAAGTCAGGGCTTCCCCTGGTGGTCCAGTGGATAAGGACACCGCCTTGCAGTGCAAGGGGCGCCGGTTTGTTCCCTGGCCTCAGAAGATCCCACGTGCCGTGGAGCGTCTGAACTGACGTGTCCAACCACCGAGCCGGAGCTCTGGAGCGCATGCGCCCAGAGCCGGTGCTCTGCGACAACAGACGCCACCGCGATGGGAGGCCCGCAGGAGCCAAAGAACAAAGACGGATGAAAATAGAGACATGAAAGACCAATATAAGTGGCCCGCCCGCTCCCCTCCCTCCCCAACCCGACCCCCGCCCAAAATAAATAAATAAATAAATTCTAAAAAAAAAAAAATCAATAATAGAGGCCAAAATTTAAAAAAAAAGAAAAGATCAGCCAATAGGCCGGAAGAATTTTCTAAAAAAAAAAAAAGAAACAAATGGAACTCAAAGAACTACTAATCAACCATTATGTACAAATCATATGCCAGATATATATGCTGGGTGTTTTACACATGTAATATTATTTAGTCATCTTAGAAACCACATCAGATATATTTTATTGTTTCTATTTTGCATGTGAAAGAGACAAGGGCCACTAATATGTCTGTCATGCAGCTTCTCCCTTTTTTCTCTTCTCTCACACTCCACTTCTACTTAAGAAAGGAGAAGCCATGTGGATTCTATTCCTGTATATTTTAAATAGATAGAGATAGGACCTAAGAGGGAGGGGACTATGTTACAGAGACTAAATCAAGCTGTAGAATATATACATATATATATATACTTTATATATAGCTGAGAAAGGAAAAAGATAGAGGAACAGAGACTGGGGATGCAGAGTCATAGTTTTTTTTTTTTTTTTTTTTGGCCGCTTCTATTGATCCTTCATTTATTTTTTTTGGTCACTTCTATTGATCTTTCATTTATTTATCTTTGTTCTTTGGCCTGTGTAGGCCTCCCATTGCAGTGGCCTCTGTCACTGCAGAGCGCCAGCTCTGGGCACATGCGCTCCAGAGCTCCGGCTTGGTAATTGGACACATCAGTCCAGCCGCTCCGCGGCACGTGGGATCTTCCCAGGCCAGGGATCGAACCGGCGCCCCTTGCACTGCAAGGCGGTGTCCTTACCCACTGGACCACCAGGGAAGCCCAGAGTCATTGTTTTTGTGTGTCTGTGTGTGTGAAAGGCTCTTGGAACATCTATAGGTTAGATATTAGATGATATTAAATGAGGAGTGAAGGAAGAAAATTTGAAAAATATCCTTGTGCGTAATGAACTATTTCCTCCTTGGTGTTTTTAAAAGCACACATAAATTAATTTGAAACTTACCTTTTGTCTTCTGGATAGTGCTCCTTTATATACCATTTATATAGAGACTAAATCACAGGGGGCCGTCCACTAGATTTGTTAGCTGCTCAGTTTTGTCCAACTCTTTGTGACTTCATGGACTATAGCCCGCCACACTCCTCTGTCCATGGAATTCTTCAGGCAAGAATACCAGTATGGGTTGCTCTTACCTTCTCCAGGAGATCTTCCAGATTCAGAGATCGAACCCAGGTCTCCTGCCTTGGAGGCAGATTCTTTATCATCTGATCCACTAGCTAGATTTGTTAGGGTTACAAATAGATAAATACACTTAGGTTTAGAGAGGTTAAGTATATGGCCTAAGTTCATACAGTTAGGAAATAATGAAGCTCTCAAAAACCTTAGGACCATCTGAGCCCAAAGCCCATGTTTTTCATGGACAATATGAATTATATTTTACCACAACAGATTAGAAAACTGCCTGGCTTGACCATCACTCTGATACCGAAACCAGACAAAGATGCCACATAAAAAGAAATTACTGGCCAATATCACTGATGAGCATAGATGCAAAAAACCTCAACAACATTCGAGCAAATAGAATCCAACAACATATTAAGAGGATCACACATCATAATCAAGTATGCTTTATCCCAGGTATGCAAGGATTCTTCAATATATGCAAATCAATCAATATGATACACTGTATTAACAAACTGAGAGATAAAAAAATCATATGCTCATCTCAACAGATGCAGAGAAGGCTTCTGACAAAATTCAATACACATTTATGATAAAAACTCTCCAGAAAGTAGGAATAAAAGGAACATACCTCAACATAACAAATATGACAAATCTACAGCCAACATTATTCTCAATGGTGAAAAACTGAAAGCATTTCCTTTAAGATCAGGATCAAGACAAGGTGTCCATTCTCACCACTATTATTCAACATAGCTTCAGCAAACAGAGTAGAAAAAAGAAATAAAAGGAATATAGACTGGAAAAGAAGTAAAACTCTTCTTGTTTGCAGATGATACTATACATTGAAAATCCTAAAGTTGCCACCAGAAAATTACTAGAGCTAATCAATGAATATAGTAAAGCCACAGGATATAAAATTAATAACACATAAATCCCTTGCATTCTGATACACTAACAGTGAAAAATCAGAAGGAGCAATTAAGGAACCAATACCATTCACCACTGCAACAAAAAGAATAAAATACCTAGGAATAAACCTATATAAAGAGACAAAAGACATATATGCAGGAAACTGCAAGGCACTGATGAAAGAAACCAAAGATGACACAAACAGGTGGGGAGACATACCACATTCCTGGATTGGAAGAATCAGTATTGTGAAAATGACTATATTACCCCAAATAATCTACAGATTCAATGTAATCTCAATCTCTATCGAACTACAAATGGTGTTCTTCTAGCACTAGAACAAAAAATTTCACACCTTGTATGGAAACACATAAGACTCCAAATAGTCAAAGCAAACTTGAGAAAGAAGAAAGGAGCTGGAAAAAATCAACCTGCCTGACTTCAGACTACACTACAAAGCTACAGTCATCAAGACGCTGGCACAAAAAACAGAAATACAGACCAATGGAACAAAACAGAGAGTCCAGAGATAAACCCAAGGGCACCTTATGTTTGACCAAAGAGGCAAGAATATATAATGGAGAGGACAGTCTCTTCAATAAGCGGTGCTGGGAAAACTGGACAGCTTTTAGAATCCAACAACATATTAAGAGGATCACACATCATAATCAAGTATGCTTTATCCCAGGTATGCAAGGATTCTTCAATATATGCAAATCAATCAATATGATACACTGTATTAACAAACTGAGAGATAAAAAAATCATATGCTCATCTCAACAGATGCAGAGAAGGCTTCTGACAAAATTCAATACACATTTATGATAAAAACTCTCCAGAAAGTAGGAATAAAAGGAACATACCTCAACATAACAAATATGACAAATCTACAGCCAACATTATTCTCAATGGTGAAAAACTGAAAGCATTTCCTTTAAGATCAGGATCAAGACAAGGTGTCCATTCTCACCACTATTATTCAACATAGCTTCAGCAAACAGAGTAGAAAAAAGAAATAAAAGGAATATAGACTGGAAAAGAAGTAAAACTCTTCTTGTTTGCAGATGATACTATACATTGAAAATCCTAAAGTTGCCACCAGAAAATTACTAGAGCTAATCAATGAATATAGTAAAGCCACAGGATATAAAATTAATAACACATAAATCCCTTGCATTCTGATACACTAACAGTGAAAAATCAGAAGGAGCAATTAAGGAACCAATACCATTCACCACTGCAACAAAAAGAATAAAATACCTAGGAATAAACCTATATAAAGAGACAAAAGACATATATGCAGGAAACTGCAAGGCACTGATGAAAGAAACCAAAGATGACACAAACAGGTGGGGAGACATACCACATTCCTGGATTGGAAGAATCAGTATTGTGAAAATGACTATATTACCCCAAATAATCTACAGATTCAATGTAATCTCAATCTCTATCGAACTACAAATGGTGTTCTTCTAGCACTAGAACAAAAAATTTCACACCTTGTATGGAAACACATAAGACTCCAAATAGTCAAAGCAAACTTGAGAAAGAAGAAAGGAGCTGGAAAAAATCAACCTGCCTGACTTCAGACTACACTACAAAGCTACAGTCATCAAGACGCTGGCACAAAAAACAGAAATACAGACCAATGGAACAAAACAGAGAGTCCAGAGATAAACCCAAGGGCACCTTATGTTTGACCAAAGAGGCAAGAATATATAATGGAGAGGACAGTCTCTTCAATAAGCGGTGCTGGGAAAACTGGACAGCTATGTGTAAAAGAATGAAATTAGAACACTTCCTAATACCATACACAAACATAAATTAAAAATGAATTAAAGACCTAAAATATAAGACCAGAAACTATAAAACTCTTAGAGGAAAACAATGCAGAACACTTTTTAAAAAAATTTTTATTTTACTTTTCACTTTTACAGTGTTTTGTTATTTATAGATATGTATAACAGAAAACTCTTTGACATAAGTCACAGCAAGATCCTCTATGACCCACCTCCTAGAGTAATGGAAACAAAAATAAACAAATGAGACATAATTTAACTTAAAAGCTTTCGCACAAAGAAGGAAACTATAATTGAGATGAAAAGACAACCCTCAGAATAGGAGAAAATAGTAGCAAATGAAACATCTGCTGAAGGATTTTTTTTTTTAATTTGGCCTCTTTTACTGGTTTTTTGTTTATTTATTTTCATCTATCTTTATTCTTCAGTCCATGTGGGCCTCCCATTGTAGTGGCCTCCCTTGCTGTAGAGCGCTGGCTCTGGGCGCATGTACTCCAGAGCACTGGTTGGTAACCAGACACACTGGTCCAGCTGTTCCACGGCATGTGGGATCTTCCCAGGCCAGGGATAGAACCAGTGCCACTTGCACTTCAAGGCGGACTCTTTACCCACTGGACCACCAGGGAGGCCCCTGACAAAGGATTAACATCCAAAAGCAGCTCTTTCAGTTCAATACCGACTGAGCTAGCCAGGCGGCTATCTTTCAGTTCAATACCAGAAACATAAACAACCCAATCAAAAAGTGGGTGAAAGACCTAAACAGACATTTTTCCAAAAAAGACATATACAAAGGCTAATAAACATGCTAATTATTAGATAAAAGGAAATCAAAACTACAATGAGGTATCACCTCACATGCCTTGGAATGGCCATCCTCAAAAAATCTAAAAATAATAAATGATGGACTTCAGCACAAGCACAGCATGAGCTCACAAAAAACAGAAATACAGACCAATGGAACAAAACAGAGAGTCCAGAGATAAACCCAAGGGCACCTTATGTTTGACCAAAGAGGCAAGAATATATAATGGAGAGGACAGTCTCTTCAATAAGCGGTGCTGGGAAAACTGGACAGCTATGTGTAAAAGAATGAAATTAGAACACTTCCTAATACCATACACAAACATAAATTAAAAATGAATTAAAGACCTAAAATATAAGACCAGAAACTATAAAACTCTTAGAGGAAAACAATGCAGAACACTTTTTAAAAAAATTTTTATTTTACTTTTCACTTTTACAGTGTTTTGTTATTTATAGATATGTATAACAGAAAACTCTTTGACATAAGTCACAGCAAGATCCTCTATGACCCACCTCCTAGAGTAATGGAAACAAAAATAAACAAATGAGACATAATTTAACTTAAAAGCTTTCGCACAAAGAAGGAAACTATAATTGAGATGAAAAGACAACCCTCAGAATAGGAGAAAATAGTAGCAAATGAAACATCTGCTGAAGGATTTTTTTTTTTAATTTGGCCTCTTTTTATTGATTTTTTTCTTTATTTATTTTCATCTATCTTTATTCTTCAGTCCATGTGGGCCTCCCATTGTAGTGGCCTCCCTTGCTGTAGAGCGCTGGCTCTGGGCGCATGTACTCCAGAGCACTGGTTGGTAACCAGACACACTGGTCCAGCTGTTCCACGGCATGTGGGATCTTCCCAGGCCAGGGATAGAACCAGTGCCACTTGCACTTCAAGGCGGACTCTTTACCCACTGGACCACCAGGGAGGCCCCTGACAAAGGATTAACATCCAAAAGCAGCTCTTTCAGTTCAATACCGACTGAGCTAGCCAGGCGGCTATCTTTCAGTTCAATACCAGAAACATAAACAACCCAATCAAAAAGTGGGTGAAAGACCTAAACAGACATTTTTCCAAAAAAGACATATACAAAGGCTAATAAACATGCTAATTATTAGATAAAAGGAAATCAAAACTACAATGAGGTATCACCTCACATGCCTTGGAATGGCCATCCTCAAAAAATCTAAAAATAATAAATGATGGAGAGGGTGTGGAGAAACGGGAACTCTATTGCACTGTTAGTGGGAATGCAAATTGATACAGCCACTATGGAGAATGGTATAGAAATTCCTTAAAAAACTAGAAATAGTGTGGTGGTGGGCTCCTGGGAGGAGCAGAAATTTATCCAGCACCACATAGGTCCTGTGAGTACCTGGATGGGCCTCACAGATCAAAACAGGCACTGGAAATGGGTGGATGAGACAGACTACGAGTCGGGCTTCAAGAACCGGGCACCAGACCAGCCAGCCGACTGCTATGGACATGGGCTTGGAGGTGGTGAGGGCTGTGCGCACTTCACGGAGGACAGCCGTTGGAATGACCACATGTGCCAGAGGCCCTACCGCTGGGTCTGCGAGGCCACGTGGGACAGGGACAACCACAACTAGGAGCCTCCTCTCCCCCTGATTTATTTCCTCAATGCCTTTACCTGCCGTAGGGGTTCTGGTTTGGGGTCCTCCTATCTGGGGGCTTCTGGATTTTCATCTAAGATTTAGAGGGAAGGGGGAAGGGTGGTGTCTGAGGAATGTAGAATGATGTTTAGAGGGGTGAGGAGACAGACACCCATGCTGCTTTCTATGGTTTGCAGGTTATTGTCAACTTAAAAAAAACCCAACAAACTAGGAATAAAACTACCATTTGACCCAACAATCTCACTACTGGACATATATCCTGAGGAAGTCAAAAACTGAAAAAGACATATGCATCCTAATGTTTATCATGGCATTATTTACAATAGGTAGCACATGGAAGCAACCTATAAGCCCATTGACAGATGAATGGATGCAGAAGTTGTGGTACATATACAGAATAGAATATTAATTAGCCATGAAAAGGAATGAATTTGACTCAGTTCTAATAAGCTGGATGAGCCTATTATACAGAGTGAAGTAAGTCAGAAAGAGAAAGAGAAATACAAATATTGCATATTAATGCATATGTATGGAATCTAGAAAGATGGTACTGATGAACCTATCTGCAGGGCAGAAATGGAGATGCAGACATAGAGAACAGACTTGTGGACACAGTGAGGGAAGGAGAGGGCAGAACGAACTGAGAGAGTGGCACTGACACACACACATATGTAAAATTAAATAGCCACTGGAAATTTACTGTATGATGCATGCAGCTCAAACTGGATGCTCTGTGATCACCTAGAGGAGTGGAATGGGGTGGGAGGAGAGAGGGAGGGGACATATATATATACGTATGGCTGATCCATGTTGATATATGGCAGAAACCAATATAATACTGTAAAGCGATTATCCTCCAATTAAACAGAATAAATTAAAAAAATAAAAATATTTAAATGCTACTTATGGGCACTTATTTAGAGCCTACTATGTTCCATGTACTATTCTAATCATGGCAGTTATAAAGAAAAATACAAGCAGTTCTCAATAAAATCATTATGTGCACATAGGGCTGCTTGAATTATACTGAAAATGTTCCTCCAAATAAAGAAAATAAAAACGTAAAAGAAAAAAGAAAAGAAAACTGCCTGGCCTTGACTCCTAATAAAGAGAGATAGGGAAGGGAGAATATCTACCCTAAACCTAAATTTGAATAAGGCCAAGGAATTAGTTGGTAAAATGGGGAAGTGGTAGAAATTTCAGGAAAAGGTAATCATGTTTTCCTAGAGTCTGAAGTAGTCAAATTTATCTCATAGAGGGTGGTGTCTGAGGAATGTAGAATGATGTTTAGAGGGTGAGGAGACAGACACCCATGCTGCTTTCTATGGTTTGCAGGTTATTGTCAACTTAAAAAAAACCCAACAAACTAGGAATAAAACTACCAATTAACCCAACAATCTCACTACTGGACATATATCCTGAGGAAGTCAAAAACTGAAAAAGACATATGCATCCTAATGTTTATCATGGCATTATTTACAATAGGTAGCACATGGAAGCAACCTATAAGCCCATTGACAGATGAATGGATGCAGAAGTTGTGGTACATATACAGAATAGAATATTAATTAGCCATGAAAAGGAATGAATTTGACTCAGTTCTAATAAGCTGGATGAGCCTATTATACAGAGTGAAGTAAGTCAGAAAGAGAAAGAGAAATACAAATATTGCATATTAATGCATATGTATGGAATCTAGAAAGATGGTACTGATGAACCTATCTGCAGGGCAGAAATGGAGATGCAGACATAGAGAACAGACTTGTGGACACAGTGAGGGAAGGAGAGGGCAGAACGAACTGAGAGAGTGGCACTGACACACACACATATGTAAAATTAAATAGCCACTGGAAATTTACTGTATGATGCATGCAGCTCAAACTGGATGCTCTGTGATCACCTAGAGGAGTGGAATGGGGTGGGAGGAGAGAGGGAGGGGACATATATATATACGTATGGCTGATCCATGTTGATATATGGCAGAAACCAATATAATACTGTAAAGCGATTATCCTCCAATTAAACAGAATAAATTAAAAAAATAAAAATATTTAAATGCTACTTATGGGCACTTATTTAGAGCCTACTATGTTCCATGTACTATTCTAATCATGGCAGTTATAAAGAAAAATACAAGCAGTTCTCAATAAAATCATTATGTGCACATAGGGCTGCTTGAATTATACTGAAAATGTTCCTCCAAATAAAGAAAATAAAAACGTAAAAAGAAAAAAGAAAAGAAAACTGCCTGGCCTTGACTCCTAATAAAGAGAGATAGGGAAGGGAGAATATCTACCCTAAACCTAAATTTGAATAAGGCCAAGGAATTAGTTGGTAAAATGGGGAAGTGGTAGAAATTTCAGGAAAAGGTAATCATGTTTTCCTAGAGTCTGAAGTAGTCAAATTTATCTCATAGACTTTAACCAAAATCATAGGATCATATATTTTAAAAACTAATTGAAATATGCTTTTCTCCAAAAGAAACAGAATAAACAAAGGTCTACTTGTAATATAGGCATCCAGAAAGGCCTCATTTCAGAAGCATCATCTGAGCTGAGTCCTTCAGAATGAGGTAGAATTTGAACAGGTGGAGATAAGAGAAGGGACAACATGAAAAAAAATTCAATTTTTTGAACTTTTTTTCAAAAAAGTGGGGTGATTTAAAGTTTATATATTAATTTGGTTGGACTGTATGATAAGGAAGGGGGAAAATGGAAGACAAGGATGGAGTCTGAATATCTGGCTAAGGAATATAGACTTTAAAATATGATTGACAGCTGATAACTCAATAGTTACAGGCTGAAGAGTGGCAGGATCAGTGCTGTTTCAAGAAGATTAATCTGGTGGCAGCATCAAAAATGAATTGGGAATGGGAAACACTAAGCATTGAGCCAAATTAAGAGATTACTGCAATATTAAAGGAGAAAGGGAAAAAGGATTTGACCTAGGATAATGATAATAAGAATGGAGAGGAAAAAATACATACAACAGATGCTATGGTGTTAGAACAGGCAAGACTAAAGTAATCGGGTGACATTTGGGGAATGGGTCAAGAAGATTAATCTGATCTAATGAACAGAGAAAATTAGAAGAGGGAGAGATGGGAGTAGGGAAGCTAATTAGGAGTTTATTGAGGAAGACTTGAGAACAGGAAGAAGGAATGGGAAAGTAAGGACAGTTACAACTCATGACAAAAACTTTGATCTGACTTAGTAATGAAATTAGAAGCAGGAGAGACAGAAGGTAGGGAAGCTAATTAGGAGTAATGAAATGGGTGTAAAGAGTGAGAAGGCTGAAAGTGACTGAGGTTTCAAGCCTGGGTGAGTACACCATGATGGTGCTGCTATTAACAGAAAGACAGAAGTCAGAATGAGAAGTTAGCTGGAGGGGAAACATCGCAGTGAGAGACAAAAGTCAAAAAAAAAAAAGAAGTCAAAAGATTTACATGGGGAACTGAGGACATCAAATTTTGAAAGAATTTATGGGTTTAAAGAAGTGCCAAGAACTTGTAAAAACGGGATCAGGAAGGTTAAAACTCTAAATAAGTCTTATAGTAGGGATCCAAAAATATTTGTTGTTGAATGAATGAACTAAAGCTTGTGAGTTTTTCACTCCGTAACAGACTGCATTTCAGGCTTTTTGATGCTTGGAGATGCCATGCAAGAAGCAAGAAGGAACAGCCATTCAAACACTCTTTTGCTTATTTGTTTTCTAGAAAAGGAGAGAGGTCTTTGAGCTGATAAAGTGGAGCACAAGGAGCACGAGATGGGTAAGGAGTATAAATACTTAGCATTAGTTTAAGTGAATTCAAGTCCAGTGAAGTACAGAAGCACAGGTGCTAAGTAAAAGGAGAAGAATTAGCCTCAGTGCTGCAGGCTGTGTTTATCTGGCAACACGGGTAGTAGAAATTTAACCAAGGAGTTAAAAGCAAGATATATATATATATTTTTTTTTTTAAATATTTATTTATTTGACTGTGTTGCATCTTAGTTGCAGTACGTGGGATCTAGCTCCCTGACCAGGGCTCGAACCCAGGCCTCCTGTATTGGAAGCCAGAAGTCTTAGCCACCGGGCCACCAGAGAAGTCCCGAGATGTATTTTTGAAAGTACGTAATCAACAGAAAAACATTCAAATTCTGACTTGGCCACTTCAGTAGCTGTGTGACCTTTGTAAGTCACTTGAATTCTTTAGACTTCAGTCTTCTCTATCTGTAAAAACGTGGCTAACAATCTATCTCACAGAATTACTGTTGAGGGTAAAATGCAAGGTATGTAAAGCACTTGGTTAAATGATTAGCTCTTATAATAGTAAGCAAGATACCAGAAATGGGTATCTGTTAAATGTGGGTCAACTACATACCTGTGAGTTTCCATGAGAGAGGAATGATAAAGAGGTCTCTTTGGCCTCTATGACTGTACTTGGCACATTAGTGCTCAATAAATGTGTGCTTAGTTGCTCAGTCCTGTCTGACTTTTTGTGACCTCATGGACCTGCTAGGCTCCTCTGTTCATGGAATTTTCCAGGCAAGGATACTGGAGTGGACTGCCATTTCCTACTCCAGGGGATCTCCATAACCCAGGGATTACACCCAAGTCTCCCATGTCTCCTGCATTGGCTGGTGAATTCTTTACCACTGAATCACCTGGGAAGCACTCAATAAATATTTTTTGAATAAATAAATATGGATTCCCAAACCCCAAGTTCAGAAGCAGAGAGACCCTGATATGCAATGTAAGACAAGGTGGAAGAGAATACGCTTTCCCATCATTACTTTAAACTATTATGGTTATATAATAGTTCATTGCTAGACTGAATTATTCCTCTAACTTTTCTCCTATTTCAATTTAGCCATTCCTCTATCTAGGAAGTTTAAGTTGTTTCCAGTTTTTTGCCATTGTAAATAATGCTGAGACAAATGTGCTGGTATGTATCTTTTCTCTCTTTTCTCATTGTTTTCTGAGGCTATATTCCCAGTAGTGGAACTGAAGTGTTGAAGGGTACCATTTTCCAGAAAATTTATACTCCCTCTATCAGTGTATTAAAATGCCAATGTCTGTTTAAAATACCACGTCTAAAATAATGTATTGAAGTCCCTTGAGAGAAATTTCTCCTAAGTAGATCTCCAAGATCCTGAGGAATCTGGTAGAGTATCGTGAACAGAGCGGTTGGGCTTTAACAGCCAGAAGGTCTCTGCTCTGCAAAGATAGGAGATGGGTGTTTGTATTTTGAAAGTACGTAATCAACAGAAAAACATTCAAATTCTGACTTGGCCACTTCAGTAGCTGTGTGACCTTTGTAAGTCACTTGAATTCTTTAGACTTCAGTCTTCTCTATCTGTAAAAACGTGGCTAACAATCTATCTCACAGAATTACTGTTGAGGGTAAAATGCAAGGTATGTAAAGCACTTGGTTAAATGATTAGCTCTTATAATAGTAAGCAAGATACCAGAAATGGGTATCTGTTAAATGTGGGTCAACTACATACCTGTGAGTTTCCATGAGAGAGGAATGATAAAGAGGTCTCTTTGGCCTCTATGACTGTACTTGGCACATTAGTGCTCAATAAATGTGTGCTTAGTTGCTCAGTCCTGTCTGACTTTTTGTGACCTCATGGACCTGCTAGGCTCCTCTGTTCATGGAATTTTCCAGGCAAGGATACTGGAGTGGACTGCCATTTCCTACTCCAGGGGATCTCCATAACCCAGGGATTACACCCAAGTCTCCCATGTCTCCTGCATTGGCTGGTGAATTCTTTACCACTGAATCACCTGGGAAGCACTCAATAAATATTTTTTGAATAAATAAATATGGATTCCCAAACCCCAAGTTCAGAAGCAGAGAGACCCTGATATGCAATGTAAGACAAGGTGGAAGAGAATACGCTTTCCCATCATTACTTTAAACTATTATGGTTATATAATAGTTCATTGCTAGACTGAATTATTCCTCTAACTTTTCTCCTATTTCAATTTAGCCATTCCTCTATCTAGGAAGTTTAAGTTGTTTCCAGTTTTTTGCCATTGTAAATAATGCTGAGACAAATGTGCTGGTATGTATCTTTTCTCTCTTTTCTCATTGTTTTCTGAGGCTATATTCCCAGTAGTGGAACTGAAGTGTTGAAGGGTACCATTTTCCAGAAAATTTATACTCCCTCTATCAGTGTATTAAAATGCCAATGTCTGTTTAAAATACCACGTCTAAAATAATGTATTGAAGTCCCTTGAGAGAAATTTCTCCTAAGTAGATCTCCAAGATCCTGAGGAATCTGGTAGAGTATCGTGAACAGAGCGGTTGGGCTTTAACAGCCAGAAGGTCTCTGCTCTGCAAAGATAGGAGATGGGTGTTTGTCAGACAGGAAACAGGAACTCAGTGGGTGGACCTAAAAGGGAGCGTGGGCTTTGAAACAGGAAAAAAGAAGTCTGCTTCTGAGTGAAAGAGACATATTACTATGCTGTCTTGATCTCCCATATTCTGCTGGGTCAAACTGTTACTTTACATCCACTAAGCACTTAAATCAGTCCTTGAATTGAATTTTGTTTCATTTTGCTTTCTATGTGTTATATCATTGTTTCATGTATATGATCTCTTAGTTTCTTCATTTTAGGAAATGGTAAATCATAAACCAGGTAGTTTATTTGATACTTTCCTCTTCTCCTCTCCCTAAACTCAATCTTTCATAAATTCTCTTTCTCTAAACTACTTCTTTAATAGGTTTACTGTTCTCATCTTGACTTCAACACCCAAGTTCAAGCCATATTCATCTCTTGCCTAGACTACTGCAGTGCCCTTCTACCTCATTTTCTTATTTTTATTTTTACTTCTGAAAATTCATTTCCAAATTTTGGCACAAATAACTGTTTAAACTTTTAAATAGATGATGCCATTTCTAAGGATTTCTTTCTGTACATAAAGTCCCAAGCCCTTAGTTTGGGCTACGAATCTCTGTATGATTTGACCTTGCTAATTTTAGCTCCTCACCTTTTGAGTCTCTTTACCCTAGCTCTTTTGTTTCAGCCATAATCGCCTTTTCCACCTTTACCTTAGCCTCCTACTAATTCCCATTTATCTGGCAGATCTCAGTTGCTTTCTATGGTTATATAATAGTTCATCTGAATTCCCAAATTTTTTTAGCCATTCCTCTATCTAGGAAGTTTAAGTTGTTTCCAGTTTTTTGCCATTGTAAATAATGCTGAGACAAATGTGCTGGTATGTATCTTTTCTCTCTTTTCTCATTGTTTTCTGAGGCTATATTCCCAGTAGTGGAACTGAAGTGTTGAAGGGTACCATTTTCCAGAAAATTTATACTCCCTCTATCAGTGTATTAAAATGCCAATGTCTGTTTAAAATACCACGTCTAAAATAATGTATTGAAGTCCCTTGAGAGAAATTTCTCCTAAGTAGATCTCCAAGATCCTGAGGAATCTGGTAGAGTATCGTGAACAGAGCGGTTGGGCTTTAACAGCCAGAAGGTCTCTGCTCTGCAAAGATAGGAGATGGGTGTTTGTCAGACAGGAAACAGGAACTCAGTGGGTGGACCTAAAAGGGAGCGTGGGCTTTGAAACAGGAAAAAAGAAGTCTGCTTCTGAGTGAAAGAGACATATTACTATGCTGTCTTGATCTCCCATATTCTGCTGGGTCAAACTGTTACTTTACATCCACTAAGCACTTAAATCAGTCCTTGAATTGAATTTTGTTTCATTTTGCTTTCTATGTGTTATATCATTGTTTCATGTATATGATCTCTTAGTTTCTTCATTTTAGGAAATGGTAAATCATAAACCAGGTAGTTTATTTGATACTTTCCTCTTCTCCTCTCCCTAAACTCAATCTTTCATAAATTCTCTTTCTCTAAACTACTTCTTTAATAGGTTTACTGTTCTCATCTTGACTTCAACACCCAAGTTCAAGCCATATTCATCTCTTGCCTAGACTACTGCAGTGCCCTTCTACCTCATTTTCTTATTTTTATTTTTACTTCTGAAAATTCATTTCCAAATTTTGGCACAAATAACTGTTTAAACTTTTAAATAGATGATGCCATTTCTAAGGATTTCTTTCTGTACATAAAGTCCCAAGCCCTTAGTTTGGGCTACGAATCTCTGTATGATTTGACCTTGCTAATTTTTAGCTCCTCACCTTTTGAGTCTCTTTACCCTAGCTCTTTTTGTTTCAGCCATAATCGTCATTCCATTTTTGATCTGGGTCTTTGCACCTTTACCTGTAATGCTCTTCCTGGCACCTTTCACCTAACTAATTCCCATTTATCTGGCAGATCTCAGTTTGTCACTTTCATAGAGAGGCTCTCTTATAGCAAGCCCTTGTTTTCCCTCATAAACTTCTCACAATTAAAAATATATGTATTTAATTCTGTCTCTTTCAGGGGTATATCGCAGAGCAATGAAATCATATAATTTTTTAGCAGCTGTCTGCTTCTAATCCTTTGCTATCCTAAAAACACCGAGTCAGAGATCCAGAGAGTTCAAGGCGTTCGAAAAACATTCACATCAAGGCATGTGCACTTTGTCCATGTAAAAACCAAAAAACAAATTCTGTCTCTTTCATTAGAAAGCTTTTTGAGACCATAGATAATGTCTTTCATAACAGACCGAATATCTACGGCTTAGCACAATTTCTAGCACAGACTAAGAGTTCTTCATTGAAATAAACCATAGTGTCCAGCATAGTGATAGGAAGAAAATAGGGTTTAAAATATAGTTACTTAAGGAAAATTCCCAGTTGCCATTTAAATGTATAAAATGAATCAAAATTCAAGTTTAGTGTCATATAACTGAACTCACGAATTATTCTCTACCGCATAAAACCAATAAAGGCAAGTCATATTATCCACATTTCTAAGTATGTTCCGTTTGTCCCTATCCTCTGGAGGACTGGGACGGATTTGAGATCAGGGCAGGATTAAGCTAGCTGCTTTCCTGCGGGGGGTACTTTAACACTCTTCATCTCCGGTGACATGGACACACTCACCAGCAGGCTGTGACACGGGCACACTCACCAGCAGGCTGTGACACGGGCACACTCACCAGCAGGCTGTGACACGGGCACACTCACCAGCAGGCTGTGACACGGGCACACTCACCAGTAGGCTGTGACACGGGCACACTCACCAGTAGGCTATGACACAAAGCATGGAAATGCTGCTGATTTGTTTCCAGCTCTTCCCATTCCAGCTGCCAACAGCTTGTGGGTCTGAGGATGAAGGGGAGTCCATATGTCAACGATTCGCAGACCCCACTGGATTCTAGAGCCCTGGGAAGAGATAATGGAAGTGAAAATTTCCTCAGTGATATTTGGAACCTTGACCCAGATCCACTTAAATTCAGCTTAAGTGTAAGACCCTATTGTGAAATCCTTTAGGTGAAGGCCTGTGAGTTATTCACCTAAATATGTACCTATCAGGGCATGTGGCACACAGCAGAGTCTCAAAGTTGATTAATGAATGCACATTACACAATAGTATCCTGAGGCCTCAAGATTCTAACGGATATTTCCTCTTTTGAGCTCACTCTGTTCCATTCGTTTCTGCTTGCAGCAAGCACATCACGCAGTAGTATGCTAACAATCTGCATCCCAGACCTGGTTCTTCAGCGGCACCGTGCTAACAGAAGACGCATTTAAGAAGAGATTGAGTTTAAGCAAGGTCCCCTGCAGGATCCATGGTCTCAAATCCACGGACAGGCTTACTCAGATACCTGTATGTGGGCATTGTGACAGGAACCAGGAAGTAGTAAAACTGGTCTTTGCCATCATTGGTAATTTGACCCTGGAACTAATTCTCCTGGAAACAAGAATTCTTAAAGACATGGAAAGGAGGAGTAGATCCTAGGTGCCATTTGCTCCTTAAAGATCAGATCTCTGTTCCAATATCTAAACACAGTAGGTATTCAATAAACACTGAATGGATAAAAATCGTTCTGTTATCTTTTTTTCCCTCTGCATTCTCAGAGACTCTCTGGATTTCCAGTTCTCATCCAGACTTCAGACTATCCTACTGAGACATGTCTTTCACCACCTCCGCATTCATTGCCACATACTGAGCGGCCTGACCTTGCTCATTTGTGCCCATACCTGTAGGTGCAGCTGTGGAACTGACTCCCTGCTGCCTGACACTGGGGGATGCCCTCTATCTTAGTCTTCCTAGCTGTGGACCAGGAAGAATACACATGTGCATGGACTGGGGAGGTTCTCTTGGACCATACTTGATCACCCGGAGTTTGTAACAAGAGGCTGATGAGGAAACCATCTGGTAGAGGGTGCTGAAGTCTCCTTTGGGATCATCCATTCTCAACGAGCCGTCAGCTGTTCCAGGGAGCAGCGATGGGCTAAGGAGTCGCTCTTGGAGATCACATTTCAGGCACACTATAATAAAAATGGCATTTACGGAGAGTTTGTCACAGGTTACCTCAGGCTACACGGTTAAGAGAGAACATCTGCCACCCATTCCACCTCCACCAGACAAGCCAAGGTTGGGAGGAGGCAGGGAAGTGGGACAGAGGAGCAGCTGGGAAACAGTATTGCTCTGCATAACAGGCAACTCATTTTCTGAATGTGACATGACTTTTTTCTTGTTTTACTTCTGGGCTGGCCGAGCGGTTTCCTCATAGTGAGAGATCTGGCTTGTGATGGAGTCTGAGAGGAATGTGTTCTCTGTGGAGGAGGCAGCTAACACTGCAATATGCTTGGCTTTCTGGCAATCATAGAAGGAAATTTTGCCCCTCCTGCTTCCCTTGTGGCTAAGCTTTGGCTAGACTGCAGGTCAGATGAAAGAAGAGCAGGAAAGCAAAAGTCAGGCAGTCAGCTGACAGCTACTGCTTCTCTGTGAGTTCTTCCAGGGACATTCTAGGGAGGGAGAGTAATACGTTCCTGAAACAGTTTACTTTTTATTCCCCAAGTGAAAAGAATCTCCTGTTGCAGCATCACTGTGGCAACAGACACCAGTTCGTAGGGTATTTCAATTATGTATGGGATATTCACGGAGGCTTTTCATGCTTCTGTATTAAGCTTCTGCTCTAGCAGGTGTATTTGCATGTCACTGTGTACAATGTTCTGTTGCACTAGATTTGAACCCTTGATATTACATGATGGTTTGGAATAAAATGTATATTAGGTTTAAATACTGTTAACAAACTATGAATATATGAGTGCTGTGTACTTGTGAGGTTATCTGTTGATGTCAGTGATTTATGAAATGACTGTAGTACCTGCAACATGAGGTTAAAAACAAAAGCAGAAATAATGTAGAAAAAATAGAATGCCAGAAAAGCTGTCAGACCTAGCTGGTCCTCTTGGCCTAGCAATCTGACCTGGACATCAGTTCTGGGGTGAGACAGCTCTTGGCCAGGTGTGTTTCAGAGATCAGGAAGTCATTAGGAGGGACTCCAGCTTCCCTTCATTTCCTCTGTACCTGACTGCGCCATTGCTGGGTCTTTGGGCTTTAGGACTAGGCAGCCATGCTCATCTGGCTGAGGTGCTCAGCCATGGTTGTAGTAAGAATCACCTAGTGAAGCTGTAAAAGGTCCAGATGTCTGGCCCCGACCTCACACCAATGAAACTGGGATCTCTGGGGATGGAGCTGATGTTGGTATTTTAAAAAGTTCCTCATGTGATTCTTACTGTATCCAGGGATGAGGACCACTGGCACTAGTCTCAACAATGTTCCAAAGCTGGGAAGGGTTTTAGCAGGGTTGGTCTAGAACCAGGTATGTTTCTCATCACTCAGGCCCAGGAGCAGAAGCAGCAGACACAAACAATGAGAAAAGAAACTCCTCTGAGGAAGACTATTCACTGTCAGAATGAGGCCTCTGAAGGAAGCACCTTGGGGGAGGGCCGACGGCCCAAAGTGGCTACAGAAGCAGATAGTACTGGGTGGAGAACCTTGTAGGAGATGTCAGAGTGAACAGATGAGGAGCAGTCCTCAAAAGATTCTATATTAGGAGAGCTCAGGGTTTTAATCAGCTTTTTTTTTTTTTTGGTAGGAAAATACATTTCTAGAAATCCACATAAGGAGCAATCTATCAGTTTTGTAAACAACAGATAACTATAAGACGGTCTTCACTGCACTCGATTAAACTCTCATGTGGGTCATAACTACCCCAGAAGAGGCCTACTTTCTCTAGACCTCATTCCAACTTGTCCCTGAGCATCTGGATTCCAGTGATGACCTCATTAGCAGTTCTATCACCATCTAAGTTCTACCACCCACCCTGAAGACCTGTGGACTTCCAAAAAATAACTGCAGATGGAGATAAACATTCTGGCTCTGACCCTGGTGCTGAAAGCCAAGGGAAAAGGGAAGGCAAAGTAAATACAACCATAGGCAAATGCCATGCAGCAGTAAAAGAAAGGCTGGTTGCAGGAGATCCTGGCTTTGGATGGCCCCAGCCTTCTTAGTGAGAGTTGTGCCCAGCATGAGGCAGGTTACATGGTAGGCAAGGGCCCTGGCTCTGGAGACCAGAGCTTGATGAATGTCCTTTGTGGTGAGAGTAATAAAATGTATAAAATATAGATTTCTAATCCTAAGAGTTAAGAATTGGATTTGGAGTTGTCTGGCTCGGCTATTAATTTTCTATGCAGCCCTGGGAGAAATGTTTAATTTCTCTAAGTCTCAGTTTTCTTCTCTGTAAAACAGGAATAATATTACATTTATTAACTTTAAGACACTTTTTTTTCACTTACTAACATCTCTTTGTGTGTCCTATAATCGCCATTGACCAAGCAGACACTCTTAACCCTTACTTACTACTCTGTCCTAAAAGAACTCTCTCAGTAAGAATAAAATAACATCTCTGAGTGATAAAAAAGCAATGTGTTACATTTACTTGGCACTGTTTTTCTTTCTTAGTGGTATATAAAATAATGGTATATTTTCTAATTGACACCATCGAGGTTTCCCTGGTAGCTCAGATAGTAACAAATCTACCTGCAATGAGAAGGCCTAGATTCGATCCCTGGGTTGGGAAGATCCCTTGGAGAAGGATGGCAACCCATTCCAGTATTCTTGCCCGGGAGAACTCCATGGACAGAGGCGTCTGGTGGGTTACAGTGTATGGGGTCACAAAGAGTCAGACACAATTAGTGACTAATGCTTTCACTTTTAGATTCAATGACGTATGATAACAGTTCCTGCATTATGTTGTTGTTACGAAGATGAAATGGGATAATGAAAGAAAAGGAGTTAACACAGTGTTTGGGGAACATAGATAAGAAGTGAGCAATTGGTCTTAGGCAAAGTAGGTGGAATGGAAGCGTTTGGAGGAAGATTTTACATGCAAAGACAGAAAAATTAAGGTAAGTTGTTAGAGGCATCCCAGGCCCAGATTTAAACGGGTGAGGAAGGGGAGAGAAATTAAGAACCCAATGGCTATCTCTAGAAAGAAAGGACCAAGGCATGTCCTCCTCTTTGGGGACAGAAGTCAATATCCATTTTCTCATTGAGCTCCCACTACTAAAGGGGAGACACAATTGAGTCTTTTCCCTTTGGAGCCGTGGACTATATTGATGGGTCCATTTGCAGGCCCTGCCAATTCGGGTCTTAGGCCCACCTGCAAAGGGGATGAAGCCTAGAAATGACTTTCTCCCTACACTCTAGTGGGACCTGAATTAAGAATCACTGCCAACAAGAACAAGATCCAGGACCTTGCTGGCATGCCAACAACACTGGATTGACCTCTTGGTTTCCACAACTGCCAGAACATCCTTTGTGAACGTCGTCTAGGGCCACTAGTTGTACTCCCTGGGGCTTGCTCTGTAAGTGCTTTAGTTCCCCCCAACTTGGTGTCTTCCTATCGAGAAGACCTCTATTTAAGCGTTCAATTTTGGTTCCTTTCCTCTTCTCACAGGCCCTATTGATGTCACTGAGGTACCAGCTTACCTAAAGAAAAACTCTCTCAGTAAGAATAAAATAACATCTCTGAGTGATAAAAAAGCAATGTGTTACATTTACTTGGCACTGTTTTTCTTTCTTAGTGGTATATAAAATAATGGTATATTTTCTAATTGACACCATCGAGGTTTCCTGGTAGCTCAGATAGTAACAAATCTACCTGCAATGAGAAGGCCTAGATTCGATCCCTGGGTTGGGAAGATCCCTTGGAGAAGGATGGCAACCCATTCCAGTATTCTTGCCCGGGAGAACTCCATGGACAGAGGCGTCTGGTGGGTTACAGTGTATGGGGTCACAAAGAGTCAGACACAATTAGTGACTAATGCTTTCACTTTTAGATTCAATGACGTATGATAACAGTTCCTGCATTATGTTGTTGTTACGAAGATGAAATGGGATAATGAAAGAAAAGGAGTTAACACAGTGTTTGGGGAACATAGATAAGAAGTGAGCAATTGGTCTTAGGCAAAGTAGGTGGAATGGAAGCGTTTGGAGGAAGATTTTACATGCAAAGACAGAAAAATTAAGGTAAGTTGTTAGAGGCATCCCAGGCCCAGATTTAAACGGGTGAGGAAGGGGAGAGAAATTAAGAACCCAATGGCTATCTCTAGAAAGAAAGGACCAAGGCATGTCCTCCTCTTTGGGGACAGAAGTCAATATCCATTTTTCTCATTGAGCTCCCACTCCTAAAGGGGAGACACAATTGAGTCTTTTCCCTTTGGAGCCGTGGACTATATTGATGGGTCCATTTGCAGGCCCTGCCAATTCGGGTCTTAGGCCCACCTGCAAAGGGGATGAAGCCTAGAAATGACTTTCTCCCTACACTCTAGTGGGACCTGAATTAAGAATCACTGCCAACAAGAACAAGATCCAGGACCTTGCTGGCATGCCAACAACACTGGATTGACCTCTTGGTTTCCACAACTGCCAGAACATCCTTTGTGAACGTCGTCTAGGGCCACTAGTTGTACTCCCTGGGGCTTGCTCTGTAAGTGCTTTAGTTCCCCCCAACTTGGTGTCTTCCTATCGAGAAGACCTCTATTTAAGCGTTCAATTTTGGTTCCTTTCCTCTTCTCACAGGCCCTATTGATGTCACTGAGGTACCAGCTTACCTGAAATTATGTCAATAATATCTATCAGATCAAAAATGAAAACCTGAGAAAACATATGATACAATGTGCTCTTTATGTAGTGTAGCCAATGCCCTATTATTGAGGAATTTAAGTCTTTACACTGAAACGAACCGGTTCTTCTGTCTGAACTTAATTAGGTTCAGTTTTCTAACTGAGAATTCTAAGTTTAGAAATTCTCATGCTGACACTGGACAGCCTCGTCCACTCCTCCTGCAGTCTCTAAACCTCAACTCCTCTGTATTCTGATCACTTTCCAATCTAGAATCCAAATCCTAGACTAGGATAATCATTGTCTACATAATATGTCTTTTAGTGGGCATGTACTTGAATTATTGCTGGTTCTGGAAATACTGCTGAAACTCCGTGAAGAAAGAAGAAGGTGAACGTGTTCTTGATCTGTTCCACTGTTATGCAGCCAGGCTTTGAAGAAAATCTCCATGCTGACAACGTCGTTGTCTACAGTCTGAAGGTCAATGTCAATTGCCAGGGTAGAACTCTCTGCAGAAGAAAGGGAAACAGTAAAGTGTTTAATTCTTTAAGGGAAGCAGTAGCTACAGTGTTTAATTCTTTAATTTAGTTACAGTGCTTTGTATTTTGAAAAATATAAAATATTAAAAGCATCCATTTTTGGATCCATCAATTCTACCTCTAGATATCTAGCTTAGAGACATTTTTGGATAGTACCCAAAGAGACATATGCAAAGATGTTCAGCACAGTACTGGCAAAGACAAATAATCAAAACCCTAAATAGGAAGCAATTCAAATGTCAGTCAATAGGGAAATTTATTTTTTTAGTGGAATAGGGAAATATTTAAATGAATTATGACATAGACTATGGGGTATTATGCAGCTGTTAACAGAGTTAAATGTACTGGCAATGGAAAGTTAGGAGACAGTGAATAAAGAAAGTTCTACAACAGATGTATAGTATGAACTCATTTATGTAAAAATAAAAGTATTAGCCTAAGTACATACATATGTATGGAGATGCCTTTTACAAAGGCCTGGAAGGCTACTATCACACTGTTAATAGTGAATCAGAGTGGAAATAGGGCAGAGTTCTGAGATAGATTCACTTTTTATCATTCGTACTTCTATACTGTTTAAATTTTGTTGTGTTCATGTGTTTTCTGTATTAAAAAATTCTAGAATACAAAAACAGCCAAAAAATAATATAGCAACATAGTTAAATACTTAGTTAACAAGGAGGACTTCAGTTTTATGTTATTGTTTCATAGTAAAAATGTATTCAATTATTGCCTCTGTTATAAAAGAAAAATTTTAAAAAGACTAAAAGAAAAAAGATGAATTATGAGCTCCATCTTATGATACAGATTATATAAGTTTGCCATTGATGTACTGTATCTCACAAGTGTGATTAGCAGCCAAGAAGACAGGGATGGTCTGGTGGAGTGTGATTTGATTCCTGGTCTGATGAAAGGGACTAGGTAGGTGGGGTAATAAGACTTTGCTGGTCTGTCCTTCTTTAGGCAATACTAGCTCAGAAACTGGGATCTGGATCTGTATCTAAAATTTGTCAGTAAAAGCCAAATATAAGGTGACAGAGGAAGCACAGAGAGGGGAAATGAGACAAGAGCTGGAAAGAAACCAAAGAGGAATCTGGCTTTTTTTTTTTTTGCCTCACCATGAGGGACTCTCAGAAATACTTTTACAAAGGGCCTAAGAAAAGTCAGTTACTCCAATGAATTAACTTCTATGTATGACTCATGAACCCCAGGGAGAATGCTGGTTTATTTCTAGAACGACATTCCTGAGGACAAGTCTGCAGAGGTGGCAGACTCTCCAAAGGGAACAAAGGGCTTCAGTCCAACGTGTTGGCATCCACACAGGGAAAGTGTGGTGAGGCTTAAGTGACTTCATGTCATATCTATCGACTTATTCTGTGGCTTAAAAGGGGCACCAAATGCATTTCTCTTTGACCCAGTATAATTAAAACTTTACCATTAGCTACTCTTTTTTTTTTTCATTAGTTACTCTTACCTTCTGAGATGGACCATATTCTGTCTATGGAATGTGTATCTCTCTAAATAAGCTTGCTTCCATTAAAAAAAATCAAAAACTTATACCACCTTCTGTGAGCAGTTACGAGGATTTATTAGCTAATGAGCTATTTCATTCATTCCATCAAGCAATAATATTAACTACGGACTACATAGAAAATGAAATAACATACAAAGGTAGATGATAACTCTTTGCCTAAATGAGTTTATAAAGCAACATTATTCTCGACCATTTCTCTTTAAATTCTCATCTACTCCACTTTACTTTCAGGCACTACAGTGATAAAGAAAGAAATGTTCTTTCTTTGTAAAAAAAGTCAAAGAAATGTTTCTCATAAGTGAGGAGACATGTTCTTTATAATAATGTGAAACTTACTGTGTCATAGGGAAAACAAGAAGTAATCTTTCTGAGGCTGGACTTCAACTTGAGTAACAAGTAGGGGAATGTCGGAATAACTTCTCTTCAGAGAGGCAAAATAGCTGCTAAAGCATAAGGAGGCAGAAATAGTACTAAATAAATGGTATAGAAAAAAGAATCTCCTTGCAGGGGCACTATGCGACGGCCTAGAGGGGTGGGATGTGGGCGGATATACCTGTGATTAATCTGGGATCATACAAATCTGTAAACAACAAAACTTTATAAAAGTAAAAAGTAAAATAAAAATTAAAAAAAAAAAAGGATCTCAAAAAGTAGAATAATATTGCTTCATGTTCAAACAAAAGAATTTTGGAGAAGACAACTGTTTATTTTCTTCTCCCCGGTGAAATGGTAAAAGATAAGAAAATTCCTGCCATGGGCAGGAATATAGGATCATAGTAAAGTATCTCCCCATTAAGAATCTGGGAATAAGAAAAATGGAGGTTTCCTCAGATAGTTAAACAATAAAATCAATACAGATTGATGAGGCCAATGAAAAATAGTCACTTTAAAAGGGAGAATAGCTTATAGACCAAAGCAAGATTTGGCTGGAACCTATTGATGGTACCAGCTTATACAAAGAAAGAATAGGTCTGTTAGTAGGGGAGAGGGTTGACCGATGGCGCACAAAGAAGGGAGGAGCAGCAGTGACGCTGACAGCGATCAGCCAAGCATAGCTCAGAGGAGAGGGTGTGCTGGCTCAGTGAGGTGTCCATCGGCGCGAAGGCAGGGTGTGTTCGTCACAGTTCTGCTCTTCCTGGTGATCATAGTGGTGATGGTTCTTCCTCTAAAATATTCAGGCCAACACTTTAGTCTTGATCTTGATAAGCTGAGGCTGTCTCTGAGGATGTTGATAAAATCAGCTTTCTGATCCTGCCAAGCTGAAGAACCAAGCCCGAAACATGGTGCCTCTGTGAAGGAAAAATGCCAGGCTTCCCTGCAGACATTCCATCAATGTTGCTAAAGTTCTTTCCGACTTCTTTTTTTTTTTCTTCAGGTTTCATTGAGATATAATTAACATACAGTGCTTTGTAAGTTTAAGGTATAGCGCATAATGATTTGACTTACATCATGAAATGATTACTGCAATAAATGCAGTGAACACCTTCATCTCATAGAAAGTTTTGTCACCAAGAAAGGCAAGATTACATTTTTTTCCAACCAAGTTGAGTAGGTACAGTGTATTTTTTGTTATCAAAATATTCAGTTTTGGGATTGTGAAATGATCAATAATCATGATGTGTGGAGCAGCATCATACATAACTGTATGATCTTACATACATTTTGGATGCTTAGTTATGGAAATACACAAGATACATCAAACAGTAAACAGTTTGTAAGATTATGAATGAATTTATTTTTCGCTTCTTGTGTTTTTGGTTTCTTATTATGTACATGTTAACTTTTAAGATATAAATGTCATTTTAAAAACTTAAAAATTTTTCCCTCGCAGTGAGAACTCATGATTTGGTCTATAACAACTTTCACATCTAATGTACAGTAGTGTTAATTATATTTATTATGTTGTATATTACTTCCCTAATACTTATGTATCTTCCAATTGGAATTTCGTACCTTTTGATCACCTTAATTCAATTCCCCCTCCTCCCAACTCCCTGCCTTTGCTAACCACAAATCTGATCTTTTTTTCTAAGCTTCCTTATTTTCAAAGTATAATTGACTTATAACACTGTTATTTCCTGGTACACAACACAGTGATTTGGTATTTCTATACATCTCAAAATGAAGGCTATGGTAAGTCTAGTTAGCGTCTCTCATCATACAAAGATATGACATAATTATTGACTATATTCCCCACACTACATTTCACACCTGTGACTCATTTGTTTCATAACTGAAAGTTTGTACTTTTTACTCTCTCTCAGCTATTTCTCTGCTCTCCCTACTCTACTTTCCTCTGGCAACTACCTGTTTGTTCTCTGTATCTATCAGTCTGTTTCTGTTTAGTTATGTTTGCCCATTTGTTTTGTTTTTTAGATGTTACCTATAAGTAAAATCTGAAAGTATTTGTCTTTCTCTTCTGACCTATTTCACTTAGAATAATAACCTCTAGGTCCTACCATGTTGCTGCAAATGGCAAGATTTACTTCTTTTTTTCCTATGGTTGAGTAACGTTCATATATATGAACATATGAATATGAATGTGGTGTATATAAGTATATATATACCACATCTTCTTTATCCATTCATCTGTTGACAGGCACTTAGGTCTCTTCCCTAGCTAGACTACCGTAAATAATGCTGCAATGAACATAGTGGTGTGTAAATCTTTTCAAATTAGTGTCTTTTTTTCTTCGAATAAATACACAGAAGTGGAACTGATGGATGACATGGTGGTTCTATTTTTAATTTTTTGAGGAACCTCCATATTGTTCTTCACAGTGGCTGCACCGATTTGCATTCCCACTAACAGTACATGAGGGTTCCCCTTTCTCCACATTCTTTTTAAAAATTTTTTATTTAGTTATTTATTTTTGGCTCTTCGGGGTTTTCACTGCTGCCACAGGCTCTTCTCTAGTCACAGGGAGTGGGGGCTACTCTCTAGCTGAGGTGAGCAGGCTTCTTGTTGCGGTGACTTTTCTTGTTGTGGAACTCAGGCTCCAGGGCACACGGGCTTCAGTAGTTGCGGCACATGGGCTCCATAGTTGCGGCTCTGAGGCTCTAGGGCACAGGCTCAACAGTTGTGGCTCATGAGCTTAGTTGCTCCGCAGCATGTGGGATCTTCCCAGATCAGGGATCAAACATGTGTCTCCTGCATTGGCAGGAGAACTCGTTACCACTGAGCTACCAGGGAAGCCCTCTCCACATTCTTGTCAACATTTGTTATTTGTTGTCGTTTTGATAACAGCCATTCTGACAGGTGTGAAGTGCTTGTGGTGTTGATTTGCATTTCTCTGATGATTAGTGATGCTGAGCATCTTTTCATGTGCCTGTTGACCTTCTTCTTTGGAAAGATGTCTTTTTAGGCCCCTTACCCATTTTTAAATTGGTTGTTTGTCTTTTGATGTTGAGTTGTATAGGTTCTATGTATATTTTGGATATTAATCCTTTTTTAGATATATCATTTGCAAATATATTCTCCTGTTCAGTAGCCTGCCTTTTCACTTTGAATAATAACCTCTAGGTCCTACCATGTTGCTGCAAATGGCAAGATTTACTTCTTTTTTTCCTATGGTTGAGTAACGTTCATATATATGAACATATGAATATGAATGTGGTGTATATAAGTATATATATACCACATCTTCTTTATCCATTCATCTGTTGACAGGCACTTAGGTCTCTTCCCTAGCTAGACTACCGTAAATAATGCTGCAATGAACATAGTGGTGTGTAAATCTTTTCAAATTAGTGTCTTTTTTTCTTCGAATAAATACACAGAAGTGGAACTGATGGATGACATGGTGGTTCTATTTTTAATTTTTTGAGGAACCTCCATATTGTTCTTCACAGTGGCTGCACCGATTTGCATTCCCACTAACAGTACATGAGGGTTCCCCTTTCTCCACATTCTTTTTAAAAATTTTTTATTTAGTTATTTATTTTTGGCTCTTCGGGGTTTTCACTGCTGCCACAGGCTCTTCTCTAGTCACAGGGAGTGGGGGCTACTCTCTAGCTGAGGTGAGCAGGCTTCTTGTTGCGGTGACTTTTCTTGTTGTGGAACTCAGGCTCCAGGGCACACGGGCTTCAGTAGTTGCGGCACATGGGCTCCATAGTTGCGGCTCTGAGGCTCTAGGGCACAGGCTCAACAGTTGTGGCTCATGAGCTTAGTTGCTCCGCAGCATGTGGGATCTTCCCAGATCAGGGATCAAACATGTGTCTCCTGCATTGGCAGGAGAACTCGTTACCACTGAGCTACCAGGGAAGCCCTCTCCACATTCTTGTCAACATTTGTTATTTGTTGTCGTTTTGATAACAGCCATTCTGACAGGTGTGAAGTGCTTGTGGTGTTGATTTGCATTTCTCTGATGATTAGTGATGCTGAGCATCTTTTCATGTGCCTGTTGACCTTCTTCTTTGGAAAGATGTCTTTTTAGGCCCCTTACCCATTTTTAAATTGGTTGTTTGTCTTTTGATGTTGAGTTGTATAGGTTCTATGTATATTTTGGATATTAATCCTTTTTTAGATATATCATTTGCAAATATATTCTCCTGTTCAGTAGCCTGCCTTTTCACTTTGTTGACCGTTTCCTTCACTGTTCAAAAGCTTTTCAGTTTGCTATAGTCCCATTTGTTTATCTTTGCTTTGTTTCTCTTACCTAAGGAGACATATTCTCAGAAATATTGCTAAGATTGATACCAAAGAGCTCAGTATGGCTATGTGTATATGGTGTGAGAGTTCTTTCCAACAACCTACAGGTTTTTGGGGGAGCCTCTGAACAGAGCTTCTTCCTTTGAAACAGTTCTAAGGGTTTTGTCATAGAGGTGCTACACTTCAGGTTTGAGGGGATCTTCTCAGAAAGTCACATTACCCAAGCTAAAGAGTAATGTGAAAACAAGAACACTTTAGAGGGGGAACTTTTCCATGCTCTCTGTCACTGGTCCAGGCATTTATTTCCCTGTGCCTGGATTATGGCAGTTGCCTCTTAGGTACCCCATCAAACTGGATTGCTTCCCGTCTGGTACTTCTTATGGTCAGCTAATTTTTCTAAAACATAGTTTCCCCAGATCCTTCCTTTGCTAAAGAGCACATACTCTTACACATACACATATTCTGCTCTCAGCTTCTTTATCCCCTTCACCCATTCTGAACCACCTGTTACTACTCTTTATTCCTCAAATGCCCAATGTGCAAGTGCTCAGTTGCTAAGCAGTATTTGTCTCGGGATTCCGTGGTGACTCAGATGATAAAGAATCTGCCCACATTGCAGGAGACCCAGGTTCAATCTCTGTGTTAGGACGATCCTCTGGAGAGAGGAATGGCAACCCACTCCAGTATTCTTGTCTTTAAAAGTCCTTGGACAGAAGAGCCTGGTGGGCTATGGTTCATGGGGTCAAAAAGAGTTGGATTTGTGACTCTATGGACTGTAGCCTGCCAGGCTCCTCTGTCCATGGGATTTTTCAGGCAAGAATACTGGAGTGGGTTTCCATTTTCTCCAGGGGAACTTCTCAACCCAGGGATTAAACCCGGGTCTCCGGGCAGAATCTTTCTTTTTTTGTAAAATTTCTATTCTTACGTGTTAATTTGGGCCCCATTTTAATGGGTTTTTAGAGTTGTATAGGTTCTATGTATATTTTGGATATTAATCCTTTTTTAGATATATCATTTGCAAATATATTCTCCTGTTCAGTAGCCTGCCTTTTCACTTTGTTGACCGTTTCCTTCACTGTTCAAAAGCTTTTCAGTTTGCTATAGTCCCATTTGTTTATCTTTGCTTTGTTTCTCTTACCTAAGGAGACATATTCTCAGAAATATTGCTAAGATTGATACCAAAGAGCTCAGTATGGCTATGTGTATATGGTGTGAGAGTTCTTTCCAACAACCTACAGGTTTTTGGGGGAGCCTCTGAACAGAGCTTCTTCCTTTGAAACAGTTCTAAGGGTTTTGTCATAGAGGTGCTACACTTCAGGTTTGAGGGGATCTTCTCAGAAAGTCACATTACCCAAGCTAAAGAGTAATGTGAAAACAAGAACACTTTAGAGGGGGAACTTTTCCATGCTCTCTGTCACTGGTCCAGGCATTTATTTCCCTGTGCCTGGATTATGGCAGTTGCCTCTTAGGTACCCCATCAAACTGGATTGCTTCCCGTCTGGTACTTCTTATGGTCAGCTAATTTTTCTAAAACATAGTTTCCCCAGATCCTTCCTTTGCTAAAGAGCACATACTCTTACACATACACATATTCTGCTCTCAGCTTCTTTATCCCCTTCACCCATTCTGAACCACCTGTTACTACTCTTTATTCCTCAAATGCCCAATGTGCAAGTGCTCAGTTGCTAAGCAGTATTTGTCTCGGGATTCCGTGGTGACTCAGATGATAAAGAATCTGCCCACATTGCAGGAGACCCAGGTTCAATCTCTGTGTTAGGACGATCCTCTGGAGAGAGGAATGGCAACCCACTCCAGTATTCTTGTCTTTAAAAGTCCTTGGACAGAAGAGCCTGGTGGGCTATGGTTCATGGGGTCAAAAAGAGTTGGATTTGTGACTCTATGGACTGTAGCCTGCCAGGCTCCTCTGTCCATGGGATTTTTCAGGCAAGAATACTGGAGTGGGTTTCCATTTTCTTCTCCAGGGGAACTTCTCAACCCAGGGATTAAACCCAGGTCTCCGGGCAGAATCTTTCTTTTTTTTTTTTGTACTACTGAGCCACCAGGGAAGCCCTGCCATACATTCCTCCTCTTCGCAATCTGTTGTGAGCCTATCGACACTCCCACGCCTCCATCCTTCTGCTCCATAGCTTGTATAGGCCTGAAAGTTTAGCAGATACCTACTGAGTTAAACAGTTGCTCCCTACTCCTCAGCTCTCATCACTTTTTCCTGTAACTCTTCTGCTTCAACTAAGTTGTCACGTGATTTCCTTCCTTAGTACTTTTATTACTCTTGTTAATCCATGGCCTGCAACTCCTCCAGAATTCAACTCAGACTGACTTTTTCTAGGAAGTTATGCTTAATTATGGGCTTCCCAAGGTGGCACTAGTGGTAAAACACCCGCCTGCCAAGGCAGGAGACATAGGAAATGTGGGTTCGATCCCCTGGGTCAGGACAACCCCTTAGAGAAGGAAATGGCAACCCTGTTCAGTGTTCTTACTGGGGAATCTCGTGGACAGAGGAGCCTGGCAGGCTACAGCCCCTAGGGCCACAAAGAGCCAGACAGGACTGAAGCAACTTAGTGACTTAGCATGGAGCGCATGTTTAATTATATCCTCCTTATTTGACTTTACCCAGCAGCCCCTGGATATCTGTGGGCTTCATTTGGACAATACGAATTATACTTGTTACTTTGTTTCTCCTGGAGTGTTTTCTTATCTTTGTTGGTGTGAGTTTATGAAAGATGGTGGAAAGACAAGGGTTTGAATCCTCGCTTGAAAGTGTTTAGCTATGTCACTTTGGGTAAAGTCAGGAAAGCACAACCCATTTCATAGTTATAGGAGGCACAAGAAATGAGATGGTTACCTATGGATAGCATACAGTAGGTCTAACAAATATTTGGCATTTTCTTCCTTTTCCCTCATCAACAAAATGATTTGCTCTTGTAGGAAAAGAACGTGCTTTTTGTTTTAAAAACTCTCTCCCCACCATCCCCTGCTTACTTATCTTGGTGACTTTCTCCCTGCCACCAACAAACAGAAGAACATCAACACTTGGTTCCTCACAACTAAGTGTACTAAACCTAAGAATGGGAAGACTTCTCAGATGAAGAACAGTTCCCACCCTCACGGGTGAGCAGGGCAGTCACTGAGACTGGTCACAGTGAGGTTATGAACTAAAAAGCTGACTGGAGCCACAGCGGTGCTCTGAGTTGTCTGGGTGTCCCTAACCCCAGAGGAAGGCCTGGTCTGGGGCAGTTTAGCTGCAGCCAGTATTTGCATTCAGTTTTTTGGGGTTACTCTGCCCTCTGTGGCCATAAGCAGTAACATACTTCACTGTGCTACGCTTTTCTGGAAATGTCACAATAATGGGAACGACGACTCAACATTCAGAGAACGAAGATTAAGGCATCCAGTCTCATCACTTCATGGCGAATAGATAGTCAAACCATGGAAACAGTGGCAGACTTCATTTTCTTGGGCTCCAAAATCACTGCGGATGGTGACTGTGGCCATGAAATTAAAAGATGCTTGCTCCTTGAAAGAAACGCTATGACAAACCTAGACAGCATATTCAAAAGCAGAGATATCACTTTGTTGACAAAAGTCTGTATAGTCAAAGCTATGGTCTTCCCAGTAGTCATGTATGAATGTGAGAGCTGGACCATGAAGAAGGCTGAGCATCGAAGAGCTGATGACTTCTAACTGTTGGAGATGACTCTTGAGAATTCCTTGGACTGCGAGGAGATCAAACCAGTCAATCCTAAAGGAAATCAACCCTGAATATTCATTGGCAGGACTGATGCTGAAGCTACAATACTTTGGCCACCTGATTCAAAGAGATGACTCGTTGGAAAAGACAAGGGTTTGAATCCTCGCTTGAAAGTGTTTAGCTATGTCACTTTGGGTAAAGTCAGGAAAGCACAACCCATTTCATAGTTATAGGAGGCACAAGAAATGAGATGGTTACCTATGGATAGCATACAGTAGGTCTAACAAATATTTGGCATTTTCTTCCTTTTCCCTCATCAACAAAATGATTTGCTCTTGTAGGAAAAGAACGTGCTTTTTGTTTTAAAAACTCTCTCCCCACCATCCCCTGCTTACTTATCTTGGTGACTTTCTCCCTGCCACCAACAAACAGAAGAACATCAACACTTGGTTCCTCACAACTAAGTGTACTAAACCTAAGAATGGGAAGACTTCTCAGATGAAGAACAGTTCCCACCCTCACGGGTGAGCAGGGCAGTCACTGAGACTGGTCACAGTGAGGTTATGAACTAAAAAGCTGACTGGAGCCACAGCGGTGCTCTGAGTTGTCTGGGTGTCCCTAACCCCAGAGGAAGGCCTGGTCTGGGGCAGTTTAGCTGCAGCCAGTATTTGCATTCAGTTTTTGGGCTTACTCTGCCCCTCTGTGGCCATAAGCAGTAACATACTTCACTGTGCTACGCTTTTCTGGAAATGTCACAATAATGGGAACGACGACTCAACATTCAGAGAACGAAGATTAAGGCATCCAGTCTCATCACTTCATGGCGAATAGATAGTCAAACCATGGAAACAGTGGCAGACTTCATTTTCTTGGGCTCCAAAATCACTGCGGATGGTGACTGTGGCCATGAAATTAAAAGATGCTTGCTCCTTGAAAGAAACGCTATGACAAACCTAGACAGCATATTCAAAAGCAGAGATATCACTTTGTTGACAAAAGTCTGTATAGTCAAAGCTATGGTCTTCCCAGTAGTCATGTATGAATGTGAGAGCTGGACCATGAAGAAGGCTGAGCATCGAAGAGCTGATGACTTCTAACTGTTGGAGATGACTCTTGAGAATTCCTTGGACTGCGAGGAGATCAAACCAGTCAATCCTAAAGGAAATCAACCCTGAATATTCATTGGCAGGACTGATGCTGAAGCTACAATACTTTGGCCACCTGATTCAAAGAGATGACTCGTTGGAAAAGACCCTGATGCTGGGAAGGATTGAAGGCAGGAGAAGGGGATGACAGAGGACGAGATGGTTGGATGGCATCAGTGACTCAATTGACATGAGTTTGAGCAAGCTCCAGGAGATGGTGAAAGGAGAGGGAAGCCTGGCGTGCTACAGTCCCTGGGGCTGCAGAGTGGACACGACTGAGAGATCGAACTGAAAGAAAACCTAAGGGTAGTAAAGTAATGCCTAAAGCAATCCTTCTCACAGGGTCAACCCTAAAATAGGGTTACAAGACTGAAATGTGTTTTAAAATGGGCGAATTTAATACCTTAACACATACATATATAATAGCTATATTTCTCTCTTGACATAGAATGTATAGAGAAGAGGCTCAAGAAAATCGTGCTCCTGACCAGTCCTGCACAACCTCCCCAGTCACACAAAGGTCTTGACCTATAGGGAAATTCTGTTTCTTCATGTTACCTGTCCTTTGGTATCATGGATGGGCTTAAATTGAATACAATTTAGTTTGTATGTATATAGGTGTATTTTGGTGGGGGGTGGAGAAGAGGGATAGGCCCTTAGCTTTTTTTTTTTTTTAATCTATTTATTTATTTAGTTGTGTTGGGTCCTAGTTTCAGCATGTGGCATCTGGTTCCCTGACCAGGGATTGAACCCTGGGCTATTGGGAATGCAGGGCCCCAGCCACTGGACCACCACAGAAATCCCAGGCCCTTAGCTTTTTAAAATTTATTTATTTATTTTAATTGGAAGATAATTACTTTACAGTCTCGTCATGGTTTTTGATGTAAATCGGTATGAATCAGCCATGCAATACACATGTGCCCCTGTCTTGAACCCCGCCTCTCACCTCCCTCCCACCCTGTCCCTCTGGGCTGTCCCAGAGCTCTGGCTTTGGGTGCCCGGCTTCATGCGTCAAACCTGCACATGGTCATCTGTGTCACATACGGTAATGTAGATGTTTCAATGCTGTTCTCTCAAATCATCTCACCGTTGCCTTCTCCCACTGAGTGCAAAAGTGTTCTTTACATCTGTGTCTCCTTTGCTTATTACCGTCTTTCTAAATTCCACATATCTGTGTTAATATACAGTATCGGTCTTTCTCTTTCTGACTTACTTCATTCTGTATAATAGACTCCAGGCTCATCCACCTCATTAGAAATGACTCAAATGCATTCCTTTCTGTAGCTGAATAATATTCTATTGTATATATGCACCACAACTTCCTTACCCATTCATCTGCCAGTGGACATCTAGGTGGCTTCCATGTCCGCTATTGTACATAGTGCTGTAATTGAACATTGGGGTACATATATCTCTTTCAGTTCTGGTTTCCTCTGGGTATATGCCCAGCAGTGGGATTGTTGGGTCGTATAGCAGTCCTATTCTCAGTACTTTATAGTGGCTGCATCAATTTACATTCCCACCAACAGTGTAAGAGGGTTCCCTTTACTCCACACCCTCTCCAGCATTTATTGTTTGTAAATTTTTTGATGATGGCCATTCCGACCATGAGATGACACCTCATTGTGGTTTTGATTTGTATTTCTCTAATGAGTGATGTTGAGCATCTTTTCATGTGTTTATTAGCCATCTATATGTCTTCTTTGGAGAAATGTCTGTTTAAGTTTTTTACCCACTTTTTGATTCTCAGAAGAGCTCCCTGACCTCCACAATGTCAGGAACCACTTCAAAAACTTGCAGTAATGGAACCACCCTTCTTAGAAATAGGTGTAGTGACTACCTGTTGTTACATGAGCGTGTTCCTTTGTAGGATCTCATCATTCACCTCAGCTGTTTACCTGCCAGTTCTGCCAGGTACTTTCCGGTACCTTAGCCCTCCTGGGTTAGATTACAATCAGTGCTGTCTACTCTGTGAATACAAGAGTGGCTTCAGGATGTTAATAACTAGGATAAGTAGTCAGAGCAGACAAAGTTTGCTCAGGAACAACTATGTAGAGTCATTCAGTCACAGTCTTTAGGATCAATAAACGCAAGGGGAGAAACCTCACAGTATTGTGGCAGTCCAGTTTGTCTTCCTGAACTTATATGCCTCATTTGTGGTGGTGGTGACTGGATCCTGGGAAAAAGGAGCAGCCTGTTGAAAGGAGGTGGTGGGGCAGTAGGAGTTGGGCAGTGTGTCCTCTGTAGAGAAGTGAGCATAGGACTGACCAAGAGATGATCATCTTCTTAAGGCCCCTGTCTATGAGGGGTAAAACATCAGTAGAAGTGTAATGAGATAGAGAAAATTTATTTCTCAGAACTATTCTCAGGGAGAATACTATTGTCATTCACTTATTTCATTTGTCATTCAAAATTATTTACTTAGTACCTTCCATGAATTAGGCACCTCTTGGTGTCAACAATGAAAAGAAAAATTCTCTGCTTTTATGGTTTACCATTCTAGTGGGTGGACAGAAAAAAAAAATAAACACATAACTTTTGGGCAGTCCTATATGCCCAGCAGTGGGATTGTTGGGTCGTATAGCAGTCCTATTCTCAGTACTTTATAGTGGCTGCATCAATTTACATTCCCACCAACAGTGTAAGAGGGTTCCCTTTACTCCACACCCTCTCCAGCATTTATTGTTTGTAAATTTTTTGATGATGGCCATTCCGACCATGAGATGACACCTCATTGTGGTTTTGATTTGTATTTCTCTAATGAGTGATGTTGAGCATCTTTTCATGTGTGTATTAGCCATCTATATGTCTTCTTTGGAGAAATGTCTGTTTAAGTTTTTTACCCACTTTTGATTCTCAGAAGAGCTCCTGACCTCCACAATGTCAGGAACCACTTCAAAAACTTGCAGTAATGGAACCACCCTTCTTAGAAATAGGTGTAGTGACTACCTGTTGTTACATGAGCGTGTTCCTTTGTAGGATCTCATCATTCACCTCAGCTGTTTACCTGCCAGTTCTGCCAGGTACTTTCCGGTACCTTAGCCCTCCTGGGTTAGATTACAATCAGTGCTGTCTACTCTGTGAATACAAGAGTGGCTTCAGGATGTTAATAACTAGGATAAGTAGTCAGAGCAGACAAAGTTTGCTCAGGAACAACTATGTAGAGTCATTCAGTCACAGTCTTTAGGATCAATAAACGCAAGGGGAGAAACCTCACAGTATTGTGGCAGTCCAGTTTGTCTTCCTGAACTTATATGCCTCATTTGTGGTGGTGGTGACTGGATCCTGGGAAAAAGGAGCAGCCTGTTGAAAGGAGGTGGTGGGGCAGTAGGAGTTGGGCAGTGTGTCCTCTGTAGAGAAGTGAGCATAGGACTGACCAAGAGATGATCATCTTCTTAAGGCCCCTGTCTATGAGGGGTAAAACATCAGTAGAAGTGTAATGAGATAGAGAAAATTTATTTCTCAGAACTATTCTCAGGGAGAATACTATTGTCATTCACTTATTTCATTTGTCATTCAAAAATTATTTACTTAGTACCTTCCATGAATTAGGCACCTCTTGGTGTCAACAATGAAAAAGAAAAATTCTCTGCTTTTATGGTTTACCATTCTAGTGGGTGGACAGACAATAAACACATAAGATGGAAAACATTTACAGATAATAATAGGTATCTTAGAAGAAGAAGAATAGATCAGGATAATTGTGTGTGTGTGTGTATGTGTGTGTGAACATTTATCTTGGCTGGCCAGGGAAGAAGTATGCTCTAAGAAAATAACAGCTGAGCAGAGACTTGAACCAAGTGAAAGAGTCATGAAAATATCTGTGGAAAGACTGTTCCTTCCAGAGGAATCAGCAGGGTCAAAAGTCTTCAAGTGAGAATGACCTTGCTATTGGAGGAATAGCAAGAAGGGTAAAGCAGAAGGGAGGAAGTGAGGACTGGCAGGTAAAGAGCTGAGGTGAATGATAACATCCCACAAAGGAGCACACTCATGCAACAAAGGGTCGTCACTTCCCCTGTTTCTAAGAAGGGAGGGATCCACTACTGCAAGGCTTTGACTCTGCTCAGGGCAGTGTGGAAGAGTGGGCAGAACAGAACCAGTACTTCTTTCTTGTTTCTTCTTTATAGCTCTTGGCTCCTAAACAACTGTTGAATTAGTTTTTAAAAAACATTTGTTTGAAGATGTGCCAAGTTATTAGCTTGTGTGGGATGCCCATGTCTCAGTCTAGGCCTCCTACACATGCTTTCCTGGTCTGTGATGGTTGTGGGCAGTGGTGGAAAGGTGTGAGAGGAACCTGGGAGTCCCATGAGCAGAATTCAGAGACCCCTCAGGTTGTAGTGGACATGCCTTTTTCCCAGCCCTAGTAAGCCACCCAGAGAGTTCTACAATGGAGGGTCACGCTGGTGCAGCCTAAGGTGGGCTAAAAAAAGCCACAACTGTTAACTAAAGAATATAATATTAATGCTTCACAATGGATGATTTACATCGTTAGAGACCAAATAGGGACATATGGACATCTCTAGATCTGAGACATGTCCGAATCTAACTCCAAATGTAATATTTCAGCCTTTAGTAAGTAGATGAATTAGAAAAGAAAACATTTCCAGAGCAATTATTTTGGCTGGGAGAGTGATCTTTCCAGAATTGGTCTTTCTCAGGCCTATTTGTTTCTAAGGGGACAGAAACCTGTGACTGGCTGTAGGGACTTCCTGATGGGAGAAGCTGCTCTGGACCCCGACACATGTGGAGCTGTGAGAGCAACACCCCATGACAAGGAGTTGACAATATTCCCTGACATCCAATCGTTTTTGTTTTTTGCTTGAGCCACATGACTTCCTAGTTCTTGACCAGGGATCAAACGTGGGCCTCCTGCAGTGGAAGCAGAGAGTCCTAATCACTGGACAACAGGGATCTGCCAACCAATCCTGCTTTGAGATGCCTGACTCGCCCAGCCCAAATACAGAGGAGATCTGTAGGTGCTCTAGGTGCTATGAACAGGGTCTTGGGGATGGACGGGTATCTGTGTACCCGTGGATACCAGCTGTAGCGCCTTATCCACCTCTGTAGCCCCGTATTAGCACAGTGTCTGGAAAACAGCAAGGAGCTCTGTAAATGCTGCACTGCACAGAATAATCATAGCCAATATGCTCGTAACTTCCTGTGTGATCTTAGACCAGTTATCTCTCTAAGTTCAATTTCTTCATCTATAAAGTAGGATGATAATAATACTTAAGATTCTTTTAAGTATAAAATGATGACACCATAAAGCACTTTGTAGACTTTAAAGCATCATGAAACTATAAGGGATGAAAGACTAGAAAGTTGCCTCTCAGTTGTCTACACATGAACATTTTAGTTACTAAATGCCAGTGCTATTTCTTTCTTTCTTCTTTATTGGCGACATTTTTGTCTTCAATTATCATATTATATCATACTCATATGATTCAATCTGTAAGAAAAGATGTTTGATCTGTGGGTCTCAATTAGCTCTATTTTCGTTTTACTGAGAAAAAATAAAACTCATATACAAAAGAGGCTGACCACTACTGACTGAGACATACCAAAATCTAAAGCATAGTTTGATTTGGGAAAAACAAACTTCGAAGGTATTTAAAAAATTTTCCTTTTCTGCACAAACTAATGCATGTATTCTATAAACAAAAAGCATTTAATGTAAATAGCAATGCAAATTAGAAAAGTAGATGAGGAAGAAGTGTTTTCAAAGGCACTGTGGTGCAGGAGGACAGCAGGGAAATGGTTATTTAGGAAAAGAAGGAAGTGGGGTTACGAAAGTATTAAATTTGTTGGTGTGGCCCTGAGAACTTAGACAAAGGAGCTTTGCCTCCTTAATGCCCAAGCGAGCTAAGCGAAAGATCTACTCTGAGGTGAAAACAAAAGTTGGAAGAAATAAGGAAGAATATAAGACTTACTGGGGATTTGGGTAGAATAAGGAAATGTTTATAAAAGGTATAGAAACTGAAGAAAGTCCTAAAACATATCCTAAAACAACAATAAAACTCTAGATAACAACTCTGAAATCCTGTATATATGTATGCATTTTTATATTGTTAGAGGTGTATCTTCAGGGTATTGGATTCTTAGAAGTGGGAATCAAAAGTAAATGCCTAAAAAAACCCAGTAAATACCTAAGTAGTTTTGTTAGATACAACCAGTTGTTGCGTCTGACTCTGTGACCCCATGGACTGCAGCATGCCAGGCTTCCCTGTCCTTTGCTCTCATCCAGAGCTTATTCAGACTCATGTCCACTGAGTCGGTGATGCCATCCAATCACCTCATCCTCTGTTGCCCCCTTCTCCTGCCCTCAATCTTTCTCAGCATCAGGGTCTTTTCCAATGGGTCGTACCATTGTATATTCTACCAGCAATAAATGGAAATGTAGCCTCACCAACAGAACGTGCTGTCACACTTTTAAACTTTTGTCAATTTAAAGGTGGGAAAATGTGGAGGCCTATACCAAGGTCACAGGTTAAAAATCTCTGTAACTGACCAAGCCCCACAGCAACTGTTACCATGAGCCTCCAGATCTAAACCAGCAAGTTCCCTGACCCCATATTAAGTAAAATAACCACACTACTATCCACCCTACAGCATCCTAACCAATCACCTAATGCCAGAATTCCAGTGGGAATTTCATTTGTCTTGAGGCTATAAAATGAGCTGTAAGCCTGCAAAAGCGTTTGGCTCTTCTTTGAGATGGCCTGCTGTTCTAACAGCGTCTCCCACTCTAATATATTCTCCTCTCATTCTGCCTCACGTCTGGAAATTCTTTTCCAACCCACCCATGGACCATGACAGAGATGGTTTGATGGTATCATCTTAGCTTTCATCTCTCTAATTACGACTGAGGTTGAGCATAGTTTTACATGTTTAAGGACTATTTAAAAATACTTTTTATTAATTAAAAAATTATCAGTTTATGTCTTTTGGTCATTTTTCTATAGGGTTTTGGTATTTTTTCCCCTTTGATTTTTAAGTCTTCTTTATATTTCTCTTAGTTTTTCATTTTCTTTTTTTAAAAATTAATTAATTAATTATATTTTTATTCTTGGCTGCACTGGGTCTTTGTTGCTTTGCCTGGGCTTTCTCTAGCTGTATGGAGCAGGGGCTACTCTTTGATGAGGAGCACAGGCTTTATGGCGCATAGGCTTCAGCAGCTGTGACCCCAGGGCTCAGCAGTTGTGGCTTGCGGGCTCTAAAGCATGGACTCAGAAGTTGTGGTGTACAGCCTTTGTTGCTCTAAGGCATGTGGCATCTTTCTAGACCAGAGGCTGAACCTGTGCCCCCTGCACTGGCAAGCAGATTCTTACCCAGTATGCCACTGGAAAGTCTCAGTTGTTTTTTTGACTTTGTTTACGGTGGTCTTTGCCATGTCTCACATTTTTATTTTTACATAGTGAATTTTTATGTAGTTAAATAAATTATTGCACCTGGATTTTGAGTCATAGGTAGAAAAGTCTTTCCCTATGCTATGATTATAAAGCAATTCACCAGGGTTTTCTTTAACAACTTTAAAAATATCATTCTTTAATGTCCCTGGTCCATCTGGAATATTTTCTAAATGGCTAACCACTTGTCCCAGACCACTTTTTGGACTGTCTTTGCTCTAGTGATTTGTCACCTTCTTCCTATACAAAATTTATATATGTACTTGTGTCTATTTTGACTGTAATCAATCTTTTTATTTCTTACCCATTGCAATGGTTTTCAGTTTTTAAAATTACTTATTATTTTTTTAATTTTAATTTTACTTTTTACCTTTACAGAGTTTTGTTGTTTACAGATATGTATAATCCCAGATTAGTCATATGTATATCCCTGGCCCTTCCTTCTTTTTTTTTTTTTTTTAAGATTTATTTATTTATTTATTTTGGGCGGGGGTCTGGTTGGGGAAGGAGGGGTGCAGGCGGGCCACTTCTATTGGTCTTTCATTTCTCTATTTTCATCCGTCTTTGTTCTTTGGCTCCTGTGGGCCTCCCATCGCCATGGTGTCTGTCGTTGCCGGCTCTGGCTGCATGCGCTCCAGAGCTCCGGCTCGGTGATTGGACACATCAGTCCAGCCGCTCCGCGGCACGTGGGATCTTCCCAGGCCAGGGCTCGAACCGGCGCCCCTTGCACTGCAAGGCAGTGTCCTTACCCACTGCACCACCAGGGGAAGCCCTGGCTCTTCCTTCTTGTTTCCCCGTCCTAGTTCCCCCATCCCACCTGCCCAGGCTGTCGCATAGCCCCATGTAAGATCCCTTAGTCCCACAGCGCATTGACAATAGTTATCTCTTTTACATGTGATGGTATAGGGCTCCATGTTACTCTTTCCATGCTTCTCACCCACTCTTCCCTCCCCGCAATGTCCATAAGTCTGTTCTCTATGTCTGTTTTTCCATTGTTGCTCTGCATGTGTATTTTTACATTTATGTCTCACATTTTATTTTTACATAGTGAATTTTTATGTAGTTAAATAAATTATTGCACCTGGATTTTGAGTCATAGGTAGAAAAGTCTTTCCCTATGCTATGATTATAAAGCAATTCACCAGGGTTTTCTTTAACAACTTTAAAAATATCATTCTTTAATGTCCCTGGTCCATCTGGAATATTTTCTAAATGGCTAACCACTTGTCCCAGACCACTTTTTGGACTGTCTTTGCTCTAGTGATTTGTCACCTTCTTCCTATACAAAATTTATATATGTACTTGTGTCTATTTTGACTGTAATCAATCTTTTTATTTCTTACCCATTGCAATGGTTTTCAGTTTTTAAAATTACTTATTATTTTTTTAATTTTAATTTTACTTTTTACCTTTACAGAGTTTTGTTGTTTACAGATATGTATAATCCCAGATTAGTCATATGTATATCCCTGGCCCTTCCTTCTTTTTTTTTTTTTTTTAAGATTTATTTATTTATTTATTTTGGGCGGGGGTCTGGTTGGGGAAGGAGGGGTGCAGGCGGGCCACTTCTATTGGTCTTTCATTTCTCTATTTTCATCCGTCTTTGTTCTTTGGCTCCTGTGGGCCTCCCATCGCCATGGTGTCTGTCGTTGCCGGCTCTGGCTGCATGCGCTCCAGAGCTCCGGCTTGGTAATTGGACACATGGGTCCAGCCGCTCCGCGGCACGTGGGATCTTCCCAGGCCAGGGCTCGAACCAGCGCCCCTTGCACTGCAAGGCAGTGTCCTTACCCACTGCACCACCAGGGGAAGCCCTGGCTCTTCCTTCTTGTTTCCCCGTCCTAGTTCCCCCATCCCACCTGCCCAGGCTGTCGCATAGCCCCCATGTAAGATCCCTTAGTCCCACAGCGCATTGACAATAGTTATCTCTTTTACATGTGATGGTATAGGGCTCCATGTTACTCTTTCCATGCTTCTCACCCACTCTTCCCTCCCCGCAATGTCCATAAGTCTGTTCTCTATGTCTGTTTTTCCATTGTTGCTCTGCATGTGTATTTATCAGTACCATCTTACCACATTCCATATATATGTATTAATATACTGTACTTGTCCTTCTCTTTTTGACTTACTTCGCTTTGTATAATAGATTCTGGATTCGTCCACCTCATTAGGACTGATTCTTCTGCATTTCTTTTTATGGCTGAGAAATATTCCATTGTATAAATATACCATAGTTTCTTTATCCATTCATTCATCAATGGACATCTAGGTTGCTTCCATGTTCTAGCTACTGTAGAGAGTGTCGCAGTGAACATTGGGGTACAGGTGTCTCTTTCAATTTTGATTTCATCAGGGTATAATAAACCTAATAGTGGGATTGCTGGTCATTGGTTTTCAGTTTTATTGAAAGCCTTTTGGCAATCAACCTTTGCACTGTGCTAACTATGCTCCAGTGTTGGGTATATGATAGGCATGATTTCAGATAGAGAAGTGGCCAGATTGTACTAAGGTTTCATGGGAGCAATACATATCATTTGCCAAGAAAAGCAAGGGTGTGTTTATTTCTGAGTGTCAGTGGATGAGGGGAAAAGAAGCAGAGGAAAGAAGAGCTAGAAAATAATCAGAATAACTTCTTTTAAGTCATAATTTCCTAAAGACATATAAAGAAATAATGAAGAACTTGACCTAACTTACCTGAATAGAAGATGGAAGAGGAGGTAAAAAGGAAGAACCAAACTTTGAGAGTGATAAGGGCCCCCCAATCTAACACCTGACAAACTGATCTTCCTGTAAATAACAGCTACAAACTCTGGATAATATTAAAGAACAAAACAAAAATACCTACCTGAGGGTTCTTGAGACTCAACAAAGATAGATTTATGAGAGAAGCTGAAACTTAGAGTAAGTAATTAGCAAAGAATGAGCCTCCTCCCTTTTTTTGTATCTTTGCCCTGAGGCAAAGCTTGCCTCCACAGCAATGTGGGGCAACTAAAGCTTCAACATAAGTCTTTCACTAGCGTTACCAGGGGAAGCAGCCTAGGGAAACCAGAACTTCTGGAGTGAGAAAGAAATCCAAGGAAGGAGAAAGCCAGAGCAAGAGAGTCTTAAATTATGTGTTAAAACTCAGCCCTGACACCTAGTCAACCCTAGGTGGGGCAAACTGAAAGCAGTTCATACTTTAGGCTTAAAGAATGGAACTGAGATTTGAGTGAGGGGCCTGCTGCAGGCCATGAAGTATTGTGGTTTGAGTCTAATGAAGCTATAGGATTTTAAAGCAGCATAATTAAAGTTATGGTCATAGGAATGGAAAACATGTTAAAGATGAATGATAAGATAGAAAATATCAATGGAGGTACTGAAACAATAAAGAAGCACCAAATGGAAATTTTAGAACTGAAAAGTATACTATCTGAACAAAGAATTCACCACATGAGCCTAATAGCAGAATGGAGACGAGAGCTGAGAATCAGTGAATTTAAGACTAGATCAATAGAGATCAACTGATCTGAAGAAGAGAAAGAAAAGAGTTTGGATAAAATGAAACAAGCAGGGCTTCCCCTGGTGGTCCAGTGGATAGGGACACCGCCTTGCAGTGCAGGGGGCGCCGGTTCGATCCCTGGCCTGGGAAGATCCCACGTGCCGCGGAGCGGCTGGACCGATGTGTCCAATAGCCGAGCCGGAGCTCTGGAGCGCATGCGCCCAGAGCTGGCGCTCTGCGACAACAGACGCCACCGCGATGGGAGGCCCACAGGAGCCAAAGAACAAAGACGGATGCAAACAGAGAAATGAAAGACCAATGGAAGTGGCCGCCGCTCCCTCCCTCCCCAACCCGACCCCCGCCCAAAATAAAATAAATAAATAAATCTTTAAAAAAAAAAAATGAAACAAGCAGAAATCCACAGGGCCTAAGGGAACTGTGGGAGAATTTTAAAAGGTTTAATTTAACATGTGGGTAACTGGAGTCCTAGAGGAGTGAGGAGAGGGAATGAGACAGGAAAAAAATACTGAAGAAATAATGGCATGAGATTTCTCAAACTGGGTTAAGGATTTAAATTTATAGGTTAAAGAAGCTCAGTAAACCCAAACAAAAAATCTGTGTCCAGTCACATCATTGTAAAACTGCTTAAAAACAAACATAAAGAGAAAATTCTTGAAAGCAACCAGAAAAATGATCTTTTACATAAAGGGGAAACTGATTTAAGGACTGTGACTTTTATTGAGCGACCATGGAAAGCAGGAAGAGGCTGGAGCACTATCTTTAATGTACTGAAAGAAAAAAGAATCCTGTCAACCCTTAAGTCTATGTATAAGAAAAACATTCTTCAAGAATATAAGTGAAATTTACATTTTCTGATAAATAGCAGCTAACAGAATTTATCATTAAAACCATGAAAAACCTAAGTATTGTGGTTTGAGTCTAATGAAGCTATAGGATTTTAAAGCAGCATAATTAAAGTTATGGTCATAGGAATGGAAAACATGTTAAAGATGAATGATAAGATAGAAAATATCAATGGAGGTACTGAAACAATAAAGAAGCACCAAATGGAAATTTTAGAACTGAAAAGTATACTATCTGAACAAAGAATTCACCACATGAGCCTAATAGCAGAATGGAGACGAGAGCTGAGAATCAGTGAATTTAAGACTAGATCAATAGAGATCAACTGATCTGAAGAAGAGAAAGAAAAGAGTTTGGATAAAATGAAACAAGCAGGGCTTCCCCTGGTGGTCCAGTGGATAGGGACACCGCCTTGCAGTGCAGGGGGCGCCGGTTCGATCCCTGGCCTGGGAAGATCCCACGTGCCGCGGAGCGGCTGGACCGATGTGTCCAATAGCCGAGCCGGAGCTCTGGAGCGCATGCGCCCAGAGCTGGCGCTCTGCGACAACAGACGCCACCGCGATGGGAGGCCCACAGGAGCCAAAGAACAAAGACGGATGCAAACAGAGAAATGAAAGACCAATGGAAGTGGCCCGCCCGCTCCCCTCCCTCCCCAACCCGACCCCCGCCCAAAATAAAATAAATAAATAAATCTTTAAAAAAAAAAAATGAAACAAGCAGAAATCCACAGGGCCTAAGGGAACTGTGGGAGAATTTTAAAAGGTTTAATTTAACATGTGGGTAACTGGAGTCCTAGAGGAGTGAGGAGAGGGAATGAGACAGGAAAAAAAATACTGAAGAAATAATGGCATGAGATTTCTCAAACTGGGTTAAGGATTTAAATTTATAGGTTAAAGAAGCTCAGTAAACCCAAACAAAAAATCTGTGTCCAGTCACATCATTGTAAAACTGCTTAAAAACAAACATAAAGAGAAAATTCTTGAAAGCAACCAGAAAAATGATCTTTTACATAAAGGGGAAACTGATTTAAGGACTGTGACTTTTATTGAGCGACCATGGAAAGCAGGAAGAGGCTGGAGCACTATCTTTAATGTACTGAAAGAAAAAAGAATCCTGTCAACCCTTAAGTCTATGTATAAGAAAAACATTCTTCAAGAATATAAGTGAAATTTACATTTTCTGATAAATAGCAGCTAACAGAATTTATCATTACCAGAACCAAGTTACATGAAATACTAAAGTTTGACCTGAAGGAAATGATACCTAAAGGAAAACTGGAGCTTTAGGAATGAATAAAGAACACTGGAAACAGTATATGTCAAAACTACTTTTCTCTTAGTTTCTACAAAACACATATGGTTGTTTAAAGCAAAAATTTATAAGGTCTTGTGAAGTTTATAATGTAGATTTAACATACATGATAACTACAACAAAAAGACAGTATGTGTATATGTGTGGAGGGGGAGAAAAATGGACCCATATAGTTGCAAAGTTTGCATATTAGCCATGAAATGGACTATATTAATTCTAAGTAGTCTATTAACAAGGTAAAAAATATATTTTAATCCCCGCAAGGTTTCTATATTTTATGTGAAGTACTATAATCTTGAAGTTCCTACATTTTATGTGAAGTGTACTATTTTGATTCTAAGCAGACTTTGAAAAGTTAAGAATAATAATCCCTACAAGAAGCCACTAAAAATAATGCAAGGATATATAGCTAAAGTATAATAAAATAGAATTCTGAAAATGGTTAAAAATTTAGAGTAAGCAGAAAAACAGGGAAAAGATGAACAAAAACCAGAGAGGACAAACAAAAAATAAAACGACAGACCTAAATCCAACAATATAAATATGTATGGTAAATATTAATGGAGTATATACTCCAAAAAAAAAAAAAAAAAAAACAGAGAATAGCATAATAGATAAAAAGCAAGACCTGATTTTATTCTGTTTATAAGATACACTTTAAGTATAAATGCACAAATGAGTTGA